>OY998178.1:108365812-109681360 GCA_963921935.1 Galeruca laticollis | reverse complement strand
TGTCGCGACTGTGACGGCATCCATCTTCTGTGACGTCAATCATGGTCCATCCACATGTGTGACGTAGCACTTCCAATTTGGTGGGTTGTGTCGTTGGCGGGTGATTCGAATGTCGCGACGGCATCTTCTGTGACGTCAGTAAAATCCCTACGGCATCCATCTTCTGTGACGTCAATCGTGGTCCACCACAACACTTCCAATTTATAAAATTGAAAAAATGGTCGACCGTGAGATTCGAACTCACGACACACACAGCGACTTTCTCGTTCCTAACACAGTCCCTAACCGTTGCGCTATCGAGGTTATTTGTATAAATTTCTTATTTGGGTTTTACCTTCATCCGTTGGGTGTCAGTGACCCCAGATACTTTTGGCGCTCTTGTTAAAAAAGATAGTTGAGTGGGACGTCTAAATTTCATATGGTGTGTATGTAAAAAAAAAATCCGCTTGAAAAAAAAAATCATGCAATTTATAAAATTGAAAAAAAAAATGGATGTCTGTGAAATTCGAACTAAGAACACACAGCATCTTCTCGTTCCTAACACAGTCCGTAACCGTTGCGCTATCATGGTTTATTTATAAATGTCTTATTTGGGTTTTAACACTTTGCGTTGGGTGTCAGTGACCCCACGTAATTTTGAAAGTTGCACTTTACATTTTAATATTCCAAGATTGATGCCTTCACAGCATACGAGTGAAATCAAAAGTGTCTATGATTCTTTGTCATAAAATGTATACAGGGGTTGTTTCTTATACGTTTCTTGTTAAAAAAGATATTTAGTTTGTTGAGTGGGACGTCTAAATGGTGTGTGTAAAAAAAAATCCACTTTAAAAAAATCATTTATTATTGATATAATAATTACAAAGGTAACGCAATATTTAAAAACCATTGTCGGAGATATTGTACATTTCTGGAGGATCCTCCAGTGGCGTGACAGGAATCACGTTCAAAGTTTCCAGTTGCCAATGATGTACCATCAAACTTGCAGACGTCAATAATGATGGGAAAGACACTAAAAATGTGACATTTCTTTTGTAGAAATTCAGCCTTTTGCTGTCCGCGTACGTAAATGAAGTCTGCAGCATACAACAGCTTAGTTTCCAATATTACATTTATTTCGCTATACTCGATGTCACCTGAAGAGTATCGAATGCCATGCACATTTTTTTCCAGGTATTTCACAGTTTTCTTATCACGCTGACTTAATGTATCAAACGATTGAGGTGGCAAAAACATGTAGTGACTCTGCTTAAAACCAATCTCGATGGTGAGTTCTTTGGGAACAAAGCATCCATCAACGACGAATCCTTGGATGTCCACGAATGCAACTCTCATGATGATGATTGCTAGAATACTAACGTGCAGCAGCAGTAGCACATTCTAGTTTAAATTCTTAACAATTTCGGTGAGGGGGAAATACTCCATTACGCAATCGTGTATTATGATGCAATATACTTTGGTATTTTCGGGGAAACCAATGTTTGCTTCAATGTCAAGTTTTACATCAACTGTAGATGCCTTCATGCTTTCTTCTTGTTTCGAGCAATCGATAACAAACAATGCACGCCTCTTGAATGAGGAATAATCCAACAGAGGACGCTTCTGTGTCGAATTCATATAGCTAGGATAAAATTCAGTATAGTTGAAATATGCCTCATTGTAATCATTCTTGGTAAAATCCAACTGCATTCTTTCATTGGGATAATACTCTCCATTTAGCGATAACCTGATACTTTGAATGTCTGCATTGTCAAATAAAGTTGGATCAGTTGTGTTGTTGTCACGTTTGTTGGTTTGAAAGAAAACAATAACATAACGAGGTCGTTCCACTGAAGTTGTAGTTTTAACAGCCCAAACTTCACGTCTAGCATTTCTGGTGATGGATGGCAGTTCATGTATCTCCCACTTTCTAAATGGAATAACTATAGGCTGATCCTTTTGAATGGTCCTCATCAGTTCCAACTTAATATCATCATTAGGGTAGATATGCTTGATTTTCAATTCGATGTTGGTAATGTTTATGCTAACAGTTGTAGTGGAAGTCACACCGGCAACATTTTTTTCTGTGATATATACACAATCATTATCGTTTCGAGCTCGAACCAAACGTATTGTTTGCCGTCCACATGTAATCATGGGATAGTCATTGAAAATGTTGAAAATGTGCTTGAGAGGAATTTGTAGGTTGAATGATTTATCTGGAGCATTAAGGATGGGATCTTTGGGATAATTCCAGCCTGCTATAGCCATATGATTGGAATCTTCTTGATTGTAGCACGTCATGGCACGTACAGCACTCACGATTCCAGGATCTCGAACCGTTTCCATTTCTCTTGCGCTTTCACTGTATGTGCACGAATCGAAAAGGAAAGCACCAAAATTATTTGCCAGCTTTACATCACCGGCTCCATGTATATTGAGCGAACCTTTAATGCACAACAATGTTTCGTTCATTGCAAAAAACGAATCAACTTGATTGATGCTAAATTCCACAATGTCACTGCAACTGAACGATTTGATGAACGGAGCATATGTTCTGTATTCAGCTTTGCGAATCGATTCATCGAATCTCGGCTTGCGATAGATATCAAACATTGGAGGCATATCGTTCATACGAGAACGTTTTCCATACATGGTTGTCATCGTTTTTCTTTCAACAAAAAGCCTAAAGATTGCAAGAACAATTTGTTAGCAAACGTAAGATGCTGCTGCTGTTGCTTTGAAGGACGTCGTTTAACTAATGGAACTGAATGTGCAGCGGAACGTCTTTTATGATTAATTATCAATCCCATCTGTTGCTTCTCGCTCTAAGCTCCAACACCAAGGTACTCTTTTCACCACGAAAGTTGATAGGATGTCCGTCTTGGTCCAAAGCCAACACAGTAACGTTAGTAATTTCACGTTGTGGTATAACAGGTAAATAAAGTAAATTATGTGGAGTTTCGTCAATGGCGTACCCAGGATCTACTTTTATAACTAATTCGTAAATAGTATGAGCAGGTCTGTCTGCGTCAAAGGCTCCAGTGGTAATGTTACATTCGAAGCGTATGCTAGATACTTTTATAATTTTGACGGGTAGATCTGAAGAGTACCATTTTTTGGCTTCGAGTATCTGTCTAGAAAAACCCAATATGTCGCCAAGACAGTTGGGAGTATCCTGCTCGCCGAACGGAATTCTATATTTACTGTAAATCATACATTGTAACGTATTATTATTGGGTTTTAACGCAAATACAGTTTCAAATGGATTGCTGGTGCCACCACCACCACCACCTAACTTGTCTAGTATGAACGCTTCAATATCAGCGATTTCGTAACATCCCGTTGGTATATCAAAACTCTGCATCATGTTGTTGTCATCGTAGTAGTGAAATTTGCGATTTTCAATGTTTGGTATACTATGGTATGAGTGGAAGGAACGTAGTGCTAACTCATAGTCTTTCTCAGGATAGAGTACAATAGGCGTAGGAGGTTGGAATGTAAATACGTGATTTGTGCTATTTACTCTCAACAACTGCGACATGATGACTGATGCATGTCAAGGGATGAAGGTACTTTAAATAATACACAGAACTATGTTCAAGATTTATTTAATACACTTTGACATAGAAAACAAGATGCCTGAGAACTTGCAGGACCATCCCAATGCGTTGTCCAATCGGGACGGTTGTAGTGAACGAAGCACGGCAGACGAATTTGTAGCTCAAAATTTGTTTTGTAGTCATTAGGTAGTTTATGCCATATATCCAACAATTCAGACGGGCTGACAAACCCAATCAGATATTGAATGGGGACTTTTTTCAGCGCATCAACAGTAAAACTTCGTGGCTTTTGCATTAATAATGTTTTAATGTCATCCCACTCCTCTCCCATTGTTCCAAGGATGTTGAAGTAGAAATTTCAAACACAAATGTCCACAATTGATTTGATCGTAGTTTTGATACTGATTATTGTTATAAAAAATATTTTTTCCTCCTCCTCCTAGATACTTTACAAGTTCTTTGGGCGGTTTCAAATTACCAAATGAATCGAAATACTCGATGACATTGTTTTTCTTTATATATGCTACCCAATGTGTTCCACTGTTTTTGGATGAGTCCAAGTTAACCACTGCACACTCTTGTTGTCGTCGAGGACCGGATTTAGGTAGAGTGTCACGCATGAAAACACCACGAAAGTGTGAGATTTTATATAATTTTGCATAACGCGCAATATCGGTGTCGTACAGTGGACGATTGGGTAGCTTTATCGCGAGTTTTTTTTTAAATACAATCCAAATCCTCTGCCACTAGGATACTTTTTCAGATATAAACCATTTCCGACATGTTCCATAACCTTATTATGGCGGTGGTCTTCTTCCAATTTTTTTCGAGCATTATTTGCATCAATGACAGTCTTTGCAATCCCAGCAGCTCCACCCGATAGTGCTCCGAGTGCTGAGAGACCGGCAAACAGAGGTATAAGTGGTAGAAAACCTCCAGATTTTACTGGTATCACTCGAGGAACAACAATTTTCTTCGATCCACCAAATTGTTTAATAAGTGATTTGGCTGCTCGTAAGGCAAACAAGGCGCTTTCTTTTAGAGATGCTCCTCTCTTCATTGATTTTCCCACCTTTAGCACTACGTCTCGATTAAAGGAACGTCGTTGTTTCTTTGGACGACTTCCCATTCCCAACTTTCGTTTCACTTTCATGGTACCAGTAACAAGTAATGCAGCAGCTTTTTCACCAAAAGATCCCTCTTTTGATTTTACTCGAGCCCAAGCCTTATCTTCCAACTCCTTATCTGCTTTGTGACGTTCTTCAAGAGATTTATTTTGCGAATAAGCTATATCGTGTTGTTTGCAGGCGTCGTCTAAAGGATTAATGCCTGCGTCACCACGTGCAAGTCGCTTTTGTAGTTTTGTTCCAGCTATAAATGTACGTAATATATGTTTAACGAAAAAAAAAGACAAGTTATATTCACTTACGACCACAATAATTGTAGGTAGGCAAGTGAAGTTCGAATGGCAGTTTATTTATTAGAGAATTCAAAAGACCTTCTCCCTCAAACACCAACATTAAGACTGATGTATGATAATGCTGCGATATCCATATTTATAGAATAACACTCTAATAAAATTCTTCACAAGATGAAGATCGTTCAACAAGAGCAGACGCTACCCATTGAAAACTTGGACTTTACCTCTAATCCATCATCTGTTGGTAAACATGGTAAACTACTACCAAATTCTTTTCGTGCAATCATCTGTGGTCCTAGTGGGTGTGGAAAGACAAATGTTATGTTGTCGCTCCTATTCGATCCAAATGGTGCTAAATTCAAAAATGTTTACGTTTATTCCAAGTCGTTATTTCAACCAAAATATAAATTGTTGCAAGAAGTCTTAGGAGAAGTTAAAGGTGTTGGTTATTTTCCATTTAAAGACAATGAGGAAATTATTAGTCCAGATAAAGCGCAGTCAAACTCGATATTCATATTTGATGATGTTGCCTGCGATGGACAACAGAAAATTCGTGAATATTATTCAATGTGTAGGCACAAGCTCATTGACGCGGCCTACTTATGTCAAACATATTCGAAAATACCAAAACAGCTCATACGTGACAATTGTAATATGATTGTGTTATTCAAGCAGGATGAAATTAATCTAAAACATATATTTGAGGAACATGTGTCACCAGACATGACATTTGAAGAATTTAAAAAGATTTGCTCAGAATGCTGGTCGACTACTAACAACTATGGAACATTGGTGATTGTAAAAGATTTTGCTTTAAATAATGGTAGGTACCGTAAAGGATTCGATAAATTCATAAAGCACTAGACATTATCCTCAGTCATCGTCACCATGTCCAACGATAAGGTTGCTATTGCCATGCGTAAGAAAAAAATCAGTGAATTGGCGAGATCTATTCGCAAGAAATATTTAGCGTTAAAATTAGGAAAATCAGAACATGATACATCTCTAAATAAGCTATTTAAACCGATATCTGTACCGCTAAAAGAAATGGTCAAATCCTCAAAATCATTACAACAAGCCATAGTTTCAAAATTCATCCCTCCAAAAGAGGAAACAACGACAAAAAAAGAAAAAAATGCTGATGTATCATTTCTCGATACAAAACCCATAGCCGAGACGGATGAATCAGGAAATATACGTTATGATGATGAAGAAGGAGAAGACGATTATTATTATGATGATTATGATATAGGCACACATCCCAACGTTTCGCGTGATGTCATAGAAGATTATTTAGATCAATATCCAATAATTAGTCAACCATATCTTGAAGATTACTTTCGCAAAGATGATGAAATTGATAGAAGTTATGGTCCATTATATAATGATGAAATTGGTTGGATGTTGGGCAGACGTAGAATCGCATTCGATAAAAGAAACGGTAATATAAACATATTACGAGAGAAGGATGAGGGGGGTGGAGAAGGAAATATACCGGGGACTTCGGGATTGTATCAGCTTGTGTTTTACAATCATCCCAATGAATACTCTGATGATGATTTGAATAATTACAAAGCTCTGCTAACAATAACAAAAGCTCATCTCAATGCAGCAGATCGTCTGAAAAGTACTGCTACCGAAAAGTATCGCAACATAATTAGACCGTTGTTTAAAACTGACTCATCAAATATTAGTAGTAGTACTATAACCAAACCTCCATCAGCTCGAATATTAAAGAAACAACGACAACAACAACAACAACAACAATCCATTCAAACCGCTCCATATACTAATGTAGGAAAAGGTCTTGTTGTCGGCGGCGGCGGTGGTGGTGGCCCTCTTTTGTCATACAACGAAAAACCGATGGAATACATTTATTGGGACGATCCCAATGAGCTGTGTGACCGTTTAAGATTACTGATTGCATCCAAGGAAGCTGGCAACACCTCATTCTCACACAACAACGAGATAATTGCAATAATCAATGAGTTGAAAGAGGCCAATATAATTGAATAACAAACGGAAAACATAATCATTTCAATCATGTCTGTCGATAAGTTTGGACATCGCCGCAATCATGCTAATGAGCGGGTTAAGCCGTATATGCCGAAAGTATCGTATCCACATACTCTAGACGGTAATATTGATGCAGAAAACGTAAAAATTTGTAATGTAAAGATGCCGACTGCAAATAGCGATGTTGCTAACAAACTATATGTTGATGAACAATTACATGTGTACCATAATGAGCTCGAAACACTTCAAAAAACAATAATCCCCTCATTACAAACGCAATTGGTATCTCATCAAAATAAAATCAACGAAATTGCTGCATTTATTTCGAGAAATCCTCCCGTCAGAGCTCGAGATATGGCAACTAAAATATACGTCGACGAGGTAGTTGCTATGGGCAAGGAATTTTTGAGAAATGATTTGGAGAGTTTTAAACAAGAAATACAGGATAAATTGTCGAAAAGTAATACTCTAATCAGTGATAAGATCGATATGTATAATACATACATAGAACGTTCGTTTCAAGTTTTGGACAGGGACTTGAAGAAGAAGCATGAAATTGAACAAAAGAAGAAAATAGATGAGAAGAGTAATGGATCATCAGTTTAGAAAGTGCATGCGCTTACGAAACATGTCATCCAAAGTCCAGCTTGTTAACGAACTCCATAAACCTATACGTAAAAATTATCCACGCAGACGTACAATTGTCAAAGGCATAGATGATTTATGGCAAATGGATTTAGCTGAAATGCGACCTTACGCTAATCAAAATAAAAATCACAAAATGATACTAGTCGTCATCGATTGCTTTTCAAAGTTTTTATGGACACGTCCATTAAAGACAAAAACCGGTGAAGAGTTAACTCGTGCATTCTCAGACATTCTCACCAACACAAAACGAGTTCCTAAAAATCTCCAATCAGACCAAGGAACGGAATTTTACAACAGCAAGTTTCAACAACTAATGAAAAAACATGGGATTAATCATTATAGTGTATTTAGCACGAAAAAAGCTTCTATGGCAGAAAGAGTTATTAGAACATTGAAATTAAAGCTTTACAAACATTTCAGTTTAAATGGTACCTATAGATGGATTGACATTCTCCCTAAAATTACACGAGATTACAATAACACAAAACATTCAACAACCAAATATAAACCTTCCAATGTCAATAAATCCAACGAAAAAGATATTTTAAACAAAACCTATACACATCTAAAGATTGCCGGACTTCGTAAATTTAAAGTTGGTGATATTGTTCGTATAAGCAAGTCGAAACATGTCTTTGAAAAGGGATACACACCCAATTGGACGACTGAACTATTCAAAATCATTAAAGTTAAAATAACCAATCCCACCACATATTTGCTCGAAGACTTGCAAGGTATCCCAATCAGTGGAGGGTTTTACGAAGAAGAGCTACAGAAAACGTCAAATCCACACATTTACTTGGTGGAGAAAGTACTTAAAAGAAAAGGCAACAAGATGTTTGTTACATGGTTAGGTTTAGATAGAAAACACAACACCTGGATACAAAGCACAGATGTAGTCACGTAATTACTTCGCTTCACTACGCATTGTTTTGTAGTAGGAGATGTGAATGGGTATAAATAGAGGAGAGAGTTGTAGGTTCTCAGTCGTCAATATGAGTTCTCAAGACAGCGGCTATTTTAGTGCTACACAAAGTCATGTTAATTATGACACACAATTAGAGCATATTTTACAAGTGTATGAAATGGCAGCCAAACAGGAAAACCACTACTTATTGTACACAGAGTATTGTACAGATGGAGATTTTCGAATTGGTTGTGGTTTGAGCCCCGCAAGAACGTTCAGTACTGCGATCACTCTATCATACACCGATAAACCTAAGAAAATCAACTTCAGCTCATACGAATGGTTCACATTTATCGACATTTTAAATAATAATTCATTTATAAGTGCATCATTTCACGAAGAAGAAAAAAAAGAAGAAGCTGTGTTATCTTGTGGAGACTACTGCACCATTCGACAAATGGTATTTGATCGTGTTAAATGGTTGGAGGTGACCAAACATGATATCAGTGTACCTTTAAGAAAAGAAGATGTTTATCAAATACTACAAGCGGATCGTTGCCTCATCTCCCCACGTCTCACTCATTTAGAATCCATAAATTTTGGTGAATACTATGAAAATTTGGTGGAAAACATTAGAAATTTCAGTCAAACTAATGAAAATTTGACTAAATTTGAACTGATTCAAGTAATGTGTGACATCAACAATAGCGAATTAGCCATTGCACTAAGAGAATATATGTTTTTTTGTAAAGTTAACATTGTCAGTGATTTAGAGAAGTATTAAAACTAATTAATTAAAATTATTGTGTTTTATTTCATGTTCCCATCGTATGTGAGTTGATAAATGAAACGAAAATTGTCAATGATTTTGTTTCATGTTTCCAAGTTGATAGAAGGAGATCACTAATTATTTTTTATGTATTGCTTTTGAAAATTACAATACTTTTTATATTGATGAAATATATTTGAGAATAATATTTCATATATATATGTGTGTGGGTCTTAGAATAAATAAAACATTTACATTTTAAATCAATATTTAACTTTAATGGATAGACATAATTATAACGGTATAGAGAAATTAGATTTTTCGTGGGAACACCGTTTATTAAATTGCTTTTTTCAGTGCGTAGGTTAAGAATAAATAAACCATTTCAAATCAACATTTAGATAGACGTAATTATAATGGTACAGAGTAGTTCGTTTTCTCGTGGGAACATCGTTTATTAAATTGCTTTTTTTTTAGTTTGTATGTTTGAGAATAAATAAAACATTTCAAATCAACATTTTAATAGATAGACGTAATTATAATGGTACAGAGTAGTTCGTTTTTTCGTGGGAACACCGTTTATTGCTTTTTTTCAATATTAGGAGAAGCTATTAAATTTTAATTTGTGTGGGTATCGTTGAGAGAACCACCTTGCAAATAGTGGGGGATATCGTTCCATATAAATTTGATATTTCACATCATACAAATCAGTTATCATTGAACAGTGATAGAATATTAAAATTAATCTGTGTGTTGTGTGAAGGCTACTCAGAAAAAAGTAAGTTTTTCATTTATTTCTTCAAATAACAAATCGTTCACTTTTGTTTTTTATGATATAAAGTTCCACTAAAAAGGTAGAGTTTATTAACACATATTTATTCTTTTGTAGATGGATCTACCTTCATTAAATTCAGTGTCGTTAATTACAGAGAAGAAGCCTATTATTAAACTTCAACATTTGACGCTTGGGGAAGCATACCCTATCTTAGGCGCAAAATTAGTTTCAAGCAAATTTGGTGGTGAAGTCATTTTGATAGAATTCGCAGACAATATCACATTCCTGCCCAAGAGAGTGACGGAACAGTACCGATGTCAACTTGATTATTTCAAAGCTCAAAAGCATTCTCTCATATTTAGAGGATTAATTGAAGTGGGCAGACCAAATCGTGCAATATCGTTTGAAATTGTTGAAAATTAGTTTTCGCTTGGTGAGTTTTTATTTATTATATATGTATATTATATATTTAAAGTGAAAAAATGGTGAATTTAATGAACAAAGCTGATCAAACGTTAACTTTCCTAAAAGAACATTATTCTAAACCGCTAGCTAATTCAATAATTAAATTAATAGACCGTCATGTTAGGAGATGTGTCTTGACTTTGGTTAAGTTCAAATTTTCCATTGGTGAGAAGAGAAAAATTCAATCAAAAATTGGGGAACTTAAGCGATTACGTCATCAAATTAATTCAATTACAAAAAAAAATATGGGTTATGGGTTGAGAAAACGAAGTGTAAAATGGTTAGATGTTGGGGTTATTTTTAATTGTAGAATTAGGACAGGGCTTATTGTAAATTTGAAACATAAAGTAATCGATGAATTTTTCAAAGATGCTTTTAATTTATTCAACGTTAAAATTTCACAAATATTGAAGGATCTAAAAATAATAAAAGTTAATACTACTCTCATTGGTGATTATATAAAGCAATCGAATGATCGGGAGGTGGTAAATCAAAAACATTTTAGTACACCCAATGCAATCATTGATGAGGGAACTGATTTAATAGAATGGTTTAAAAATAATGTCGTAGATCGTATTTTGAATAAAATGTCAGAGTTTCAAGAGAAACAGAGCGGTTGGGCATTAAGCAAAATCATTTCACTAGAGATAGCAATTAACAAATACGAAATGGGTAATGGTTCATCTTTCATTCGATTGCCTGAGCAGATACAGAAAAAACATGCATGCATCAACATCCAGAACAATGATGAAGCGTGTTTTTTCTGGAGCGTTGTTGCAGGTTTACACGCTCCCACAGGGCAGGTGAGCCGAACATCATCATATCCACACTATTCCACCGTTTTGAAAACTCGAGGCTTAGATATGCCAATGAAACTGCCTCAAATTAAGAAGTTTGAAACACTAAATGAAATTTCCATAAACGTTTATATGTTAGAGTACAATGAAACAGTGAACAAAACATTTTACACAGTATTGCCGGCAAGATTGACTAGGAAAAAATTAGACCGTCACGTCAACTTATTACTCATTCAAGATAAATACTTTCCGAAATTAAACGAATATGAAACAACGCCATCTCATAATGATTACAGTACTATTGTTGAGGTAAAATATCATTATTGTTGGGTTAAAGATTTATCGCGTTTAATTAGTTCACAGTTAAATAGAAACGATCATAAAAAATATGTTTGTGATAGATGTCTCAATTACTTTTCATTGCGTGAGAGACTGGATGATCATTCCGAACTTTGTGAGAATTTAAACAATGAAAAGATTTCATTTCCCAAATATGATTTTGTTGAGTTTAAGAATTATACATACAAGCAAAAATGTCCTTTTATTATTTATGCTGATTTTGAATCTCAATTGACACAATGTAATGAAATCATTTCTAAAACAACAAACAAATATCAACATCATAAAACTTACAGTGCAGGCTACTATATAAAATGTTCTTTTGACGATTCTCTATCGTTTTACAAAAGTTACAGAGGTGTGGATTGTATGGATTGGTTCGCTAACGAAATGACTGATATAGCTAAATTTGTAGATTCAAAAATTAAAATAATTGTACCAATGGTAGTCAAACCAAGAACTACTAATGATGCAACTGTTTGTCATATATGTGAAAAAAAGTTTAATAAAAAAGATATAGTTGTACGTGATCACAATCATTTTACGGGGGAGTTTCGAGGATTTGCGCACCAATCCTGCAATTTAAATTTTAGAAAACTGTTTGTTGTGCCGATTGTATTTCACAATTTGTCTGGTTATGATAGCCATTTTATCATAAGAGATATTGCCAAACGTGGTAGAGTCAGCCTTTTACCAATCAATAAGGAAAAATACATTTCATTCACACAATACGATTCGGAAACAAACATAAAATTCAGATTTATTGATTCGTTTCGTTTTTTGGGATCTAGTTTGGATGCTGTCGTTAAAACTTTGGACACCAATTATTTGAAAATTTTGAAAAAAGAAAACCATAATTTAACCAATATCCAATTTACATTATTGACACGTAAAGGTATCTTTCCTTATGACTATATTAATAACTTGGAAAAATTGAATGATGATAAATTACCACCGATTGAATGTTTTTATAATAAATTAAATGAAGCGAACGTAACTGATGATGATTATGCTCACGCTAAAAATGTTTGGCGGTCTTTCAATGTAAAAACACTTGGAGAATATAGCGATATATACATGCGCACCGATATTCTTCTTCTAGCAGATGTGTTTGAAAATTTTAGAGAGACAGCTTTAGCAACGTATGGTCTAGATCCTGGATGGTTCTACAGTATACCAGGATATGCGTGGAATGTGATGCTAAAGTTTACAAAATGTAAACTGCAAATTTTAAAAAATATTGATATGATAATGTTTATTGAAAAGGCTATTAGAGGAGGAATATCACAGTGTTGCAATAGGTACAGTGAAGCAAATAATAAATATATGTCTGAATATGATGTTGAGAAACCATCAATGTATATTCTCTATACAGATGTAAATAATTTGTATGGAAAAGCGATGTGTGAACATTTGCCCTTTGATGGCTTCGAGTGGATCGAAAATGATATGGAGAAATTTAACGACATCAATTTCATAAAATCCATCCCAGATGATAACCCCGAAGGCTATATTCTTCAAGTGGATTTGTTATATCCAGACAAGTTGCATAATCTACATAAAGACTTTCCTATGTGTCCCGAACACCACAAACCACCCGATTCAAAATTAACAAAATTAATGACTACCCTACACGATAAAAAAAGTTACACTTTACATTATAGAAATTTAAAGCAAGCCCTAGAACATGGACTAGTATTGGAAAAAGTTCACAAAGTTTTGAAATTCCAACAATCTGCATGGCTTCAACCCTACATCGAATTAAACAATCGATTGAGGACTTTAGCCACCAGCGACTTTGAGAAAGATTTGAGAAAACTAATGAATAATGCTGTGTTTGGGAAATGTATGGAATCCATCCGTAAACATAGAATTTGTAAATTGGTATCTACATATGAGGGTCGTTATGGTGCTAAAAATCTTATTGCTAGTCCGCGTTATCACAATAGAACAGTTTTCGATGATGGTGATCCACCTTTGATGGCAATCGAATTGAAAAAGTCTGAACTAATTTTCAATAAACCGATATACGTGGGTATGGTTATTCTTGACATCTCGAAAACTGTAATGTATGACTTCCATTACAATTTTATGCTTCCCACAATGGGAGTAGACAATTGTAAGTTGATGTACACCGACACTGATAGTTTTGTTTATCAACTTACTTGTGAAGATGCATACGAACAGTTAATTGACGCAAACATTGACAAATTTGATACATCAGATTATCCCATTAACAATATCTACAACATACCCCGAGTTAATAAAAAAATACTAGGTTTGATGAAAGATGAAGCTAATGGACAAATAATCACCCATTTTGTTGGTTTAAGGTCCAAAATGTATAGTTACAAAGTTCAGGGGGGCAAAGTTGTCAAAAAATCAAAGGGGATTAAAAAATGTGTTGTGAAAAATAAAATAATTTTCGATGATTATGTGGATTGTTTGAAAAATTGGAAACAGATGACAATTACTCAAAATACGATACGTTCCTTCGCTCATAATGTGTATAGCATTGAACAAACAAAAATCGCTTTGAGTCCTCACGATGATAAAAGGAAATTACTTCCCGATTCATTTGATACGCTTCCATGGGGACATTACAGTATTTTGGAATAATGTTTTTTGTTTTTAGATAAAAAATGTCTCCTACTCCCGAAACTGAAGATCGTGCCAAACGGCGTGTAAAATTTCTTAAGAAATCACGTAAATTAATCAGAGATTTTCGAAGTGCTGTTGCAATGATTAAAGTACCTCGATCACTATCTAAAAATGATTGTCGAAGAGTACTAAAACTCATATATACTGATTTTCCAATAGAAATTTTAAATGGATTAATTCTTCATTTCAATTTACCTACAGAACCTGAAGATTCTGACTATGATTCAGATGAAACTATTTTTGCTGACTTTTGAATACAACTTTGTAAAACCATTTTTCACTTTTCACATATATTTAAATATATAATAATATGAACTCAAATATAGTTTTATACTTTTATATTAAACTATTACATATTAAGTTATAGCATGTATTACTACTTTGTGAATTATGGCATTTGTTTGTAGTATTATTAATCTTTCATATTAATTTATAACATATATTACTATACTTTCATATTAAAATGTAACATATTGTTTTTTCCAATATAATTTTAGGATATTGCCTAAATATTTTTGTTAAATGAAACAATGTTTTTTTTTATGAGTAAAACATCAGGTTAATTTCCAAATAAAATCTTCTTCAATGTTCAATGATAGCTCAATTATATCAAGAATAAATAATTTTTCAAGTAAATGGATTAAGTTATAGCATATATTACTACTTTGTGAATTATGACATTCGTTTGTAGTATTATTACTCTTTCATATTAATTTATAACATATATTACTATACTTTCATATTAAAATGTAAAATATTGTTTTTTCCAATATAATTTTAGACTATTGCATAAATATTTCTGTTAATTGAAACAATGTTTTTTTTTTATGAGTAAAACATCAGGTTAATTTCCAAATGAAATCTTCTTCAATGTTCAATGATAACTCAATTATATCAAGAATAAATAATTTTTCAAGTAAATGGATTTTTTTTTATTACCTAGTATCTACTCATCAGCTGAAAAATTACAGCATGGCATTCGATACTCTTTTATGTGGCATCAAGTATTACAGAATAAAAATGATTGGAAACTATGCTGCAAACACACAGCAATAAGCTGAATTTCTACTAAAGAAATGCCTCGTGTGTTTCCCTTTAGTCTACTAGTTTGATGACACACACACACACACACACATCATGGGTAACTGGAAACTTTGAACCTACTACACCACTGGAGGACCCTACAGAAATATACAACGTCTCCAACAATGGTTTTTTAAATACTACATTACCTTTGTAATTATTATATCAATAATAAATTATTTTTTTAAAGTGGATTTTTTTTTTATTAAAACACCCAATCTACTCATCAGCGGATATATTACATGAAGATTTAAATTTACGTTTAACAATTTTTGGTAAAATTTTAAATAATAAAACGAATATGAATGCTAATAATATACATAGAGTCATTGAAAATATATTATTAAGTTCATTTTTCATACTATGGAACATGCTGCTAGTGTTGGTTATATTGATCATGGTGAAAGCTTTGTAGGTTGAATTCTGTTTAATGGATATGTTGTTGTTTGCGGACATCTAAAGATATAATCTACAGCACTTGAAATCTCCTGTCGTCGAGCTCCGTTTTGTAATTCGTCTGGCACCCAATTTATTGTAAGCTTCTCCCACTTCTTTTGATCTGAGTCGGTAGTATCAGCAGCAGAAAGGCACAGGTTTGCAATTTGCTTCATAACCCTTCGTTTTTCTTCATAAAATATTACATCCTTATTCAATCGATCTATTTTTATAATAAACTCCTCAAATAGACGTCTATACTCAACTAATGACATACTACAACTGATTCGTTTACAGATATATTAGTGTCCTATATTTTGTGTATCTCCACACACACACACACACACAATAATGTCTCAACCTCCTAGTCGGACGGAACGGTTTTTTCTCATAAAGACCTGTGAAGAAATTTGTTATAAAACCCCTCACACCTCCCCATTAATCCATTAAATACTGTCTTTGTAATTATTATTTTTCTCACCCCCTGCGATAGCGCAACGGTTAGGGACTGTGTTAGGAACGAGAAAGTCGCTGTGTGTGTCGTGAGTTCGAATCTCACGGTCGACCATTTTTTCAATTTTATAAATTGGAAGTGTTGTGGTGGACCACGATTGACGTCACAGAAGATGGATGCCGTAGGGATTTTACTGACGTCACAGAAGATGCCGTCGCGACATTCGAATCACCCGCCAACGACACAACCCACCAAATTGGAAGTGCTACGTCACACATGTGGATGGACCATGATTGACGTCACAGAAGATGGATGCCGTCACAGTCGCGACATTCGAAATACTCGCCAACGACCCGCCATTGACACAAGATGGATACGACACACGTCACACCAACACGTCCGCCATTGACACAAGATGGATGCCACTTCCGGTGCGCGCGCACAGTCAACGAAATCCAACATGGCCGACTTCCGTCCCAGAACCGGCTTAGTATATCTACTTAGGTAATCAAACAATTTGCAAGGAAATTTCGACTATTGGCTAGACAAAGTTATAAAATATTTATGGTTCATAGATTTTTTAAATATAATGGTACCTACTTCATTCATTAATTTTATTTAACAATTACTATTACCTAGGGTGATAGGCTAAGGCAAGCTTAAAAGTGAATAACCATCCTAATTTCTTATAAAATCTTAGGACAGGTTGTTAAGAGAAAAACAAATACACCTTGTCATTCTCTTGTTAAACCTGTTCTTAAAAAGACTTATTGTATGACGGAGGTACTGTAGTATGGAACTCTTAAGGAAAAAGTGGCTAAGAGCATTTTTGAACAAATACAAAATGTTGTGGTGGTTGATTCAGGATTGTGGGTAGATGTTCAACACGGTTTTCTAGGTGCTTCTCCTGATGGTAAATATATTTAACATAACAAATAATTACCATGTGTTATAAATTCTTTTTGCATATTAAATGACATACATTTATTGATAAAATATTTTAGGGCTTGTGTAGGTGTTGATGCACTACTTGAAATAAAAATGCCTCCACTCTGCATCAAAACTGAATTTACAAACAAATACAATAAGCGAAATAATTGACCTCATGAAGAACAAAATTTGTCTAGAAAAACACAACAATAAAATTCAGCTTAAGGGGAATCACAATTATTATTATCAGGCATACACATGATATATTTATTCCAAAGAACAAAAACTCAAAATCATTCTCACATAATATATTTAATCACTTTGATGTATTTACCAACAATAAATAAGAATAACATTAAAAAGTAGTTATTTGTGTAATAGGTGCAAAAAGTTCATTTTTGTTGCAAGGAAGCATGAAGCACTAAACACAATCTTGTGGAGTAAATATAAATAGCATTTACGAAGCAGAAATTTACTTATTTAGCATGAAAATTACTTAATTATAATCACTCACAAATACAATACACACTAAACTATAAATTTGGGATATTTTTATGAAGACAAAACATTAGAGATGGGAAGTACGCGTGCGTGTCGTACAAAATGTATGGTACACTTTATTGTACGATGTGCGTGCCGTACAATTTTACTGTACTGACCGTACACTGTACAATCAAATATTATACTTTGAGAGCACCCAACCAGCAGCCAGCAACACACTCAGATCTCACAACAGAATAAAGGTACTGTTGCGTCTTGCGTTCGTACATGTAAATTAAATATGGAAATACGTACGTACTATGAATATTTTGATCAGATGAATATAATTTGCAAGTAATTGCTCACGAAATTGTTGTAAAGAAAATATTCGCATATAATTTTTTTATTAGCTTGACAATTGAGATAATGTAATAATAATGTGAGATAACTTTTTAAAAATCATGTAATATTCAAATTCAAGTGATATAACAAATTTTAGCTTAAAAATTTGAACCCAAAATATTCAAGTTAGTAGTGTATTGTTTTATGAATAATATGAATATAATAATTACAATAAAAGAATATTTAGAGGTCTTATTATTTTGTAGTTTCTACAACACCAGCAACTATTGTGCGTATCGAAATGTAATCGCAACATAATGGAATATAACTAATTAAAACTGTTCATTTGTTTAGTACGAGATACGGGTCACGCTTTTCCCTCGCTCCGTCCCGTCGCGCAATTGTACGGCACGTACTGTACGGTACAGTTTGATGTACTGTACGGTGTGTGCTAGTACAACCAAGTGTTCTGGTTTTGCCCATAACTACAAAACATATGACAACAGCATTTGACCCATAGAGAAAGTTATAATATTATTTGTCTATGAATTGACCGTCGTCTTCTGTCATTGTTCTATATTGTTCTATACAGCGCCATGCACCAAGACGGTGGAGCGGTCGAACTAAATTAAAAAGATGTTCGTTTGCAAAAATTTGCGCACAACGAATCTAAAAAAATACAATGATTTGAGATTTCATATTTTCAGAATCGAATTCTCTAGGCTTCCTTTTGGGGATCAGGTTTTGGTGTCCAGATTGGTGACCACAAATTGTCAAAACTGTCAAAATCACACCATCACTTAATGGCTTATATCTTTTTTATAACAATATAAAACTCAACAAAAATATCTGATCCCCAAGACAAAGGTCCAAGTTATATTGTGTAAAAATTTCAACACTTAATTTCCCTGCGTTCTATAGATTTTTGTGTACAAAATGACCTAAATTTTGTTGCGAATCACGGGTGCCAACTGTTTTCAGGTTCCTAAAACGTGAGGTCCCTCTTAAGTGATTTAAGTACCTTAAATGCATGTCCTGGGCACCGTACATATAAAAGCATAGTAGCGACACTCTCGACTCGTCCCTTTGAAGTCCTTGTGGATAATTTCGCCGACAATGTTCTAAGAAGTCGGGCAGTTGTTCACTGGCCGGCGGATTTACGAGGGACTGCTGTCGTACTACTTCTATGGAAATATATACTGTATACTGCAGAGCTTCGTGACGTATGCTCTAACGCGAACCCCTGTATACTAAGCAAGCCGACGTCACCTGCTAGAAACCTGCTACTCTATAGGCGGGGTAAAGCGGGTTCGCATATCGGCTTCCGCACGGAGTGTCGCTACTAGGATTTTATATGTACGGTGTCCCGGGTTCTTCAGTACAGATACCACCATACAACAGAATACAAGCAAATTCATATTCTTGGTACAGGCCACCCTTTAAATGTAGACAATTACTAACACAAACATACAGTAAATCTAGACCTATAACAAGGTTTAAAAAGCAGACTTGATGTAACTCTGTAAAAAGAGGTTATTCCTATGGAGTTTCACAATTATTATAAATCATTACCGACATAAAAAGATGCAGAAGATTTAATTCCAGAGCCCGCAATAGAAGATAGTGTGAGAAGGAATTATCATATGCCTAAACAACAATACCTTGACAACCATAACAAGATAAATACAGTTTATTGTTTATAAAAAAATAAGGGGTTTGAATATTTTTATTACTTTTGTTTTGATAAGAATTATAACGTTTGTTTTTAATGTAATATGCAAAAAATAAATTGCTATTGGTTTCAGGGACTTTTCATATATTTTTCATGTTTAAAACGCTATTGTCACAAAAACGTAAGTATGTGACTTATTTGGTTTTTGTAGTAACCCGACGATATATGCCATGTCTGATAAGATCTAACGATAAAAACCAAAAGTCGTATTGGAAGGGTTAACATCCTTTTCCAGCAAATTTGGTTTTTGCCGATTCTGGGAAGTTCATATTTCTGCTTCAAAATAATACTTTGAATTAACTCAGTGGCAATTAAAGTCTTCTGAATGATCTAATTTATTATTTTTCTCAGGTATATTCTCCTGTATAATCAGGGTAAGTTTGTCCTCTAGACCCGAAGGAATAAAATCAGTAAAGAGGTAGCAATTTTTATTCACACGGTGTATACAAATTCTACGAAACGATACCGATCTCGGAAAAAAAAGTTTCAAATTCGTAAAGAATGAAAAAGAGAACTACACAATGATGTATTAATGTTTCCAGTGTGCGCCCGCGCTCAGTCGGCTCGTGGTCTATACTTAAGTGTCTCCAGAGGCGTTCCTCAAAGGGTCGCATTCAGGCGGGTGACTTCGGGCAGAACCTGAGGCGCCCTCAAACTCCTCTAACCGATAATTTCATTGTTTATGTGGGTGGGGTGACTCGCAACCGATTATAAAATGATTCGAGAAATTTTCCCAAGAGTCTAAATGTATAATTGCATGTTTTGTTTCTGCCTGGCTTTGCCTTCCTAATGACGATCAAGTAAATAATCGCTCATACTATCACGTCGCGTATTATACAGGGTATTCCGCAAATTTGGTGATTTATTGATCGCCAAGACACTTTCAAAATACCTAAATACAATTTTTCTATAATCTTTTTAGTATTTGAGATACCAGCTAATAAAAGGTGAAGAAGAATACATTTTATTACTTATTAGTAGAGCAATACAGATTTAAATTTACAGTCTTTTCAAAATACATTAGAACTATTTTTTCTAATATGTGACACGGTACAAAAAGGTCATAAACATTCTTACATAATAGCTAAAGTTTGTGTAGAACTCATTAGGCAATGATCTATTTTAAAGTTTTTCTAGTTTATAATGCAATGCAACTTTTTATGTTGTAAATTTGTAGTAGGTGCAGATATTTTTCAAATAAACTTAGTGACATAGAAACCCAAACACCCAGTAAATATTATTTGATTTCAAAAACATTTCACGTGAATGTTTACCATAAAAGTATTATTTCTAGATTTCAATTTGAACGGGTTTCTATGTCACTGACTATATCGAACAATGCGAGTTGAGCCCATTCTTTTATTGGTTTTACTGATTTTTGTTTGCAATATTTAAAAAAAATAATACAAATTTCATTTTGATTATAAGGTTAGAGAGACATTTTATTTAAGTATTTTAAATATTTCTGAATGATCTATCACTCCTCTAATTTACGCTACTCATCTGTCCTGAATTCTTCTTCTTTCCGTATTAGTACGTAGCACCGAATTTAGGTAGTTATTATTTATAGTTTTTTCGTGCTTTATTGCAAAATACTTTTAGCCGTTCACTTTCTCACACTTCGACTAGAATCTAATTAAATAAAGAAGGTAGGTATATAATAGAAATTTAAATTTTATATTCCTTGACCTTTGATTCAAAATACATCTGTTTATTACGTGTGATAGATGGAACTAATATTAGGTCATTAAGTTTACACACACTCGATTCTAATTTACAGACAGTTTTTGCTACTGGCAGCAGAGGCGGGAGTTTTTGGTTGTATTATTATCATTTCTTTGAAAAAACTGTAGACATAAATTACCTAGAAACACGTTCGATGGAAAAATGTCGTGAACCAATTATGTGAAACAGTTTGAAGCAGCCGCTAGAGTGAATAATTGGTCCGATAAGGAGAAAGCAGTGAACCTAGCTATAGCGCTTCGGGGAGATGCCTTAGATGTACTTCAGGCGATACCGCTTGAAGAAACGGATGCCTTCGAGCAGCTGAAGAAGAGGTTAGACATGCAATATGGTCACGAACATTTGTACAAATTCCAGCTGAAGAACCGAAAGCGGAAACGTGACGAAATCCTTCAAGAGTATCAACTGGATATTGCCAGACTACTTCGATTTGCTTATCCATCAGCACCAGATAACATGATGGAATGTTTAGGCATCCAGGCCTTTATTGATAGCTTACGTGACCCCGATATGCAGAGGACGTTTCGTTTAGCCCTTCCGAAAACGTTAGTCGACGCAATGGCTGCTGCTTTTAATATGAAGCAGCCACGATAGCTTCCGGATACAACAAAGGTAGGACCCTACAGGAAGAAGGTGACAATGACAGATGAAGGTGACGATGACCCGCTTGACCAGATCGTCAACTTGTTGAAAGGTATGGCAGACAAGAAGCCGAAGAAGATCAAATGCCGGAAGTGTGGCGAGCTAGAGCACGTACGCAGTCCATCTAAGCGCCCCAATACTCCTGTAATCCAAGAACTCCAGTCGAAGAGGAAATCAGAGAGGGGTGAACATCCAGCTGATCTGAATCACCGAAAGCCCAATTCTTTGCCTAGACGGTTATGCCCTGGTGATTATTTACAATGCAACAAGTCGAAATCTAAGGAAGTTGCAGTTTCAAGAATTACAGTAGTCAATGAAGAATGGTCACCCACCAGAATCAGAGATGATCAGGAGAATGATCCTTGCCTAAAGAAGATTCGGCAGTGGAAGGAAGAAAATCGGCGACCTGCCTGGCAAGAATTGTCAATATTTTCACCGAAACTCAAGGCGTACTGGGCTCAGTGGGATTCCCTTGTCCTGGAAGAAGGGCTGTTGAAAAGAGTCCTTGAAAACGATGATGGTTCCGAGATGAGCAGACAGCTAGTTATCCCTAGAACAAGAGTAGCTGAGGTACTGAAGAAGTTACGACGATAGTCCATTGGGAGGTCATCTGGGAGTGAAGAAAACCCTTTAGCGAGTCCGTGAAAGGTTTTATTAGATGAACAGCTCCGACGATGTGAATTATTGGTGTAAGAAATGTACGACTTGTGCTACGAGTGATGGACCACATCGAAAGAGAAACGCACCTATTAAACAGTATAATATTTGAAGCCCTTTCGAAAGGATTGCTTTAGACATCGCTGGACCATTTCCGACGACAGAAACTGGTGGTAAATACATCCTGGTTGTAATGGATTATCTCACAAAGTGGGTGGCAATTTACGCTATCCCGAACCAAGAGGCCACAACTGTCGCGGATATATTAGTGAAAGAATTTATCAGCCGATATGAAGTTCCCTTGGAAGTCCACAGTGACCAAGGAAGAAATTTCGAAAGCCATCTATTCCAGGAGATTTGTGACAAGCTGGGAATGAAGAAGATCAGGACAACAGCATTATATCCACAGTCAGATGGAATGGTCGAGAGAATGAACAGGACTATTGGAAAATACCTGTTCAAAGTGGTTTCCAGACATCAGAGAGATTGGGACCAATATCTTTCCCTATTAGCATTGGCTTATCGATTTGCCGTCAATGAGTCCACGGGTGAAACACCTGCGAAAGACACACAGGCCACAGTAGGCAGTTTTAGAGAAAGGGGCAAAGTATGGTTACACAACCCGACGAGGAGAAAAGAATTTTCTCCAAAATTACAAAAATCCTGGGAAGGTCCATACTTAATCAAGAAAAGGATCAATGATGTTATATAAGGCATAAGCAAGATCCTCAACGGAAAACCAAAAGTAGTTCACCAAAACCGACTAGCGCCATTCGAAAGAGACCATGGCCTAGAGAAAGGAGTAAATCATATTCGAGATGTGTCTGACCCTACCTTCGATAAATTTATGGGCACGTATGGAGGTACCGGGACAGCTAGATATGGAGTCACTTCAGAACAACGACAAGATTTGTTCACTCTCCTGGAAAATTATTCACTGACATACAACATCCCTGCCCGTATCAAGAACGCGCGAGGCCTGGCAACCGTCTTTCGAAAGAAGTTCGGGAAATTAGAAGAACTTGAAGACCAGATTCCAGCCCCTGGCAAGACACTGAAACATAATTCGCGGTACGTCTTCTACGTGGTAACTAAAAATGAAATTCAAGATCGATCTACTTACCGCGATGTGTGGGAAGCACTTCGAAACCTCCGAGACCATGTGTTAGAATCCAGCGTGAAGAAACTGGCTATGCCTAAGATAGCGTGTATCCAGTTGGATTGGCGAGTCATCAGGAACACGGTAGGGATTATCTTTCAAGATACCGGTGTCCAGATATTAATTTGTAGCTACAACCCCCGTTATCAGTATGCGATGAAGACGGTGCCCTGCTATTTCCATAAGATTGGAAAGTGTAGAAATGAGGCCAGTTGCCGACTCAAACATCCAGTCTCGCCTTCACAAAAGTTCCAGGAGGAACTTCCATTTAAGGAGGGAGTAATGTGACGAAACAGCACACTGGTATAGTTCCAGAATCCGACTCTGTCTAAGCATGTATGAAAGTTAAAATTATGGCGGATGCGCAGGGATTTCTTAGAACTGTTTACGATTGTGACTATCTTGTCTAGACATTATTTTTATGACCAGTCTTATCTAGATAATGCCAGAGAGCCAATTGTTTTTGTGTAAGCTGCAATCTAGAATTATCTAGTAAAAAAGGCACTAATATATAAAGGACCGATCAGGGAGAGTTAGTTAGTCTATAATTCTACATCGTGAGATAAACAGTAAATAAGTGAATATAAATTAGTGGAGTGTTTATATAAATTAGTTTAAGTGCATATACTGTATATATATTATAAATTAGTGAATAGTGAAGTAAATAAATAAATGGAGTTAGTAGACATAACGTGTGTGTATAAATTTATCCCACCCGTAATAAAAACTTTTCAATAAATAAGATAAACATTACAGTATGTTCTTGCCTTTTTATAAACAAATAATGGTCTGCTTGTTAAATCCTAACTTTAAAGTGGTATCAGTAATGCGTGTATTCTAACAAAGTGGCGCCTGTTTTAGTGCGTAAAGGCTTTCAGTAAACGGCAAACTTTACTGGTTCCATCTTCATAACCTTTTAGCTGTTTCATGAATATGTCTTCATCTAGTGAACCGTATGTCACATCAAACTTCGTTAGTGTCATATTTTTATTAGTAGCCACAGTTATAGTATGCAGGATAGAAGATAGTTTTGCAATTAGACGGGGAGCTGGCTACAAAAAACAGGGTCGATAAGGTGCGCGCCATTTGAGCTTGTAAACTGGCGGCCCCAACTTAATACATCACCGAACGCCACTTCTTAAGGTCAGCACAGGTCGGATATGAAAATGCCAGCCGGTTTTCCGGCCTGCAAAACTTTTTGCGCTATTACACCGCTCTTATTTGAGGTTTGAACCCCACGTTACTAAAGGTTTCACGCGCGCCCGTTATGAGGTTTTTCAGATGAGTTTTCCGGCACTTTCGATCACTTCTTACGAGGGTTTTCCGGCCTGCAAAACTTCTTGCACTATTACACCGCTCTTATTTGAGGTTTGAACCCCACGTTACTAAAGGTTTCATGCGCGCCCGTTATGAGGTTTTTCAGATGAGTTTTCCGACACTTTCGACCACTTCTTACGAGGGTTTTCCGGCCTGCAAAACTTCTTGCACTATTACACCGCTCTTATTTGAGGTTTGAACCCCACGTTACTACAGGTTTCACGCGCGCCTATTATGAGGTTTTTCAGATGAGTTTTCCGACACTTTCGACCACTTCTTACGAGGGTTTTCCGGCCTGCAAAACTTCTTGCACTATTACACCGCTCTTATTTGAGGCTTAAACCGCACGTTACAAAAGGTTTCGCACGCGCACGTTATGAGGTTTTTCAGATGAGTTTTCCGACACTTTCGATCACTTCTTACGAGGGTTTTCCGGCCTGCAAAACTTCTTGCGCTATTACACCGCTCTTATTTGAGGTTTGAACTCCACGTTACTAAAGGTTTCACGCGCGCCCGTTATGAGGTTTTTCAGCCAATTTTTTCGTCCGGGAAAACCGGCTGGCATTTTCATATCCGACCTGTGCTGACCTTAAGAAGTGGCGTTCGGTGATGTATTAAGTTGGGGCCGCCAGTTTACAAGCTGAAATGGCGCGCACCTTATCGACCCTGTTTTTTGTAGCCAGCTCTGGGACTAAATAGGCATAAATGTTTGGTCAAAATCTTGACTTGAACTTTGTAAAAGTCCTTTTACAACTAACCTTGCTTTGTACTTTCCTACAGAACCATCCTTCTGGTAATTTATCCAATTCCCATGTTCTATTCAATATATGAGCGTCCATTTCTCTATCCATAAATAGTAACCAGTGGTCTCTATCTAACTAGATGGTTCTTCATATTCAAGTATATTAGCAGCAACTGTCATTACATAATCTTCAAACCTCGCTGGTTTTTCTTAAGTTTATCCTATTTCGTAAATCTCTTTCAGTGGTTATTTCATTATCAAAACCATATTAAGTTGTACTTATATCCGCAGCATCTTCTTCTTCACACCTCTCTTCTTTTGCATCTAAACTTGTTTCAAATTACTTTCCATACCTTCATTATTTAAAAGCATATACTAATTCTCTTTCACATCTTTACAGCTTTCTTTCAAAATGTTAGGAATTAATATTGGTTTCTATTTAAAAAAAACTTAATAACAATTGGAAATAGGTTATTGATGTCGAGAATATGTCGGTGTAAAATATATACAAAGTGTAAAACTTAACAAATATTGAGGTTGAAATTCCAGAAGATTGGATGGTTGTAAATATATCTCCAATCTATAAGAACAGTGACAGCAAACATGTATGTACAAGAAGAAAAAGTCAAAATTATTATTGAAATTGAGGAATAAGCTGTCAAGAACTCAAAGATGGGAATGCTTCAATGGGTATCTAATTCCAGAAGATTGAAAGGTTGCAAATTTATCTCCAATCTATAAGGAGAGTGACAGGAAAATATCTCTGATCTCTAATGAGGGGGACATGAAAGTGGCTATCGAGACTATTTATTTACGAATATATTCAGTAGCTACACTAAAAAATGAAGTAGATTCCATGCAGACTCGATAGAGATTTGCAGGAATTTATTAGACTTTTTATTTAAAATAGGCAGTTTGGATGAAATCTCATTTCAAATATTGATTTCTCCCAATCCACTAAAACCCCAATCATTGTCTTTACACATATAAAAGAATCTGTTTTTTCACACCATTAGCTTAACTATCACATCTACCAACTGTTGTCTCGGCAAATTTCTCTTATAACCACTGATGACGATAACATCGTTATGACTAAGCTCTAGCAACAAATCACAGACACTTGAAGACAATTTCAAAGAATGTTATCTTAAATCTGACGTGATATTTCATTTCAAAGCTTCTTTATTCAACATTCTAACTAATCTACCCCGAAGACATGTCACATTTTATGAAGCGCGTGAAACTGAAAACTCATCGAGTATATTAAAAGATTTTTTTCACTAATACTACACTAACAAACATAAACTGTGACATTTATAACTATTCTTATGAGCAATCTATCATTATATAACTATCGACCCCAAATAAATAGGCTAAAATATCTATTCATGATAGACGATGCCCATATTACATGTGTGGCCATATAATGTTTAAACATAACCTACAATATGCTCCAAAAAAATATAGCACAATGTAAAGAGTGACTGATTGAAATGAAGCGAGATTTTTGGCAAATCATAAATAATTCATCTCTATAATGTTTAGGCTAAGGACACATTTTAAAAAGATGAGGTAAAGCTGACAAATATGCAAGTAAATTTATTGCTGATTAAACTCCCACTACACAAGAAACATAACAAGTCTTTTTTGTGATGTTCTTTTTAGAGACTTTTCGTGATATTCATTTAAAACGTTAATAACATATCTCCTAGATGTCTTAATTCTATTACCAACTCTATTAACATCCATGTCATGTAAATAAAACATATTTTTGTTGTACACAGTAATACTTGAATTCGCAGTTACATACACATCCTATGAACTTCTTTTAAGTAACTTCCTATAGGAAACATTCATACGGTGTTAATTTGTATACTTCTCACTAATGTCACATACAGAACGTTACTGTAATATTACAAATTAACATGTTTCTAAGATGATCACATGTTGCAGTTACTTTTACATCCTTCGAAATAATTTTTATTAACATCGTACTTATTACGTCTGTACGACGTTAGTTCATAAAACTCTCAGTAATATCTCATCACAGTAATATAAAAAAGAAGAAAACAGAATAGGAACTGATGAACGAAACATACAGTAGTTATTTATCCGTGGAAACAAAAATGACAAGCATGAAATGGCGGATGGTTTTCAGTTATGTGTTATATTTTATTTGCAGGAAGCACATATTTTGCAAGTAGCACTTGAATAAAGTGGTCTTCGTTTTCGTTAGTTGCTACTAAGCTACAGTTTCCATACTTAGTTATAATTCTTGTTATAATGGACGAACAACAATTGTTATCCGTAAGTACCTATTCCAAAATCATAATTATTAAAACTTAATAATCATTCAATACTTTAGTCGGATATTATACATTGAAATTTCAGGTGCGGAATTGTACACTAACATTATATAATAGAGTTTACAAAATAAGGGTTTTTTCAATTTTTAAAATATTTTAGTTACACAATATTTCAAATCCTAGATATGCATTATACCCTACAAAAAACTTGATATTGCAATAAGGTAGATATTACAATTAATAATAAAACATGCTCATATGTTGGCCGATATTTAAATCTAGAAGAAAATATTTTCAATGTTCAAGATGTTTCAGAAGCTACTTATACAAATAAAATAAAAGACAAATAGTTAGTAATTATGTATTGAAAGGGGAGTAATTATTTCAGATAGTCGGATACAAACATTATATTAAACAGTACAAAAAATATTGAATCAAGTATCTCTTGTTCTAGTTTTTTAGTAGTAGTCTTAGCCATCAATATAGTTTTGCAGGTTTAGAAAATTTTAACATTATTACTAACAATTCTTGTGACCAATTAGAGACTGTTTAAGACTTTAAAAACATAAATTTCTGTTAAAAAGCACATTTCCATTTGAAAATTCACTGAATACAATAAATAAGCTGTAGTTGTCCCTTACAATGGTACCTATATTAATCTAGTTGAAGAATATGTAACTTATGATATTGAATGCTCCCGTCAACAAACAGCATTCAATTATTTATTATTGTAGAAACACAGCTATTGGATACTCAATTGGATACAATTAATTATAAACTCATTTAACTTGATAATGTATTCATATCTCTTCTTCATAAGTAGTTTTTTTTTGTATACAGTGTATTAATAATGCTTAGTTTTCATTAAGTTACAATTCCACGATGTTAATATACAATTTGTTCCAGGATGAAAATAACAAGGTGAGAATAGTATATTATTTTATACAGAAAAGAAGTATGAATTTTCATAGCACACCTGAATTTACCTGCCAAATGGAGTGAGGCATGGAATAGAAGGTAAATCATGAAAAGTCACTTCTCGAAATAAAATATGTTATTATTCCTTCGAATAACCCCGCATGTATCTTATGGAAAATGGGTCCCAGTCAATTGGCTGAAAATCAAGTTTGATGTAGTTTATGATGATCGATCAAAGGTCTCCATTGGCACAATTTGATCTGAAGTATTTGTTTTATTAGCTGTTGTTCAGAACACCTTCATTTCACAGATAAGGATTTTGAAGTGTACATTACGGAATTGTTGAGGCGCTCGAAAAAAGTAACCGTAAGTAAACGATAGAATTTTCTTTAATCAGATTGGATTTATGTTGATGTAATGTAATGTTTCATTAAATCTTTATGGTGTAAAATTTTTATTAGTTTTAATATAATTAAAAAACTTTTCTAATAAATTTTCTGTAAACTAGCTGTAATGTATGTGTATCCGTTAAACTTTATTAATTCAGTTTCAAAGTATGTTACGGTATGGTAACTACGGATTAATATACCCTTTTTTATTTCTTGCTTTCACTGAATTTGTTCAATAGTTTCCACTTTCCAGACTTGTTATGTAATATGCTTACACAATTTTATTTTTTTTTAGGTTGGATTGCTGGACAAGATATTTTTTTTTCTAGTTTTGTACCTGTTTTTTTCAAATTTACTGTACTGTTCATTAATAGTGAATAAACGTTTTAAATCCCTTATTATTATTTTAAATGTACAGGATGAACAACTATGAATGACTGAAGGCCACATCTCAGAAAAGAATCATGGTACAACTATCAAAAAAATTACCTTTAGGTAAGGGGTCCTGAAAAATTGCTGGAAAATATTTTGCAGTCTCTAAAATATCCGCTAGGGGTGGAATGAGCACTCGAAAACATAATACTCCAAAAAAACATACTAAAGATGTCCTAAAAATACAAGTTTTGAAATCTTGAGATTATGAATAAATTTGATTAGGGAGATTTTTTGCCATTATTCTTCAAATAATGGGTGGGGAAGGTTCAAACTTATGAACAAATGTATAACTTTTTCGTTTTTAACTGATATTAATGATTTTAGCTGCATTTAAAAGTTTTTATGTTTAATAAGATTGATAACAAAATTAGATAATTTTGTATCCACTCGGAAATTTCAAATGTAAATTGAAGCATTTTTTTTAATTTTTATATTTGATATTGTAAATCCTATATCTTGGAATAGATTCCTATTTTTTCAACCCCTTTTCATCAAAATTTAAATAATGCCTCATTACATTTGAAATTTCCGAGAAAAATGGGAAAATTGTGGACTTTTTCACAAAGCGTTGACAAAATTGTCCAATTTTGTTATTTTTGCTTAGCATTTCCTATTAAAAAGGAAAAACTCTATCACATGAAGCCAAAAACATGGATGTCGATTAAAAAAAAAGTGTTAGGACATCTGTTGTTTGGATTGAACCTTCCCCCACCCCTTACTTCAAGAATACAGACAAAAAGTCCCTAACTACATTTTTTCATAATCTCAACAATATATCAAACATTGTATTTCTAGGATACGTTTAGTATGTCTTTTTTGGAGATAATTAATCACAGTATTATGTTTTTAATTATTCATTCCACCCTATAGGAGATATAGGATATAGGAACTCAAAAATATTTTCCATCGATTTTTCAGGGTCATTTTCTTGAAGGTATTTTTTTTAAAGTTGTACTATGACTATTTTTTTAAATATGGCTGACAGCCGGCGTTCTTAGTTGTTCACCCTGTATTTGCTGATTAGGCACAGAAACATCTATAGGATGTCATCCAGAATGTTTGAGGTATATTATTTAGAGGTTTATGTAATGTCCATACAACATCTACGAGAATACACTGTATTGTTTTTGAAATGTCGCATTTAGATCATTGATAAGATGTTATTTTTTAGACATTGCATTAACATCGACAAGATGTTAAAAGGCCAAGTTACTATCCTACCCATGGTCCTATCCACAACAGGCATTGTACCACGGCAGCTTGGTAAAGCTGTGGATACTCTTAAAATCAGTCCATCTGCAATTGGAAAGATGCAGAAAACAGCTATTCTTGGCACTTGCACCATTGTAAGGAGAGTAATGGGAAAATAAAGCTAAAAAGTGGAAGGTCAAATATGCTTTGATAGATTTATATCTGTATATTTGAATAAACCACACTCAGACCAAAAGGCCTGAGTTTATGTAAAATGCTTTAAGAAGAGAACTAGTTAAAATAATAATAATATATGTTTATTTCTCAGCAAAACAGAAATATACAAACTACAAAATTTCACTAACATTTTTGATGTAGAAGTAAACAATTATTCACTGAAGCTGAGGGTAACTAGATTACCAACAACTTGTGTGCGATATAATAAATATATGGAGAAATACTGCTTGCATGAATTATGTTATTTCATCGAAACCAAAATTTTTCCCGTAGATTCATATACACATTGAAGCATATTTTCACTGTTACCAAATTTAAATGATGTCGAATCCTGTTTTCACTTTGATCACAATTATTTAAATTTTTCGTTGTTATTACACACAATATTTTGGACCGAACTCGATATTTCCCACGGATGCCACATTGTAAATATTTAATTTTTAACTAAAAATATAATTGCTATATAATAAATATGTATACTTACAGAAATTCCTGAGAAAAACACTACAATCTTTCTCAATGTCAGTCTACCAACTAAAAAGTGAACATCTGTTGTGTTCGGAAAAATTGCCCTCTCAAAATATAGTTATAGTTCAGTAAAAAATTGGAAAAATAATAAGTTGAAATTTATATTCGTAATTCTTCTTGTGTTAATTGCCTGGTATTATATTTTAAAATATAAATAGGTTAATATTGTTTAAAGGAATGTATTTGTTTCTATACATTAATGCTAAGTATCTTGAAAAGTAGTATAGCGCTCCATAATTGCGGGTTAAAATTATTCATTAGACAGTCTCGATAAATGTATTTAATGATTACAAAATTATTGATAGTTATTTAATAAACTAGTTTGCTAATAACGGCGATTAATAAACGGAACAGTTTACAGCACGAACGAGCATCAGCGAGTGAGTGACTTTAATAGTTGAGTTTATTAATCGCCATTAACAACATAAACTCTTTTTTTGTGGCTAAATTCACTTTTCCTCAAAGACTATCAGGAGATAATAATGTTAACTCCATACCAATGACGTAGAATGTGATTGACTCCATACATTTTCAATTTCACGTGAAAATCACGTTTGCTAAAAGTCTCAGTTATCATTGAAAAATATTAAATGGGAATTGTCGAAAAAGTTGTCATTGTGAAAAAGTTATTATAAATTCGTAATTGTGCAGTTAGGTATGGAGTTAAAAAACCCTGCTGAATTACATGATGCAGTGTTGACGAGTGCAAACTAGGCATGTTCGAGTTTGGTACCAACTAAAAGTCGAGATCTTTACGAAAAAACCTATAATGAATTTGATACCTGTTACCTGGTGTAGTTGCTGTCTTCAAAACGTCAAAATCACAAAAAGAGTGTGTTAATGACATGCATTAACGCATCCTTTTTCAAATAAAATAATTAATTGATATCGAAATTAATAAACGGTCGACGAAAAATACATTTTAACGATTATTAGTTGAAATTATAATATTTAATGAATATATCGTCAAATAAGCATTTTAAATTATAATATTGTTACGAAACAGCACACTGGTATAGTCCCTGAATCCGACTCTGTCTAAGCCATGTATGAAAGTTAAAATTATCACGGATGCGCAGGGATTTCTTAGAACTGTTTACGATTGTGACTATCTTATCTAGACATTGTTTTTGTGACCAGTCTTATCTAGAAAATGCCTGAAAGCCAATTGTTTTTTGTGTAAGCCGCAATCTAGAATTATCTAGTAAATAAAGGCAATAATATATAAAGGACCGACGAGCGAGAGTTAGTTTAGTTTATAATTTGACATCGTGAGATAAACAGTAAAGGAGTGAATATAAATTAGTGAAGTTTTTATACAAATTAGTTTGAGTGAATATACTGTATATATAATTAGTGAATGGTGTAGTGAAGGAATAAATTAAGTGAATGAACCTACCGTGTGTATGAATTTATCCCACCAGTAATAAATAAATAAGAAAAACATTACATTGGTGTCAGAACTGGGATAATATAAATAAATTGCTACGTAAACATGGCCAAGAGACTATGTGACCTGAAAGTGACTGGAAGATCGTGAGCTGGAAACGTCCGGTAAGAAAAGTGAATTATTAGAAAGATTTAAAGTGGCACTGGAAAATGACGGCTTCGATCCAGAAACAGTTTTATTTAATGACGAGGCTTCCACCTTAATCTTGTCAATTTCTGCTAATATTTCTGCTACCTTGGACGAGAGGATTTCTGCCATGGAAGAGAACATGGACGAGCAGATTTCTGCTATGAAGAACGACATATCTGCTAATATGGACGAGAAGATTTCTGCTATCAAGAACGATATATCTGCGGATATCTTATTAATGAGAAACGACATTGCCGCTGACGTTGAAAATTAAATTTCGTCTCTAAAATCTGAAATCGAGAATAAGATGTCAACGATGGACGAGAAAATTGTGAATAAGATTACAACGATGGACGAGAAATTCAAGGAGTTAGAAAGGAAGATGACAGATATAAGAACTCACGACACGCCAGCGGAAGAAAATATGACCGAGCAAACAAAGCCTTGCAAGTCAGAAACACACCCTAAGTTAGAAGACATTGGTAGTTTTACCCAAGTCAAGGGCTCAACGTTCGATGGAGAAATGTCGGGAACCAATTATGTGAAACAGTTTGAAGCAGCCGCTAGAGTGAATAATTTGTCCGATAGAGAAAAGACAGTGAACTTAGCTATCGCGCTGAATGGAGATGCCATAGATGTACTACCACTTGAAGAAACGGATGCCTTCGAGCAGCTGAAGAAGAGGTTAGACAGGCGATATAGCCACGAACTTCTAGAGCACTTGTACCAATCCCAGCTGAAGAACCGAAGGCGGAAACGTGACGAAACCCTTCAAGAGTATGAACTGGATATTGCCCGACTAGCTCGATTTGCTTATCCATCAGCACCAGATAACATGATGGAATGTTTAGGCATCCAGGCCTTTATTGATAGCTTACGTGACCCCGAAATGCAGAGGACGCTTCGTTTAGCCCATCCGAAAACATTAGTCGACGCATTGACTGCTGCTCTTGAATATGAAGCAGCCACGATGGCTTCCGGATACAACAAAGGTAGGACCATACAGGAAGAAGGTGACGATGACAGACTTGACCAGATCGTCAACTTGTTGAAAGGTATGGTAGACAAGAAGCCGAAGAAAATCAGGTATTGTAATTGTGGCGAACTAGAGCATGCGCGCAGTTCGTGTAAGCGTCCTACGACTCCTGCAAACCAAGAAACTCTTAAATGCAAACCAGCCACAAAGAGCTCGCGGTACAACAATGGTAGGACCATGCAAGAAGAAGCTTGTTGAAGGCTATGGCAGACAAGATACCGAAGAAGATCAAATGCCGGAAGTGTGGTGAGCTAGAGCACGTACGCAGTCCGTCTAAGCGCCCCAAGAATTGTGTAACCTAGGAACTCCAGTCACAGGGGAAATCAGACAGGGGTGAACATCCAGCTGATGTGAATCACCGAAAAGCCAACTCTTTGCCTAAACGGTCATGCCCTGTAGACTATTCACAATGCAACAAGTCGAAATCAAAGGAAGTTGCAGTTTCAAGAATTACAGTAGTCAATGAAGAATGGTGTAAGAAATGTACGACTTGTGCTACGAGTAATGGACCACATCGCAAGAGAAAGGCACCTATGAAACTGTATAATGTTGGAAGCTCTTTCGAAAGGATTGCTTTAGACATCGCTGGACCATTTCCGACGACAGAAAATGGTGGTAAATACATCCTGGTTGTAATGGATTATTTCACAATAATAATAATAATATCTTTATTGCTTCAAATTGATACAAATCAATATAGCAAGAAATCCGGTACAGTGTCTATAAATAAATACATAGTTCATGCAGCAAAATCACAATGAAAATTAACAATAAAAGAGCGAGAAAAAAAAATAAAAAATTTGTGTAAAACCCAAGCTATTCGTTTATAATAAATGAGCGAATTTTGAGTACGCCAATGAAATAATTCGAAATTTGCTTGATATCCGCCAAAGAAGCAGTATTTAATAAGGCAATGAAATCATCAAAATTATGCAGATTTTTAATAATTTGCACTCTAATACAATCATACATCCTGCATTGAAGCACAATATGTTCAAGCGTTTCATTTTGACGCGAGTTGCACAGAGTACAAATTTCTTCTTGATTAATGGTATAAATACTTCCCTTATACGTTATTCTAACCAAACATAAACGGATCTGACAAAATATTCGAACTAATTTAATCGGCAGTCTACTAGTTAGGTAATCTGCAGGACCTGAAGTGACTGTTAAATGTTTATATATTACACAGTAATTACTATTAGCAAGGCGTTGTAAGTCGGAACTATACAATTTTTGTTTAAAATTTTCAAGAATTGCATCGTAATGGCTTTTTAGTGAAACAAAAGAGAGGTTATTCCACATGTCGTTCAACCCGAGATCTATAAAAATCAGTTTCATTTGTAGGGCCCAGTTATAGCAGGGGTTGTCAAAGTCCTCTAACTCTAAGAGCCTGAGAAAGACAATCTTTGGCAATCTAGGATTATTTCACAAAGTTTATTACAATATTGACTGGACTATGACGGTATTCAAGTCAAACGAAAAGCCGAAAGCTTAAAGTTCGCACTATATCCCTTACGCCCACTATAAATATACTGTTCAATCTTTGAAGAATTGGTCAAAAACTAAAATGGAACTCGCTAAAGTATACAATAGAAGATGTTCTTCCTAAAATGGTATGGTATCAGATCAAAACCTATTTCTGATTCCGCTGTACTATTGGCAGACCTACATCGACAAAATATCTATGTGAAGAATAATGCCAGTTTTTTATTAACATTAGGACACAAAATCATAAATATTGAAATATCTGAGAATCAAAAAAACTATTATAATAAACCTTGAACATAATTTGAATTTTTCAAGAACTGAAATCATACAATCAACATCAGATTTTATTTTCAATAATTTTGCGTTTCGTCGAACAAAAGCCTATAATAAATTTTTTTACTCAATAAAAAATAAAAACATCAATAAACCTAAAGAACAAGAATTTAAAATAAAATTGAATACAAACCCTATATGGATAAAAAATCTCACTAATATTGAAATTCCACATATGTCATGTTTTGTACCCAAAGGCCCCCAATTTAGTATTGAGCCAGTTTTAGGTTCTAACCAATAACACATCATCGAATAAAAACGTACACTACTTTTATCTACAACTGTCATGTAACAGGTACGATTTGACACTATTTTCAGTGTCATAATGCCGTATTACCGCACTAGTGCGTTTTTGCATAAATCACCGCACTAGTGCGATAATAAGAATCAAAAACATATTAATACCAGAATAAAATATTAATTTCATACTTATTTATTGTATATACTTACAGTGCACTCCTTACAATTGTATAAATTAATTCCAGACGCTGACATACCCAACGCTTCACTAGAATAATTGTTTATATTTTGATTTTGAATATTTCCTGATATCGAAGGAATGTTTTCGATTTGTCCCAAAATTTTCATTGCTGTTCGTTTTTTATTTCCAGCTGACATTTCGCGGCGGAGTCGAATTGTCTCCCAAAATAAAAATATTACCTGCTCTCAAAAAGGTGACGGTCGAATTGTCTCCCGGATGATTTTAATCCGTAATTAGCATAAGTACTTATAATACCTTAAAATCTAAACGTTGTTGCCAAATCGATCTTACTTATATCTTGACGAAATATTTGGAATGGTATTTCCTAATTTTGTTAAAATAAAACAGTACGTAGGAAATTATAATTATTTTATTATAATAAAACAAAGGAAAATATACAATGGTTTACTTATATATATATATATATATATATATATATATATATATATATATATATATATATATTATAATGGATTGTTATAGTTGTATACTTTGCCGACAATACCACTATAATTGTTATATTATCAATTTAATATATTCAACTCTAGTATAGCTAGCTCAGTAATGAAGTAAAGAAAAATTTTTATGTATTTATATATTTATGTAGAGAGCATGAGAAACTCTTACTACTCTTTGGGATCTGGAAGTGATTTTAACTCTATATCTACAATATTTTACATATATATGAATCATTCAAATAACTGATATTATATTTTTTTTATTATTGGTGCGCCTATGTATAGAAACTTTCAATATAGCAATCGATTTTGTCTCACAATTAAAATAGATGGAAATTATCAGTAGAATAATCGATTCCAACTGTCACTCATATCAGCAGTTGAAGTAATATTTATCTGAACATAAACAATAGTTTCAAGAATACCTTTAATACAACAACTATATTATATTGATCAAGAATTATGTATTATAAATTTAAAGTAAGTGATGAACTATCTTAAATACTAATATAATATTGAAATGTCAAACAATAAAATATTTGTTAAATATAAATGGTAAGTACTCAAGTCTATGTTATTACCTTTCTTTTTTAATGCTTTTAATATGTTTAATAGTTTCAGATACTAATTCTTATTACTTTTATTATAAATGTACATCTCTAACCCGAATGTTGGTACCAACAAAAACAAAAAGAAACACTAACCTCTCAACCACTAATATTCCTTTCTTGAAATTCTGTCTGTTAAAAAACCATGTCATGCATACATATGTCGTCCAGATGGAGATGTTTTTTTTTCTAGATTTCTTGTTACAGGTACCACGTGTTTGTAATTTCTATTATTCTCCAGCTTTGAATTCCCAATCAATGCTTAATATCTTATTCAGGTACTTTACATCACGATTCCGTACCACATCAACTAATTATTCAATTTGAAATGACTCTTTCATTTGTACCATAGCCTCCAATAACATGTATTTTTTATATATTGTATATATCTTCGTAGAAATTATGATTTTAATATCCTTATACTAGCTATTTCGAATTAATATATGGAATAACTCACTTCTTTATACAATAACTTAATTCTCTCTTTTTAAATTCTTCAACCATTTAAGTTTTCTAATCTCCGACTTCCATCATTATTCAAAAATCAACAACCAACCCGCCTTTTTTTATTTTTCGTTGCTATCCGAAATCATAAATATCTTGATTTCAGATTCATTTTATAATTCCTAATATATAATTACAAACCATAAAATTCACATCTTTCTTGACTCAATAAATATAGATTTCTATGGTTCTGCTTCTTTTTCAATTTATAACCTTATTCCAGTCAATTGATAAAATTATTTTGACATTTCTGACATAATTTGATATATATAACCAAAACTCTCTAAATGTTAAATAATTAAGTTATTACATGTTTATTTATTGTAACTATTAATAATGTTCAATGAATATTTTTAGAATATGGATTACATGTTTCTTTTAATTAAGGAATTTTGATTTATAACTTGTTATTTATTACTTACAATGGATTGTCGATATGCTTCTTAAATGAACTACTGTGTTTAAAGGTAAGTTTTATCCTTTTTACTCAAATTTCTTATTACTATTGCTCATATATTGTATTCCATTATAAATAGATTACTTCATCAATAAATTCTTTTGGTATCATATTAAAGATATTGAATCAAATGTTCCAAACTTCAATATATTTGTGAGAGTGAGAATTTCAATTATACTTCCATCTAAGTAGTGAAGAACTATCTCTTCTATATATATTTTTTTACTTTTATAAGGTAATAGATATTATGTATCCTGATCAAAATAGGTGCTAATAATTCTCTAACACTTAACAGATGATGTATATATGCTCCAGAATATTTTGTACATGTAAGACATATACAGTTTTTTAAATACTGCATTAAATCTTCTGTATATTGGAAATATTTTCATTAACCGATACTGGTTTATATAATTCTGTGTAGTATGCTGATATGAGTTATATTATTTTAGTTTCTGTGTTCTTGAATTATGTTCAAATCCCCTCAAATTTAAATTTTAAGAGTTCTCAATACCTTGAGATCTTCTTCACATTTAAATTTCCAATTTAAAATTAATTCTTTTTTTTCTGGAGGCAAATCTAAATTTGTGTATTATCCTTCTTTCATTATGTTCTTTGAATACGACGATTAATTTCCCAATCTATTATTATATCTCTAATACCTATCATATATCTACACTAAATCTAACTATTTATAAATTAGCAACATAATATTATCTATTAAATAATTATCAACATATCTCAAAATTATCTTGAATCAAATTAAACTATTATTCCTAATTCCCATAAAACTTCTTAAATCTACTATATCTATTGAAATTTCACGTAACGTACTGTTATTTGTTATTCTAAAATTCCCTATATACATGTTGATCAATTTCTTCTATGATCTGTAATATTTCAACTCTCTTTTATTCTACTCTGCCTAAACAACTTACATGGAACTGGATATAATTTTACTCTAACATTTCTCAGTATTCTTCTCCTTTATTACATCCATATTTTATTTAAGCAACCCTTAGTTCCTTCGAAATTCTTTTGTTATACGTCTTTAATAATTCATTTATAACTTCATAATATTCTTCATTACAATCTGTCCAATTACCATTACTTCTCACATCTTCTATTTATTCTATCTCACACTCATAATGGTTAGCCAGTCTAATTTCTTTTTCAATCAATCCTTCATATTTCATCATCAAACTCTTCACTTTCTCTTCATATTCCTTATTTCTATTCACTAACTCCAATTCTACCATAATTCCATTCCTCTTTATATTCCATAACTTCCTATTATCCTCTTCAATTGCCAATACTTCCATATTTACCTCCTCAAATTCAATTATTTTACCATTTAATTCTATCTATCTATTCAAAATCAATTATTTCCTTATATTTCATCAATTCATCAATAACTATATCTGTTTCTAGCTTCTTCATCGACTATGCTTACATATCAACTTCTTTTTCATCCTTTAATTCAATCTTTTGTATCATATATTTGTCTAGTTCATATAACTTCCGTCCGTTTGTTCCTATAAATGTAATTATTTCATCCTGTCCATCTATTTTGTTGCTTAATTTCATTTCTATTTTCATTATCATATCTTCTATCAAAGTTTCTAGAATTTCTTCTATTCTCACAATACTTGTTGTCATAAATTTTATCTCCATTTCCATATATTCGTTTTTTATTTCTGTAACTTCTATTTTCATTTCCATAATTCATATCAACATGTCTATCATTTCTTCTATTATCAATCCATGTTTATATAATTTCTATTTAAATATGTTTTTAAATATTACTTGTTAATCATAAACCTTTTATGTACACATCGTTTTTATATCCATTGTTTAGCATGTACAATTCCTTTTCGTTTTCCAGATTTCGTTCCCATAATCCTGTCATATAATTCAATTTTCTTTTCTTTTCCTAAACTTCGTCTTATTCTCTTCTCTTATTGTTTGATTCCCTATTGGTTTCTGTAACTTCTTTCTGTTCACCACCATAATTTTTTTAATTTTGAAGTCCCATATCTCATCAATTTCTTCCCATAAATGCATTGAAATTTGCATCTCAAATTCTTCCATCTCATTGAAGTTGCTTTTTATTATTTTCATATCCACCATAATCTCAATTCGATTTCTTTCATTTTCAATTCTCTTAATAAATATTCTTGGATCAATTATTTTTATGTTTCTCTTAAGTTTCACTCTGATTTCGCCATTCTCTGTGTAAATTATTGGTTCTTCAATTAGTCTTATGGTTTCATCTATTTCTTCCTTAGTTTCTTGTAATCGTCTGTTCATTTCTTTTAATTCCCAATTAACTAATTTCTCTATACTTTCTCTCCTTTTTTCACACGTTCCCGTTTGTTCTTCTATCCTTCCATTTAAGTCATTAAATTTCTTATTTAAATTCTGTTCATACATTTGCATTATTTCCTCATTTGTTTGTTCTTGTACTTTTATAGACTGTATTTCTTCAATTGTATTCTCATTTTGTTTCTTCACTTCTACTTGAATTGCTCCTGATAAATTTTCTTCTAAACATCTTCCTAGTTTTTGAACTTCTTCTTCTACCTGTTTTTCAATTGTTTCTCTTATTTTAATTCTATGTTCCTGAAGTTCTACTCTCAAATTCGTATTTTCTTCTTTTATACCAATTTTAATTTTATCTATCTGTTTTCTAAATTCTTCATTTTCCTCCCTAAGTTTCTTAATTTCCTTCAAACCTTCCATCTTCACCTCTTCTATTTTCTTTTCCATCCTGTTCATGTTTCCATTTAAATCATTCATGTTCCCATTCATCTTGTCCATCTTTCCATTCAAATCTCCCCTCATATTATCTATCTTCCCATTCAAATCTCCGCTCATATTATCTATCTTCCCATTCAAATCTCCCCTCATATTATCTATCTTCCCATTCAAATTAATTAAAAATTCCATTATTTGATCTCCTCTGCTTACACTATCCTGCCTGTCTTGTCTACTATCCTGCTGTTCCCTTGATTCTTCACTTTCTTTATCTATTAAGGTTTGTTCCTCTACATCTGAATCTCCCATTCCACGTCTCCTTTCTTGTTGTTCCTCATCTGATCTGCCTTCCACACCTATTTGTTTTCCGTCCCTAAGCATCATTCTCTTTGCCATTTTAATTGTATCTAATTCTAATGTTTTTAAAACCTTCTTATCACGAAAAAAATCTTAATTTGCCCCACGTTCGGCCGCCAAATTTATAATGGATTGTTATAGTTGTATACTTTGCCGACAATACCACTATAATTGTTATATTATCAATTTAATATATTCAACTCTAGTATAGCTAGCTCAGTAATGAAGTAAAGAAAAATTTTTATGTATTTATATATTTATGTAGAGAGCATGAGAAACTCTTACTACTCTTTGGGATCTGGAAGTGATTTTAACTCTATATCTACAATATTTTACATATATATGAATCATTCAAATAACTGATATTATATTTTTTTTATTATTGGTGCGCCTATGTATAGAAACTTTCAATATAGCAATCGATTTTGTCTCACAATTAAAATAGATGGAAATTATCAGTAGAATAATCGATTCCAACTGTCACTCATATCAGCAGTTGAAGTAATATTTATCTGAACATAAACAATAGTTTCAAGAATACCTTTAATACAACAACTATATTATATTGATCAAGAATTATGTATTATAAATTTAAAGTAAGTGATGAACTATCTTAAATACTAATATAATATTGAAATGTCAAACAATAAAATATTTGTTAAATATAAATGGTAAGTACTCAAGTCTATGTTATTACCTTTCTTTTTTAATGCTTTTAATATGTTTAATAGTTTCAGATACTAATTCTTATTACTTTTATTATAAATGTACATCTCTAACCCGAATGTTGGTACCAACAAAAACAAAAAGAAACACTAACCTCTCAACCACTAATATTCCTTTCTTGAAATTCTGTCTGTTAAAAAACCATGTCATGCATACATATGTCGTCCAGATGGAGATGTTTTTTTTTCTAGATTTCTTGTTACAGGTACCACGTGTTTGTAATTTCTATTATTCTCCAGCTTTGAATTCCCAATCAATGCTTAATATCTTATTCAGGTACTTTACATCACGATTCCGTACCACATCAACTAATTATTCAATTTGAAATGACTCTTTCATTTGTACCATAGCCTCCAATAACATGTATTTTTTATATATTGTATATATCTTCGTAGAAATTATGATTTTAATATCCTTATACTAGCTATTTCGAATTAATATATGGAATAACTCACTTCTTTATACAATAACTTAATTCTCTCTTTTTAAATTCTTCAACCATTTAAGTTTTCTAATCTCCGACTTCCATCATTATTCAAAAATCAACAACCAACCCGCCGTTTTTTATTTTTCGTTGCTATCCGAAATCATAAATATCTTGATTTCAGATTCATTTTATAATTCCTAATATATAATTACAAACCATAAAATTCACATCTTTCTTGACTCAATAAATATAGATTTCTATGGTTCTGCTTCTTTTTCAATTTATAACCTTATTCCAGTCAATTGATAAAATTATTTTGACATTTCTGACATTATTTGATATATATAACCAAAACTCTCTAAATGTTAAATAATTAAGTTATTACATGTTTATTTATTGTAACTATTAATAATGTTCAATGAATATTTTTAGAATATGGATTACATGTTTCTTTTAATTAAGGAATTTTGATTTATAACTTGTTATTTATTACTTACAATGGATTGTCGATATGCTTCTTAAATGAACTACTGTGTTTAAAGGTAAGTTTTATCCTTTTTACTCAAATTTCTTATTACTATTGCTCATATATTGTATTCCATTATAAATAGATTACTTCATCAATAAATTCTTTTGGTATCATATTAAAGATATTGAATCAAATGTTCCAAACTTCAATATATTTGTGAGAGTGAGAATTTCAATTATACTTCCATCTAAGTAGTGAAGAACTATCTCTTCTATATATATTTTTTTACTTTTATAAGGTAATAGATATTATGTATCCTGATCAAAATAGGTGCTAATAATTCTCTAACACTTAACAGATGATGTATATATGCTCCAGAATATTTTGTACATGTAAGACATATACAGTTTTTTAAATACTGCATTAAATCTTCTGTATATTGGAAATATTTTCATTAACCGATACTGGTTTATATAATTCTGTGTAGTATGCTGATATGAGTTATATTATTTTAGTTTCTGTGTTCTTGAATTATGTTCAATATATATATATATATATATATATATATATATATATATACTTATATATTTCAAGACAATAATATTAACAAAAATGATATAAAAACTTTTTCACTCTACACACTTATAATACAAATTAGATTCTGCATTTAGAAGAAGTATTTTTTAAAAATTGAAAATTGGTAATCCTGCCGTCTTGTAATTTTTCTAAATTATCTTCCAAAAATTTTTTTTTCATTAATACTTTTTGATCATATACTTTGACCACGGTATCAATACTTTGAAGCTTAATATAGGTATCTATTTGAAAATCTAGAAGAACTTTTATAAACTGGTTAAAATTTGGGTGTGTATTATAAAATGAAGCATTATAACGCGAATGAAAAGATTCGCATGCGTTTGTTGTCCTTTTTAAAGAAGAAGAGTTTTCAGCCCAAATGTTAGGAGGAAAGGTAGAAATTTCATCTATGTAAGTTTCAACTAAATAGTCATTAAATTTAATCACCCTCTCATCATCCGGTTGAATTGCAATGAGATCAAGAACAAAGCAATCGCCAACGTCTTCTGCTTTAAGGAATGGTAAACTAAAAATATAAGTAAGGTATTTAGTTATATCTGTTTCTAAATTGTCTTTTAACTGATACTCGGTAGAAAGTCCTAAACTTTGAATTTTTCTATACCAACTTTGACCTAGGTGAAATAGACATCCCTTAATTTCTGTTTTTGGAAAAATTTCGCGAATTGCTTTGTGTATTGCTAATTCAAAATCTGAAGTTATAGTTTTTGGAAGAAAGTCGTGACCTGTTGTAGATAGATATATTTCTTTTAAATATTGTAAAGCTAATTTATACGATACTGTATTTTTATTTTTTAGAAGAAAGAAAACCAAAGGCATATAATGATTATTTTTAAAGCCATGAATGGTAAACAATTGTAAAAAAAATTTAGGGCAATAATCGAAAGTGCCATCAACATATAATTCACTTATTTCTTTTAGAGCAATAATATTTGTTTTACATGAAAACATGACTATATTATTTATTTCATCATTTTTAAGAATAAAATATTCGTCCCTATTAGTTTTTAAAGTAACAGAATTTAATAAACTATGAAATTCAACTATATTAGTTGGAAGTTTTGATGCAATTTTGGACCTAGCAGTATACATATTTTTTCTCATCCTTTCAACGTCATGAGTAGTAATAGTTTCACAATGGGATTCTCTTACCTCCTTTCTAATTAGGCCCATTGGTTTTGCCGAAACATCTTCTATTGCTTTAATTTTTACAGCATTGCTTAGAGTCTGCCTATTTAGAAGTTCTTCTGATAATTTCTCATGGTTGTGGTTTAAAGAAGATTCGATCACTTCTGGACGGTCCAATTTTGTTTTAACAAAAGCTTTGCACTGCGTTTTCCTGGACGCACAAATCCGTCTTTTTAGAGTATCTCTTGCTAATAACTTGTGGAATGAAAATTTAAACCCATCGATCACTAACAAATCTTTGCCTTTTTCACTTTTAATTATTGTAGCCTCCATTATACGTATAGTTTCACTGTACCACTTTTAACTATTCAACAACTTCGTAAACAAACTTTACAACCTCTGAAACTTGTGAAGAATATGTGAAATATGGTTTACTATTTTTAATACCACCCTTTATAAGGCGAAGGAGGGAAAGTACTTTCAAACGATAATGTGAAATTAATGGTACCTACCTGTTTTTGGATTTGTAAAATGTTGATGGATTAACTTAACATTCTTTTAATGTAAATTAAAGTAGATTTTAATGCAGATTATCACTAAAATAATCTAAGGAAATTTAATTAGTTATTTGTTAATGACAATTTAAACTGCAGGTTATCGTTACAAATAAATAAATGTAAGGATTATTTTCTTACTTTTCTATTTCAAGGTAGTTAAATGATTCTCATATCCTGAGAGACATTTTACAAAAAGAAAAAGGTATCAATAGTTCAACGTACTTTTAAAAATAAAAATTTTGATTTGGCAACAACGGTGTACTTTGTGAAAATTAATACCTTTTAATGTATATTACCTTGGGAGACAACTCGACCTATGATGGGAGACAATTCGACCTATAAAAAAACTACCTGCTCAAGACGGAAGACAACTCGTCCTTGCCCACATTTCGATATAGCCTCCAGCGACAGAATTTCTCTTCCAGCCATCATGTCTTTTTATATTCAAAAGATCTGCCCCAGAATCAGCCAAAAGTGTGGTTGAAGATCTTCGAAAGCAATGTCCAGTATATTCTCTTGCATTAGGCAATTCAAGAAATTGGGCAATTAATTTCGGCACATTACCAATAGTATTTATACCAATTGGTTGTTTTGTGCATTTGCCAGCCCGGTATCCAACAAAAAATCGATTTTAGGTCTCAATGCAACGTAATTTCTGACGACTTCAACTAGATTCACGCCGTCAATATTTCCAGATGTTATGAAAAATTCTCGAGATACCTTTGTTTTGGTATTTGGTATATAATTTGATACCAAATTCTTTGATGTTTGACATTTTCGAACAACATATTTTTAGCTCTTCCCGCCGACATGCACCTGCCAAACCAAATATCATTATAACCTTAAAGTGAATATTATATGAATACACCTTTTTATAATCTACACAAGAGTCTTACCTACCTTCATTCACAAATATCTCTCATCGTTCGCATTTGTTAAAAATCTGGTTATTTACTCCTTTGAAAATACCTTTGACTTTTTAGGTTTGTACCCTTCTGATTTTCGTTTTAGGAATGCTATCAAATGTAAGCTTTTCATAATGTCGACGTTCTGCTTAACTGAAAATTATGTTCGTAACATGGAATAGTAACACCAAAGGGATGAAGGCTTCTGTATCTTGCTTAGCTCGTTGAAATATACTAATAATGCTTTTTCATTACTCATGTTTCCAACCTTCTTTTCTCGACACCATTTCTCGTAACGATCATAAGTTAGCTGGTATTTTCCTCGTGATTTCTCTGGCACAAGATTTGAAATAACACTGGAAGCTGTATTTTCAATATCCGAAGGGAGATTGTCTTCACTTAAACTCATTTTTAAAGATTTTTGTTCATTCAACTTTGACAATTTAATGACATAACTAATTTATTTTATTTCCACAGCTTTGTTTGATTTTGTTGCTATAGTTACAAAATAAGATATACAGTGTACCTTATGTTTGCAGTCAATATTAATAACAATACGTTGGATTGAAGTATTTTTTTAAATACAATTTTATGATATAAGTACTTTTAATAATACCTACTAATAAACAGGTGTAGGTAAAATTTTGTACGTAACACGTGGGATAGGAATTATTAACGCACTTATGTGAATATACGACTCTGTGGTGGTTACTTAGCAAGTGCCCCTCGTATATAGTTCTTGAACCATCGAACCATTCATCTTCGGGAAGCACTTCCCTCGAGAACCTTTCTTTAGGGTTAAAAAAATAACGTCGTTTTAAAAACTCACTGGGATAACATATATTTAGAAACTACATATATAAATTACTGACCACAGAATACATACGATTGTACTATTAACAACAATAATAATACTGAATAAGCTTCAAAAGAAACGAACTATCTATATATAGGAAATTATTAAACTAACACAGTCAATCATCCGTTTCTCGACCTTGTCGGCCGTATCAACACAATATTTATGAAACGGACGTGTTTGTTATTTATTTCGCTGCACGTTGCCAATGGCCTTCCAGTTCAGTGGCAGCTAGCAATATTTTATCTACTAAAAGTCTACTAAAATCTAATAATGTCTTTTCTTAAATAATGTCTACAAAAATCTAATAATGTCTTTTTGGCATCATCACAACTCGCCCTACGGCCTCGTCGTGCAAACTTCACATACGTGCGTTAATAATGTCCATATCCCACTCATTACGTAAATGACTATTATACATCTAAAATCGTTTGTAGTAGATTGTGGTACAATTTTAAATTTTGTAGTCAGATTATTAGTCCCTGAAAACATAAAATAATCGAATAAACCGACAGAAAAATAATCTCATTTTAGCCTCACACTTACCACAGACGATTTTAGATGTATTAAAGTAGTTTTCGTTTTTATCTGATGATAATTGTTTATTCTGACGATTTTATTTTTCGGGCATTACAATTTCTACTACAAAATAAAATTTACTAGAATGACCTATATCGTTTGTAGTAAGTGTGAACTATTTTTTATTAAGTCGTGTGCCAGGTCACTAGGTAACCAATTTGCATGTGACTGTTAAACGTTGCCATACAAGAATTCACAAGTGTTTATCAAGCTTAGAGCGCGAAGAAATGCAATAATTCCTGTATACATCTCATATTTAATTATTTTTTCAATTTATCATTATTGCAAAATTTATAATAATAGTTTTACCTTTTTTTTAAATACATAGAAATGATACCCATAAATATAATAAATAGTTGTAAAGATGAGCCTCGCCTATATATTTTATTTAACCGTTCAGCTTCCCATAATTGCGCACAACTTCCAAAAATTACCAAAATGAAAATCGTTATCAAACGCCCGACAAAATGCCATTCGTAATAACAGTCCTTCTCCACAAAAGATTACTTTTTATATAAAACCCATAACCTAAACTATACTTATCTTCCGAAAAATGATGAGCTTTTGAATGAAATCAAATCATTTTAGACAATTTAGGGGGCTGGCGAATTGCGAGAAATCCCTGTGGCGCCCTGGGTCGCACCCGAGTATGTACCCCACAATTATCCTAGGCAGAGGCGGATCCGAAAGGACCCACGACAGTTTTATACATTTTAGAAAATTACCGGTTACGCTGAATGGTCGGGACGGCCTTCTCTGATTTTTTTGAAGTTTCACAGCTAGATACCCCGATATTGTTTGAAGAGCGAAAAATTTAACCTTATGTAGACTGAGGCTGCCCCCATAGTAGAGCGGCAATTGACATTAGTGTATGCATGTCAGGCGGTTTTTACACTACAGATAGGCTAAGAAATGTTTGTTTATTGTAGTATTCGAAAATACCCAACCAATTAATAAGAAACAGATGGAAACGTTATATTTTTTTTAGGAATATGGATGTGTCTCTCCTACAAGACATGCAGCACGTACACAAAATTGTCAAAAAAAAACCGAAAAAGAAGAAAGGAATATTTCAATCTGTGCAAGTGTCGAAAATAATCATCTTTAGTCGTCCACTTATATAGTCGAGGATTTGAATGTTCATCCGAAAAAGATTCGGACTATTTTAAAAAATGGCTATCGTAGTTTCAAACTGAAAAAGAGCCATGACATATTCCCAAACGTTCAATTTCACAGAATGGAATTTTGTTAAAAAGTTATGGGAAGAATGCAATTGGATGCAATCTTTTCAAAAAATATTTATCAGATGAATCGACTTTTCCCATAGACACTGCATATAATTCATCCGTTATGCGATATTGGTCTAAGACAAACCTACACCAGCACTATAATAATAGAACTAAGTACCCCCAAAAGTTAAATGTTTGGGGTGGAGTATTAGGTAAGCCATCGATTGGGCCATGTTTTATTGACGACAATTTAACCTGACAAAAATATTATACAGTTAGGTGTCAGGTTCAATGTGATATTTGGTACCAACATTACGGTTGTGCATCGCATAATTATCGATTAAAGTGTATTTTTATGTACGAGAAGGTAATAAAGCTTTATTTATAATGCAGAACGATCATTTTAAATATTATCAAAAAATTATCTAAATATTTCCCAAAAATTTTCATAAATGTACCTGAGCTAATACAAATTTTCGGTATCTTATTGGCCTTTTATAACCAAAAGATGTACAGAACAATAGAAAAAGGTTTGGACAGGCCAGAAGACCTGTGTATTAAAGATTGCATAGCCGTATCATATGATTATTTTCAATAAGCACCTATTTGCCAATAAAGGTTTGAAATTTTGTTTTGATAAATACCTTCCCAACAAATTCAATCGAAAATACGATTGTAGGTTTTTCATTTAGTAAAAAGGTCCAAGTTGTGTATTCTTAACAGTTTACTAAGAGTTGTTTAATTGCATTACCCGCAATATGCAGTGTATTGTGAATTCTACTGCGATAATGGAAAATTTGGAAGTGCCGCGTAAGCGTCGAAAAAACGGTCCTTTAACAGTTAATAAAAAAACATGAATGTAATGATTTTCTTGTTTATTTAATTAATTATAAATACTTGCACCAACACATCCGCGACAGTTGTTGCCTCTTGATTCGGGATCGCGTAAATTTCCACCCACTTTGTAGAATAATCCATTACTAACAGGATTTATTTACAACCATTTTCTGTCGTCGGAAATGGTCAAGCAATCCTTTCGAAAGGGCAGCCTTTTGCGATGTAGACCATTACTCGTAGCATAAGTCGTACATTTCTTACATCGTCGGAGCTGTGTATCCAATAAAACCTTTCACGGACTCGCTGAAGGGTTTTCTTGACTCCCAAATGACCTCCCGATGGACTGACGTGTAACTTCTTCAGTACCTCAGCTACTCTCATTCTAGGAATAAGGGAGTTCCACTGAGCCCAATATGTCTTGAGTGTCGGTGAAAATATTGACACTTCTTGCCGATTTTCGTCCTTCCATTGCCGAATCTTCTTTAGTCGAGGATCATTCTCCTGATTTTCTCTGATCCTGGTGGGTGACAATTCTTCATAGACTACCGTAGTTCTTGAAACGATAGCTTCCCTAGATTCCACTGTAATAATCACAGAATATGGCAAGGAAATTTAGGAACACCCTATATAGATATAATTTTCTTGAAATCAAATATAAGCTGAATTCAATTATTATAAAATAAAACTACCTAGAGCTAGAAAAATTAAACAAACAAACCACAAGGTCGACGAAAACAATTTGAATCAAAAACACACCGATGTTTGGATTATAAAAAAATACAGACAAATTTTGCAACTTAGCATAGAGAAAGTTATTAGAACTAACCTTCAATCATGAAAACAAAAAATGAAAAAAAAAGGGCAAAATGAATTGGATGTTTTGAATAACATACCTCGTCCCAAATCATTAGAAATAAATAGAAGAAAATTTGGACGAGAGAGGCAGAAAAAATCAGAGAGTTGACAGGCACCGTGTGGCCTGGGACTCCCCGTTTTCGACGGCCCGAGTGTGTACAGTGATTTTTTTTTGTGATTGTGATATTTCAAAACGTAAGTTTTTGAACCTGACATTTTCTTCTTTTAAACAAAAAGCACATTGATATTGATTAAATTTTTGGTGTCCGACGATGAATCCTGGTCATATACGTGCACTACTGAAACTTGAGCCCCATACTACCATAACTTGTAAAGAGTACGATTTGTAAATTGTTTATTTTTTTTCTTGTGAACATAAGATTTTTTTCAAGGGATTGTTCTTTGTGGCTCTCTAAGGTATTATACAGAGATATTTATTTACGATAACCGTCTATTTATGTTATAGTCAGGTATAGATATTTTCAGTTTAATTATACCTAAAATTACATTCAGGTAGGATTTCATTTGTTGATTTCGAACCGTATCGGGCAACGGAATTTTTTCACTCAGACAGCAGAGGGGCCGGTATGGTAAAATCAGCTAATTGTGAATATTACGAAATTCCAAAGTAACCGTTAGATATGTCCAGGTATTAATCAAATTTTTTTAATTGCTAGTATAAAAATCCTGACCACTTTCTCTGACGAATGAACTCCGTTGTTCTTACCGGACAATTATCACTATTATTATGTGGTACCCTATACCATAGGCATCAGGGTTAAGTTATTGTTCTGTTTATTTAGTTTGATTGTAATATATATGTACATATTATCCACCCAGACTGTTTCCTTTACCAACAAACCCCTCCACTCGGACTAGTTGGATTGAACCGGTCAACGCGACCTGCCTTAGAACTCAGGCTTAGTACATCGTATAAGCCCAAGAGGCCCCACGAATACCCTTCCGCTCGTGCCAGGTAACCCCCTCACCCGAGGTTACCCACAGGGAAATCCTGCCTCTATTGTGCCGTACGGCACTGGTGACAGCACGCTGCATAAACCCAAAGAAAAAATTATCCTAAGGAGGGTGAACCATCACGCAAGACCCCTTTTAGATTGTTAAATCACCTTGTTGCAGTGGGAGCAGTCTGTTGGGCACGGCCGTCTGGACAGTGAGTCGGCATTTCGATGATTCACAGCAGCTCGATGTTCGATGTTGAAATCGTACTCTTGAAGTATCAAACAGTGCTGAATGATCAGTCCGGATTAAGAAATTCCTACCATAGACATATAGGTAAAAGTGTTCCATGGACTTCACTACCGCCAAAAGTTCTCTTCTTGTGACACAGTAGTTTCGTTCTGGTTTAGAGAGAACTTTACTGAAATATCCCAGCACACTTTCTTAACCCCCTTGAATCTGTGAGAGCACTTCTCCAGTTCCTACGATGCTTGCGTCAGTGTCAAGAATAAAGTCTATCTTTGAAAATGGATACCCCAATATCGGCGCCATGGTTAAGTGCCTCTTCAAGGTTTCAAAAGCCGTTTGAGAATTATCATGCCATTAGAAAGCTCTTGTTTCTTCTGTGAGTCGAGTTAGGGGCTTTGCAATATATCCAAACATCCTGATAAATCTTTCATAATATGTGCAAAGTCCAAGGAAACTCCTAATTTGATGTTTGTCGGTTGGTTGTGGCCATTGCTGATTGGAAGCAATTTTCTCTGGATCCACCACGCCTCCTTGATTGCTCACTATAGACCTAGATAGTTCACTCGGTTTTGAAACAGCTGACATTTCGTTCCCTCTAACTCCTTGGTTTTCTCATCTATTGTTGTCATCTTATTCTCAATATCCGATTTTAGAGACGAAATTTTATTTTCGACGTCAGCAGCAATGTCATGTTTCAATGATAATATATCGGCAGAAATCTTGTCCATGTTAGCAGTTCTTCACATTAGTTGAAATCGTCTCTTCCATGGCAGAAATATCGCTTTTCATAGTGGTAATCTTATCGTCCATATTAGCAGAAATTGACCAGATTAAGGTGGAACCTCGTCATTGAATAAGAATGTTTCTGGATCGAAGCCGTCATTTTCCAGTACCGCTTTAAGTCTTTCTACTAATTCACTTTTTTTACCGGACGTTTAATTTAAAATTAAATCCACAAAAATGCCAATTCTTCAGGCGAGAAGTCACATATTTAGGTCACAATTCATCAAAGGATGGTGTTTCACCAGATAAAGCAAAATACTCAGTCATTCAGCATTACCCAGTGCCAAAAAATGCCAACGAAGTCAAAAGATTTGTTGCATTTTGCAATTACTATCGAAGGTTCATTCAAAATTTTGCAGAAATATGTATTCCTTTAAATAGGTTAGCTAGGAAGAACGTAAAATTCGAGTGGTCACAAGAGTGCGAAAACTCATTTCAGGTCTTAAAAAATGCATTAATCAATCCACCAATTTTAAAATATCCAGACTTTAATAGACAATTCATATTAACTACAGACGCTTCGAGTAGCGCATATTCAGCAATTCTAAGTCAAAATTACGAAGGGATTGACCTACCCATCGCATTCGCATCACGCAGCTTCAAGAAAAGAGAACTTAACAAGCCCACCATCATAAAAGAGTTATTAGCAATTCATTGGGGAATCAATCATTTTAAGTGTTATTTATATGGTTGACCACATTTCATAGTAAACACAGATCATAAGCCACTAACGCATTTATTTGCAATGAAAGATCCGACGTCGAAACTAACGAGAATAAGAATCGATTTGGAAGAATATGATTTCGAAATACAGTATGTTAAAGGTATAGCGAACTACGCGGATAGTATATCGAGAATATTCATAGAAGAACTTAAGGATTTATACATAAATAATTCACATGTCTTGGCAATCACAAGAGCACAAACGCAAAAAGAAAACGCTCAAACAGAAAAGGATCAAAGGAATAAAGTAGAAACAAAGGAAGTAAGAATACAAAAACCTGCAGTAGTAAAAGTTTTAAATAACCTTGAGGCACATAAATTACCAATTTTACACTTTGAAAATAACCGTATCTCACTTAGGATGAGCATCCGGATCAAAAATAAATTGAAATTTAGTGAAGCCTTAAATACCGGATTACACAACTTCGACCTAGGACAAACGTTGGAAAAGCTTGAAGAGCTTGCGGTAAGAAATGAAGTAAAAAGAATGAAAATATATACAAATGATGATATATTTAAAAAGTGCACAGTAGAAGAATTTATAGAAGTAGGAAATCAAAGGTTAAAAAGTATTCAAGTATGTATATGCGAAGTACCAAAAACGGTACAGCTAAAAGAAGAGATCCAAAAGATATTAGAAAGATACCACAATGATCCAATGTTTGGAGGACATGTAGGAAATAATAGGTTATTAAAGAAACTAAGAGCAAATTTCAAATGGAAAAACATGGGGAAAGACGTAAGGAAGTATGTAAAAAAATGTCATAAATGTCAAGTGAATAAAGCAAAGCCTAATCACAAAGAGAAATTTGTTATCACAGATACATCTATAAAACCGTTTGATATTATTTACATAGACACAATAGGTCCGTTTGTACAGAGCAACAACGGGAATCGTTATTGCATTACAATATTATGCGAATTAACTAAATACGCAGTAATGATACCGGTTCAGAATAAAGAATCACACACAATAGCAAAAGCAATTTTCGACAACTTTACACCGAATTACGGATTGATGAAGGAGATAAGAACAGATCAAGGGACGGAATATAAGAACGAAATAATGAAGAATCTAGCAGAACTATTAAATATAAAACCTAATTTTTCAACAGCGTAGCATCACGAAGCAATAGGCAGTTGTGAAAGATTACATAGGACATTTAACGAATATATAAGAAACTTTATCAAAGATTCTAGGGATAACTGGTGTGAGTTTGTAAGAATGTTCGCATATTGCTATAATACAACACCAAGTACGTATCACGGATACACTCCTTTTGAGTTATTATACGGGAGAAAACCCAATTTGCCAGAATTTTTAGACGTAAAAATTGAACCGTGTTACAATTTTGAAAGATATGATATAGAATTGAAATACAAATTACAATACGCTAACGAAAGGGCCAGACAGTTTTTAATAAATAATAAATTAAGTAGAGTTAATAATAGCGAAAACGATTCTTCACCTGTAAATTTTAAAATAAGAGAATTCGTTATTTTAAAAAAATTAAGGGAGAAATAAATTTGATCCACATTATCTAGGTCCGTTTAAAATAACGGGAATTAAGGGGGTAAATGGCGAGATTACATCTCCAGACAAAAAACAACAAATTGTTCATAAGAATCGATTCTTTATATACAAAGAACGGAAACATTTGTAAATAAGTGAAGTGTATTGATAAACGAACATGTAGTGTTTAGTAAACAAAGACAAAACAAAAACATTCATTAAAAACAGTTATAGGTATAAGTGATATCGAAAAATTAAAATGATTTAATTTTTCTCTTCCAAGAGGGGATGATGTAGTGATCCTCAAAATACAGTAATGGAAAAAGGACATTAGCTTAGAAATAAGATTTTAATTTAGGTTAATATTAATTATAGTATTTAGCGACCATTGCTCTGAAACGGTCAATGTCAATTATCAATGGAGGCACGTTTCTGTTAATATATAAACAAACATGTACAACTTATAGACGGAGGTCAGGAATGTAGTTAAACATAACTACGTTTCCTATAAAATAAGAGTGAACGAACCAGGATGGAATAATTGTTATTTATACTTTGACGTCGATCGATATATTTATAATTGTGTATTTTAACGTATTAAAACTTGAACCCAGTGATTTTTATAAATGTGATGTTGTTTATTCTATTCCCGAATACAGGTTGCTAGGTAAGTGGTTTCCTCAATGATAATATGCCTTTATGGTAAACGTCAAGTATACGAGAGACACTTACTAAGTAACCACTACAACCTCCACCAGCTATGGGATGGAAGTTATTGACCCCTTGCCGATTTTCATATATAGCACATGGTATGACAATTTATGGGAAATGAAAGTGAGTATTAATTTTTGTTGAGGCATTAAGTCTAAGTATTTGGTCTAGCGGTAACCAAAATTCCAAAATATCCAATAAAGACAAAAAATAAAAAAATAGTTAAAAACCAAAAAAATCGAAAATTCCTCAAAAAATCGAAAGCTCCAAAAAATGAATTCAAAAAAACCAAAAAAATTCGAACATTCAAATATTTTTTTGGCTTAATACAAAAACATGTGTAAACTTATTATTTCAATAGTAAGCACATTTTGTTTTCTTCTGTTGACAAAAATTTTCAAACATATTTGTGTGTTGACTTATTTACTGTTGTTATTTTATGTGTTTACTTGTAGAACCTCAACCAGAAATGTGAAAGGACTTCCACGAGAAGGTGGGATTTATAAGAGCCCTTAAGAAACATTTTAACAATCATAGACTGCCAGGAGCTGCAGAGTAACGTAAACTGCCTTATGCGATGGTTTCATAAGAACGGAATGCTTTTAAATGTAGAAATATACAAATATGCAATATACTATGTTTAAGCTTGTGATATAGACCTATTTAATACTTCCAGTAAAGAAATAAAGATGTGTTTTAAGTGGAAATGAAATGTTACATATATTATTTTAAATGTTGTACAGTTACAAGTGCTGTTTAGCATTCTTATATGTAATTACTTGGCACTTTGTATTTACAGAGCTGGGCAGTATTCAACAACTTTTCCTTTAAAAATATTTTAATTACTTTTGTTCTCGCATTCACAGTAATTATACTTAAATGTTTTCTTTCGCAGAAAGTTGCCAAAAATATAGTTAACTACTCATTGCTAACACTTTTATTGATTAAGTAAGTAGTAGTTATACTCCAGCAGTTTGTCAAGCTCTGTGTGTTTATACGAATGTAATTATAAATAAATAAATTAATATAAACTTATCATAAATAATTTTCTACTTTTATCTTGATTTAACATCATTTAAGAGTCTAATGATACTCCAATCTAGAATGTATGTTACTCAAATTATTTTTTAATTATAGCATTGTTTTTACATTATAGTTTATTTATTGTCATTCTGTTTGTTAGAGTACTTTGTGTAAGAAATTATTTGTTGTGTATTTTTATACCAAAATAAATAAACTGTTTATATAATTACTGTTTTATTTTTTCCAATGTAATTAACCATTTATAGTCCATCATTTGATATTTCATTTAATTTAACTCAACATCTAATCATTATTGAGTTAAATTGAATGGCATGTCAAATGATGGACTATAAATGGTTCTTTTGAAATAAAATCATTAAAATACAGTACATTTGAATATACCGCCAAAACCTAAAATTACAGAAATCTTTTCAACATCATTCAATTGTTTAGTCGACAGGCTCTTTAGATGGCGCCACAATCAGTGTCTCATCTATCTGTGGGCTATCTGTGATACTTTTCTCAACAGTTTTATTAATCCATACGGGTTGTTTTTTTTGTAAAAACTTTTTATGATGGTTTTTCTTTTGTTTTGATCTAAATTGTTCTTAAAGGTCGACCAAACATTATTTCATATTTCGTGGAATTGCGATAAGAGATTAGAAAACTTTGAAGTATTACTCCATACGGAGTCGTAACTGGTCCTCTGCTAACCGTAAACCATCGCAGACAACGTCTTAAGTTTGCCCGAAAACATCAAAATTGGGGCAACCGTGAATGGAACAATGTACTGACAGCTATAGAGGTGGGTGTGTTATGGTATAGGGTAGCATTAGTTTGGAGGCTCATATGGACCTAGTTGTGATTCGGGGCGGTTTTTTGACAACCGACCGCTACATAACAGATATTTTAGAACCTTATGACCCCCTGTAATGATATATTCCCCATTTATAAGGAGCGCAATGCTATTAATGTATAGTGCATGCCCACACGTAGCTGGGACGGTGCAAAATTACCTCCAAGACGTAGATATCCATACTTTGGATTGGCCAGCGCGAAGTCCTGATCTTAACACGATTGAACACTTATGGGGAAATTCGAGTCAGTAGGTTATGGCTTTACAGCATCCACCTAGATGAACAGTCATTCAGGTTAACCGAAATATGGGGTCAAATGGGTCAAGTTTCTGTTAGAAACTTAATTTCATGTATGCCAAGTAGATGTGTAACAATAATCCAAGAAAGGACAGGTAATACGCATTATTAATAGTTTGTTAACAAATTATACAATAAAATTTTTGCTTTATTTTTGCTCCATCCAGTATTTTTATTTCTGTGGTTTATTTTATACAATCCAAAAACGTTGCTGGACACAGTTAAAAGCTATTCTACAGCCATCGTGTTATACCATTAACGAGCCTTGAAATTTTTCTTCTCATGTAGATTTTTTCATTTTACAAAATATGCGGCGCAGTGTAGTTCCGTAAAATATGGGGAAAATAATAAGTTACTTGAAAATTATATTAATAATTCTTGTTAATAAAACGAGATATAAGGTAGTGCTAATTGTATCGTGTTTTGTTTAAGATGTATTTAATAATTATAAAACTATTAAATACATTTCAACGATTGTTAGTTGAAATTATGATATTAAATGAATATATCGTCGGCCATTTCACATGCTAACTATTGACCCTGTATTGCAATATTTTGTATCTCGAGTGATAAAGTATTAATAAATTTTCTATTTTCTTTAAATCATACTGTGTTTGGTAAATAATCAATAGAGTAGTCTCATTGATTATACAATCATATCGTCTCCTCCTATAATAGGATACCAATATCCTACGGAGTACACTCGTAGGCTGAGAGACAAAATTCAAGAACTCAACGCGATCAAACCTGAATTGTTTGAAAGCGATAATTCAAATTGTGATAAAACGGTTAGTGTGCAAAAAGCTTATGTGACTGTGAAAACATCCCCTAGAAAACATAGATTTAAAGGTACGTCCAAAAACAAAATTATTAAGCGTAAGCTAAAAAAACGTCAAAAAAGTGGATATCGCACAGACGGCGATCCACAATCCAGCGCTGTTACTGCACACAACCTATCAAAATATACTAACGAAATTAATAGAATTAAACACAAAACTCGTCAATTAAAGTCCAAAAATCCGGATTTTCTCAAATTAGTGTACATCAACGAAGAAGAATTTACCATTAATGATAATAATTCTAAAACAAACCAGATTTTACCAAAATAATCGAAATCTCAAAAAAGTGTCTGGAATCCGTAGATGTCGACACTTTAACTAAATGTATAGAGTTCACAAATAAAACATACCAAATAGACAAGGAACCCACGAGAGACATCGAAAACTTCCAAGAAAGTTTAAAAAAGTGTATAGAAACCAAAAACAAGATTAAAGAAATTGAAGACAAGTGTATAGGAAGTAAAGAAAAGTGTCTAGAAAGAAACAAAAACTGTATAGAACTGACACCAAAGCACACGGAACTTGAAACCGAACTCAACGAGGGTAGTTCCGAGTTATCCATACCCAAATATCGTGTATTAAACTAGGAAAAAACATCCACCACAGAAGGAAACCTACTCCCAGTGGTAAATAAAAAGTATATAAATATGGAAGAAGACACAATTGGGGAACAGGTGGTAGAAAATGAGAAGGGAGATGTGAACCCCCAAACAGAGGATGCATTTGTCTCACAATATGCAAAAATGAATAAAAATAAGGAAATCATTGCGAAAAAGCTCAACATGAACTGTGAAGACTAAAACAAAATAATTACCATCCCGGACACCCAGCAAATGGAAGTGGGGGAAATTACACCCCCGGGCTTTGACAAACCCAAGAAAACGATGAAACTTAATAATATTTTCAAACGAAGTGTACATACTACTCAAAATATTGAAACGCGTAATAAGTACAGTTCACTTTCTGATTCGTCCGATGATGAAGCACCCCCAATCCAAATACAACAAAAAAAAAGGAAAAAAACGAGTTTCCGGAAGTTTAACGATGCGGAAGTTAGTTCAGAAGAAGAAGCGAGACAGGATGCAAAAAGAAAAAAACGTCAACACGGAAAAAAACAAGCCACACCCCCTTGACCGCCCATCGTTGTAGATGGTAACGTGCAAAAACACAAAGATATGATCAAAGTATTGAAAGGGGAAATTAAGAAAAATTTTGAATGAAAGCACACAGCAAACTCTAAGATAATATTTACCAAAGATGTCAATGATTTTGAGTACCTCAAGAAAACACTGCGAGAAGAAAAAGTTCCCTTCCACACATACAGTAGGAGTGACGAAAAAACGCACGCTTTCGTGCTTAGAGGCCTCGCCGAGGGACTACAGCTGGACGATATTAAAGAGGAACTAATCAATTCATTTAAAATCAATATTAAGGACATTTACCGTATGACAACGAAGGGGAGACCGTTATACTTAGTCGTTACAGATTCTAAAAGCACACTCGATTACCTCAACAAACCGGTGAGAGTAATCGAGCACACCAGGATCCAATAGGAGCACAGAAAGCAGACAAAACCCATAATACAGTGCCACGTCTGTCAACTCTGGGGCCACGCAACGTCAAACTGCGGTAGGCCCCCAGATGTTTGGAATGTGCTGGACAACACTTGACCCCAGAATGTGGGAAGGACCGAACAACACCCGCTAAATGCGCTAATTGCAAGAGGAACCACCCGGCAAATGCGGAGGTATACCCAGAATACCTGGAGAGGAAGATATGGCTCGACGAGAGAAAAAGTCAACAAACCAAACCAACCCCAGTAAAAATCATTCCTGCTCCCCCTCCCAAAATCAACCCCTGGCAAAAAACCGCCAATGAAGCAGAATTCCCAAGCCTCCCCTCAAAGCATACCCCACGTACTACATCCCAACCTCACACCTATCAAACAACAACAGCCAACCCTACAAGAACTGCATCAACCACTAGTAGCAATGATCTAAGCAAATTCACTGAAGTCAACAATCTTTTCAAGGAGCTGCAATCATTAGTCAACTTGGATGAGGTATCCAGAGCCGTGACGGACTTGATACAGCAGATGAGACAGGCGACAAACAAGATAGATAAATTTACAATATACAACAACTTTGTGGCTAATATAGACAACTATGACATCTAGACAGGTAGGTGGAAAATTTGGCTTACAGAAACGATACAATCTCAAAATAATTTTTTGTAATGTACAAGGTGTACAAAATAAAATCCACTTAATTCGTCACTTTCTCGACATTCATAAACCAGACATTTTCTTCTTAATCGAGACATTCCTGAAACCTAACATAAAAATAAACTTTAGAAATCCCGAATATCGTCTATTTAGACAAGACCGCCCCGACGATGTCAGAGGGGGCGGTATTGCATTACTAATCAAAAAAGGCATAAATTTCAAACTCCTGCAACAAAATAATTCGACAATTGAGCATATCCCTATTCTGTTTGATAACAAAATCAAAATTGTGGGTGCATATAGCCCTCCTGGAAATTAGCTTAAGGAGGAAGATTTCTTTAATATTGTAAACACACACAACAGGGTATTAATTGTAGGAGATCTCAACTGCAAACATCCGCAGTGGGATCCCTACACTAAATACCCCAACACGAACGGAAGTAGTCTGCGGAAATTCTGCGATCATTCGGACTGCAATATTTTCCTCACGGACACCCCTACATATTTTCCCTACTCAAACCACTCCCCCAGCATCTTAGACTTAGCAATAGGCAAAAATATAAATAATTTAACAAAAATCAATACCCTTACAGATTTCAATTCCGACCACGATCCTGTCCTAATAAACCTTAAAATTTCCCATCACACACAAACGCAACAAAATACACACTACGACTATAACACCACTAGTTGGGTAACATTTAGACAAATTATAAATAAAAATTTAAAAATCATAGACAACATACAAAGCAATAATCAATTAATTAATATCATAAATAATTTACAAAATACAATATTAAACGCAAGAAACGAATCAACCACATTAAAGAAGAAAATAAAAATTCTAAATAATTTACCAGACAACATTAAACAGTTAATAAAAGAAAAAACAAAATAAGGAAAATATGGCAAGCAACAAGACATAAAGAAGATCATTATTTACTAAGAACAATACAAAAGCAAATAAATCAGGAAATAATGGAGTACAAAAACAATGATTGGGCAAAGTTCTTAAATAATCTCAAGCCGGAAGACAACTCTCTCTGGAAGATTGCCAAACGGCTTAGAGACTCAAACAGAGAAATAAATAAAATCTTTATCAATGGTAAGACGATTACGAACATGACGGAGATCGCAGGGAAATTCGGGGAGTACTTCCAAAACAACTTCATAAATAACACGCCACATACACAACAGCACCACATCGTCATAAACACTGTTCATCAACATATACATTCACTAAACACATTAAATACTAAAGACTTTGCAACATACACAGAAATTTATAATACTATTCAGAAACTTAAAAACAAAACAGCCCCCGGTTTAGACGGAATTTACAACACATTACTAAAGAATTTTCCGAAAAAAGCTATTGTCCAGCTAACATATATAACGAATTACGTAATCAAAACTGGACACTATCCCGATATGCTCAAGGTCCCCAACATCATACCGATCGTCAAAGCTAACAAACAACCTTGTTATATGGATAGCTATAGACCAATCTCCCTTTTAAATAATATTGCAAAGGTGATAGACAGAATTATATTAAAAAGAAAGCAAATATTTGTAAATAAAAATAATATCATCCCTCCCGAGCAGTACGGTTTCAGAAGCAAACATAGTACGGTGGCTCAAATTATACGAGTGATAAACTACATCCGTGAGGGATTTCAACAAAAACAGAAATCAATCATGGTCACAATAGATGTCCAAAAAGCTTTTGACTCTGTATGGCTCGAGGGGCTGATATACAAACTAATCAAATTAAAATTTCTGGATTATTTGATAAAAATTATACATGCATATCTGAGTAACAGAAAATTCTATTCTAAAATTTACGATCATGTGGCTGGTCCATATGACATAAGGGCTGGAGTACCACAAGGCTCTGTCTTATCGCCTTTGCTATACTCACTATTTGTCCATGATCTACCAACATCCCCTAAATTATTAACGGCAATGTACGCTGATGATACTTGTTTTGTAGCAATAGCAAAGAATCAAGAACAAGCACTTAACACTGTACAATCCCATATAAACACTAAAATCACACATTTCAAAGAACACAAACTAGCTATTAACCCTTCAAAAACAGAGTATTTATTACTCAGAAGAATAGCTAGAAAAGCCGACCCATTGCAATCCCAGCTTTGCGTAAACGGGCATTACATTGCCCCAAACAATACCCTAAAATACTTAGGGTATACAATGCTGGGAAATACTTCGGCAAATGCGCACATTTCACAACAAATACAAAAGGCCAAGATTGCAATGTGTCGACTATATCCACTCATATGCAAACACAGTAATCTCACAAGCCAAAACAAAATTTTAATATACAAACAAATCATAAGATCCATACTCACCTACGCTGCACCAATATACTACACGGGCACTAAACATTATTTTCACTCCCAGCAGGTGATACAGAACAAGTGTCTCAGAATGGCATTAAATCATAGTTCGGTTTATCCCAAATTACCTAAAAACTCTTGGTTACATGACAAGGCAAACATATCCACTATCAAAGACTTTATCAACAAAATCTCAGATAATTTTTATAACTACTGTCTGCCACAAGATCTTCGAAACAAACTCAAAGCCGCAACTCGCGCAGAAGGCATCCGAGATAGTGGGTGTAGGCTTCTGCATGGATCGTTAAATTCAATAACTAGGCTGTTGATTTCCAAACCACATTATCGTCAAGGGGAGTAGAAGTCTTGCAGCAACACACAGCGGCACTTTTACTCCACAAAACTCATAAATTTTATAATAACACATTAACATCTGCCAAGTTGCTTTCTCGAAAACTAATATCCCGTATCAATTCGTAACCCAGTTTTTCAGCTGTTTTCTGGGAATACCCAAGTCGAAAAGTCATAGGAGTCAAACTTTTATATTAGGTTCAAAGTTACTATATTTAGAGTCGGATAATGCTAAACAGCAAGGAGCCGTGGATACATACCGGAGAGAAGAGAGGGGTAGAAAATCGCCAGAACATCGGCTATTGTATATATTGTATATATTATTATTTATCCTTCTGTTAATAGGGAGCAAAAAACTAAATAAAGACCTTTTTTAATCAATATCGTCGGGATAAGGTAGGATAAGCCGAAACATTAAAGTTCGCGCGATATCTCTTACGTGAACTATACAATAGTTTGTCACCGATTTTCAATATGGTTGTAAAAATTGAAAAATATTGGATTGTATATTTCTGAATTTATCGGATTGGTAACGTTGCTAAGGGTCGTTATTGTAAATATCATGGTTGACTGGTTTGATTTTCGCGTTCTGATGACACAAATAAAATAGATGAAATGGATGAAATGGCAAACTACGTGTTAACAAAAGCCGCGAAAGGTTTGAGAATAGTAATTTTTATTTTTGGTTCTGAAAAGTAGTTACAAATGCAAAGCCTTTGTTGCTTGAATTATAAAATAAAACATTTCATATTATTTTTATTGCTTCAATCAAAAATATAAAATTTTTATAGTGAAATATGACGTTTCATATTTCCATAGGGACAACATGAGTGGTTCATATTTCTGTTGGGATATATTAGTATGTTGTGACATATCGTAACCAAGGCAGTATTATTCAATATAATTTCAATCAGTAAAAAAAATACTGATGATGCAGTTGGCCTAAGAGTTGTCACAAAATTGGATAAAATGATCGTAATTATCAAATCTAGATGTATTTCCAAATGTCCCACTTTGTATTTTACAAGTTTTCATGTACTCGCTTAGGTATTATTATTTTCCTGTGGGGAATTCCGGTAAGCCTTGAGTATGACCCAAAAATTGATTAATAATTTTGTGGGGAATTCCGAAGCGCCGATACCGGATAGCTCGAAGACGTCATAATATTTATAGAACACTTCGAAACATCATTAGTTCAACCAATAGATTTAGCGACGTGATTAATTTTCTTAAAAACTGCCCCTTTCTTAACTTGATACAAAACTCACTTTCAATACTGTAACACCGTTTTTGATTTATATTGTTACTTAATCTGTACTGTATATGGTTCACGTGTGAATTGTGAATGACCTTCAGTTGTCGAGACAGGTAAACTTCTATAAAAAAATTGTTGATAACTTAAAGAAATTTTCATAAAAATTATTGTTGGTAATTCTTTTTCCTTCAAATATATGAAATGAACCAACTATCTCTACATAACTGTATATTTTACATAAAACAAATTCCAAATAAAGACTCCTACAGTACATTCATATGTATTCACTTGGTAACAACATTAGCATCTTCTCTTCAGTGTCAATTTCAGTATATATTCATACCGTACAGGCTCTTCACCAAGCACACCATTGATGTGATAATGTAAACGAATAGGTAATAATAAATGACAAGTTAAAGCGTACATTGCCTCATTCTAAATGTGGGTGGTGATCGTTAAGTTTCGGTTGAGATCGTGTGGCTTTAGGGCAGGTGTGTGACCTGGGAGTGACCTATGATCTTCCATCATACCCGTCTAAGACACAATGGTGTGCATATATATATTGAGCATCAATATATTATGTAGATGGAAAACAGGGACTGTTGTTGTATAGTGGCGAATATTTTCGTACTTTTGTTTTGAATATTCTCTTCGCTAATGCAACACATACAATATATAGATACATTCGATAATAGAGAGTAAGTTTGAAAATATTACTTGTAGGTACTGTAAGAGGGAAATAATAATTAATGAATTTTGCTACCTGATAGAATTTGTTAATAGGCATCAAATTTATCGAAAAATGTATTTATCTAATGAAATGGTACTAACAAATTTCAGATCAAATTACGACATGTCTGAGTAAACGCGCCAGAAAGAAGAAATATACTTATCTCTCTTAAAAAATACAATAATATTAAAGTTCTAAATCTATAGAAACAAATTTTAAAAACACATATCGCTATACCTCTATTACCAACTTTATTAGGGGCCATATAAATAAGATCACACCAATTTTAGGATTTTTTCTTTCTTTCCAATTGCTACTCCTTTTGAGGAAGCAACTATCAGTAATTCCACCGTGGTACAGCTCGGTGAAGATCAATATGAACGTGATTTTAGCGTTAGCAATATCCTGGCGTGAGCGGCAGGGTTAAGGCCAGACTGCAGGTGACAAGCTTAGAGGTAAGAGAAAAGCTGGGCGTTTTCCTCATCTAGAAAACTGGCAATTTTCTCTTTTAACTCATCAAGACATTGTAAACATTTCCCACGCGATACGCATCTGACCTCGCAATAAAATAGCAACGACGAAAGTGCATTAAAGATTCTTGACTTTCGAGGTCTTGTTTTTATATAATTTACTAGATTAACAACCGTCGTTAGCACCATGTTGAGACCAGAACTCATTTCTTTGGAAGCTCTTTGTGGATCACGCAATGGGTCCAGAGGTCTATGCCCCTATACGACTCAGCCACTCTACACTCCGAACTTTTCAAAGAAATTCCTGTTCCCTCATTTCTGTAGAGGCAGAGTGCAAATTTTTCAGTGTAATTTGTCATGTTTTGTTCCACCAATATTATTGAACTTAATGCAAAGTCCAAAATATTGCAAATTTTCTGCGAAGAAAATTTTCACTGTTCCAAACTGTTATGCTCAGCTTATAACCTTAAATTAATTATTTCAGTTATTGTGCAGCTACTAATTAATGATTGTTAATATTCTCTAGTGATGACTCCAGTAGTTAGGTTAGGTTTGTAATGAGTGGGTCAATAAGGCACTCCACTGCGACTTGTAAGAGTCTATTGTGGCTCAAACCAATTCATATTTCACCAAACAAATTCAGCCTCTTAATGAAGCCGATTAATTTGTTCGGCGAATGATATTTCAGTTTCCGAGGACGAAAGAGGGGCCCTGCCAAACATCAGATACCTAACTCGCTCCGCGACGGAGCAGGCACAAATTATATGCTCTTCTGTTTATCATCTTCCAAACAGAGATGGCAAATCGGATCGTCTGACAGTCCAAGTTTCAGCATATGATGATTCAAACGACAGTGGCATGTTAAATGGCCTGTTAGGCACCGTATGTCATGTCTATTATAGCCGAACATTTGTTTGGAAACATTATTCGAAGGATATATGAAGGCCTTTGAATGAACCAATCCTGTTATATTATGCCAGAAGTCTAAAACTCTGATACTGATAACATCTGTTCGAATCTGGCTTTAGAATTGTCAGTGGTCGTTGTTTGGCGAACTATAGACGTCACTGGTACGCAGGTTCCAATCTTGGTTTCCTCCTTAATGGTAATTGGGTAATCGTTCACGTTTATCAATCGTACAGGGATCTCCTTCGCCTACGTAACCAATCCTTTTCCAATTAGTACTCCTTTGCCAACCTCTTCGCCATGGTTCTTTGGCTCCATAATAACCGGTGTACCTTCCTCCATGATTCCCTGTAGCCGTTCTACTATCATGGTTTCGCTTCGTGCAGGTAGAACGGTACCTTCCTGTACAGCTGCCAACACCGCGCTGCCTTCATGTGGATGGAGGAATACCTCCTCGGAGCCCACGTTAATGGTTCTGTTTCTAAAGTCTAATTGGAAACCATGTACATTCATTACGTCCATTCCCAAAATCACGTCTTCTTCAATGTCAGCTGCGATTACCGTATGCGTGAGCTTTTCTGCGCCAATTCCCAATTGGATTTGTGTTTCTCCGTGAACGTTGGCACTCTCGCCTGTGGCGGTCCGCAGTCGCAGTGTCGTTAGTAGAAGTTTCTTCTTGGGGTTTATTATCTCTGGTTGTATAATGGTTCTAGTTGTTCCAGTGTCAACCAGCAGAGCATATTTCTTGCCATTTACTTCGCCATCCACATATACACTGTCGTTGCAGCATCTGAGGGAAGCTATGAGTATGAGAGGGTCTTTGGAACGATCATGGGTCGGTGCTGCCCCTTCGTAGCAGACCCGTTCTAGTTTTCCTGTGACTGGGGTTCTTGGTTTGCAGGAGTCTTGGGGCGTTTACACGAACTACGTACACGCCCTAGCTCACCACAATTCCAGCATCTGATCTTTCTCGGCTTCTTGTCCATCATACCTTTGATCAAGCTGAGGATTTGGTCAAACTTGTCCTCGTCGCATTCTTCTTGGATGGTCCTAACTTTGTTGTAACCCGAAGCTTTCGTTGCTGCTTCATATTCAAGAGCAGCTGTCAATGCGTCAACTAATGTTTTGGGATGGGCTAAGCGAAGCGTCCTCTGCATATCGGGTTCACGTAAGCCGTCAATAAACGCTTGTATGCCCAGACACTCCATCATGTTCTCTGCTGCTGATGGATAAGCAAATCGAACGAGTCGGGCAATATCCACTTTATATTCTTGAAGTGCTTCGTCACGTTTCTTTCTTCGGTTCTTCAGCTGGGATTGGTACAAATTGTCTAGATGTTCGTGACCATATCGCATATCCAACCTCTTCTTCAGCTGCTCTTCCAGCATCTCCCCGAAGATCTCCCCGAAGCGCGATAGTTAAGTTCACTGCCTTGTCTCTATCGGACCAATTATTCACTCTAGCGGCTGCTTCAAACTGATCCACGACATTTTTCCATCGAACGTTGGGGCCTTGACTCGGGTAAAAATGCCAATGTCTTCAAACTTAAGTAGTGTTTCTGGCTTGCAAGGTCTCGTTTGCTCGGTCTTCTTTTCTTCCTTTGGCGTGCCTCGCGTTCATGAATCGGCAATCTTTTCCTCTAACTCCTTGATTTTCTCGTCTATCGTTGTAATCTTATTCTCGATTTTCTCGTCCATCGTTGACATCTTATTCTCGATATCAGATTTTAGAGACGAAATTTTATTTTCAACGTCAGCGGCGATGTAGTTTTTCATTAATAAGATATCGGCGGATATATTATCGTTCTTCAATGTAGAAATCTTCTCGTTCCATATTAACAGAAATGTCTTTCTTCATAGCAGAAATATCGTACTTCATAGCCGAAATATCGCTTTTCACATTCGTAGAAACCTTCTCTTCCATGCCAGAAATCTTCTCGTCCATGTTCTCTTCCATGGCAGAAATCTTCTCGTCCATGTTAGCAGAAATTGACGAGATTAAGGTGGAAGCCTCGTCATTCAATAAAACTGTTTCTGGATCAAAGCCGTCATTTTCCAGTGCCACTTTAAGTCTTTCTACTAATTCACTTTTCCTACCGGACGTTTCCAACTCACGATCTTACAATTCTGCTCTTAATTCCGCCACTTTCAGATCCCTTAATCTCTTGGCCATTTTTATGTAGACATTAATTTATATTATCCCACTTCTGACACCAATGTAATGTTTTTCTTATTTATTTAAACAGTGAACGGGCAGGATAAACTTCAAACACACGGTATGGCTACTTACGTATTTATTTAAATACTACACTATTCACTATTTATATACACAGTATATTCACTTAAACTAGTTTATATAAACAGTTCACTAATTTATATTCACTTATTTACTTGTTTATCTCACGATGTCAAGTTATCAACTAAACTAAACTCTTCCTAGTCGGTCTCTTATATATTAATGGCTTTTTCACTAGATAACTCCAGATTGCGGCTTACTCAAAAACAATTGGCATTCTGGCATTTTCTAGATAAGACAAAAACAATGATAAGATAGTCACAATCGTAAACAATTTTTAGAATCCCTGCGCGTCCGCCATAATTTTAACTTTCATACCTGGCTTAGACAGAGTCGTATTTAGGGACTATACCAGTATAGCAGTATATATTGTAGGGAGATCGATATATACAGTACCAAAGCAAACATACAATCAACATGAACAAGTTTGCTTCTTCCTTGTTTGCAAAGATTGGTCATGTTTGTTGTGAGCTGCTTTATATGAAGGTGGTCATTTTATGTGGAGATTGGAACTGAAACATTTTTCCTTATTTGTACAAAAAAATAGTTTGCTCATTTCATTTTTTCTATCTATAAAATAACAAATACAGATATGTTTAATCACCTGAATGGTAAATAATTTTTGATGTAACTGCCCGTACAGGTTCATATAATTTTCATATAGTAGTGTTCGCTATAACTATTCAGTAAGTAAAAACTAAAATGACGCCTAATGTAATTGTAATTGTAATTGATTTTTTTGTTTGAGGATTAAGAAAATGGAAGATGCAGTTCAGTTGCCATGTATGCATAAAAACAAAGACAATGTATTCAGTATTTATGTATATCAAATATGTAATATGGCTTCCAAGATAAATTGGATTATTTGTATACTTTTGCTGAATCGGGAGTTAGAAAAGTAATTTTGTAAGTAAACATATTATTTATTTAAAGAAAGTATGTAAATAATATTTATCCAATCTTTATAATTACATGGATCAAGACTTCAATATGTCGATGGGGGTCACCACAACTTTGTAAATATAGAATCGTAAAAAATGGATACTTTTATAAACTTTTTGTTTTTTTGTTATTGGGAGAAATTATAGAGAAAAATGGAAGATGAACTTCAGTTGCCATGTATTAATAAATATGAAGACAAATACATTAAATTTGTAATAATGATTTTATTAATATTTTATCAAATATTTTTTATTTATTTATTTTCAATAAAAACATACACCAATTATTGCTGTAATTTTTTTGAATAATTAATAAAGATCAATGAAAAAGCGGACATGTCACTTTATTGCCATAATAAACATTTTTATAGTTTACCTAATTAATTCATTTGAATGATTAAGAGGGGCCAGTGGAAAATCAGACATTCTGTATTATAATAAAAATAAAAAACTTCCTGCTTACTTACTTCCCACTAAACAAGAAACATAACAAGTCTTTTTTGTGATGTTCTTTTTACAGACTTTTCGTGATGTTTATTTAAAACGTTAATAAGATACCTCCTAGATGTCTTAATTTTATTACCAACTCTATTAACATCCATGACATGTAAATAAAACATATTTTTGATGTACACAATAATACTTGAATTCGCAGTTACATTCACATCCTATGAACTTCTTTTTAGCAACCTCCTATAGGAAACAATCATACGATGTTTGTATACTTCTCACTAATGTCACATACAGAACGTTACTGTAATCTTACAAATTAACATGTTTCTAATATGATCACATGTTGCAGTTACTTTTACATCTTTCGAAATAATTTTTAGTAACTTCCTGCGATTACGTCTTATGATGTTAGTTAATAAAACTCTCAGTAAAATCTCATATTAAACATCACAGTAACATAAAAAAAAAGAAGAAAACAGGAGAAGAACTGACGAACGAAACAAACAGTAGTTATCTGCGGAAACAAATGACAAGCATGAACAGGCGGATGCTTTTCAGTTTTGTGTTATATTTTATTTGCAGGAAGCACATTTTTTTGCAAGTACTTGAATAAAGTGGTCTTCATTTTCGTTAGTTCCTACTTAGCTATAATTTATAAACTTGGTTATAATTCTTGTTATAATGGACGAAGTTGTTATCGGTAAGTACCTATTCCAAAATCATAATTATTAAAACTTAATACCCATTCAAGACTTTAATCGGCTATTGTACATTGAAATTCCAGGTGGCGGAATTGTACACTAACATTATATAATAGAGTTTACAAAATAAGGGTTTTTTCAACTTTCAAAATATTTTAGTTAGTAAGTATATTTTAGAAACGATTCACAATATTTCAAATCCTAGATATGCATTTTATATCCTACAAAAAACTCAATATTGCAATAGGGTAGATATTATTATTAATAATAAAACATGCTCATATGTTGGCAGAGATTTGAATCTAGAAGAAAATATTTTCGATGTTCAAGATGTTTCATAAGCTTCTTACATAAATAAAATAAAAAACAAACAGTTTGTAATTATGTAAAGAAAGGGAAGTAACTATTTCAGATACGTGATACAGACATTGTACTAAACAGTACAAAAATATTAAATCAAGTATCTCTAGTTCTAGTTTTTGTAGTCGAAGTCACAGCCATCAATATAGTTTTGCAGGTTTAGAAAATTTTAACATTAAGACTAACAATTCTTGTGAACAATTGGAGACTGTTTAAGATTTTAAAAACAGAAATTTCTGTTAAAAAGCTCATTTCCATTTGAAAATACACTGAATATAATAAATAAGCTGTAAATGTCCCTTACAATGGTACCTATATTAATCTAGTTGAAGAATATGTAACTTACGACACAGAATGCTCCAGTCAACGACAAACACAATTCAATTATTCATTATTGTAGAAACACAACTATTGGATACTCAATTGGATACAATTAATTATAAACTCATTTAACTTGATAATGTGTTCATATCTCTTCTTCATAGGTAGTTTTTTTGTATACAGTGTATTAATAATCTTTAGTTTTCATTATGTTACAATTCCACGATGTTAATATACAATATGTTTCAGGATGAAAATAACAAGGTGAGAATAGTATATTATTTTATACAGAAAAGAAGTATGAATTTTCATAGCACACCTGAATTTACCTGCCAAACGGAGTGAGCCCTGTAATACAAAGTAAATCATGAAAAGTCACTGCTCAAAATAAAATATGCTATTATTCCTTTGAAGAACCCCGCATGTATCTTATGGAAAATGGGTCCCAGTCAATTGAATGAAGGTCTCCATGGGCACAATTTGATCGAAAGTAATTGTTTTATTAGTTGCTGTTCAGAACACCTTCAAATGTTTTACAGATAAGGATTTTGAAGCGTACGTTATGGCATGGTTGAGGCACTCGAAACAGCGACTCTTGCGTGAGAAAAAGTAACCGTAAGTAAACGATAGAATTTTCTTTAATCAGATTGGATTTCTCTTGGTTTAACGTAATGTTTCATAAAATATTTATGGTGTAAAATTTTTATTAGTTTTAATATTATTAAATAACTATTCTAATAAATTTTCTGTAAACTAGCTGTAATGTTTGTGAATCCGTTGAACTTTATTAATTCAGTTTCAAAGTATGTTACGTTATGGCAACTACAGATTAATATACCCTTTTTTATTTCTAGCTTTCATTGAATGCGTTCAATAGTTTCCACATTCCACACTTATTATGTAATATGCTTACACAATTTTTTTTTAGGGTGGATTCCTGGACAAGATATTTTTCTTCTAATTTTGTCAAATTTACTGTATTGTTCATTAATAGTGGATAAACGCTTTAAATCTTTTATTGCTTTTTTTGCTATTTTATTTTAAATGTACAGGGTGAACAACTAAGAAGGACTGTAGGCCACATCTCAGAAAAGAATCATGGTACAACTTTCAAAAAAATTACCTTTAGGTAAGTGATCCTGAAAAATTGCTGGAAAATATTTTACACTCTATAAAATATCCGCCAGGGGTGGAGTGAACACTCGAAAACATAATACTCCAACAAAAACATATTAAAGGTGTCCTTAAAATACAATTTTTGAAATTTTGATGAGATTATGAAAAAATTTAACTAAGGAGATTTTTTGCCAGTATCCTTCAAAAAATGGGTGGGGAAGGCTCAAACTTATGAACAAATGTATAACTTTTTCGTTTTTCAACAGATATTAATGATTTTAGCTGTTTCTGTTTAATAAGATAGATATCAAAATTAGATAATTTTGTATCCACTCGGAAATTTCAATTGTAAATTGAAGCATTTTTTTAATTTTTATATCTGATATCGTAAAACTTATATCTTGGAATAGATTCCTATTTTTTTAACCCCTTTTCATCAGAATTTAAAAAATACCTCATTACATTTGAAATTTCCGAGAAAAATGGGAAAATTCTCGACTTTTGACAAAGCCTTGACAAAGTTGTTAAATTTTGTTATTTTTGTTAAGCATATCTTATTAAAGAAGAAAAACTCTTTTGAATGACGCTAAAATATTGATATCGATTAAAAAACAAAAAAGTGTTAAGACATTTGTTTTTTAGGTTGAACCTTCCCCCAGCCCTTACTTGAAGAATAAGGACAAGTCCCTAACTACATTTTTTCATAATCTCAACAATATATCAAAAATTGTATTTCTAGGATACCTTTAGTATGTCCTTTTTGGAGACAATCACAGTATTATGTTTTTAAGTGTTCATTCCACCCCATAGCAGATATTTTAGGAACTCAAAAATATTTTCCAGCGATTTTTCCTGAAGGTATTTTTTTAAAGTTGTACGATGACTATTTTTTGAAATATGGCCGACAGCCGGCGTTCTTAGTTGTTTACCCTGTATTTGCTGATAAGGCTCAGAAACATCTATAGGATGTCATCTAGAATGTTTGAGGTATATTATTTAGAGGTTTAATGTCCATACAACATCTAAGAGAATACACTGTATTTTATTTGAAATATCGCATTTAGGTCATTGATAAGATGTTATTTTTTAGACATTGCATTAACATCGACAAGATTTTAAAAGGCATGTAATAGAAGGTAAATCATGAAAAGTCACTTCTCGAAATAAAATATGTTATTATTCCTTTGAAGAACCCCGCATGTATCTTATGGAAAATGGGTCGCAGTCAATTGGCTGAAAATCAAGTTTGATGTAGTTTATGATGATCGATCAAAGGTCTCCATGGGCACAATTTGATCTTAAGTAATTTTTTTATTAGCTGTTGTTCAGAACACCTTCATTTCACAGATAAGGATTTTGAAGTGTACATTACGGAATGGTTGAGGCGCTCGAAAAAAGTAACCGTAAGTAAACGTAAGTAAACGATAGTGTGGGACTATACATTGCGTTTGGACGGGAGCGTTTTAGCAGGACCCGTTTGGCGGGATAGATAGAACGTATTGTTTTAAGTTAGATCGTCTATACATGTGCGGTACCGAAACGCTGACAGGACTCAACCACGTCTTGCTGCAGTTTAGCGGGAACCGCATAGCAACAAGACACATTCTCTCAAACGGTAGCGTTTATACAGTGCGGTTGAACGGGATTAAATTTTCTAGTTAATTCTTAAATTTGGCTTTTTAATTTGACGTTTTATTGCATTAATAGTCATGTTTGACACTGATAAGTTTATTCAGTATGTCCAAGAATACTCAGCAATATGGGAAAAGGGTTGCAAGGAGTATAGTGATCGAAATATAAAAGAAAAAAGCTGGTTCAATATTGGTGGTAATATGTTTGACGACTGGGAAGAAAAAACAGATCTGGAAAAGCAAGAAAAAGGTTAGTAAACTTATTTATTAACTCCCTTTTTATATACAGGGTCTTCCAACGAAAACTTGACTCCCCCCCTCCCTGTAACTATAGAACCGAAAATTTTTACAAAATTCGCTTAGACCCGTCGATTTTTGTTTTTAGGGGAGCATTTTTGACTGTCAAGCCCACTTGATATGTTCATCCCCCTAACTCCCAGCCACTCTAACTTTAGAATTTCAAATGGAACTACCCTACTTCCAATACATCATTTGAAAGCCCTTTTCTTTGCGAATATTTTGGCGTTTCGTATTTGAAAATCGGTTAGGATTTGACACAGTTATTAAATAAAATAAAAAACTCTGTATTTTCAATATTAGTGGTATTTCTTGATTAAACATTTGTATATATCATCTATTGAATTTAAAACATGTGATGTTGCTGAAAAGGTACGGCTCCTGCGTCCATGAAGTAGTCGGCAAAATAATCTCTTACTTCACATCCTTGATCCCGTACACTTGGTCCACAATTATCTACTTCTGTGAAAGGATAAGTTTCCGATTCTTCATAATTAACACCATCTCTTTTGCGAACAAAATTATGCAGAATACAAGATGCTTTTATGATGTCGTCAATGAAATCTGGCTCTACAAGTATAGGAGTATGAAAAACTCTCCATTTATTGGCTAGAACTCCAAATGCGCATTCTACAGAACGTCTACATCTCGAGTGTCTGTAATTATAAACTCTTCGACGAGGATTAAGCTGTCGGCAGCAACCAATTCAGCAGCTTCCCACTCATTTCCCATTATTTAATTATTCACAACCCTATCAATATTTTCAAAGTTCTTATCCTAACACAAGCCATCAACCACCACAGAACTCCTTACGTCCTACACATAACTCCTTACGTCCTACACATAACTCCTTACATTCTGCACATTCACGGTGCCCCACTGGTCAAACAACACCCCTGTTATCTCCAACCCCTTCTTCGTCGCAACTGTCACCTCATTCTAATGAGTCGTCCGTACACTCTCAACTTTCCGAATACCTTAACCTCGATATATAAAATTTTATAACGTTAATATTAAAACTAAAAATAAAAAAATCTCTTCCAACTAACCAGAGTGTTATTGTCAATCTTTCCTCTGCACATATTGGGTTCCTCCAATGAGTTACTTGTTTTGTGATATAAGGACGTAATGCATTTAACAATTCATCAAACGAGTTAATTGACATTCGGTAATATCCAAAAAACTTAACTTCATACTTTCGTATGTCGTTATAAAATATTGAAAATCTTTCACTTGTTTCACGATTAGCATGAAAGGGATGAACGCTATATCTTCTTTCGATTGGTTTTCTAAGTAGACCAGTAGCTTCAAGGGCACAAACAATTTTACTATTCGATAACATTATTTTTATCGAACCACCTACTTTTCCGAAAGCTACAAAGAAATGACTCAGTCGTACGGTTTTTAGCGGGATAAACGATGGATGTTATGTCCCGATGAAATTAATCCGGCTGAACGGGTCCCGTTTAGCCGCTCCCGTTAAAAACGCAATGTATAGTCCCACACATAGAATTTTCTTTAATCAGATTGGATTTTTGTTGATGTAATGTGATGTTTCATTAAATCTTTATGGTGTAAAATTTTTATTAGTTTTAATATAATTAAAAAACTTTTCTAATAAATTTTCTGTAAACTAGCTGTAATTGTGTATCCGTTAAACTTTATTAATTCAGTTTCCAAGTATATTACGTTATGGTAACTACGGATTAATATACCCTTTTTATTTCTTGCTTCCATTGAATGTGTTCAATAGTTTCCACTTTTCAGACTTCTTATGTAATATGCTTACACAATTTTTTTTTTTTAGATTGGATTGCTGGACAAGATATTTTGTTTTCTAATTTTGTACCTGATTTTTTCAAATTAACTGTACTGTTCATTAATAGTGAATAAACGTTTTAAATCCCTTATTATTTTTTTGCTATTTTATTTTAAATGTACAGGATGAACAACTATGAATGACTGTAGGCCACATCTCAGAAAAGAATCATGGTACAACTTTCAAAAAAATTACCTTTAGGTAAGGGATCCTGAAAAATTGCTGGAAAATATTTTGCAGTCTCTAAAATATCCGCTAGGGGTGGAATGAACACTCGAAAACATAATACTCCAAAAAAACATACTAAAGGTGTCCTAAAAATACAATTTTTGAAATCTTGAGATTATGAATAAATTTGATTAGGGAGATTTTTTGCCAATATTCACAATTTTTTTCAACCCCTTTTCATCAAAATTTAAAAAATGCCTCATTGCATTTGAAATTTCCGAGAAAAATGGGAAAATTCTCGACTTTTTCACAAAGCGTTGACAAAATTGTTCAATTTTGTTATTTTTATTAAGCATATCTTATTAAAGAAGAAAAACTCTTTTGAATGACGCCAAAAATATTGATATTGATTAAAAAACAAAAAAGTGTTAAGACATTTGTTTTTTAGGTTGAACCTTCCCCCACCGCTTACTTGAAGAATAAGGACAACAAGTCCCTAACTACATTTTTTCATAATCTCAACAATATATCAAAAATTGTATTTCTAGGATACCTTTAGTATGTATTTTTTGGTTTAGTGTTCATTCCACCCCATAGCAGATATTTCAGGAACTCAAACATATTTTCCAGCGATTTTTCCTGAAGGTATTTTTTTAAAGTTGTACGATGACTATTTTTTGATATATGGCCGACAGCCGGCGTTCTTAGTTGTTCACTCTGTATTTGCTGATTAGGCTCAGAAACATCTATAGGATGTCATCTAGAATGTTTGAGGTATATTATTTAGAGGTTTAAGTAATGTCCATACAACATCTAAGAGAATACACTGTATTTTTTTTTGAAATATCGCATTTAGGTCATTGATAAGATGTTATTTTTTAGACATTGCTTTAACATCGACAAGATGTTAAAAGGCATTTCAGAATGTAACAGAAATGTTGTCTTTAGTTCGTTATAAAGACTTCCTTATGAGAAAGTAGTAGTAACTAGTAACATCACAGTAATGTAAAAAGGCAGCGCTTTAACATCGGTGAGAAGTTAAGTTGAAACAAAAGTTAACAGCCACAAGCTGGACATAAGCGGTTGTATAGATGTGCATGTGATGAAAACAAGAGGAAAAAAGGAAGAACATTATCACAATGTGATGTTGAATTGACATAACTAATATTTATTTGCATAGTGGGTCTGTACTTCAAATTTGTGATACTACAATTAAGCATATTGCTTAAATGATTTACTTTCAATAAAAGTAAACACTTTTATTATAATTTACTTCAATAACTGAGAAGAGTCAATGGAAAAACAGGCATGTCCGTTTATATAACGATACTACATAACCTGGAAAAATTGAAGATCAAAAATATATAACATTTTTATTTCGAAAATAAAAAATTACATATTGTATTACGTATTGAATAGAATACGAAATGTATATTTTGTTCAATTAGTGAAACTAACTCGGGAGGCCGCTGTATGTATGCTGTGGCCCCGATATGGGGATCATTAAATATAAGGCACTTGTGGAATCACTAGCAACAGCTTAAAGTATTTGTGGTTTATTTTACATCTAGGCAACAAAAAACACAATACTTGTGGTGGAGCACATGTGGAGTAAATATAAACAGCATTTACGAAGCACAAATTTACTCATTCAGCATGAAAATTATTTTATTATAACCACCTACAAATACATTACATACTAACAAACTATTAATTTCTAATATTTTTATGAACACAAAACAACGACATTTGACCGTCGGCATCTGTCATTGAAGTTCCATACAGCGCTGTACAGAATTCGTGAGAATTCTTCGCAGTTAGTTATTGTAACTCAAATGATTAATTTTAATATTCTATCTGTAAAATCCAAATATTATATTAAAAACATCAATACAGTTTTAACTTCAATTTCTATAGTCTATATAGAAAGGACGAGGAGTAATAAATCATTCATTTAAGTAGATTTCATAGACGTACCAAAATATATTTTAAGAGGGTATACCGTAAGGTACATTTTGTATTGAACGAATGAGTTGCAGCTATGCTAAAGAATATACGATTTAGGTCAGAGGTAACGGGATGTACTAATTTTAATAAAAAAAGTGATAGAGGTACATAAATTTTAGTAAGTTTGATAAAGAAAGGCAACACAGTTTATTCCGGAGTATCCGAACTCTGCCACAAAATGCAGGTAGTCATTACGGGTTGTTCGAACTCTGCCAGTGTTTAAAATTTTGGAGATTAACTACCAAACCAGTAGGGGTCTAATAGCCTAATCCGATTTAACAATTTACCTAGAACTTTAGGTACTCAAATTCAATATAAGAAAATATTAATAACATACATATATTTTCAACGTATATTTGCCACTTCTAAAAAACTACATCTACATTACATCTACATTACATCTACATTACAATAAAATATATTCAATATACATAAACATATAAAAAAAACAAAAAATTAAACGTGTGGAAGATTTTTACATGCAACCGTTTTCACAAACATAAAGCGAGAAATAACATTTTTCCTATATTGATCCAAATGATCATTAATGAAATTAATTTTAACATTAATAGTTTTTTTTGGTTTTTTCTGGCTTTGGTTTGCCGAACGAATTTTCGCGTATACCTCCGTTTGTAAATCCAATAACACACTAGTGAATTGAACAATGTTTGGATGTGCTTTGTAAAGAGAAGCACCGAAATGCGAATGAAAACTCTCACAAGAATTCGTTGTTCTCTTAAAAAAGGATGCATTATTTACCCAAATAAGTGGTGGAAATATCGAATTTTGCGTTAAATTTGTTTTATTGACATAATTTCGGAATTCTATAACTCTTTCGTCATTCGGAAGCAAAAACGTAGCTCATTATAAAAAAATTCTACAACTTCCTCAGGACTAAGATACATAATACCGAAATGTACTTTTAAGTATTCGCCAATTACAGAACCTTTCTGTCTGTACTCTTGTATCAAGTGAAACTCCTGAATCTTACGAAACCAAGCTTGACAGAGATGAAATTTACAACCAAAAAGAATTTGATCTCTGCCAAAACATTCATATAATATAGCGTTATGAATGCTTAGTTCAAAATCTACTACGACTTCTTTAGGTTGAAAATTTAAGCCTACTTCTTTACATTTTTGTCTTAAAATTAAAAACAAATTTGAATATGTTTGACTTGATTTGTCCGGCAGCAAACAAAAAACAAGAGGTACGTAATAGCCGTTTTTAAAACCATGAATGGTAAACATTTGGTAAAAAAAAGTTGAACAGTATTTAAAAGTCCCATCCATCAAAATACAATCCGAATTACATAAAAAATTAAGGTTGGAAAAACAGGAGAACACAATAATTTTAAATACCTGGTCTGCTGTTAATAGAAATTCCTCTTCTCGGTTCGTTCGTAATTGTAATTCACGAACACTATTAAATACTTCTTCTTGATTTTTAGGCAATAGTGTAAGTGCATCAACATCCTTCCCCTAATCCCCTAAATATCTATCAAAACAATCAAGATTTCTTCAAAATATTTAATTCAAGAAATCTTTGAAACCTTTCAGAAATATACATAATTCTATGGGCCTCCGATTTTATCTATTATAAACCCTAATGACTCTAATAGGATTAAACTAAATGGTTGCGGCACAGTTCGAACATTTCAGTAATCCTCAAATTGATACAAGTCAGGTAAAATTTTATTTTGTGGCAGAGTTCGGATATGCCCGTTTATTCATAATATTTTTTATTTGTATTACTCCTATATGTAGTGTTTGGGGAATTTTTCTCAGAAATTTTAAATGGCAAGTGGCCTACTGTAATCGGCTTAATACGATTACACCTATTTACAGATTATTCGATTATTGAGAGGGATTTTCCAAACAACCCAGTTTTCTTAGAAACATTATCGGGAATATTATTTTAAAAGAAAGTAGGTACATTAAATCAGTACTTAGTATTAGTTCTTTGAGTAAAGTTGTTGAATGTTAATTGTGCAAGTACCAAACAATGTCGATAAGCCAAGGACCATCTAAACGACCAAAAACAGGTCCATTATCTTTAAATGAAAAAACTCTGATATTGAATTGTTATATATCATTGAAAAACAAGGATCCAAGTGCAAGTGTTGATGATATTGTGGAATTAACGGCTGCTATGTTGTGTGTTGCTAAATCAACAATTTATAGATTACTAAAAGAAAGCAAGAATGGAACTCTTCAACCCCCTAAAACTCCTTCAGGCCGAAAACCAATTGAGATCGATGAGTCATTAAAACAAAGACTTAGGCGTAAAGTCCATAGATTTTACTTACGAAAGGAAATTCCAACACTTGACAAAATTATGACATCAGTGCAAGAAGATACGGACTATCCAAAATTCTCCAGAATGACATTATGCAAACTTTTGAAAGATGTGGGTTTCAGATATACAAAACATAATAGAAAATCTCTCTTGATAGATAAACCGGAAATAGTTTTTTGGAGAAGAGACTATTTAAGAATCATTCGACATGCCAGAGAACAAAATTTGAAAATCTTCTACTTAGACGAAACATGGATAAATGCTGGATATACAGTTTCCAAATCTTGGCAAGATGAAAACATTAAAAGCGGAAGGCAGGCATACGTGGAAGGTTTGTCGTTAGGTTTGCAGCCACCATCTGGAAAAGGAAAAAGACTTATCATTGTCCATGTTGGAAGTTCTGAAGGTTTTGTTGATGGTGGATTATTAACTTTTATTTCAAAACGCACGGGGGACTATCACGAAGATATGAATGGGGATGTCTTCGAGGAATGGTTTGTTCAAATGTTGGATCTGATTCCAAAAGGGGCTGTTATTGTTATGGGCAACGCAAGTTACCATTCACGGTTACGAGAAGCATTGCCCACAAGTCGTTGGCGTAAAGCAGAGCTTTTGGAGTGGCTTATTTCGAAAAATATTAAGTTTCCAAAAGATCCACTAAGGAAAGAACTTTACAGAATTGCAAAAATGAACAAGAATAAATACAAAACCTACATTGTAGAAGAAATGGCTTCTTCTCGTGGTATATCAGTTCTTTGACTTCCCCCTTATCATTGTGAACTTAATCCCATAGAATTAATATGGGCTCAGGTAAAGGGGGAAGTTGGAAAAAAATACTACTTTTAAAATAAACGATGTTGTGAAATTGTTGGAGAGTGCTGTAAGTCATGTGAGTAAGGAAAATTGGACAAACTGTATCGAGCATGTTATCAAAGTAGAGGCAAATATGTGGAAAATTGACAATATTTGTGATGATTTAATCGACCCTATTATTATTAATGTCAACAACGATTCTTCCTCTTCCGAGTCGGATATAGAATAAGATGTAAGTAATAAATGTATTCCAATAATAATTTCTTTTCATTTTTTATTATATTATAATTTAAAACGTATTTTTTTCCCAAAATACACACCACTGCATTGCGTTATTGCTTATCTGCTAATCCTTTAACAATGAATAAACCCCAAACTTTGCTACAACTGAAACAAATACGGGGTCGATCTACCTGGTTTCTAGATTTACGAAAGAAATGTAATTTAAAGTAAGAGATTTATCAAAAATTTCATGGTGCTCCCTGTAAAGGTTTTGCATACTTAATTAGGGTTTATTACTCCTCGTACTTTTTGTACATACTATAGTCAGCAACCGCTCTGTATTTACTTATTTATTAGTACCAACAACACATAAAAAATTCTTATCTATCGCCAAAGCCATAACAATTTTTGCCGTAGTAGCGGTTCCCCTTTTTTGGTTCTGTTCAAAGGTTGCTAGAGCCCCGCAAGCAAATCTCTTCTTCTCTCGTGATGCCAAGTACATCCTGGTACGAAATAACCATTAAATTCCCCTGTACTTTCCCTCTTACATCGAATGTTCAAGAGAAGTTCATTCATTAGCAAATCCGAAGAGAGAAAAAGCCATAAATAAATCTCGTTAATATGTTTAGAAAATATCTATTGGCTTGCACACATCACCTCATCGCCTAAGAAAATTGTATCAGCAATATATTGCGTAGAGATTCGAGAATTCGGTTTTACCTCTCCGAAAATAAGTTTTGAAGAGTTTCATTAGAAACCTTCTCGAAAGCAATTATAAAAATATTATTCGCCGCGTAGGCATATCTTTCTCGAATAATTCCCTTTTTTTCAACCGGCATTTTAAATCAGTCTAATCTAGAAGTTTTTCGGTACTTATATAAAAATAAAAAAACGTATTAAGTGCTGTGTAGGGTTTATCGTCCTTCAGTGTAATATTTACAAGTGATCATTATACGCGTTAAATTATCAAGTGAGTTTAAATTCCTCATTCTCACCTAGGAACAGTGTTAACAACAAAATAATTTATGAAAAGTGACAATGAATTAGTTACCAACGGAAGTGAATTAGCTACTTAAAGCTAGTATTTCCCAGATACAGTCAACGGAGGTCTTCTGCAAGGTACCTGAGAGTGAAGGAGGTAAATAAAAAAATCTACAGTCCACTCCAAATAAAAAATTCCTTCTCAAGCTCTCGAATCCTTGAACAAGCGCTATCCATCAAGACGGTGGAACGGTTGAACCAAAGTAAAAAGTTGTTCGTTTGCAAAAATTTTCGTGCAACAAATCTCAACAAATACAATGATATGAGATTTCATATTTTCAAAATCGAATTCTCTAGGTTTCCTTTTGGAGATCACATTTTGGCGTTCATATTGGTGACCACAAATTGTCAAAACTGTCAAAATAACACCATCACTTAATGGCTGACATCTTTTTTATAACAATATAAAACTTAACCAAAATACCTGATCCCCAAGACAAAGGTCCATGTTATATTTTGTTAAATTTTCTACAGTTAATTTCACTGCGTTCTTTAGATTTGTTGTTTACAAAATGACCTAAATGTTGTTGCAAATCACGGGTGCAAACTGCTTTGAGGTTCCTAAAATGACCATATGGTCTAACCTAACCAATATTTTGAGATATCTCAAAATATTGGTGGAGCAGTTGGACTCAGCTGAAAGGTGCAGCCTAGAATGAAGAGTTGCTGAGTCGTATGGAGGAATAGACCCAGATTTTTGGTTCCGATTATCATGTTTAATAAACACTTTCACATGTATTTAAATTTGAACATACTTTATTCCTCAGTCAACATAATCATTTTTTATTTTTTCAGTATAATAAGCATTATTTCCAAACTACGATGCATGATTATTGATTTTCAAAGTATGCAGTGATTTTTATTAGAAATAAACTTTTCCTCATTCGTATTTAACTGAAAAAGTGTGTAGGAAAAATAAGAAACAATTTAGTGTTTTAAATGAAACTCACGGTATTAACTAGAAACCGTGAGTTTCATTTAAAACACTAATATGAGTAGATTCCACGAAGTAAGGGTCGAGGCAGTTAATTTCATTAAAGAAACAATTAAATTTAGTTAGTTTTTAACCCTCTCCTAAATTAATAGGCACTACTTTTGTGTCTAAGTAATAAGCGCTATTAAACAATCAACAATTTATGGTTTGTCTATACACTAAATGATCCATCCAAAGGGATATTTTTATTGTAGGTATCTGTCCAATTATTATAATAAATACGTTCTTGTATGCTATAAAGACAATTTGCAATATTTTTATACCTTTTAACAAGTTGCAAATTTAAAATGTACTCTAATGATCTCGTTCGCCAAAAGAACGGTCATTAAAGATCGTAAAAGGCGTGTTACCTATTTTACCTTGTAACATCCCTGTCTGATGGTCAGTAATATCAATTACAAAACTGTCAGCCCATTTCCGAATTTTTCTCATTCGTCTTACTTAGAATTTTTACAAAGCGGCAAGTTACTATATTGCAACAGCAATATTCTAACCTAATTTATTACCTGCCGCTACTGCTATTATAGTGTTTTGTGGTAGACTGCCACTGACATTTTTTTAGAAGCAACCATCATTTTATGTCGGAGAAATATCAAATTAATAATGCGGTTTGGTTCTAAGAAGATTATATCAGTTGGTAACCATAAACTTAGTATTATTTCAAATTGATACTGTTCACTTTATTCATTTCCAAGCCACAAGTAGAAAACGAGCTTATTTAACAAGCAACTATATTTCTTACAGAATAAAAATTGATGCACGTTATAGAGCATAGAGGGAGAATGAATATGAACGTAGCTAGATTTTTAACTGGGAGATTGTGGAAATGTAAAAGAATGATGCGTGTCTTCGTTTTATTTAGTTAATTAAAATTAATAAAACACTTCTTTATGTATGAAGAAGACTTTCCATCTCGACTGTGTTCTGTAGGTAAAAAGCAGTAAGTAACACTCAAAATCAGTACTACAGCATGTATTAGTAAAATATGAAGGGGGCAACTAATTTCGGCTCACTGAGCCATCATCAGGCCTGTAAAAGGTGTCAAGATAGATAACGATCAGAAATATAAAATATGTCGAATTACCTTAATGTATATATCCATCCACATGTAAAATATCATACAGGGAAAGCCGTCACAAGTCCGTGGCATCCAGCAGATTCCAACATATGTCAGTGGGTAATAAGGGGATATACTTTGTGGAAAATCATTAATAAAAATAGTAATGAAAAGATTTTCATAACTATGTAAAACGTCAAGCACAATAAAATAAATTCAAACAAAACAGGACAACATTAAGTAAAGTCATAAAATTGGGTCAAAGTATAAAAGTAAACAAGGAAAGAAAAGAAAACAACTAAACTGGACATAGTCGTACGACAGAATATGTCCGAAGCTGAAAGTCTATAGTTTATTGACGATAAAAAGACGATGACGTTGCAAAACAAAATATTGTGATGTTGCCAAGCTGTAGTTTTTTCCTTTAGTTACCGAAAACTAGAAAAGTCAATCTGATGTTAGATTGACAGTTCTTCTTTATCATTGTTCCGTGCCTCGTAGGGCGTAAGTCAAATATTGTTATTAAAAATAAAAGGTTTGTATGATTGGCTTGATTAATTTAATATAAATATTTATTCATGAAAAACTATGGATAAGATACAAGAAACAGTAACCAATCATTCTATATTCGAATTAACATTTAATTATTTTACATAGAAGAGGGTTAAATGACGATCTGTAGGTCCTTAGACCTTATTCTATGCTCTAAAGAACCATCTTCAAGAGCACTGCAAGGGTTTACGCTAGAAGGAATCAATACAAGCTGTAATCACCTTCATGCAAATTTAAATACGAGTATAGTTTCTTTATACAATATCTATTATATTTATTATAATAAAAATAGAATGGAAAAGAAAAATATAGATACACAAAATAAAATTTTGTTACAAGATATAAAAATAAAAAATCTCCCATTTTATCAGTATTATTTATGTAGTGATACTGTGGTCGTTGTTTCAATTTATGTATTATAAAATAACTGTACCTAATTAATTTAATGATAATTATTAGTGATTTTGAAAAGGTGGAAATAAAGCAAATTGGATGAAAATATAGAAAAAATAAAACACAAGATGTCCACTACTCCACTACAAAATCATCCCTATCTTCATCGTCACTGTCAAAATTAATAATAAGTGGAGGCACATCCTGTCTATCAAATACTACTTCTCTATCCCACCCATCTTGTATAATTTTTTCAGTGTGCTGTACTGTCTTTGACCAAATATCAGAAGTCACTTTTTCTAAAGACTTTTTCCATACACCTATTGCTTGTTCTGTTGAAGAACCATCAGTTCCCACATGATCTCTATAAAAAATTTGCCCCAAATATGTTCAATTGAGTTGAACATACAGTGGTAAGGGGGAAGTCGAAGCACTTTGTGACCATATTTTTCAGATATGTCTGCTTCATATACTGTTGGTGGTTTATTCCTAGAAAAATGCATATATTTAAACAAAATAAGTTATCTAACTATTACCATAATACATTGAAAAATGTTTATATCAACTTACCGTTGTACTAAATTCAATAATTGGGTTTTGAGGAACGTATTTTCGAAAGGAATATCATTTTGTATCAACCAGTTCTGTATATCAGCCCTTTTGGTAGCTTTTGTTGGTACTTTATTGATCACTGAGATAACTTGCATTGTCTATTACAATTGTGGCAGGTTCTTCCAAGTTCACTAAAAGATGGTATTCAAACCAATGCAAAAAATGTTCTCCGCTCATTTCACCGTGGTAATCATCATCTTGTTTTTTGGAAGAAAAAAACAGCCATGGTCCAGGAATAAATCCAGAAGAGGAACCAGCATGCAATACTATGTACCTACAATAAGGGAATAACAAATTACTACTAGGTTTCCTAGATAGACTGCATAGCTCAAAACAACTATTAATAATTATATAGATTTAAATAAAATAGTGTGACTAGTAAATATTTGAAAAGGTCTTAAAATGGCAGGAATGTTAGTACATCATAAATTAATTGCTAAATTTTATTATTCAATTACCTTGGACCACCAATTTTGGTTTTTTTCACGCTTCTATGATTAGAATCTTGCCAAGAACGTCCAACAGTACCGTCTTTAAATATCCAGGTCTCATCCAAAAAATTGATATAAACCTTCCCTTTTTATCTTGACATATTCATGTAGAAAATGTACACGTTTTAATGCAATATATGGCAATGACAATGATATTTAAATTCGAAACAATTGTCAATTATCTTAAAATTTTTAAAATCATTTCAATATAATTTGTAATTGACTAGAAACAGTAAGTTTCATTTAAAACATTTCAAATAGGTATACAACAATAATTTTGATAAAAGTAACTTTACTGAATATTGAATCAATTATTTTATTCAAATTTAACTTTCTGTCAATTCCCTCAAAATCCTAATTATTATTTTTTCAATAATTAATATTTCAAATATTTTTGCTGAACTGTATCTCGCATCAAATTCCTGAAAAAAAATAAAAACCTCTAAAAATTAATCATGACAAATAAAAGTACACCCAATAAATAACAAAAATAAGAACATGTCAAGCTACATTTAGAATATAAAAAATATCCATTTGCAATTTTTATTAATAAATTAAAACGTATAATTGGAAACTTTAACAAAAATTTCCAAAAATTGGACGCGTATTACAATTATTGTATTTATTTTAAATCTTTGAAAAGAAAAAGAAATCAACATTACAAGCTGCGTAATCATAGTAGCAAAAAATATTAACAATACAATAAAACAAAAACATTTTTATTTTTGTTATATATTCAACTATCACCTACCTTTTGGCATACCGCATTTTATCGAATCGCGCGCGCTATATAATTTCCGTTTCCTTACGGTTTAAAATTAGATAGTCGAACAACTCGTTAAAAGCTGAAACAAAAACCTTAACCAAAATAACTATTTTTTTATATTGTTACATATTATTTTCAGAAAAAAAGAAAATTTTGGAAACATTCAAGGGCACTAGAAAAGGTTCTCTTCAATCTTGCATCTTCAGAAATTAAATTCTACGTTCTGAAAAACATGATGTGGAAAACAAAAATTGTTATTTCCTACCACTATCTCAATTCACATATGATTTCTACTTTCGAGCTTTTTTCCTTGAAAATTTAAGTTGAAATAAACTTCGGATTCAGGAGAATATAAAACATGACAGTGTTTTTTCTTGAAAAATGTTCTATATTTCAATTATTAGAGTGCAGAATATCAGATGTTTTTCTAGGGATTGCTGTTTCTATATATTGTGGTAAAATGCGAAAAATGTTGTATTCCACGTACAGTTTTTCCAGAATAAAAAGTTCCTTTCTGGAAACTCCAGAAAAAAAACAAGGAAACGGAAGGAAATAGTATAATTTCTATTATTTATGACAAATCATCCAAAAGTTGTATTCCTCATCAAAATTTTCTAGATGGGAAACCATCTTTCTTGAAATGGGATGATTTCCAAAGAAAGAAAAGAAAAACTACAATGACCCTGAAGTTAACACCCGACGAAAAAATGTTTACCTAGAGATATGTAGAGAAAGAATCAACTTACTAGAACTTCAAGGCAGGGCCGTATTAAGACATTCAAGTACCCTACGCTGAACTCAGTTTGGCGTCTCTAAACTAGGAAAGTAAAAATATAGGTATGTAACATGTCTATAGCGTTACTGATTCTTCAGCTACCATCACCTCTATACAAAATTATTAACCAAGAAATTTTAACAAGTCAAAACATTGCTTTTACTTTCACCACCGGTGAATTCTGATTAGATGCTCTCCTCTACCTGTATCGTATCGCTGCTCGATTAGGAGTAATACTATTTATCCAGTCTGCAAATTTCTTTTGTGTGTGGTGACATTTTGTTTTATTGGTAAGTTTTCTCTCTTTTTTTTCAAATTGTAGCTGTGTGTTTACAAATGTATTTCGATTTATCAAACTTCTATTTCGTTATTAAATATTTCAATTATTTGAAACCGTTTTTCTGGCATTTCCAGTTTTTTCACCTTCATAATTTTCACTAAAAAACGAATAGGCGTCCTACTTTATTTTGTGAAGCAAATTGTTAGCAGATTATTTGTGATTATAGTACTATAATTAAAATTTGCCTTTTTCGAGTTATTCTCAGCAAGCCCTTTAATTTGATACCCATATTGTAGAAGTGAAATTATATTCCGCTAAATCGGGTGTTCCGCCATGTTGGATTTAGAATGACGTCACATAGCAAACCATTCATTGCCATTCAAACTAAATGTATATACAAAATTTCATCTCAATCGGTTCAAGATTCTGCTTCAAAATTGAGTTGCTAAATAAAAATGTTTGAAAGTCCGCCATATTGGATTCAGAGTGACGTAATTTTATTTTTCGAGTTATTCTCAGCAAACCCTTTCATTTGATACCCATATTGTAGAATTGTAATAAAAATATCTATTCCGCCATCTTGTGTGTTCCACCATGTTGGATTTCGAATGACGTCACATAGCTAACCATTCATTGTCATCCAAACTAAACGTATATACAAAATTTCAGCTCAATAGGTTGAATATATCTGTTTCAACATTGAGTTGCAAGATAGTAAAACTTTGAAAGTTCGCCATATTGGATTTAAAGTGACTTTATTTTTCGAATTATTCTCCGCAAGCCCTTTCAATTGATAACCATATCGTAGGAGTACATTAAAAATACCTAGTCCGCCATCTTGGATTTAGAATGACGTCACACAGCTAACCATTCATTGTCATCCAAACTAAACGTGTATATAAAATTTCAGCTCAATCGGTTAAAGATATACTCTTTAAAATTGGATGCAAAATAAAAAAGCTTTAAAGTTCGCGATATTGGATATAGAGTGACGTCACTTTATTTTTCCAGTTATTCTCAGCAAGCCCTTTCATTTGATACCCATTTTGTAAAAGTGCGTTAAAAATAACTATTCTGCCACCTTGGATATTCCGCCATATTGGATATAGAATAACGTCACACAACTAACCATTCATTGATATCCAATCTATACGTGTATACAAAATTTCAGCTCAATCGCTTGAAGATATCTGCTTCAAAACTGAGTTGCAAGATAAAAAAGGTTTAAAGTGCGCCATATTGGATTTAGAGTGACGTCACTTTATTTTTCGAGTTATTATCAGCAAGCCTTTTCATTTGATTCCCATATTGTAGGAGTGCATTAAAAAGAACTATTCCACCATCTTGTGTGTTCCGTCATATTGGATTTAGAATAACGTCACACAGCTAACCATCCATTGTCATCCAAACTAAACGTGTATATACAATTTCAGCTCAATCGGTTGAAGATATCTGCTCCAAAATTGAGTTGCAAGATAAAAAAGCTTTAAAGTATTGGATTAAGAGTGACGTCACTTCATTTCTCGAGTTATGCTCAGCAAGACCTTCTATTTGATACCCATAATGTAGAAGTGCATTTAAAATAATTATATCGCCATGTTGAATTTAAAATGACGTCACAGAGCTAACCATTCAATCTCATCCAAACTAAACGTGTATACAAAATTGGGGCTCAATCGATTGATGATATCTGCTTTAAAACTGAGTTACAAGATATGCTTTTTCATCGCAAATTTATTTTGTGCGCATGCGTAAGTTCAGCCATCTATATATACGCGTAATTCTATGATCTATGTTAATTTTAGAGTTTCAACATGTGCTAACAATAAATAGAATTTAATATAGTTATTTACCTAATTTTATTCTAATACAGATTGTTATGATAGCTAACCTCTCAACTAGCTCACTTATTTTTACTTTTTGAGAACGCCCATGACACTTTAACCACCTTTTTAATTGTTCACAATTAAGGTACGCGTCCACTAATCGGCGTCAAACGGACGGTACGCATCGGACGAATCGGATTTTTTTTGCGTCCTGCGTTTACTACCACGGATTATTGGAGTCGGTATCAGCATTTCTCTACGACGGAGAGCCAGTCATTTCTTTCCTGCTATTGAAGCCAAAGCAATGTCGTTACTGAACGAAAAAGGTGTTATAATTATTTGCGTGTGTTAGAAGAAAAAGATAACGAAAGAAAAAGGAAGAAATGTTGGGTGCATAATATTAACATAAAAAGACCAATATTCGGGGAATATCACAGTTTATTTTGTGATTTAGTTCGAGATGAAAGAAAGTTCTTTGAATATTTTCGAATGTCACACGTTAGATTTGAAGCACTTTTAAATATTTTAAGACCAAATTTATAGCGACAAAATACACCATTTAGAGAATCGATAGGACCAGAGGAAAGATTGGCAGTCAGTTTAAGGTATGTATGATTTTGAAAATTAATATTTTAAGTAATACGTTTTACCGTTTTCAGCATGATCTATTTAAGCCCTTCAAGTTTTCATTTCTAGAATAACTAATATTTTGACTGCACAACTTTTGCTTTTGACCCCATATATTGAAATAAGAATTATTCTAAAAATAGTGCGATACAATAAGGTCAAAGAATAAAAGTGATTCTTAAGAGAATCTAATATTATGTTTATTAATAATGAAAAGAAAGTAAAAGGCAGCGCCGGTTTTACCACTAGGTGCGCTAGGCGCTAGCAAAGGGTCTCAAAATCTGAAATGGTCATGTGCGGTGAAACTGGCGCTGCCTGACGATACATTTTGAAAAGTTTTTACAAACGGATTAGATTCTTCTACTTCACTTCGAATTCTGGATGGAACGTAGTTTGGGGACCATACAGACTTCTGGTGTTCTTGGAAACTTGCAGAAATGTTTTGTTCGGTTGTCTGCGTATTGGGCGGGATACAGCTTGTAGATAAAATACAGCCCTGCTGGTGGTAGACATGCGGAGAAGAAAAATTTGATTCGGTTGTGGCAGTACTTTCAGTCAATAATCTTAGTTCGACGTCATTAACTATTTTGAATAACTGATTCTTTATCAAAATCTGATCTTGTTTTGGAAAAGTTTTTGTGGTGTTAGCCATATTGATAAAGAAGTCGGTTAAAGGATCTGCCGGCTCTGGCGGATCTACTTTTTCCTTTTGTGACAAATAGTTTTGCAAAACTGAGGGCGCAGTTGAATTTTGCGGAACAACTTTTCTAATCCTTTTTTTGCCACGAACAATAATTGATGGTGCTGATGCGTATGAAGTAGAAGGTAGTGTATCCAATGTGGTGGGTGAAGGGGGAGGAATGTGGGGAGTAGGGCTAGTCAACACCATTTCTGGGTTCTCCGATTCTTCTTCAATATCACTCTCTTGAGAAGCAGCAGTAGGAGAAAACTGTGATAAGTTCGATCGCCTTTCTTGTTCGTCGTTCAAATATGGGGCCAGAAACGCTAGTTCTTTTTCATACTTGGCAGGATTTAACTTTGATGCACCTTAGCCACTTTTGGGTTTTCGCAAGTTCATAGCTTTCCGAAAATTATCCCTAGTTTTAGTCCACCGTTCTTTGCATAGTTTACATGCAACAAACAAAAATATTCTGAAATATATTGTATTTTCTGTTTCAGATTTGTGGCTACTGGAAACTCGTTTCGAACACTGGCTTTTTCTTTTCGACTCGGTGAGCGTACAGTACAGTACAGTAAGTTGTGGACTGCATCAGAAAAATGTTTTCGAGAGAAATGGAACTTTCCAAATGCGGTCGGCGCTCTGGATGGCAAACATGTGCTAATTCAGGCACCACCACATAGCGGATCAGATTTCTTTTGCTACAAAAAACATTTTAGCATAGTACTTTTAGCACTGGTTGACGCAAACTATAGATTTATCAGTGTTGATGTGGGTGCATTTGGTAAAAATTCAGATGTTGGTATATTTCGAAATTCTCTTTTGGGTCAACGACTGATGGACGAGACTTTCAATATGCCTCCCCCAAAAAGGCTACCACAGACTCAAGTAACTCTGCCCCATGTTATAATTGGGGATGAGGCATTTCCATTAAGCACATTTTTAATAAGACCGTATTCACGTGATGATACTCAAGGAGACGAAGAGAAAAAAGTGTTTAATTATAGATTAAGTCGGACAAGAAACACGGTGGAAAACTCTTTCGGAATTTTAACACGAAAGTTTAGGATTTTTGAACGAAAACTGAGCATGTCCCCTGAACATGTTGTCTGTGTTGTAATGGCAACTTGCTGCCTTCATAACTTTTTAAAAGATGATTCATGCCAATTGACAGAGAATGATCAACGCGTTTCCCTTTCCGATATGGCAGGTTTGCAGCGTTTAAGAGGAACAGGAGGTGTGGCTCGACGTGATGCCCTAAATGTTCGAGATTCTTCTAAAGCATACTTCAGCTCCGAAGTAGGGTCAGTAGAATGGCAAATGAGAAGAGTTGCGGCTGGAAGACAATTAGAATAAACTAGTTATCAGTAGATAAATAAAGATTTAACTTACTATATTTTTATATTGTCATATTACCCCAGTGCAGCACCACCGAGTCAAAAAATTAAATGAATTTTTCTCCAGCCATGTTTTTTATTAATAAAATTTAACCTTCTTTTTCTCCGCCCCCGAAGGGGTTGAAGAATAAAATCAAATAGTCCAAACCACGACTACTCACCAAAAATTCGATATAGAAAATTGGCTTTTTAAAAATTACATAAACATCAATGCCATTACAAAAACATTACGGCATGGCGATTTATTTATTACATTTTATAAACATATTATTTACTTACTGGGTTCATTCATTCTCGTTCCGATTTCATCCCAAATATTGTCCCTGCGAAGAATATTAGAATATTCTGGATGCCGCAGATTGTAAATTTCTTCATACTCCTGCAGAATCGTGATAAGTCTTGCTACATCCATAATTACTTTTAAACAATGTGGACGAGACGAAAGTCACAAACTATTACCAAAACAAAATATGCTCTTATAATAAACTTTGAAAAGAAAACCCCCGTGCCTGCGTGTACTTGTCGGTATTCGTACTAATAGCATCGGCAGTGTCCGCACGAAACGGATTTTGATTTCGTCTTTGGAATCCCGTTCGAAAATGCCGAAGTGCGGTCGCTTCAATGCCGATAGGTGAACGCAGTTCTATTTGAAACAATGTAGCTAATCAAATAATCCGATTCGTCCGATGCGTACCGTCCGTTTGACGCCGATTAGTGGACGCGTACCTTTATACGCTTCAACTGAATTGTCGACAAGTACAGAATCATCAATATTTTTTTTAAAGATGGATTGTTTTAAGAGGTAATATTGATTTCCCAGTTATTTTTGCGCAAAACAGTACAAAACTTTTAAACTAACGCTCTTTCAACATGGCGGCTGCACATGCGCTTGTCATGTGATGAAAAGTACTATTCCACCCGAACACGCATAGTTACATACTTTGCAAGTTAAAAGCTTTAATAAAAGCATCAAATTACCACTTATTTCAGATTTGGTTCCGCTTTGTTGATAAGGCTAGCTTAATGGACCTTGGACTTTTTAGTAACTTTATTCTTTGTATACATATCTCTAGGTAAACATCTTTTTGTCGGATGTCTGCCAACTTCAGGGTCATAAAACTCCACCTTATTTACATGATCATGCACTTTTTGTTGTTGAAATGTTAAGTATTTTCTTTCTATCTGATAAATTTTCAAATAGGAGAAAGCAAAATTTACTTTCAAGAAACTCTTCTCATAAAAGGAAAAATTTCCAGATAATCTCAGTTTACATTATACTAACAATACCACAAAGTTCAACAGACCCTTGACCAATTACAGTTTGATCATTTTTAATACTTAATTAAAAATAATATTCATCTTCAAAGGCCATAGCACTTGCCTTCCACCCAAATCTCACCTATACCTACAATACATATATTCAAATCAAAATTGAAACTATCCAACTAACAATCCGTAAAATCAGGTGTTCCTTTAAGATTCCTTAGGTCATTACTCCACGTGATCAACAAGTCTCTAGCAACCACTTTCACAGAATAAATAGCTATGATGCCATAAGATATCAAATCAAAAGGGGAGTGGAAAAGCTGCAACATAACCTGAACCTACTCAAGATTTACTTCATTATCATCGTAGACAATGAAAAAACCACACAAAATATATTTTCCAACCGTCAATCATAATCAACAATGTTTAAATACCAATAGATCTCATATCAAAACTAATTAAAGTTGTAAAATCTAAAAATTGAACTTTATAATTATTAAATTTATATATAAAAATTTCCTAATACTAGCCTGTATATAAAAAAATATATATAAAAACTGTTAAACTAAAGGCAGTGTACAAATTTGAACTAACAAATATTAAATATCGGAATGGACGACGCCATTGCAATATCTATAAAAATCGCATATAAAACGATTGCATCGATTAATACATTAACGAATTAACTAAAAACTTACCAGCGTTAATTCACTGTTTTACAAATTAACATTTATCATTAAAATTAATTAGCAACGGAATAAATTAATATTTAATTATTGGAAATAAAAATGCCATATTTGCACGACCATAACCTGATTACACGAAATACCGACTAAACTAACTACTAACTGGGAATTGGGAACAGAACATTATGACAATAGAAAAAGTCAATATCCGCGTCTAGGGGTACGGACAGTTATAAACATAGATAAACAAGATTATAAACACCTATCTAAATCGCCAGTGCAATCTATAGGGATCGAGACGGAACTATAGAAGCAGCAGTTATGTCGAAAGTAGAGCGCCCTGGTGTTAAATAAGAAAAACATTGTGATGTTAACAGTATAATAAACAACCTACAAAATGCAAAAAATGAATAGATCTTTTTATTTTCTTTGCCAGGAAAAATTGTTGGTATGTGAGATGGGTGTAGGGGATTATCTGATTTTTGATTATTGACATAATGAGCACTGCAAATTCTAGTATTTTTATTTGGTTCCCAATCCTCCCGATGTTTTCTGAAAGGTAATTAAAAAACTTGAAGTGATTCGTTTTGTACAAATGTTTACTTTCTTCCCCTTGATAGTATTTAATTCTTTGAACTAATTATATAATATTAAAGTCAGCAAACACATAACTAGTTTTTTATTTTATATAATCAATGAAATCGTACAGAAACAACATTTTATTCTCTCGATAATAATCTTTTATTTATGTGAAAAGAAAGTTTAAAACTTTTCTAATAGCTGCCAATTGTAGTATCATACTGATTATACACAAAATAATAGTTAACAAAATGTTTTAATTAGAACATTTTAATTACATATGGGTTTTTACTGCGTTTATTCATTTTTGACGTTTCAAGGTTATCCACGCAGTGTTCAATAAATTTTCGGAGAAACAGCATATTTGAACAGCCATGAATACAGAAAGATGCTTTTGATGACGACATCACAAACATTTAATATCAGTTTTAAAAAATGAACATTTAAAAACGCTGATTATACAAAACTACTGATACTACTGATAATGTTTACATCACATTGTTTGTGTTTTTTCACGGCAGATGGCATAAACGTCATCTTTCTCGGTCCCTATATAGATTTACCACTAATCAGTAAAATTCAATTAACAACACAAATTTGCAAAAATCGTTTTTTTTTCATCAAACGAAATGATCGAAATATTATGCTTTCAGTAGAAATATAAGAAAGATCGATTCAGATTTTTAGCCTCTACATTTACATAAATACACATCATTAGTGTAACGTCACAATTTGAGGTTGTATCCTAACAAAACTTGCAGTATTAGGATTTCCATTTGTGTGCAGATTTTTGATTATATAAGCGTTTTATGAGTGTTTTTGAAAGGAATAAATTGTTAAAAAGGATGTAATCGTATCTAATTGATATAAAAAATGATAGTTATGGTAATCTAAATTATCCTGTGATCCGGATTTTTCATTTTTAAAAACTATGTTTGGGTTATGTTCACTGAATTATTTGATTAATGTGATTATTTTTTGACGTTTCTTAAAACCAATGAAATGCTTCTTTATTTGTCACAAGGATAAGTTTCAACCAATTATATCATTATTATAGTGGGAATAAATCTCTTGTGATTATTCTCGGGAATAGTCACTGTGGCTTTTATTTGCCTAGCAAGTGTCAGATAGTTGTCAAAATAATTACCTAATTGTGTCAACGCGATATATAAAATGGGTGAAAATGATCGGTTTAGTACCTTTTCTGATGCAGAAATAACAAAAAAGATTTTAGAAACTACTTCGAAAAATACTCTAATAAGTAATCAGTCTATATGGAGACAATTTAAGACCATCACCAAAGAAAGAAATTATATTCTGGATCAATCTACTACAACAGCTACTCTGGCATTGATTTTGCAAGATTGGGCTTATAACATGAAAAGAAAAGACGGAAATGATTATAAAGAAGCAGTAATAAAGACAATGTGGAATAAAACGGCAAAATTAGTTCAAGAACTTTACTTTAATAAGTATAATAGGTCCTTTGATCCTCTCCAAGATATAGAATTCAAAAATGCTCGGAATGCAAGAGATGCAAAAATAAAATTTTTACAAAAACATCCTGAAAAGCACAAACAAAGTTCCGTGGCACTTTCTAATACAGAATTGTTGCAAATTTTTAACTATTGGGACTAAGATACACCTTGTGGATTGCAAAGAAAGGTTTTTCACGTTGCATCGTATGAACTAGCTTGGAGGGGAGGAGAAGCTACGAAATGTTTAGTTCATTATTTCAAAAAAGAAACCGACATAATAAGATTAAATACAGGCCGCATTGAATACCATCCCATCTTTACAAAAACTGCATAGGGTGGAGCACAAAGGTGCGCTAATAGTAAATGGTTGACTCCAAACATAAATAACCCAGTTATTTGCCTTGTTCGTAAACGTTCGTAAACGTGAAGAAAATATTAAAACCGAACGCTTGTTTCTTACTCCAAATGCGGCTTGGCAAACTCATGGTTCTTGGTATAAAAACGTTCCTGTGGGAATAAATTCCATTTCAAAATGGATGAAAGAATCCGCAGAAAAAGTAGGTCTAGACACAGTTACTAAAAAAATAACTAACCATTCTGCCAGATCAAGTGCAGTAAGTAACCTTTCAAAAGCTGGTGCAGGAGAACAAGAACTAATCAAGGTCACTGGTCATAATTCTGCAAGTTCGATTAAACCATACTTAGAATTGAACCAAGAACATCATTCAAATATAATAAATAATCTTAGAGAAAATACGCAGGAGGAAACACTATAACAAGCAGTTCCAAATCCTCAATAAATAATGAGTCTCAAAATATTTTTTATAATTGCGTTTTTCATTGTACTAATTTAAATTGTTAATTCTTTTAATATATTCACAATGTGTCAACGATATTTTCGTATATTGTAATAATTAATTAAATTAAATTTTCCAATAATTTTAAGATAGTTTTATTGATATTTTTTATTGTAAAAATGTTTGAATCAAAAAATAATCTAGTCAAATATAACTCGCGAGTTCCATAAATTAGAAAATAATTTGACAGATTTTGTTCAAACTTGTTGCCATTTGGAAATAGCCACTCGAGCCCTGCGGGCTCTCGTGACTATTGCCAGGCCAAAAGTTTTCAAAAAATCTGTCAAATTATTTGCAATTTATTCTCACTCTCTTGTTATATTATTACTAAAAATATAAGTTAAATAATACTGATTGTTTGTTTCAGTGTAATCAAAACATGTTTCAACACTCGCTTGCAACAGTTTTAAGGATAATATTGGTTTGTTAGTGGAAAATGCTTCATTGAAGTGAAGTGTCGTTTCAAGTATCAGAATGAAGAAAAATTAAAACAGATCTTAATAGAAAATAATTACAATTTGATGAAAGCATAATAGTGATTAATGGGAATTATAACTATTATCACCAGATACAAGGTGCATTACATATTGCATGAAAGGATATGTGCTATTTAATAATAATAATATGGATACCAAGTGACCATTGTGGGAATTGCTAGAAATGAAGAATGGTAATTATCACAGTCGTTTGGGAATATTATGCTGTTCCCACTAATTATACAATATACTATTATGAAGAGATTCAGTCAATGTCGACAGTGGTAATATTCGTTTGCCAAATTTTTTATATAAATCGACGTTAGCTAATTTTAGAGTTTTATTTTCGACTAACCAGAGACGGTAACGGAATGTCCATTTTCGGTAACTCAAAGTTCTTAAATTCACGCTTAACACTGAATTTTGAAGTCTTTCAATGCAACATAACACCAATTATCGAGTTCAATCAATACGGCACCTTTCAATAATAGAGTGTCTTTAGATTTACTACAAATCACTACAACGGTTTCAGATTGTTAAACTTAGCATAAATTCAATCATTCGCAATTCACATCCATTTTATATTTCTGTTTATCTGTCAGTCAAATTTCTTGAGTAAAATATAAAAAACTATTCTTTTTTCGTATACTCCTTTGTTATACAAAAGCTTATTATACGAAGTGAAAAACGCGTCTGAACCCACGAACTTTATAATTAACAAATAATAAAATATTCTAAAATAAACTTGACATTAAAACTTTTTGAAATTGACACATATTCATAAGACAAATTCAAGCAGCTGGAATTACACAAAAATCTGCTATAAGAGTTGTCCCGTTTTTTATTGGCCGCAACTGTACATCCTTGTTGCTTCCTTGAACCTGAAGGGGCTCGATTCGAATGCCGCGCATTGTATCATTGAGGAAAATGAAATCGCTTGATTACGAAAATAGGAATATAATGACTTCAATTTTACTATAATAAGTACCAAGTTTCTTCGTTAGTATTAAAAGTGCATTATAGGAAATATGTTTAACAAAAACCTGAAACATCCGCGTTTACTTTTTTTATTTAAAAATCTCCCTCATCTCATGATACTGATAAAATTTGACGGACCTTAGTTTTTATAACTCTACGTATTTTACAACATCTCATTTTATCTCTCTTGGGTAATTGTCCAAATGTTCGAAAATTGACGGTGTTATCCGTTTATTGGAAGCTTCTAAATTCCGAATTGGGTCCAATAAAATAATTAAATATATTTGTTTCCTCAGGTAGAAGCCGTCTTTCCAACAATAACTAATTTGTTCTATCACTAACCGTTTTATTTGTCATTATACAGCCACCATAAAGCATTAGTTTTTCTCATTCTCTCAGACTAGAATAAATATTAGCTTTTATGATACTTTAGATCCGAAGGAGCTACTAATGAGCACAGTTACTAATAAATTTGTATTTATCTTCGATTCATCATAGTCGTTAGTTCGTTCGCTTTCCAAATGGACTGTTTTTCGTTGACACTTTGGAAAAATATCTCTGAGAATAACAAGATAGAAACTAGATCATATTACTGAAACCCTTAAAAATAAAGTCTGGTTACTAAAGATTTTTTCATTAATAAACAATTACTTAATGAACTCGTTAACTTTCACATTTTTACTTTTCTGCTAACCCTATCTACGATGCGAGAAGAGTATAGAGGAAAGGGACCTAATATCAGACACCTTTTTATTTTTTTGGATAATTTTGCACAAATTTAACTTCTAGAAGTGGCTTTATTTCTAAAGGATAGATCGTTGTGTATACTTCACACCCTAACAAATCAAATTTATTAAAAATGTTAACTATTTTTGTAAAGTGGTAATAAATAAGAAAAAATCACTTTTGTAATTTTCAAGATTGGTCTCCTAATATGAGATAGTTAGGGTTCCTAAAAAAAAGACTGTCTCATAATAGGATACCAAAAAATAAAAACAAGTACTGAAAGAATATAATATATTGTTTTATTTCAGAAGTAATCAAAATGAGAATCAAAAGTAACAATACTAAAATTTAATCGAACAAAAGTTTTTTTTCCTTGTTTTTTTTCGCAAATAGGGCAAACAAATGTTGTGCCATCAACTTCGCCGCAATCTTTGTGGCACCAATGAAAACAAACGAGACTTTTCTCCCTGACAAAAACGACACTCTGCATCATTGTAATCCTCTTCATCAGTCGAGTCATCATAATGCACAGAAGTTTCTGAATCTGAGCTGCTCGATGTAATTTTAGCCTTTTCGGTACTTTTAGTCTTGGATTTTTTATCTGTTGTTCCCAAAGAGTTTGGTTTCACATCTTTCTTTTTTTTAGTTTCTTGGCAATGGATTCTTCCAAGTTTTTTTATATGGAGTAGATGTTATTAAACTTGCTTTGCCTTTTCTTTTATTAGAGTTTTCACCATGATTTGAAGAATTTGATGATACTGGACAAACGTCTTTTGGAGAAACTAGCAAAAGTTTATCACTTTTGTCAGAGCATTTGTTGTGGACAGAGCCTGATGATATTGATGGATTTGCCATAGTTTTTCTGGACTCTGCAGGAACATCCACAACTAAATCTGATGACACATTTGAAATCTTGTTGTCATTTAATGAAATATCTGCACCTTCATTTTCAATATCAGTTCTTTATTGTGTAGGTAGATTTTGCTCTTCTTCCAAAAAGTCAGTTTCTCTAAAAACATGTCTGTTACAAGGAAAGAGACCTGTTTTTCTAAATGAATTGATCGATGCCTCCATTGTTGCAGCCCGATTATAAGCTTTCCCAAACAGCGAGCAGATGTTGGTGTATGTCACAACTTTTCCTGAGTTGTTTTTGAGAAATGTCTCTATTTCTTGAGAATAATATGTTTTTAGTGGTGCCATGAAACCCACATCAAGTGCCTGCATTTTATGAGTGGCATGTGGTGGTAAGCACACAATTGAAACATAATTCTCTCTAGCCATGTCTATGATTTCTATGTTTCTCGTGTGTGAATAGTGACCGTCTAAAACTAACACGATCGGATCATCTTTTGTTGGTTTAGTAAACTTAACAAAATGTGAAAACCACTGCATAAAAATATTTGTTTGAATCCATCCAGATGGATGGCAGGCCCATATTGATCCAGGAGGTGCACCATGCATTATATGTTCCGACATATTTTTACGAGGAAACACTATCAAGGGTGGAACAGAAGTACCAGACGCGTTCATGGATGTCACAACGGTGAGGAGTTTTCCCCTCTCTTGTGATGTTATGGCACAAACCTGTTTTTTTCCTTTCAAGCCGATGATTTTGCTTTGTTTATGCTGCACAACCGTAATGCCTGTTTCGTCGACATTAAATAATCTATGTGGAGAAAAATTAATTTTTTCCATCTCCTTCTCAAATATGTAAAAAAACTGCGTTAAACCCTTTAACTCTCGCAACAGATATTGCCTGTGGTGTACGTACAGACAACTGCGGGTGCCTTCTTAAAAACCTCCTGAGCCATTTTTTACCTGCAGATTCCTTTCCTGTGCTAAAAGGATGCTTTAAGCCATTTCTGATTGCTAACTGAAACGCCATATATTTGACATCTCTCCTCCGAAGACCGTAATACTTTTTTTCCATTTCGATGCAGTAGTCTGCTAACTGCTTCTCCAAAACATCAGGTAAAGCTTGTTTCCTACCCAAAGCTATTTTTACGAGGTCCTCTACACGTCTGTTATCTTCTACATATCGTTCAATAGTTCCTGAAAAATAAAAAAATTTGATGAAAAAATTAAACAATAACTAAAAAAGCAGGCTTACCTTTCGGAACATTGAATGTTTTAGAGGCCATCAGGTACCCCATCTCCTTGTTCCTTACCACTTAAACAGCCCTTATCATGGCATTTTTATCCCACTGCTTCCTTTTTTTCTTGTCTCTAGGCATCTGCAAACAGCTCTCGTTGAAATTATTTAAAAAAGAAAGTTCTCCTAATATGAGATACCTCATATTGGGAGCACCAAGGTATCTCATATTAGGAATCTCTTGTGAAAATTCTTTACATATTTTTTTCTCAAAAATTAATTGAGTTGCCACGCGTTTTACATGTTTAAACAATAAAGCAACTCCAATACAACCAAGCAAATATAACAAACTTAATTATTTCCTCACCTTTTCAATAAAAAAATCACTAATGCGTAAAAACACGTACACGTGGCGGGTCGTAAGAGCAACTGAAAATAAATCTTACTGATCTAACATTTGATGTTCCGATGAGTTAGTTTTAGCGGTTGTCGCTAGATGGAGACTCTTACTAGGTATCTCATAATAGGCTGCTATCTCATATTAGGCCTCCTTCCTCTAGGTTTACCCCAAAAAGAGTTAGAATTTTCGATTTTTTTATTTATTTCTACGTTTTTGAGCAAGAAAAACACGAAAGAAATGTTTTTGGAAAAAAAAATCATGTATTTCGTCGTCATCGTCGTAGTCGTCGGCCACTTTTTATAATTCTTTTTTGTTAGCACGACACAGTTCTCCGGATTGCATAAAGTCGCCAATTTTTTAATTGAGTATTGTTCAAGGAATCTCAGAGATGAACCCTATTGATTTTCAGCTCACCAAAACCAATGCAACGGGTGGTATCTGATATTCCACAATTTGGATAATTTTTGGAGAAATTTCGGTTTGTTAACACGGTACAGCCTCCGGAATGTATACAAGTGATCAATTTAAGGATTGGATATTGTTAAGCGTGTCTCAAAGATGAACCCTATTGATTTTCAGAGCACCAGAGCCAGTACAACTGGACCTATAAATACAGATGTACTACATTTTGTTCATTTTTGGAGAAGTTTCAATTTGTTAGCACGGTATTACCTTCGGAGTATATAAGTGACCTATTTTATAATTGGATATCATGAAGAGCATCTCACAGATGAACCCTATTGATGTTCAGAACACCAGAGCCAGTAGAACTGGACCAATAAATTAACATATTCTAACCTCCGGAGTAAATACAAATTATCTATTTGATGATTGGATGTTGTTCAGGGCATCTCTCATATCAACCCTATTGATTTCCAGCGCACCAGCCAGTACAACTAAACCTACAAATCCAGATATACAGTATGTCTGAAAAAGTTGTCAATATATGGGAAACTTCTTGATTGTAAGTTATGCTTTATGAAAATCTCTACTTTCGAAAATAATATTCAGGTTTATACATTAGACATTAGATGTACAGGCTGTCCACAAATTACACAAGATTAATAGGAATCTTTTTACAACTTCAATTTCAACTTAAATATTGCAAATGTTAGTTGTGAAACACGTCTACTTTTATCTTATTTAACAAGTCAACACACCTCAAATGATTATTTGTTGATTTAAAATATTTTAGCAATAAACTTAAATCAATAATAAATAAGTAATACCCAACAGAATAATATATTACTTTTCTGCCCAACCTATCTAATATGCGAGAAAATTATTGGTTTACCCCAAAAAAAGTTGGAATTTTGAAAATATTTTTTGAGTTATTAACACGTTTTTCATCATGAACCAGGGGCGGATCCAGGATTTATGTAAGGGAGGGGACAACCTACCGGGGGTCTGGAATACCCCCCATAAAAGGGGTGACCGGGCAGTCCCCCGGAAATTTTTTAGAAAAATAAAGGCAGAATTATGCGTTTTAGGCCTATATTTTTATATGTATTACTTTTCCGCCCAACCCATCTAATATGCGAGAAAAGTATTGGTTTACCCCAAAAAAAGTTGGAATTTTGAAAATTTTTTTTGAGTTATTTTTACGATTTCCATTGACAACAATACGAAAAAATGGTTTCTGGAAAAAAAATCCTGTGTGTATGTCGTCGTCGTCGTCGTCGGTGTCGTCGGCCACTTTTTCTTACATGTCTTGTTAGCACGATACAGCCTCCGGAGTGCAATAAGTCATCAATTTCATGATCGAATACTGTTGAGGACATGTCACAGATGAACCCTATTGATTTTCAGTTCACCAGAGCCAGTACAACGGATGCTATGGTACTTGAAGTACGACATTTTGTCATTTATTAAGAAATTTCAGTTTGTTAGCACGATACAACCTCCGGAGTTCAACAAGTCACCAATTTTATGATTGAATATTATTCGGGACATATCACAAATGAACCCTATTGATTTTCAGCTCACCAGAGCGAATACAACTGGTACTACAGTATTTTAAGTACGATATTTTTGTCATTTTGGAGAAGTTTCAGTTTGTTAGCACGATACAGCCTCCGGAGTATATACAAGTGACCAATTTCATGATTGGATATTATTCAGAGGGTCTCAAAGATTAACCCTTTTGATATTCAGCTCACTAAAGCCAGTACAACAGGTGCTATGGTACTTGAAGTACCAAATTTTTGTCATTTTAGAAGAATTTTCAGTTTGTTAGCACGATACAGCCTCCAGAGAGTCTACGATTGATCAATTTTATGATTGAACATTGTTCAAGGTGTCTCACAGATGTACTCTATTGATTTTCAGTTGACTAGAGCGAGTACTGCCGGTCCTATAAATCCAGATATACTACATTTTTGGTTATTTTTGGATAAATTTCGGTTTGTTAGCACGATACATTCCCCGAACTGTATACAAGTAACAATTTTATGATAGAATATTGTTCAGGGCCACAGACGCGGAAAAGTTAGTTTTAATCTTTAAAACCGTTTATTTCTCATGTAATTACCATTATAATCTACATCCGAACAAAACAACTGTTTGTAATAAATCAAACAAACAAAGATTAGAACACATTTGGTTTATTCTTTAATATTTACAACACCTTTAAAGACAATTTTCTTTTGTGTTTTCTTATGTACACGTCCAACACTTCTTCAGCCTTCATAACATTAGAAATGTCCTAATGAACGTGAAGTAAGGCAAGACCTAAGTCTATCTTCGGTGATAGTACTGCGCCAGTATGTTTTCAGACGACGCAATGTTGAAAAAGATCGCTCTGCCGTTGTGGTTGTCACTGTAAGAGTGCACAAAAGCTGCAATAAAACTTTGATGTTTGGGAGTGAGTCAGCAAACTTGTAAGCTTCAGCCGGATGACTAGGCATCTTTTTATCAGAGTTTGTCTTCCACATGTTTTTCCATACATGTAGTTCACCTTTTAATGCCGAATAACATGGTAGAATGTCTTTGTATTTAACAGCATCTTCAAGAATATCCCTTATACAGTCATCATTTGATTTTGATGATAACACATGTTGTAGCTTACCCACACATTCCATTTCTGTTTTAGGAAACCTCGTGTTCAGTTCATTGATAATAAAATCCAGAAATGGGATGTACACTGTCATCCGATAATAATCATCAAGTGTCTCTGTCTGTATGTTAGATCGGTTTTTTTGTAGATATGTTGTCCTAGGCTTTATAATTACTGTGCCCATTTCTTCCACCAACTTAGTTGATTGATTATATACCTCGTTGAATGTCTCGGCGCTGTTGTCCCGTTTTTCTTGAAGAGTTTGTATTGTTGTTTCAACAAGTTCCGCAGCACTCAATACGTCCATGTACTCTGCTTGATGTTTGCGGGCTAGTGGTAACGTTATTTCAAAAACCTCAGCTAACACTACTACACTAATCAAGAATTCGGATAAAAGAAGAGAGTGCAAGAACGCAAATGCGTTGCTTCCTTTACCTCCTGGTGAATTAGCAATAGCTTCTAGAACAGTGAGGAGTGCAGGAAGATGCTCCATAAATGTCAATACGGCTTCGTGTCTTTCTATCCACCTTGTCTCACATAGCTTTTTCAAACCATGTTTTCCAGATTGAAAATTGTGATTTTCACGCATTTCGTATTCTAAGCTTTTGAATCTTGCGGCAGAATCACGAAAAAAACTTGCCAACGAAGAAATAACCCCTATAGCATTCCTAATGCTAGCTACAGAACAGGCTTTGCTAATAGCTTGGTTTAACCTATGGTTGACACAGTGGCTGTACGTTGCAACGAACTTTATGAAGTCTTCCTCGATCTTACTTTCCGTAGTGTTAAAATGCCTTATACATATTGATAACTGTTCCTTAATGGACACATCTGTTGTCTCGTCGGCCATTATTGTGTAAAACTTGGAGGATTTTATTTTTTTTACAATCTTTTCAGTAATAACTTCACCGCAGCAGTCAATTATATAGTTCTGAGTGGTTTTGCTGATGTAACTGGCATTCTTCCCATACGTTGTTAGGTGTGAGGCCAGAACTTCGTCACCAGCGTCAACTATAAATTTCAGTAAAGCTCTGAAATTACCTTCGCCGAAGTTACTAGAGCTTCCAGTGCTGTCAATAATACCTTCGTCTTTGTGTCCCCTTAGTGGTATATTTTGGGCAACACAGAAAATTACAGTTTCAATGATGGGAAACAGCTTCTTGCGATTTTCTTCAACTGTTTTTCTTTCCGCAGCATTCATTCTCGCTACTACGTTGTTTGCCCTGCCCTCATGGGTCATACAAAAGTTATGATAGGCTATAGTATTTGTTTTGTGGTCTTCCGTAGATGAGTGAGGCTTCATTGTTTCTGTAGCTTTTTTATATGTAGTCATAGGCTCCACAACTAATTTTCCTAGTTTTACGTCATTCTTTCCGCCCTCACATAATACAATATTTGCACAAACCCCCTTGTAATTGTTTGCTGTAAGCCAGCCAGTCATAAGTATGCAGCCAACTCTGTTGAAAATAATGGTTTTTGTTTCCTTCTGGCACTACAGGAAATTTGTAGTTTTGTCAGAGTACCCAACAGTTTTTCAGCCACTGATATTTTTCTTCATCTGTAAGTGAAGAAATGTCCTCCCTCTTCATCAAAAGTTGGCCGAAATCACGAAAAACTGAAGATTAGCTGCCCGTATGTGCCGCTAATTCCAATACATGGTCGTTTGCGGTAAGACCTTCTTGAGAACAGTATCTTCCTTCTAGCGTGACAGAGTCTGCTGCAACCTTCTCCTGCGATTCTCATGCGACTGACTGAAAAAAAAAACACAGGTAGGACGTACTAGTTCGTAAAAAATTATTATGAACTTTGCTATGAACTATAACATAACAGCTACATAATCAGAAAATCATAGATTACTGTAAGTAATTTGTAAACTTACTTTAGTTTTTTTAGAAAAGAAAGACTCAAGACCTAGTTGCCTTTTCCTCCCTCCGCTTCCACTCATTTTTCACTTTACAATGTCACAGTAAACAATATAAACATGGAACTATTACAATCTCTGCACTTACTAAACAAAGAAAAAGGCGGGTGTCCGGGCAGCGTGTTTTACTTCACAGTGCTCTGGCGACTGGCGGACAGTGTTGCCAAAACTTTTTTGTTTTGCGTACTAGATTGGGGTTGGAAAAAGTACTAGAATTTCATAAATGAGTACTCAATTTTCATATTCATTTGTTTAAATAAATTATAAGAAACAAAACGGTTTTCTTGTTAAGAAAATCCAAAATAATCATCTAAACATATTCAAAATGTTTTTTTCTAATACACACAACCAAATTTATATGGAATCACTCCATATCTCCCCAGTGATCATGTAAAAAACTTCAAAACTTTCTTGTTAAACAATATACCAACCTTATTTAAAGGATAAGCTGCTTAGAAATAATAAGTCTATACTTAAGTTTTTATAACAAGCTATTTTTATTGCCAATGCACTCCAAAGAGTTTTTAACCTTTTGGGTCCAAAATAAGTAAATTTGTGAAAATTTTTTAAACGAAAAACTAAGTGTATTTCATCACATTAGAAGTAGTGTGCATAGAATAAATCAACTTTGTAGGTATGTTGTTTAACAAGAATCAGTATATAAATTAAAAATTTGTTTTTTCATGTATTGTGGACAGTGGATATTAAAAAGTACTAGATTTTTGCTTACACTTACTAGCGTACAGAAAAATTCAAAAAAGTACTAGATCTAGTACGGTCGTACTAGACTGGCAACACTGCTGGCGGAGGAGCGGAAACTCGGCCCCTGGCGGAGATATTCAAAAGCTGTAACTCCATAACTACGCTGCCGTATACACGTACGCCATATACCGATGGCCTAGGACGCTGGCACGGTGTCGGCGTCCATGAAGCGGCTTTTTATACGTTCTATTTTATGTTAAAAATGTCCTTAGTTATTGTGAAATTAAACCAGTATAGCTATTTAAGTATTTGAAAGACAACTATGAATTAAAACTTCAAATTCTCTAAAACATATTAAAATATTTCTATTATATCTAGTGTATTTTCGACCCATCTGGGGGAGAGGGGGCACGTGCCCCTATGCCCGACACCCAGATCCGCGCCTGTCATGGACAACATGAAAAGATGGGTTTTAGACAAAAATCCTCTGTATCTCGTCGTCAACGTCGTCGTTGTCGTCGGCCACTTTTCGTTACATATCTCGTTAGCACGATACAGCCTCCGGAGTGCAACAATTCACTAATTTTGTGATTGAATATTGATCAGGATATCTCACAAATGAAACCTATTGATTTTCAGCTCACCAGAGCCAGTACAACGGGTGCTATGGTACTTGAAGTCCAACATTTTTGTAATTTTTTGAGAAATTTCAGTTTGTTAGCACGATACAGCCTCCGGAGTACAACAAGTCACCAATTTTATGATTGAGTATTATTCCGGACATCTCACTGATGAATCCTATGGATATTCAGCTCACCAGAGCCAGTACAACAGGTGCTATAGTACTTAAAGTACTACATTTTTGGAGAAATTTCGGTTTGTTAGCACGATACAGCCTCCGGAGTATATACAAGTGACCAATTTTGTGATGGGATAATATTCAGAACGTCTCAAAGATGAACCCTATTGATATTCAGTATACTAAAGCAAGTACAACGGGTGCTATGGTACTTGAAGTACCAAAGTTTTGTGATTTTTGGAGAATTTTCAGTTTGTTAGCACGATACAACCTCCAGACTGTATACAAGTGACCATTTTTATGATTGAGTATCGGTCAGGGAGTCTTATAGATGAACCTTGTTGATTTCTAGCTCAGCAGAGCTAGTATAACGGGGCGATGGTACCTGAAGTGTCACATTTTTGGTCCTTTTTGGAGATATTTCGGGTTATCAGCACCATACAGTCTCCGGGGTGTATACAAGTGACCAATTATCTTAATTGGATATGAAATTGACTGTCTCGACCCTTACTTCGCGGAATATGCTCATATTAGTGTTTTTAAATGAAACTCACGGTCTCTAGTTAATTCCACAATATAATACAAGTTATTGAAAATTCTAAAAAATTGACAATTGTTTCGATGATATTGATTTATCGAAACAATTTTTTAGAATTTTCAATAACTTGTATTATATTGTGGAATTAACTAGAGACCGTGAGTTTCATTTAAAAACATTAATTGGATATTTTACAAGGTGTCTGACAGATGTACCCTATTGATTTTCAGCTGACAATAGCAATTACAGCGGGTCCTATAAATCAATTTTTGGTTATTTTTGGAGAAATTTCGGGTTTTTAGCACGATACATCTCCCGAAGTGTGTAGCAGTGACAATTTTATGATAGAATATTGTTCAAGGCATCTCACAGATGCGGAATAGTTAACTTTAATATTTAAAACCATTTATTTTCTAGTGTAATACATAAAATGGGTTCCGTCACCAAAAATGTTTGAGAACCGCTGACCTAGAAGATGTTTTAGGAATGATATTTGTTCGAATTTGATTTGAATACCAAATTCTCCTGTGATTTTTATTTTCAACTTCCCCGGTATAACACAATTCACATATTCTGCCCAAAACATATAACGAGATATATCATTCTTTTCAACATTTAATATTTCTTTACATCAACAAAAAATTCATTTTAACAGTACTACCACATAAGAAATACAGATAAATATCGTCTTCTGAAATTCCAATGAATATTTCAAAGTACCCGACAACTTTTCGTTTCATAAATACCCTCTTCCAAACTCCGTTATCTGTATTCACCAAACCTTTTTAGGCCACAAAAAACTGCAAATTTTCCCTCGCTGTATCTGACCGTTACGTTTCAAAATCTTTTACCCCATTGGTAATCCTAATATTTTTCTCCTTCCTCGCAACCACGTTAACCGACCTATAAATGTGCATAAAACCTCAATTTTAGTCACTTCCCAGTCAGCCTTCATACACTTCTCATTTATCCTTCGTTATCGCTCTTCATCATTTAACCGTCGTACATAATGGTACTCATGTTATAAGAGCACCCGGCGTTTGTCCCGGTAAACCACATGGGTAATTAATCATTCATTACTCCAGCAGATTATGTGATAAATAATCAAAGTGCAAATCGCGTATGATCCAGTGAGATTCTTAGTTGTTCATGCAAACGAGCACTTTATAACGTCATACAATATAGTAACATGAAAGTGAAATAATTGTTTGATTTCTTCATCCATCATAATCCTACAACATATAGTGAATAAAATAAACGGTCCAAGCAAAACAGTTAACAATAAAAACTTTCCCAAGTGCTAAAAGGGTTAATAGAACTTGACCCTTCGAAGCCGGATTGAGAAAAGGGATAATAAAACAATAGTAATTAATGAATTTCCAGGTAAACGTGTTCAATACTTTTGTTAATATCCGTAGAATTACGTACTTATGCACTGTATAAATTTAAAAAAAATTCATTATTCATTCACTTGTTTGCTAAAGCTACTTTGTTAGCGAAACACGTCACCAGTTTAAATTGAACATTAGTCAATCAGTTTTAAAGAACTTAAATTGCTTTATTTCATCCATCATTTTTGGATAAATTTCGGTTTGTTGTTGTTTTATGATTGGATATTGTCCATGGCATCTCACAGATGAACCCTACTAATTTTCAGCTTACCAGATCCAGAAGAATAGGTACTGTAAATCCATATATACCTATTGGTTATTTTTGAGAAATTTCTGTTTATTGGCACGATACAGCCTCCGGAATCTATAACTGTTTAAAATGTAGTTTTAATCTTTAAATCTGTTCATTTTTTCTATTACTGTATTACTTTGAAAAATATTAATAAGTATTTTTTTAAAAATTGGTTTTTTCTTTATCTGTAAACTTTATACATTAATGAGTTAAAAATTCTGATGATTGTAAAACAGATTCTCTTCGAATATAATCTTGTTGTTTTACATTTGACATATCACCAGTTTCTTTTATTATTTTCCGTGGATATGTAAGTGCGTTTCCAAATCGGAAAGTTATAGATGCGAAAAACTGTAGTGAGCTTGAGCCCACCTTGTCTGAAACCTTCATGTCTGCTATCACACAGTTTTCTTTTTTACCGAAATTAATAAGTTTTAGTGTTTTTCGCGTAATTTCCCTCTGTTTTCTATAAATTTTCACTGAAAAATTTGTCGACGTTCATTTCTAAATCAACATTCTTTTTTCTCTTCGTTTTTTTTATTTTGTTTCCTAATTTGTTTCCCTATATACCAATTTAAAGTGAACCCGATTACCATAAACATTGCTCCTTGTAAAAATATAACCTCCTTTCGACTTACTGAAAACTATGGTCGCTTCGGGCACTTGTACAAAATAACGAGGAATTATAAGTATTCGAAACCGTTAAAAATGATGATGGGAGACGGCCGATACGGCTCTGTAAAACCGTAAACGAAGCGATTAACATAATCTTTGGCATGTTTCCCACGATCCCTTCCTCCTACATACCCTCGAGGATGTTGGTAGACACGCGCTTCATATAACTGAAGGATCTTAAGATCTCAACAATCCCGGTACAAAGGGTAATGATGACGTTTTCAAATGGGACGAAATTATAGGTTCTCGAATAAAATCTGGGTTCGTTTATAACAAAGACCTCACATATTCAAGTAATAGATTTTCTTAATCGAATTTTTAAATGCGACATAGATTAGTAAATATTGATATTTGGATGTAAGTTATGACGAAGAATTACCTATAGCGACTGTCTTATGTAAAAATAAAGGCAGAAATTAAGTCAAAAAGTATTTCTGCTATAAGAACACGTTATTTATTGAAATATACCAAAAATCAAGAAAATGTAGTCAACAAAATATATACAGTGTGAATAATTTAGATTAGAATCAGACATGTAAAATCTTAAGTTATTTACCGATTTTTTTTAAATAATCAAACATCTACTTCGGGACAAAATCTTAAATGTTTATTCCTATTTTCAGGGCATACTACGATACTTTTTCGTGGTCGAAAGAAGAGAATTATTATTAGCGATTTGTTTATAAAAAAATATCTACGCCACTGAATTCAAAATGTTTCCGAATAGGTGTCACAAAAATATATTTTCTTATAACCGGCCAGAAATTAGTATTTCCAGTTTATTTTTAGGTCAGAAAATCTTATTTTGTCGGACCGAACTAGAAAATTATTGTGATAGTCCGGTAAAAGCTCATTTTTATTTACTTTTCGGCCTATCTTTAATGAAAAAAAATAATAAAATACTTAGTCTAAGATAGCGGTCAATTTGGTTTCTATAGTAACCGAGTAACTATACAATACCTTGACATATTTAGACGTTTAGTTGAAAACGTAATATTTATTATAAAATGGAAATTCAAAATTATGCATTTGATTGTGAATTAATGGAAGATGAAATTACCTATACCAGATGAAATTGTTAAGGCGGCCACCCAAGTAACGTTTGATTTATTACCGTCGAAGTCTCGGGCACGATATGAACAAACATACCAAATTTTTGAAAAGTGGTGCCTCGAAAAGTAGGTAATAAGCATTTGTGAGGATGTGTTATTTCTCAGAAAAATCAGAAACGCAGAAATCTTCTTCGTTGTGGAGTTTATATTCGATGCTGAAAGCCAGAAGAAATATCGACATAAGCAAAATATTTTAAATTAATAGCGTTTATGAAGAAAAAATCCGTAGGGTATAAAGCAAATAAATCTAGAGTACTTAATAAAGAGGATATCGATAAGTTTTAGTAGAAGCTTGGTTTTGTTGGATTTTATCAGAACTTCCGCAATGTTACTGCGAAAGTCGAGAAAGTCAAGAACCTGTTTTTTGGATCTCCTAATGCTGAATTTTTTTATATTCGTTCCAAGAATTCACACATGCTATGTCAATAGCATGGGTGAACATGCGCAGCGTCCATTTTTTCGAACGTATAAAAGTTCTGTGAAGTGTAATCAAGAAATCCATTTTGTCAATGCCTCCCATGCATATATTGTAATTTTTGATTACCTCGCGACGGGCTACTTATAAAAAATCTTCCTTTTGCCTGTCCCACCTGCGGCACTTATCCTGATCACCTATTCCCATGAAGTTTGACGCCATTTTGACTGATTTATTGTCAAACCATCTAGTAATTACAACTTTTCCATCACCACTGACTGGTTGCTCCATCGTTCCCCTTCCGGATTTTCGCCTGTCGTTATCGGTTGTAATTGGCGGTTTTTGAAACTTGTCAAGTCTCGCGGTGCATGTCACAAATATATTTTATGGCCCAAATAGTGCAGCAGATTGTAGTTACTGAAATACTTGTCAAAATATAACTGGACGTTTTCTTCATTTATGCGTTCAGCTAGTTTTACAACTACTGCGGCCCCTTGCCCGAATACTTCCAATTATTGTTTGCAGAGTTCTGTCGTTGACCCTTGGTAGATGATAAAGTCAAACATTTGCCCACTGACACCACAGATAACAAATATTTTGATACTCCACGGTTTAGGTTTGATCGGCACATACTGCTTCACGTTTAGTTTACCTTTGAATGGTACCATCTGCTCATCTACGCTTAGGCACGTTTCTAAAGGCGAATTTTCTAGAATCTGTCGCCAGCATTATTTTCTGTGGTTACATCAACAAAATGCAGGTTTTGCCTTAGAGAATAAAATCTGTTTATTGGCATCGTTTGTGATATATTCGGAATGTTGAGCACAGAGTCCCAATAACACCGCATTCGCGGATAATGAAGATTGCCCATTAGAATATGCATGCCAACGAAAGCTTTGAGCTCTTCTGTGTCTGTGGGAGTAAATCTCTTACCTTCTTGCACAGCCCATAAATTGTTTTTTTCAACCATCATTTTGAATAAATGTTCTGTAGAATATTGACTGAAGAAATATGCAGGACTTTCTAAATTTGTAGTATTCTGGATTTCCTCTGTATACCAACGTATCGTGCGTGGAGTTTCGTATTTTTCAATTTTTTTCCAAGTGATCTTAGATTTTTCGGTAAGTTGATTACTTAAAAAAATACGAACTTCTTCCTTCTTTGTACCTCTCTGTTCACGGCTGGTTCCAAGCTGCGGAGTAATTTCACATGGACTATCTGTTTTTTCTATTTATTCAATATTTTCTTCTTCAATTCCATGCTCTTCTTCTTCTTCTTCTGCATTAGACAAGTCACTATCATATTCCGTTTCCAAAATATAAAAACCACTTCTTGTACAACTACCTCAAACATTTTATTTATAATCCTACCTCGGTCGCTTTCCCATCCATAATCGTCGTCATCATCATTATCATCACTTATAACGAGATACCGCTACTAACACTCTCAGTGCTCGTTATAGATATGCGGGTTGTCTCACGTGGTACAACCCGTGCTCGTCAGTGACTAGCTTCGAGGGTGTATTCTTCAAAAAAAAATTATTAAGTTTTCAAAAAGCCCACAACTCCTCAGTGGGTTAACAACACTCACTACACACTCCAAAGGTTAAACTGATAGGTAAGTTATTATAAGAAAATGAAAGTCAGCAAGTTTCCCCTGATTGAAGTTTTAAATAATCACTTTGGACCATAGGTCTCTTTTCAAAATATTTATTACAAGTTTACTACAACAATGTCCCCAATAATGTGAATTAACTCAGCTGAAGGCTGTAGACTCAGAATGTAGATAGGCTGAAGGCCGGAATCTACATAAATCTCAAATCGCAAACTAAATTATCAGTTATAACGAAGACGCAGCTTAAATAAATAACTGACAAACAGGTTCTATAAACTCTGAGCAGAGCTGAAGGCTTCAAACTCAGGGTGCAGAAGAGCTGAGTGTTCCAAACTACACCGATGTCTCAAATCTACAATTATAGAGAAACGACCAAATGGTTCATGTACAATTTCTCAAAATACCATGAAAATATATACCAAAATTTCGAATGTCTCAGTTACATGGATTCACACTTCCGCAATTTATACGAATATGAATAAAAATATAAATAAATGCATAAGCATAAAATTTAAATAGCATACGAGCTCTGCGTTGCTAAAAGAAAATATAAATCGAAATTATGTACGGCACAAAATTATTTACATAAAATCGTCAGAGTTTGGAAACTCCACTAAATAACGCAGTACCTAGGTACGTACCGTAGTATCCTAGCGTTCAGAGCCAACAGCCCAATATTTTAAACTATAAGCAAATTATTACAATTTTAAATACAAAGTGAAAATAAATTTATACTATTGCCGCAAAAAGTGAGATATAAAAACTTTACATAAAAAAATTACGAAATGTGACGGATAAAGGTGAATGTACAAATGTAAGAAGAGTAAAAAAAGGAAAACTGTTCACTTATCCTGCTTCCGGACCTAGAACAGCAACTGAAGTCGCTTCAGAATATTCCAGGTCTCCTGGAACTGGTCTCACTGACTCATCAAGCTTCAATCAGCGAATTTAATATCCACATAATAGAGAAACGAATTAGCTTCTACATAGGGTTTACATTTTACCCCGGTCAAATTTTCGACGTCCCCCCCGTAATATCCTACTATATTGACTATATTAACATCACCCGAAATTCGCAAATAATCATACATCCTAACTTTTAACTGTATAAAAGCCATTTACACTGAGAATAAAAACTATATGACTGGTTTTTTCCGCTTAGCAAAAAAACTACGATATCAAAAAAACTACGATATCAGAAAAAACCCATAATATAAAAACTATGTCGTTGGACACATCCCTGAATATTATACAGCCCCCGTGATATATTCTTATTTAAAAAAAATATAAAGCAATAACGAAAATGAACTAATAAGAATTTGTGAAATGTATCGAAACTATCTCATGAAATCCAGATTACATACTCCAATAAACTACGATTCAAAGCTAAAATTCCTACGTTAATATACCTATAGAACTGTTAATTCCGAGAAAGTATTTTCAACCATTTACCTTGATAATGAATCCTACTAACTAACGCCGTCTACGGAAATTTACCATGTGTTACCCAATTCTACTGGTATCTTTAGTCATCGGCCCTTCCTAGACAAGTAGATTAACGGGTCAGAGCTGCCAGCTGTTGACTTTAGCCATACTTTCTTCCCCTGCGTAGGAATTGTCAGGTTTTTCGTAAAAATACGTTATTGCTCCCAGAGCACATGCAAAAATTTTTACATTAGAAATGTGTGTTTACACGTTGACGGCAAATGGAGGACTGAATTTTTAATTTCGCACATTCAGCGCTCTCTGAATTCTCTCCGTCGACAGGCTTGTCAGTACTAAATCTACGACAGCTCGGCGATTATTCGCGTTACACACTCACATATTCAATGTCCGACGGTCCTTGTTCTATGAGTTCAAATAGTTGTTCTTAAGTTAGATATCTCTTACAAATCATTTTTTGTTCATCCTAGAAACCACTACCCTGTATAATTAATATTAACTAAAAACAGTATTTTATTTACCACTTCGTTTGGTCACGATGTCCTAAATTTATTATTCTTTATTTACTCCTTGAAACACAACGTCCTAAATTGAGTACAGTCCTTCAACATCCAATAAGCGCGTAAGCAAAATAAAAAATCGAGAGATGCACCACGCTATCTTTTAAACACAGTATTGCTAACACTAAATTAATTTTACCTGCACTTAGTCCAGCCAGATCAATAAAAACTGACAAGTATTTATAGCGTCCATTTAAGTTTCTCGAAGACACCGCCCCGCACTATAGTTAAGTATTCAAATATGTAAAGGACAACAGACCATTTGATTATGGAGCATAAGCATTCTAAATTTAGTACAACATGAACAGGCGGATAAAACAGTCTCCCAGAGTAAATTGCAATGAATAATAAATCGTGTACTAAATTTAGGACGCCATGAGCGAAAGGGTTAATAACATAAATGATACTCTTCCAAACATTGCACCAATAAACTTCAATATATTTCCCCTTTGGACTCTCTCCACACCCACTAACATCTCACTCCTTTCATTCGACAAATCCTCCCTAACTAATTCATTTTTTAAATACCACCTGCTCATCAACTCAAAATACAAGCAACACTACATCATATTCACAGACGGTTCCAAATCTGAAATTGGAGTCGGATCTGCCTTCTATTCAAATAACTCCTCTACAAAATTCAAACTCCATCAAAATAACTCAATCTTCTCTGCTGAAGGCATTAAACCCAGCTTAAAAATCAAATTCCCTCTTTTTCTCGTAATTTCAGAATCTCTCAACGCACTACAACACATACAAAAACGTATTTCTCCTCGCCACCTTATTGCTACTCAAATACAGGATCTCCACCATATCTCCAAATTAAGAAACCTAGAAATCAATTTCATATAGGTCCCCAGTCATATAGGTATATCAGGAAATAAAAGAGCTGACATACTAGCGGAACAAGTAATTACAGATGGTTTACCTACGTTACTCCTGTATAACTCTAAAAAGTGTTATTACCTTCTCTCCCCCATTAATCGAAACCTAATCCAAAATCATCGGTCAACATCAAATGGCAGAAACAAATTATTCGAGATAAAAATCAACTACTTCGACACTTACGACTTTCCTGCCCCTTCTGCGCTTCTCCAACTTCTATAAAACACTTAATCGAAGACTATATATACGTCTTGAATGTAAAATAATTAACATACTAAACTCAAACTCCTCCCAAGATATCATGTCTCCAAACGTAATGTCAGCCAGAAAACTAATTCAATATATTAAGTAAATGGGATCATACGATAAACTCTAAAACACCCTTAATGAAAATTACTACCACGATGTCGATGCACCTTGCCCCGATAACATTTCCTTCTTTCCTTCCTTAAATACCCATTTTGTTTGATTAAAGGCTAGTTTAATGTTGCTTTTATTATTTTCCCTAATAAAATTTCATTCCACGTGACTAATGTGTTTTATATAAAATATTTACATAGAAATTTCAGAAATTTTTATATTATCCACTTCAATTGTTGAACAGTGTATGTAATTTTCATTAGACGGACATCTGTCCTGTTACAATGAAAAACTTGCGTCACAAATTTTTATACGTTTTGGGAATTGTAGTTTCCAAAATAGATTTACGTAGAATTTTAAAGAAAATGAGTTTCAAATGGAGACGAAAATACAGCAAAATTATCCACCTGCGCGACTGATCGTCACCGCGTTTGGCGTTTGCTATACTCTATTTTTATATTTTTCACTGATTCTTGAAGTGCTTAATTAAACAAATTTTGCGAGCACTTGATATTCTTTATTTATTTTAAAATCTCTTCATCCATTGATTTTACTAAAACAGTATTAATGGCGTAAGAGTATTAAATAAAACTGTACCCTGTACGTTGTAACCGTATTTGTATTTGCAGGATTCTTTGAATAATCCGATAAACTGATAGCGATACCGAAGCACTGTACACAGATAACATTTCAAAGGAGATTCGCTGCATTTTAAAAATTGTTTTTACCACGTGTACTGTAACCTGTAATTACGACGCGCCTAAAGGCTTGTTTAGTAAGTTTCTCACGCTTAAAATGCCGTTCAAGAATTAGTCATGTGGTCCTTAGCTCAGTTAAAAAAATAGACCAGTTAAATTATATCGAATTGAAGAGTAAAAGTACCAAGTAAGTGCCATATTCATAAATCTGCGATAATTGTATCATATAAATATAGTAGCCCCTGATCTATTTTTAGTGTAAGAATGGTTGCATAGGTTGCAAATGTATTCATAGTTACTAAAAATGCCCTAAAATTGACAGTTGTAATGTACAAAAAAACGAGTACAGAGGCTATATTGAAGCACATGTAAAATGTAATGGGTTTTTAAGATTATTAGTATTATTAAATGAAATTAACTGTCTCGACCCTTACTTCGTGGAATCTACTCATATAAGTGTTTTAAATGAAACTCACGGTTTCTAGTTAATACCACAATATAATAAAAATTGTTGAAAATTCTAAAAAATTGACAATTGTTTCGATAAATCAATATCATCGTCAGAATGACAGATGTTAAATTTCATTTGGTGCCTACCTGATGTTTAGTAGTTATTTTTGGCTAGACCAAGAAGTGACCTAACTGGTGATTGACTTAATATATGTTAATAGAAAAAAGAAGAAGATGTGATATTACAAATATTGAAGCTTAGATATTATTAGCCCTATGGTGATATCCTGGATATCATTTTTCCAATTAAGATCAGTATAACTGTGCAATGATGATGATGATATAGAAAACCAGGAAAACTATATCTGCTGATCTTTATAATTATCACTTAAGAAGACAGTTTATTAGTGGAGAACTCCCTAGATTTAACTGTTCATTGACAACTTCATATTGTGGGTTTCTTAAATGTCTTCTAATTTCCAATTCTTCAAGGAAATCCAGTTCTTGTTTCTTTTCACAAATATGCAGCACTTCTAGTTTTGTGTTAGGTGTCAATGAATGATTGGTGTCAAGTAGATGTTTTGCGCAGTGGAATTTATCTGGTTGTTTTAATCTGTATGCTCGTAATTGTTCACTGTATCGAATTTCAAAATGTCCAAGGGTCTGATCCAAATAGACAGCATTACATTCTAGACAACTAGCGGCATATAATTCAATGATACATAGAGCTTTTTCAGTTCCCATGAATAAATGTAATTTTTATAGGGAGATTAATACAATTAGACAAATAGCAACATCCAACGGTTATCCATTAGATATGATAAATAAGCTAATTAATAAAAAAGAGGAAGAAGTGGTATTATAACTAATATTTCCTAAACAAACTGATGAAATAAAAACTTATAAAACCATCACATATGCAGGAAATATTTCTAATAATATTTCAAAGATAATATCTTCAGCAACGAATACAACAATTTCTTTTAAAACAGAAAGTAACGTTAGTACAAAATTGGTAAATGTAAAAACAAAAATACCACCATTAAAGAAGTCAGGTATATATAAACTCAAATGTCCAGAATGTAATGCTGTCTATTTGGGTCAGACCCTTAGTAATTTTGAAATCCGATACAGTGAACACTTACGAGCATACAGATTAAAACAACCAGATAAATCCCACTACGCAAAACATCTACTTGACACCAATCATTCATTGACACATAACACAAAACTAGAAGTGCTGCATATTTGTGAAAAGAAACAAGAACTGGATTTCCTTGCAGATTTGGAAATTAGAAGACATTTAATAAACCCACAATATGAAGTTGTCAATGAACAGTTAAATCTAGGGAGTTCTCCACTAATAAACTGTCTTCTTAAGTGATAATTGTAAAGATCAGCTGGTATAGTTTTCCTGGGTTTCTATATCATTGCACAGTTATACTGATCTTAATTGGAAAAATGATATCCAGGATATCACCATAGGGCTGATAATATCTAAGCTTCAATATTTGTAATTTCACATCTTCTTTTTTCTATTAACATATATTAAGTCAATCACCAGTTAGGTCACTTTATCGAAACAATTGTCAATTTTTTAGAATTTTCAACAATTTTTATTATATTGTGGTATTAACTAGAAACCGTGAGTTTCATTTAAAATACTAGTATTATTAAAGTTAATTAAAAGATAATTAGGATGTTTTAATTGTAAAACATATCAAACATGGTGTCAGGTCATACTTCTTGAGGGGAAAATAAATTTAGTTCTAGTACTAGTAATATCTGTGTGGTGATAAGCTCGTCTTGAAAAATGGTGTACTTGTTTAAACCGCCAGAAGCATTGATTTTAGGTGGAAACGTAGCTGATAACTAGAAACGATTCAGTCAACGATATGATTTCTTCATAAAAGCAGCCGACTTGTCAGAAAAAAGTGAAGACTAAAAAATTGCTATTGGATGAAGCACTAGAGCTTTATAATATCTTTAAACAAGATGAGTTAAAGACACTTAAATATGTAAAGGCCGTATTTGAATCCTACGATGCTCCAAAAAAGAATGTCATCTTTGAAAGATTCAAATTTAACAGTATTGTGCAGAGGGAAGGTCAGCTATTCGATAACTTTGTAACTGAACTAAGAAAAACAATACAAACAACAGATTATGCACAACCAGATGATATGATAAGAGATAGGATTGTTATGGGGGTATTTGATAAAACTACCCAAGAAAGATTACTGCGGGAAAGTAACTTATCTCTAACAAAAGCTACAGATTTCCGCGGAGCAATTGAAATAAGCAAGGATCAATCAAAAGCACTGCAAAATGAGGCAACAGTACATACTCTAAAGTCATATGGCCAAAGAGAAAGATCTTGTGATTATTGTGGGTTTAAACACCCTTGAAGAAAGTGTCCAGCCTTTAGGAAGACCTGTGCAAAATGTCAAGGTAGAAACCATTTTGCAAGTGTATGTAAGCAAGCAGGCAGTTCAACAGAAATAGTTCAGCCAGTGAAAGAAAAGGATAAGAGGCAGCACAAGAAAAATGTATATGAAGTAGCAAACTTGAATGATCAGGAAGAAGAAAGTCGTAGAGAGAGTGAGTATGAGTTCTACGTAGATATGTAAGCAAGAAAGAAACAAGTGAAACGGAAACAGTATGGACAAAGCAGGTATTTATTAATAATAAGTCAATTAATTTCAAGTTAGACACTGGTGCTGAGGTCAGTGTCTTGCCTCATAAAATTTTGGAGTCATTCGCTCCGAATGTGAAAATAAATAAGTCTAATGTACCTCTCTTGCCTTATGGAAGTACAGATATCGACGCTTACAAGGCAACATGACGATAAACTCTCAATAAATGGAAAAAACTGTTCACTTCTCTATACTACATATTTTGGTTGCCATTTTTTTATGAGTTACTAAAGATAATCTATAATTTCGTACAAATGTAAAATTAAAAGAGCAAAATATGCTATTTTTCTTGTAAGTAATGTCGCTTGTGTCAAACGTTTTCTTCGATAAGGAGGTTAAGTCAAAAGTCTAAGTTTAAAATTGTTAGTTTATCATACAGTACTGGTGGTTGTGCCACCCTCGTTTGCTTCTATACGAATCTGTTCACGAAGCTTTGGCGCTTGCGCAGTTTTAAATCAAATTATCTCAGGAAATATTGCATATTTTACGGGGTTTATTTTGTTATATAAAAATTGGCGCTTAGTCCTTCAATATGATACATGGACCTGAGTTTGTGCAATAATGGCGCTCAAGTCATTTTGCCTTGTGAGCGTCGATATTAGGTTAAAACGCTTGGTACGGTTCATTTAAATTGTAAGGTCAAAAGTAATAGCATAAATGTACCGTTTGTAGTAGTTGATATTGATAATCAGATGCCTTTGCTAGGATTACAGGAATATTTGAAATTAAATTTATTCAAACGTATTGATAGTATACAAACAAAGTTTAAATTAGTTAATGAAGTATCCGAAAGTATTTGAAGGGCTTGGAAAATTTCCTGGACAACATCACATAACCTTGTTATTCCACAGATTAGTACTATTAGGAGAGTCCCTCAGGCGTTGCATGAAAGTCTTAAAGCAAAGTTATGTGATCTTGAATCCAAGGGAATCATTAAAAAAGTAGATAAACCTACAGAGTGGGTTCACCCGCTAGTGTTAGTTGAAAAACCAAATGGTGATTTGTGACTTTGTCTCGATCCCAAAGAGCTTAATAAAGCGATTAAGAGAGAACACTTTTTAATACCCTCCTCTGATGAAATTGCCGGAAAATTATGTAATAAAGAATTTTTTACAGTCCTTGATATGAAGGATGGGTATTGGCCGGTGGAACTTGATAGCGATAGTGCTGATCTTTGCACATTTGGGACACCATTTGGTCGCTATCAGTATAGGAGACTACCTTTAGAATCTGTTCGGCTCCAGAAGTATTTCAAGCGAAAAATATTGACTTATTTGGGGATCTTGAAGGTGTAGGGGTGTATTGTGATGACCTGATTGTGACAGGCTCTTCAGAGGCTGAACACGATAAAAATTTCAAAAATTGTGTTGGAGAGAGCATCAAAGTATAACATTAAATTAAATAAGAATATAATACATTTCAAAAATGATAATGTCAAATTTATGGGTCAGTATTTTCAAAAAATGGTATAAAAACCAACAGAAATTATATTAATGCTATTTTAGATATGCCACTTCCTCAATCAAAACCTGATGTGTTACGCTTCTTAGGCATGGATAAATATGTAAGTAAATTTATACCAAACTTGTCAAAAATTTCAGCACCTCTGCGGCATCTAACTAGACTTGAGTGGAACTGGACCCACGAACATCAAAATGCTGTAAACCAACTCAAACATATACTAACCAATTCTCCTGTATTACCATTTTTTTAATCCGAATAAAAAAATTGAAATTGAAACAGATGCGTCCAAGGATGGGCTTGGTGCTTGCCTTATACTAGACGCCTAGCCTAGCTACAACAGAACAAAAATACGCCCAAATCGAGAAAGAAACTCTAGCAATTTTATTCGCTGGTCAAAAATTCCATTATTTCATTTATGGATTTGATATTAAGGTGCACAGTGACCATAAGCCTCTAGAATCCATTTTCAGGAAAAATCTTCATTCAATTTCGCCAAGACTCCAAAGAATGCGTCTAAAATTGTTAAATTATAACTTAATGGTTTGTTACAAACCCGGTAAATACATGTATGTATCCGATGCTCTTTCAAGGGCATTTTTAAAACAGAATAGTTTAAAATCTGACTGCGTAATAGATTATGCTGTTCACTATCTTACAAATAATTTATCTATTTCAAATTAACGAAAAAATCAGTTTAAATTAGTGTTTTAAATGAAACTCAATGTTTCTAGCTAATTCCACAATATAATGAAAAATGTTGAAAATTCTAAAAAATGGACAATTGTTTCGATAACTGAATATCATCGTCAGATTGACAGAAGTTACATTTCATTTGATGCCTACCTGATGTTTAGTAGTTATTTTCGGCTAGATCAAGAAGCGACATATCTTATGATTTACTTTATATATGTTAATAGAAAAAAGAAGAAGATGTGATATCACAAATATTGAAGCTTAGATATTATTAGCCCCATGGTGATATCCTGGATATCATTTTTCCAATTAAAATCAGTATAACTGTGCAATGATATAGAACACCAGGAAAACTATATCTGCTGATCTTTACAATTATCACTTAAGAAGACAGTTTAATAGTGGAGAACTCCCTAGATTTTTCTGTTCATTGACGACTTCATATTGTGGGTTTCTTAAGTGTCTTCTAATTTCCAACTCTTCAAGGAAATCCAGATCTTGTTTCTTATCACAAATATGTAATACTTCTAGTTCTGTGTTAGGTGTCAATGAATGATTGGTGTCAAGTAGATGTCTGACATTTATGTTTATATATACCAGATTTCATTATTTATTTATCATTACATATGATAAATAAGCTAATTAATAATAAAGATGAAAGACTGGCATTACAACTAATATTTCCTAAACAAACTGAAGAAATAAGAACTTGAACTTATAAAACCATCACATATGCAGGAAATATTTCTAATAATATTTCACAGATAATATCTTTAGCAACGAATACAACAATTTCTATTAAAACAGAAAGTAACGTAAGTACAAAAATGTTAAATGTAAAAACAAAAATACATACACTTACAAGCATAAAGATTAAAACAACCAGATAAACCCCCCTACGCAAAACATCTACTTGACACCAATCATTCAATCATTCATTGACACAGAACTAGAATTACTACATATTTGTGATAAGAAATCAGAACTGGATTTCCTTGAAGAATTGGAAATTAGAAGACATTTAAGAAACCCACAATATGAACAGATAAATCTAGGGAGTTCTCCACTTTTAAACAGTATTATTCAGTGATAATTGTAAAGATCAGCAGATATAGTTTTTCTGGTTTTCTATATCATTGCACAATTATACTGTTCTTAATTGGAAAAATGATATCCAGGATATCACCATAGGGCTAATAATATCTAAGCTTCAATATTTGTAATATCACATCTTCTTCTTTTTTCTATTAACATATATAAAGTCAATCACAAGTTAGGTCACTTCTTGGTCTAGCCAAAAATAACTACTAAACATCACGTAGGTATGAAATGAAATGTAACTTCTGTCATTCTGACGATGATATTTAGTTATCGAAACAATTGTCAATTTTTGAGTATTTTCAACATTTTTCATTATATTGTGGAATTAGCTAGAAACAGTGAGTTTAATTTAAAGCACTAATATTAGTTATGTATGTTATAATATTTAAACTGGCTGACAAGATTCATCAGGATTCATCGTAGTTAGTCATTAATAGTTAGTTGAGAAGTTCGTCAGCTCTACTATGTTATACGCAAAGATAGCATGATTTGGTGTAATTACCGCCAAACAACCAAAAATCTTAACAGCCCCTTTCACTCCCCGGGTGTATGTTTCATGCTTCAAGCGTTGAAGCACCATTTTAAAGGATTGGTAGTTTTCTTTAACATTGCAGAATGAGATGGAACCTTCCAGTCTCCAACTAGTCTGTTTCGTATTAAATGTCGTTGTTTCTCAGAAAATCTTTCAAAACCTGATATTTTTAGTTGTATAATATATAAAATAAACTATATTCGCTATGAATTGAATCCTCCTTACTCTTCGTTTTAGACAATTAGAAAATATTAATTTTTGTCATTTCTTATACAGGGTCATTCATTAAACTGGCATTACTATTTTCTACTTATACGCCACACTGTCGAGGTGCTCTATTTGTTTTATGCTACTCTAAGATAAAATTTTGCTGGTCTAAAATCCGAATCCCTCGAGTTCTCTAAATTATGCCCAATTATTTGATTATGTTTTGATTTCGGATGATGATACTTTTTTTAGTAGGTGATTTGCTTAAAGGTTGCGAGTTTGGTGATTTATATGGATTGATGTTTTAATGATAGGTTCAATTTTTTTTCTTCTGTGGTAGCTGTTGGCTAATTTAACATAAATTCGATATGTATATAAATACAGGATATGTATCTAGCGAAATTTATTAAACTGTGGGAAAGATATTTGCCGGATGAGTTATTAGTATTTTAGAACAGTTATTACGATAATATACACTTTTCTAAGAACCTACGCAAAGAACAAATAAGAAATTGTCGCACTAACTTTATCTACTTGGAATAATATTAGTAAAAATTCAATGAAGTGAATGTTGAATATACGAGTATAATAGCAATTTAATATTAAATTAATCAGATTTCATTTATGTAATATTTCAATTCCCGAATTGCGTTAGAGATCTAATAATCTTATATATTGTTACGAAACAGCACACTGGTGTAGTCCCTGAATCCGACTCTGTCTAAGCCATGTTTGAAAGTTAAGATTATGACGGATGCGCAGAGATTTCTTAGAACTATTTACGATTTTTTGTGACCATCTTATCTAGACATTGTTTTGTGACCAGTCTTATCTAGAAAATTCCAGAGAGCCGATTGTTTTTGTGTAAGCAGCAATCTATAATTATCTAGTGAAAAAGGAACTGATATATAAAGGACCGACCAGCGGAAGAAGTTAGTTTATAAAGTGAGCTCGTGATATAAACAGCGAACAAATAAATAGTCTAAGTAGTGAAGTATATTATATAAATTAATGTAAGTGAATATACTGTATAATATAAATTAGTGAATAGTGTATTGAATAAATAAATTAAGTAAGTGAACCTACCGTGTGTATGAATTTATTCCACCCGTCAGGTATTGGTAGTTTTGGGGTAATATAAATAAATATCTACGTAAAATGGCCAAGAGACTAAGTGACTTGAAAGTGACTGAGGTAAAAGCATAATTGAAAAATCACGAGTTGGAAATATCCGGTAAGAGGAGTGGGTTAGTAGAAAGACTTAATGTGGCAATGGAAAGTAACGGCTTGGATATAGAAACATTTCCATTCAATGACGAGGCTTCCACCTCAATCTCGTCAATTTCTACTAACATGGACGAGAAGATTTCAACTATAAAGTGCGATATTTCTACTATGAAGAATGATATTCCTACTAATATGGATGAGAGGATTTCCACTATGAAGAACGATATTTTTACTAATATGGACGAGAAGATTTCCACTATGAAGAACGATATTACTACTAATATGGACGAGAAGACTTCCATTATGAAGAATGACATTTCTGCCGATATATTATCGTTAAAAAATGACATCGCTGCTGACGTCGAAAATAAAATTTCGTCTCTAAAATCAGACATTGAAAACAGGATGAAAACGATAGACGAGAAAATCAAAGAATTAGAAAGAATAAAAGAAGATTGAACATATAAAACCCTGCAAGCCAGAAATAAACTCCAGGATAGAAGACATTGGCAGTTTTCCACGAGTCAAGACCCCAACATTCGACGGAACGTCATCGTGGGCCAATTATGTGAAACAGTTTGAAGCTGCTGCTAGAGTGAATAATTGATCCGACCATACCTTTGGAAGAAACGGATAACTTCGAGCAGCTGAAGAAGAGGTTAGATATGCGATATAGGCACGAACATCTAGAGCACTTGTATCAATTCCAGCTGAAGAACCGAAGGCAGAAATGTGACGAAACCCTTCAAGAGTATGAAGTGGATATTGCCCGATTAGTTCGATTCGCTTATCCGTCAGCTCCAGAGAACGTGATGGAATGTCTGGGCATCCAGGCCTTTATTGATGGCTTACGTGACCCTGATATGCAGAGGACGCTTGGATTAGCCCATCCCAAAACATTGGTCGATGCATTGACTGCGGCTGTTGAATATGAAGCAGCCACGAATTCTTCGGGATATAACAAAGTCAGGACCACCCAAGAAGAAGGCGACGAAGACACACTTGACCAGATCGTCAGTATGATAAAAAATATGATGGACAAGAAACCGAGAAAGATCAGATGCTGGAATTGTTAGCGACCAATCATTAGTTGACGCATTGACAGCTGCTCTTGAGTATGAAGCAGCAACGAAGGCTTCGTGTTACAACAAAGTTAGGACCATCTGAGAAGAAGGCGACGAGGACAAGTTTGACCGGATCGTCAGCTTGATCAAAAGTATGATGGACAAGAAGCCGAGAAAGATCAGATGCTGGAATTGTGGCGAGCTAGGGCATGTACGCAGTTCATGTAAGCACCCCAGGACTCCTGCAAACCAAGAACCCCAATCACAGGAAAACTAGAACGGGTCGGTTACGAGGGGGCAGCACCGACCCATGATCGTTCCAAAGACCCTCTCATACTGATAGCTTCGCTCAGATGTCGCAGCTACAGTGTATAGGTAGATGGCAAAGTGAATGGCAAGAGATATGCTCTGCTGGTAGACACTGGAGCAACTAGAAATAATAAATTCCAAGAAGAAACTTTTACCAACGAGACTGCGACTGCGGACCGCTACAGGTGAGAGTACCCACATTCACGGTGAGACACAAATCCAATTGGGAATTGGCGCAGAAAAGTTCACGCATACGGTAATCGTAGCTGACATTGAAGTAGACGTGATTCTGGGAATGGACGTAATGAATGTAAATGGTTTCCAATTAAACTTTAGAAACAGAACCATTGAAGTGGGTTCCGAGGAGGTATTCCTTCATCCATATGAAGGCAGCGCAGTGTTGGCAGCTGTACAGGAAGATACCGTTCTACCTGCACGAAGTGAAACCATGGTAGTAGCACGGCTACAGGGAATCATGGAGGAAGGTACACCGGTTATTATAAAGCCAAGGAACCACGACGAAGAGGTTGGCAAATTAGTACTAATTGGAAAAGTATTGGTTACGTCGGTGAAAGAGATCCTAGTACGTGTGATAAACGTGAATGATTACCCAGTTACCATCAAGAAGGAAACCAGGATTGGATCCTGCGTACCAGTGATGTCTATAGTTCTTCAAACAACGCACACTGACAATTCTAATGCCAGCCTCTAACAGATTTTATCAGTAGCTGGTCAATCCTTGAATCGAGCTGAAAAAAAGAGAATAAGAGCATTTCTGTTGCAGTATCGAGACCTATTCGTGTTAAAAGGAGGAAAGACTGGTAGAACATCAGCCGTCAAACACAAAATCGATACTGGTAATGCTAAGCCAATTAGGCAATCAGCTCAAAGACTTCCACGAGCGAAGAAAGAGGAAGCTGAAAGAATAATTCGAGAGATGGCAGAAGAAGAAGTAATAGAACCATCTACTAGTCCATGGGTGTCTTAAGTAGTGCACGTCAAGAAAAATATGGAACTATGAGATTCTGCGTGGATTATCGCCAGCTAAACAACGTGACGAAGAAAGACAGGTATCCTCTGCCTCGAAATGACCATACTCTAGATACTTTGGCCGGCAGCAAACTGTTTTCCACCTTGGACCTGAAGTCTGGTTATTGGCAAGTAGAAATGGATTAGACTGCGTTAATTGACACACCACACACAATTTGACAGTATCCTCAATATCCTGTTGCATACCCAGCCAGAATTTCTTATCTTACTATACCCTATTGATTTTAAGCTCACCAGAGCCAGTACAGCGAGTGCTATGGTACTCGAAGTAAGACATTTTTGTAATTTTTTGAGAAATTTCTGTTTGTTAGCACGATACAGCCTCCGGAGTGAAACAAGTCACCAATTTAATGATTGATTATTATTCAGAACATCTTACAGATGAACCCTATTGATTTTTAGCTCACCAGAGCCAGTGCAACAGGTGCTATAGTACTTTAAGTACGACATTTTTGTCAATTGTTCAGACTTTTCAGTTTGTTAGCACGATACAGCCTCCGGAGTACAACAAGTCACCAATTTTATGATTGAATATTATTCAGGACATCTCACGGATGAATCCTATGGGTATTCAGCTCACCAGAGCCAGTACAGCAGGTGCTATAGTACTTAAAGTACTACATTTTTGGAGAAATTTCGGTTTGTTAGCACGATACAGCCTCCGGAGTATATACAAGTGACCAATTTTGTGATGGGATATTATTCAGAACGTCTCAAAGATGAACCCTATTGATATTCAGTATACTAAAGCAAGTACAACGGGTGCTATGGTACTTGAAGTACCAAAGTTTTGTGATTTTTGGAGAATTTCCAGTTTGTTACCACGATACAGCCTCCATAGTGTTTAAAATTGACTTTTATGATTGAATATTATTCAGGACGTCTTATAGATGAAGCTTATTGATTCTTAGCTCACTAGAGCTAGTACAACGGATGCTATGGTACCTGAAGTGCCACATTTTTGGTCCTTTTTGGAAAAATTTCGGGTTGTTAGTACAATACAGCCTCCGGAGTGTATACAAGTGACCAATTTTATAATTGGATATTTTTCAAGGTGCCTCACAGATGTACACTATTGATTTTCAGCTGACTAGAGCGAGTACAGAGGGTCCTATATATCCAGATATATCACATTTTTGGTTACTTTTGGGGAAATTTCGGTTTGTTAGCACGATACATCCCCCGAAGTGTATACAAGTGACCAATTTATTGATAGAATTTTGTTCAGGGCATCTCACAGATAGGGAAAATTTAGTTTTAATCTTTAAAACCGTTTTTTTTCTGAAATTGTCATTGTAACTTTAAATAATGAGGTTTAACTAACTAGGGGAAGGAGGGATTTTGTTACTTATTTTTGAGACTTTATTTCAATAAAAAGGTAATGAATATTTCTTTCATATACCATGAATACTTTGTTTGTTTTTGTTGGTAGTGCATAAGAATGCATTAGGAGTGGACTCCACTAACCTATACTTTTCACTTTTTTCAGAAATTGTTATTAGGAGGACCAACTTTATCCAAAGTTATATAATGAGGTTTAAATAACTAGGTGGAGGGTTGATTTTGTTTCTGTTGGTGGTGCATAATACTGCGTAACCTTCCATTTGTTGTATTGCCTTACAACTTATTTTGTTGGAAAAATCGGCATTTAACAATTAACTGTACCTTTTGTATATTTTTCCTCTTTTATTTATTTATTAATTAACGCTACCAGCAATATTACTGCCAATTGCTCAGTTACAAAATTAAAAAAAAATCGTTTGGCGTGAACATTATATTGTCATGTAACATTGCAATTATGAGAGGGGGCAAAAGAGAAGAACAACTAAAAAGGTAAAATACATTTTTTTATTGTAGCCGAATAACCAAAACACAAGCTGAACAGAAGTAGAAATCAGGAAATAGTCTCAGGGTACCACACTTCTTGATTTCTGCAGATTTTTTACCTAACGTGTTGAATCTGAAATAATACTGGTTTCAATAACAAAATTATGGCTTACACCAATGCCTTTTCTACATAAATTTTAATAATTATTTGCTTTACAAAATTTCGTAATTGATTTATTTGATCTCCACAATATTAATTGGAACTATAATATTACTTTATCTCATCTCTCAATGATGGAGTACTAGGGAATCTGTAAAATTAAATATACCATAAAGTTAAAGTAAATAGAAAGAAACTTAACTGTCTCGACCCTTACTTCATGGAATCTACTCATATTAGTGTTTCAAATGAAACTCAATGTTTCTAGCTAATTCCACAATATGATTAAAAATGATGAACATTCTAAAAAATTGACAATTGTTTCGATAACTGAATATCATCGTCAGAATGACAGAAGTTACATCAGGTAAGCATCAAATGAAATGTAACTTCTCTCATTCTGACGATGATATTCAGTTATCCAAACAATTATCAATTTCTTAGAATTTTCAACATTTTCCATTTTATTGTGGAATTAGCTAGAAACATTGAGTTTCATTTAAAACACTAATAGGAAGAAATTTATTTGAGTAAAGTCCTGTTCTATTGTTTACTAACCTATTATAGGTTATTTCTCACTCTTCTTTTGTATTTACGCTGTTTCTACTTGTACAACCTCGTTCTATTATTAAAATGAGGAAAACGCTACTAACAATAATATAATCCAAAATACATAATTCACAACAATACTAATGTCGAGTTGAGAGAGATGTGGTAGCAAGATTGTCAAACCGATACTTTTATGACATGCATAACGACTGCTCTTGATACTAAGCTCCCTGATAATACCTAACCGAACTAATCAATTTATTCCATTTGTTTTTTCCACACCTTATAAACAAATCTAAAGCAATTTGTTTATTCTATTGAACTGTAATTTCATATGACCATTTATGTAGACCACTTTATAAAGAGGAGCCAGATCATTTGTTATGATTAACTGAGAATTCAATATGCTTTAACATCGAATTAGACATAATCCCCTTTATTTGTTTAAAAGATAATATTATTATAAAATACCTTTGTAACAAAAGCTTTATTCATATATAATGACTGGTATAAAGTTACATCTCTTAGTAAGTAAATTACCATAAAAAAATAATAACCGACATAAAGGATGAAAGAAGGCATTTAAAGGCCCCGTCCATAAATAATACACATTTCATTAAAAATGTCATTTCTACAAAGTGTTCCTATTGTGTCCATTGTTCGGTTCTACAAAGCGCGTTTTCAGTTCTCACAAAAACGTGAAATGCATTTTTGTGGATTTCAAACAGCAAATCAGAAGCCAGAACGTTTTGTTCTGTCACACCTGTTACCTCCGATGAAAAATACAGTGTGATTCATTTAGTCAAACAATTGAAATTATCAATAAATGAATTTATTAACTGACTTGAATGAAATCTCGGTTTTTAACAACTCTTTTAGGTTCCAAGGCAACATACTTGTGGCAGCAAATTTGATAGAAAAAAATTGAAAATGACTGAGTTTTGTCGTATTTTACAGTTATTTTTGATCAGCTTCTTTTAAAATGGCTCAGAAAAAGTAAAAAAAGGAAAAAATTGAAAAAATTATTGTAAAAGCTGATATCTGCGATAGAAAATTATTGTTCGCTATAAATAAATTTGCCAAACCCCTTATCCTTAGAGGAGTTTGGAAAAGTAAAAAAGAAAAGACACATAGATACTGTTCAGCCCATCGATAGCTCTGCTTTCCTGGTTCTTTTTCGTGTCTCCCTGTTCTTCTTCTCCTTCGAGTGTCTTATCAGCGATCTCACGTTGGCAACCATTTCGAAAAACTCATCTGTGTCTTCGGCCAGTCTGAAGAGTTCTCCTGTAGTTCGGACACCGTTCCAGTCGCGGATCTTAGGCAGCTAGAACATCTGCTTTATACCCACTCCTCGTCGGCTATCTATCTTGTATTCCATTATAATCATGAGAAGGGAGTATTCTTCTCCACGCATCAGGTGCCCCAGACACGCCATCTTCCCACATATCACTACTACGATAAGCTCACGATCTGTTCGCGCTCTTCTTAACACGTCGTCGTTGGTCATGCTTATAGTCCAGGGAATTTTTAGAATCCGTCGTAGTATCAACAACTCAAATGCTTCCAGGCGATTCAACGTAATGATCTTTAGTGTCCACGATTCAACTCCATATAGAAGAATAGGCCAAACATAACATTTGATCATTCGTTGCCAGAGAGCCCAAATTACAAAATAGTAGTTTCATCGTACAGAATATAGAGCGTGCTATGTCAAGCCGACTTTTTGTTTCTATTTGAAGATACAAATTATCTGTTATAAGAGAGCCTTGGTATTTGATTTTCATGAGTCTCTATCTGTTCCCCATTCAGCTCCAGTTGGACGTTTGCATGTTGTGTACGGCTGATTACCATGAATTTGGTTTTCTTCGCATTTATATTTAGTCCCATTTCTCTGCTGGTGTCCGTCACGCTGTTGGAGCTCCTCTAGGCTTACTACCATATCATCTGCAGATCTCAAGTTGTTTAAAGGAAGTCCATTGACCATAATACCAATGTCAGTCTCCACTGTTTTCTTTGAAATAATATCCTAATACAGATTGAATAACAAAGGAGACAATATACAGCCCGGGCGTCCACCCCGACATATATCTACATTGTTCCTCAATTTCCCGTCGACTCGCATATTTGCGATGTAGAACACAATCGAACATCTTTTCGTAGTCAACAAAACAACGTATTTATCGTTTTTCCGTTGGTCTCTGAGGTAGGTCTTCAACAGATAACTCATGATGCTAATCAATCTGTATTCCACACATCTTTTTGAGTGCTGCTTTTTAGTTAGTGGGATAAAGGTCGACTTCATCCAATCATGGAGTAGGTTTCCACTAGTGTATATTTTGTTAAAAAAATTCTATAATGCGTTTAATGTCATCATCATTGATGAGTTTTATTTATTCGATAGGCACATTGTCTGTGATCGATGTGCTCATACAAATTTATGAGAGAAAAAATGGACGGTAGTTTGGGGTTTAATGATAATAATTGTATTAAAAAAAACAAATAGTCGAGCTTAAAACAATATCACCTACCTTAAGATATGGGAAATCGGATGAAAGCTGAACTGCACCCTCGCTTGATGCACATAACAATTCACTTTTCCGGTTACCGAAAAGTAGTTAAATCAAGAACTATCAACGACGAGTCTTTATATTGAAGTATGTATGCTTCATTTCGAGTATCGAATGTTCAAGGTATTTTTGCTAGGTAAAAAAATAGGACATAGGCGGAGGGAACTTTTATTTTTAAGGAAAGGAATGATTGCAGTATTGCCAAGAGCTTGACCAAAAAAAATTAAAAACTAACATAAATTCTTAAAATCAAACAGTCTGGGAAGGCTGCTTTATATTCATCCCAAGATGTACCGTGTGTATAGTATATTTATTAATGTCTGACAGCACAGTAGCCTCATTAAATATTCAAATAGAAAATTATCTCTTACAGAGTGATCCTAAGAATTTTACAAGTAAATACTAAAATTCTAATGCAAACCAAGTAGATGTCTGTATTGGTTACCTGTACATCCCTGTTTCAGCTCAAAATGCAATATGGTAATAAAACTGAGCAGTGCCAACGAAAGGATAAACAGTGCGGCAGTGGCGGAGATTACGATATTAGTTCATTTTGCTTATTTAATTAGATTCGGTCAACATTACAGTTGAAATAAAATTCATTCGTTTAGGCCTATTAACAAGTTACATTTTCATTTTTATTAAATTAAATCAATTAAAGAAAATATAGTTTAATTCTCATAATTCAAATTTATTGACAATTAATTAATGTATATTAAGGAAAGTAAACATACCATTTATAGGAAATATAAAATTCAAACTATAATATCATCCTCTTCGCTGGCCATACAAGAATCATCCGAAGACTCGTCGAGAGAGATCACTATCGGTTCTATAGTTTGTTCTATGAGGTTATCTAAAACCCACATTTTCTCTTCCTCTTTAATTACATGATTCCCAGCATCTCTCCAGTTCTCTTCAGATATTGTTGTCAATGAGTATTCATGAGTTCACGAACATCTTTCATTTTAAATGTTTTATTATGTCTAGCTACATAAGCTTTCATTTGGGCTCATATTAACTCTATCGCATTTAATTCACAATGGTATGGCGGCAAACGAAGCATTGTTATCCCACGATTCTTGGCTATTTCATCAATAACAAACTTTTTAAAGTGTAGCTTGTGATCTGAAGCAACCTTTGAAAGTTCTTTTTTCAATATATCATCTTCAAATGGTATATCTTTTACGATTAACCAGTTTCTAATATCAGCTTATCTCCAAGAGGTAGATGGAAGATTTTCTGTTAATCGCGAATGATAAGTGGCATTGTCCATAACGATTACAGCATTATTTGGAATTAATTCGATCATTTGTGTAAAATACATCTGCAGTCATTTCTTCATGATAGTATTTGGTTGATGTTGACTAAAACTCCAGTAAACCACCTTCAACGAACCCTTGATTGCATCCAATATGCGTTATTATTAGTCGGCGACCTTTACTGATAGGAGTTTTCAGTCCAGTAGATAAACCTTCTATGAAATATTGACGACTGGTTTGCATACTTTTGTCCTGCCAAATTTTGTTCACTGAATGTCCTTCATTGAGCCATGTCTCATCTAGATAATAGATTTGTCTTCCCTCCTGTCTGTATTTTCGGATCTCTCGTAAATACTGGCGTCTCCAACATATTATTTCTTCGTTGTCGATTAGCACTGATTTGCAACTTTGCTTCTCCCAAGTAAAATTTAATTTGTGTAATATTTTCCACAAAGTTTTTCGCCCTATGTCAGGCAAATTCTCGTCCTCATTCACCATTCTCAGAATTCTGTCAAGGGTTCGGATCTTTTTTTAAAAATATAATTCATGTAGTTTTCGTCTTATTGTATTTTGCATATGTTCATCAAGGTCAAATGGTTTTCTTCCAGTTGACTTTTTAGGTGGAGATATATTTCCATTTTTCCTCTCTCTTGGAAGCCTCTAAATAGTAGATTCACTAACTCCTGTCATATTGGAACATGTCGAAACTATATTTCTAACAGTAGCAGCCGGCATTTGATGTACAACAGCATCATGCACATTTAACACTACAGTCTTCGTTTGTAAGCTAATCGCGCTCTTACACTTTACTGGGGTAAAAGTTGAAGACATTTTTCACAACACAGTTAACACTTATGGAACATAAGCGACTCTAAGCAAAACAAATTATACAAATTTGGGCGAGACCAAGTTTCAACGTATATACCTGCAAAATTTCTAAGTAGTCATTGGGACAATCCCTAGTAGGACCCTATTGTAATGTTTCTTGGAAATGTTATTATCAACATTTCGAAAATCGGAAAGTAATTATCTGGAGATTGAATTGATAAATGGTTTGTTAATATGTCTCCCAAGAATTGACCTGCTTCAAATTCTCAAGATAATTAATGAAAAATTCAGTCAGAATAGTTGCGTTACGAAACTATTTCAAAAATAATTTATTGTTTTAACTGTATGTACTCTACAAATGTATGAAAGTCAGTTAGTTGTTTTAACTAACCGAATTTACATTTATATTACCGTTATATATCAGATCGAGTATAAAATTAAATAGTAAATAAATTCCTTAGATGAACTGTGACGCTTATGCGTTGCTACCTGACTAGCATCTGTGACCTTTTCGCGTGCTGTCAGTCAATAAGAAACATACTATAGCTTCTGTTTTAGATATAAGAGGGCCTATGTCGTGTGGTTCATACGTTGTAGGTTCGTTAGATCTTTCGTCCTCAAACAGCTTTGTCACATAACCTTCCCAGACAGCCTGCTTTTGTTCTTCCTCAATTATTGGTCTATTGTTCGCATCTACTAAGACTGTAGGTGGTTTTCTTTCAAATATTACTGCTACTTCCTTTAGTTTGCGATGCATGTTAAAAGCGTCATGTTGTAGATTTAGGTACTTCGTTTCCTCATACATATCTCTCATCCATCTTTCTGTGGCATATCTGATCACCTTTTTTACGTTCTGGTGTAAGGGGGGTTATACCGGGTTATATTATTTTTATTTTTCTTCTTTCCTCGGTGTCGGTTTTAATGCCTTTTCGATTATGTTGGGTAAAACGCTCTGTAGATTCCTCCATCATCCATTTACGTCAACCTGCCGATTTTTAGTTAGGTTACCTAATGTTACATTTAGTTCAGCCGATATTGATGTGTTATTACCGATGTTTTATAATTTGGAGGGTAATCAAGGGTAGTCGGCCTCATAGCTTTCTTGGGAGATTTAACGCGCACTGCTAAATTGGCTATAAGTGGATTGTAATCCGAAGCCATGTCCGCACGGGAGTAGGTTGTGGTTCTTCTCACGCAGTTTCTGAGTCTACTATTTATCAAAATATACTCTGTTTAGTTTCGCATGAGGTTACCTGTCTTTTCAGTAGCTTGAACCAAATGCTGCATACCACAAGTGAGTTAGTCTGACAGAATTTTTAAAAATTGACTCCGCGTTCATTTGCCTCATCTAAGCCCAAGTTTCCCATCAAATTACTTATCCTGTCTTCGCCCATTTTAACTTTAAAATCACCCAACACCAAGTTGATATCATTCCTTTTTAGGATTTTGAGTATTTTGGTTAGATCGACGGCGTCATATCCTTTATCTACAGCATATATACCTGGATTATGTTTGTGTCAAACGGTCTAGCATGTAGTTGAAGTAGTAAGATTCTTTCAGAGACAGAAGTAAAGTTCTTAACACGACTGGTGTATTCTTTAGTGATAAAGATTCCACTGTGGTGAGTGTCATCGTTTCTGTTGCCAGCATAGTAAAACCTTCCTTCTGGGTGTTTATACGATCCGTTGTTAGGCCATTGTACTTCCCTTACTCCCATAATATCTACCTGCAATCTTTTCGCCCCTTGTATAATGTTGTCGATCTTTCCTGCCGCAAAGAAACTTCTAACATTCCATGTTGCTATTCGCATCTAGGATTTCATTGTTATCCACCAGGGGACTCTTAGCACCCCTTTCCTAATTAAGGGCTGCCCAGATCTGGGGGCCGTTTTTTTTCTCTGTAATCCATAGCGGTATCATGGGAAAAACATTTTTGGAGTGGTTTAGTGGTTTCCCTTCTCCGGTTCTAGTTTCAGCCGATTCACTGTATGCAGACGCTGTTTGCAGCCGCCCACTCTGGACCAGACGCTGCGGCTATCCTCACTTAGTTTAGCCTGCAGGTCAATGCAGTTATCCGGGGTGTGAGTGACACGTGGAGCCATAAGTGAGAATTGGCTGTACTGTGAGGACCAGTCATCGCCGACCGCTCACCGAATATGCCGTTTGGCTCGATCGTTCTTGATGACAGTTGCTACCTCTACGCACAACCCTCCAACTGCATGTTCTTGTTGCCACTAAATTCAAAAGTTTATAAGTTCGGTTATACGCACTGAAGGTGTAGAAACTCCAAGGTCCCGAATTTCACTTACGACACAATGCGAAAATGTTTCTCTTTTTCAAAATCGTCGCATATTCTACTGACTGCGCCAATTGAATATCATAGCTTCGGATTAGGAACAAAATCACAATTATATCTTTATTGAGCAACGTTCAATCAGAGAATTAAATTTAAAAGAATGTGAAGATTTTAACGTCTTGTCTTATTCCATGCAGTTATCATTTTATTTAGGTAATGTCAGCTCTTACAAGTAATATATATTAATTAGTTAATTCATTCATTCATTCGTTTGGGTAGTGATCAACAGCCAGGGCATTTGACCTAAGTCATTGTACAATTACCAATATTTTCTACATCCACTCCAGAAGCTTCGCGTCCTCGACGTAGGTCACTAGCTTATTTCCTTTCCAAAATGCTTCTGCCTGAGCCCTTGTAAGTTCTTACATAGCAGAGTATGTGAGTAGGTGTTTCATCCCTTAGTTCATATTTCCTACAGATAGGTTCACTTACTTCTCCCATTTTGTGTTGATGTTTCCTTAGGGTACAGTGTCCCGCAGCCAAATCAGTAACTGTCTTCACATGTCTCTTGCTCAGCTTTAATAACCTGATTAAGAGTTCTGTGTCTACATTTTTCAGTACGATTTTTGTGTAAAGGTGACATTCGGTCAAGCTTTATTTGATTTGGTGTTCCTTGGTTAACCAATTTCGGATTTTCCCCTTATGCAAGCCTTTGTGATTCCACAGAACAGTTCCGGACCTATGAAGTCTCCTATAGAGTTTTATTCAGCTAGCTGGTTCGCCAATTAATTGCCTGCAACCCCTTCATATCCCGACACCCATGTATCGACTGGCTTCAAACCTGTGCGCCTCCTACACCTCTTCGATGATTTTGGTCAGGTTCTCTTTAATAGTCCCTACCTGATCTTCTGAGACAGTTGTCTTTGGGATGTATTTAGGAACCACGGCTGCCTTGATCCCTTTTAGGACCACACTGTACTTTATGTACTTTATACCACTAGTAGTACTGGTACCAGCAGTACATTTAGCCGCCTTGTCTTCTTTTCATTAAGGACTGTTCCTGGATGACACAGTCTGGTTAACGCCCTTTATCTGCTGTTTTTCACCCTGTCTCGACGTTGAAGGAGTCGGCAACACCACTGTCTTGGTATCAATGCGTTGTTCCCCCATTCTTTTAAGCTTCGTTCTCTGCAACAACAACAACACCACGGGATTCGCTGTAGCCTCTCCCTGTGGTGTTGTTGTTTATAGGGTTTCGGAGACTCTGTAGTCTCCATTGCTCTGTATCCTCCAAATCCCTTTTACTAAGAGTCTCTATAGGCGTCTTAGAAGATTTGATTTTCTCTTGGTTCATATCTGTTCCCACGAGTATAGGAGAAAAGAGGTCGATACTTGTAGAGATCCTTTTGCATGTACAAGTAATATATAATTTTATCCATTTATAATAATTGTTAATTTATAATTTCAAGATGCTGTTTATAATTTAATTTGGGTCGAATTCTGAATATAAACAAATTATGAATCACCCTATATGTTTTGTGCAACCGTAAAAACATACTACAGGTGGGTGCGTTAAAGACTTTTTAATGTAACCCAAAGTTTTGCCGCAAAAGCTCTCGAGAAATGGTTTTAGATCAAAGGACCCCATTAAAAGTGGCAACAATTGTTTGAAATACTGTCACAGTCAACAATGAGCTGATTGAAATATATGAGAATGATATTTTCCGACATAGTTTTATCTCATGTTATACGGTGTGTTCGTTAAAACAAGAATAATTTATGATATAATATCAAGTGTCTAAGATTTAATGATAAACTTAGAAGCGTCCGAAATGAGTTTTGTCGGTAATACAAACATAATATGGTAAATTAAACGGCAGAGAAACTCTCTTTGGGGAAATTGCTGCTGAAGAGCAAAATATGGCTATGTTGACATGTTGTTACATGGTTTCGGAATCATTATAACTTCCGCTGTACCGTTTGGCCTGATCTAGTATACGGACCTGAGACTTGGACAATATGAAGTTGTCGACAAACAGATAAGTCTAGGGAGTTCTCCACTTTTAAACAGTATTATTCAGTGATAATTGTAAAGATCAGCAGATATAGTTTTCCTGGTTTTCTATATCATTGCACAGTTATACCGATCTTAAATGGAAAAAGATATCCAGGATATCCCCATAGGGCTAATAATATCTAAGCTTCAATATTTGTAATATCTCCTTATTTTTGCTATTAATATATTAAGTTAATCACAGAGTAGGTCACTTCTTGTTCTAGCCAAAAATAATTATTAAACATCCGGTACATGAAATGTAACTTCTGTAGTTCTGACAATGATATCGAAACAATTGTCAATGTCATAGAATCTTTTTTCAATATATTGTGGAATTATCTAGAAACCGTTAGCTTCATTTAAAACAGTAATATGAATAGATTCCACGAAACAGTAAATTTCATTAAAAGTCTCCATCATGAATGAATTAGAGGTATTGTTATGGTGTAACTACCGTATGTTGAAAATATCCTGAAGCACGAGCACATCTAACAAACAAGGTTTGAATATGATTAACAGGAATCATATCAATCGTTTAGCGTACGAAGCAATTTTACCCGAGTGAAAGCAATAAAAATAAGGTTAATCTTCATAAATTATAACAGTCCCCTTAATATTTGGTTAGATAATAATAATAATAATAATAATAATAATAATAAGGGGTTAAAATGGTAGTGAAGCGTCTCTTATAGCCTCTCCTACCAATTCCTGCTCGCACCTCCACGTCGGTAGCCCCGGTAACTATCTCTGGAGATTCGGTATCGGGTAACCATCCCCGGTGGCGGATCTGCAGCAGATGGGCTAACGCGAGAGGGAGAACCACCACCACGCGGGGTAGCATCCCGTATGGTGTGGAAAAAAAGTGCTTTCAACACACGAAGAAATCGTTACTCGGGCGGGGAAGGATTAGATGCTGGTCCTTCCAATCGGAACCGTCAGGATGTCCAGCATGTAGATGAGAATGGTGGGGGCACCGCTCATCGAAACGTACCCCATCAACCGCTTGAACCTACGGCGCCTCGGAGACGTGTTGTGTGACAGCCTGTCGCACCCACTGAACCAAATCAGGCACAATCAGAAAGACGACGTATGAAATGGGACAATGAAACCAACAAACAAGTAATACGTTCGTTTTTCACAGTTACGGCACTGGAGACTGATATGACGACGTACCGCATGCGACTGCATAATCACTTCATTGAGAAAATGCCACACCTAAATCACCTCTCAGAACAACGAATAGCAGATCAACGTAGAGCTATCATAAGAAATAACCTAATACCTCTACCTGCAATCGAACAAATAAGGGCAGAGGTGGAGAGGGAGATTAATCAACAGCCTATAAATGAGACCCCAGAGACTCGGGAACAAGAAAGTAGAGGACCTGAAGCTGACCTACCACTATTAAGTCTTCGACCCTCAGTAATCAGCCGTCAAACATTATGGGAAGAAAACTACCAACAACATCTTACTGAATTCAGAGGATCCGACCCTGCCAGCAGGCCGGCGCTACCAAAACTCATTTATACTCCAAACACGCACTCTCTCTTAGGGATTGCTAATCAAATTCTGGAATGTCAATTGGATGCAGATATGAACCTCGAGGAAATACATCTTCATGTGTATTGCGCAGCTTTAGCAACAATCAAAGCCAACAAACAAAAAATACTAAAAGCACCTAAGACACATACGCCTCAAAAACCGAGATGGGAACAAAGACTTAGTACCAAAATCAAGAATTTAAGAAAGGAAATTGGTAGAATTCAACAAATAGCAAATGGGCAAAAATCCAAAAAGCTGCTAAATAAAATCCCGGTCCAGATTAAACAACAACTGGAAGGAAAAACAACAAATGAAATAAAAACAATTATAGATGATACCTTAGATACCTGGAAACAAAAACTTGCAGTTGCTTCTAAAAGATTAAAAAGATATCAGGAGAGCTACCAACGCAAAATCCAAAACAACTTCTTTTCAAAAAATCATAAGGGCTTCTATAGATCGTTTAACGAACAACCTGGTTCTAAAGGACAACCGCCAAAGAAGGAGGACTTACAGACATTTTGGGAAGGAATGTGGTCGAAGGAAATCGAACACCAGGAAAATACACCTTGGATCAAAATAGAAATTCAGAACAACAACCATCTACATATGGAAGAAATAATATTTACATTACAAGATCTAAAAAAGGTAATAAAAAACTTATCCAACTGGAAAGCACCAGGGAACGACGGTATCCAAAATTTCTGGTACAAAAAACTTACGGCTACCCATCATCACCTGACCAACCAATTTAATATCGCTCTAAGAAACCCTGACCAACTACCAGACTTCCTTACAAATGGTGTAACTTATCTTCTTCCAAAATCTGATCAAACCCAAGATCCTTCTCAATATAGACCCATCACGTGCCTTCCTACAATGTACAAAATCTTCACTGCAGCACTATGTGATAAACTGTACGCATACCTAGAAACTAATGATATTCTAACTGAGGAGCAGAAAGGATGCAAAAGAAATTATATGGGCTGCAAGGAACAAATAACAATCGATAATGTGATATTGGAACAAATCAGAAAGAAGAACCGAAATCTATACATGGCTTATATAGACTATCGGAAGGCTTTCGACTCAGTGCCCCACAGTTGGTTAATAAAAACTTTGGAAATTTACAATATACACCCTGTGGTGGTTAGGTTTTTAAAAAGTACTATGAGTAATTGGAAAACAAAACTCAAAATTAACCTAAATCACACAGAACTAGAAACTGAATCAATCAGTATTAAAAGAGGAATCTTTCAAGGAGATACACTTTCCGCTCTATGGTTCTGCTTGTGTTTAAACCCATTATCACGTGGCCTAAACCACACAGGATATGGAGCAACTATTAGAGCGGATCGAAACTCAACAACCATAAGTCATCTATTCTTTATGGATGATCTGAAACTATATGCCGCGTGCAAAAAACACCTAGAATCCAACTTAAAACTCATGCACCAGTGGAGCACAGAGGTCGGAATGTCGTTTGGTATGGAAAAATGCCAAACTGTATCGGTTGAAAAGGGAAAGCTAAAAGAAGGAGAACCTATAGAACTAGAGCCAGGCAAATCTATTGAAGCCATGACAGACAAACCCTACAAGTACTTAGGAATCCTTCAGACACACAAGATAGAACATAAAGAAATAAAAGCCATATTAACCACCGAATTCGAAAAACGCCTTTACAACCTCTTAAAAAGTAAGCTAAATTCAAGAAACCTTACCACGGCCATAAATAGCTACGCCATATCCGCTCTCCAGTACTCCTTCGGAATAATTAAATGGACTCAAACGGACCTGGAAGCAGTGAACAGAAAGATTAGAACCGAGCTAACAAAACATAGAAAACACCATCCAAAAGCGTCCGTCGAAAGGATAAATTTACCTAGAGAAAAAGGAGGTAGAGGAATAAAAGATGTTGTGGAAGCTTGCACTCAGCAAATTGCAGGCTTGAGGAGTTTTTTCCGCCACCAAAATAGTCAACTTCATAAAGCCATAGTGAAAACAGATACGGGTTATACACCTTTAAACCTAAGCATGGAAAACTTTACGCCCTTTAATACACGAAATGAGGAAGATAAAATTAGAAATTGGCGTTCAAAAGAATTGCACGGAAGATTCATTAATGATTTACAGAAAGACACGATAGATCAAGCTAAATCGGTTGAATGGCTTAAAACTGGAACGCTGTTCCTAGAAACTGAAGGTTTTATGGTTGGTATACAAGATCAGGTTATAAAAACGAGGAATTACCAAAAGTATATCTTGAAGGAAGAAATACCAACAGATAGGTGCAGAAAGTGCAACAGAAGTCAAGAAACGATTGAACACATTCTTTCTAGTTGCCAAAGCATAGCTGAAACTAAATATCTGGAACGACACAACAAAGTTGCCACAGTAGTATACCTAGAAGTACTGAAAAAACTTAACTTTGATCCACAAAACAACGAGCCATATTACAAATATAAGCCTCCTCCAGTTATCGAAAATCAGTATGTTAAGATCTACTGGGATAAAACTATCATGACGGACGTAACAGTACGACACAACAGGCCGGACATCACAGTCATTAATAAACAATCCAAGAAAGCTCTGCTTATTGACATATCGATCCCAAATAATTCTAACACAGAAAGCAAATACAATGAAAAACTAAGCAAATATGCCGAGCTAAGGACCGAAATAAAAGAATTGTGGAATCTTAAAGAAGTCAAGATCATTCCAGTTGTTTTATCCTGTATGGGGCTAATTCCCAAGAAACTAAGTACTTCCCTCAAAGACATTGATATTTCTGAGTCAACCTATCGATTAATGCAAAAATCTGTAATCCTGGATGCGACAAACATTGTTAGGTCATTTCTAGAATAGTGACACCCAACGAAAGTCTTGCTGTTGAGGCCGACTGTCGTTGAAACACGCCGGGTGTAAATCCGGTGACACAAAAAGGAAAATAATAATAATAATAATAACCAAGAATATCAAGGTCGGAGACGACAACTTTGAAACAGAAATAGCAGTCCTGAAAGATCAACTGAAGCAGCGAATAGCAGTGCTTGGGAAGAGATTAAGAAGGTACAACATAAGCTACAAAAGAAGAGAACAAAATAAGACATTCTTCAAAAACGAAAGGACATTCTACCAAGAAATAATCTCCAACAAACAGAAGATCGAAAATATGCCAGACAAAAACAAACTCGCGGAATTTTGGAAAAATACATGGAAAACATAGGGTGTAAACATAACAGGAGAGCCACATGGTTAGAAGCTGAGAAGAAAACCTGCGAAACAATAGAAGCTATGGAAGAAGTAAAAAACACAGAAAAAGATGTAAAAAATATTATCTCAAAAACACACAATTGGAAAGCGGCTGGAGTTGACCATTTGCACAATTACTGGTGGAAGAATACTGCAGTATGGAAAATGTTAGCAGCACAAATTAACCGTATTATAAACAATAACAAGACGATGCCTGGATACCTAACAAAAGGAATAACGTTTATGATCCCTAAAACTGGAAAAACAGAAGACCCTAAGAATTATCGCCCCATTACATGTTTGCCCACCTTATATAAAATAATTACATCTGTTATTGCAAATAGAATAGAAAACACCTCAGCGGACAGAAGATACTTACAGAAGAACAAAAAGGAAGCCGAGCCCGAACACAAGGATGCAAAGAACAGCTCTTAATAGATAGCGTGGTTACACAAGATGCAAGACACCGACAAAAAAATATTGCTGTGGCCTGGATCGATTACCAAAAGGCATTCGATTCAGTTCCTCATAGTTGGCTGATCGAAGTCCTGGAAATATACAAGGTGCACGAAGGAATTGTGGAGTTTCTTAAAACATGTATGGCAAACTGGAGAATAAAACTGCTTGTTAATACACCCAAACAAAAAATAACAACTGAGGAAATATCGATACAAAGCGGAATCTTTCACGGAGATTCGCTTAGCCCGTTGTGGTTTATACTCAGTCATAACCCATTGTCAAAAGTTCTTTGTCAATCGGCTCTGGGATACAAACTTTAGAATGGCGATCATTGTTATAACGTATCCCATCTTTTCTATGTAGATGATCTCAAGCTCTATGCCTCAACAGAGAACGATCTAAATCGATTAACTAGCCTAACGGAAATATTTAGCACCGATATAGAAATGAAATTTGGATTGGACAAATGTGCCAAGTTGGTAGCTCGCAAGGGAAAACCTCAGGAAATTGACAACTTAGAAAATGAAAATATTCGCTATCTAAACAAAGGCAGTTATAAGTATCTGGGCTATGAACAGGAACTAATAATAGCCCGAAAATCTGCAAAAGAAAAATTAAATAAAACGTTAGTAACTAGAGTGTCCAGCATTCTACGTACGGAACTCACTGCAATAAATAAAATAAAGGCCATTAATTTATGGGCAGTGCCTGTGATAACCTACTCATTTGGGGTAATTGGGTGGTCACAAACGGAACTTGAAGCTGCAAATAGATCCATCCGAGTACAACTGACCAAGTTCAGCATACACCATTCAAGAGCATGCATTGAGAGGCTGTACATGCCACGAAGCATGGGTGGTCGAGGTCTACTAGATCTCAAAAATTTATATCACAGACAAATAAATGAACTAAAAAAGTACTTTAAGGCCAAAACAGAGATGTCAGAGATGCATAAGATGATCTGTGTGCTGGATCACTACTCACCGCTTAATCTGTCCGCCGGAGAAGGGGTCCCAGTACCAACTTTGGCTGAACGAAAAACTGCTTGGCTGTCAAAACCATTACACGGCAGATTTCCCAATAAACTAAATGAAGCTGATCTTAATTCTTCAACGGAGTGGCTTTGGAGGGGACAATTATTCGGGGAAACAGAAGGATTCATGAGCAATACAAGACAACGTAATTGCGACCAAAAATCATGTTAAATTTGTACATGGAGTACAGCTGGATAACGATCTGTGCAGACTGTGTAATAGACATGCGGAAACAATAGAGCACATTATCTCAGGATGCAGTTACCTTGCTCCAACGGAATATCTCCATCGCCATAATTTGACGGCGAATATAATCCATCAAGAACTGGCAATACTCTGCAACCTGAAAGAACAAAAAGAACGTTATTACAAATATGTCCCTTTTCCCATCCTTGAAAATAATACTTTCCGTCTACACAACAATACAAACTGACAAAACTGTGGCGAGCAATCGACCAGATATCGTGCTTATTGACAAACAGGAAGAGATTGGATACTTCGTAGATGTTGCCCATCCGAACGATCACAACCTGAATAAAGCAGAAAGAGAAAAGGTAAATAAATATTTCGAACTGGCCGAAGAATTCAAAGTTACTAATAATTTAAAAAAAGTCGAAGTTCTACCGATAGTCATCTCTGCACCGGATCAGTAACAAAGACCTTAAAAAAATACATCGAAACGTTGAAAATAAATCATAAAGAAGTGTTCCCCGAAATGTAGAAATCTGTCGTACTGGAAACGTGTAGAATTGTCAGGAAAACTCTAAACTTACCTGAAAATAGGTGACTGCGAAATCCTGCTAGAAGAATCGCAAGTTTCAAGCAACGTGAATGATCATGAATCCCACGTTTTGGAGCAACCCCGCAAGGGAGGAAACGGAAAATAATAATAATAATAATAATAATAATAATAATAACTTGTGTAACTTCTGTGTACAGACTTAAAACCAAAAGAAATGGAACATTTATGGACACACCCAATCATGTCATCACTTTTAACACTCCTATTCTGCCAAAAAAATGTTAAAATTGCCTTTTATGTATTGAGCGTTCCCCTATACATCCCCTCCCCTGTACGATGCTTTCGTTGCCAACGTTTTGGACACACCTCCCTAAATTGTGAGAAACCTCAAGTTTGTGTTTGTGGAAAACCTGTCCACACTGGCTCCCCTTGTGAATCGCCGGTGGAATGTGTAAATTGCAAAGGTCCACACTCGACAAGATCCAAAGAATGTCCTATCTTTAAGTACGCAGCAGCTATACAAGAAATCAAAACTAAAGAAAAATATCCTATCCGGAAGCTAAACGGAAAATGACAATGAATACTCCAAAACCCAATACCTCTTATTCCCAAGCAACCTCTCCTCAACAGATAAACTTAAATTCCACACTTAAGTCCCTTATTCCAAAAATTTCTACTATAATAGAAACAAAGATTGAAGACCTTTATAAAGCCCTTGCTGAAAATCAACCGATATCTGTACTGGCATCCAATATCTTACCACCGCAACATTTCCCAGACAGTAACAAAAGAAAAAGTTACAACCTCTCGGACGATTCTGATGACATGTGTTCTTCTCAGAAAAGCGATACTTCAGCAGCATCCTATAAAAAGAAAAAGGGATGGCCAAAAGGGAAACCTAGATCCAAAAGACCCCGTTTGGAAAACCCACCCAGAACAACATCTGAAAAAGAAAAACACCCACTTGAACGAGAAAAATCTAAGAACACACTGACAAAGGATGATAACACATAACCAAAAATTATTAATCACTTAATTTATACACTCATTTGCTATCTCGATATATAAATTTTATATTTCTATCTTCCATTTATTTGTCTGCTCCTATAGATGTATATATCATACTCATTACTCCTAATTAAATGAACTGAGATTGTTACAAGTATAAATCACGCCATTATAAATAACTATTCTGAATCATAAAACAAATCATATAATGACTAACAAAAACCTTATTATACAATGGAACTGCAATGGCCTAAAAAATAATCTTAGTGAACTGCAAATAATAAGAAACCAATTCCTGCCCTTAATTTTCTGTCTACAAGAGACCCACCTAAAACCACAAGAACCCTTCCGATTGAGACAATACCGCTGCTTCCGAAAAGATACTATACCAAAGTACAGAGCAAATGGAGGGGTAGCCATCTTTATCAAAAATAACATCCCTGCTAAAAAAATTAGCATTACTTCAGAACTACAGGTAGTGGCAGTGCAAATCCAATATCCCACAAAGATTACAATTTGTAATATATACTTACCCAGCGATAAATGGAACCCACGCGATCTACAACAGATAGTTAACCACCTTCCCCGCCCTTTCCTCATAACAGGCGACTTCAATGCCCATTCACCACAGTGGGGATCTTTATCACAAGAGATCAGAGGCGGCCGCTTAGAATCTCTAATAGAAGACAACAACATTGTGATTTTAAACACAGGTGCTCCAACCAGATTCAATGTAATTACAGGAGAAACATCATGTATTGATCTCAGCTTATGCTCTCCACAATTAGCGCCAAAACTGAGATGGGAAACATTGGAAGATCTCCATTCGAGTGATCATTTCCCAATTATTATGTATATTGACAACTTCCTAAGAAAATCCTACACAAATCGTGAGAAATGGTTACCAAACCTAGCAAACTGGGAAAAATACTCATCAATCATAAATATTCCTCCACTTGTCAATGACATCCAGACCTCCGTAAACTCTCTCACAAACGCCATTATCCAAGCTGCCACATCTAGCATCCCAAGATCCAAACCAATAAAATCACATCGACCTGTCCCATGGTGGATTGAGGATATTAAAGTTGCTATCAGAGAAAGAAAAAGAACTTATAACTTATTTAAAAAACATCCAACCATAGAAAATCTCATAACCTTCAAAAGGGCTAGAGCTTCAACTGAAAGAAAAATCACAACAGCCAAAAAGATTTCATGGGAGAAATATGTAACAACGCTAACATCATAAACCAATTTTAGCGACATATCGAGGAAAATCAAAATAATCTCGGGAAAAAATACTCTAGATTTTCCCGAATATCTGATGCACCAAAATAAGATTATAGATAACCCCCAAGAAATATGTGAAATATTTGCGAATTATTTTGAATCCCAGAGTAGCACAAACAACTACGAAAATGAATTTTGAATTTTAAAAGAACGAGAAGAATCAGTCGATATTGATTTCACGCCGCTACAAGAAGAAGACTATAACCTGCCATTCACATTTGATGGAATGAAACAAGCCTTAGAAAACAGCCCAGAATCAGCAGGATGCCATGATGAAATCCTGTATTGCATGCTGGAAAAACTACCACCAACGGAAAAGTACAAACTTTTGGAATTCTTCAACAAACTGTGGCTGTCAAACATTTATCCTAAACAATGGAAAACTGCTATAGTGATCCCAATCCTCAAACCCGATAAATCGTCATCCGACCTGAACAGTTATCGACCAATTTCACTCACCAGTTGTCTGGGGAAAATATATGAAAAAATGATCAACTTCCGACTAACCTGGTGGTTAGAATCCAACTCTTTGCTTTCCCAATTTCAAGTCGGCTGCAGAAAAAATAGGTCAACAAAGAATGCACTGACGTACCTTGAGAACGAAATTCAAGAAGCATTCACAAACAAAGAACACCTAGTAGCCGTAACTTTCGATTTACAAAAAGCATATGATAGAACCTGGAGATTCTCAATTTTAAAACAATTACAATCATGGGGCGTCCGAGGTACTCTACCATCAGTATTATTAGGATTTCTCTCAGACAGATCATTTCGCATTCGTATCGGAAATCAAGAGTCGTCTAGTAAACTGCTACAAAATGGTATTCCACAAGGATCAGTTCTCAGTGGTTTTTATTCGCAATAGCTATCAACTTTATTTTATAAGAAACAAACCAACTTATGATTGGAGATGTATTAAATACAGACATAAACAATATAAATCGATCAGCCGGATCAATAGGTTTTACTTTCTCTCAGGACAAAAACCAATTGTGTACACTTCTACAGGAATAAAAAACCACATCCCGAACCCCAATTATACATGCAAAACCACCTAATTAATATTAAAGATACTGTTCGTATACTAGGTATGACATTGGATAAGGGTTTATATTGGGCAGAACACGTGAATTATCTTGTTAGCAAATGCCAAAAAGCACTCAATATCATTAGATGCTTAGCTAACATCAGGTGGTGTGCAGATTGAGAGATTTTATTGAGTATGTATCAGTCCCTAATTTAAGGAAGGTTAGATTATGGAGCTCATATATACAACTCCTGCACTGCAACACGCCTAAAACAGCTAGACCGAATACAATCATCTGCTCTACGATCTGCAAGTGGTGCGTTTAGAACAAGTCCAATAAATTCTCTCCAATGCGATACCGGACAAATGGCTCCTGATCTGAGAAGAAAATACCAGACCATAATATATTGCGCAAAAGCTGTAGTTTATCCATCTCACCCAAATAAAAATCTCGTTTCAAACGAACAGCTAAATAAAAAATCAACATTCTATCGTAATAAAGAGCTATGTTATCAATCAATCTGGAAGGAGTTATGCAAGAAAATATTTCAATGACTCCCCCTTGGACTCTTGTTACCCCATATACTGATACTACACTAGCTAGCTTAAAAAAAGAGGAAACGCCACCAACAGTTTACGGAGAAAAATTTGAAGAAATACTCAAATCTTATCCCAATAACCTCATAATTTATACCGACGGCTCCAAGACTCAAAATGGGGTAGGGGCAGCCTTTGTTACAGAAAACGAAATACACTTCTGGTGCCTAGATCCTATGAGTTCAATTTTTACAGCCGAAATCTATGCAGTCTGGCAAGCACTCCTATATTTTTCCGTCTCAAATCTTCTCTCCTGCCTAATATGCACCGACTCCCTTAGTGTTATCCAAGCCATTGGCAAATTTTTTCCAAATGAGCCCTATTGTAAGAATATTCTAGAATTAAACACTCACCTTACCTCTTTAGGGAAAGCTTGCACTATCATATGGATCCCGGGCCACTGCAACATTCCTGGTAATGAACTTGCCGATCAAGCAGCCAAAGCAGCAACACAAAATCTAAGTGACGTTGGATGCCCTATCCCTCTGGAAGATTTGAAAAAGGCAGTAAAAACAAAAATACGCTTCCTTTGGCAACAAAGATGGCCTAGTATAAATAAATGGATCTACCCAAAGGCAACAAGGAGAGAACAAGTTGTTATGTGCAGAATTCGAATAGGTCACACTTATATCACACATCACTATCTATTGACTGGCAAATCCAGACCACAATGCGAAACATGTAAGGCACTCTTATCTGTAGAACACCTATTAACATGTAAAAAATATAGACTTCAGAGAGTATTTGATGGATTGGACGCCGACTTAGACTTAAAAGCGATGGAAAACAACGATACCTTAAAGAAAATACTTACTTTCCTACAAGCAATCGACATATTTAGAAAAATATAATTAATTGAATAGAGTAAAAGAAAGGATTCAAAAGAGCTAATGGTCAAAGTAGTCGAAGCTCCAAGAAAAAATAATAATAATAATAATTTTTTTATAGGTAGGTGAAATCCTACATGGACTGACAGCGAGTCAGTGACTGACTCTTACCGACTAAAACATACTTCCTCTCGTCTTGTTTTGGTTCTGTTCCGGAACTTCCTTTTGGTATTACTTCGGAACAGACCTTTTCTTGCCTTTTAAGGCCTTCTTCCTCATTGTGCACCTGTTTATCGCCTAATTTGGTTTATTCATTTTCCCATTCTCGGTTTATCTCCTTTTGTTTGAGACTTGAGTGATGTACGTGGTGACGGTACTCCAGTTCTCCCCCGTTTGAAGCATCTTGGCAACGGCTGTCTCCGGGCTCAGCTCTCCGGTCTTCTTCGTAACCTCTTGTCTGAGGTGCTTCCATTTTGGACATGCAAAGAAGGTGTGCCTTGCGTCCTCTTCAACCGTGTGGCAATAAATGCATGTAGCCTCATTTACCTTCTCTATCCTCTTCAAGTATGAACGGTAGTAGCCGTGTCCTGTCAGAAATTGTGTCAGGTAATAGCCAACCTCGCCGTGTTTCCTCTCCATCCAATGTCTGACGTTAGCAATCAGGGTGGCAGTCCATCTACCTCTGGTTTCCTGCGTCCATCTTCTCTGCCAGACCTGTAGAGTTCGATCCCGTTCTTCTCTTTTGATGGTGTGCGGTGAATTCTCCCTCCTGCGAAGGTATATTCGTTGACGCTCGTCTGCCAATATATCGATCGGGATGGCTCCTGCAATCACCCGAGCAGCAGCACCCGACACCGTCCTATACGCACTGCAAATCCTTAGGCACCCTCGCCTTTGTACCGCGTCCATCCTTGCCCTGTATTTTTGGAATCGTAGTGGTTTTGTTCAAACCTCGGCTCCATACAGCATAATGGCATCTGCTGTTCGCATGAGCAGTCTCCTTTTTGCCGCGCTTGGGCCCCTAATATTAGCCATAAGTCGGCTCAAGTTTGCCACCACTTTCGCTGCTCTATCCGCTGCTCCGCAGATGTGGTTCCAAAAAGTGAGTTTGCCATCTAGCATAACTCGCAGGTACCTTACTGCCTCTGTTGCTTCAATGGGCTGGTCTCCAATGTACATGGTTATACCTCTATGTATGTGCTTTGTGGTGAGGAGTACGATTTCTGTTTTCTGGACAGCCAGACACAGGGATTTGGTTTCCATCCACTCCATTATCCTCCTCATTACTTGGTTCAGCTTGAACTGAAGTAACTCTACCGTGCGTGCAGTGATCACAACGACCACGTCATCTGCATATCCCACCAAAAGCACTCCGTCTGGCATTTCTATGCGTAGGATCCCGTCGTAGTTTATGTTCCACAAGTCCGCTCCCAGAACTGAACCTTGAGCCGCTCCTGAGGTTATCCGTTTTTTGCGTTTTCCTTCACGGGTGTCAAACGTAACCCACCGTTCGTACAGATAGTCCTGCAGGACTCGATAAAGATACGCCGGTACCTGAAAATCATGTTTGAGGGCCTTCGGAATATCCCTCCATCTGGCCGAGTTAAACGCATTCTTGACGTCGAGAGTGACTGTCATGCAGGTCCCGTGACCAGTGATTCCCAGTCCTCACTGCCTTTGCTGATTCCACTACTTCGTTTATCGCATCTACAGTCGACCTCCCCGTAGTGAAGCCATACTGTCTTGGTGACAGCCCTCCTGCTTCTGCAACAGCATCCAGGGTTCTTCGCTTAAGAATCTTCTCGTAGAGTTTACCAGCTGTATCAAGAAGACGCAAAGGCCTGTGGGCTGATGCCGTGTTTGGGTCTCCCTTGCCTTTCCCAATAAGTACGAGGTTAGCCACCTTCCACTGTTCCGGAAAAACTCCTTCCACCAGGCATGCGTTGTACATGTCGAGAAGCAGCTCCGGGTCGGTTTGCGCCACGATCTTCAAAATCTCTACTGGGATCCTGTCCGGTCCTGGTGCCTTTTTGTTTCTCATTGATGTTGCCGCTTTCTGCAATTCCTCTTCAGTAAAAAGGGGTATCTCGCCTGTTAGTACATGGACTGGTACTCGTTCCTCCACGACATGCATCGGGAATAGCTCGTCCACTATACGCTCTTTGACCTCAGTCGTCATCTCAGAGGTGGAGTCAGTACCCCTGAGTTTCTGAAGCACAAGTTTGTACCCCAGTCCCCAAGGGTCGCCTTCCACGTCGTCACAGAGCTCCTTCCACTTCCTGGCTTTGCTCTTGGCTATTTCCATACTTAGGGCTCGCCTAGCTATTTTGTACTGATCAGTTTTCAGATCAAAGTCAGGGGTATTCCTCTTGGCCCTTTGTGCTAGCCTCCTGAGTCGGAAACAATTCTTCCTCAGGTCGGCTATCTCTGGGTTCCACCAGTATGCTGGAAGTCGATCTTTCCTAGTTGACTTCTTCGGCATGGAGCTCTCACACGCCCTGGTGAGCAGGCTCATGGTCGCCGTTACCAGCAGTGTTGAAGACTGTCCCCCCATTGCTCCTCTTCTTACTCTTCGAAGAGTTCCTTTACCCATCTGGATCATAGTGTCAAAGACATTTCTATCCAGCTTTTCTACGTTCCACCGTGAGGGAGGGGTCGACACGTGTTTTGGATATGGGTCCCCAATCTGATACTCTATATACTGGTGGTCACTGGCAGAGTAGTCTTCCAGCACCTGCCATCCACTTATCTGACCTGCGATCCTCTCCGATCCCATCGTGATATCTGGTATTGTGCCTGAACATCCAGCTCTTCGGAAAGTTGGCACCTCTCCCCTGTTGATAATCACCCACCCAAGTCTTGCCACCATCTCCGTGACTCTTCGCCCCCTACCGTTAGGTGCGGACTCACCCCATTCGACAGCCTTGGCATTCAAATCACCAGCAACCAGCACTTCTCCCCTTAAACTGCGGACTTCATCCTCTATGCCTGCCAATCTCACCTCAAAGTCGGCAATCGCCTCATTGGGTGTAGGGTAACAGCTAAAGTAGGACGTCCCCCTACTTCTGATCCATGCGTAGCCTGGTCCTGATCCCTTTGCTTCTATCGGCACCGCAGTTCTATTAACCACCTATATGGCTGCTGTACCTGATGGGTCCACGATCAATCCATCTCTCTTGTCGTCATAGTTGTAGGGCTCACTCATGAGCATAATATCCGCTCCTTTTTCACGGGCAATTTGTCCTTTTAAGGCGCTTGCCGTCCTGCTCCTATTAAGATTTATTTGAAGGACCTTCATGAAAGTTGATTTAACTTTTTAAAGGATCTCTCCTGGTCCAATGCTCTCCGATAGGCTTCACATCCTTTTCGTCCTGCCACATGGGTTGATGCTACTCCAAGCTCGGTGCACAATGGGCATTTAGGCACTGCTGTACATTCAGCTCCAGAGTGCCCCTCCCTTATAGGTTCCTGGCATTTGAAACATGTCTTTGTACGGTCCTGACCTGTACATCGCCTTGCAATGTGCCCATATCCTAAACACATATAGCATCTGGATACTTCTACACGTCTCCTGAGTCTGCAATTAACTAAGTTAACTCTGAGTTTTCGCTCTATCATAAGAGTGTTAGCATCCCTGCTGGAGAGCTCAACGATTGCCAGCATTTGAGACCGGATGTTCGGTTTGGTCAAGTTCACCTTGACATCACCCGTTGGTTTACCTAGCTTCTTCTCTATAGCCTTCCTGACTTGGTCCGTTGTGGTCAGGCAGTCCAGATCCCTCACTACTATGGACTCCCTAGGAGTAAGGTCTCTTATATTGTCTGCTCCCACAGCCTCTTCCACAGCCCTCCTGAATTCCTCCCGTATTTTTTCGGTGCCAGATCTCGGTGTTAGTGATTGAGGGGTCCACGCCTTCCTTCAGTTTCTTGAGCACGGCTGAGTAAGAGAGAACTTGCGAAACCTCAATAACTAAGGCGTCTGGCAGCTGCCTTCGTCTCCTGTTCCCTAGAGGCTTCTGATTCTTCTTCCTGCCCTCATCTTGAAGCTTCTTTTTCTTTTCATCAACTTCATTCCTCTTCATTTCGTGCTCATCCGCTCGCTTTGTAGCTTCCTCTGTTCGTCTCTTGGCTCTCTCTTCTTGACTCTTTCTTTCTTCTGTATCTCTTGCTCTTTCTGCTTGGCTTTCACAGCCTCTTGTCTCCTAACTTCTTGTGAAAGAAGCCATTCACTCTTTTTTTTCCTCTGCTTCAACGAGCTGAGAGAATCTGCACTTGACGCGAGTGTCTTGACTGAGGTAGCTGTCCCGTCAGTCGTCATACCCTCATCCTCGTCGTTTGTATCCGAAGTGGTGTTTTCCTGCCAACCCCTCAGCCTCTTGCGAGTTCCCCCTTTTCCTTCTTTGGACGGAGACCATTTTCTACAGATTTGCTTGATCCTCTCCTGGAGGGTGATCTGCTTCTTGGCATCTGACCTAAGGAAGTCAATCTCCTCTTCCACCTCTTTCAGTCCATTCTTCACCGTCTGACTGATGTTAGGCTGCTTCTTTGTTGCCTCGAGCATTTTCTATAACGCCTTATCCATGTTCTGGATGCGCTTCTTCATCTGTTGAGCCATCTGGTTGAACTCCTGCCATACTTTTTGCTCCTGTTCTGAGCTCACGCTCGGTTGATTCCAGTTTGTTTTATTTGCTGCCTCCATTTTAAGTCCCACGAGTTGGGTAGCTTCACAGTCCAGCGGCGCAGTGCTCCCATGCCCCGCTAAGGTGACTTCAATACTTCGGGAGGTCACCAGGTATCCCAAAGAGATCGTTTGCGGTGTTCTAACCCTCACACCTTCCATACCATCGGCACGATGCCTTACACCATAGTATTGGGGATTCTCTTTTCAAGGTTTGCTCCTTTAGGCTTTTTATCACGGTTGCCTCCGGACGCAGTTTTGGCCAACGGGAAAAGACACCCCAGCATAGCTGCCTTCCCTATGCTATGGTTGAAAAAAAGGCGGTTGATCAGATGAAGGCCAAAAGCTGGGGATAATGTACCGAGAGCTAAGAGAAAAGAAGATCTTGAGAAGAAAATGGAGAGAAACAGGCAAGGTTGGCAGCAAAGATAGACGATAAGAAGAGGAGATGATTAGAAAATTCCATGACAGGAGGGGGTATTGGAGACCTGTGTTAGAGAAGACTTGAGAGTCGCCCGTTAAATTTGGGCAAGGGGAGAGAAGATTAAGCAATAAAAAGAAAGGAGAAAGGTGGAGAAGTAATTGAACTGAGATTTATTTAGACAATTGGGTGTGTCCTCCCCTCGACTGATTGATGATCAGCGGAAACTGGAAGGATAGCGGCGGTGATTTTTTTATCGAGGTTCACTCCTCCATTCCCTTTGATCCGCGGGCGATTATTCAGGACGGGACCGTCCCTATTCATCACTTATCCCGGAAGTTGTTTGGTCGTGAGGCCTTTACAACTCATAAGAGCACGAGTCCCACGACAAACTACCCTGCCTGGAGACACCCTATGAGCCATTGGGACGCGCCGTGTTGGGTGGGACAACCCATCCTTGTAAACCTATGTGGTAGATTGGGGCTGGGTCAAGTCCTGCCGCCACCACATCGCCTCCCGGGGCACGGAATAATAATAATAATATATATTTGTCGAAACTGAGGGCTTCATGATATCAATCCAGGATCAAGTTACTCTAATAACAGATCGATATTGCTATGAATACTCCTCAGACACTCGTAGACATATACACAAGGAAGCGGAAGTATTTGTAATTTTTTAAAATGTTTTTGGCAAGGATCACCATATTCGGCGTTTACGATTACACGTACAGCCATTTTCTGGAGTGAGAAGACTCTCGCAACATTAGTGGCACTGCCCCACAGTACAACACCGTAGTTAAGGTGACTATGTACAAGGGCGAAATATACTGTTCTTAAAACCTGTTAACTAAGACAGTTCCTCATTTACTTCAAGGCAAATATTTGGGAAGCGAGCTTTGAACATAAGCCCTCTATGTGAGCCGCCGAATCCAATCGCGAGTCGAGAGTTATCCCAAGTAAGCTGACAGGCTCCGAAATTGTTTTGAGCTTACTAGATGTGAAACAGATGCTCTGTGTTTTGTCTTCATTCAGCTTTAAATGGTTGCTGTTAAACCATGATTTTAGTATCCTCATGCTAGAATTGTTCAAAGTCTCCTCACCCCTAACCAATGTGGTCGTATCATCTGCAAAGAGAATACAACGTGCTTCCTCCAGCGCAGTTGGTAGATCATTAATATAAATTATGAACAAAATTGGTCCTAGTATAGATCCCTGCGGAATCCCTTTAGTTATTGGAGCCAACTGCGATTCCGCATCTCCAAAACTTACATACTGGTTCCTATTAGACAAATATGATCTGAATAACCCCAATTCGTTACCCCTCAGACCATAATAAGACAATTTATCTAGAAGATATTCATTGTTAACGCAGTCAAAAGTCTTGGTAAGATCACACATAGTAGCAAATGTGTCATATCTCTCATCAAAGCCATCGACTACACTTTCCACAATATCTACCACGGCCTTAACTATGTTTCTACGAAAACCAAATTGAGAAGGCGACAGTAATTTTTTGTGCTCGAAGTAAGAAATGAGTTTTTCCTTAATTAGCATCTCAAAGATCTTGCCAATCACTGGTACAATCCCGATGGGTCTATAGTTGTCAGGGTTACTGTATCCACCTTTTTTGTGAATGGGTATCACTTTAGTGATTTTTAGTGCATCAGGCTAGCACCCCTCTAGGATACATTTGTTGAATAAAATATCCAATGGTTCAATAAGAGTCTCAAGTGACGCCTTCATCATTAAGCTATTTAGGCCGTAGAAATCCAGACAAGATGAGTTTTTTAGACTCAATATTGCTTGCCTAGTGTCAGCTCCCACAATGGGACCAATAAAAAAAGAGCTCGAGGTCTTAGGGATTTGATGGAGATATTCAATAATAATAATAATAATAATAATAATAATAATAATAATAATAATAATAATAATAATAATGATAATAATAATAATAATAATAATAATAATAATAATAATAATAATAATAATAATAATAGATAGATAGATAGATAGATGGTTTATTGACCCCATTCACATACATAGTACATTAGAAGTCAGTGAAAGTAGTACATATGAATACATTTTACCAACTAAAAATATTAAAGATTGTATAGTGTTGTATATGACAAATTTAAAATATAATAAAAATAATTGAAAGTAAAAATTTTACATAAATACAGACATACATTTCATAAAGTAAAAATATTGATGAAAATATGACAATTTTAAAATATAAAATAAGTTAAAAAATAATAGAAAGTAAAAATTAAATTAAACAAAACAAACAAACATATAAGCATTAAGCCCAAGTATTCAATTCCTCCAAAAACTCATCAACTGTATAAAAACAATAATTTAAAAGAAAAGACTTATCAAAATGTTTAAATTGAACTCTCGTCATATCACTTATATTTATATGTTCAAAATATTTTACAAATGAATTGTACAATGTAACATCCAACTTATTGTTTTTTGTTGTTTTCAGTCTAGATTTGAGAATGACAATGTCTTTACTATTTCTAGTATCATAATTATGAACATCTGCATGTTTAGTCAGAACATATCGATTTTTATGTGTTTCAATTAACACTTCGAAAATATACAAGCACGGAAGCGGCAATATTTCAAGTTTTTTGAATATTTTTTTACAATTGGTGTTTCTTGGTGCGTTGTAAATTATTCTAACTACAGTTTTCTGTAGCACAAATACGTTGTGCACTAATGTGCTGCTGCCCCATAGCATAATACCATATGTTAAATTGCTATGAAAAAGTGAATAATATACAGACTTTAACAAATGAGTTGGTATACATGATTTTAATTGACGAATTACAAAAACTTGGCTCGCTAATTTTGAACAAAGGTAGTCAACATGAGGTGACCAACTTAAGTTTGTATCCAAATGAATGCCCAGTAATTTAACTGGCTCTGATTTTATAGCCCATTTATCTAAACTGAAAAGAATGTGTTTCGTTTTAGTGTCGTTGAGTTTCAGCTTATTTGCCAGGAACCACTGATTCAACAAAATATTATCACCAGCTTGTGTGCCATCAGATAAAGTTGTAGTATCATCAGCGAATAAAATACAAAAAGTGTCAATAGCCTCTGGTAAATCGTTAACAAATATTATAAAAAGTATTGGACCCAAAATCGAGCCCTGAGGAATGCCGTTGTCTATATTACGTAAATCAGACTGGTTGTTTCCACAAACTACATACTGTTTCCTATTACTTAAATAAGATGTCATTAATTTGTGTGCATTTCCTCTAATACCATAAAATTCCAGTTTATTTAGGAGTAAATCCGCTGGAACACAATCAAAAGCCTTCGTTAAATCGCATAACGTGGCAACAGAGTTGACGCCTTCCTCTAGTTTCTGTACAACTTCCTCTAAGAGTCGAAGAAGAGCACGTATGCATGATTTATTTTTGCGATAGCCGAATTGAAATTCCGTTAGAAGTGACTTATCTTCCAAATAATTGATTAATTTTTCTTTGACTATCAATTCAAATATTTTGTTAATCGTCGGTAAAATTGCTATGGGTCTAAAATTTTCTGGAGAATCTATATCACCATTTTTATATAATGGAATAATTTTTGATATTTTAAAGGAGTCAGGCCAAGATCCTTCCTCTAAGCATTTATTAAATAAAATGGTCAGTGGATATGTCAATGAGTGTATACAACGTTTCAATATTTTGCTATTTATATTGTAAAAATCTAAACATGACGAATGACTTAATTTCAATATCGCCTCATGGACATCACTTTCCAAGATTGCACTCATAAAGAATGAAAATGCAGGTTTATTTAGTTTATTTAAAAAGAAACTCGACTCGTATTGAGAATCACCAAGAGATTTTAATACTATTTCCGATACCGATGTAAAAAATTCATTGAATTTTTGTGGTGATATATCGGACTGTTTGATTTTATTAATTTTAGTTCTTCTTTCCGAATTTACGATTGTCCAACATGTTTTATTTTTATTATCCGAATCTTTTATTATCTTTGAGTAGGCTAACTTCTTTTCAGAGCGAATTGCTTTTTTATATATTTTGTTTAAATTTTTGTAATTCACCCCTTCCGAATAAGTATTCATAAATTTGTTTTTTGCTGTAATGACATTTTTTCTCATACTACGCAATGTGTTGTTGAACCATTTGATATTAGATTTATTTGTTTTAACAGTTTTTTCACAAAAACAAGTATCAGAGATATGTTTCAGCGTATTCAATATGTTTTCTGCCAAATTATCTGCACCCATATTATGAACATCCAAATCATTCCAAGAAACTTCAGAAAGTTTATCAGAAAAAGCCGTTATTGTTGCGTCGTTAATAACACGTTTAATAATGGGGACATTTTCATTCAATAGGTGATTAAAATATATGTATTGGCCGTTGTGATCAGACACTAGAGGATCTACTACTCCCACTTTAGTGAGACTAGGGTCGATGTTTGTAACTATGTTATATAGACAGGATTGACTATTCAGGACTATTCTAGTGGGCTCCTCAATCGTATGGCGTAATCCGAAACTTGTGAAGACTGTTTTAAGATCTTTGGATTTATCGTCGTTCTTTGAAATGTCTAAATTGAAGTCCCCTACCAAGACAATGTTTTTGTATTTTCTATGAATATATTCAAGAAGTTTAATAATAATAATAATAATAATAATAATAATAATAAAACTATAAACTATAAAACTATCATGACGGACGTAACAGTACGACACAACAGGCCGGACATCACAGTCATTAATAAACAATCCAAGCAAGCTCTGCTTATTGACATATCGATCCCAAATAATTCTGACACAGAAAGCAAATACAATGAAAAACTAAGCAAATACGCCGAGCTAAGGACCGAAATAAAAGAATTGTGGAATCTTAAAGAAGTCAAGATCATTCCAGTTGTTTTATCCTGTATGGGGCTAATTCCCAAGAAACTAAGTACTTCCCTCAAAGACATTGATATTCCTCAGTCAACCTACCGATTAATGCAAAAATCTGTAATCCTGGATGCGACAAACATTGTTAGGTCATTTCTAGAATAGTGACACCCAACGAAAGTCTTGCTGTTGAGGCCGACTGTCGTTGAAACACGCCGGGTGTAAATCCGGTGACACAAAAAGGAAAATAATAATAATAATAATAATAATAATAATAGGTCCCTCCTAGGAGCTGTAAGACCTTGTCGTTGGTGGAGTGGCTGAGTAACTTCCTCCCTCCTCGAGCCGCAAGGACGGGAAGGGAGGAGTGAAACTAAAAAACAGCTCAGAAATGGTCAGTGGGGCACTGGTGGGGCTATCTATGCCGATGTGATAGCACCAACAAATGCCAGTAGAAGATCCAACATGCCCAAGTTACATCCAAACACACTGGCAAGTCCTGACCAGACATGGGGGACGAGCGGCGAGTTTCCGGCGCCGAAAAACTGGAACCCTCGGCTATGGTATGGTAACCCAGACAGAAGAGTCCCGATGGAGTAAACCAGCGATAAAAAATCCGGAATCTAATCTGCTCTACGTAAGCCAAGGTGGAAGATATCGTGCCGAGAGCTGCATGGCCATACGGAGTTGGTTGTGAACGATTCCCTGTGAGTACCAGGCGACACTTACTTGTATCTAGCCTTACTTTGGTATGGGAGCACTGCCAAAGCGGACCTTTAATTCTTCCCTACTCGTGGGACGTGAAATGAGTAAAACAAGTTCTCCAAAAACAAAGGAGATGTCGTCCTCCTCCATTGGCGGCAACAACATGAACCAGGAAAAGGTGGTATATCCCCGGTTTTTGGTCATAAAAAGAAAAGAGGGTGATTTTTTCAAAGTCAACCCTTTTTTAATTCAGAAAACTGTATTTGGTATTTGTGGGTGATTGAAGATGATAAAGAAGACCAAGGAGGGGCTTCTGCTAGAAACGGTTTCTGCTGCGCAAAGTAACAGGATACTTCAGATTAAAAAATTAGGTGACATCGAGGTAGAAGTAATCTCCCATAAAACCCTCAATTACTCTGAAGGTGTTGTGTATTGCCCCGATCTTTTTAACTGTACTATTGAAAAAATATTGGAGGAATTAAAACAACAAGGAGTATGTGCTATTTATAGAATGAAAACAAAAAAGGATGGTCAATTACTAGAAACACCTAACCACGTATTAACTTTCGACAATTCAATACTCCCAAAGACAGTTAAAATAGCTTTCCATTCTCTGAATGTCAGAATATAGGTCCCTCCACCTATGCGATGCTTCAGATGCCAAAAGTTTGGACATACATCCCTGAATTGCCAACAAAACCAAGTCTGCGTGTGTGGTAAACCCCCCCACGAAGGCAGAGCATGTGAAGAACCAATAGAGTGTGTAAATTGTAATGGTAATCACTCAGCAAGATCCAATCAGTGCCCAATTTTCAAAAAAGAGTCTGCTATCCAGCAAGTAAGGGTAACAGAAAAAATTTCTTACCGCGAAGCGAAAAGTTGTTATTGACACGCCGACTGTTGGCATATCATTTGCACAAGCAGCATCCAAACAACAGAAAATTGATATCGACATATTGGTCAAACAATTAACACCTGTATTACTGCAAGCTATAACGGATGTCATGGGAAAATAAAAAAAACCTGAGATGATACCACACCTCTTCCTGCGTCTGCAACCCCTTTTCGTACACCGGCTCCCCCTTCAATTAATAAAAAGAGAACCGATGTTGATGCTGAGGAAACAACTGAATCCGAAGGTAATTCAGAGACAAGTGGAACTCGAAAACGGAAAAAAGGTTGGCAAAAAGGTCGACCGAGAAAACCTTTTAATTCAAGCGAAGGCCAAAATACTGATAAAATAAGTGATACAGATCTTTAGTAATACAGAAATTTTCGGTTATTTTATTTATTTGCTTACTTATAGTTTATACAACTATTTATTTGTATGCGTCACATATTCATAAGTATACCACCATTTCAGAATTTCTATCGATTTTTATTTTTTATTTATTTTATTTATATATTTTTAAATCATCAACTCTATGTCTGAACCAACTCTTATGAATTCGATAATTCAATGGAATTACAATGGTTGTATTCTCCATTATTGTGATCTCAAGTTACTCATAGCTGAAATAGATCCAATTTGCTTATGTCTACAGGAGACACATTTTAAACCTAACCAACCGTACTCCATCCGAGGGTACGAAATATATCGGAACGACACAAATCACTCTATTCGAGCAAAGGGTGGCGTGGCTGCGCTAATTAGGAATGACATACCTCACGCCTCACTGTATTTGAATACCGCCTTACAAGCGGTTGCTGTTCAAATTCTGGCCCCCGTTACAATGACTATATGCTATCTACCTAATGCTGACTGGCGAAAAGAAGACTTGGAAAACCACATATCGCAATTTCCCATCCCGTTTATACTAGTAGGAGACATGAATTCCCACAACCCCCTCTGGGGCTCTCTCCGATGAGACGCCCGTGGACTAATTATAGAACAATTGCTAGATAGAGACGATTTAGCTCTATTGAATTCTGGCGCGATGACTTATTTTAACGCAAGATCCAAAGACTTCAGTGCTATTGACCTATCGTTTGCATCATCAAGAATTGTCCCTCGTTTGTCCTGGAGTGTGCTGCATGATCTACATAATAGCGATCACTTCCCCATCGTAATATCAACGGACATTCCAAGAAGTCGACTACATTTACCGCCTAAGTGGCTTGTAGATAAAGCAGGCTGGCACACATTCGAACAACATCTTGAGCTTCCCGGGGAATCTGATAATGTTTTTCTAGAGGTAGACAAGCTCACTCGTAATATCATAAGAGCAGCTTAAATGGCAATTCCAACTAGAACACAGCTACCCGATAGACGTATGGTTCCTTGGTGGAACCCCTTAGTGAAGGATGCCATACAAGCAAAGAAAAAGGCCTTCAATAGATTCAAGAGATTCCCATCACTTGAAAATTTGATCATATTCAAAAAAGCAAGAGCAACAGCTCGCTGCATTGTTGTACGAAGTAAGCGAACATCTTGGAGTACATTTGTGTCATCGATATCTCCAAGTACAACTATATCAGAGGTATGGCGTAAAGTCAAGGCGGTTTCTGGAATGAAGTTTTCACCACCGCTCAAATATCTGCGGACCGAAACTGGCGAGATATCCGATTGCCCACAAATAATCTCAGAGTGCATGGCAACCCATTACTGTGCTGCAAGCAGCAACCAAAATTACGAAGAAGAATTTTTACAGTACAAAAACCAACAAGAACTGCCTCTTGACTTTTCTTCACTTGAACAACTCTATTATAACTCCCCCTTCACTTTAGTCGAATTTGAATATGCTCTTTCTTGTTCTAAGCAGTCATCCCCAGGACCCGATTCAATATGCTATGCTATAATCGTTCATCTACCTTCTGATTTCAAGGCAGCACTACTCACCTTATACAATAAAATATGGCAGTCAAATATCTACCCACCCCAGTGGAAAGAGGCTATAATCGTCCCCATTTTGAAAGAAGGAAAGGATCCTCTAGTTCCCTCTAATTATAGGCCCATTAGTCTCACATGCAGCATGGGAAAGATTCTGGAAAAAATGGTGAGCAATAGACTAGTCTGGTTTCTCGAATCACAGGGACTTTTAGATGAACACCAGGCAGGATTCCGAAAGCATCGCTCAACTACAGATCAACTCGTATATCTCGAACATACCATACAAGAATCTTTCAAGAAACGCGAACACGCTGTCGCTGTGTTTTTTGACCTCGAAAAGGCTTACGACATGACGTGGAGGTACGGAATTATGAGAAAACTACTTGACTGTGGATTCCGGGGTAACTTACCTCTGTTCATATCTTCCTTCCTATCTGAAAGAACTTTCAGAGTGAGGGTGGGCGACACGCTGTCCTCGCTCAGACTTCTGGAAAATGGAATTCCGCAAGGTTCTACTTTGAGTGTAACACTCTTCGTAATCGCAGTCAACCACATGGCTACCTTAGTCGACCCGACAGTCGGAATTTGTTTATATGTGGATGATTTGACGATAGTTGCTTCTGCACCTACCGTTGGATCCGCTACCCGTAACCTACAACGATCGATAGACCAGATTGTTCGAAATGCTGGGGGAGTGGGATATAAGTTCTCCAGAGAAAAAACGAGTTGCGTTCATTTCTGCAGACTGCGTAGGCCTCACTATGATCCTATGTTATACATTAATAACACATTAATTGAATGCAAAGAATCTATTAAATTCCTTGGACTCATTTTTGATTGAAAGCTAACTTGGCCCAAACATGTAGAGAATTTGGTAGTGCGGTGTAAACAGACAATGAATATAATAAAATGTCTTGCCAGCACCAGCTGGGGAGCTGATGCAGATACCTTATTAGATCTCTTGTTCTCGCTAAGATAGACTATGGGTCCATAGTTTATTCATCGGCACGGAAATCAACGCTGAGTTTACTAGATCCCATACATCATGCTGGTATGAGGTACTCAATAGGTGCATTTCGTACAACACCCATTGTGAGTATTTGTAGTGAGACAGGGCTTCCACCCTTACGATTACACCGCCAGAAACTACTAGCAAGTTTCATCTCCAGAATACGAGCACAACCCAACCATCGAAATCTTCCGATTCTGTTAGAAGAACACGACGGATATGCTGATAGACCTACTATTACAAGGCCAGCAGGAATTAGAGCACGTGAAACTCTACCACCACTGGAATGGCATGACTTGTCCATTCTTTCCGTAAATGATTTCGAAGTTCCTCCATGGCAGCTGCCAAAAATTTCTATCCCTTTAGATCTGACTGCCTTCCCTAAACATTGCACTGCCCCAGTAGTCTATCGTCAGCACTTTTTGGACATTTTACACGAATTTCCAAATTCAACAATTTTATATACAGACGGATCTAGAACATCGACCGGCACCGGCAGTGCTCTATCCATCGGCGATCAAACATACTCTTGGTCCCTGTCCCCTTACGCATCCATATTTACAGCTGAACTTTATGCTATTTGGCAGGCACTCCAGTTTTGTGGTATAGCAACAATAAATCGAGAAAACATAATCGTCAGTGACTCTCTCAGCGTCCTTGAATCGATTTCGAATCCTTTTTCGGATGATCCACTAATTAAAATGATATAATTTTCTATACATCACCTCCATAATATCGGCAAAAATGTTAAATTAATTTGGGTACCAAGCCATGTCGGAATAAGAGGCAACGAAAACGCAGATTCAGCAGCTCGTGACGCTGCTGAGAAAAGGACCGTCAAAGTTAACGTTTTGAGGGCAGATGACATAAAAGGGGAATATAAATTACTATTGAAAGGAATATGGCAACAGGAATGGGATCAAGTGAACAACAAACTAAAGTCAATTAAACCATTTGGTGGGCCTTGGAGACCTCCAGGAGCATTACCCAGGACTGACAGAGTGAAGATCCACAGATTGAGATTTGGACATACAGCATTAACGCATGCGTTCCTTCTAGAAGGGCAAGATCCTCCGATTTGTTCCCATTGCGGCGAGTTAACCACAGTATCACATATCATATGTGTGTGTCCAGGGTACGATAATATGCGGCAGATTTTTAATATATCTGAACAGCTCACAGACAATTTAGCGACCACTTACAAAATTCAAAATTTAATTAAATATATGAAAGCAATAAACCTATTCAGTAAAATCTAATTTGTTCATAAAACGGAAATAGTGCTAATGATCACAGAAATCGATGCACCCAAATCGAGGAAAAAAAAATAATAATAATAATAACAACAATAATAATAGCTCAAACAGAGTATTTAAATAGACACAATTTTACAGCAAAAATCTTACACAAACATCTACTTCAAAAATACCAAATAAAAATAATAGAAGATCTCCACTATAAGTACAAACCTGATCCAATGAATGAAAACCAAAATTTCAAAGTTTACTGGGACCGAACAATTCTAACAGATAAAACAATACCAAATAATAGACCAGATAAAATAATTATAGATAAAATAAATAAAATCACCCAGTTTGCTATAGTATTCATTGAATGCCTCACAAATTTCAAGTTTGTTATAGATTACTGCGTCTTCATTCAGTTTGATTTAATTTATTCTTATTTTATTTTTAGTTTTTCCACAAATTTCATTAACTGTCTTCCAGAGGCCTTTTGTACTATTCTTGTTTTCCTCAATCACTTTATTAGCATATTTCTTTTTGGCATTTGGTAGTTAAATAATTTAATTTATTAGTACACTGTGTCTATGTCTGTAAACTCCTAGGAGCAGAGCAGCGAGAAAAGGGAACTAAGTCTCTGAATTTTCAATTATTCTGAAAAAAATGGCATCAACCGTATGCTTTCATCCAGTGTAATTTAAAAATCCAGCTTCATCTACATATGGGTGGATTTTAGATAATTGGTTTGATCAGTTCACGGGTGATTGTAGTAGGTATTACAGCGGTATTTGTTTGAAAAACAATACGCGCAACAGCTTCTATAGTGTAAGAGCTATATTGTTGTTATTTTGCTCATATTTTGACATTTTTCTTTCATTTACCGAAAATATTGAAACTTAAATAACATTAGTTCAATTAAAGAAAATAATTTAGGATGTAGCATGAATTTAATGATTATGAAACAACATTCGAATCGTTCTTCTTCTCACACAAATACGCGTTTAAGTGGGCGATTTTCACTTTGTGGTCCATAAAACTTTAATTGATAATTTCGATAATCTTATACGCTATATAAGGCATTCATTTGGTCACCCACAACATTTTAAATGATCAAGAGATATGAAACAGTTTTTGATATAACGTGACTAATCGATTTCGGGTGTTAATTATAGTTAAATTATGAAGATTTTCGAGGTTTTTTATTATCGTTGTAAATATTTTGAAAGTACTTCAATATTTTTAACTTTCTGATCTAATCAAACGTCGAAAGCAAAAACGGACAATTATTAATAATTTAGAAAACTTCGAGCAGCTATAGAATTAGACAAACATAAACAAGTTTGAGATATACAGGCAAGATGAGACATGAAAATAGATCCAAATGAAAAAAATAAGCATAAAAGAGGTTGGAGAATCTATAAAAATCACCGAAAGTGGGGGTGTGCGAAGCTGCGTCAATTTCCAAAACCGATCAAAAGTTTCTATACTATTCCTCCTATTTAATCTATCCATGCCATTTGGCATTTCCTTATGGGTCTCTCACCTCATATTTCATTCGAGAGAGAAACTATATTCTTTTCTGGGCTAGATATTACTTGTATTTTTCTCATAATTCACAGTTTCATGAGTGTATTTGGTTGATAAAGACTGATAAGTTACAAAGGTAAAAGAATTAAAACCAAAGTGACGGTGAGCGATGCTTATACACGAAAGTGGCGAAAAAATAGAACAGGAAAATTAAGATACTCAAAACGCAAAGAAATGGTGAGAAAAATAATACAAAGTATATCAAGGACAAACAAGGTGTTACACAAAGGGAAGAAACAGGAATTATGGATAAATGGAAAGAGTATTCTGGAGAAATCATTAACAAATCTTCTTTTTGAAGTGCCTCCTCCATTTAATGAAGATCGGCAACAATTCTGGCAAATTCGTCTCTGTCTTGGGCTCTTCTTAGCAGGGAGTTTGACTCTAAGACTATCCAATCCCTTTTCTTCAGCCAAGGGCACTGTCTACGTCCAGGACCACGTTTTCCTTCAATTTTGCCCTCCATAATCAGTTGTACTGTACTTGTCCTATCTCTTGAGATGACCAATATAAGCCATCTTTCGCTTTTTTATGGTATCGAAAATTGTTCGGTCCTTGTTCACTCTATGTAAGACTTCTTGATTGGTGATATGGTCGGTCCATGGAATGCGCAGCATCCTGCGATATACGCATATCTCAAATACTTCTAGATTGTTGATGCTGCTGACTTTTAGCGTCCATGCCTCGACTCTATACAGTAACATGGAATACATATACCTAACATCTAATGAAGTTAAATCTTATGTTTAAATTGAGTGTTCTGTCGGTTAACAGGTTCCGCATTTTAATAAAATTGGTTCTAGCTGCTCTATGCGGGATCTAATTTCTATCTCAGGATCCAGATCCTCGCTAATTCAAGTTCCTAGATATTTATTTTTGTGACTTGCTCTATTGGTAAACCGTATAAATTCATGTTGATTCATGTTTTTGAAAATAACTTCTGAATACATATTAAACAGCATGGAGCTAAGTACACACCCTTGTCTGACTTCACACCTTATAGGTACGGTGTTTGTTACGGTATTTTCCACTTTAATAGGTGCCACTTGCTGTTCATGAAGACTCTGTACGATTTTTAGATCTTGGGTATCGACACCTTTTCTTTCCAGCAGTTCTAATAGTGTGGGTTGATTGTATATTCTATGAAACACATATATACTTCCTTTCGATGATCTCTGCATTTTTGCAACAAGACAAACAATGCGAATGAGGCCTCCATGGTACCCATTCGAACATCGAACATAGAATATCTTCAGATCATACACGATTGTGACGAGTATTGAACCGAAAGGTCACAATAGGTATAGGAAGATATAGTCAGTAGGAATAAACCATGGATCTTTAGAAAAACGAGTAATTAAATAGTAGTAAAGACACGTTCACGGTTGTACGCGCCAAATATACCAAACAACTGACTCAACAAGGCTAAGGTCGGTAAGGCGACGAACTGTGTGTATTCGTTTAATATATATATATATATATATATATATATATATATATATATATATATATATTGAACCAGATATCATAGATATTAAAAGAATTAGTTCTATAGGAATATGTTGCTAATATGAAAACATATATGAAAATAATATAATTTAAGAAAACACAATAAAAAAGGAAACACTTTTCTTACTTAAAAGCATATCAAGTAAAGATATATTAAATAATTAGTCTATAACAATTTAATAAATAAAGAAATTACCTCAATAATAGTACAAAATTTAGAAATTGCATAACAAATGTAATGGAGTAAATGAAGTTGCCTAAGACGATGAATATCTTCTATAATGTAATCAGCTGTTCATCTGAAATAAAACAATTATTAGAATAGTCAAGTCACGATAATTATAAATATAAGCAGTTAAATTATAAAACAAATACAAATATTTAGTATAATAGGGAGTATAGATTTTCATAGATAAACTATTAATAACATAAAGAAAAATAATATATTGTCAGTAAAATGAACATAGAATCAATAAATAATAATTTGTTAAAGGAGTTAGTATAAATAATTTAATACAAAGATTAGATAGAGATTACATAAAAGGATTTATGTTCTAAGTAATATGATTGTAACAGTAATAGACTGTTAATAACAATATTAGATATTGAACTATTTAAAATGTATCTATGTATATAACCAATTTTAATTTATTTGTATGACAAAAACTCAAAAGACTCTCTACAAGTGAATTAATAATGTGAAATAGTATATGTATGAACTTTTCTACTAAGTAAACTAAATTAATAATTCGATTGCATAGGACAATATTTGATTGGTTATAAACAAAGTGACAGATCAAATTTTCAATCAACAAGTAAAGAAACAAACTTTTGGAAATAGTGACCTGGAAAAAACAAAATACTTGTTTATTGAAAAAAGTTGAGAATCGAAAGGAAGCATTAGTGGGTTGGAAGCTGGCGTCGAGATACGTGGAGCTTGTGCTGCAGTGTTCCCGAAAATTATTGAAATTCCCAAAATAACTTGACAAAACTTATCAATTACTACTATAAACAATTCTGATAGTACTCACAGATGATCACATCCAGTTTTACTGCGAAAATCAGCCAAATTTCTCCAAAATTGGTGTTGGAACTTCAGAGGAGTATTCCTGGGTCCAGAAGCATTATCCCATTTCCAGAGCAACAACTCAAATAAGTGCATAATTTCGTAAAATTGATAAACATTCAGGGCAATGATCGATCTAAAATAGAAAGAAAACGGACTTCATTTAGTTAGTTAATAAAATAAATCTTTAACATTAACAAAAAGGCCTAATTCAAATAAATAAAAATAAGTACTTACGCCATTTTATCATCATAAGAATGATGCTTAAATTTATATTCATGTAATAGGTCCATCTGTATATAAATCTTATAATATTTCCATGTATATATAAATCTTCTAATTCTATTTCTTCCACAGCAAATTTGTAATATTTCTATGTATATTCTCCACATAAATTCTTCTATGTGTTAAACCATCTAAGTATATATCTTTTAACAATATTATGTGTATCTAATGATCACCGATGCTCCATCTCGCATTGTTGTAAAAACTATGTTCATTTCACGCTTTAAGTCCGCATGACTGGATTTTAAACATGCGCACAGGAGAGAATATAAAAATTGATAATTTCGTTTGAGGTAACCATAGGCGTCGCAACTTATAATTATTGCATTAAAAAATTTTTATTCTAAAATTAAATGTGTTTAAAAAGTAAGGTGTTTCTTTTTATTTAAATAAAGGTAATATATCTTTAAATGCCAGGACTCAAAGAGCAGACAGAGTTTCATGCTCCCGAATAAAATAATAATACATTACAAAACATATAAAATTACAAATACTGAGCTAGCCACATCAAAACAAAATTTCAACATATAAAATTATAATTATCTAAACTTCATAAAAATAAATATAAATTAGTACAATAAAAATTAGTTTATTAAATATATATATTTATACATATATATATATATATATATATATATATATATATATATATATATATATATATATATTTATATATATATATATACATATATATATATATATATATATATATATATATATATATATATATATATATATATATATTGAACTCATCGTAGTAAATATTAAAGAGAATGAGACACAAATATATGAAATTTGAACTTTGTCAGATGGTGAATAGAGATTAATTTCTTCAGACAGACAGAATTATCATTTATACGTATAATTATAAGTAAGAAATATATCTCATACCAAATCAAACACCTATGATATCAATTATCCTTTATAACTATATAAATACATCAATAATATTGAAAATCGTTACCTTAGATTTCAGTTGTAAACAATGAGTCATAAATTTTAATCCATCGCTGGTAAATTATAAATTCATATTGTTTTATTAGCAGCATAGTTGATCATCTGTATATTTTATCTAGAATATCAAAATGAATCTGAAAAGAACATGAAATTATTATTATTACAGGATATTTGATACTCATATACAGACAAGTTATCACATTTGTTGAAATGAAATCATTGAACTGTCACTACATACAACGTCACGTCATGTAGCATAGAACTAAAACATAGAAATATATTCAACCACAGAAGTAAGTTAGAATTTTGAAATATTAAATATTTGCAAAGCGGATGGAATGTTTAAAAATATGTAATTGTATTAAATGATAGGACAAGTTCATAGGAGATAATTGGTAAATTATATATAAGAAATGAATTGAAAGGCATTATGAAAGATTTTAAGGACGTAATGATTGTAAATTCATTGATATTTAAAATTTAAAGTGGGATAGATACTATCATTGTAAATAAATATAAGATATATTTTGGAAATTGTTCACATGCAAATAGGTATAATGAATTATATTGAAATCTTACACAAATAATTAATAAAAATAGAAATAAGAAGAAGACAATTAAATTAACTATTAAACATTCAATAAAAAGACTATGAAATATCTAGCAACTCAGTAGTGTTTTGTTTCAAATAACAAGACTAGCAACAAAAGTTTGTTGATTTGAAAAACAAAGGAGTGTGTGGTGTGATGCTTAGGAAAATGGACATGTGAGAAAATTTTTCTAAAAATTTAACTAAAATAAGTGAAAATTGTTTGAAATTTAAGTGAAAACTGAATATAAATGATAAAGTATAACCTAAGAAACATTTAGAGCAGAAAATATTTCTAAATAACATTTATTTGTGGAAATTATCAACTATTGAATTTGAGAAGGGACGCTATGCGTGAATTTTAAGTAAATTCCTACATGATAGTCTCATGTATTTGATTAAAAGCATTTAGGATTATCGCAAAACATTTTAAGTCAAGTGAGAAGAACAATTTAATAAATTATATTGACTTACCTGCGATACAAACTAGCGAATTTATTTCCACAATTTGAAGAGAGTCCAGCTTCATTCCAGGAGGGGAGAACAGGAATAGAGTGCACATAAAGAGACTTCCAAGTGTTATGAACAGGTCAGTGTATATATAATTTATATGGTACCATTTAAAATAATTCAGACATATATATATATATATATATATATATATATATATATAACTAATTTGGCCAAATTTCACGTATAACTATTTTCTAAGTCTAAGAATAAATATTCAATTTGTATAGTAGTTTGTAATAATAATTTGTTTAACTGAAGTTTTTCCTTAATAGTGATAATGTTTTTCAATTCGATTATTCATAATTATATATACTAAATTTTGACTCTTCTGTATTTTATTCATGTCATATGTTGATGATAGACAAAGGTATGATATCATAGAGGTTGAATGGGTATGTTCCGAGCTATCACTCACAGTATTTTTATAGGAAACAATGGTAAGGTAATATTTGATAAATGCAAATTTCATATATTTTAATTATCATGAACCCAACGAGAGTAAGTTTCTCATGTTCTCCGTTAAATTAATAAATAAATAAAACAAATCATATTTAATCCTGAGCTAGCCAATTCAACGATATAAAAACATAGACAAATCATAGATAAAATTATCAAAGTAACTTAAATTATATTATAATATATATATATATATATATATATATATTTATATATATATATATATTTATTTATATATATATATATATATATATATATATATATATACCCAGTAAACACACTTACGTCTTATGTACGTTTTAAAAATGTATCAACTCGACGTAAAGCATGTCATATGTTCGTACAGTTTTGTCAGATATACGTCTTGTGTATGTACATATGTGGTCATATGGGCACACTAAAGTACGTACAAAAGACATACGGTTTAGGTCATTTAATAACCAAATAGAGACGTAACTTTACGTTTTAAATATGTATTAATTACGTACATTTTACATTTCGTGTTGGTTATATGTACGTACATAATCGTACGTCTTAATGACCTATTTAAAAAATAATTAATGACTATTTTTGGATGTCTAATATAACAGTGAGATGAATCTCTGAGAAGCTATCTATAAACATTTGTTTTTCAAAATTCATCAAATTGTTGAATATCATAATATGTGTCATAATAATTTACCTCTACTTATGTTCTGATATTCAACATTTTGATGGATTTAGAAAAGTGTGAATATTATCTACCAAAGATCCATCAAACTTTTATATTGGAAATCTTAAATAGCTAAATTATCTTTTTTAAAGTTATAATGTTGATAGGTATTTAAAAAGGTTGATTTGTAGAAATTATGAATAAAAAATGCATGTAATCCAAAAATAAAAATTTATACTTTTAAAAAAAATAAAACAATATTCTTTAAAATATGCTTTAGAAGTAAAACATTTCAACAAAAATAATATAATGATAATATTCATAGATAAAACAGTTGAATAAATAAAATGAAAACAAAAATACTTAAGTATAGTAAAGGTTAACTAATTCTGTACTTCTAACTGGCCAGTTTTTCAAAATTTCATTATCTTTCTCTACTTTTTGTAAAATCACATTCTGTTTTGTTGATATAATATTAATAATTACAATAAATTTAAAAACAAAACCAATAACTATATTTTTAACGTTTTGATCCATTTACTAGTGATCATTATCATAATTGTACATATATTATGACAAAGGCATAAATTGAAAACACTAAGTACAAAAAATATAAAATTCAAAATTGACAAGCCTAGAATAAAACTTCTTGAAATAACAAAATCTAATATTCTCTAAGTAATTTCAAGCATTTAAAGAAGGTTTTAACCGATAGATGTATAAAGCTTCCTTAATATTAAGTATAAATGAAGAACAGGCTCTATCAATAATCACATTTGGAAAAATAGAATCAAGAATTACAGTTTATTTAAATCAGTGAAAAATGATATGTTGTTGCTTTTGTTTCAAACTAATCAGTTTAACATCTCTTATCGCTGACGCTACTGTATCCGACTTGTCTGAAGTGATCAGTTTGAGACAAAAGCAATAATATTTTATTTTTCTCTTACAATAGACCCTTATTACCGTTTACCACTACAAAGTATTTTTTTAGAAACCAAAGACTGGAAAAAAGTTTAAAAATAAAAAATGTTTACATATTCTGATCAGTTCCTTTTTTTTTAATAAATTTTGCACGGTCTGTGGATCTTCGTAACCATGAAGAAATACTCTCTTCTATAGCTTTTTGATCTCCCTTTTCAAGTCGAAGTGCTGCTTCTAAAATTCATTAAATAAATTAATATCAAATAAATCTGAACCAATAAATGTAAAAATCACTTTAAAAAAGTGTTATTTCAAATGCTACAGAGATACCATCTTAAGAAAGAGGCATAAGAACCATTTTTATAGAACAGCTGCTAAATTTTGTATTGATAAATGGCATAAAATTTGAATAAGTTAAAAATACTCACCAATTACTAGTTTTGCTACTTTCAAAGTATAAAAACTTAATTTTTCACGTCTCCCCAACCAGCTATATTGTGCAGCTAATCCGTTGGTAAGAAGTTTGCACATTACCCTTCTAATGAAATCATATGTGTCTTTCCCTCCTATTTGGGAAATTTCAGTGACCTACAAACATAAAGTGTTAGACTATTGAAACTCTAAACCAGATTACTAAATATAAAATTAATACTGTGTAGCACTTACAGCATTTTTGAAATTTTCCTCATTTTCCAAATATTGGTTTAGTTTTTCTAACCCAGCGGGGCTATCACAAGGTAGTTCTAGTTTTCTAAATAAGCTGTCTTCTGGACTAATATTTTGCTGTGAAACTGGTTTTTTTGAACCTCTTACTTCTAATGATAAATCTGTTATCATATTTTTAATTATATACTGCTGCCGGAGCATCTCTTTAATATATTCACCTAAAAATAATTTCAAGACATTAGTTAAATACCCCAATATAAAAAATAGGACTATTAAAATATTTAGGTAGACTTACTATTTTTATCACATTGGCTACAATTTGTTTTTCCTGCCATTGGAGTAGATACTGGTGTACTAGTATTTAATTCCGAGGTACCTACTAACTGACCCAAAGTCACTGAGGGTGATTGAGATATGTTTAGAGGGGGAAGATCATCTATTTGTCCTGTAAAATAAATAAAAGCATAGATCAATTCTCTCTGGAAAATGGTTGTTGAACTATAGGTTATCTTCATTTATTATAAAAATAAAAATAATAAGTAACAACAATAAAAAAATTACCTCTTTTATTACTTGAAAACCTTTTATTCTTCTTAAGATTTGGTGGTGTTTTTAATAGAGTACAGCCATCATCTTCATCTTATGAAGATAATACGCGCCTTGTTTTTCTCACAGGCCTGTGTTGTTCTTCTCCATCGGTCGTACCAACATCACTCGTTCCTTCAGCTTTTATGCACTTTTGACGTGCTAATGCATAATCACCTGTAAAAATTATTTGAATAAATATATTCAAAACTAAAACTGACTACAGTACCATATGTAGCATTTCTAAAGATTCTTATTTTAAAAGTGGGCCAGCAGGTGTTTAGTGGGTGATGGTTCTTTAAAGCAGCCGCAACTTTATCTGCAGTAAATGGAGGCCAAACACACTCATCAGTTCCTATGATCCATGTAGTTGGAACAGCTGCAAGAGTATTATCTATTTGGAAGGAAACAACAGTCCACGTCTTTGTCTCCATTATCCTCAAAATAAAAAAATAAATACAAAGCAGAAAATAAAACTATTAGTAGGTATACACTTCAATAAAAACTAGATATACTGCTTCTAATTTGAAATGAACAGTAAAATAAATCCTTAAGAAGTTGACTTAGTTTGTAAGTGAGAGGACAGGCAACAGAAAAAACAATATAGTTAAATTATGGCCAACGGCCACGTTTAGTCATAATATTTTGAAATCTTCACTGCTACAAAAATGAACAAGTAATAACTTTTTACTCATAATTAGGCCGAAAAATGTCACTTGTTCAATTTTGTATACTTGAAAATGTCAAAATATATTGATGAAATGTAGGGCATAATTAGTTGTTTCTGTTGAGTGTCGTCTCACTAGCAAGCTAAGTCAAACAAAAATAAAATGAATTATGCAGGTGATACTATAAGTGTTTTAAAACAATTATTGCTAACTAAAAAATAAGAAATGATATTTAGAAAATTAATATGTATGTAACAGAGGAAACACCACAAACTTGTTATTAAGACTAATTTTAACACACTTAAATGCAATTTGATTAATATTCCAAAACTTCAGTTCACTCATTTTTTCATCAAGTAGATAAATATCAATATCTGAAGAATTGCACGGCTCTATAAAAAAATTTTGTTTAGTTAAATACTCATTTCCTATGATCAAAATTTGATTATCAGATGTTATTACAAAGTTTTTAATGTCTACGATAGTGCCATTAGATAAGTAGCAACAATTATCTGAAGGAATTAAACATAAAGTAAAATTTTTAAATAATAATTGCTCGTATTGAAAAACTATTTGTAAATTTGAAATAAGAGGTCCATTCTCATGTTCTTTTACAGTATAAGGAAAAGATTGTGAAGTTTGTAAATTTTTGTTCAGATTTTTTAATTCCTGTTGTCTACTAATAACTTGTTGTAATGGTTTGGCTGCTTTACGCACCATCCTTTTTAGAGTTTGCATGTAGTTTTCAAATTCAAATGCACTGAAATTATCTAATATTCCAAACTCTTTAACATCCTCAGTAATATGTATCAAGTTGTGAATATTATGAGATACATTTTCTGCTCCATATAAAATACTAAATGTACTGACAAAATATTTCAATAACTGTTGGGCATATTCAATCATCACAAAATATTTTTCATTCGATAAAATCCGCACTGCTACATGTAAACACATAAAGTTACGATACATATCAGGAGTTAGAATAATTTGAAGCACCACAGGACCAGTGTAGAATAAAAATTGGCGAAATTCTGAAGCCTTCCATCTTTTACTTTCACTTATACTTCGAGGTTTACGACAAAAGTCTTTTGGAATATTTTTTACCTGTTCTAGTAATAATAGATTTAAATTACTTATCTCTTAAAATGATAACTTGTGTGGTGGCTTTCCTCCTAACCATAATATAATTAGTTTTTTTACCACTCCTAAACATATCAGGTGCATGTAATCCAAAGGAAAACATTTAATCATATCAATATTAGGTATATGATAGATGTTCCTGTATAATGATTTTCTTGTAATTTGTTGCGAAAGTCTAAATCTGTTCGTAGTTTTAAATTAGATAACACAGGAAAACAAACATTATGAGAAATATAGCTGCCCTCTGTGTGGCATTTAGTACATGACATATATCCAGAATGTCCCTTTGTATATTTTATGTATGCTTTGGCAGGAGCATCACACACAAATCCTTTAACTTTTATTGAATATAAATCATTATTAATTACTATACCATCAGATAACAACTTTATACAATCATTTACAAACATACTTAAAAACAAGTTAGCATCTTTTGGTTTCTCGTAGCCATGATAAAGCCCCACTAGTTGAACAGTAGATTTTTTGTTAAAAAGACTGCACAAAATGGGATAAAATTGACTACCAGAACTTTTAGAGATTGGCAAACCATCAATATTAACTAAAATTTCAATTTCTTTACAAATTGCCAATTCGGGTTGAAAATTAACAAGGAGTTCTTTAACACAAGCTTCAAGGCCAAAATGATAATAATGTCCTGGAGCAATTACTTTTACTTCTGTATGTCTAGGAGTGCTTAAAAGAGTTCTAGCGTTAAGTGGTAAATCTGGATGATATGGCTTCAGTGCTTTTAGAAGTTCATCAATAGCATTGTGCTTGATATTATGATTAAGAGCCCACCGCGAAATAATTTCAGAAATAGTTTCTTCATTAATTTTTTCATCAAAATAAGGAACTTCAATACCTGAACTCAAAGCATCTGAATTTTCAGAAATTGTGCTATCTGAATTATTATGAAGTTCAGAACTACGAATCGAATCAAATAAATTATCAGAATCATTAAAAGTTGTTACCAGAGTGTTGTTTAAACTAGATGTACTAGAAGTAGAGGCTTCAGAATTTTTACTATATCCTTTGGCTGCAGTGTCCAGCAGAACGGCTTCAAAGTTAAGCAAATCTCTTCTTGCTCTTTTATAAGGCTTTCTAATTTGTTTACTCATTATAACATAAATCTAGGGTACTTACCGTGTAACCGATCAAAGATCAAAAAAAAGGAAATATCACAAGTCCCTAATTTTCAGTGTTAACACTGTCTACTTGTTCACTCTTAATGAGGGAGGGAAAACGTGAAGAAATGTGAGAAAATCAAAACCCGCCCGAATCATATTTACTCACTTCCATAGACATACTATCTCACTTCACTCTTCACTATTATATTTGTCGCAAAAACAATAAAGAGAGTAGTAAGTAGAAATTGGCGGCATCGGAAAACAAAAAAGTTTGGTTATGTGGTTCTTCTTTTTTATTTCTTATTCATCTGATTCTTCTTTTTTCAGCAAAACTAATGTCTGGACACAGATTATCTCTAATCTGTGGTCTGGACTTATTCTTATATGATTCACAATTTACAAACGTTTTGTTTAATAATTAAATATTTCTATTTGGAATCGCAAATGTTAGTTTGCTAGTATAAAATTTTCGTCTTTTCACTTTAAACACTTAAAAGTGGCAGTGCATTCTTTTACATACCGAAGAAGGCATAAAATGTACGTACATAATATGTATTTCTAAAACGTACATAATACGTTCATAAATTTACATCTTTAAGACGTACATTTTAGAGCCATGGACGTACCTCAGCCTAAATGACGTAAAAAGTACATACATAAAACGTATGGTGTTTACTGGGTATATATATATATATATATATATATATATATATATATATATTAACATGGAGTGAAACCTGCAACACTCTGTATACAGAATTATGAAATAATAGACTACATACTTCAAGTAATTAAAATTTTTTTGGAATTCGAATTTTTTTAAAATTATTTAAAAAGGAGACAATCTGTACTACTTACTATTCAGTAGAGAAAGCATTTAAAGGATCTAACTGTATGATTATAGAGAAGAATTCAAATAAGCTTTATAAGAATATAGGTGACATAAAAACAACTTCCATATTTAAAAGAGAGAATTTTAAAACGTTTGTTACATATGAATGAAATAATAATAACCCTTTGTTCTTATTGTCAAAGTAAATTAAAATTGTGGTTTGTTTTAAAGAAGTGAATATTAGGGTTTGAAGGAAGTTTTCAATAAGATTATATAAGTATTTAAAATATGTGAATGTAGGAAGTAAAATGAAAACATTAACTCTATGGAATATGACATTTGTTGAACGATTTGACATTCTGAATAAATACTTTAGAAAATAAGAACTGTCATTTAGTAAATTTATTGAAATACAATTTAAGGGAGAAATATGTGGGTTATAATCGTTTAAGAGGCTCAAAACAGAATGTTTTAAAATGATGGATGGACAATCCACTATTTGAAATGAAATCTTTCAAATAAGAGTTTTGATAACCAATTTTGACAAACTATATAGACAATCAGATCAATTTATTCAAAGGTTGAAGACAAAAATCCTCTTACATCTTGTACAAATATTGTCTATAGTATTCCTTGTCGTGATTGTGATAAACACTATATCGGTCAGACTATGAGATCGCTTTCCAACCGTATAGTCTCACACAAAAGTGATTCCAGGTTACACCCTGAAAGATGTGCTCTCGCAGAACATGTTAACACTTTAGATCATCGAATGGACTTTGAATCAGTGAAAGTGTTGGCTACTGAGTCACATAAAACTAAGAGAACCTTCTTAGAGATGGCCTTCATTTCACAGTCAAATAATTGTATAAATAAAAAAACAGATATCAATAATTTGAGCGAGATTTATTCCTTTTTACTGTCATTGGATAACAATCACAGACCACATAACATGAACACTTTCCAAGGTACACATAACAACAACACGTCACTACTAACATTCAATTAATTATCAGGGTGATAGTATGGGCAATTCCACTGTTTTCAACGTATATTTTTATTATTGTTATTATTAATGTTGTTATTGTTGTTACCTTAATAATGCCTTCTTACAATCAATATGTATACGACAATACATCAACAATCCATTTGTTTACATATTAGCTGTCATTTATTTCATCTTTTCCGAAATACATTGAGAGTCACGTTTAAAAGGGACTCTTCTTCTTGCCGTAAGTTACGGCCTGAAACCTTCCCCCTTAGCGGTTCTATTGGTGTTGGTAAATAGAACCTGCGCGCCGCTCTCACGTTTTGAAAAATTGTTTAATGACGACTACCGTGAATTGTTTGAACCAGTGTTGTCAAATGCCCGTTTCCATTTCCGTCTTGGAGGGAAAGATTCCTGCTTGGTGGCGTCCTTTTCGGCTGTGTTTGTTGAAAAATGATTTTACGACGTTAATCTCGTGCAAGTTTTGTGTTTTTATTGTTTTTCTTATTATATTATACTATAATAGCCTCACTGTTGTTAATATTGTTGCTAATTTGATTGTCAATTTTCCCTAACTGATGCCATGTGATGAGGTCTTCAATCTTATGTTTTACATAAAGGAAAATAATTTCACATTGGATGTAAGTACACTTTCGTCTCTTTATTGATGGAGTTGAGAATAATCCAATTTTTTCCTCTATTTGTAGCGTCCCTGATGATGAAAACGAACGTTTTCGAAAGCTTGGATAAAAACCAATAAAGAATTCTCTTTTTCCATGTTGCTGCATTCCCTAGTATTTCTGAGTTTTATATATATTGTTATGATATACTGATGACTGATAAATTAATTTATTGTTTATTGAGTAAGATCACAACTACAGATTTGCCCTGGCTAGATACTTGAACCTTCATTTTGTAATATCTTACCCTTTTTATTCTGTTTTAATAGCTCAGCTCAGACGGTACGCCAATGCATGACATTTTCTTAATCCACAGGGAGAATTCTTGGAAACTACTTACAAATTTCTAATTTTGAACGTAACAGAGATATTGTATTTTTAAAAAATTTGTAAAGATTCAATAAAATTTTTGTCTTTTATTCGACTTATTGGCCTGACCGTTCTTCGATGGCGCCAACTGACTACTTCTCGCTTGTGTAACTACACGAACCAAGAGAGGTTGTCGGAGGGTGTAATCTTCAGTTCGGATTAGAGATTCTGAACTGGGAGGCATTACGGCACTCTTGAAGAGACCCAAGAAGGTCGAAACGCGTAAGTGTACTATGCTCTTCCGCTATCAGTTGCGAATCACCACAGATGTCCGTATCGGCAAAATGGCCGATCGACGTCACGGTTTTCGAAGGGGATGTAATTCAATATTCTGCGTGGTATTAGCCAGGAATGTAGTTGTTTTGCCCTTCGAAGAACGGTCAGGCCAATAAGTCGAAATTATTGAAATTTCGACTAAAACAGGTGTAGTAGAAAATCGAAATTTATATTTCATATAGCACCTCGTATTTATGAAATTATATTCATTTTTATTTAATACGACTAATACGGTCGCATTTATCTGAGGTGTTGGTTCGCAACTGAAAGTGAAGATGGCGCCAACTGACTACTTCTCGCTTGTGTAACTACACGAACCAAGAGAGGTTGTCGGAGGGTGTAATCTTCAGTTCGGATTAGAGATTCTGAACTGGAAGGCATTACGGCACTCTTGAAGAGACCCAAGAAGGTCGAAACGCGTAAGTGTACTATGCTCTTCCGCTATCAGTTGCGAATCACCACAGATGTCCGTATCGGCAAAATGGCCGATCGACGTCACGGTTTTCGAAGGGGATGTAATTCAATATTCTGCGTGGTATTAGCCAGGAATGTAGTTGTTTTGCCCTTCGAAGAACGGTCAGGCCAATAAGTCGAAATTATTGAAATTTCGACTAAAACAGGTGTAGTAGAAAATCGAAATTTATATTTCATATAGCACCTCGTATTTATGAAATTATATTCATTTTTATTTAATACGACTAATACGGTCGCATTTATCTGAGGTGTTGGTTCGCAACTGAAAGTGAAGATGGCGCCAACTGACTACTTCTCGCTTGTGTAACTACACGAACCAAGAGAGGTTGTCGGAGGGTGTAATCTTCAGTTCGGATTAGAGATTCTGAACTGGAAGGCATTACGGCACTCTTGAAGAGACCCAAGAAGGTCGAAACGCGTAAGTGTACTATGCTCTTCCGCTATCAGTTGCGAATCACCACAGATGTCCGTATCGGCAAAATGGCCGATCGACGTCACGGTTTTCGAAGGGGATGTAATTCAATATTCTGCGTGGTATTAGCCAGGAATGTAGTTGTTTTGCCCTTCGAAGAACGGTCAGGCCAATAAGTCGAAATTATTGAAATTTCGACTAAAACAGGTGTAGTAGAAAATCGAAATTTATATATATATATATATATATATATATATATATATATATTGAACCAGATATCATAGATCGTAAGAGAATTAGTACTATTAAAATATGTTGCTAGTATTAAAATATATGAAAATAATATAATTTAAGAAAATAAGTAAAAAGGAAACACTTTTCTTAATTTAAACAACATATCAAATAAAGATATATTAAATAATAGCCTATAACAATATAATAAATAAGGAATTACCTCAATAATCATACAAAATAAAGAGATTGCCTAACCAATGTAATGATGTAAATAAAGTTGCCTAAGACGAAGAATAATTTCCATACCATAACCAGCTGTTCACCTAAAAAGAAACAATTATATAGTCAAGTCAAGAGAATATTAGATATAAGTAGTTACATTAGAATACAAATATTATTATAGATAATTCATCATAATCATTAATTTAAGAATAAAAAACAAATACAAATATTGAATAGAATAGAATTCAATAGATTTTCATAGATAAACAAATAATGACATATATACAAACGATATATGGTAAATAAAATAAACGTTGAATCAATAAATAGAAATTTGTTAAAGTTCATTATAAATAATATAATGCAAAGAGTTTAGACAAATAACATAAGAGAATTTATATTTATAATGAATATGAGTGTAACAATGATATACTATCAATAACAATATTGGATGTTGTACCATTTAAATGTATCTATGAATAACCAATTTTAATTTAGTTGTATGATGAAAAAACTCATAGGAACTCTATAAATGAACTAATTATGAAAAAGAGTGTATGTATGAAATTTTTGAATAAGTGATAGAAGTTTCAATTATCTGATTGCAAAAGACAATATCTTATTGGTTATAAAATATGACAGAACAAATTGTGAATCAATAAATAAACTTTGAAATAGTGACCTGAAAAAGAACAAAAGACTGTTTGTTGAAAAAAGTAGAGAATCGAGGGGACGCTTAAATGAGAAGGGAAGCTGGTGTCAAGAAGCGAGGAGTGTGTGTGATGGTGTTCCTGAAATTTCAAGAAATTCCCGGTTTAACACATTTAAACCTATAAAGTACTATTAAATACAATCTTAGTAATACTCACAGTCAATTGTATCAAGTTTTTCGGCAAGAATTTACGAAATTTTCATCAATTTTGGTTTTTTGGAACTTCAGCGGAGTGTTCCTGGGATCCAGAGACTTTCATCCCAATTCAAGAGCAACAGGTCAGTGTTTTTAAATCAATATTGGCCAATAATCAGTGTAAAAACTCAAAATACTCAATTAAGTACTTAATTTCATAAATTGATAAACTTTTGCAAATATGATCGATCTGAAAAAGAAAGAAACAGACTTTGTATAGCGAATTCATAGCATAAATCGTTAAATTTAATAAAAGGCCGAATTTTCAATAAATTAAAATATGTACTTACGCCATCTTGTAATTGCATAAATCTGGTGATTGAAATTTCATAATGTAATAACTATTTCCATCTGTATATAATTTCTATTTCTCTATCTATGTATATAACAATTTTCTTTCCACAGCAATTTGTATCATATATAACTATGATTTATATATAAATTCTTTTATGAGTTTGAACCATTCACTTGTTTGCATCTTCAACAAACTTTGTATAATATGAATAGATGCTTCTTACGTATCAGAATTTTTCGTTTTATGTTAAAGCGCATGACTAGTTTTTTCACGCATGCGCATTGATGAAATTATTAAAATAAATAAGTAGATACAATATAACCATTGGCGTCGCATATTATTTTTATCAAATATAAAATATTGCATTGAAAATTAAATCTATTTCAAATAATGTGTTTTCTTTTTATTTAAACAATTACAACAATATAATAAGCCAGGACTCAAAGAGAAAAAGGATTTCATGCTCCCGAATTAATAAATATATAATAAATATAACAACTATATAAAAAACAATAACTGAGCTAGCCAAACTAAATAAAAATTCTAAATAATAAACATGTACATTTAAATTGCATAATAAAAGTAAGTAAGTATTTCTCAATAATGGTTCAATTGTCACCCAAAACGTGGGGCGTTGTAAAAATTTTGGTTATATTTGTAAAATTTAATACTTAATTAAAATGGCAAAACGAATGATGTTGAGAGATGGAAGGCAGGTAGGAGCAGACAGTGGATCAGAAGAGGAAAGGGAGGAACGAAGTCATGGTATGGGAGATTACCAAGCGGTATATTTGGAACAGGGACAACAAGTGGAAGGTGATGCACAGGAAGAAAGTATGACAGGAGATGGGGAAGCTGTAGTAGAAGAGAGGAGACAGGAAGCGCCAACAAGAACAGGTAGAGATGATCAGATGGTGAACATGATGCAACAATTAATTGCTAATATGAACAAAATCGAACAAAAATTGAGTGGAAAAATAGATAACGTGAATGGAAACATGGACACAATGAGGGGAGATATGAACAAAATGGAGGACAATTTGAATGGAAATATGAATACTATGAGGGGAGATATGAACAAAATGGAGGAGAATATTAGGGAAGATTTGAATGGAAACATGAATAAATTGGAAAAGAAAATAGAAGAAGTGATATTTGAAAATTGTAAGGAAATTAAAGAACTTAAGAAGACTAATGAAGAATTTGGAAAGAAAATTGACAAGGTGAGAGAAGATATGGAGGATCAAAACAAACATATACGAAATGAAATTCAAGAAAATGGTATTAAAATTAGAGAGCAAATAGAACATCAACTTGCAGAACAAATTCAAGAATTAGAGAGGGGTATAGAAGAAAAATTACCGGGAACAATTCAAGCAGAAGTAATGAGACAGAATGAAGACATAACTAAAGAAGTGGAAAATATAAAATTCAAGGAACAAATAATAGAAGAGATAATGCAGAATTACCAACAGAATGCGGAGCAGAAATTTAAGGAATTAGATGTAAAGTTTCAAAAACAAACAGGAACATGTGAGGAGAGGAACGAGCACATTGGACAAATATTTCATAAAGAACTGGAAGAAATGAACAGAAAATTACAGGAACAAGTAATTGAAGAAGTAAATCAACATTGTCAAGAAAATGTAATCAAAGATTTGGATGGCAGAATAAAAAAAGCAACAGGCATTTGTACTAGAAGAAGTGGAATCATGGGAAGACAATTTAATAGGGAAATACAAGAGATGAATCGAAGATTAACAGATACAGTGGAAGAAATAGGAGATATTATAAGAAGAACTGAAAGAGGTATAGGATGCTCAGGAAAATTTTATAATAATAATGTAGTAATAAGAATAAAATATGATAACAAAATGAATATAATTTACAAACATGCTTTTGTTAAAATAATAAGTAGTAAAATGAATAATATGGAAGAATTGGAAACGCAAATTTTAATAGATTCATGGGAAGAAATTTATGAGATATGGGGCAACAAAGTTAAAAAGGATACAGTAGAGAATAGACAGACGCTTCAGAAACTTATCGAGATTCAAACAACAGGAGAAGAAAACAAGAAAAAGGTTAGAAAAAGAAAAGCAAATTGAATAGTATGACTTGAGAACAGGAATAAAATTTGGAGACGAAAATGCAATTCAATGGAAAAGGGGAAGGATACAGAAATTAAGTCGAAATAAAGAATGTACATAGAATTTATTAGTAATGAGTAACCCAATGCTAAAGAATGTATATATGTTATGTTACGAATAATACTTGAAAAAAGGAAATGATAGTCATAAGGATAGATTTAAAATTTAATATTAGGTAGTGTACAAAGATAAAGTAGATATTAGACAGAGTTTTGTTTTCCATTTGGCAGCTGGTGATCCAATTAAATTCATCACGTTTGTTTCTTCAGAACCTAAAAAAAAAAAAATATAATATAATATAAAGAAAAATTTATTAGGTAAAACTTATAATTAAAACATTTTAAAAAAATTTGAGTATGGCAAATCAATATATATATAGCAAATAAAGGAAACAATTTATGAGAGATACTGGTTTACATAGAATGAAACTATTAAAGAATATAGGATAGAGGGGATAAAATAAGAATAACTCAAGTATCAAATAGAAGTTCACATTTTTTAAATGAGGAAATAAGATGTAAGTAATAAAGGATAGGAAAGGATAATAATGAATGATATTGATTAAAAATATAGGAGGTAATGTTTAATGTCAATTAGAATCTTATAGATTACTTGAAAATACAGGAAGGAATAAGGAAGTTGATATTGATATATATGAATTTAAGAAATAATTAATTATATTGAATAATGAATATTGAAAAGAAATATGATATGAGGAGTATATAGAAGTATAATGTAATTACAAAGAAATAAGTTGATATATAAGTGGATGTTAGTAAGAAATGATAATAGAGAAGTATTATATGAAGTAATATAAAAAATATAATTTGACATTGATCTTAATCAAGTGTATTTTAAGGAAAGAATTAGGAGACAGTTATTGAAAGAAATAGGTTTTGTAGTAGGAAATATGTGAACAAATATTTGAGAAACAAAGTTAAAGAAAGTAAGATTATGCCATAAAATTGTTAATTTTTTTTTGAATAAAATAAAATCAATTTTTTATAATAAGAAAATTGAAATTTAAATAAATATCCAGGGTATGGATATCATTTAAATTTAAATTTGAGGGGAATTGAACCAGATATCATAGATCGTAAGAGAATTAGTACTATTAAAATATGTTGCTAGTATTAAAATATATGAAAATAATATAATTTAAGAAAATAAGTAAAAAGGAAACACTTTTCTTAATTTAAACAACATATCAAATAAAGATATATTAAATAATAGCCTATAACAATATAATAAATAAGGAATTACCTCAATAATAATACAAAATATAGAGATTGCCTAACCAATGTAATGATGTAAATAAAGTTGCCTAAGACGAAGAATAATTTCCATACCATAACCAGCTGTTCACCTAAAAAGAAACAATTATATAGTCAAGTCAAGAGAATATTAGATATAAGTAGTTACATTAGAATACAAATATTATTATAGATAATTCATCATAATCATTAATTTAAGAATAAAAAACAAATACAAATATTGAATAGAATAGAATTCAATAGATTTTCATAGATAAACAAATAATGACATATATACAAATGATATATGGTAAATAAAATAAACGTTGAATCAATAAATAGAAATTTGTTAAAGTTTATTATAAATAATATAATGCAAAGAGTTTAGACAAATAACATAAGAGAATTTATATTTATAATGAATATGAGTGTAACAATGATATACTATCAATAACAATATTGGATGTTGTACCATTTAAATGTATCTATGTATAACCAATTTTAATTTAGTTGTATGATGAAAAAACTCATAGGAACTAATGAACTAATTATGTAAAAGAGTGTATGTATGAAATTTTTGAATAAGTGATAGAAGTTTCAATTATCTGATTGCAAAAGACAATATCTTATTGGTTATAAAATATGACAGAACAAATTGTGAATCAATGAATAAACTTTGAAATAGTGACCTGAAAAAGAACAAAAGACTGTTTGTTGAAAAAAGTAGAGAATCGAGGGAACGCTTAAATGAGAAGGGAAGCTGGTGTCAAGAAGCGAGGAGTGTGTGTGATGGTGTTTCTGAAATTTCAAGAAATTCCCGGTTTAACACATTTAAACCTATAAAGTACTATTAAATACAATCTTAGTAATACTCACAGTCAATTGTATCAAGTTTTTCGGCAAGAATTTACTAAATTTTCATCAATTTTGGTTTTTTGGAACTTCAGCGGAGTGTTCCTGGGATCCAGAGACTTTCATCCCATTTCAAGAGCAACAGGTCAGTGTTTTTAAATCATTATTGGCCAATAATCAGTGTAAAAACTCAAAATACTCAATTAAGTACTTAATTTCATAAATTGATAAACTTTTGCAAATATGATCGATCTGAAAAAGAAAGAAACAGACTTTGTATAGTGAATTCATTGCATAAATCGTTAAATTTAATAAAAGACCGAATTTTCAATAAATTAAAATATGTACTTACGCCATCTTGTAATTGCATAAATCTGGTGATTGAAATTTCATAATGTAATAACTATTTCCATCTGTATATAATTTGTATTTCTCTATCTATGTATATAACAATTTTCTTTCCACAGAAATTTGTATCATATATAACTATGATTTATATATAAATTCTTTTATGAGTTTGAACCATTCACTTGTTTGCATCTTCAACAAACTTTGTATAATATGAATAGATGCTTCTTACGTATCAGAATTTTTCGTTTTATGTTAAAGCGCATAACTAGTTTTTTCACGCATGCGCATTGATGGAATTATTGAAATAAATAAGTAGATACAATATAACCATTGGCGTCGCATATTATTTTTATCAAATATAAAATATTGCATTGAAAATTAAATCTATTTCAAATAATATGTTTTCTTTTTATTTAAACAATTACAACAATATAATAAGCCAGGACTCAAAGAGAAAAAGGATTTCATGCTCCCGAATTAATAAATATATAATAAATATAACAACTATATAAAAAACAATAACTGAGCTAGCCAAACTAAATAAAAATTCTAAATAATAAACATCTACATTTAAATTGCATAATATAAGTAAATAATTTCTCAATAATAGTTCAATATATATCAATACCTATTCTGCGATTACTAAATTATTCTATCAAACAAATTATTGAAAGTTTTAAAGTGTAGAGTCAGAAAATTTCATAAAATTTGACTTATCTTCACGGTACTGGTGTACTAGGCACCTCTTATCCACCAAGAATATACATCAATAAGATCTGTCAATAGTTTATGAAATTTCAATTCGATATTATGTATATAACAGTCAGTATTTATATGTGTCTTGTGATTAAATTGAAATATACTAATAACTAATAAATTGAAATAAACTTATAACTAAATTATAGACTATATAAAGTTTTTAATGTGGTTATATAATCACTGAGTTTGTCGAATTGAAATTTGAAGTTTATCCTATAGGAATGACAGTTCATTAGTTTTATTTGAATTAAATTTTCTTTTAAAAGTATTTGGTTGTTGTAAACGACTTTCCAAACTACATGTAAATGCTTCTGTATAAATACCTTTTGATATGTGTCTGCTCCAGTGATATTTTATTCAAGGATTTTTTATAGTTTTTGCTTATCATCTTGGTAAATACTACTAATAGATGGATCACTTCTGTTGTGTATTTTCAGCTTCTTTTTATTTTTATTTTCCTATGCTCTCTTATATCGTTTAAGAAAAAAATGTCCAGTCTTATTTTTCTATTCAATCTGACGTCTTTCAAAAAATTCTCCCTCTAACAAACTTCCAAAACCGTAGCAACCAACTTTTCTCACAACACTTGCGATGCAGACGCGATATTTTGTTATTCGCTTTGAATGATTGCCTTATTCTACTTTTTAAATCCAATGTTGTTAATATGTACAAGAGGTTTTGTTAATATGTACAGGAGGTTTTCACAACTGTTTATAATCAAACCTTTTATATGCTTTTCGCAATTAATTTGATATTTTCCTTATGACATTCTCATTTGTCTGATGCTTATATTTGGCATTGTTCAATTTTGATTTATTTACTGAATGTTCGTTTTTTTAAGCGAGCTTTTTACGTTTGTTTTGATTGTACTGCTAATTCATTTTGATTGTCTTTTTCAAATTTGTTTTTTTATGTAAAATAAATTATTTACTATTGATATTTTTGTGGAACGTAGGATATGTTCGTAATGATCTATTTTATTCTAGAACTTGCTTTTATTGCCGTTTTAAAAGGTTTATGTCAATTACTTTTAATTTAGATGTTCAGGTAAGACATATCAAAGCTCAGGTAAAGTGTCTGCATGGATTTTACAGCATTCATTACTTGTTTAAAGAAATTTAAATGTACTCAACTCTACACACACACACACACACACACACACACACACACACACACACACACGACAATATTCCATATTAATATATATATATATATATATATATATATATATATATATATATATATATATATATATATATATATATATATATATATTGTAGTTCCGTATCATAAAATAAGTTCGTCATAAATAATAATTCGTTGTTAGTTGTACGTCGTATTGTATATTATCGACTCGTTAACTATGGTCACGGCTTGATGTTACTTGATATTTAAATATATTGACCCAGGGTGTTTTTACAAAAACATATGGTATTATTTATTTCCCATCGATTGGAGGTAAGTGTTTCCCTACATTAATGGTATGGATGTCAAATGGCTTAACAAGTGGAACGCTAACTTCTAAGCACCACATAGCGATCCAGCGAAGAAATGGTAATGTTTATTGTAAATAGATGGTGATATGGGTCCTGCGAACAAATGGTAATATTTGGGGTAGATAAATGGTAATACGCAGCCCAACGAGTATATCGTCTATTATTCGAATTTTGGGACTTCGCGGAACAGAAATATGGGTGGCACAGAGACGAAGCAAGAGGTTCAGGAATCTGGTTCAGCCGATAACAACTTCATAGTGCAGCACGAGAGTTTTACAACACAAATTATGGTAATGTGATAACAGTAGCATTTATCTTAAAATTAATATGGTTCATGTGGAAGACACATCGTAGAGCACTGAAGAGAGACATCGAGGAATGTAACTAACGAGGAATGTAACTAACTGTTCTAAATACGGTTTGGTTGTTGTAGTAGTTATTGAGTAGTCTCTCAGATATAGGGATGCCTAAAATTAGGTTTTCTATTGTTGTGTGGATTGTTTCGTCGTTTGATATTTCACGTTGATCTTCCTGTATGTTTTGTAGTGGTTCTTCTTGATTTTCTTCTCGGTTTCCATGCGTCTCAATTATTTGTAGAGGGGGTTCCCCTGTTCTAATATTTCTTCAAAAGCAGGGGGCATTTGTGATATATCTTTGTTGACAAAGTTTGAGAATGTCTCCTAGGGTGGGGATTATTATATTCTTCTTCATCCGGGGCTTCTAATCGTTTATTCCCTTCTTCGACGTATTTTGCTAGGTCAAATAATTCTTTTGTCTGTATTTCCACTGTTGAAAGGGCGGCATCGTTGGTATTAAATTTCCTTTTCTTATACAAAACTTCGTAATCGTACTCACTCCTCACCTCACTTTTTCAATATTCGAATACTTAGTTTCTGTCTCATTTAGTGTTCTGGAAGCAAATGCTATCGATACCCACTAGTCCTTGGGAAATCACTGCTCCTATAGCATAGTTGCTAACGTCAGTGGTAAGATTGAAGGGTCTTGAATAGTCCGGTTACTGTAGATGTGTTTGCATGTATTGAAACATTCTAAAAATTCTGGAGTTTGTTTGATTTTGGCATCCTTCTTTAGAGGTTTCGTTATTTTTGCGAAGCCCTTTATAAACTTCCTGTAGTATCCTAGAAGTCCTAGGAATCTTGAGGAACTGTAAAAGAAAGTACTCTGAACAATTTAAATGCCAGATGTCGGTGAAAAATTCATCTGAGTATATAAGACAGTTGTGCCAACATAACGAAAAATAAGTCTCCACAATGAGCTGGCTTATTAAATGATAAATTCTCGCTAACTTCATGTTTGTGTTCATAAAAATTCGTCTCAATATTTTTAGTTAATTTCACATTTGTAGTTGCATTCTGTCTCCTGTCCCTCATACATCTCCATCAACTTATAAATTATTATTTTTATTCTGAAAATCTCATCGGAATTTTTAGCACGGTCAACAGTTTCGCGGCTATGAACATATTATTGTAAACTATTAATGGTGATGAAGAGCATACTGGCATCCATATATTACACAGGGCCGGAGGCAAGACATGGTCTCCTGCTGTGTATTTCCAATGACCAGACCCACACAAATACTCATTCGATTTATGGTTAATGCGTCTATCATCAGCGTATATAACCAACCCCATCTGGATATTGTTCCACTTGAATTTTTAATTTGAAATTTTGATATAATTTATTACGTAGATATGTTCCTGCATATTTGGTAAACGAAATCGTTTTTTGTTTTCGTAATAATCATTATAAATTTGTGATTAAAATAATTGTAAAAATCTGATCAAAGATGTTTGTTAGTAGATAATTTTATGTAATGTTCGAAACAGATGTATCAGTATCAAATACAAGGTGCTTCAAAAGTTATTTGAAATACTTGTCTTGTGACCAATGATGTATAAAGTCCTCAATGTTTAATTATTTCGATAACTTTTCATAGCTGATATTCAAAATGTAATGAAGAGCTGAGAAATCGTATGATGCGATTTTAAAGAGGTTCTCACACACATACAAATCCATAGTGTTACGATTTTTAAAAATGAGAGCTCTCAGAAGAGTTCAAAATAAATCCTTATGTATAGAATAGTGTTTTAAATGAAACTCACGGTTTCTAGTTAATTCCACAATATAATAAAAGTTATTGAAAATTCTAAAAATTGACAATTGTTTCGATAAATCAATATCATCGTCAGAATGACAGAAGTTACAGCCTGACGATGATATTGATTTATCGAAACAATTGTCAATTTTTAGAATTTTCAATAACTTTTATTATATTGTGAAATTAACTAGAAACCGTGAGTTTCATTCGAAACACTATTATGAGCAGATTCCACAAAGTAAGGGTCGAGACAGTCAATTTCTTATGGATAGAACTTAATTAATGTTGTTTGTCACTATATATTTTCAACATTATATGTATTTGAACAAAGAGCATTAAGATGAAGAAGTGGGTGGTACAACCAAAACTAACCTAAAACAAAACCGATGAAAAATAAACGGTTTTAAGGATTAAAACTAACTTTTCCGCATATGTGGCCCTGAACAATATTCTACTTGTATACACTTGGGGGGATGTATCGTGCTAACAAACCGAAATTTCTTCAAAAATTTTGTATATCTGGATTTATAGGACCCGCTGTACTCGCTCTAGTCAACTGAAAATCAATATGGTACATCTGTGAGACACCTTGAACAATATTCAATCATAAAATTGATCAATCGTATACTCTCTGGAGGCTGTATCGTGCTAACAAACTAAAAATTTCACGTAAATTTGGTACTCCAAGTACCATAGCACCCGTTGTACTGGCTTTAGTGAGCTGAATAACAATAGGGTTCACCTTTGAGACGCTCTGGATGATATCCAATCATAAAGTTGGTCACTTGTATATACTCCGGAGGCTGTATCGTGCTAACAAACTGAAACCTCTCCGAAAATGACAAAAATATCGTACTTAAAGTACTGTTGCACCCGTTCTACTGGCTCTGGTGAGCTGAAAATCAATAGGGTTCATCAGTGAGATGTCGCGAATAATATTCAATCATAAAATTGTTGACTTGTTGAACTCCGGAGGCTGTATCATGCCAACAAACTGAAATTTCTCAATAAATGACAAAATGTCGTACTTCAAGTACCATAGCACCCGTTCTACTGGCTCTGGTGAGCTGAAAATCAATAGGGTTCATCTGTGACATGTCCTTAACAATATTCCATCATATAATTGGTATTTTATTGCACTCCGGAGGCTGTATCGTGTTAACAAGACATGTAAGGAAAAGTGGCCGACGACAACGACGACGACGACACTGACGACATACACACAAGATTTTTTTTCTAAAACCGTTTTTTAGTGTTGTTGATGAAGGAAAACGTAAAAGTAACAAACATTTTTTTCAAAATTCCAACATTTTTTGGGGTAAATCAATACTTTTCTCGCATATTAGATAGGTTGGGCGGAAAAGTAATAACCTGAAAATGTCATTTCACTTTTCATTGAAACGAATCAATTCTATAAAAAAAGGTCAGAGATCAATTTTTTCTCCAATAGAAGAGGTTGCAGATTATGCTGATTCCGAATTCGTTTATTCCTAAGCTCCAATACTTATACATCGAGTTTTTCGTGTTTAGAAGTTTAAAAGTACGAGAAAATTCTTCTAAAACCGACGATAATACTATTCCATTGAGAATCGCGTTAAACTTCTCTACCATGTTATGTTTTGAAGGAATGGCTTCAGCTGAATGTGATATGGAGACAATAAATTGTCTAAACAGTCTTCTTACTAACATTTCCTTTTTTTATATTCTTGTTTTTGGCTGTTCGTTAATAATTCGAAGAAAATGGAATTTCAGTTTAGAGCTCTGGTGATTCAAATTTACTGTATTAATTTTACAATAAAAACGGTGTAAAGAACAATAAATAATACAAATATCTGTCAGGTGAGGGGCCCAGAAAAGTCTCTAATCAGAGTGAAGACAATGCCCTCAGAAATTTTTTGTCAAAATCATTTTGTACCATCTGTGAAAGTATGAGAAAGAAATATTCTCATGTACTTTCAACACGCGTTTGAAATAAGCAAAGTTTATTCAACTGAGCAAAATATAACAGGAGAGTGAATATTGTGAATAAATTTTAATTTTGTCCCAGAAGACGAAATTCTTCTAAAGTGCGAGTCTAATCCCCTCTAAGGCAGAGAAACTTACTTATACTCAAGTTTTTCTAAGAACAGAATAAGCATAAAACCCAACAGCAGCAGATATTTTCGAGCAGAACCCCTAGGGTATAGCCTTACCAAGTTGATGTATTGTGATGTCCTTACTATTCATGAAACCCCAGGTTTCTTCTCTTTCAGTTCACCAGTTTCCTCAAGCTGTTAACCAATTGCCGAACTGGAAGAGTTCGACTATTACTTACATATTCAGTGGATTTCCGTTCACTTCATGATGTTAACTGAAGCAAGAGGCATACAATTTTACGACCTACTCTTTCAACTGTACCTATAATAGTATATTACGTAACGTTTGTTGTAAGGAGCATTTTACGCACGAACGGAAAAGTGAGTGCTTAAAATGCGTTACAACACGAGTTACGTACTATACTTTACCTACGACCTACCTGTACTTGTATTTATAATATTATTAAGGGATTTAAAGTACAAATAAAAACGTTCATCCTCGATGCTCAGCCAAGTTTCGTAAAAGTCCATCCTAAGTAGTATTTATTTTCATTAAAAAGTATGTAGAATTACCGTAATTGCATAAAATAGCGTATACACCTCTCGACTAAAGTGACATTAATCCCTTAGGTGGATTACTTCCCTAAGGAATCAAACACCACCCGCGGGATTAAATTGGCCACTTTAGTCGCTTGGTGTATAATTATACTATTGTTTACTAATATGAGATACATTCAGACAGCTAAAAGATGCGGATTGAATGAAACGGAACCAATTATCATATAATTCCAAATAACTCTTAGTATTAAATGCAATCTCATATCTTAGTATTAAATGCAATCTCATATGTAATGTTATCTACCATTTATATATAGAATAAAATTCAACGTCAAATATCTAAGTACATTTTGAATAAAACGGCTACGTCTATTGACAGTTGCTAAGTGGTTGCTATGGAAGCCGTGCGATTTACTTTACCGCCGTGCGTTTTGGTTTACCGTGCGTAATATACGTCATACATTGATTGCCGACTGTGTGTTTTTGATTACTTACAAGGGGGGTCGTAGGTAATAGTATATTACGTAACAAGAGTTGTAAGTAACCCATTACGCACGAAATGAAAAAGTTTATGCACGAAGCCGCGCAGCGGCGAGTGCATAAATTTCATGAGTGCGTAATGGGCTTACAACTCGTGTAACGTACTATACTTTTTCTACGCCCATTCATTTTCTTCCATTAAGTAAAAAACATCGCAATCATTTAAACTTTATTATAATAGTTGTTTATAACAATTGAACAATTATTGTAAATCGATTGTGCTTTATTATTTAATGGTGATGACCGGTTATTTATAATTGTATTATATTTTGTTCAAGAAACTGACAATATAAATTACTACACATTTACTTTCATAGCATACTACTTAAGAAAACGTGTCCTATTTTTAAAGAAATTGCATGATGTGCTGCCTACATTTAGGGGCATCACTCTTTCAATCCTAAATACATCTCGCTAATGCTAAAAGTTTTTATGTTTTTTAATTGACTAAATTTATGTAAATAGACCAAATAAAGTCTTACGTGAATAAAAATTTGATTGTAATTTAATTTAACCAAGAAATTTAAGTTTTCTTCTCAAAACGCACGTGTATGTTATGAGATCTCATTACGTGCATGTTATTGTTAAATGTCATTTACAAGGAATGTTGACAGTGCGATTTTTGACGTTTACAGACATGGACGTAGAAAAATACTCTTAATTAGACGGTTGCTCTCCTATACTGTATTACTATGATATCTTTTCCCTAAAGAGTAGTAGACATATTTTAACAAATGCTCTAAACATCTATACATGCAATATTTTCAAATAATATGGCTAGCAATGTGATTTTCTAGATTAACTTTTTTTTATTAATTCATTTCAAAGTTTATGATACATCCAAAAAAGCAGTATTCCCCTGAAAGTTTTATAAAATATATTTATGACTTGGAAATTATATTTAATAAAAAATTTGAAGAGATGTGCGTTTCTTGGCCATTCCAGTAAACTTTAAAAAGCGAACTAGAGAAAATAGAGTACCTTCATCCTTTTATTCAAAAATTATGTATTAGGCTTAAAATTTTATACAGCTTCAAATATACCAATCGCAATTTGAGATGTACAGGTTGGCCAACTAAGCGAAGTAAGCGGAAACCGTGGGAAAAATATTTGCAATAAATGCGGCCAAGAGATATCACTGAAAAATATTCACAAGTTCGTAATATGGCCGCTAGGGGGCGTAACACTACTAGTAATTTAGAAAAGGGGGAGTTTCTCTACGATTTGCCAAGATTAGCTGCACTGAAAATGATCGCAAATGAATATCGTCTTCGTTATGAACATTTTTGATTTCATTATTTTTTATATTACTCTTCAAATAAAGTGGTGGGAGCAAAGCGAATATTTATTTGGAAAAAATGTGTTCGATAATCACAAAAGTGATTGTCGGGTAGGCAAGAATAACTGTTCAGTGGTGGATCATTTTATAGAAACAGGCCATACGTTCAATTATGACAAGACAGAAATTCTGCAGAAACTTGACAAATACAGTTATTTTTTTAAATGTATCACAACAACATGCTATTAATCTCAAATCTGACACTAATAAATTCATTTTAGTATGGTTTTATCACCCCTGATATGCATACGCTCAGCACAATTAATTTATTGTCCTCCTTTTTAACTCAAATTGTTTCCCTCTTTTACCAATTCACACCAGAACCATTTTTGTCAAGTAACAATTAGTCTAGTTAGCATCTTAACATGGTCTACATCCGATTTTATTGACTCTTAACATCAGTAAGTATGTAGGTTCGTATTATTGTTATTTTATTTATATTTTAATGATGAAGCAATTGGACAATAAAGGAAGGAAGGACTTATTGTTGTCTTTTCCAGATCATTAGGGTAGGGTAGGGTCATTAGGTACGATTTTATAGTCGGGGCTGAGAAGATTATTCAAATAAGAAGAGGTATTGAGGACGACCGTAGCGTTGCCTTTATCGGCTGGGTTGTTGTGAATATATTTGAGAACCTGTCTTTCTTTGAAGGTCAGGTAGGAAGGAGGAGGTTTTGAAGTTCGGAGGACCTGGGTAATAACTTGCCGAATAATTTTGGCTTCCTCAGTTTGGCAAATGATCGTTTCTATTGGAATGGAAATGGGTGTGACAGCGTAATGAAACCCTTTGGCAAGATCCGATTTGGCGTGTTCCAAAATAGGGGTGTTGGAGTAATTGTGGACAAGTCAATAGTTTTTGGAGGAGGGTTTTGAAGTGAGATAAGTTGAGATAGCTTGTTTTTTTGAGTTCGAGTCTTTTGGTCAGATATGTATTGGACTTTTTGGTTAGATACACGGTCGAAAGTATCCCATAATAGTGGATGAACTCGGAAGGAGTGGATTTGATGAAAAGTATTGAGAATATTGAGATTGATGGTGTGAAGATGTTGTCTGGTGGTATGTATCGAATTTCTGAGACCAGAGAAGCTGACTTTGATGAGATACGAGAAATTGATGATGATTTGGGGTGATGTTAGAGTTGCAGGGATTTGGGTTTGACGTTATGGTCGCGGCATGCCTCAAGAAATGTAAGGTCACAGAGAAGGAGTTATTTTATAAGTACGAGTGTGCTGTACGATTTGGATAGAGAAATTAAATCCTTCCCGTAGAGACGTATGAAATATTCGGAAAGGTTTCCGTGGCTAAAGTTATGTAGAAATTAAATAGGTTCACGGGTTGAATTGCGTTGGAAATTTGTAATTTCTCGACATTTCGGCTTCCACTTTGAAGCCATTATCAAGAAGGAGGGCTAGGTTATTCGTTCATTAATCTAGGAGGCGATCCTAAATCAACAGAAGCATTCAGAAATTGTCAACTCCCTCTCCATCACCTCCCACCACTGAGCTAGATAGTCAATTAAAAATATCCATTCCTTACATTAAAGGAGTGACAGCGAAATGTTCAAACAACTCGGTATTCCAACAATCTTCAAACCCGAACAGAAAATCTTCCACCTAATCAGATTTGTCAAGGATAAAATTCCCAATGAACAGCATGGAGTATATGAAATCCATTGCTTATATTGTCCCCGCACCAATATATGTCAGACCAATCAACGTATCTCCGTTAGAGCAAACGAATACTTATTGTCCGTCAGAAATTTATATCCTTCTTCCACGTTGGCCCAACATCGTGTCCAAATAGGACACACAAACAATTTTGGTAAATCCATAACTATCGCCCCAACTCGCTACTTCAAGTTCAGAATAATTCGAGAAACTATCGAGATAGAAAAACGTCTGAACTGTTTAAATACCAGGGATGACAGGCAGAGATTACCAACAATCTGGAAACATCTTCTCCACCCGCCCCATTCCAATACCACCTCACTTCTTTTCACCACGCCCTGCGCCAAAAACAACAATTTATTTCCTAAAATATCCCGGGATAAGGAATATATTTTGTTATTCTTTCTACTAGTTCATTTTATAATTCAATCCCCCCTCGTAGTTTCAATGATGAATGTAACTCTATATTCCATAAATCTATTCATCTATAATCGACATTTGCAGACTGTAAGAAGCATTATTGATTGTTGTTAAAAATCGTGTCGTCTCTTAGAGTGTCGTGACTCAATTAAGCTCGAACTTAGTCTTCTTCTGTTCCCAAACTTATTAACATCCATTAAATTTTTCCTAACCATCTTTCAATATAATATATTGCAAAGAGAACCATCATTCTGATGTTTACCCCCCGTTGCGTTGAGATGCTCCTAATTGGCATATTCTACACTGTAGAACAAGCCGCTTGGCCCCATGTTTAATGACCAAAAAATTAAAGAACAATTACCTTGTTGATACCACTTTCAAGGACGTACTTTAATATTTTTGCGCGGACTAAAATTATATTTGGTTCCTTTATAAATTCCTGTTAAAAATTATCGGATCATCTTGAATTTATTCTAATTACTTGAGACAATATTTTGAACAATACACCTGAATTAAAAGTAATTAACATGAAATCTACCATTCAGAGAGTAACGCATGAGATCAAAATCCTGTTATGATTAATCCAGTGATTAGAGGGAGGTCAACGTACAAACGGTCCGGTAGTTCTGAATTTTCTATATGTTGTTTGGGATGGTTAGTGAGTGTTTAAAATGCATAATTCCTCCCGTTCCGGGTCCGCCACCATATAAAAAAAAACTGAAAAAAATCGGCAATTTCTTCAGATTTTCGCTTACATCTTCGTTTCGGCACATTTTAGTTATAAAAGAATCCTATGTAATGTTGTAGAGAATTAAATTTCCTATAATGCAAGTTGAAATTTTTGTTTCTAGGACAGAAAGTTACGGATATGCACATTTTAAAAAAAATTAAAAAATCGACATTTCCGTAAATTAGTTAAACTTCTAACTTTAGGGCGCTGTAATTGTAGGAAAACAAGTATCACAATAAAATTTGTGGGGAATTTAATTACCTACAAAATTCGCGTAATCTTTTTTGTTAGCAACCCTATATGGAGTGGGGGGTAAATGAACAAAAACAGCGGAATTCTCCTGCGTAAAGCAACAAAATCATTATTATACGTATTTCTCACCACTACCTCATGACTTCCAACTCCCTCAACGTCGCATGGTTGTTATTGTTGGTGGGTACCTTTTGCACATGGTTGTATGGAACATAATCTCGACCTTTGGAGGGATTTGCCAGAATTACGTCAATTACGGTGATATTTGATGGGTACCCTACATATCCTCCTCAGAACGGTACCAAGACTGCTGAACGAGCTAGTAGGTACAAGGCAAAGTTATCATCCGACAAAGTGTTTGACTAAACAATTGTGAACACCACACCGCAGGTTACATTACTCGTCAATGAGGGGAACAAGGACCGATTCGTGAAACTGCTCTCCAGTGAAATGCTAGCGGCTACAAACCAAGCTTCCGGTAATGCAGATAGGTTGATAGTTGTCACAGCTAAATGCCTCTCCACCACGTACAACGCCGTCATCATTGTCGGGGAAAACATTGACCTACTCGTCTTTCTGACTGGCACAACACTTGCGGTCAAAAATAACTACCTAAAAAAACAGCGAGAGGGACACATCCAGACGCAATCTACTGTTTCTCCTCCTCTCCGATTGAGCCAAGTCTAAAACGTCTTTGAAAATAATTGTCATCTTCCTTAGCAGTTTGGAACTATTTTTTCTCAATGTTGGATCATTAGATCAAATTGAAAATATTTAATTTGGAAACTTTAACTGAAGTCATTGACACAAAACATGAATTAACACGGCTTTACCCATCATATGGGTCATTATTATGAATCTCTATTTTTAAAATGAGGTCGCCCCCACGTACTGCTCGAGTAAGCCCTAAGTCATTTTGGGACGAAACTGGGATTAGGGATTGACCGTTAATTGCATAATAGAGTTGGGGGTTATTCTTTCCTATGTGGAGAACAACACGCTTATCAATATTTAAAGGTAGTAGCCACATATCATATGAGCACGTTATCCAGATCTTTTTGAAGGTCTGCGTGGTTGATGAAAGGATTACAGTACAGTTGTGTATCGTCTGCCTATAGGAATGTAGAACTAGAAACATAGTATTGGCAGACAGAACAAAGATCAGCTCATTAAGAAACGACACTAGATACAGGTCCCTCTACCGAAAAATGCTGAGCTACGTCATTCTGTCAGAGATATTATTTGACCCTCTTTTGCTATTGATAAAAGCCCAGAATGTTTTGGGATCTGCTTCCATACTCGACTCAGCTGAATTAGCATAATTTTTGTACGACTTGTCTATGTCAGATTACACCTTTGTTCGTAAATATTTGAACGGGTTACGACTTGTCTATGTCAGATTTCACTTTTCCTCGTAAATATTTGAACTGGTTAAGAGTATTTACATCATTGTTGATTCTACATTCGTTATTTAATTTCGATTTCAGCTGAATGTCTTTAATAATATCCCGGGTAAACCACGGTGGATATTTTCTTTAATATTGTTTTGTTTATCTTGGCACACACTCATCAAATGCATTATACAACTTACCGTAAAAGTAGATACAGGCATCATCGGATCTATCAAATGTTTGAAGGAAAGTCCAATTTATATTAGAGAGACGTTGATACAATAGCGAAAAATTTGCTTTTCGGAAGTTATATTTATTCCAAGATATAGTTGGAAAATTTCCTTTTAAGGTGTGGATAAAATTTAGTTTACAGGGAATATTTAAAAGTGGATGATTCCGATCTTGAGCAACCAAATTTTCAATAGATCTTTCCACGAAACAGTCATTATTATAGAGGACAAGATCGAGAATATGTTCCAAATCTTTCGCAATAGTATTGTATTAAGTTAAATTAAAAATTGGGATAAGATTGGTAAGAGCAGAAATAATGTCATTCCCTAAATTATTATCGAAATATGCAGCATAGGAAGATATATTAAAATCGCCCACAAAGAGCAAACTTTCAATATTACTAATTGATTCAAAAAGATCAAGGTATATTTCGCTACCAGCAGATGGAGGATCATAAACATTTAGTACACAGACATGACCCGAGTTAGCAGTTATTTTGACCAAGACTAGGATGGGGAGAATGAAACTGTCTATATTTATTTCCCACGACGGGAATTCATTGTTTACAGCTATATGAACACCTCTGCCCCTCGAGAAAATACTCGCCTTCAGATTTCTATCAGCCCGGTGAACTGAGTAGTTTTCCGGAAACAGTTCACCGTTAAAGACTGAATCGTTAAGCCATGCTTCGGTTAGTGCTATGACCTTAAAATTTGTCATTAAAAAATCTACAGTTTTAGATCGCAAGCCTCTGGTATTCTAATAGTATACATTTAAAGAATTTGTGAAATGTCTGTTAACCTTTTTACCAGTAGTGCAAGTGTTCGACGATATGGTAAATCCACTTGAAGCCATGGATTACTATTTTCCAAGCAAATACTTCTTGAGTTTAGTTAAAACAATTTTATATGCAGTATAAACACTTCTATCCCACAGCGTATGATCTCAAGAAGTAGTAGATCCTTGAGCACCTGACGGAATTTATGCAAATTCGAAGTTGGCATCTACAGGACTTTACATTGTGATTTCCACCGCATAAAGGACAGATTAAAAAATTATTGCACGATTTGGATGAATGATTAAATTCGTCACAATTGTAACAACGTGACACTTCCAATGCATCATATACTCTACAGTTATCATACCCAAAAAATAAGTTACCAGCTTTTAATATTATATCATACACATTTCTGTCTACCTGAATTACAGTCTGATAGATTGTAGCATTTTTCTTAGTTGGAAAAATTTTCACAATGTTATAATCATTATATTTAGAAAAGATCTCAGGATTACAATTCCTAATTTGATATTGAAGCATTACTTCAGTATATTTTCCTGACAAACCCACAATACACAACCAGGGACTAACACCAGTAACCCCTTTACAGCATTAGAGTCAAACATTGTTTCTTGAACTATGCAATAAGAATATGACCATCTTTAATATGTTTAACTTTAGTCAAATGTATGCTATTATCAGTTGGATTAATATTATGCATTAGCTCAGATTTCTTTTGTTTTTTCTCCTGGGCCATGTTCTTGGGGTGTACTATCACCGCAGAGAAAGTATTTTTGTTAACAACATCAGCATATCGAGTCGCTGGTGGATTAGTGACAGGTTCTTTAGCAATTTTAGAAACATCAGGTTTAAGTGAGGACAATTCAGCTTTAATTGAAGGAAGCGCGTCGCTAACTAATGATTTTAAAAAGTTAGTTAATTCAGTATTGATTATAGAAATACAACATTTCGCACATTCGTCGCATCTTCACAAGAGTCCAGGAACAGAATTTAAGATGTACAGTATATCTACACTTTTGGAGACGCATCTTCTATCTGAAGACTAGAGTACCTTTTTTTATTTAGAAGATACTGCATCTTGAATTAACTATAGGTTTGTTCTCACAGGAATCACAAACCATCAGGATTCTGCGCAATACATTTCTCTGTGTTGATACATAAGTTTCTGATTGTTTGAAAACAGCTGGACGATGTTCACACAGGTTTCATTAATGGTTGTCCAACTGTCCAACGTCCAGCTGTTTTCAAACAATTAGAAACTTATTTATGAACGCGGAGAAATGGATTGCGTAGAATCCTGACTGCTTCTGATGGTTTGAAACTCGTGTGAGAACAAACCTTATATCTGAGGTATCCTCCATAGGTGTTAATTTCTATTAAGTCCTACTTTTAAATTATCTATAATTTCTGCTTCAAAGTTTAAACATATTTTTACGATACCCTCAACCCACTCTACAGTTCCTACCCTGACCGTTTCGTTCTTTTTTCTCGGATTTATTAATCACAGAAGAGTAAGACAGCTACTTGATTAGTTCTGATGACCTTCATAGAGAAAAAACTGCCAGATTCCCGTGGTTACTAAAACTAATAATAATTGTTTTTTTCCGTTGTTGTTCGAGTTAGAAGCTTCGATGGAGCTACTCGTACTGCGTTTTTTTCTCAAGTCATTAATTTTAATATACCATTTTTATAAGCTACTTTCCGCTATTGTTTACAAGCTGTGTTTTTGCTATCATTAATTATAAAATGAGTACATTAAAATGTGTGATTGCAATGCTAAAATTGATAATATGGAGCACTTTTTGAATATACAGTAATCTACATATTTGTAATATTTGACATTTCCAATGCAATGACATTTCGATTTATCGTTGAAATGTTCTCCATTCTATAGTTATGGTTTTTATTGGTCGCGATCTTCAGTTTCATCGATTGGCGGAAATTTCATTTATGAATTTTAGCTAGTTCTTCTACAAGTGCTGAGTCTAATCTAGTTTGCATTTGTGGTTCCTATATGTTTCCATTTAAGCTAAAAAATGAATTTTATATGTGAAGGTGGATGTGTCTATCTTGCTCCATTTGACAAGTATTATATTAAGTGTGAATGGGGTGGACTAACTTCCCAAACCAAAACACTAATAATGATCTTAAACCATATGCACCTGCATACCAATCCTTCAATATATATGGGCATAGACAACCAGCACTGGAACTGAAGTAATCCTTCCCCAGCACTGGAACTGAAGTAATCCTTCCCAAATTCTTCAAGGTAGGGGAAATAAATTGTTGATGAATATTTCTTGAACGATATTTCAACAATAATATGTTCACATTGCCTTGACAACCATTGACGTTATGTGTTCAATTGTAATATCACAGTTTTGCTAAAGAAAGCCTTTATCTTTCGATAACTAAGGGTTATTATTTTACGACAATTTATTTAGCAAAAATTGTATTCGATACAACCTTCGTGATGGATAGCCGAATTTTGAAACCAGAAAAATTCAACGGATCGCCTGATTCGCCAACTTCCGCTAAGGAATGGCAATACTTCCTTCAAACACTGACAAGTTTCATTGAGGAATCCAAGGTACCCGAAGAGAAGAAGTTCAAGGTATTGGTTAATTTTTTATCATTCGAAAATTACGAATTCATTTCCGAGAGTAAGACTTATACTGAGGCCATCGACGTTCATAAAGGACTATTTGCGCCCCAACCCAATGAACTCTTTGTTAGGCACCTATTAGCGAATCGAAGACAGCAGAATGAAGAGTCGGTTGACCAATACTTGCAGGCCCCCTAAGCAAAGACTGCAACTTCAAATCTATAGATGCGCTGACGTACTGTAATGAGTATCTACGTGATGCATTCATAAGCGGCCTTAAGTCTCCTCTAATCCGACAACGCATTTTGGAAAACGTCACGCTGAATCTTGAGCAACTGGAAAAGATAGCGCGTTCCCTAGAATCCGCCCAAAAACTTGCAGTTTCTTAGAAAACAGCGACCTATATTTCCGATTCTAACTGTAACAGTTTGGAAACTGCTACATCTCTTCCAGCCTCTGACGGATTAGATAATTGTAAATCTACACTTAATTCAGCCTCTACTTTTCAGCGATCTCGACATGGAAAATGCTACTTTTGTGGTGGACCCAGACATCGTTATAGACATGAATGTCCTACTGTAGAAGCGATTTGCAAATCTTGTGATAAAAAGGGCCACTTCCAGAAGGTATGCCAATCCAAATCAAAGGGTAAGTCGACATCCGATTCTACGTTGCTAGCTACTATCACATCAGCCGCTTTTCCAGGAGGGCTCTCGAGCAGTCGTTTTTGGACGAGTAAATGATATCCCATCCAGCATCCTTGTAGACACTAGTAGTTCTGACAGCTTTGTTGACTACTCCTATGCCAAGAGGAATAAATTCAGAATTCATCCTGAGAACCGAGAAGTGAAGATGGCTTCCATTTCCCTCCAATCTAAAATTAATGGGTACATTTTGGCAAACCTCCATCTTCAAAGCTAATTATACCCCAAAACTAAGCTTTTAGTAATACACAGTCTATGTTATGACGTTCTTATAGGGCATGACATTATGAAACTCCACTCTTCAGTTCGACTCCAATTCGGTAGTTCCAAACCCCCTCTTTCTCTTTGTAGCGTCGCTTGTGCCGAAGTTGGACCACCTCCACTATTTGAACACCTAGTTGACGGCTGCCGTCCCGTAGCTACTAAATCTCGCCGTTTTTCCGAAGCTGATGAAATATTCATTAAATCTGAAGTCGAGAAACTAGTTCGTGAAGGGATGATAAAGGAGAGTTCATCACCTTGGAGAGATCATGTTTTAATAACGAGAAACGAAAATCACAAGAAACGCTTAGTAATAGATTACTCTCAGACTATTAACAAATTCACTTTACTAGACGCCTACTTGAAGTTCACTATCTTGCATTTTGCAAAGAATTCAAAGTGTATGCCTCTTTATGGATCCAACAAAAATAGCCCCGATAAGGATTGCTGATAAGAGTTTATTTGCTTAGATTCAACACAAATTTTGTTTTGTTTATATTGTTTCTGCTTTGATCCGAATACAGACTGTGTTTTTTTAGATAAACCACTTGTAAGAACTGAATTGAACGATATTTGTTGTTTTTGAAATTTGTTATTAGCTTATTCAGTTTTAAAATCATGTCTAAAGTGGAGCTACTCACAATACTGTTTACAATATACACACACTCACTTAAGTCCAAATTCCGCAGTTTGTATTACTCGTTTATAGGTATTATTATTTTTCGGTGGGAATTCCGGTAAGGGATTAAGGGTTAAGCAGGACCCAAAAAGGACTAATAATTTGGTGGGGAATTCCGATGTTCCGAAGTACAGGGGGAGAATTTGTCCATGGAGGAAATTTTCATGTGTGATTGACTAAAACTGGTGATGAATTTACAAATGGCTTCATAATTTCGAACACTGTATATTTATAACATCTTTGATGTCTCGTTTTAAAAAATATATTTAATACCTCTCCATGCCTTCTGAATATTTTTCAAATTACCTAAAATAATCAATGCCCATATTAACATATTTTTATTTCCGGATACCCGATTATCTGTCAGTGAAACAATTTTGGGAATGTTTACGATGACCAGAATTATTATATTGTGTCAAATGAATTGGACGAGTGTTTTTATTGTAATATTTTTAAAAGGCAGTGGGCCGGGCCGGCGTAATTAAAGTAGTAACTTTTTTTTGAATGGCGCTTGATTAGCATTTGAATTGGGGTTTATTAGATGAGGGTGACCGGTTAAATTCTTTTCTTAATTAAAATTTGAAATTTATTCATTTTTTTGTATGTTTATCAAACTACGGGACGGGATATATAGGAAAACTAATCTGGTTTTCTGTGGTAAAGTTAATGTCAAAATGTTTGGCGCCTGACAACAGAAAGTGAGTCTCGCCTGGGGAGTTTAGAAAGACCAGTTTTAGTGGAATTCACTCATAGTTATTACAATAGGACTTCTAGATATATAATAGTATTTACTGTAACAAGGTAAGGATGAAAAAAATCGATCCGAGTAGAAAATTGGAATGGAAAATCACGAGTAAAATATGAAGCAAAAGTTAATTTAATGAAATATTTATTTTACATGCTATTAGTTAATATTTATACTATTGTGTTTGTGCAGCTACTGAAGTTAAAAAATTGGTGTATTTGAAATATTTTTTGTAATATTTTCCAAAACAAATGGATTTTTAGTCTTGAAGCAGGAAGAATTGGAGTTTGAGAGTTCGATTACTGACGAATTATATCTAGTAATAGAAGCATTTTTTGCCATATTTATTAGATTTAGACTTAGTTAAGAATGGGCCAACGAAATCTACTCCGGTGTTGGCAAAAGCACGCAAAGGAGTAACCCTTTCTTTGGGAAAATTACCCATAATTTGGCTGGAAGCAATAGCATTGAATCGTTTGCATGTGGAACATAAATGAATAATTTTCTTTAGAGATCTAAGGCCATCTATGGGCCAATAATGTAATCTTATATCATATAGTACAGTTTGAGGGCCTGCATGACCTAACCGTTCATGCTCATGACATATTATCAAGATCGTGAGATATTGTTTGGAGGGTAATAATATTGGGTATTTTTGGTCAACGGGCAAGTCAGAGTTCGACAATCGTCCACCTACTCTTAGAAGTTGATTGTCATCTAGAAACGGATTAAGAGAAGCGATATGCTTGTTATGAACGGGTTCATCGGATTTGATAGATTTAATTTCCATTACAAACGAGATTGTCTGGATTTGTTTTATTATGAAAGAATTAGATTGTTCTAGTTCTCTTGGGTTCAGTAGACCTGTCACTTTTCTCTATTTCTGAGATTATAGATAAATCGTAGAACATAAGCATTGCAGCTTGTATAAACAGGAGCATTTTAAGACAAGACATTCCCAGAGGTTAGGTGACGGTCTAGTATCCAGGGCAGAATGCTTCCTTTCTTCGTGAGGATTGGGTATTGGAGAAAAATAATCAAAAAAATCTAAGACTGATTCTGGGTTGGAAAGAGAATCGGAGCCTGACCTCCACCGGTGAATTGAATCAGGCTGAAAGTTTCCTCTGGACATCATATTGGCGGGGTTTTGGACAGATGATATGTGTTTCCAGGTTGCTTGTTTCGAAGTAGTTTGAATAATGGAGACTCTATTACACACAAAGCTGCTCCACTGAGAGGGGGAGCCTTTAACTCAAAATGGTGCTACCTGAGAGTATGACCATAGGGAAGATTCATCTAAAGTCAGTACAGGTTGAAGAACTGAGTAAATTCTAGTGAAAAGTTGAGATAAAAGAGTCATGGAGCATAGTTCCAACTAGAATCCGAGAAAATAAACCATGGTTTGATGAATCTTGTATCCAAGCTAAGAAATCTATGAATAATGCACTTAAAAACTGCAAGATAAATAATTTTGAGGATGAATTAAAAGATGTATACATAAAGCTATTATGTACTTATAAGAATCTAATTAAGTTGAAGAAAAGAGTATATGAGACTGATATTATTGAAAAATTCTCAAATATAAGTAATACAAGAGAATTCTGGGCCACAGTTAGGCAGATTAGAGGCAGTATAATATCCAAATCTTTATCTGTTGTAAGCAGGGAGAATTTTTATGAAGATGTATATCCGCCTAAATTCGTTCTCTTGACAAGTTTTCAAGATGTTAATCATCCATATCTTGATTCAACTATATCTCAAGAGGAAGTATATGCTGTAATTAGTAAAACTAGAAATAATAAGTCTTCAGGATCAGATGGCATTTGCTACGAGTTTTACAAGAATCTACCACATAATTGGGTTATATACTTGACGTCATTATTTAATACCATATTTGACACTTCTCTTATTCCTAAAAGCTGGGCTAATATTTTACTCTCCATGCTGTATAAAGGCGGGCCAGTTAATAACCCCGGAAACTACAGAGGCTTAGCTATGGCGAACTGTGGACTCAAAATATTCACTAGCATTATTCTAAATAAGTTGTCCTCCTGGGTTGATAACTGTAGACTATTGGCTGAATCCCAATCTGGTTTTCGAGAAGGTCGTGGCTGTATTGATAGTGTTTACACTTTGATTTCTGTGATTCAGCTACATATCAGTCATCAAAAACGCAAGCTATTTGCTATTTTAGTTGATTTTAAGAGAGCATTCGACTCAACACACCATAAGTTATTATGGACTGAATTATTTAAGCTTGGAATATCAGCAAAAATACTTCGCGTTATAATAACATTATACTCTCAAGCAACAATTCAAATCAAAGCCTCCGATGGTTTTACTAGAAAATATAATGTAACAATGGGTGTTCTACAGGAAGAACCGCTAACTCTACTTTTATTTACTTCATTCATTGTTGATATTGAATCATTTTTCTACGAAAGTGGAGCTCGAGGTGTATATATGGATCATGTGAATGAAGTTCTGGCATTACTATACGCGGATGATATTGTTATTCTTGCACATTCTGAAATTGATGTTGTTAGAAAATTGAAAATATTAGAGAATTATACGGCAGAAAATAACCTAACAATTAATATATATACGAAAGACCAAAGTTATGCAATTTTCAAAAGGGGAATTTCAAAAATCTAAATTTTAATTTCACTATAACAATCAACCCATTGAAGTTGTGAATAAATATAATTACCTAGGTGTAACAATGTCATCTTCTGGTGTATTTCATGAAATGTCAGTAGTTACTGCAAACAAACCCACTAAACAAGAAACATAACAAGTCTTTTTTGTGATGTTATTTTTAGAGCCTTTTCGTGATGTTTATTTAAAACGTTAATAATATATCTCCTAGATGTCTTAATTTCATTACCAACTCTATTAATATCCATGTCATGTAAATAAAATATATGTTTGATGTACACAATAATACTTGAATTCGCAGTTACATACACATCCTATGAACTTCTTTTTAGCAACTTCCTATAGGAAACATACATACGATGTTAATTTGTATACTTCTCACTAATGTCACATACAGAACGTTACTGTAATATTACAAATTAACATATTTCTAAGATGATCACATGTTGCAGTTACTTTCACATCTTTCGGAATAATTTTTAGTAAGTTCGTGTGATCATGTCTTTAAGATGTTAGTTCATAAAACTCTCAGTGATATCTCATATTAAACATCACAGTAACATTAAAAAAAAAGAAGAAAACAGAAGAGGAACTGATGAACGAAACAAACCAGTAGTTATCTGTGGAAACAAAAATGACAAGCATGAAATGGCGGATGGTTTTCACTTTTGTGTTAAATTTTATTTGCAGGAAGCACATTTTTTCCACAAATCACCCACCCATTTTTAAAAAGTACTTGAATAAAGTGGTTTTCGTTAGTTCCTACTTAGCTTCAGTTTCTATGCTTAGTTATAATTCTTGTTATAATGGAGGAACAACAGCTGTTATCATAAGTGGCGGAATTGTACACTAACATTATATAATAGAGTTTACAAAATAAGGGTTTTTTCAGCTTTTAAAAAATTTTAGTTAGTAAGTATATTTTAAAAACGATTCAATATATTTTAAATCCTAGATATGCATTATACCCTACAAAAAAATTAATTTTGCAATAGGGTAGATATTATTATTAATAATAAAACATGCTCACATGTTGGCAGAGATTTGAATCTAGAAGAAAATATTTTCAATGTTCAAGATGTTTCAGAAGCTACTTACATAAATAAAATAAAAAACAAATAGTTGGTAATTATGTAAAGAAAGGGAAATAACTATTTCAGATAGTCTGATACAGACACTGTATTAAACAGTACAAAAAATATTGAATCGTGTATCTCTAGTTCTAGTTTTTGTAGTAGCAGTCGTAGCCATCAATATAGTATTGCAGGTTTAGAAAATTTTAACATTGATACTAACCATTCTTGTGAACAATTAGAGTCTGGTTAAGACTTTAAAAACAGAAATTTCTGTTAAAAAGCTCATTTCCATTTGAAAATACACTGAGTACAATGAAAAAGCCGTAAGTGTTCCTTACAATGGTACCTATATTAATCTAGTTGAAGAATATGTAACTTATGGCACTGAGTGCTCCAGTCAACAAACATAATTCAGTTATTTATTATTGTAGAAACACAGCTATTGGATACTCAATTGGATACAATTAATGTTAAACTCATTTAACTTGATAATGTGTTCATATCTCTTCTTCATGAGTAGTTTTTTTTGTATACAGTGTATTAATAATGCTTAGTTTTCATTAAAATACAATTCCATGATGTTAATATACAATATGTTCCAGGATGAAAATAACAAGATGAGAATAGTATATTATTTTATACAGAAAAGAAGTATGCATTTTCATTGCACACCTGAATTTACCTGCGAAACGGAGTGAGGCATGTAATAGAAGGTAAATCATGAAAAGTCACTTATCGAAATAAAATATGTTGTTATTCCTTTGAAGAGCCCCGCATGTATATTGTGAAAAATGGGTCCCAGTCGATTGGCTGAAAATCAAGTTTGATGTAGTTTATGATGATCAATCAAAGGTCTCCGTGGGCGCAATTTGATCTAAAGTAATTGTTTTATTAGCTGCTGTTCAGAACACCTTTAAATGTTTCACAGATAAGGATTTTGAAGTGTACGTTATGGAATGGTTGAGGCACTCGAAACAGCGACTCTTGCGTAAGAAAAAGTAATCGTAAGTAAACGATAGAATATTCTTTAATCAGATTGGATTTCTGTTGATTTAACGTAATGTTTCATAAAATCTTTGTGTAAAATTTTTATTAGTTTTAATATCATTAAAAAACTATTCTAATAAATTTTCTGTAAACTAGCTGTAATGTATGTGTATCCGTTAAACTTTATTTATTCAGTTTCAAAGTATGTTACATTATGTAACTGCATATTAATATACCCTTTTTTATTCCTTGCTTTCACTGAATGCGTTTCCACTTTCCACACTTGTTGTGTAATATGCTTACACAATTTTATTTTTTTTAGGTTGGATTTCTGGACAAGATATTTTTTTTCTAATTTTGTACCTGTTTTTTCAAATTTACTGTACTGTTCATTAAAAGTGAATAAACGTTTTAAATCCTTTATTGCTTGTTTTGCTATTTTATTTTAAATGTACAGGGTAAACAACTAAGAACGACTGTAGGCCACATCTCAGAAAAGATTCATGGTACAACTTTCAAAAAAATTACCTTTAGGTAAGTGATACTGAAAAATTGCTGGAAAATATTTTGCAGTCTCTAAAATATCCGCTAGGGGTGGAATGAACACTCGAAAACATAATAATCCAAAAAAATATACTAAAGGTGTCCGAAAAATACAAGTTTTGAAATCTTGAAGAGATTATGAAAAAATTTAATTAAGGAGATTTTTTGCCATTGTTCTTCAAATAATGGGTGGGGAAGGTTCAAACTTATGAACAAATGTATAACTTTTTCGTTTTTTAACCGATATTAATGATTTTAGCTGCATTCAAAAGAGTTTTTCTGTTCAATAAGATGGATAACAAACTTACATAATTTTGTATTCACTCGGAAATTTCAAATGTAAATTGAAGCATTTTTTTTAATTTTTATATCTGATAACGTAAATCCCTTTTCATCAGAATTCAAAAAATGTCTCATTACATTTGAAATTTCCGAGAAAATGGGTAAATTGTCGACTTTTTCACATAGCGTTGACAAAATTGCCCAATTTTCTATTTTTGTTAAGCATATGTCTTATTAAAGAAGAAAAACTCTTAAATGACGCCAAAAACAGTGATATCGATTCAATAACAAAAAAGTGTTACATTTGTTTTTTAGGTTGAACCTTTCCCCACCCCTTATTTGAAGAATAAAGACAAAAAGTCCCTAACTACATTTTTTCATAATCTCATCAATATATCAAAAATTGTATTTCTAGGATACCTTTAGTATGTCTTTTTTGGAGACAATGACAGTATTATGTTTTTAAGTGTTCATTCCACCCCATAGCAGATATTTTAGGAACTCAAAAATATTTTCCAGCGATTTTTTAGGGTCATTTTCCTGAAGGTACTTTTTTAAAGTTGTATCATGATTATTTTTTGAAATATGGCAGACTGCCGGCGTTCTTAGTTGTTCACCCTGTATTTGCTGATTAGGCACAGAAACATCTATAGGATGTCATCTAAAATGTTTGAGGTATATTATTTAGAGCTTTAAATAATGTCCATACAACATCTAAAAGAATACACTGTATTGTTTTTGATATGTCGCATTTAGATCATTGATAAGATGTTATTTTTTAGACATTGCATTAACAATGACGAGAAGTTAAAAGGCATTTCAGAATGTAACAGAAATGTTGTTTTTAGTTCGTTATAAAGACTTCCTTTTGAGGAAGTTGTAGTAACATCACAGTAATGTAAAAAGGCAGCGCTTTAACATTGCTGAGAAGTTAAGTTGAAACATCACAAATGTTAACAGCCACAATCTGGGTATAAGCGGTTGTATAGATGTGAATGTTATGAAAACAAGAGGAAAAAAAAGGAAAAACATTATCACAATGTGATGTTAAATTAACATAACTGTAATATTTATTTGCATAGTGGGAAGTAAAGCAAGCCGTTGGAACTATATTGCCAGTTATATTGGCTAATATTCACAGTTTTATTAATGCACTACGTACCAATTTACCTAACTAACTTATTAATACGATGTCCAAGATTTACACCTACAGTACTACAACAAAATAATTTAACGATAGCAGAAGATAAAAAAACATTAACGACTTATTAATTCGAAAGAAACTTTTTGAAAGTGTTTTTACCGTTTATCAAGTAACCATAGGATTAGTTGTCAAACGTTGTGTAGAATAGTTCGTAGTCAATAATTCATAAGTCCTTAATTTAACAGTTACAATGGCAGAATTTACTTTTATTGAGTGCGTAGATATTCATTTAATGTATGGACTGGCTTCTCGAAACTGTTTAGAGGCCAGAAGGCTTTATGCAGAGCATTTTGCAAACAGAGCATTGCCAGGCAGACGAACGTTTGAGCGTATTGATCTCAGCTTACGAGAAAATGGTATGAATAAGTAAATGATTTTCCATGTATACAAAACCAAATTTTAAATTTTAGGAAGTTTTTCGCCAAAAAAAGTGGAGAAGGTCCCGTACGAAGCGTACATACTGTGGCAGTTTAACAAGACTTGTTAAATGCAGTTGATAATGAACCATCAACGAGTTTACGAAAATTATCAAGAGAACATAACGTTTCGAAATCAGTTGTTCATCGCGTCTCAAAAGAACAGTTTTTCACATGAAAAAAGTACACAGTATGACAGTGGCTGATTATTCTGCACGACTTGAGTATAGCCAGTGGTTTCTGCGACAACAACAAGTAGAAAATACATTTATTAGTAACGTTCTCTTTACGGACGAATCTGGTTTCACCAGAGATGGAGTCATTAATTCTCATAATATGCATTTATGGGATGATGTGAATCCACATGGCATTATCCAAACTAGGAACCAGCATAGATTAATGGTTAATGTTTGGACACAAATAGTTGGCAATCATTTGATAGGGCCATACTTTATTGACGGTACTTTGACCGGTCAGAGATATTTGGAGTTTTTGCAAAATGAGGTATGGAACCTGTTTGATGATGTGCCTCTACAAACTCGTAGGAATTTATGGTTCACGCATGATGGGGCTACTCCTCATTTCAGTTTAGATGTACGACAGCATTTACGCACAAGGTTTCCTAATAGATGGATTGGTCGTGGAGGCCCTTTTCAATGGCCACCGCGATCAGGAGACATTAATCCTATGCATTTCTTTCTCTGGGATTATCTCAAAAGTAAGATATACGCAACACCTGTGCAAACAAGGCAAGATTTAATAGACAGAATTATGTTACACTGCAATGATATTAGAAATAATATGGGATTGCTCTTTCAAGTGCAAAGAAACAAACTTAGTAGACTTAGAATGTGCGTGGAAGTGGCAGGGGCTCATATTGAACATTTACTAGAATAATGTTAGTTTTTGTTGTTGTTTAGGAATTATTTTTTGTCAAATGTTTTATAACTTGTGTTTTTTGAGGTTTTCTTAATGGTTTAATAATGTTGTGTTCGTAATTTTGATTAAAAGTAACTAATTACGTTGTTTCCGTACCTATTTAACTCCCATTAAATAAGGTCTCAATGTTTTTATCATTTGCTATCATCAAATTATTTTTTGTAGTACTGTAGGTAGAAATCTTGGACATCGTATTGATAAGTTAGTTAGGTAAATTGGTAGTTAGTGCATTAATAAAACTGTAAATGTTAGCCAAATGGCTCATTTTATCGAATTCCAACAAAAGTTTCTTTTCGTTAGCGTAATGTGTGCGGAAGTCAATTTCGATAATTTCATACAGGGTGTGCCATCCCTGCAAAATTTTTGGATCAACAACCATTGCGGGTAGTCCGTCCCCGGCTTCAAGACACAACTGTAAATCTGTTTACCTTTCCAAAATAAACGTACACGTACATTATAGCTTTGCCGTGAATTTAATAAAGATCAAATAACTAGTACAAAAAATAAAAATTGAAACCCAATTCAAAATTAGAACTTTGGAGGCCTATAACTCGAAAACGAGGGCCTGCATAGAAAAAGTTCATATGAAGTAATAACGTTATTTTGGCTCAGATTATTCGCTTCTGACTTTTTGCCCATTAGTCCCGGGACACCCTGTATAAAAACCAGATAGACTATACTCTTATACGAACGCGTTGGCGGACATTGATTACCAATACCCAATGTAAGAGTTTTTCAAGAAACGTTGCGATCTTCGAGTCCTGCGTTGACTGAAGGAAACTCAAATCAAACATGGGAAGCAATCAAAACATAGATCGTATTCGGTGTGAACAAAACTACGAATCCAAAAACGATAAAGAAGAAACACTGGATGACGGAAAGAACAATCGATTTATTAGACTCCCGGAGAAGACTACTTCTGTCCAAAACTATTACTCCGGGGAATAAAAAGGCCCTTGACAAAGAAATTCAAAAATCCTGCAAAAACGACAGAAACCAGCACATCGCAAGACTATGCCATGAACTTGAAGAACATGCAAATACAAACAGATCCCACGAATTGTACGATACAGTCAAATATATATCTAAAGAATTTAAGCCACAGACACAAATAATGAAAAATGACAACGGAGAAACAATTACAGATGCCAACAGCATAGCAGAAGTATGGAGATAATACTGCGAAAAGCTTTTTTCTACTGATAAAGCCGAAGATTATGGCTTACCAAAAATTGATGAGGTTGGAAAAGAGCCCCCAGTCTCAAAAGCCGAAGTATAAAAAGCCATAAACCTTCTAAAGAACAACAAATCACCTGGTGATGGTGACATACCCGCCGAAACAATAAAAGCGAGCTCGGTGTTGATGCAATCCACAGGCTGTGTGCTGAGATTTGGCAAACTGGGGTCTGGCCAAAAGAATGGTGCGAATCGGTGTACATGCCGCTACACAAGAAAGGCTCTCCTATAAACTGTAGTAACTACAGAACCATAGCGCTTGTGCCACATTCCAGTAAAATTCTGCTTCACATCATAAACAACCGCTTAAAACCTTTCTTACTTCCACAGATTCCCGACGAACAGAAATGATTCATGCCAGGAAAGGGTACAAGGGAACAAATTCTGAATGTTAGACAGATAATAGAAAAAGCTTACGAATTCAATGTAAAAACTTATTTGTGCTTAGTCGACTACAGTAAGGCATTTGACTGTGTAAAATGGAAGAAATTGTGGCTTATATTCGAAAACATGGGAATACCAAAGCATATGATTATTTTGATTAAAAATCTTCACGACAACAGCTTTGGGAAAGTGAAAGTCAACAACACGCTATCTAAGTCTTTTACTCGTAAGTGCGGTGTAAGACAGGGCTGTATTATGTTACCGATACTCTTTAATATATACGGCGAGTATATAATGAGAAAAGTTCTGCAAGGCTGGCGAGGGGGATTAGCCATAGGAGGAAGAATAATTACTAACCTAAGATATGCAGACGACACCTTAATACTAGTTTGCTCAGAAGAAGAACTGACGGAAATCATGAGAAAATTGGACAGGATCAGCAGGGAACATGGTCTTGCGCTGAACAAAAAGAAGACACAAATTATGATAATAGACCGCAACCCTACCAATGTTAAACAGATCGATGGTTTTGAAGTAATTGAGAAATTTAATTATGTAGGATCACTTATTACAAACAAAGGCGGTTGCGACGAAGAAATCAAACGCAGACTGGCAATAGCACGTGACTCAACAATAAAACTAACACGGATATGGAAAGACTCTGCAATATCTAAACGCAATAAACTGAAGTTATTGAACTCCTTGATCTTTCCCATTGCCACATATGCCTCTGAGACCTGGACATTGAAAGTTGCGAATCGAAGGAAAATAGATGCCTTTGAAATTTGCGCCTATAGAAAAATGCTGCGAATCTCATACACAGAACATCGTACTAACGTGTCAATTCTTAATGAACTAAAAATCAACACAAAACTCTCAAGTGAGATAAGCCGGTAATATCTAAGGTATTTTGGACACATTCCAAGAAGAACAAATGGGCTGGAAAAACTTATTGTCGAAGGCAAAATCAATGGCAAACGACCAAGAGGAAGGTCTCCGACGCGCTGAGTGAATCAAACCAAGAAAATCATCGGTCACGGTCTGCAAGGAAGCTTCTCTTGCAGATCAAGATAGAGAAGGATGGAGAACTACGATTCGAGCAATTGAGACATGAGGTCACCATACTCTTTCGAGAGTAGACGGATAAGAGAGAGATAAGCACTTATTAGTTAATTTATTCTCCACTGAGGACACTTCTATCCTTTTCCACCAGACTATCGTTCCGTAGGAGATGGTTGGCCTAATAACTGTTGTGCGAAGCCAGTGTATCACTTCACGTCGTATTCCCTAGGTTTTGTCCATAACTCGTCTGTATTGCCAGAACATCCTAGTTGCCCAAGTAGTAGATTTTTCTAGATGTGTCCACCGATTCAGTTTAAAATCGAGTGTCACTCGCAGATATTTCACCTCGTTAGATATTTCAAGTTTTTCTCCGAATAGTTGTACTCTACCCTGCAGAAGAGGTCTTCTATTCGTAAAAGCAACTAGTTTATTCGTAAAAGCAACTAGTTTGATTTTCTTCTGGTTGACTGTTAGATGTGTCCTCCAATTCAGTTTAGAATCGAGTGTCACTCGTAGATATTTCACCTCTTTAGATATTTCTAGTTTTTCTCCGAATAGTTATACTCTACCCTGCAGAAGAGGTCTTCTATTCGTAAAAGCAACTAGTTTATTCGTAAAAGCAACTAGTTTAATTTTCTTTGGTTTGACAGTTAGATTTGTCCTCCAATTCAGTTTAGAATCGAGTGTCACTGGCAGATATTTCACCTCTTTAGTTTTACTCCGAATAATTGTACTCTACCCTGCAGAGGAGCTCTTCTAATCGTAAAAGCAACTAGTTTATTCGTAAAAGCAACTAGTTTGATTTTCTTTGGGTTGACTGTTAGATGTGTCCTCCAATTCAGTTTAGAATCGAGTGTCACTCGCAGATATTTCACCTCGTTAGATATTTCTAGTTTTTCTCCGAATAGTTGTACTCTACCCTGCAGAAGAGGTCTTCTATTCGTAAAAGCAACTATTTTATTCGTAAGAGCAACTAGTTTGATTTTCTTTGGGTTGACTGTTAGATGTGTCTTCCAATTCAGTTTAGAATCGAGTGTCACTCGCATATATTTCACCTCTTTAGATATTTCTAGTTTTTCTCCAAATAGTTGTACTCTACCCTGCAGAAGGGCTCTTCTATTCGTAAAAGCAACTAGTTTGATTTCCTTTGGGTTGACTGTTAGATGTGACCTACAATTCAGTTTAGAATCGAGTGTCACTCGCAGATATTTCCCCTAATTAGATATTTCAAGTTTTTCTCCGAATAGTTGTACTCTACCCTGCAGAAGAGGGTTACTGTTCGTAAAAGCAACTAGTTTATTCGTAAAAGCAACTAGTTTGATTTTCTTTGGGTTGACTGTTAGGTTCTCTTTAAGGCACCAGTCTTCCACAATTTGTAGTGTTTCTTGTAAAACATTCGTGACTGTATCCGGGAATTTCCCATTTCTGACAATCACTAGGTCGTCCGCGAAGCCCTGCGTCCATATACCTTGATCATTTAGCCTGCAGATCATGTCATCTACAATTCAATTCCACAATAGTAATGAGAGTACTTTTCCTTGAGGACACCCTTTAGCTGTCCTGACAGTATACGTTATATCGTGCATGTGTGCCGATATTCTCCTATGCTCTAGCATGGATCTTATCCATCTGCATGTGACGCCATTAGTTATTCGGGCATCTTCGGCATTTGGCTGCCAAGTTTGGTCTGCTAAATTCACACCAGTGTTTAAATTGATGGTAATGGTGGTTTCTTACAATCCTATGAACTGTAGTTGAAGACACGCCAGTATGTACAGCAATGGCCCTTATGGAATCTCTATTATTTTAGTTGATCAATTTCTAAAACGTCCAATCACTGCGCCGTTTGCACCTATCATATTTACTAGATTTTCATATATTTTTAATTAGAAACATTTGAAAAGGTTATTGAAATTCTAAATTTAATTTACACTCTTGTAAATGTACAGTAAAATTCTTGATACCGTGAAATACTTGATTCGCAATTCCAATGGTGAAAAAAAAACACCACGAGTGCTTAATATTAACTGATACAATATCGGCATGGCAATTCAACCGCCTGTTAAACTAATATAACACCGGGGAGGTGTTTTCCACTGTTCATGACTAATGTTTAATGCGTTTCTGTATAAATATTTCTTGATATAAAATCAAATCATATATAGAGATGTCCATAAGTTTGCATGTTAACTGGCAATCGTACGTGTAAAATACGAACTATATGACAAATGTAGTGGTCGTTTCTCCGCAGATATCGTGTTTAAACATACTGCAATAAAAGTATTCTCATGATTTTTATTTTAGCATCTTGGGTGCCTCGTTTCTTTTTTAGTATACATTCACACGAAGTAAGAGATAAATATTGTGCCATGTTTGGTAGCAACATAGTCGCTGCTAACTTTATCGTGTCATCACAAGATATAAGTGTTTTGAAAGCGATATAATCGTAATTTGTTTTTATTTTAATTTTAAGCTTGTAACGTGTCGACAAATAAATTTTGTATTACGTAAATATTTATATGCAGACAAAACTTAATTACACAATGTGGAAAACAAAATAGATTTTTGTTAGGAAATTATGAAAAGCGAAAATTAAAATATTAGTAGATTGTTTTATTAGCATTAAAAATGACACTTTTTTGACAAGCACATTTTGCATTTGCGTGGCATAGTGTAACGGAGTCGAATGCAAAATTGCGAGTCAATAAACAAATTCATTTTTAATCCGAATGAGACATGCTATTTTGTCTCCAACCGTAATCACGCATTTTGCATTTAACTATCTATTAATTTGTGCTTTGAAATTATTCAAACCACATTGAGATGATGAAACAAAGTAGGTAAGTGGGATATATCGACGTAGTCATAGATACTTTGTCAAACATTAGTAGCTATATTGCTTATTGTGTTAATTTGTGATTGTTTGTGTTCCAATTTGTCAAAAATTCTCTAAAAATGGAATCTAATGAAGATTGTTGTGTACCTAAAGAGATACAGGAGGGTGCAAAAAAATGCTTTAAATCTTCTCCCACCAAAATCTCGAGAAATTTATGAATATTGTAATAAACACGAATACCAAATAGAAAAATTTAAATTAGTAACTTTCAGAACACACGGTAAAACATATTTTATTTCAAATATAATTAAAAAGTGGAATGCGACCCACTTTTTCTTTAGAAAAATGATGTAGAACCTTAACAGCTTTGAAACAAATAAAACATTTTACTAGGTCAAAATTAAATAATTGTTTTGTATACAACTAGTTAATAAGGAAAAATTGAGGCCGCTTCAAAACAAAAAAATGGATTTTTGCAATTCAACAAAAAAGCCCAAACCTAATTCGGGAGGATAGTAAAAACCAAGTACAGAGCAGTCAGCGCGACAGACAGTGTCGGGCGAAAAACACGAAGGGAAAAACCCTTTCCCTGTCACGGTAACGGGTATCAGTGCTCTTGGTGTTAGCGGCTTCAGAGGAAGAAGTTTTTCTCCGTTATGTCAGGGTGTAAAAGGGATACTTAGATATCCTTGACGGTGAGCACTGTCCCCCGTCGGTGACACAAAACGGGAAAACTCGCCCTCTACTCGAAGTTCAACATAGCTCGATACCGGTTACTAGCGTTACCCACGGTTTCTAGAAAGTTAGTGAAAACAGGCAGTAACGAAGACCGGAGAAAGGGAGTTTCCAACGCAGTAAGTTTTTAAACAAGTTGAGATTCAAGTTTTTTTTCTTGAGGAGAAATTCATTCGTTTTATTATTGTACGCTGGTTCTAAACTTGGTATTTATAACATAACTATATAGATAGGTCGAAGCTATAACAGTATATTTATTTTATTATTTATTCTTTCACGGGGATTTGACAAGTTGGCAGGTTTCAATTAAGTATGGCATGTCCAGGCTCGTTATATAGGATATGAGTTTATCGTGTGTCATGACAGAGTAAGGTTTTCTCCAAAATTGTAGGAACATTTCGCTTTCTTTAGGGTGCATATAACCAACAGGAGTCAGGCACTATTTATTTGATTATTGTTTTACGCCACATAATTCGCTTCCACCTCGTAGATGAAAAATAAACAACGGTTAAACCGAGATTTATTTGTACTTAGTAACACGGGCCCGGAACGTATGATTTTGTCTCCTTGAAGTCCCATTTCCAGTGAAATTTCGCTACGGTAAATAAAAGCTAATTATTTCAGACGTGGTTAGGTAATTTCATTATATTAAGTAAAATAAATAAACATTATAGGTTATTCAAAGACCTGAAAATTGCATCTCGGAACTTACGCACTGAACGGGATTGTCGATAAACATTTATTACTCATAGATCAGCAGAATTTTTGTTTTACGACTCTGCTTTCACTTTTTGTTGATACAAAGTGCAATGACTCGAAACCACAGTCGTTTTGTATAGTATAGTTTTAAGAACAAAATAAGAATTTCTCGCAACGAGGCAGGGTAACTTCGAAATAAGGGTTAAATCATACGCCCTCGCACACGTTGAACATATTAAATGATAAGTGGGTAATATTTTTGTTCTATTTCATGGTGAGGGATATTATATTGGTTTCGTTGGTAGTCATATGTTATACAGCGATAGATTTAGTATGTACAATTTATAGATAAGTGTATAGTTACTTTTATAGTGGGGAAATTTAATATTTGTTTGGATATTGGGATTTTTTTATATATACATATATATATATATATATATATATATATATATATATATATATATATATATATACAGAGAAAGTTTCATTATATTTTTTGATACAATTTTGTGGTTTACCGATACTTTATTTAGAAACCTACCCCGAAGTTTCCCCTAGAGTGTCTATCGTTATTGGGTACGAGGCCGAACTCAGAGAACAATCCTGTCCTGGCGAAGAAGATCAAACCGTTTTAAGCCCAGGTGCTCCCCGTCGAAATCGGACTGGAATCGCTTTTTTCACGCTCGGCTGCATATTTAAGAAGAGAATTGGTGACAGCAGGTATTAGAGTTGGTGACAGCGGACTCGGTATAGCAGGAGTCAAATTTATCACGTTTGAGGGCCAAAGTATTACAATAGGGTCACCATAAGAGTGTATAATACAAGGTGGCATTTATTACATCTGGTAAAACAAAGTCAAGATTTTATTACACTGGTGACAGCGGATTTTTTTTTGTTAACTAACAACTCGGTAACAAAGGGTAGAGTCTGGAAACTATGCGTACCAACGTTTTATGGATTGGTGCAAAGAAAAAAAAGAGTTATATTCAGAAGATGTACTGATGGTGTATTTCTCAAATTTAGAAAATAAAATGAAGTCGTCGACGCTTTGGTCACAATATTCAATGTTGCGGTCAACTTTGGATATAAAGAAAACGGGATTGATATCAGTAAATATTCAAAGTTACGTGCTTTTCTCAAGAGACAAAATGAGGGACATTTACCGAAAGAAGCGCGAGTATTTCCAAAGGAGGAAGTTGATCGCTTTTTGAATAGTGCACCTGATAATCTATATTTGATGATGAAGGTAAACGCTTTTAAAATAAACGAACATTTTCAAAAAGTTTCTTTATAGGTTGTCCCAATATTGAGGGCTACAGGCGCATGCCGTTCTGATGAATTAGTCAATTTAACAATTGATAATGTTGAAGATTTGAAAACCGCCTTAATTATAAAAATTCCCATTACTAAAACTAAGAAATCATGCTATTTTACTGTGTTGGGAGACAATTATTTCAATTTCTATCGAAAATATGTTCCTTTACGTCCAACCGGATTGAAATAACGTCGATTATTTCTCAGATATCTTAATGGAAAGTGTCATCGAATGGTGGTTGGTATTCATACAATCAAAAGCGTCCAGCAAAAAATAGCACAATTTTTGAAGTTGGACAACTGGAAAGAGTACACTGGACACACATTACGACGAACGTCTGCTACTCTTTTAGTTGATGGTGGTGGTGACCTCAGTTGTCTTAAAAGATACGGTGGATGGAGATCGAGCACTGTGGCGGAAGGCTCTATTGAAGACGCACTCCTAAACAGAGAAATATTGCAAAAAGAATACTGCAAGTTGATAGTGATAATGATAACCCAAGCACTGTATCCATTTCTGATGTCACAACAACATCTAAAATATTAACGAAAACGTGTTGGATTGTCTTGAGAATTGCTCAAAGAATGAGGATGCGGGCAGTTCTAGTGGTTTATTTAATTTTAATACTTGTTCAAACTGAATATTTAATATCAATGTGGCTGAACAATAATTATAAATAGTCTTCAATAAATTGTTTCAAATTGAAAGTACCAAGTTTTGATTGAAATCAACACTTAAATGACAGCTTTTGGCTCCTAGGTTTAAAAGTGCAACTTTTGCTCCTAGGAATAAAAGTGAATATTGTTGTTGCTAAGATATCCATTTTTTTTGATCAGTAAAAAAAACGGCAACTTTTGAGACTCCTGACGGTTAAAAAGTGTCATACTTTTGAAGCGGTTGGAGAAAAACACACTTTTTTGTGTGTGCAAATTGTTGAAAAACACTGATTTATACATGTTATTTATTACCATTCTTTTATTTCCAAATAATTCCGTAGCAACAACAAACATAAACATAGCATAACTCGCGCTAGGGTTTTAGAGGAGGGAGTTATGGATTCATAACTACCGCTGATAATAATTGGACATTGTAGGAATTTCCCATAAATTCCTACAATGGATCTTAATTTAACATTAAGCGAAAGGTTCGAAGTTTAAATCTCCGCGCCTTTTATTCATGTTCACGGAACCAATTGGTACCTCCCGCGCCATAAGCCGCAAAATTACCGCCAACGAAAGGCAATCAGTAGTCTTGGCTCACCTCTTGTGACGATATGATCAAGTGTTGATTCATTGGTTTAAATACATACCTAATTTCGTTTATCAATTTAATGTAACTGCAACAAATGAGAGTGTAAATATGACGTGAAGTGCTTTTCCGACATTGGTCAGTGAATTTCTGTATTGTAAGTACTATTTTTACTAAAAAATTATTGTTTGAATCCGCATGGTCGCCTAGACCGGTTCATCGGTAGTTTAGCGCTGTTGCCGTATCCAATACTAAAGTTTGGTACTTCGTTCTTGTAAGAATTTAAATAGAGGGATTGTGAGTGAGCCGTATTTTTATTACTCCTTTATTCTCAACGACAATTTCAGCGTTCCCGTCAACAAAAGGTTGGCGAGTCTTCTTGTTTTAAAATACTCAAAAACATGTCGGGAAGGAAAGGATCAACCAACTAAACTTAGAGGAACCAGCCAAATATCGCTAAGGCGAATTTCCCTTCTCGTACATAGTTTTTATTGGTCCTTCGAGCCGGATTTAGTCTGTCAATTTGACATATCCATTTTTGCCTCTGCAGCAACTTGATATATCCATTTCCGCCTTTGCGGCAATTTGATTTCTTGGGTCTGTCTGAACCCTATTCTTCTTTACTCTAATAAACATTCCAAAAAGTTGTTCATTAGACTCTCGTGAGGGCTGAGAAACTGTAAAAAATAAATACTGAAACAGTGATATGTATATAAGTGCGATTTGATTGCTCGGGAAATTAAAGACAGTCCGGCAACAGCGCGCGAAGCGAGTTCTGAATCTAGAATGGTCAAAACTGCTGGCCGTTTTTACTTCAACGACACCTCGCTCAAGGGGGGTGTATAGGATTAGGAGCCGGTTTGGAAGTGTTTATAAACAGCATATTTTGAAGAAACTAGTGTTTATTTACATGTCGGGTTTTTGTTACCTCAATAATACATGGTATAATAAATACATCGTTAAGTTTGAGGATATTTAATTAGTGTATTTAGTTATATCTAGGCACATTTTCTTATACTGTTGAAAGTAATTTACAGTTTTCTAAATATTAGATATTTTGTTTATCAATTATCTATTTGCGTTTACATGCATTTTAGTACACTGTGAAAAATAAATCACTGTATTTTCTTCATTATTACTTTGGATATTTAATTAGTGTATTTAGTTATATCTAGGTACATTTTCTTACACTGTTAAAAATAATTTACAGTTTTCTCAATGTTTGATATTTTGTTTATTAATCTCAATATTAATTAGCAATGTGCGTTTATATGCATTTTTAGTACACTGTGAAAAATAAATCACAGTATTTTCTTCATTATTACTTTGGATATTTAATTAGTGTATTTAGTTATGTCTAGGTACATTTTCTTACACTGTTAAAAATAATTTACAGTTTTCTCAATGTTTGATATTTTGTTTATTAATCTCAATATTAATTAGCAATGTGCGTTTATATGCATTTTTAGTACACTGTGAAAAATAAATCACAGTATTTTCTTCATTATTACTTTGGATATTTAATTAGTGTATTTAGTTATATCTAGGTACATTTTCTTACACTGTTAAAAATAATTTACAGTTTTCTCAATGTTTGATATATTGTTTATTAATCTCAACATTAATTAGCAATATGCGTTTATATGCATTTTTAGTACACTGTGAAAAATAAATCATAGTATTTTCTTCATTATTACTTTGGATATTTAATTAGTGTATTTAGTTATATCTAGGTACATTTTCTTACACTGTTAAAAGTAATTTACAGTTTTCTAAATATTAGATATTTTGTTTATCAATTATCTATGTGCGTTTATATTCATTTTTAGTACACTTTGAAAAATAAATCACAGTATTTTCTTCATTATTACTTTGGATATTTAATTAGTGTATTTAGTTATAAGTAGGTACATTTTCCTACACTGTTAAAAATAATTTACAATTCTCTCAATATTAGATATTTTGATTATGTATCTCAATATTGTTTATCTTTTTCCGTTCACGTGCAATTTTAGTACACTGTGAAAAATAAATCACAGTATTTTCTTCATTATTACTTTGAATATTTGATTAGTGTATTTAGTTATATTTAGGTACATTTTCTTACACCGTTAAAAGTAATTTACAGTTTTCTAAATATTAGATATTTTGTTTATCAATTATCTATTTGCGTTTACATGCATTTTAGTACACTGTGAAAAAATAATTCACAGTCTTTTCTTCATTATTACTTTGAATATTTGATTAGTGTATTTGGTTATAAGTAGGTACATTTTCTTACACTGTTAAAAATAATCTACAGTTTTCTCAATGTTTGATATTTTGTTTATTAATCTCAATATTGATTATCTATTTGCGTTTACATGCATTCTAGTACACTGTGAAAAATAATTCACTGTAATTTCTTCTTTATTATTTTGAATATTAATACCGTATTTGGTTATAAGTAGGTTATAAGTAGGTAGGTATTTTCTTACAATGTTAAACTAATTTTCAGTAATTTGCATGCTATTGAAATACTTATCGCATTGATTGGAAAAGCTTTGTCTATTCGGTTATTCCATATATTGTAAAAATTTACTCGCTACTTTAGAAGCTTATTTTAATTCAGGTGGAGTTCAACTTTGATTGGTTACACTTTGATTCAATCATGTCGCTAAATCACTTGAAAAATAAAAGAGGGGGTTTCAAATCGCAATTATCTCGAATTGAAACATTTGTGTCGGAGCTGACTGGCTCCGAAGAGGTCTATATACTTAAAGTCAAACTTAAAAGCATATCTGGTCACTATGACAATTATCAAAAAGTCCAATTGGAAATCGTTTCATTATCTAACCCGGACGACGACAACTACTCTTCCGACGATGAGGCCGAGAACGTTGTCGCCGACCGTTTTGAAAGTTGTATTGCTATGCTTGAACTTCTAATAGAAAATAAGCAAAAAGAATCACTCAATTTAAATACTAGGCCAAACGATGTATCTAATGTCGTGTTACCTAAAATTAACATTAAACCTTTCTCAGGGGCTGCATCAGAGTGGCCATCCTTTATTGACTTGTTCACAGCACTGGTGCTTAATAATAATAATTTAAAGTCGGAGGGTGAAAAGTTTTATTACCTTAAAGGGCTGTTACGTGGACCACCTTTGGAAATGATTGAGTCCTTAAGCGTAACAAATCAAAATTTGAATATTGCCTTAAATATTCTTAAAAAGGCATATGACGATAAATATAAATTACTGTATTCTTTGTACCAAACTTTGGTGGATCAAAAACCTGTCTTGAAAAGTACTTCGGTCGAGTTGCGCGAATTTCAGATATCGACGCGTAAGACATTTGATTTGATTAAAAATATGAATTTATCGCCGGAAGTAAATTTTGAGTCATTAATAATATTTTTAATGGAGCAAAAACTTGATTTTAATTCAAGACGAGCCTTCGAAAGTGAGCGCAAGCCAGAGCTTATCCCTACAGCTGAATATTTCTTTGATTTTCTACAGCAACGCCAATCAATGTTAGAAAATTTAAATCTTTTTGAAACCAACACTAAGGGTAAATTCAACCCCAAGTCTAATAATGTTTGTAAAAATAGGGTGACATTGGTATCTAGTTTAAGTTCTTCGCAACAGTACCATTCTAGTTCTTCTCGGGTTAATAGACCGAGCTGTCTTCATTGTTCAGACCCCTCTCATCTTATATACGGTTGTTCCAAATTTATGTCCTTATCACCTCAAGAGAGGTATCAGATAGTCAAAGCTAAAAAACTTTGTGTAAATTGCCTGAATAGTACCCATAGTACTACCGATTGTAAATCCCTTAGGAGATGTGCAACTTGCAATAAGTCTCATCATAGTTACTTACATTTTGACAGTCAGAACATATTGCCAAACAACTCTAACAATCGTAATAATCCTAGAGCCTCCTCTTCCGGAAGCCCCAATGTAACCTCTCTATCCAATGTAAATAATCACCCCTCTCCTATTAATGTACATAATAATACGTCCCCAGATCAAATTAATAGATCTAATTTCATAAATACCAGTTCTGCACCACCTAATCAATCACCTGAACCTCCGGAGTCAGTGAGATATCAAACTGCTTTGACTGCCATGTCAGCAAAAGACAGTATTGTACTATTGCCTACGGCTTTAGTGAATGTTAACGGTTTCAATGGTCGGTGTTTGGCTGGACGAGTTCTTCTTGATTCCGCTAGTCAAATGAGCGTTATTAACCGTGCCTTTGTACAAAAATTGAATTTAGTCTCTCGCAAACAAACTCTTAATATTTCCGGATTAGGTAGCAATAACTACACCTATAGTAGAGAAGTGGTAGATATCACATTTAATTCTCAAATTGCACCTTACAGTACTTTCACTATATCTTGCTCGGTCATAGATAAAATAACAAATAGTTTACCACAATCTTCTATCTCACCTTCTAATTTTAAAATTCCATCCCATATAAAACTTGAGCTAGCTGACCCTTTATTCTTTGAATCCGGTCCAATAGATCTTCTTATTGGCTGTGATTTATATCATTACCTGCTTAAGGGGACCGTACTTAAAACGGATCCTTATTCTCCTTCCTTTATAGATACTCACCTGGGATATGTTATCGCGGGTCCTATCCCTTTGAGAAATGCTAACTCCTCCCAGCATAAACCTAAGTCTGCTTATTCCTTTTTGACGGTTTATAATGATCAAGTCTATCAATATTCTGACCTCCAAAGGACAATGGAGAAATTCTGGGAGCTTGAGGAAATTCCCGAATGTCCATCACAAGATCCCAGCGAGGAATATGTTGAACAACTATTTCGGGATACAACCGTTATCCTACCATCGGGGCGGTATCAGGTAGATATGCCTCTACTCGCAAATCAGAATAAAAAACTAGGCCAGTCATTCGGTATAGCCATCCAACGATTCTCTTCTCTTGAAAGAAAATTCAATGCTAATCCTACCCTTTTCTCTGAATATAAAAAAGTAATTTCAGAATATCTAACACTCAATCATGCTCAAGTCATTCCTCTGTCTTTCTATAACACTGTGTCTAATGATTTCAAGTATTTTATACCCCATAGGGCGGTGATACGTGAGGAAAGCGCATCCACCAAACTTCGGATCGTGTTCGATTTTTCGGCTAAAACCGATTCAGGTTTCTCTCTTAATGATTTAACGTCGAAGGGATACCAAGTTCAGGATAACCTATTCGACATTTTGTGCAGATTTAGATGCTATAAATATGTCCTGTGTGCGGACATCAAAATGATGTATAGGTTCATAGATATCAATCCCATGCAACGCTATCTCCAAAACATACTGTGGAGGGATAACCCCACGAAACCCCTTCAATGTATCCAATTATCGAGGCTTAGTTTCGGACAGAACTGTGCCCCTTTCTTGGCCACCCGAGTCTTGAAAGACATTGCCTTAAATAGTCCCGATTGTCCAAATGCGCAGCAGGCTATTCTTCATCAAACCTACATGGATGATATCTTAACTGGAACCAATAAGGAAATGGACTTACCGGCTCTTTATGCCGAATTGACCAATATGCTTGGAAAACATGAGTTCCAACTTCACAAATGGCAATCAAATTCATTCAAGTTTTTACAGTCAATCGATGAATTACCTAACGCTGAATTGGATCGTAGTTTTGACGATTCGTCAAGCAAAATTCTAGGACTAAAATGGAATCCTGCGTCTGATATTTTACACATCCAAACTGCCAAGTTGGCTGATTGTTCTCATATAACGAAACGAAGGATATTAAGTACCGTCGCCAGTACATTTGACCCTCTTGGGTTAGTAAACAATCTGACCGTGTTTGGCAAACTGTTAATGCAATCGGCCTGGAAATCCCAGATAGGGTGGGATGTTCCCATTTCCGACACATCCATAATTACTCAGTTTAATAAATTCCTTTCCTTATTAACTGAAGCTGCTCACCTCCGAGTACCCAGATACCTATTTAACCAAAAAATTATTACTTCGTGTTCTCTCCACGGGTTTTGCGATGCCAGTCAAAAGGCATACGGAGGGTGTCTCTATTTAGTAGCGATCTACGCTGATAATTCTAGATCCTCTCGCCTAATTACTGCTAAATCTCGTGTGAATCCTTTGAAAATTACTTTGACTATTCCCAAGTTAGAGCTGTGTGCAATGGAGCTGTTGTCCACTTTAGCTCGCAGAATAGTTCAGATTCTGTGCATTTCTCTTCACATCTCTTCCATAAATTTATGGTCCGACTCTCAAGTCGCTCTCAGTTGGGTGAAACGGTCTTCTAATGATTTTTCTCCCTTTGTAGCTCGGCGTGTCCTAACCATTCAAAACAATAGTAAAGATTTTATATGGCGACATGTCAAATCCGATTTAAACCCAGCCGATTTACTTTCTCGTGGTAAATTCTCATCTGATGTCTGGATTTTTTGGTTCGAGGGTCCTCGATTTCTACTTGAATCTAAAGATTTTGATTCTATGGATTCTTTCGAACCTATTGACGACTTGCCTGAAGTCAAAAAGGTCAACCTTGCTATAGTCAACAGCGACTTAAACTTTTGGGAACCTATATTTTTCCGATTCTCAAAATTTATAACCTTAAATAGGGTTATAGCCCATATACTCAAATTTATAAACCTATCGAGGAGAAAATTCAGAGACGTTGGTTCGTTATCTGTTGAAGATCTCCGCATTGCCCATGATTTTATAATCAAACAAATTCAACATAAACACTTCTTCAACGAAATTCGTTGTTTAAAAACTAACGTTCCGATTGGAAACAAAGACTTAATTCCATTGAACATTTTCTTGGATAATGACGGCCTTCTAAGAGTGGGTGGCCGATTACAATTTTCTACTTTACCTTTCAATCAAAAATTTCCCTTGCTGTTACCACAAAATGATCATGTGGTTGATTTGCTAATAATACGGGAACATCGCCGTCTTGGCCATGGTGGAGCCCAAAATGTGTTAGGAAATTTAAGGCTACAGTACTGGCCCTTGAATGGCACTCGTCTTGTCAAAAAATTGATAAAAAGCTGCATCACCTGTTTTAGATTTAATGCCCAGTTCGCCTCTCAAATAATGTCCCCGTTACCCCTTGACCGAGTGCAAAAATCTCGCCCCTTTTCCAAAACTGGCATCGATTTTGCTGGACCTGTACAAATTAAATCTTCGCGCTTAAGAAAAGCCCCAATACAAAAGGCCTACATTGCCATATTCATATGCATGGTGACAAAGGCGATCCATATCGAATTAGTAAGTGATCTCTCTACCGATGCATTTATCGCCACTCTTAAAAGATTTCTCAGTCGTAGAGGGAATCCTCAGACTATCTATACTGATAATGGTTCCAACTTTGTGGGAGCAAGGAATCAATTACGAGAACTCTCCATTTTTCTCAAATCTTCCGAAAGTATCAATAAGATACAGTCTTTTCTTTCAACTACAGAAATTAATTGGAAGTTTATTCCTCCGCGGTCACCGCACTGGGGTGGCTTATGGGAAGCGGCTGTGAAAAGCGCCAAATCCCACCTCACCAAAATAATTGGCAATTCGTGCCTTACCTTCGAGGAACTCTCCACGGTTCTGAGTCAGATCGAAGCTATCTTGAACAGCAGACCATTATACCCGATGTCAAATGATCCTACCGATCTATCTCCTTTGACACCAGGTCATTTTTTGATCGGAGCACCTTTAACCGCTTATCCCGATCGCGATCTATCTACCATCCCTGTAAACAGATTAACTTTTTGGGAACAATGTACTAAGATGAACCAAGAATTCTGGAAGAGGTGGAGCACCGATTATCTGCATCGACTGCAGCATCGACCTAAGTGGTGTAAAGCCTCAAACAATCTTCAGCTTAATCAGCTTGTACTAGTGCAATCGGAGGACCGTCCTCCTTTGAATTGGCCCCTTGCCAGGGTAGTGGAACTACTAACTGGCAAAGACGGCAATGTTCGTGCCGCACGTGTAAGAACTGTGGATGGAGTTTATATTCGTCCTATTACTAAGTTAGCTCCTCTACCATGTATGGACTGAGTTCTATCTACATTTGGAGTAGAACGTATTTTTTTTTTCTTTTTTCTTTTTCTTTTCTCCCTCCTTCTTGCTTAAAATTTAGATTCTGCTCCTAAACTGTTCCTCTCATCTTTGCCCCGGCCCCCAGTATGTAGGAATTTCCCATAAATTCCTACAATGGATCTTAATTTAACATTAAGCGAAAGGTTCGAAGTTTAAATCTCCGCGCCTTTTATTCATGTTCACGGAACCAATTGGTACCTCCCGCGCCATAAGCCGCAAAATTACCGCCAACGAAAGGCAATCAGTAGTCTTGGCTCACCTCTTGTGACGATATGATCAAGTGTTGATTCATTGGTTTAAATACATACCTAATTTCGTTTATCAATTTAATGTAACTGCAACAAATGAGAGTGTAAATATGACGTGAAGTGCTTTTCCGACATTGGTCAGTGAATTTCTGTATTGTAAGTACTATTTTTACTAAAAAATTATTGTTTGAATCCGCATGGTCGCCTAGACCGGTTCATCGGTAGTTTAGCGCTGTTGCCGTATCCAATACTAAAGTTTGGTACTTCGTTCTTGTAAGAATTTAAATAGAGGGATTGTGAGTGAGCCGTATTTTTATTACTCCTTTATTCTCAACGACAATTTCAGCGTTCCCGTCAACAAAAGGTTGGCGAGTCTTCTTGTTTTAAAATACTCAAAAACATGTCGGGAAGGAAAGGATCAACCAACTAAACTTAGAGGAACCAGCCAAATATCGCTAAGGCGAATTTCCCTTCTCGTACAGACATCTCTCGATGAATTGCACACAATAATAGTGAATTTATAAAATTTCCCACCAAAATTAACTCCCAAACCATTCGAAAGGTGGGATTTGTCTTCTAAATCAGTATTAACAATAGTAGTCGAAATTGAGGCTGCGTTTCTTGTGATACAATTTTGGAATCAACTCAGCAAGGAAAATCCGCGGATGGAAGAAAATGGAGGTGTTTCATTTGAAAAAACTGATGCTGATGAATCATAGATTATTCTTCTAAGAAACACTAAATTAAAATAAAAAATCGACTTCTCTCGGTATTTTTCCGTCTCATGCGCTATTTCGTGGTCGCACTGTATATATTTCTGAGTGTATAACTTGATTATAGGTTCCACATTTCTGTTTTTAGAAAATTTCGGTTATATTCTTTGGACTATTATTAACAAAGACACTTTCTATATAATCAAATAAAAATGTTTATTATTACAAAGACAGTAAAAACTAAAAGCACCTGCTAAAATTTTCATATAATTGCGAATATTAAAAGGTCGACACAATAACTACAAAGTTAGGGATCTCAATAATGGACCCATAATATATATTCTAAAGTAGTCCCAGAGGCAACGAACTGTCAGATCGATGAGTGAAAATCGTTTTAGGGTTTACCGTGTAATTAACCAGTGGCTCAGGAACGCCTCGTGAATGCATAAAAAATTAGAACAAATTTTTTTTCGGAATATGCATTATTTCCATTCTGAAAAAACTAATTAAAACTTTTATGGTTTTTAGATAATTTATGACGGAATATTTGACATAAACGAAAATATAATTTGAGCTACAATAAATTTGTATTATTTATGGCTATTAGAAAATATAAATACAAACAGTTGAGATTGTCCCAGGAATTAATTATTTAGAAGCCTTTCCATTTACATGGCAAGGACAAAAATCAAAACTGCAGGTACTAGTCTAATGAAAATCCTCATTGGATGGTGGAGGCATATACGCAGTATCCACAAAAGATCAATGTGTGGGTAGGAATTATTAATAACATAAGTATAGTATTCCTTATAGTATTTTGAAATAATTCATTTATTTAAAAAGAAATGTCAGAATTAAAGGACAAGAAAAATAATTATCTACTCGGTTACACAAGTGTCAGTTGGGGTGGTTTCCTGTGCTTGATCTTCCGAATAAAATCTTGACAATCTCTTGTTGACGGGCGCCAACTGATTTTTCCATCTAGGCCAATCACGATAAGCTACCCCCTCAAAACCCAGTAGAATGAGGGGTAAAAATAAAGCAAACAGCAGCTTACACAAAATGAAAAAACGTCCAGTGACAATTTTAATTAAAATCCAAAGAAGTATTTACTGCCCTCCCCCCATAAAATCAAATCAAGCCGAAATCTGATATAAGAGATAAAATGAATCAAAGCAAAATTTATCACTTACGTGATCAAGTGATTAACTACCATATAAAAACTATCTTGAACAATGTAAGAAAACCTAGTTAGTAGGAAATTGATATGGCTACCTTTACTCTAAGACTGTCTTATGACAAAATTGTATGAGTTGAACACATGTGAATTTGTGAAATACACAAACACGAAATAATGTATGCCACAATAAGTGACACTACAGGACTGGGTGCTGGTACAAATGCGCAGGGGAATAGAGAAAAATTATTCATCGTAAAACATTACTTACCGCATGATACTAATTTCCACCATTACATTAGTTGAAAGAGTACGTGAAAAAGAAAATATAAGTTTTGTTCAAACCCAAAAATGTAAGAGAAACTTAATTTAGCCCTACATGTAACCACCCCAGTCTCGGAGGGTTGCAATACAATAATGACGTGGGATTCAGCAAGTGGAAATCCAGAAGGTGATGAATCCAAAGATTCAGGACAATGCTTGTCCTGGCAGCTGCGCGAACACGAAGCCAAAACGTAGTTCCACAAATCGAACCAACAGCGTCCAACTCCAACTCCAAACAGTAAATAAACTGCTAATCTTATACCAGTTACAAGGCTCGAACTTTAATCGATAATCGAACCCAATCTAAAATCCGTAACTACAAACCCTAAAAAAAATACAAATGTATCAACCAAAAGTTGGCCTAATCCACTGGACTACATTTACAATATTTATCCCTGAAAATATGTCCCCACCATAGACAGATAATTGTACTTGTCGCCCTGTAACTAACTTATCAAATAATGTTGTGCAAACAAACTTAAATTGAATATTGAATATGTTCTAGCAACATCAAAGTGCAACCAATATACAATTATTTTAGTCTAAATAAACTAGAGTGAATGAAATATTAATATGTCTTACTAAGATCAAGGTGTAACCTAATTTACAATAATCTCATATCCCTAAAATACAACTTACTGAAGTAAGAGGAACTATACAGCTACTACAAAACCAAGTAGACCTACCTTTGACAAGGGTTTTAGTTTCTCGGCTCCTTCCTCGGATTGTAGAATGTAAATTCCGGTCCGCAAAGGTATCAACTTCTCCAAAAAACTTTGCTTGGCGTGGGTGTAATAAATCCCATCACAAGGTGTGGTGTGGGCCTCAATCCAACAGCAGAATATTTCCCAAAAACCACTACGTTACAGAAAATAACCACAGCCAACAACTCCACTATCATTAATAGACGAGAATCATAAAAACTCGCTAGGGGATAGCTGCAAATCGCCATTAGAAAATGAAGATTCTCTTCGATCACTCATTAGCACTACGGCAACGCAAAAAAAGTCCGTCCACAGAACACAGGACTCTGTCACGATACCAACGAACCGAACAGTCACCACTAATATGAAACGCATTCTGGACTATACAACAACGTCAACACGGAGCAAGTTCCAAATAGGAAGTAGGGGATCTTTCACGACATCAACAGGTAGATCGAAACTCTACTCAACATATCAATAACCCTACCAATAAATATACAGTCAGTGATCGGAAACCGATGTTAGCAACTCGTAGCGGACCTCGGATACGACATACAACTAACCTCTAACTACAGATCTCAACGTTACACGGTAAACCCACAACAAACACACTATAAAACGCCCGCAACTTACAACACGACAGAAATTGACATGATCCACACTCGACTAACATCTGTGTTTCCAAGTATGACAGATCGGCTATCAAAACAAACACTTGTTGAGTTCAATAATAAATAATGAGAAAAACTGAGCAATGAGAGGCGCAGATATTCTACCAAGGAATTAAGAGAACACGAAATATTATATTTAGTGCAGTTATACCGCCTATACCTAGTTGAAGGGACCACTGTACTTCCAAGTGAAATCTCTATAAAGTACAGTTATAATACCTGTATCAATCTGAAAGGACTACTGCACTTCATATTTTGGAAAGATTTAAAGAAAAAGGGAATAATGTTTTGAAATACATCTACCAACAGAAGGAATCTCTGTAATATGGTAGTTTTTAAATTATTTTAGGAAAAAAATCACAAAATAGGCAAGCCTAGCTGGTACACAAAACGAGGGACAACAAGACTAATGACCTTTCATAACAACCATAAGGGAACCAAAAAAAAGCGAACATACATTTCGAACATGTTCCAGGTGACATGGAAATGCATTGTGTTAACACCGGTTTATTATCGATGAAATGGAAGGATACCAAGGAAGTTGTTGTAGTAACTATCACAAACCATAAATTGGAATGGTAGAATCAAAAATAAAGATGGATCTAAAACTAATGTTACATGCCCGAATCAGTCTCGTTTTACAAAAAACATATGGGAGGGGTAGATCTTGTATTCTATTCTATGGTATTGATAATAAATCTAATAAATGGTGGTATTCTACAAGATTAACTCCTGGATTCATTTCAAGAGATTCACCATAAAAAAGTCCCGATTCTGCAGTTTATTGTTCCATTGGCTACGATACATACTACGATAAAACATCGCAGATTGTATGGCCAACCATCCAAGTCAGTAATGTCTTTTCAAAATGTTGGAGATCACTTGCTGGTCGAAGTATCAACTCGTCGAAGATGCCATAGATGTAACAAAATGAAGAAAGTAAAAAGGACAAAAGTTACTTGCAGTCAATGCAACATTGCTTTGTGCTTAGATTGATTTTCAGTTTATGATACATAGATTTGCGTATTGTAACCCTTTGTATCTTTTACGTCTGATGGGGAAAATGTGACCCACTGTTATAACCTAAAGGGATATAACATATGTCCCATGCCATTTTTTTGAAAATGTAAAAACCGGAAAAATAAAGACATTTTTTTGCATATTTGCGATGGTATTTTATTAGTTAACTCAAAAAATGGTTTTTTATTAATCAACAAGTCGACGTGAAAGCGTTAAACAAGCGTTATTATATTTCTATATTGTTGGAATTAAAAAAATTATTAAGACGTTAATATATGTTTCTTCAATTATTTTAAGCAGTGAATATGACTGAAAAACAAACATCGAAAAACCTAGTTAGTCGTGCAAAAATGTGACACTTTTATTGAACCGTTCATTCATTCTCCTTTTCCCAAAAACAAAATATTATATATTATTTTCAACTTTCATTGGTTGAAGGAGCTTGATATTTCATTTTCTTTTTTGACCACATTTGACATTTCTTGTTTGGAAGCTTTGCAAAATGAGCCTCTAAAATTTGTCGTTTATCTGAAAATAGCTATAAATTGCCTACGCAAACTTTATGTTAGTTGTCTTCCAATCAAGTGTAAAAATTTCGTGATTCGCCCTGTATCATGAATATATTCTTATTACTGGTCTAGAGTTCATCAAGTGCGTTAAAAATCCTTCTTATTGATGGATTGGTATATTCAGTTCTTTTTCTTTTCGAAATTAGTTTTTTAATTATCAACAGAATTGATTGTTTTACAAATTGAGTCCAGAGTTTTTCTGTTAGGTGTTTCTTATTGAAGAATGGCATATCGTTCGTCAAGATTTACGGTTGTTTTTTATTTAGTTATTAAAATTCTTTCGAAAAAAATATACAAACTTAACAAAACATTGGAAATGTTTTTTTTTCTTGAGCATCTCCATACATGGACACATTCGTTTTCATTTGCTGAATTCTTCATGATTCGGTTTCTTTTTATCAAATAATTCTCAATTCGTCTAAAATATATCATAATATCGTATTTATTCTCTTGTCAAGACATTCCATCTTTCTATTTCCATCTACATTAAAATGTAGTATCTGTATAGGTATTAATAATTTTTAAGTACGTCAGGAACACCCTGTAATCATAAACATAAATAATATAATTTATGTAAATTTATTCATTACCCTCGTATACCTACTGTTTTAGTGCAGTGACACAACAAATTCTACAACTTCAAAACGACATCGATTTTAAATCATCGCCTTCCCGGACCTTTCGTAAATCTAAATGGGATAGGCCGGTTCAAAAAGAACTAAAATTGGTAGAAAATGCGTCATACAATTAATTAAAGTCATTTTTGTATCGAAACATATTAATTACAATATCAAATAAACGGTTTTAAAGATTAAAACTAACTTTCCACATCAGTGAGATGCCCTGAACAATATCCTATCATAAAATTGTCACTGGTATACACTTCGGGGGATGTATCGTGCTAACAAACCGAAATTTCTCCAAAAATAACAAAAAATATAGTATATAGAAAATCAATAAGGTACATTGTATTGTAAATGTTTATTTACAAATAATTACAATTACAAATCACCAAAAAGATAATATATTAGAATTACAAAACTGTTAAAACCAATGTATAAACAGCGAGAAAAATACATTACAATAAACATATAGAAAATGTAGAACGTATTTCTTTACAAAAATGTAAATAAACAAATAAACAGGGGAGGCTAATTACCTATTGTGGCTTATTTTGGATCACTGTAACCTATTAAGACCTATGAGGTTGAACATAGGCACAATGATCCTATATGTCGCCATTTAATTGCCAGTTTTGTTTTCTTTAACATAATGTTAATTCAACTTTCCTTATACACATATATACCTTTTCATCTTAGCAATCAATAATTTTATTAATATCTTTAGTTTCTAGGGATTTTACATATTTTTTAAATATTTTTTTTAGCAAACTGATAGAATTTAGTCTTCTTATATGAGTCTTATACGTTTCTGGGGGGTACATCTGTGAGACACTTTGAAAAATATCCAATTATAAAATTGGTCACTTGTATCCACTCCGGAGGCTGTATCGTCCTAACAACACGAAATTTCTCCAAAAAGGACTAAAAATGTGACACTTCAGGTACCATTCAGGTACCATAACACCCGTTGTACTAGCTCTGGTGAGCTAAAAATCAATAATGTTTATCTATAAGACGCCCTGAATAATATCCAATAATAAAATTTGCAATTTGTAGTGTGCTGAATATCAATAGAGTTCATCTTTGAGGTTCCCTAAATAATATCCAATCATAAAATTGGTCACTTGTATGTACTTCGGAGGCTGTATCGTGCTAACAAACTGAAATATCTCCAAAAATTACAAAAACGTCGTACTTAAAGTACTGTAGCACCTGTTGTACTGGCCCTGGTGAGCTGAAAATCAATAGGGTTCATCCATGAGACGTCCTGACTAATATTCAATCATAAAATTGGTGACTTGTTGCTCTCCAGGGGCTGTGTAGTGCTAACAAGACGTAACGAAAAGTGGCAGACGAAAACGACGACAACATACACATAGGAATTTTTTTATAAAAATCGTTTTTTCGTGTTGCTCTTGATGAGAAACGTAAAAATAACCCAAAAAAAATTTGAGCTAAACCAATACCTTTCTCGCATATTAGATAGGTTGGGCGGAAAAGTAACAACAATTGTTATGAAAAAAACTAGTTGGGCGCCAAAATATATAACGAATTTAAAATGACAATAGTGGCTGAAGGGTCTAATTTACGTAAAATGCTAAGTAAAGTATTTCTCAGGATTTATTGGACCCGTTGTACTGGCTCGGGTGAGCTGAAAATCAATAGGGTTCATATGTGAGACATCTTGAACAATAACCAATCATAATATTGGTCTGTAACGTACTAACAATCCGAAATTTTACCAAAAATATTGTACTGTAAAATGGGGCGAGATTGATAGTTTTTAAAATGCTTTTTTAAATTAAAAACGTCACCAATATTTTTCAAATATAAAGAAAATCGGAAATTATGTGAGCATAAAATAGAAAATTTTTAGTATTTCTACAAACAGATAATACGTAAAAATAATTGTAACAAAAATATAAATCGCCCGATCAAAATTTTCCTTTATTAAAAAATTTTTTCACAGCAACGCACTGTTTTCTTGTAATACGTGAAAAATGGACATTTGGTGTCACCTTCGTACCCCCAGCAGCACCAGGATTTAGTGGGACTTTATTTTTTCTTGTTCAAGCGTCCCCCCTTACGCATTCCTGAGAAAACTGAAGCTACTATTTTTAGTTCCTCTGATTTTCCTATTCTATCTAGACTATTAAGCTTCAGTAGACGAACGTGAAGTGCTAGAGCTTAGGCATCAACGGATTCAAAATCAACATGACCTGAAACCTCAGCAATGGACAAGAAATATTTAGTGTGTTTAAATGAAACTCACGGTTTCTAGTTAATTCCACAATATAATAATATTATATTATATTGTGGAAATAACGGTTTCTAGTTAATTCCACAATATAATAATATTATATTATATTGTGGAAATAACTAGAAACCGTGAGTTTCATTTAAACACACTAATATGAGCATATTCCACGAAGTAAGGGTCGAGACAGTTAATTTCAAGAAATATTCAGTTTTTTATACAGGGTCATTCAATAAACTGAAATTTATGTTTAGAACCGAGCTCCAGCGAAAGACAGGCAAGAGCTAGAGCTTAGGTATAAACGAATTCGTAATCAACATGGTTTGGAATATCTCCAGTGGTGAAAAAATATTCCCTTCTTCTTTATTCAGACATTGTGAAGCTATAACAATGATGATCTGAAAAAATAAGACAAAAGCTATCGAAACAAGTTAACTTCACTGATCCACAAAACTAAATCCAACTTCTATAACCGATTAATAGAAAAAAATTAAAAGAATTCAAAAACTCTGTGGGATGTTATTCAACAAATATCAAGGACAAAAAACCAAAAATACGTCATAGATAAAATTAAACATCCTACAGAAAACAAAATTTTGACTGACAAAACAGAGATTGCGAATGCATTTAATGGAACCTTTGTTGAAGTGGGTAGAACTCTTGCTGGTCGGATAAAAAACAAAAGAAATTACAAAATAAAAAGATCACCTATTCTTAATTCAATTGTGTTCGAAACAATTAACACCATGGAGACGAAAAACATAATTTTAGAATTAAAAAATAACAAGGCAGTGGGTTATGATGACTTGAAGGCAGAAACCATAAAACAAATATCAGTCTATATTCTAGAACCCTTGACTTATTTATTGAATAGATGTGTGGAGGAAGGTGTTTACCCTACTAAGTTTAAAAAATCAATTATTACACCACTGTTTGAAAAAGGGGATACATCCATCATCAACAACTATCGTCCGATCTCTCTAGTTACCCATCTATCGAAAGTATTCGAAAAGATCATTAAAGGGAGGATTGCTAGTTTTCTCAATAAGTACAAACTAATTTCCGATTATCAATTTGGATTCAGAGAGAAAATTTCAACTCAGGATGCTGTTCTGTTATTGAATTCAAAAGTTGCCCAAGCTTTGAATGAGGGTAGACCGTCCTTATGTGTGTTCATAGACCTATCCAAAGCCTTCGACACTGTCAGTCATCACCTTCTTCTTCAGTCGCTGAAAGATATTGGAATGCGAGGTAAGATATTGAAGCTATTCGAAAGTTATTTAACAGGAAGATGCCAGGCGGTGAGAATCGGTGATGTACTCGGCAGTGAGAGGGTGATGGACTGTGGAGTACCTCAATTTTCCGTACTGGGACCAACATTGTTTAATATATATGTGAACAGCCTTTTCTCATTGAGTAACAACGGAAATATAATTGGATTTGCAGATGATACAGCCATCAGATGACTGGGACTAATTGAAGGATACGGTTGAAAGGGAGTTTTCTACGATCAAATGTTGGTTGGATAAAAGATTATTAACGGTTAATATAGATGAAACACATTATATACCATTTTGTTGTAACTCAGCTGGAATGCCTCAATTTGATCACTTGGTAGTCAGGAATGAAACACCCTTCCACATCCTCCCCGAAAAAAAATTAAATATTTAGGAATAATAATTGATATGCATTTGAAATGGGATTTACATATAAAGTATACTGTCAACAAATTGAGAACTATTTTATATAAATTCAGGAAACTCAAAGAAATCCTGCCATTGAAGCACTTGAAAACTTTATATTATTCACTAGTAGAAAGTCATATTCGTTACGGAATAGCGGTGTGGCGGGGAACTTTGAATACTCACATACATTCTATTGAAGTTATGCAAAGGCGCTTCCTCAAATTAATATTTTCTAGAAGCAGCAGATGTTCTTCTGATATTCTGTACACTGAAACTCAAATTCTGGATATAAGACGGTTGTATTTTCTAAGCACAAGTACCAAATATCATGCAAATAAGCATACAGCTTTACTTCCCTTCCATCAATACAACACTCGCCAAAAAGATCATTACGTTACTCCCCTGATGGTTGAGGTCGCTGCTCAGAGATCATACTCTTTCTTTGCTCCAAAACTGTATAATATTATTCCTGAAACAATAAAATCAATATAAAACAATAACCACTTTAAAAAAGAACTGAAATAGTATATTAAAGTATAAGTGGATAAAGAGGTCTTTCAAACACGCGTGATTTTTCGAGCACGATGGCGCAGCCAAGTGCTCGAAATAGAGCAAGTGTTTGAAAGACCAGTTATCCACGAATACTTCACGCTATTTTTTTTATTGGTGCACTTTGGAATCATAAAATATTATTATTATATTATTACTACAAAAAAATGGAAGTCCATCCTCGATGCCCAGCCAAGTTTCGTCAGATCAATAATCAAAAAGTTTCTTTATTTATATTTAAAGGGAAACAATGTATATATGAATATATAAATACATTTTGCAGAAAAAACCAAATAAGACATTGGTTCCCAATGATAATATACAATTTAAAAACTAATAAAAAAAGTTGTCATTGATACTTAAGTTTCTCAAGTTGTTACCATGGGGACTTTAAAAAACGCGCGTGTTTGAAAGTTCGATTTAAACACGCTGACGCGTGCTTTAATAAGGTAATATGCGGCATCAATAAAAAAAAACACATACTTCAAAGTAAGAGAATCGAACTTCAGCGAATATTCCATTAGATAATATAGAAACTCAAGATAATACAAAAATTACCCACCTTTGCTAAATCGTCGGCTTGGTGTTTTGAGATTTCTTATGTCGAATTGTGATGGTTTTCCTATTTTAATGTTTATCTGTTTGATAACGAGGTGCATCTGTATTTATTGTTGTTTTCTCGTGTAACTAGTAACTTTTACTTTTTAGCTTTCCATGTGTGTACATGTGTGATGTGTGATGTATGAAAATGTGTATTTTCGCTCGTCTATTTGTATAAGACTGTGTATTACATTTTACATTGAGATAGGTCTATCATTGATTGAAACTTTTTAATATTCATTGTGATACATTGTTTAATTTAATTAGTTCTCGAAACAAGTGTTTTACGCTTATCGAGTATTTTTTTATTCACAGCTGAACTTTATATTTTTTACTTTGTATTATGCTGATGTGGATAAATATAAAATATATCATAAGGTAGAATCTTGGAATGCTCTTCCAAGTTCAAACAAATAGGCCTATAACTCAGAAACGAGGGGTCGTAAGAGAACATCTTTTTAATGTCACATCATTATTTTCATGTCATCTACTCACCCTCGATTTTTTTGCATCAAGTCCTGGAATACCCTGTATATACTGAAAAACTACCTGAAACGAGATACCTGTATCTCAGCTTTGAGTACAGATAGGAGGCTGAAAATTGTACTACAGCATCACATCAGCGCTACAAGTCAACTGACAGAATTCCATCGTGATCGGTGAATGCGTTCCTATTTTTTCGGTCACTTGAAAATTGACATTTTGTATGAAACCAAATTACTGTGTATATGAAGTGACTTCATGGTTTAATTTATATGCCGTAGACAGTTTGTATTGGGCTTATTCGGTGTGGTCGTTTTTGTGCGGGTGTACTTGCGTCACTCGGCAACTACAGTTGCCAGTGATAATTTTTTGAAAGTAGAACTGTCGAATATCTTGGACGATGATATTGATTTATCGAAACAATTATCAATTTTTTAGAATTTTCAATAAATTGTATTATATTGTGGAATTAACTAGAGACCGTGAGTTTCATTTAAAAACACTAATTTAGGTAGAGTTAAGTACAGAATATTTTTACCATATATAATTCTTAATAGCATTTTTGAACTACACGTACTTTGTTTAGGTAAGGGTTATATTCCCCTCCCCATTCCAATATACTGTATGACAAAATCGATTCCACCAAAGGAAAGTATACTGATTTTAAACTCTTAATATCAGCTGAATTGCGATGGCTTTCTCGGGGTAAAACTTTAACAAGGCTGTTTGAACTTAGAGCCGAGTTACTTCTTTTCGAAAGATCGTTTGTATGATAAAACTTGGTTGTTCCGACTGTCTTTTATGGCGAATATCTTTCAAAATCTGAACGAATTAAATTTATCATTGCAAGGTAAACAGATAACGGTGTTCCAGGCCTGTAACAAAATAACTGACTTCAAAATAAAATTAGATTTATGGGTTATTTGCATTGGTAAGAGGAAAATAGAAAGCTTTACGTCACTCAGTGAGTTTGTTAGCGATAACGACTCAAAAATGTTTCAGGATGATGTATTTGAAGAATTGGTCCAATATCTCACTTCGATGCGCGCATCTTTTGAGAAGTATTTTCCCGAAGAACAGAAAACAAAAAGGAAACTGAATTCATGGATTCATAATCCTTTTTTACTTGCAAAGGCCCGAAAGTATGTCAAACGAGATGTATGAATCTCTTTTAGAAATGTCGCCAAGTATGGAGTTTCTGTTCAAAATGACACCGGTCAACGATTTTTGGTGCAGAATTCGTGGTGAATATTCAATGCTTGCCAAAATTGCTCTGAATATTATTCTCCCGTTCATTACATGACATAAAATTTTTTAAATTACCAGTTCTCTTTTTTTAGTTACTCATAAACAATAATAATACTTGTTACGATATTTAAAATAATTTCTAACACCTTCTCCTAATTTTAAATATCTTAATTAAGATTTTAAAAATAACAAAAGAATATTTTTTTAAAAACTAGAGTTCATACATGAGAGAGTTGCTATGTTTCTGAAATTTAACACTTCCTAGACACTTTGTAAATATATCCGCCGTTTGTAAGTCAGTAGGGCAATATTTTATCTTTACTACACCATCACTAACCTTTTTAATAATAAAATGTTACCGCACATGTGTTTACTTCTCTTATTGCACTGTCCGTTTTTTATTAATTTCATCGTACTTTGGTTGTCTACATTTAAAGTTATTGACACTGGTACACTTTTGAGTTCTTCAATTAGTGATTTTAAAAACAGTTTTTTCACACACTATGCTGCTGCGATATATTCCGCTTCGGTGTTTGAGAGAGATACGATTGGCTGTTTACGGGAACACCATTTAATGGGTCCAATAGCAAAAAACACCACATACCCTGTTGTACTTTTTCTACTTTCTCTGTCACCCGCGAAGTCAGAATATAGTCTCCATTTTGGTCACTTTGATCATTTTTAAAGCAAATGCCCATATTCTTAGTTTTGATTAAATATTTTATAGTTTGTTTTAGGTTTCAAATATTTAGATTTGTAGGATTTTCCATTTTTCGGCTTTCATAACTGACTACGTGAGAAATATCAGGTCTTGTTTTATTTGCTAGATAAAGTAATGGCTTCTCTGAATGGAAAATGTTTGAGTTTATTGTTTTCTTCTTCATATTCCTTTGTGTCTTCAAAATGAATTGTTGGAGCTGAAATTGGTTTTGCTTCTTCCATATTAAACATTTTTATCATTTCTTTAATGTATTCCTTTTGACTGAGTATTATTGTTTCTTTCTCTATTTTTATCTTTGCTCCCAAAAAATTGTCCACTGTTCTATATTTTACTATCTGATAATTTTGCTTCAATTCTTCTAATAAATCTCCTATATCCTGTTAATTTTCTCCCATGATTAATCCATCATCAACATATATAGCAAGGAAAAGATTACTTTCTTTGTTGTTAAATATGCATCTTTCACTTCTTAGTGAAGATAAACCAAAATATTTTAAAAACGTGTAAAATGCTCATTCCAAAGAAGAGGAGCTTGTTTTAGACCATACCAGGACTTTCGAAGACGGCAAACTTTGTTATTATTATCTTCGTAGCCTTCAAGTAATGACATATAGAGCTCTTGATGAAGTTCGCCATATAGAAAAACTGTTTTGATGTAAAACTTTTTCATTTTGTAGTTGTTTTTGACTGATAAGCCAAACATTACCCTTAGAGCTGTTGAGCTGACTACAGGACTAAAAGTATTTTCAAAATCTATCCCATACTCCTGTTGACACCCTCGTACTACCAATCTGGCTTTATATCTTCCATAATTTATTAATTTGAACACCTATTTGCTGGTAAAAATCCTTTTTTATTAGCTTCTGAAAAATCAACTAGGTCCCAAGTTTTATTTCTTCATAAAGATTTCTATTCGTCTTCTATTGCTTCTGCTTCTTGATATGTCAACATCACATAATCGTTATACCTTTTTGGCAAATTTATTTTTCTTTCTCAACTGTTTTCTATTGGGTCTTCTCTTTCACCTTCTTCTAAATTTATAATTGCTTCAAATTGTTCATTTTCGTATTCATGGTGATTCTCTTCATTTTCGCTCAGATTTTCTTCATTTCCATAGTCATTACTTAGATTTTCTTCTTCTTCATCAGTCGATTCGAGTTTTTTGATCTCGTCTTCTTTTTCCATATCTTCATGGTTTTCTTCTTTGAAAATAACTCGAGAAACTACTACTCGTTTTTTATGATTATCAAACAATATATAGCCATTTGGTGGATAGCCAATAAACACATATTATTGGCTTCTTGGCTCTAGTTTTTTAAGGTATCCTAGGGTTTATGCAAAAGCTTTGCAACCGAAAAATTGAAGTCCGGACAGATTAGGCTGCTTTCCTGTCCAATTTTTCGATGGAGTTTTTCCAGTAATGCTTGATTCAGTTGGACTGCGATTTAGTAAATGAGTGGCTACATAAACAGCTTCACCCCAAAATTTTTTTCTTAATCCTGAGTAAAATATCAATGCTCGTATATTTTCTAGAAGGGTTCGGCTTAGGCGTTCAGCTTTGCCATTCATCTGCGGAAAATGAGGTACTGTATAATCCAATACGATCCTCTTCATGTTACACCACTGTTTTAGTTTCAAATCAGAGAACTCGCCTCCGTTGTCACATATTATCTTGTATACTCTTCCATTTTTATGAGCCTCCATTTCTTCTATACATTGTTTTAGATAATCTGTAGCTTCATATTTGTGTTTTAATAAATATACAACTGAATAATGAGTAAAATCATCCAACATAGTTAAAATATAATTCTTTTCATCCCATGTTGTAGGTTCAATTGGACCACAGATATCAATATGTAATATTTCTAGTGGACGAGTAGCTCTTGACCTGGTTGTAGAGAAAGGATTTCGGACTTGTTTTGACTTTATGCAGACCTTACATTTTCAAGATTATTAAAATCATTCTTGTTTACTTCCATTCTGTTAGAAATATCTAGGAGTTTTTTAAAATACTGTAATGATAAGTGTCCCAATTTTCTATGCCATTCACTAGCTTTTAATTTTATTTGTTTTTCAGTAATAAAGCTTTCGTTATCTTTACAAAAATTTATTTCATATAGCCCATTGCTTTGTTTTTCTCCATTTAATACTTCCAACCCATTTTTTAAAATAACAACTTTATCTTTGGTAAATTTTACATCACCCCCTTTGTCTGTTATAGCACTTACTGATAAAAGACTTTTACTTAGATCGGGCACATATAACACAATATTTAGAATGGAAGACTTATCAGTAATTTGTCCAACACCTTCCGCTTGATCAATTCATTTTTCTTTGCTACACGGATTCCACTTTTCTTATTTTTCACAAATTCAAAAAGATCCTAGTTTTTACACGTATGAGACGTTGAACCAGAGTCTACGATAAAGGTGGTATCAAATTTTCAGTCACAATTAGATAATATAGAAACTCAAGATAATACAAAAATTACCTACCTTTGCTAAATCGTCGGCTTGGTGTTTTGAGATTCCTTATGTCGAATTGTGATGGTTTTCCTATTTTAATGTTTATCTGTTTGATAACGAGGTGCATCTGTATTTATTGTTGTTTTCTCGTGTAACTAGTAACTTTTACTTTTTAGCTTTCCATGTGTGTACATGTGTATCTATGTATGAAAATGTGTATTTTCGCTCGTCTATTTGTATAAGACTGTGTATTACATTTTACATTGAGATAGGTCTATCATTGATTGAAACTTTTTAATATTCATTGTGATACATTGTTTAATTTAATTAGTTCTCGAAACAAGTGTTTTACGCTTATCGAGTATTTTTTTATTCACAGCTGAACTTTATATTTTTTACTTTGTATTATGCTGATGTGGATAAATATAAAATATATCATAAGGTAGAATCTTGGAATGCTCTTCCAAGTTCAAACAAATAGGCCTATAACTCAGAAACGAGGGGTCGTAAGAGAACATCTTTTTAATGTCACATCATTATTTTCATGTCATCTACTCACCCTCGATTTTTTTGCATCAAGTCCTGGAATACCCTGTATATACTGAAAAACTACCTAAAACGAGATACCTGTATCTCAGCTTTGAGTACAGATAGGAGGCTGAAAATTGTACTACAGCATCACATCAGCGCTACAAGTCAACTGACAGAATTCCATCGTGATCGGTGAATGCGTTCCTATTTTTTCGGTCACTTGAAAATTGACATTTTGTATGAAACCAAATTACTGTGTATATGAAGTGACTTCATGGTTTAATTTATATGCCGTAGACAGTTTGTATTGGGCTTATTCGGTGTGGTCGTTTTTGTGCGGGTGTACTTGCGTCACTCTGCAACTACAGTTGCCAGTGATAATTTTTTGAAAGTAGAACTGTCGAATATCTTGGACGATGATATTGATTTATCGAAACAATTATCAATTTTTTATAATTTTCAATAAATTGTATTATATTGTGGAATTAACTAGAGACCGTGCGTTTCATTTAAAAACACTAATTTAGGTAGAGTTAAGTACAGAATATTTTTACCATATATAATTCTTAATAGCATTTTTGAACTACACGTACTTTGTTTAGGTAAGGGTTATATTCCCCTCCCCATTCCAATATACTGTATGACAAAATCGATTCCACCAAAGGAAAGTATACTGATTTTAAACTCTTAATATCAGCTGAATTGCGATGGCTTTCTCGGGGTAAAACTTTAACAAGGCTGTTTGAACTTAGAGCCGAGTTACTTCTTTTCGAAAGATCGTTTGTATGATAAAACTTGGTTGTTCCGACTGTCTTTTATGGCGAATATCTTTCAAAATCTGAACAAATTAAATTTATCATTGCAAGGTAAACAGATAACGGTGTTCCAGGCCTGTAACAAAATAACTGACTTCAAAATAAAATTAGATTTATGGGTTATTTGCATTGGTAAGAGGAAAATAGAAAGCTTTACGTCACTCAGTGAGTTTGTTAGCGATAACGACTCAAAAATGTTTCAGGATGATGTATTTGAAGAATTGGTCCAATATCTCACTTCGATGCGCGCATCTTTTGAGAAGTATTTTCCCGAAGAACAGAAAACAAAAAGGAAACTGAATTCATGGATTCATAATCCTTTTTTACTTGCAAAGGCCCGAAAGTATGTCAAACGAGATGTATGAATCTCTTTTAGAAATGTCGCCAAGTATGGAGTTTCTGTTCAAAATGACACCGGTCAACGATTTTTGGTGCAGAATTCGTGGTGAATATTCAATGCTTGCCAAAATTGCTCTGAATATTATTCTCCCGTTCATTACATGACATAAAATTTTTTAAATTACCAGTTCTCTTTTTTTAGTTACTCATAAACAATAATAATACTTGTTACGATATTTAAAATAATTTCTAACACCTTCTCCTAATTTTAAATATCTTAATTAAGATTTTAAAAATTACAAAAGAATATTTTTTTAAAAACTAGAGTTCATACATGAGAGAGTTGCTATGTTTCTGAAATTTAACAGTTCCTAGACACTTTGTAAATATATCCGCCATTTGTAAGTCAGTAGGGCAATATTTTATCTTTACTACACCATCACTAACCTTTTTAATAATAAAATGTTACCGCACATGTGTTTACTTCTCTTATTGCACTGTCCGTTTTTTATTAATTTCATCGTACTTTGGTTGTCTACATTTAAAGTTATTGACACTGGTACACTTTTGAGTTCTTCAATTAGTGATTTTAAAAACAGTTCTTTCACACACTATGCTGCTGCGATATATTCCGCTTCGGTGTTTGAGAGAGATACGATTGGCTGTTTACGGGAACACCATTTAATGGGTCCAATAGCAAAAAACACCACATACCCTGTTGTACTTTTTCTACTTTCTCTGTCACCCGCGAAGTCAGAATATAGTCTCCATTTTGGTCACTTTGATCATTTTTAAAGCAAATGCCCATATTCTTAGTTTTGATTAAATATTTTATAGTTTGTTTTAGGTTTCAAATATTTAGATTTGTAGGATTTTCCATTTTTCGGCTTACATAACTGACTACATGAGAAATATCAGGTCTTGTTTTATTTGCTAGATAAAGTAATGGCTTCTCTGAATGGAAAATGTTTGAGTTTCTTGTTTTCTTCTTCATATTCCTTTGTGTCTTCAAAATGAATTGTTGGAGCGGAAATTGGTTTTGCTTCTTCCATGTTAAACATTTTTATCATTTCTTTAATGTATTCCTTTTGACTGAGTATTATTGTTTCTTTCTCTATTTTCATGTTTGCTCCCAAAAAATTGTCAAATGTTCTATATTTTACTATCTGATAATTTTGCTTCAATTCTTCTAATAAATCTCCTATATCCTGTTAATTTTCTCCCATGATTAATCCATCATCAACATATATAGCAAGGAAAAGATTACTTTCTTTGTTGTTAAATATGCATATTTCACTTCTTAGTGAAGATAAACCAAAATATTTTAAAAACGTGTAAAATGCTCATTCCAAAGAAGAGGAGCTTGTTTTAGACCATACCAGGACTTTCGAAGACGGCAAACTTTGTTATTATTATCATCGTAGCCTTCAAGTAATGACATATAGAGCTCTTGATGAAGTTCGCCATATAGAAAAACTGTTTTGATGTAAAACTTTTTCATTTTGTAGTTGTTTTTGACTGATAAGCCAAACATTACCCTTAGAGTTGTTGAGCTGACTACAGGACTAAAAGTATCTTCAAAATCTATCCCATACTCCTGTTGACACCCTCGTACTACCAATCTGGCTTTATATCTTCCATAATTTATTAATTTGAACACCTATTTGCTGGTAAAAATCTTTTTTTATTAGCTTCTGAAAAATCAACTAGGTCCCAAGTTTTATTTCTTCATAAAGATTTCTATTCGTTTTCTATTGCTTCTGCTTCTTGATATGTCAACATCACATAATCGTTATACCTTTTTGGCAAATTTATTTTTCTTTCTCGTCTGTTTTCTATTGGGTCTTCTCTTTCACCTTCTTCTAAATTTATAATTGCTTCAAATTGTTCATTTTCGTATTCATGCTGATTCTCTTCATTTTCGCTCAGATTTTCTTCATTTCCATAGTCATTACTTAGATTTTCTTCTTCTTCATCAGTCGATTCGAGTTTTTTGATCTCGTCTTCTTTTTCCATATCTTCATGGTTTTCTTCTTTGAAAATAACTCGAGAAACTACTACTCGTTTTTTATGATTATCAAACAATATATAGCCATTTGGTGGATAGCCAATAAACATATATTATTGGCTTCTTGGCTCTAGTTTTTTAAGGTATCCTAGGGTTTTTGCAAAAGCTTTGCAACCGAAAAATTGAAGTCCGGACAGATTAGGCTGCTTTCCTCTCCAATTTTTCGATGGAGTTTTTCCAGTAATGCTTGATTCAGTTGGACTGCGATTTAGTAAATGAGTGGCTACATAAACAGCTTCACCCCAAAATTTTTTTCTTAATCCTGAGTAAAATATCAATGCTCGTATCTTTTCTAGAAGGGTTCGGCTTAGGCGTTCAGCTTTGCCATTCATCTGCGGAAAATGAGGTACTGTATAATCCAATACGATCCTCTTCATGTTACACCACTGTTTTAGTTTCAAATTAGAGAACTCGCCTCCGTTGTCACATATTATCTTGTATACTCTTCCATTTTTATGAGCCTCCATTTCTTCTATACATTGTTTTAGATAATCTGTAGCTTCATATTTGTGTTTTAATAAATATACAACTGAATAATGAGTAAAATCATCCAACATAGTTAAAATATAATTCTTTTCATCCCATGTTGTAGGTTCAATTGGACCACAGATATCAATATGTAATATTTCTAGTGGACGAGTAGCTCTTGACCTTGTTGTAGAGAAAGGATTTCGGACTTGTTTTGACTTTATGCAGACCTTACATTTTCAAGATTATTAAAATCATTCTTGTTTACTTCCATTCTGTTAGAAATATCTAGGAGTTTTTTAAAATACTGTAATGATAAGTGTCCCAATTTTCTATGCCATTCACTAGCTTTTAATTTTATTTGTTTTTCAGTAATCAAGCTTTCGTTATCTTTACAAAAATTTATTTCATATAGCCCATTGCTTTGTTTTTCTCCATTTAATACTTCCAACCCATTTTTTAAAATAACAACTGTATCTTTGGTAAATTTTACATCACCCCCTTTGTCTGTTATAGCACTTACTGATAAAAGATTTTTACTTAGATCGGGCACATATAACACATTATTTAGAATGGAAGACTTATCAGTAATTTGTCCAATACCTTCCGCTTGCATCAATTCATTTTTCTTTGCTACACAGATTCCACTTTTCTTATTATTCACAAATTCAAAAAGATCCTAGTTTTTACACGTATGAGACGTTGAACCAGAGTCTACGATAAAGGTGGTATCAAATTTTCAGTCACAATTTTTATTTTCATGTATTAGAAAGCTTACTTTACCACCCTCCTTTTTTGACTTTTGAAAAGTTTTTCGGACAAAACAGTTTTCTTCTGTATGGTTATTCTTTTTACATATTGTATAACATTGTTTTGCTCTCCAATCTTTCATAAAATGTCCAGTTTTTCCACAATTATAACACTTACGTCCTGATGCTTGGTTAACAAATTTTCCTTTTTTAATGTGCTTCTCTTCAGCTTTAAATGTTACACTGTCGTCTTTTTTTATTCATGTTATTCTATTTTCTTCTGAAACTAATCTGGATATTAAATTGGTCAATGATCTTTCTGTTAATGGGGCTGATTCCCAGGCTATGAAAAAATGTTTGTATTCTTCAGGTAGAGTAGAAAGAATTTTAGATATTATCATATCATCACTAAGACATTGGTTTAATGTTTTGAGTCGAAAGGCTTAATTTTCAATTTTGCTTATGTTCAGTGACATGTCTATTTGTTTATCAAATTTAAAATTGAAAAATTCTTGTAACAGATTACATTTTTGCTGCTCAGAATCCTTATGGAAAATGTTAACATAGTTTGTTATACATTTGACATGAATTTTCACAGTTTATTATATGCATTAAATGCTTTTTATCTATAGTTGTCATTAACATTTTTTGTGCTTTAGCATCCTTTTTATTCCATTCTGCTTTCTATTCGGGTTTTGTCAAGTTTTCAAACTTCCAATCTCCGTTTACAATTTCATAGAGTACGTTGGCTTTAAAAAGTATTAGTATCCGAAATTTCCATACCTCGAAAGTTTCATTATCGCATAGTTTTTCAATCAAAGCACTTTCGTCAGATTGAGCCATTTTTATTTAATATTATGCCGCTAAAGCTCTCACTTAACTTCAAAGTTGTTACCGGGAACAGCAGATTTTACAATCACGATTTTTATTTCTCACAAAGTTTTTAATTCACTAAGTTTTTACACAGCTGGTTGGCAATTGAACTGACCTGGGTCCATAGCCTGTTAGGTTTTTAGTTTTAAAGTAATTATCCCGGTTGAAATATGCAATTTATTAAAGAAAAATTAGCAAGTGAACATTACATGACAAAATTTTTTAAATTGACAGTTTTCTTTTTTAAGTTACCAATAAACAATAACCTACTTGTTACGATATTTAAAATTATTTCTAACACACAACAACATATTTGTGCGAAACAGGATTCTCAACCTATGCAGCCACGTAAACAAAATACCGCAATAGAATGCACGCCGGATCTGATATGAGACTTCAACTGTCTTATATCAAACCTGACATCAACCAGTTGATGAAAAAAAAACAGTTTCATATCTCCCATTAGTTAGATATTTTTCTTTTTTAATAGCTTCTATTATTATACTCATTATATAGTAATTTACTAAGTAAAGTAAGTAATAACTAGTAACTGTTACATTATACTTGTTAATAAAGAACACATTTTTAAAAACAATTGTTTTATTGTAGGGTTCCGTTAAGGAAGTTTCCGGATGTGGAGGGTATCCTTTGGATCCTCCGCGGGGATCTATTTTTTTCCCAGTTTCGAGATAGGGATACGCTACAAACGGAAGTCTAGTGCGTAACCTCCTGCCTCCAGAGCCTCCCCAGATCGATCTCAAACGTCAGGATAGCACTCTTTCCCTCTTTTTTGGAGTTCAGGATTTTCCAAGCCTCAGTAGTGAGCCTGGAGTTCTGAACCTCGACAAGTTGGAGGATCTTCTCCAATTTCATGTCATAGCTTCTTGGGAAGAGCACCGTTATGGTGACCGGATTTAGGACATCGTCTCCACTTCGAGCCACCAATTCAAGTCCTTCCTAAGGGTTTAATTTCGGCGCTGACCTCATGAGCCAGTCTGCCGATACTTGGAACCTACAGTTCACCAGGATCATTCCACAGCGAAGATGAATGCCTGAGAAGTGGATATCATTCTCCTTACTCTGGCACAACTCGTGTCTTCCTGGCTGGAGATCTACTCTGCTTTCAAGATAACTCTAGGCTAGTTTAATCATTGGGCATTATTTCCACCCTGAATACCTTCTCTGTTTTAACAACAGCTGCGTAACCAGTGGTTCGTCCGATTACTGTTGCAGCTGTTTTTGGTTTTTGCTAGGAGAACGTTGCGGATGAGTTATGTGCTCCGGGCCTCTTTTCTGCTTTGTCTTCCCCTTTGGCGTTTCCTTACCGGGTAGACATTTCCATTTAGTGATTCCATCGGGGGGTTGGGCGCTGAAGAGCCCGCTTCCTGGCCTCCCTGATTGGGGAATTGCAGGTATTTCTACACCCCTTCTCTATACGCCGCCCGATTTTACCTGTTTTGGGAGGCCTAACAGCATACGACCTTTGTACCGTTTAGCCTTTTTTTCCTTTGTGGAGTACTCGGATGAAGAGGTGAAGGATTTCCCACTACTTTTCCGGTGGTGTTATTTTTTCTTTCTTTATCCATAGATGGCCCCACGAGAAACTAGGGTTATTTTGTTCCACCGCTCCAGAACTTCACATGCAGAGGTAAGGGGTTTAATACAATAGAGCCTCCCCCCACGGTGCTGCAAGGTCGAAACCAGTAAAGACTACTCTTCTATATAGCAATGCATTCTTAAGCCTAGTTTTCAACCTTGAATTTAGGTTTTTAATGAGGTTATCTCCTCTTTGTCCGGACAGTCAAGCCAAGACCCCCCTCATCCCGGTGGCCCGCGAGACATGACCAAAGGCAACCAGGAAACATTCGTATAACAGGTGATTTCGATGTAAGTTCTAAGCTTCACCCAGTATCGTAACCCTGTACGCAGTCCCTTAGTAACGATACTACAGATGGGACAGGTAAAGTTGGTCCGCGGCAGGGTATTTGACGGCTGCCACTTGAGTATTTATACACAACAAGCCCCCAGTTATTTCCATACAGACCTCCTCCTTATATAGAATCATATCAGAGGCCCCTCCTATCCGCCACCTGGAGACGCGACGGGTTGGAGAGCCCCCTACCCCCAATCAATAAATATTCCAAACAGCGACGAATAACGTATATGTGAACCGGTTGTTCTTTCCTAACACCCCCCGTAATTAAAAAATCATCAAGACCTACAATTTGGAGATATTATCATTGAATATTTAAACAACTTCAAATTACAAATCTTTATCAGCAAAAACTATTCGTCAGGCTCAACGTTTAACAATTTGTATAACTGTTCCTTAGTAAATAGTTCCTTCTGATTCGTTTTTCATAAATGCCGCTAACTTAGGAAACTCTATAAAGTCAAGATTTTTGTTACCTAATACTGAAAACTTAACCATAGAATGGTATTGGTATTGTGATTATATCTTGGTTTTGATCATGCCGTTACTATTCAGTCTTGGTCTCGGTCTTTGTCTTCTTCTCCAAAATATTTTATTCCATCTTTGAAGTGAGTAAACTCAATCTCTACATTAATATAATTTAGAGCGTAAAGAATTTGTAAAAAGGAATTCTTCATAGTTTTAGGTTAGAAAATTAAATGTGTTCAAATTTTGTTTTGAAATAATGCGAATACCCCGAAAACTTGCAACTTTGTGAAATCACCAGCTATGTTGCCAATCGTTAACGTCACTAAGGATAGAAAAAATCAGTTTGACATAAACATAAGGTTAGAAAAGACTTTTAGTCGTCTTGAAATTTAAGTTTAACAGTACTTCGAAACACATTTTAAATATAGCCATTTATATTTGGAAAGCACCTCAATTTTGAAACTATAACTACTATTTAAAAAAAATCTGCAAATCCTGCATTGTTTTAACGACTAAACAAGAAAAATAACCAAGTAAATATGTCGGTTGATCAACAATGACTTTCAAAAGTGGAAAACATTTAAAAATTATTAATGACAGCCCAAGTATTAATATTTATTTTGTGAACCGAAGGCACACTAATATCTAGCTGTCAGTTCTAGTTTAACAAATGAAAATCGAGAGCATGACTATTGTTTTTACGGTAAATACATTAATATTTGGTAATCGTTATTGATGGATGTAGGTAGCGAACTGAGCGCCCTCCTACGGATCTTATTACCCTCCTGGCGGGAGATTTTGCCGTGAAACTAACACTCAGGTGTATTTTTCATTAGAGGTCGTGCAGTGGTGATTTATACTCAAGTAGCCATGGTGCGCACTTTGGAGGTTAAGACTTGTGCACCCTCTTTGTTTTTCATACCATACAACGTTGCCAATTTACATATATAACCACATTCTCAGATTTCTCTTGGTTTTTAACAAAAATAACTCTCTCAAGAATATATTTGTAATATATTTTGTATTTAAGAAGTATATTTAGGTTTACAAACAAGTATACTCTGTTTCCTTATAACTTAAAGTTATGATTTCATTTCATATCTCAAAATATATATTTCTCATCTAAATTTATCGCGTCGCCTTCGAAGGCGACAGAAAACCTACGCCTGATACCATTAATTTTTTTGAAAGCATTATCAGGACACAACTTAGTAGGTACCTACGAATTCTCTGCTATGTCTTCTATTGATGTGAAAGGAAGCATTGGCGTGTTAATTTCAGTTTTTATAAGAAAAAAACTAATCGGGGGTCATATCAGGGCAATACTGTGGTTGTTGGATATGTATTATTACTACCAAACTGACGTTAATCGACAAATCAGCTCTCTCAAAGGACAGATAGTAATCTTTATTCACTATTACTTCTTTAAGCACGGGTATCGAATGCAACTGTTAACGTTACTGCCACTTTTCATTAATTTTGTGTTTTTAAATGTTTCGGCTTAGTTGAAACGTCGGTTTCCGAAGCTTTTTGACTGATTTACCATTTACATCACAATCCTTTTCGGGACTGTAGGATCAGAATTGACTAACATGCTTTTATGGTGTTTCTGCAGAAGCATTAATGCCATTTCTTGATAAAACTAAAAATCTTACATTCTCCTCTTGGACATTTTTTTGACAATTGAGTCGTAGCCCTTGCAGGGAGAAACCAAATTTGATTATCTGTCCAGCAATTATTATTTATTTTTTAATACTTTTTTAAATGGAACTAACTGTTTCTAGATAATTCCATAATATATTGAAAAAATGTTAAAAATTCTCAGATATTCACAATTGTTTCGATATTTCTGTCATAGTCAGAATGACAGAAGTTACATTTCATGTGATGTCTACCTGATGTTTAATAATTATTTTTGGCTAGACCAAGAATTGGCCTACCTTGTGATTGACTTAATATAAGGTGTATGTTCCTAATACTGCCATCCTATCCAAAATCCTGACGCCCTTACTTTGGCGGCCGGTATACCTACTAAAACATTCAGCATGTTGAGGTGAGCCAGTCCAACACGCGAGAAAAGTGTTCAGCATAGAGAAATAAACATTTAAAGAGTGTTCGATCCCGTATAAACGTCTGTCATCGCGTCGATCTCAGCGCACCCCTTGCGGTGGGCGGAACTAATTCTTACAGGCGGGATATTCAAATTTGGTAGTTTGGATTATGGGCAGAAAAATTTTAGTTTGTCTTAAATTTATTTATTATATAATTATTTCATTCCAAAAAAAAATTATATATTATTTTTTGTAATGAAATAATTATAATAAGCAATTTTGAGACAAATAATTTAGGTAATAAATAATAAAACAGCACACATTTAATTATTTCATTAACCTACACATAATATAAAAACAAGTTAATAATATATTTGTTTATTATACATAGGTCTGTTATTTATACATGTTATTCTATATAAATTATTAACTTCAAAATTCTTATTCTAGTAGTTAATGATAATAACAAAATAACAAAAAACATCTGATTAAATTAACAGTTATATTATTATTCAGAAAATTTCATTTAAATTTTTTCTAATTAATAAAAGGACAAAACATGTAAAACAGAGAAAATCCCACAGTCGTATAAATACACAATGAACCCATGAACAAATACTTAACGAAACCTGAAATTTAAATGGTGTAACGAGTAAATTTAGCTCTAGGTTATATTTTCCCTGATTTTTTTATAATCGATGACTATTACGAGCTGCTAAATTAATCCAATAGTACATCAAATTGCACATTGTTATTTTAAAGTTATCGACAACAGAACCAACAAATATTTTAATAAAAACGATTTAAAAAGTAGATTACCCATTTTCACGAAGACAGGAACGTTACTAAGTTACTAAGAAAAATATTTTTATTTGTTAATCCTCTTATCATCATATTTTTTAATTAATAAGGGGACACAAACTTTTATGAATTGAGAAAATATGTATGATTTATGTTCTCAACAAGTGAACCAAGAACCAATCAAAATTTATATAACCTTTTGCAAAGAGTTCAGTTTTTTCTCTAATATTCTCTACATGAGCTAAAAGTAGTAATTTACCAGGAACAATGGTAGCAGCCAGTGTGGCTCATTACTTTTGCAGCAACTGAAACTTTCATTTTAACTCTACTGGCAACTGTTTGCGATCTAGAGAATACAAATCGAGCTGACAATTAAGTAGACATTGGGAAATTGAAAAACTTGATCTTTATTTGTTTGTAAATGGAAAAAAATAATAACTATATGACCCTTCTCATCTGTTGAAATGTTTTATTTAATTATTATATTTTTTTGATAACCGTAAATGTGCAAAGTTGCAACATATTAAAAATACTTTTTATATGGATAAAACAAAAAAAAATTCAGCCTTTGCACAAAATTAAATAATAAGTTTTTGATTTTCGTCGAAACAGTATACCAATACCCAAGGTATTAATTAGAATTATGTAGATTTTTTTTATAGAAATACGAATAATTACTGTTACCTATTTTGTTCAATAAAAACATAAAATTTATGGTTTTTGATTATTTATCGGGTGTAGGAAAAATAGCGTATGCAACTCTCATTTAATGGTTGTTAATACACTCGCATAAACCATACGAAACTCGCCTTCGGCTCGACCACCCATGTAAGTAGTCAAAAACACACAGTCGGCAATCAATGTAAGACGTCTATTAGGTACGCACGGTAAAACAAAACGCACGGCTGTAAAGTAAATCGCACGGCTTCCATAGCAACCACTTAGCAACTGTCAATAGACGTAGCCATTTTATTCAAAATGTATAACTTAGATATTTGACGTTGAATTTTATTCTATATATAAATGGTAGATAACATTTATTAGATATGAGATTGCATTTAATACTAAGAGTTATTTGTAATTATATGATAATTGGTTCTGTTTCATTCAATCCGCATCTTTTAGCTGTCTGAATAATGAATCTCATATTAGTAAACAATAGTATATTATACCTCAAGCGACTAAAGTGGCCCATTTAATCCCGCGGGTGGTGTTTCATTCCTGAGGGAAGTAATCCACCTAAGGGATTAATGTCACTTTAGTCGAGAAGTGTATACTCTATTTTATGCAATTCCATTAAGATGTTTGGCTGGGCATTGAGGAGCGACTTTTATAAAACTTGGCTGGGCATCGAGGATGTACGTTTTTACTTGTACTTTAAATACCTTAATAAGATTATAAACACAAGTACAAGTTGGTCGTAGGTAAAGTATAGTACGTAACTCGTGTTGTAACGCATTTTACGCACTCAACGGAATTACGCACTCGTCGCTACGCGGCTTCGTGCGTAACTTTTCCGTTCGTGCGTAAAATGCTTCTTACAACACACGTTACGTAATATACTATTATGAGATGAAATCCATAGAAGTAAAAAATACTTCTCCAGCAATATCTGAACCCAGTATTCCACCTATGGAACCGCCATCTACGTCGCAACCATCGACATCAGCCGACAGCTCTGGTATTGATGATGTAATCGTACAAGATTCTTGTTTAGGAAATTTAGATTCATCTTCACTGAGTATTGATATTGAAGAGGAAGGTAACGATATCCTACTAGATGTACCGTTAGAAGGAGTAAATACTGAAAATTTTGAATCGACTAATTCGTTATCAAACGTTCCAAATTCAGAAAATGAAAATCTGGTAAACTTGGGTAAGGTACGCTTCTTTTGTCGGGGAACGTCACTTTACATAGTACTGGGAAAAAAGATTTTGAGAAAAGTATTTTGCAAAATATGAAGTTTGAAACTGATCAATAGAAAGAAATAGTTAATAAATTGAAAAATATAGCTGATGGCAAGATCTATTATCACAAAAGTTGTCAAATAAAAGTTGATAACGAAAAGCGATATTCTAATAAAAGTCCTGAATGTACATCGTGGCACACTTCTCGTGAAAATCATCCATTACTTTTTGAAGAAATAAGTACTGTCATAGAAGAAAATGTTATTAAAAGAGGACGATATTATTTCCTGTCACATTCACATAAGCAGTATAATGACTTATTCGGAGAGATAAATAATCCGAAAGAAAAGTCATTTTTATCAGTGTCGTCACTATATTTAGAAGAGAAGCTTCGATAAAATTTAAATATTGCAATCAAGTCACAAAAAAGTCATTGCTCCTATAGGTATTACCTCTATTGACAAATCATTATTTGCCCACTTAAAGGATCAAGATGCTTTACTAGCAGCAGCATCCATTTATTTTGCGCAAGGAAATAATGAGTATTAAGAAGACAAAACTACCGGACAATTTAAATAGTCAAAGAATAATAGAAGGGGAATGTTCTGTACCACCACTTTTATCTGATTTTGTTGCTTCAGTAGTTGGAGATTCTTCTCGTAAACGACGTAATTGTGACAATTTCAAACGTTATACCAATTCTTTGTCTCAAGATTTAATATACGTAACGCATAACGGTAACTTGAAAACTTCCAAATACATTAAGTTGGGTATAACTATCAAAAGTCTCACTAGTAGCCGAAAAGTAGTGGATATTTTGAACCGTCAGGGACATTGTTTTAGTTACAATGCAATCGAAGAATTAGAAACAACGAAGCAAAATACACTTCAACGTCGAGAGCCGGATTATGTCCTGAAATTATAAATAAAACACAAAATTTATCGGTTGGATTAGCTTACGACAACTTTGATAGATTCGTCGACACAAAAAGAGGGAAAGATACACTGAATGACACAGTAGGAATCATTTATCAGAACAAAGACCCTACACAAGAAGCAGAAGTTGATGGACTTCCAGAAACTTTCACTAATCGACGTAGAAGACGGTCATTTCAAGCTATTGATTCTGAATTTTCTGCCGGAAATCGTTCCAGATGACAATATGAACATGAAGATATATATAATCGAATAGATAGTGTTTGGATGCTTTCTTATGCTCTTAGTTTGCCAAATATCCCGATGTGGGTTGGATTTAATAGTCAGGTTATGAAAGATGATAGTCCACAGCAATTGATTTCATACTTAACTCCAATCAATGCGTCTCCAACAGCTACTCCAGTTTGAAAATTCTTCAAAAATTAAATCAACCGTACATACAAGTGACATATGATTTAGCGATAGCAAAAATCGCACTTCAACTCCAAGCCAATGAAACAGACACATTTTCAAAAATATTTATACACTTAGGCGCAATCCATGTAATGCTTTCATACTTCAAAGTTGTTGTAAAAGTTATTGACGATTATTGGTTATCGACAATTATGGTGGAAAGTGGATTGCTTGCAAGTGGCTTTGTATCAAGTTTTATGGATGGCAATTATTTCAACCCTCTAATAGCTGTGGGGCTACAAATACTTCAGTTTCGGTCGTTCCTAGAGTGTGAGAATGTACAAATCACCGATGATATAGTTCAAGAACTTGAAAGGATACGTACTTGCCAAACACCAATATTTTTTATACATGACCAGCAGCTCAAAGATTTGTGTACAAATTATGCTATATATGAAGAAAACGCGGTCAACGGTGAATTCGGGAAAACGGCTCAATTTTATATGGTATACATAAAGCTAGTACAGCATTTTCTGACTCTTTGTAGGAGTATTAGGATTGGAGATTTTAAGCCGTTTAAGAATGTTTTACCGAAAATTGCCAACTTATTTTTTGCTTCTAACCATCAAAATTATGCCAGATGGACTGTCAAATATCATTATAGTCTGATGGAAGTGAGAGTTTAAAAATGAATTCTTTGGAATAAAACGAATTGCAAAACCATTTTCAATACAACCTATAGATTTGACTTTGAAGCAAACGATTAACGCTGATGCTGCTAGAAGACTTATCGGAATTGTACACTTAACCCATTCAATTTCAGCTCGTCAACGTTGGGAAAGGAGGCATTATATTCGCTCTACTTTAATAACTAACGTTTGGGAGGAAGTAGGACTTGGAAAAAATCAGGATATTTCTGCCAATTACAGCAATCAAATGTTAAAAAAAGCACACAACAAATGGAAAATTGCATCAAGTCTTTTGATCAGTATATCAACCCATTCAGTCATGACTTACTTATGAATCAATTATTTAATATTGCATCTGGAAAAGCTGCTTCGATTAAGATCAAAAAGTTTCTCCTTAATATTGAGGAAATTAGTAAAGATCAACGAGAAACATTTGTATCTGAGTGCTAATTGGACGTTTCTCGATTCGACCGAACGATAAAAAACTATCATAAAACTACGTGAATTAGCCAAAAATATATATACATGCTAAATATTGCCATGGCAATAATATTTAGTTAACCTAAGGATGGCAATATTATAGTCTAAGAGCCAGTGAACGGCAGACCACACATAATTTAGGAAAGCCTAAACTTTCCTCAGTGAGTCTGTTATACCTACCAACCATGAGGTGAGGGCTAGCTAAGCGCGGTCGCGGTGGCCCCGGCTGCATATTTCAAAACTGCACATTGATACGAAACCAGTAACTATATGCCGCGCTGCCATTGGCTGTATTTCGACCAACGTCATTCCCTACGCGAAGCGAAGAAGGGGCAAGCGGTTTCCATCGAGTCATAATCTTATGAATAGAGAAAAATTAAAACAACCAAATGAAAAGTTGCATTAAATAATTTTTTTCCATATTATAAGTTTTGGGGTTTTCTTAGTGTGATTAAGTATAATTTAATTACATTTTTTATCTGAAAATTCTCTCAGTCTTGATTATACACATTAAGTAACAGATTCATTGTGATATAATGCGGAAAATAGATACATATATTTGATCATTGAAATTCTTTGCCAGATTTTTTTGTCCAAGACTGCAAGACACAAAACTAGCAAGCTTGAGATTCTTGTAAAATTATGAATTACAAAACTGTGATTATTATTCCATAAGTTTTTGCCTCATATCATGAAACTTAGTTCCGGTAAAAGAGCAGTATAATATTTTGTCTTATAGCCCAGGGACAAGTGAATAGTACTCCCCTTTTTGCTGGTTTATTAATACATATTAGAACTATGTTCGTTACAACACCTATATATGGACTTTTGCAATATAATATTTTAGTTCCATGATGATTGCCTTAACAAATTTAGAAAACGTATTCTGCACCACTTTTCAATTTATGACAACCCTAAGTGCATGTTGCATATCACAACATTTTAAAATAATATATGAATTATTGTGACTAAAATAACAAAAAAGCTTCATACAAAATAATTATTTTATTGCATAGTACATCATTGTGTAGTTAATTTCAATTTTCTTCAATTATATTTTACTTTTCTTAAAAGCGTTTTACCAAGGAATGCACTAATACCATGGGCTCGGCCAACCCCTCCTATATAGAATTTAGGAGGCATTGGATCACCCTGTATAAAAATATTGATAGGAGAATTTTTATCACGGCATAAAACCAACTGATGTATCGCATTTAGCAACTGGTTTCATATCAATGTGCAGTTTTGAAATATGCGCCCCGGCTACAGTCAGGTGCGGCAGCTGTGATAATTTAATGATCTAAAAAAGTATTTTAGGGAAACCGCCATTTATATATGTCAAAAAATACTCTTATAGCGGCAGACGATTATCACGGTTCTAAAGTGGTGTCAGACATTTTCAAAATTTTTCAAAAGTATTTTAGGAAACTTGAAATTTATATATATTATAACGAGAAAACCTACCAACCCTCTCAGTGATCGTTATAGATATGCGGGTTGTCTCACGTGGTACAACCCGTGTTCGCCAGTCGACTAGCTTCGAGTCGAAGAAGGGGTGGATTCTTCAAAAAAAGTATTAGGTTTTCAAAAATGGCGCCAGAGAAGCTTTGGCAAGCACCGAAGACTTCTTAAGTTAGCCCACAACTCCTCAATGGGTTAACAACACTCACTTTACACTCCAAAGGTTACACTGATAGGTAAGTTATCATAAGAAAATAAAAGTCAGCAAGTATCCCCTGATTGAAGTTTTAATTAGTCACTTTGGACCAAAGGTCTCTTTTCAAAATATTTATTACAATTTTACTACAACAATGTCCCAAATAATGTCTGAACTCAGCTGAAGGCTGTAGACTCAGAATGTAGATAGGCTGAAGGCCGGAATCTACATAAATCCTAATTCGCAAGCTAAATTATCAGTTACAACGAAATCGCAGCTTAAATAAAAAAACTGACAAGCAGGTTCTATAATCTCTGAGCAGAGCTGAAGGCTTCAAACTCAGGGTGCAGTAGAGGTGAGGGCCACAAACTACACCGATGACTCAATTCTATAATTATAGAGAAACGACCAAATGGTTCATGTACAATATCTCAAAATACAATGATAATATATACCAAAAATTAATAATGTACAGTTACATGGGTTCACATTTGATTGCTGTAATTGGCAGAAATATCCTGATTTTTTCTAAGTCCTACTTCCTCCCAAACGTTAGTTATTATAGTACAGCGAGTGTCATGGCTCCTTGCCCAACGTTGACGAGCTGAAATTGAATCGGTTAAGTGTACAATTCCGATAAGTCTTCTAGCAGCATCAGCGTTAATCGTTTGCTTCAAAGTCAAATCTACAGGTTTGTTGAATAGTAATTTTGTTGTTAATTAAGCGAACTGTAATTTTAATTCTTTATTTTACTCACACTAATTTATGAAAATGACAATTTTAATACAATGAAAATGGAAGTGCATCTTCTTGCCACGATGCTCGAAAACTGACGACCCCGCCTTGTCTCGTCTGCGCATGGTCCGTTGTGTCGTCTGCGCACACCGCGTTGGCTCGGCTGCGCATCGCTTCACGCAGTTAGTTGGTAGGGATTGCAGTGGCCCAGCTTACAGTCGGTCAAGTGAATTTGCAGTTTAACATCCCGCCGCCGTTGAAATGACAAAGTCTTTCAAATAAAAACGCAACACTTATTGTTGACATGGCAGCATACAAAGTTTTTGGATTGCTCGAGTGGTAGTGCCTGTTGGAGCTCGGACAGTTACGACTCGGATCTGTCCATCCTGACCTGGATGCAATTCTTCTACTCGTCCCAGTTTCCATTTTAGAGGAGGAAGATCCTTATCCACTAGCAGCACCATAGATCAAGGGGTTAACGACATCTGTACAGAATTCGTCCATTTGTTACGATTCTGTAGTAGGGAAATATATTCTCTTGACCAGCGGGACCAGAAATGTTGACTAGCTTGCTCAAGAGCCTTGTACTGAGTTAGCCTGTTTGTAGGAAGTTTGGAATGATCATGCTGGGAAATTGAGAGCAAGGAGCGGCCAATTAGGAAATTCCCGGGCGTTAAGGCACTAAAATCGTTTGGATCGTTGGATAGAGGAGTGATAGGTCTCGAAATCAATATTGCTTCCACCTGTGAAAATATGGTAGCAAGTTTCTCAAATGTGGGATGAATGTTTTTCAATACCTTCAATATGTGAATTTTTGCCTGCTTAATTCCAGCTTCCCATAAGTCACCATGATGTGGAGAGTAAGCTGGTATAAACTTCCAACAAATTTGATTTTCCATAAAAAATTATGAGAAAGCCTTATTTGTTACAAAATTTTTTAATGTCTCAACAATATCTCTCAATTCATTATTTGCGCCAACAAAATGTAAGCCGTTGTCGGAATAGATTGGTTTACATAATCCTCGTCGAGATGTAAATCGCTTAAGTGCGTTAAGAAAAGTAGCACTAGTCATATCGCTGATAGGTTCTAAATGTACTGCGCGCGTGGTAAAACAGATGAACAGGCATAAATATGCTTTAATAATTTTTCTATTCCTTAATTTGCCATCCTTTATAAAAAACGGTCCAGCTACATCAACTCCAGTAATGAAGAATGGTTGGTTTGGTGTTATTCTGTCAATAGTTAATCGGACATTTTTTGAATTAATGTAGTTGGTTTTAATCTAAAACAGGTTACACACTTGCGAACATTGTTTTTAACGGTTATTTGCCCATTAAGAGGCCAATATTGTTGTCGTAACGAAGCTAAAATGGTTTCAGTACCTGCATGTAATTTCTTATGATGCTCATCTAGAATTATTAATTTAGTAAGGGGGTGTTTCGGATGAATGACAATTGGGAATTTTTTGTCATATACAACAGGTTGTATTGAAAATGGTTTTGCAATTCGTCTTATTCCAAAGAATCAATTTTTAAACTCTCACTTTAATCAGACTATAACGATATTTGACAGTCCATCTGGCATAATTTTGATGGTTACAAGCAAAAAATAAGTTGGTAATTTTCGGTAAAACATTCTTAAACAGCTCAAAATCCCCAACCCTAAAGCTCTTAGAAAGAGTCGGAAAATGCTGTACTAGCTTCATGTATACTATATAAAATTGAGCCGTTTTCCCGAATTCACTGTTGACTGCGTTTTCTTCATATGTAGCATACTTTGTACACAAATCTTTGAGCTGCTGATCAGGTATGGAAAATATTGGTGTTTGGCAAGAACGTAGCCTCACAAGCTCTTGAATTATATCATCGGTGATTTGTACATTCTCACGCTCTAGGAACGACCGAAAGTGAAGTGAAGTGAACTCGATTATAATCCAACTAGAAAAGAAGCTGATGAATAACTCATTAACAGTATTCTAGCGGCTATAGATAAAATCATCAAACATTACCAAAGTACCAACTGGATGTACTGCGTTGTATTAATCTTAGATCCCTTACATAAAGTGGAAACATTCTCCAATACAGGTTGGGGAAAAGACTTGGAAAAGGAAGTGGTCAAAAACTTTGAAGACATTTTTAAACCAAAATATTTTCAGCCAAGTCTACAGAGCACAACAGCATCATCTTCATCTCCAAAGGATAAATACAGTGAATTTGACATAGATCTCCTAAGTTTATTCAAGAAATCTCCTGTGAATCGAGCAAATGAAATGGCTTGGCGTTATGAGATAGACAAATGCCTGTCTGAACCACGTGCTAACAGTTCTGAAGATATATTAGAATGGTGGAAGAAGCACGAAAATATTTTTCCCAACTTGTCCAAAATGGCCAAAGACTTTTTTATCAACGTCAGCATATTCAGCTCCTGTTGAAAGACAGTTCTCCAGAGCTGCACTGACTGTTACAAAAACCCGGCTAAAAATTCATAAGATGTCTGATGTGTCTTAAATCCTCGGTGGAAAATGATGAAATTAAACAGTGCTTGGAGGTTTATAGCGATTTAATTTTTAAATAGTTTATATTTTAGGTTTTTTATAGAATAAGTTTCATAAATAAAATTGATTTTCGCAACGTTCATTCTCATTATTTTCATCATTCGTAAAACTGCTAAAAATCAAGTAGCTTGATAGAAGTACTTGATTTTTCAAATACTTGATAAATAAATACTTGACTTGACATTAACTACTACTTGACTTGAACTTGACTTGATTTCAAGTCAAATCAAATTAAGTAGCTTGAACATCAAGTCAAGCCGCGAATCTCTGATTCATATATGAATTTCGTTAGACAGTCATATACTTCCATTTTGTTTAAAGATTTTTATAGGTTAAGGAGCCATTATTTATCAGATCTTTAATAAGGTATTGAGGTTCTTGGGAATATGTTGAGATATATTATTATTTATCAATGTATGAGTATTATAATTACACAATTTTATTTGCCACACGTTGGTTCATCGATTGTTATGATATTTTATTTATTTATTTATAATTCTAATTATCAATTATTAGGTTTATAAGGTTTATATTATTATTATTTTTGTTGTTGGGCGCCAGATTAAATTTGTCTATCAATTTTGTGTGTTATTATAGTAAGTCAGCTATACTCAGTCTATAAGGATGAAACTCTTAACCATAAACAAGGAATTATGGTGGTTGAGGATACGTCTTTTACTTTATAAATTCAAACTCGACAAATAATTTAAATTGTAATGTAGTTAGTAAATAAAATAATAAACACTCAGATTATTATGTTCCAATAATTTTACAAACAATTAAATATCTAATACAACCCTGTATTTTCTGGTTATCTTATAGGAATAGAGAGGGCAACACTAAATAAATCAACTAATGTCGATAAGAAAGACCTCTTTCTCTATAGTTATTTGGTTTTGTGTAATAAATTTTAACCCATTTTCAAATGTATTATTATTTAATTGTACAATTTCTTAATTGACCAATACAATTATCGTTATGTTTTTAAACACAATTGAAACTATTAAAGAAATTCAAATATTTGACAGGATTATAATTATTGCACAAATTATAAATCTTTTCACATTCGAGAGGTAAAATGTTTTGATATTGTGGTAAGTACTGATTGTTCATTAATAATTTGCTAATATAAGAGTTTTTTTTAAATATCTTTTATACCTATACTTTTTCCATCAGTGATCAATAAGAAATTATTGTTTTACTTCATTGAACGCAATAGTTTATTTTTTTTTTGGTTATATTGCTACCATTAGAACAGTTTATATAAGAAAAACTTTACCTCACAGTTCGTAGTCACTCTTAAACTCAGTTCTTCAGGAAATATTCTTATTTCTGTTTCTTTTAATTTTGAATGGGATGGCCAAATAGTTCAAATTCATAATTCTTCCTATAATGTCAATATCAATCTGTCTTCCTGTATAATAATGTAGGTATTCTCAATTTACAATTCTTTTTATTACAATCTAATTCGTTAAAATCTTAACTTTGATTTTGCTATCATTATCATTCACTATTATACAACATTCAAGTTTTGTTTCTCCTTCTTATACGTTTCAACAATTTACCTTGTTTAATAATTATAAAGTATTTTTCTCAGCTTCAGCTTTTCTTTCATATAACTTAACTTCTTTTTATTTTCTTTTACTAGATTTCTTTCTTAGGATAATTCTTTTTTACTTCTCTGCTTCAAAAATTCAATCTGTCATCAATGTTTATTTTTCCTAGCAACCATCCATGACTTGTTATTCCTACTAGATTGAAATTTTATTTTATGTAGAGATTAAGTAAGGACTTCGCACACTACTCTTGAACACTTTTAAATTCTCTTATCTAATGATTTTTTTTAAAATTAACGTTTACACTAATAATTATTGGATTCATAATAATTATAGGTATCAGTGAAATTTATATTCTCTCAACCACCTTTATAATTTATTTGAGGAGAGTTTTCATTGAATTTATTATTTCCAACCTATCAATTCTTATTTTAGTCCAATATATCCAGTGATGTGAATAAAAACTAGTATAAGCAAATATTAGGGATTTCTTAAGTAAATGCTAGGATTTGTGTGAACAAACATACTAGCACTTGCTCGGGATAGTAAGTTGTAGAGTTTCCCGGACGAGTGGTAACTGCGTAAAAAATGGTGTGAATAAAACTTTTGAAGTAGATTGTTCTGTAGCATATGCTTCGATATTTTAGAGCCTGGTCTGGGGCATGCTAGACTTTTTCCTAGCATTTACTACCTGTAAGATCAGTCAACAGTTTGTTGTACGTAGTTGTAAAGAACTGTTAAGGCTTAACAGTGAGAGTGTTGATTTTCTTGCGGCACAGTTTCTTGAAGAAAGTGATACTCGTATTTCCAGAAGACAGCAAATGGAAATATTTCTGAGGTTTGTGGGTGATCCTGGCTTTCAGTCTGGTGTAGCTCAAGATGTGGGTGTACATCGTACTACTGCTAACAAAACTATAAGGTACGTGATGAGTAGAGTAGTTGAACAATCACATAATTGGATACGGTTTCCAACTACAGCTGACGATATGACCGAGGCTAAAGTTTTGTGGCAGAGACATTTTCGTTTGCGGTCAGTAATTGGTGCCCTTGATTGTACTCAAATTGAGATACAAAAGCCTGGGCTGCACGGTGATGAGTATATTTGTAGAAAAGGATATCGTAGTATAAATGTCCAGGCAACATGCAATGCATTGGAACAGTTTACAAGTATTAGTGCAGAGTGGCCCGCAGTGTTCACGACGACAGAGTATGGAGGAATAGTCATGTCAGAGACATCGTGTCACAGTATGATGGAGCAGTTTGTCTTTTAGGAGATTCAGGATACGGTTGATCGCCGTGGTTGATTACACCGTTCAAGCCTGCACGAACGCATCAAGAACGAGAGTTTAATCTAATCCATGCTAGAGAAAGGGTTATAATAGAAAGGTGTTTTGGTCAGTTGAAAAGGAGATTCCCAATCCTAGGAAACCGTGTTTAGTTGCATTTAACAACATTCCACAAGTGGTAGTCAGTTGCGCTGTGCTACACAACATTGCCAAGCATCTAAAGGATGACTTTGAGTATGGGGATCTTGATAGCGTCCCAAAAGAAGATGACCAAGCTGGGGTGGTTCGTTATGAAAATTCCGACACAACATTAAGAGGCAAAGACAAGCGTGCTAATATAATGGCGTATTTGAATATTCAGTGAGTAAATTTTTGCGATATTGAACTTAGTAACGTTTTCATGTTTTTCTCACGCAAGCAGCTACTTGCACATAATTTTGTATATTTATTTTTTATTATTTTTTGGGATATGGGTTTTGTTTATTTTCTGAATAAAATAATCTTATTTTATATACTAGTTTTTATTCACACCATTACTGAATTATTTCAAAGTTTGATTACAATTGTAATAATTATAATCCTAAGAATCCTACATTATTACAATCCAAAGGAAAATACAACTCATTTAGCTTACAATTAATTACAATGTGAATAAAGTATGGCAATCATCAACAGTTACATCAGTTTGAGTAGACTTTTCAACGGTTTGCTTCTTCATGGTTTCCAACAATATAGTTTCCTTCTCCAGGTTGGTCTTATTCAGTTTGTATTATTGCAACAAAACAATCCTCTGCAACTGCGGTGTGGACAGGTCTTTAGTTTCATCTGCTTCATGATTCGACACAATTTTTTCACTTTTTCTGATCTTATTTTTGTGGTGGTCGGCAGCAGATTTAGTTGTTTTGTTTGGTTTCCCTTCAGTTTCTGCACTTGTGCCAACTGAAATATTACCCGGGATTTTATGGAACACTGGGTTATCATCTTCTATCAACTCCAAGAATGTTTTTTTCCCACGGTTGTAGTTTTATTTTCCTGTTTCCCGTCACTTTTACGTCAGTCTTCTTCTTGACGGCAGACTTCACATTGTTCAATGCTTTCATTAGTTGGCCTACAGTAACTTGTTTCCCCAATGCACCACAGTAATCAGAACGTAAGGTTTTCCAAGCTTCTTTCTTAGCATTCATCACAGCAGGGGTTTTTGATTTGTTAAGTAAGACAATGTGATCCGAAAGGAGACGTACAAACAGAGTGCGATCAATTTTTTATATTTTATTAAAATCATTGTCAGATTCTTCTGATGATGAATACATCTTCTAGCACGTGGTTGAACAGATTGAGAGAGGGATATGCCGCCGATGTGGAGTAGACTGAAAGGTAGTGGAGGGGAGAACGTGTCGTGACAGGAACGTTAAAACCTAGCATTTACTTGGTCTAGCATGTACTACCCCGCGAGTAAGTGCTTGGGTTTTTCCGGATTCTACTAAACTTGCCCTAGTATTTTCTACAAATCTTTATTCACACTGATTTGACCAAATACTTACTAGACCTTAGATATGCTAGTTAGAAAGTGCTAGTTTTTATTCACTTATATTGTTAATACTTTTAAAGAAAATATGATTACTTCTAATATGACAGTATTGACACAAACTTTTGTGAAGAATTTTTACTTTATATAAATATACTGCATAATATTTCCAAGCGTAGTGTAACAATAGTTGTGATGTATTTACGTGTGCAGGAATAAAAATTGAACCAACAGCTATCCAGAATTTGTTGTTGAATTGAGGAATATTGGTTATCGCAGATTTTACAATAATTGTTCAAATATTTTTTTCCCATAAACTACTTTGCTTTTGTCTAGAATTAGCAAATGCGTCTGGTACTATATAGATAAAGCACCATTTACTACTGCATTTTCAACGATCTACATATTCAGCTGTACATATTTATTATTATCTCTGGACTAAAATAACATTTCTTTTATATAAAATATATAGAGATTATGTGATACAGCAGGTATAGTAGCATTTTGTATGACTGTTATAACAGAGACAGGAAATCATATAAAATAACGGAAGAAAGAAAATACATAAATTATAAATGCCAACGGCTTCAGCACTGAAAACTGAAGGGAGCTTAAACAATTTTTCGACGTTATTACCTGGACTGTAGACTACATATCATCTAATACCTATCATATAAAATTTTGGAAGCATCAGTATATATCTGTATGGAATCATGCCAATTTGCAAAAATTTAGTGTAATACTTAGAATAGGAATAACATTAAATTATGATATTGCCAATACGTTTCCGGTGAGCTACTCCATTAAGTTTAAGGTAGGGATCCCATTTTCACTCTAAAAATATAAACGTATTATTTAAATTTGACTTGTTTTACTATTTTTAATAATTATGTACAGTACTTAACCGACAAAATAAATGTATACCATTTTTTTCTCCACTGTATAATGAATAAGCTTGTGCTTCCACGGACATAAAAATATATATAAAATATGAGTATTTGGCAACATTGCATGTTGCAGTTGCCTCTCTTTAACAGAATTAAGCTACGGCAGCTTAACATGCTGAGAGCTATGGGAGGCTGTGAGATGCTGGAACCAGACGGAGTTCAACTGTTTTTGATTACTTCGATTTACTCTGCCACAGAATCTTTTTAAAGAGTCGAGTTTTACTTTCGTTTCGCGTGAAAAATGATATTGAACTACACTGTTGGCCGAAGACGTTAAAGATGTATGTAATTTACTAACGTCGGAGTGTTCAATACTATTAAGTTACTGTAATTGGAATATTAAAATCTTACTTCTAGGTAACAACGTAATTTTTAATTAACTCACGATGGGGGTGTTGTAGTTTTTGAAAAGCTCTATATGAAAAAGAGACTAGTGTATTTGTTGACAAAAGAAAATTAGCTGTGGGCATCATGAGAATTACTGTCCAATTTTTTATTTCAAGAACTTTTGTATCTTCATAAATAGCCAACTTTATTTACAATAAACAATATAACAATAATCAAATCGTATGTTCGTCAAATAAGACTTGTATAAAGCAGTTCATTAACTGATTCCTATATTTACATTACGTCACCCTAATTATCAAACCTCGTAACTCCAATTTTGGTCAAAAATGAGATTTTGGTTCCATCTGTGAGAGAAAAAAAACTACCTACCTATTATGGAGAAAACCATGTAACTCCCCATTACTTTATTTTAATAATATGGAAAGAAGAGAAAACCTCTTAATTCCATATACATCCGCGTGTCCTAGAATACCTTGTAACTCCATGATCTATAACCTAAACATTTTAAAAGCTGTGACAGACACAAGACAAAATTCATTTTTTATAATATTTGGTTTGATAGAAGCTTTAATAGTGTATTAATTGTGCTTTACGTTAAATAATAAAAAAGAGAGGTAAGTCACTGCTATTACTTTTGTTCAATAGCGTTAACAAATCGTAAATAGACTTTCAGAATGTCTCGCGCTCAAAAAACTTTGAAAATGGCACTCCAACATGAACTAATTTTTGAAGATTCTGTTACTGGGACCAGTGCGTAAATACTGATAGTGATATACCGTTATATACCATTGTGAAAAATGATTCCTTTCCTACTGACAATGCACTCTCTGATTTCGACACTGCGCCCTTGTTAAATAATGTACAACGCCCTGATGCAACAATAGAGAGTGAATATCCAAGTCATGAAAATGTATCTACCAACATTGAAAAAAAAAGTGAAACAGAAGAGAAACGTTTAAAAAAAGAAAAAAAAGAAGACATGTGAAAGAGAGTACTTGGAGAACAGAAGAAAATAAAAAAAATCGTGAATCCGGAAAGGAGTATAATGGAAAAAAACTGGTAGACACTGGATGGAAGTACGATATTTCAAAACAAAAGCGAAATATGAAAATAAGATGCTGTTGTAAAATAACGGGAAAAACAAAAAAACACCTCAAAATGTTATCTAACTACAGAAGACAATAGAAAAAAATATTTAATGACTTTTGGCAATTGAATTGGAAGGAAAAACATTTATTTATTCAGCTGCATGTAAAGGTGTCCAGTACTAAAAGACAAAGAGATAGAAAAAATAAAAACAAATCAACGAGAACCAACTCATTTATCTACTATTTACGAAAAGATAATGAGATGATCAAGGTGTGCAAAAAATGTTTTTGAACACAATGGATATAGGGGAATGGAAAAAGAAAAGGCTGCTCATGAAGAAGAGCACGTTACTGGGCAGGAAGATAAAGGAGCAAGTGCAAAGTAAACAAATTTGAGATTTTTCAAACCTTTAAAAATTCATATCTCTAAAAATATTAAGTTCATCGTGAAAAGTCATAAGACCTTTTTTATTTGTATTTCAATAAAGAATATGAGAAAAATTGTCCGGTTAAAAAATAACAATTCCTTCCAATTGTTTAAACAATTTCGGTTTAAACAATATAACACTAGGTTGCCCCATGGCAACATGCATTTATGTCATCAGTAGGGCAATTCAAAGGGGATCGCATGAAAAATTGAGGTGGAATAGTTTTCGGTACTCATGCGCCGATTCGTCCTGGACTATATATTAATTTTGGTTTAATTCAAAGAAAAACTCGTATCTCCCGAAAAATTAATAAAATTGAATATAATCATATAAAATTACTTACTTTCATAGTAATTAATGTACTTTAAAAAACAACAACAAAATTCAAATGATAGCGACTTACCAGAATTTTTTGGAATGTTTTTTGTGTTTCCTGTAAATTTTGTGATTTTGGAGTTACTAGGTTTGATAATTAGGGTGACGATTAGTTATATTTTAAATATAACCCGAGCGAACGTGTATTACTCTGAAGAAAATTCACTAGAGGGTCAACTGGGTAATGACGTTTCATGCGTCTATGTTGCTAGGTCCTTAACGATAGGGTTTGGATGAACTTTTAACCTCATAGAATATTTTACTTACTGTTATCTAACTACCTCTTTTCTTGTTGGTATTTTGGGATCTCTTGCAATTATGTTGTTAGGTACAAACCATGGTCCTTGGGAAATGATGTAAGAATCTTAGCTTGGAACCTCTCTAGAATTTCCAAGGTGAAGTTGGCAGCTGAACCCCAGAGTTCTAATCCACATGTAATATTGATTTGCAGCTAATATTTCTAATAATTTGAGCAAAACAGGTGAAATTGGCATATGGTTAAAATATCAATTTTAGAATTGCTGGTACTAAGAATAGGGATGTTGACAATTTGTTTTAAAATGTCCTAAATTTTCAGTAATTACCCTAATAAATCACAAACAAATATATGCCGGCAGTAAAAATTATTTTAAATGCCTAGGCATTAAAATAATCATGTTTTCTTCTTTTCTTTCAATTCTTGCTCTGCACAAGTATCCGACCAAAAAAGTTACTCTTGTAAATTTTATCACTATAGAATAAATGAACTATACCAGACCCATGGAATGAAACAATCACTTCCACGTCATACATACTTAGGCTAAAGTTGTGGGATCGCATATGGTAATAGGACACCGCTAGATTGCTGAATTGCTATCCCACGGATTGTTTTCTTCATAACGTTTTTTATTATCGCATTCAGATTTTATATAGCTTCCTAGTTGTAAAGTCTCATTTTAGTTCGTAGAAATAAAAGTTATTTTTCAAAAAGTAGTTTTTGTAAACTACGAATTTAATTGGCGCAGTCAGTAGCATTGCAAATCGGTTCAACAAAAATCGTGACACCGGTCCGTATCTACGGTTTATTTGTAATCGCGAACTTTGTGTTATTTTTGTGGTTTTAAGTTAAGTTGAAGAATCCAGTCCGGGGAAGAGAGACCACATCGCCCAGATCCTAGTGGAGAAGAACATTTTTTTCATAGTACTGTAAGTCGAAAATCATTCCATTTTTTCCTTTTTTAAATAAACTTTTGCTTTTATTTACGTTTTATATACTTTTAGAACATTTTTTTAAACATAAGTTATATAAATTAGATTCGTTGATGAATGACTCAATTGTAGAAGAATTAGCAGATTTGTTTAATCCTAGTATAACTTTGGAAGAAAAAAGTAATATACCAGAAATTGAAGCAATGGCTAATTCAAACTGTCTATAATCGAAATTATATATGGATACTATTCCACAATACGAGGGTAATCCTCACACTTTAAATATTTTTCTAGATAACTGTAATACACTAATTTTTCGATACAACAAATACACAATTAAATAGTTTTTTATTACGCACATTGTTAAGTAAATTAGTAGGTAGAGCTTTAATGGTTATAGGTTCAAGAACTGAATGACGAACTTGGGCAGAAATAAAACAAGCTCTTCAATTTTGTTTCGGAGATCAGAGAAATATAGATTGCTTAGTGCAAGATTTAATTGTTTTGAGACCATTGAAAAATGAAACACCATACAATTTCGGTATGCGATGTCAGGAAGCACGTAGCTTAGTAATTTCAATAATTAATGCTTCAAATGATCCAGTTGCAGAAAAAACTATTAAAATCAAAAATTATATCGATTTAGCACTTGAAACTTTTATTAGAGATTCAACTGGAAAATGGCAAAATAATATACGTTTGCGTAACCCAGATAGTTTAGAAGTAGCTATGTAGTTAGTTAAAAGATAATTTTATGTATAGTCAAAATAATCAATCTTACAAACCAATACCGAGAATCACTCCATCCAGACAAACTAATCATCATCTCAATTTTTTCCAGAATAGCAATGCAATTACCAACATTTCAATTCGCCACCTTCACAATCCATTATTCCAATTAATCCAAATTCAAATCCAGGTGTATCTAATAATCAATTCTCGCAGCCCCAACAGAATTTCAATAATTTTAATCGTCCTTGCATCCAAAATTCACTACGCCAGTGGAGGAACAATAATAATTTTCAAACTCTGAGACAACCATTTTCTAATCAACCTAGGCAAAGCCAGATATTGAGAGCACCCTCAAATCAAAGCAGAAATCAATCAAATTTCAGCAAACCATATAAACCTACTCCAATGGACACATCATCAGGTAATATAATGTTAGCACCTCAGAGAAATTTTACGTCCACAGAACTATTTGCACATAAATCATCAAAATTATGAACTCGATAACCCGTTTGAGAATCAAGTACAAGGTGAATGCTCATACCAAACCCATGATGTCCAAAATTCTGATTATTTTAATCCACATGAAACTGATGAAACGTATCCAGAATATGACAATTCTAATCAATATCAATTCGATGATCCTTATCAAATTTCTCAAGGCCCGAATGAAAACTTTCAACAAGAAATCCTCACAGAACTATTCCCCCTAATAACTTTGAATATATCCAGAGCAAATTTACCACATATTTACATCCCCCTAAAAGCAATTTTTTTAATCGATACAGGTAGCTTATCAATATTATCTAAATGAAATTCTTAAAGAAGATTTTTGAAATAAAAAGTGCTCATAATATAACTGCATGACGAAGTAACAGAAATACCAATTTTTAAAATTTTTTAAGTTTCAGATCACAAATTCCATCTCTTTAACTTTAGCGATAAATACGACGGCATTGATTCATTGAAACAATTAAAAGCTTTAATAGATATGAACTCAAAATTTATCGTAACTCCATTTGCAAAAATTCCAATAATATACGAAATTGAGAATTAAATATCGAATATTCAAAATCCTAAATATCGAACATATCACTTAATAATACCGTCTAGAACTCAACAAAAAGTCAAAATACCAATTAAAATGAAAAAAGGCACCGGACTTTTAGAATATAAAAAGTTTGCACCTCATATCGAGATGCCGCTCGCTGTAGTAAATGTAGAAAATTACTTTGCTCTTACTCGATCATAAACTCTAACACTAAATTTGAAAAAATCGAATTTTTCGAACCAATCGATATTGAAATTTTGAATATAAACAAAATTAATTTCACTGCAAAAATGGAGACTGATCATGAAATTAGTGAAGAACATGACCATATTTTAAAGACAAATTTAAAAAATATTGATCTAAAGCATTGCAATCCAGAAGAAAAAGACGTTATCAAAAAATTATGTTATGACTATCGTGCCCTTTTTTATTGTGAAGAGATACCGCTCTCTTTCACTAATCTAATAAAACACAAAATACATTTAACAGACGATATCCCAATATTTACTAAGACATATCGTTAACCCGTTAACACAAATAAACAAAATGCTTGATCAAGGTATTATTCAACCTTCCAATTCGCCCTACTCATTTACTATATGGTTTGTACTGAAGAAAACAGACAAATCAAATAAAATGAAATTCCGTTTAGTAATAGACTACCGCAAATTAAACGAAAAAACCATACCTGATAAATACCCATTACCAAACATTATGGCAATTTTTAGAAAAATTAGGCAAAAGTCAATATTTTAGTACTCTAGACCTAGCTAGCGGATTCTATCAAATCCAAATGCATGAAGAGGGCATTCCGAAGACAGCATTTTCAACTCAAAACGGACATTGGGAATTTAAACGTATGCCAATGGGACTACGTTCATCTCCTTCTACATTCCAAAGAGTTATGGATAACATTTTACGAGGTTTAAATAACAAAATATGTTTAGTATACTTAGACGACATTGTAATCTACTTGTAATTGCGATGCACTTTCTAGAGTATCTAGTTATTAAAGCTCTCTAAAATGATTCAATGATTAATAATCCTGACGAACTTACAGATCCTCACGAATTAGACCAATTTTTGAATGACCTTATAGACGAAAAAATTAATGACAATATAACCAATATCAATTTGCAAACAGATGACACAATTGACACCGACTCAAATACACAACACACCACCTTTAATGAAACAACAAATGATGGTATGCGAATATATGACCAAATAATTAATAATAAAGTTGTTAAAATTATAGTCACACCCCATTCATATCCTAAATTAATAGTTGAACAGGAATCCTACGAAAATCATAAATTAATAAATGTTAAAATTCCGACCCAAAATAATGATAATTTTATACTCGAATTTTTAAAAGACTACACAATTATGAAACGTTGTTACTGCATGTATTTTCACAATGATTCTCTTTATAACGATTTCAATAAAATCAATTTAGAACACTTTTCGGAAAAAGGCCCAAAATTAATTAGATGCTTAAAACAAGTAAACGCAATCAAGGAAAATGAAAAACAAATAATGCTAATAAAACATCATCACGTTGGCAAAACTAACCATCGTGGTATTGTAGAAACGTATGAATATTTAAAACGGAACTATTATAGGAAATATATGAAAACTAGCATTACTGAATATATAAACTCATGTGATATCTGTCAACGAACAAAATATGGCAGACATCCTCCATACGCACCTCTGGTAATAACTGAAACATCATCAAAACCTTTTCAAATTGTTCACATAGATTTATTTCATTACAACAATATAATATATTTAATTATTATTGACGCATTTTCCAAGTTCGCACAAACATACCAAGTCGAATGCAAAACGGCTATCCATGTAAGTAAAGCATTAATAAAATACTTTTGTTCTTTTGGAATACCAGAAAAAATAATTCTTGACCATAGTACTGAATTTAATAAAGATACTGACTGTAAAAGAAATTTTGATTTTACATAAAATAAAAATACATTTTGGCACTGTAGGACATCACGAATCAAACAGTGTAGCAGAACGATTCAATTCCAGTATAATAGAACATCTCAGAATTCTAAAAGCGATGCACCCGAATGAAGATGATTTCATTGACTATGCAATTTTAGGTTACAATAGCCCAATACATACTAGCACTAAATTTACTCCTTTCGAATTAACCTTCGGACACACTAATTCGCGAAATCCAAATGAAATTTTTATTCTCGCAGCATTTTACTCAAATTATGCTGAAAATCATAAAGAAAACCTTAAACATGTATATGAAAATGTAAAAGAAACAATAGAAAAACAAAAAAATAAAATTGTAGATAAGAATAATCAAAAAGGTAATACTAATGTTACGAAACAGCACACTGGTATAGTCCCTAAAACCGACTCTGTCTAAGCCAGGTATAAAAGTTAAAATTATGGCGGATACGCAATTATAAAAAACTGTTTACGAGTTCACGACTATCTTATGTAAACATTGTTTTTGTGACCAGAGTTATCTAGAAAAGGCCAGAAAAATTATTTGTGTCTGTATAAGCCGCAGCCCGGAATTTTCTAGTAAGAAAGGAGTTAATATAAATAAGGACCGATCAGCGGAGGAGTTAGTTGATAAAGTGATCTCGAGAAATAAACAGAAATTCACCGAACAGTGAAGTGCTAATATAATCAAAATTGTGTGCATATAAATTAGATTTAAGTGATTAGTTAAGTATATATAAATTGAGTGTTAGTGAGTTAGTGTTTAAATAAATTAGTAAGTAGCCATACCGAGTGTTTAAAATGTATCCCACCCGTTTATTGTTTAAATAAATTAGAAAAACATTACATTGGTGTCAGGTGTGGGGTGATATAAATAAATTGCTACGTAAAAAAGGCCAAGAGACTATATGATTTGAAAGTGGCGGAATTAAGAGCAGAATTGGAAGATCGTGAGTTGGTAACGACCGGTAAGAAAAGTGAATTAGTAGAAAGACTTAAAGTGGCACTCGAAAATGACGGCTTTGATCCAGAAACAGTTTTACTTAATGATGAGGCTTCCACCTTAATCTCGTCAATTTCTGCTAACATGGACGAGAAGATTTCTGCAATGGAAGAGAACATGGACGAGAAGATTTCTGCTATGAAGAACGACATTTCTGCTAATATTTCTGCTAACATGAACGAGAAGATTTCTACTATGAAGAATGATATTTCGGCTAACATGGACGAGAAGATTTCTGCCATGGAAGAGAAGATTTCTGCTATGAAGCACGACATTTCTGCTAATATTTCTGCTAACATGGACGAGGAGATTTCTGCCATGGGCGAGAACATGGACGAGAAGATTTCTACTTTGAAGAACGATATTTCTATATCTTATTAATGAAAAACGACATTGCCGCTGACGTTGCAAATGAAATTTCGTCCCTAAAATCTGGAATCGAGAATAAGATTACAACGATAGACGAGAAAATCAAGGAGTTAGAGGAAAAGATTGCCGATTCAAGAACGCGAGGCACGCCAGAGGAAGAAAAGAAGACCGAGCAAACGAAACCTTGCAAGCCAGAAACACTACCTAAGTTTGAAGACATTGGCAGTTTTACCCGAGTCAAGGCCCCAACGTTCGATGGAAAAATGTCGTGAACCAATTATGTGAAACAATTTGAAGCAGCCGCTAGAGTGAATAATTGGTCCGATAGGGAGAAGGCAATAAACTTAACCATCGCGCTTCGGGGAGATGCCTTAGATGTACTTCAGACGATACCGCTTGAAGAAATGGATGACTTCGAGCTGCTGAAGAATAGGTTGAACATGCGATATGGTCACGAACATTTGGAAAATGTGTACAGATTCCAGCTGAAGAACCGAAAGCGGAAACGTGACGAACCCCTTCAAGAGTATGAAATGGATATTGTCCGACTAGTTCGATTTGCTTATCCATCAGAACCAGAGAACATGATGGAATGTTTAGGCATCCAGGCATCTATTGACGGCTTGTGTGACCACGATATGGAGAAGACGCTTCGATTGGCCGATGTATTGACTGCTGCACTTGAATATGAAGCAGCCACAATGGCTTCGGGATACAACAAAGATAGGACCATATAGGAAGAAGGTGACGATGACAGACTTGATCAGATCGTCAACTTGTTGAAAGGTATGGTAGACAAGGAGCCGAAGAAAATCAGGTGCTGTAATTGTGGCGAGCTAGAGCATGCACGCAGTTCGTGTAAGCGTCCTACGACTCCTGTAAACCAAGCACCTCTTAAATGCCAAGCAGCCAAGAGAAGCTCGTGGTACAACAAGGGTAGAACCATGCAGGAAGAAGATATCGATGACAAACTTGATCAGATCGTCAACTTATTGAAAGGTATGGCAGACAAGAGGCCGAAGAAGATTAAATTCCGGAAGTGTGGCGAGCTAGAGCACGTACGCAGTCCGCCTGAGCTCCCCAAGACTCCTGTAACCCAAGAACTCCAGACACAGGGGAAATCAGACAGGGGTGAACATCCAACTAATGTGAATCACCAAAAAGCCAACTCCTTGCCTAGACGGCCATGCCCTGTAGACTATTCACAATGCAACAAGTCGAAATCTAAGGAAGCTGCAGTTTCAAGAATTACAGTAGTCTACGAGGAATGGTCACCCACCAGGATCAGAGAAGATCAGGAGAATGATCCTCACCTGAAGATGATCCGGCAATGGAAGGAAGAAAATCGGCGACCTACCTGGCAAGAAGTTTCAAGATTTTCACCGACACTCAAGGCATATTGGGCTCAGTGGGACTCCCTTGTCCTCGAAGAAGGGCTGTTGAAAAGAGTCCTTGAACACGATGATGTTTCTGAGATGAGGAGACAGCTAGTTATCTCGAGAACAAGAGTAGCTGAGGTACTGAAGAAGTTACACGACAGTCCATCGGGAGGTCATCTGGGAGTGAAGAAAACCCTTCAGCGAGTCCGTGAAAGGTTTTATTGGATGAACAGCTCCGACGATGTGAAGGACTGGTGTAAGAAATGTATGACTTGTGCTACGAGTAATGGACCACATCGCAAGAGAAAGTCACCCATGAAACAGTACAATGTTGGAAGCGCTTTCGAAAGGATTGATTTAGATATCGCTGGACCGTTTCCGACGACAGAAAATGGTAGCAAGTACATACTGGTTGTAATGGATTATTTCACAAAGTGTGTGGAAATTTACGCTATCTTGAACCAACAGGCCACAACTGTCGCGGATGTATTGGTGAAAGAGTTCATCAGCCGATATGAAGTGCCCATGGAAGTCCACAGTGACCAGAGAAGAAATTTCGAAAGCCATCTATTCCAGGAGATTTGCGACAAGCTGGGAATGAAGAAGACCAGGACAACAGCTTCACATCCACAGTCAGATGGAATGGTCGAGAGAATGAACAGGACTATTGGAAAATACCTGGCCAAAGTAGTTTCCAGCCATCAGAGAGATTGGGACCAGTATCTCTCCCTATTCGCATTGGCTTATCGATCTGCCGTCAATGAGTCCACGGGTGAAACACCTGCGAAAATCCTGTTTGGACGTGAAATGAGGCTTCCTTGTGACCTGGAATTTGGCTGTCGGCCTGGAGAAGATCTAGCAGGCGAAGACTACGTGATCCAATTGAGAAGAAGGCTGGACGATATTCATGAATTAGTTCGAACCAATCTACAAGTTGCCAGCGACAGAATGAAAAGTCGGTACGACACGCAGGCCACAGAAGGCGTTTTAAAGAAGAGGACAAAGTATGGTTACACAACCCGACGAGGAGAAAAGAATTTTCTCCAAAATTACAAAAATCCTGGGAAGGTCCATACTTAATCAAGAAAAGGATCAACGATGTTATATATCGCATAAGCAAGATCCCCAACGGAAAACCAAAAGTAGTTCACCAAAACCCACTAGTCCCATTCGAAGGAGACCATGACCTAGAGGAAGGAGTAAACCTCATTCAAGATGTGTCTGACCCTACCTTCGATGAATTTATGGGCGCGTATGGAGGTACCGGGAAAGCTAGATATGGAGTCACTTCGGAACAACAACAATATTTGTTCACTCTCCCGGAAGATTATGCACTGGCATACAACATCCCCCGCCCGTATCAAGAACGCACGAGGGTTGGCAACTCTCTTTCGAAAGAAGTTTGGGCAATTAGAAAAACTTGAAGACCAGATTTCAGCCCCTGGCAAGACACTGACACTGAAACATAATTCGCGGTACGTCTTCTACGTGGTAACTAAAGATGAATTTAAAGATCGATCTACCTACCGCGATGTGTGGGAAGCACTTCGTAACCTCCGAGACCATGTGTTACAATCCAGCGTGAAGAAACTGGCTATGCCTAAGATAGCGAGTAACTAGTTGGATTGGCGAGTTATCAGGAACATGGTAGAGGTTATCTTTAGAGATACCGGTGTCCAGATATTAATTTGCAGCTACAACCCCCGTTATCAGTATCCGATGAAGACGGTGCCCTGCTATTTCCATAAGATTGGAAAGTGTAGAAATGGGGCCAGTTGTCGATTCAAATTTTCAGTCTCGGCTACACAAATGTTCCAGGAGGAACTTCCATTTAAGGAGGGGGTAATGTTACGAAACAGCACACTGGTATAGACCCTGAATCCGACTCTGTCTAAGCCAGGTATGAAAATTAAAATTATGGCAGATACACAGTTTTTTTATAACTGTTTGGGACTATCTTATCTAAACATTGTTCTTGTGACCAGACTGATCTAGAAAAGGCCAGAAAAATTATTTGTGTTTGTGTAAGCCGCAGCCCAGAATTTTCTAGTAAGAAAGGCATTAATATAAATAAGGACCGATCAGCGGAGGAGTTAGTTGATAAAGTGATCTCGAGAAATAAACAGAAATACACCGAACAGTAAAGTGCTAATATAATCAAGTTCGTGTGCATATAAATTAGATTTAAGTGATTAGTTAGGTATATATAAATTAAGTGTTAGTGAGTTAGTGTTTAAATAAATTAGTAAGTAGCCATACCGAGTGTTTAAAATTTATCCCACCCGTTTATTGTTTAAATAAATTAGAAAAACATTACAATACCAAAAATCTTTAACTCGATGTACTGCAAAATTATGTTGATGTTACTTAATGAATTTATACTGTAAACCAACGATATAGTAATTTACTAAGTAAGTAGTAACTGTTACATTGTAAGTACTTTTATTATTACTACAGTAAATGGGGGGTTTTTGCTAAGGAAAATAAACACCCGGTCCGATTGACCTGAAATTTGGAGGGTATCTATAAAATACCATAAAAAGCAAAGTTGATATAGCGCCGTAGTGCGCTTTTGCCCAGGGGGTGGAAACCACCCCTTCTCGGGGGTGGAAAATAAAATGTTGAAAATAGCTTCGGAAATCGATAGAGGGGTTAATTTTAAGCAAAAAGTTCCATATAAACATTATTTTTGGTTAAAAATGATCGTTTCTCATGAAAAAATCACGTTTTCAACAGTTTTTCTTGTACACGGAAAGAAATTTTGGATACTATTATTCCAGTAAGGTAGTATTACAATAAAAATTTTGATCAATATAGCGCCAATCCAAATTTAGATTAATATCGATGAATGATTCGATTGATTTATTTGTCAAGCTAAAATTTATCAAACCATGATAAGTAGCAGTAGACGAGTTGCATTAAATCAATACAAAAATTTGATTAATGTTAGCAAAAATAAAATTTAATTTGCCTATAATATTCCTATATTTCTTAAATTTAGCTAAGTGTTGTATTGTATTAAGCAATTTTTAAATCAGTTTAAGTTAATTGTAGACAATATTTGTTAAATATATGATTGATTTTAGAAAAAGATATGACGAAAGATAGCAAATTTAAGAATAATAGGATTAAATTTATCAAATAATTTTATTACTTTTTGAAATAATTTGATGTAATCTGTCTTAATTTTAAGTAATAAATGAATCGGATTTATCTAAATCTCGAATGTTTTAATCTAATAATTAAGTTAAACTTTTCTAATCTTTTGATTATTTGTATTCAATATTTGATTGCTGGCTGTAATATTGATTTTCATTATTAGCCGTGGTCATGGTGGAGAAATATTACCAAAAAAAAACGAAGTTTCTGTTTAAATAATATTTATTTGAAATAATTGTACAAATCTGAAGTTAAATGAAATGAAAACTAAATTATTATATTCTAGCTACTAGTAATAACCTAAATAACTTCTCAAAAGGCAGTATAATATACAATTTACCTAGTAGTTTGTAGATAAGGAAATGATAAGTTGAGGGTTAGAATCTTTGCATAATAATTAAAAAAAAACTACAAAAACCCTACTGTTTTCGCAGGTTTACTTCGCATACTTTCATACTATCAACTTTCCTACCATCTGCTGGTGTGTAAATTTCCTAAGTTTTGCCACCGTGTTCTTATAAACATAATATATCTTTCCACATGGCATGTTTTTCTCGTCCTTAAAGTAGTATGATATTTCAAATGATATTTTTAAATTAATTAAACTTTTTGAAATATGTATCTTCGATTCCAAAGGAAAAAATTTGCAAATTTCTTCGGTCAATTTATTGAAATCAACTTCGTGCATGAACAAATTTCGATTAACATTGTGTACTATATCTTGTATCAACGTGTCTCCACAAACGCCAGACAAACCTCCATTGTTTTCATTTGCTGATTTTTGTTTGTATCCTGGACCCATCGTTTTTTAAATATGTGTTCAAATCCTAAAATATATATTTTTTTGAGAAAAAAAATATATAATTTAAAAAGACTCACAAATTCCGTTGGGGAGGGCGAATCCCGTGGTGAATTTTGAATTGAATTTGAATCATCACATGAAAATCCACTTGACGATGAAGGTCGGGAATTTTCCTTAATTAAAATGTTATTAATTGATTCTGAACAGTCCAATGTAGTGGGGCTCTTTATTTTCTGAAAGTATAATTTTTTTGAATAGAAAAAAAAACTATAAGCGCCATTAAAAAAACTAATTACGTTCAATAATCTCCATTCTGCAACATGTTTCCTAAACATAATTTTGTTTTCCAAATCATTACTCCAAATATTATGTATCCAGGTCCCATTCCGTCATATATTTAAATGAGTTTGAAGTGGAAAATCCAGCCTCTGCAAAAACAATTTCATATTTTTACTAAATATCAACACGCATTAGTAATTATACTTTAAAATTACCCTAAAATAAAACTTAGCAAAAAATGTGCATGATACAGGCAGTGATGGGTCCCGGAATTTTGCAAGAAGTTTTTAAATCTTCATAGTTTCATTCAAGTTATCCATGATAACTGAGAATAGCATTCATACTATATATACTATGATATGAGAAATAGTTTGGAAAAGAAATCCATGGCAACTACATAGCAACTGAATAACATTTTTCTAGAACATGCATGGAAAGTGACATTTTGCGATTTGAAATTATCGTTTTCTAATTGAAAATGAAATGTAATGGGAGACAATCGACAAACTACACTTTGCCGATTGATTGCAGGTTGAAATGCACCTGAAAAAGATATAAAATAACCATTGTGTTTTGGATCTCGATTTACTGATATTCAATTTGTCTCTGTTATAGTTTTTTAAATTTAAATAAAAAATATTTCATTTCTGAGAAAAACGTTGTATATTGCACATTTTTGCATAATGTGAAGAAAAATAAATAAACAAGAAGCTTACTTGTAAGTGTATCAAAAAGGTGGGGCATACCCCATTCTTCTAATAAACAAAGAATTCCATTTTTATTCAGGCTGTGATCAAAATTGGAAAATGACAAATCGGTAAGTGTTATGTTTCCACTCTTCTTATTATCTGTGTCTGGTGATACGTTTTGTTCTTGATTTTCTGTCAATGTAATACTGCCGTAGTGCGTATACCCTGAATATGGATCCTGATATATATTATCAATTTGAATTTTTTAGGTACCATCCATAGCAAAATTGAAGAAGTCCTAAAATAATTTAAATAACTGCTAAAATTTATTTTTCAATTTGCTTGGTAACAAATTTCTCAATAATTATATAACAATTAAATTAAAATATGTACTAAATACTTATTAGACAAAAAAAATAACAGTGGCACTCCGGGAGTGCCGACAGAAGAGAAAACTTCAACAATTACGTGTGTAAGAATTAAAACTCGTAACACAAAAACAACTTGTAGTTAAAGTCTTGGTAAAGTCCTTGGAATCTATTGTATTATGTATTATGTAGCGTCCGAACTCCTTTACGAAGTTTTCACTTCAATAAGATCAACACAAGTTAGGTATGTATTTACTTCAACAAACTGTACGTAGTGTAGTATTAATAATTGCATCCTTTTCGCACTACTCATTAGTGTCCACATGAAAAAATTGTTTATTTTGTACTTACCTAGAAAAACTACCAGGGATCAAACCAAGACAACGCTCAGCACAGAATGGGTCAGTTATTCATATATTCTCACCGAACCAAAAACTAGATTTGTTTCTTCCTCCGGCGCGCACAACGTGAGACACGTTCACAACTTACCACCCGCCCGCGTGCCCGTTAAAACTGATACGTGAAGTATGAAAAGTATGCGACCACAACACAAGGGTTGTGTTGTGTATGCGACCAGCGAGCTGACGAAGACGAAAGGTCTGGACATACTAAATGATAAACATTTCCAAATTCACGCACACAAATAGCCAAAACCGTTAAAAAGAAAATTGTTTGCTTAATTAAATCCTTATATTGCAGATTTTGTCAAAATAAATGCTTGATTCTAGGAGATTTTTATTGATTTAGTCAAATGTTTGATAATCGTAGCAAAAATTGGATAAAATTAGCTGTATATTTGATTGTTTTCAGTAGACAGATTATTTTTTTCTTCTTTTTCGAAATTTCGGTAAATTGTACGAATAACCTAATCTATAGACAGGAATACATTTTATCTAAATATAATAGAAATTAAGCATTTATTTTATTGATCCCATTATAACTATAGATCAAAACTACATTAATATATTAATCTGTGTTCTGTGTTAAAACTTCAAATATTTCAAATTAATATACCTAGAGGTATTTACTGCTAATGCCCCCAGAACTTTCTGCCATGCAATTCATTCCTAAATGATTTTATTTGAAAATGTATGCAACAGTGAAACATGTAAAAAAATTCATTTACTTATCGTACCAAGACCAAGAATCTCAATTTCTCAAATTGGATCTGATTGTTAAATCGGATATTATTATTTGATGAAATTATAATCAAATGATTGAGCTAAAATAATATAATCTATGAGTCAATTTGAGTAAATTTCTTAAGAAAATTAAGCAGCGGAGGTACATCAATCCAGTCTTTAATGTTTGATTGGTTTAAGAAATGCGTTTTCTGTAGTTAATCTAAATTTTGGTGTACATATAAAAAAATGGATGTGATTTAGCAGTTTTAACGCAAAAGCAAGAAAATTGAGTCTACTGACATTAGTTTTAATAAAATGTTATTAATCATAAACGAAATTAACAGAATAATCCTAAAACACTAAGATTTGTCAGTTTTTTTCTTGTTTTATTCTATTTTAGATTGCACTAATTTATCTGGCATAGATTAAGGAATTTCTTATTTCAATAAGTCGATTTGATTCACATTATCAAAGCATTTCTTTCCGTGTATAAGTCAACAATTTGACATGCTACGAAAAAACATGTCAGAACTAAAATAAAGCTTACAAAGAAAGGAAAAGATTGAGAGGTTTATCAATGACATAGGTGCAATTATTACCGAGATACGGCGGCTAGAAAAAAAATTTTATTTAGTCACTAAATTACATGCATTTAACGTAAAATAAATAAAAAAGTAGAAGTTTTCAAAGAAAGTATACCGTTTATTTTTCAAAGTACTTCAAAAAACCTTTAAAATGAATCCAGTGTGAAGTCATTACCATAAAAATTAACGAAGTTCTGATGAAAATAAAATCGAATTTTCACTATTTCTGAAAAAAAATCAGCACTTCAGCTTCTGAATTTTTTGATAAAAATAAAATAAAGAAAAATCCTTCTGCAATTTACTTTATTTATGTGTTAACTATGTGTTCTGCAAGTTTAAACAATTTAAAGTACATATTTTTGAAAAAGAACTGTTAAAATGAAAAAAAAAATTCAAATTTTGAGAAAAATTTGATATTTTTGAAAATAACTTACAAAATATTGAAGATACGAAAAATATACAGAGCTTATAGCTCTTAAAGTTTACTTTAAAATGAGACTTGAATCATTATAATAGCTTTAAAATTTCATAATAATACTGCAAAAAAGGATGCGGCTGTCGAAAAATTGGCTCGTATTGCAACGCTACGTGTGGGACATGTTCAGGTAACAGCTGCCAGAATTGTCCGTCAATCACAGACGAAGACGAGGAAGAAGAAGCTGATAGTGGTGATGAATAATCTTATACATTATGTAGCATTTATAAATCTATTTTGTAAAATAAACACAAATTGCTTTTATTTTGGTTTTTAATTTTTTTCCCTATGGACTATGACTTTTTTTAAAGCAGGGGTGAATCTCCAGAAATACAACAATGTAATAACTTAAGTTATCAAAAAGTTAAGAATAAATAATATTTAGTTGTCTTATGTGTATAAAATTATTTCAATTTCTCAAAAATTATTTTTTCTATACATTTAATTAGGGGTGGTTATTAGGTATTACTTTTTAAGGGTTGAATGATTGTAATTAAATATTTATTATACTGTAAAACATTAAAAACATTTTTATTTAACATTTATACGCCATTCAACATTTTTATTTAAAATTTATGCGCAATTCAAAAACTTAGCTGAAAAAATCATTTTTTTTCTATTGTTTAATTTTAACTCAAAACATACAAATACATTTATTATACATATTTAAATTGATTTAGTTTAGATCGATGTAATATATGTTTTTATGGTTTTTCTATTTTTTAGCATAAGGGGTGGTTTTCACCCCCTAAAAGTAAAAAGCGCACCTCAAGAGCATATCAACTTTGATCTAGAGGGTGAAACTAACTTATTTCCAAATTTTCATCAAAATCGGAGCGGGTGTAAAGAATTCGGAGGTTATAACTTATTTTTCACCCCATTTACTGTACTATATGCTTATTAATAAAGAATACATTTTAAAAAGAATTGTTTTATTGTAGGGTTCTGTCAAGAATTTCGCTTTCCAAAAGGGTTCCATCACCAAAAAAGTTTGAAAACCGCTGCTTACTGAAGGTTACAGTATTCGTTACATATTTTATCTTTATCCAGTTATTCCATGTAATAAATCTTTTTTCGTGCTTGTTACATACTGAGCTTGCAAGAAGAAATTTTGGGAAGACTAGAATTACTGTTGTTACTGACTGACTAATTGTTCTTCTTCATTCTAGGTTATAGGTAAAATAAATAAAAACAAATAGTAACGTTCACTAAAAATTTATTTCTCACATGATATGTTCACTTCCACACAAAGTGTTCCTAAAATTAATTTGTTTAAAACGATACTTAAATTAACGTCAGTTATCGACTTTTTTCACGGTCGAACTTATAAGAGAGTCTATACTAAAATTCTGATTAGGCAGGGCCGTACTCGACGAGCTTGCGCCCAAATTATGAGTCAAACTATGTCGTCTCAAATCACAATTTCTCCGAAACACTTTCCCACACGTCGAACAATTATAAGGTTTTATATCTGTGTGGGTAAGTAGGTGAGTCTTCAGATTCGAACGTTGATTAAACGATCGGCTGCAAACTGGGCATTTATGTGGAGATTCCTCCATGTGGAGAATTTTGTGGACGGCTAATGTTCGGGATTGACAGAAGCCTTTGCCGCATTCTGTACATTTGAAGGGTTTTTCTTTACTGTGGATGTACCTAGAACAAAGAAAATTTGTTTTAGACCAAAAATAGTGGTTGTAAGATAATACAGTAGCAAAATCGCACCACCGGATTTTCTGACAAGGGGAATCACCAAAAAACCTCCCAACCCACGCCATGCAGAGGAACATTATGAAATTTCGTATGGACGTGAAGTAGGTATATTATTTCTGAAAATATTGCCATTAAATAACCACTGTTTAATAGCAAATAGGTTCATGAATCAAGAAAATAAATTTTAAAAAATGGCTTGTCATTCATGTACTTGAATTTGAACATTTTAGTTATAGTCCAGGCGGTAGAGCAGTAAAAGTAGGGTGTAATGGATGTTGTTTGATAAAGCAAAAATGTTTATGCAGAAAGTTGCCGAATATTGTGTACAACAATAATCTATGTTTGCCTACTCCAAAAAGTGCTTGCTAAATGCTGTAGAACAACAAATGTACCGAAATATCGAAAAATGGCCCATATTTCGATACATTTGTGTCTAAAACTTTGAAACAAAACCTTAAATAAAAAAAAATTACAATCTCTTTTTTGTTTATTTGACGATTTACTATGAGGTTATGAGAATCGCGAATCGAAAAGCTTCAATTTTCCATGAATAATATGCGAAAATTAGTAAAATTTATAACAGTTACTTAGTGGCATAACAAACAATAAGCAATTATAAAAATATCCATTTCACGTTTTAACAATTTTTTTTAATTTTGTCAAATTGTTTCCATTATAAATAATTTCTCGTTTACAGCATCGGTTCGATGTAATTTAAAAATTGTTTCCCATCTGAATACTGCTTTGCAAGCACTTTCATTTTAGCCCAAAATGACGAAATTTGACCGTGTAGATCCGGAGACAGAGGCTCACGAAGTAAATAATAATTTATGGCTCACTTAATCGTTAAATCGAAATTTAAAAAAATACTCTTTTATAGCTGGTTGCAAATACTTTCTATATTCGTCTTGTGCATTTTCGACAGATGAAAGCCTAATGAAAGAAAAATCGATGAAAATACCGTAATCAGAGGAGTTCGTCGGCCGAGCGGCGTGGGAGCAGGAGTGGGGATGGCGCAGAGCAGCTGTGCTGTCGCGCGGCCCAGGTGTTTCAAAATGCGAATGCGCGGTAAAACATGAGTTATCTCGGCAATGGTAGCATTTATCGAGACGATTGTTTTTTAATTCGATGTACCGAAATGAGAGGAATCAGAATATGCCATCAAAAAACAATATTACAAAGAAATTTTGCACGAATTTCAAGATAAAAAAAGTATGCTATTTTCATTTGCATCAAAAAAATAGTTGTATGATTGAATAATTATTTTGTTGCTTAATGTTCATCAAATCATGCAACTAATTAAACGTTTCTATAATAAATATTGATAAAAAGTATATTTTCTTTCTTAAATGGTCTTTGTTTATCATATGCTCCTGCTCCCACGCCGCTCGGCCGACGAATTCCTGTGATTACGGTATTTTTATCGATTTTTCTTTCATTAGGCTTTCATCTGTCGGAAATGCACATGACGGATATAGAAAGTATTTGCAACCAGCTATAAGAGAGAATTTTTTAATTTTGATTTAACGATTAAGTAAGCCATACACTATTATTAACTTTGTGGACCTCTATCTCCGGATCTACACGGTAACATTTCGTCGTTTTGGGCTAAAATAAAAGTGCTTGCAAAGCAGTATTCAGATGGGAAACAATTTTTAAATTACATCGAACCGATGCTGTAAACGAGAAATTATTTATAATGAAAAAAATTTGACAAAATTTAAAAAAATTGTAAAAAATTATTAAAACGTAAAATGGATATTTTGATAATTGCTTATTGTTTGTTATGACACTAAGTAACGGTTAAAAACTGCGTGCTCCTTTTTCACCGTTGTTTAAACAAGGTACGCGCGATCAACTTTTTTATAACTTGTTAATTTAGAATTGTGGCAGTGAAAAGCTTTGCGATCGATCGTTACAAAAATTTTTGTGCGTAATTGTCATATGTTTAATTATCTTTTCTGAAAATTTGATAAATATTTATCAATTTTAGATTACGTACGATTTTTTACTAATTTTCGCATATTATTTATGGAAAATTAAAGTTTTTCGAATCGCGATTCTCATAACCTCATAGGGAGTCGTCAAATAAACAAAAAAAAGAGTTAATTTTTTTATTGAGGGCTTTGTTTCAAAATCTTAGACACAAATGTATCGAAAAATGGGTAATTTTTCGATATTTTGGTACATTTGTTGTTCTACAGCATTTAGCAAGCACTTTTTGGAGTAGGCAAACATAGATTATTGTTGTACACAAAACTCGGCAACTTTCTGCATAAAAATTTTTGCGTTATCAAACAACATCTATTTCGATTGCTCTATCGCCTGGACTATTACAGTCAGTTAATAGCGCAGGGTAGGAGGGATTGGTTTTGACGCAGACGGTTGGGGTATCAAACCAGCGAAATACATTTTTTTATTCTTAATAGGATATTTATTCTTATTGGGATTTTTGTTTTTTAGTTTCCTCTTAATGAAATAAATTATTAAAATTTGATAACGATAAAATAAGTTCAATATGATATTATCTTTATAATAACACCTATATTATCAACAAGATTTTTAAAATTTCATAACCAATTTGATTTTTTTTAATTCAAGTGTTTTATAAAAAGAGTTCCAAATCAAAATCAATATGGTTCGGTATTTGTTCCATGCAAATCTTCTACATATAGATATTCATCTGAAGAACGGAAGGAACCAAGAGAAGTTGGTTTACAAAATAATGAAGTAAATGTACTCGCTACTCTGCATTACTCAACATACAAGTATCCTCAAAATATTTTAAAAAAAGCGCAAAAACAAATCGTATACATTTTCGGTACACCTAGAAATGATTGAAGAATATACATTCAATCAAATGTTTTTTTGTGAAGCTATTTTCACAAATACCTAAATTTTATTAAGAATATATTATAAAAGCATATTCAGCATAAATGGGGAACAAAATAGGCAAATTGTTCGAAATTGGCACCAAGAAAACAGCCATTTAAGAATCAATAATCGTTCCCAATAACGTGAAGTTCTCAAAGTCTAGCTTGGGATATTGGATACTGGCCAACCATATTCCTTATAACATTTTAATTGGATATGTAAACCGATCAAATTTCATTATTCCTATTTATTTTCTGCTATTTTATGTTATTTGCTGCATAAATTCGAGTTTAGTTGTTTTTGTCACCATTTTTAACATGAACTCTTTAAGTCAGCTGTCACAATATTACTCATAACCTTAAGCTTCACTTAAATACTGTATGTTTTAGAAAATTTGACAATTTTTAAGAGTTGTCAAACTTGAATACACCGAACGACTGAATTTAGCAGTTAAAATATCAATTACACCATACTACTAAATAAAAAAAGTTACATGTTCCAGTGCGTAAATGTTTTTTGTTTTGGGTAATTGTTTTATTACTTATTCCCCAGATTATAGGGTCGACCGGGGTAAATGTAAACCGGGGTGATAGTAAATGCTCCCAACAATTATTTTAAATTTGCCGCCAAATCCCAAATTACCGCCAATTCTTGAAGATTATTCATTTTACTATTGACATACAGGAAAATGAATCACTTTGATCAGTTGCTTCTGGTTATCAGCAGTGTAAACATCAACCTCTGCAAAAAGTTTGTAATTTCTTTTTACACAAGTGTTTGAATATTGATGGGAAATTTTTGTTATCAAGGTAAATATTAGATGTACAGTATTTTTAGTAAATAAAAGGGTCAATCTTCGTTTTTAGACCAGTTTGAAATGGTATTTTTAATTGTTAAAGTTTTTATGGTTTGTTTACTTTTACCCCAACTATTTTTTAGATTGGGGTAAAAGTAAAAAAGGTTTTGGGGTAAATGTAAACGCATATTTCATATTTTAGATGCCTAGAAATTATGTCCGAAAGACAAACGGGCCAGTCTATTGTAAAGAAGACTTAATTAACGCAGTCAATGATGTTCAAAACAGAAATAAAAGTTACCGAGAAGCGGAAAATTTCTACCATGTCCCAATATCAGTCATAACGCAAAGGATTAATGGTCGAAAGACATCTCTAGACTCTTCAGGCAGGGGCCGTAAAACAGCACTTTCGGCATACTTGGAATCTAAAATTGTGGAATGCTTAGTTGCTAGGGCAAGAGCTGGATATCCTTGTGACAAAGAGGAATTATTAAATCTTATCCAGGAATATGTGAAAGCCCAACATTTAAAAACACCTATTGTTGGAGATAGACCAGGGGAGGATTGGTACTATTTATTCCTCAAAAGACATGATAATGTCTTATCACTGAAAAAACCAGAACACCTACAGAAATGCAGAAAAGATGCCCGACAATCAGATGTAATATATCAATTTTATGATGATCTCAAGCGCATCCTATCTAATCTCGATATCGTATCTGAAGAAAAAGCCTCTTTTATTTATAATGCTGATGAGTCAGGATTTAAAAGTGACCCTAGTAGGTTACGTGCAATTGGTGAAAAGGGCAAGCCTTTGAGTAGAGTCTCTGGTGGGTCAGGGCGAGAATCAACCACCGTTTTAGCTTGTGTGGCAGCTGATGGTTCTTTCCTTCCGCCTTTAATTGTATTTAAAGGGGCAGGAATTCAAGCAAGGTGGACCTCAGAAGAAGCATATCCAGGCACTTTGCACAGTGTATCGAAGAATGGGTGGATGGAAGAACCACAGTTTTATACTTGGTTTACCCAAGGTTTCATATCCCATATAAAGAAACTTCGGGAGGCAAAACAACTTCCAAACCCAGCAGCTGTCCTTTTATACGATGGCCATGCGTCACATAAGCGTTCGTATAATTGAAGAAGCAATAGCTAACAATATTACCTTAATCAAATTGCCAAGTCACCTTACCGATATGCTACAGCCTCTAGACAAATGTGTCTTTGGGCCAGTAAAAACCAGTTGGGAAAAAAAACTTATCGCCTTTGGCAAAAAGCAAATGGGTAAAGGGACTGGAAGGTTATCAAAATCTGACTTCGTCAAAAATGATGGGTTAAGTTTGGTCAGATACCTTTAAACAATCCAACATTATTTCTGGATTCGGGAGTTGTGGAATATTTCCTATGGATGAAACAAAATTTCCTAACGATGCCTTTAAAAAAGAAGATTTGGAGGCATACTTTCAAATGCACACAAATTCAACTGAAACAACAAAACAATTAACAGCTGTATCCAACACAGTAAATAATTCTTTGCCACCAAAAGATAAGGTAACTTCAGATCTTCAAGATAAAAACAACGTATGCAGTCATCTTCCCAATGACGCCTGTTCTTCTAAGTGTACTGCTTTCGCCACTGGCCAAGAAACGAATTACGATGACATAAATGTTCATCCATCTGCAACCTCCTCTGACACATCAATTAAAAAATTATTTTTTCAATCTCCGGAAAAAAGCGAAAGCACTACTATTGTCGAAAACACAAATGCATCTACAGTAAAAAAAGAAGTTATACCAAGGTTGAGACAACTAAAGTATGGCGAATAAAACCAAGCAAGAAAAATCAAAAATTGCCAGCCTACCAAACAAAAAGATTAAAGTTGACGGAAACAAAAATGGCAATAGGAAAAAACGTGTAAGCTCCAAAGATATTTCAAGTGAAGAAGAAAAATCATCATTCAAAAGTGATTCAGAGAGTCCATGGGAAGAAAGCTTCAGCAACGATGAAGAACTTATAGATGTCACCAAGACACCCATATCAGAACTAAAAAATGGTGATTTTGTTTTGGTTCTATTTAAATCAGGCAAAAGAAATGCAACGGTGCATAAATATGTATGCGTTGTAGAAAATGTTGTAAAGAGCGATCAAGGAAATGAAGTTGAAGTAATAGGACTAAAATCTATTGATGATACAAAACAAGATTTTGTTATTAACTCGAATGATGTTAGCTTTGCCTTTGAAGATCAAATACTAAGGGGTTTGCCATTCCCTGAAATCAAAATGAAAGGAGGAAGGATTTAATAAAAAGGTTTCTACTATGTCTTAATTAAAGTTGTGTTATCATTTTTGATTTTTTTTTAATTTCATTTACCTATTCTGACTGTTCTTAAGTTAAGTAGTATACTTATATTAAGAAGTTTTTGTATTTTTATAAATTCGTAACCTAATAAATACTTTAATAGTAAGAAGTCACGATTCATTGTTTTTTTAATACCTACTAATTGGCGTAAATGTAAACAAGCCTTAAAAAATACTTAAAATTGTGTAGATGTTCTGAATGTCAAATGTTTACAATGAACCAGTGAAAAAATATGCTATCTTCTATGGTTCTGGTAATGCTTGTTTACATTTTATCCCGAATCAACTGGGGTAAATGTAAACACTGACAGATATTTTTGTATTTTTTTAACCAAAATTAAATATTTTTTTCAGAAATTTTCAACTATTTAGAGAAATAGGATATCAATTGGCGTAAATGTAAACAAGCCTTAAAAAATACTTAAAATTGTGTAGATGTTCTGAATGTCAAATGTTTACAATGAACCCGTGAAAAAATATGCTATCTTCTATGGTTCTGGTAATGCTTGTTTACATTTACCCCGAATCAACTGGGGTAAATCTAAACACTGACAGATATTTTTGTATTTTTTTAACCAAAATTATATTTTTTATGCAGAAATTTTCAACTATTTAGAGAAATATGATATCAAAATAATATAATAAAAAAAATCACATACTAATTTAAAATAGGAAGGCTGCAATGGTCAAATAAAATAAAAAAATATTCTAATTTGCAAAAATCGTTTACAATTACCCCGGCTGACCCTAATATATCAGACTGAACCATTTATTAAAAATGTATTAAGGGGAAATGACTGGCTATTTCCTTTCTGTCGGATTATTACTTAATTAAATCATCGGTAGTGGTCTTAATCAACAAATTTAAAAATATTTAATGAGAAAATTCGTTTATTTCTTGATGTGAAACATTAAGTTATAGAATCGTGGGATATTTATATATTCCTTCTTCTGTATGATAATTGAGAATAAATATCTTCTAAAACTCTTAATGTGTTGATTAATCACAAAATAATCACCTCATAATAATATATTATTTTAGAATTACAAAATTCTAGTAGGTACTAACGATATTTAGCGAGGCGAGACGTGAAAACTGGTCACGAGTCGAGATCGAGACAAAAACGAGACTTAATTAAACAAGACCGAAACGAAATTTTTGAAAGTCTCGTCTCGTGTGATGCCCTAGATCTTTCTGGAATTTCTTCATTTTCAATACGTTATTAATTGACAGTTACATGTGACACAAGGAGATCATTAACTTTTACGAATGGCAACAGGAATTTTCAAAAAAAATAAGACTGTCTTTAACCAGCGGGATAACACAGAATGATAAGTTATAGCTAATATTTAGTAGAACAATAAAACTCTCTAGTCAGTGTTTGGAAAATTCAACACATTATTGGGTATCGGCAAGGTAATTAAAGAAAACTCTTCCAACTGTGTTTTTCTTCTTCCAAGCTTTCGGAAAGTTTTATTTCCATTATCAAGGATTAGTAAATTGAGATTGATATAATTGTTATTATAAATTGGTAAATATACCGATATTTGAACTTTTTTAAAAAAATTTCAATCATAAGTTATTTTGACAGGTATTTGAATATAAACATTTTCTTTATATGCTAACATTTAATTTAAAAAAGAAGAAAAAAAGGATTGTGTTTGTAATATAAGGTTAATAGATATTAGAATATTTTTCTTTTATTATATAACACTCAATCCTGGGAAACTAGGCGAAACAGCCTGGGGGTCGAGGGTCTGACTCGAGATCAAGGAACCTGCTCGAACTCCGAGGAAGATATTGCCATGGTGGTCGAGGAGGGTCAGGGAGATATAAAAGAGGGGGATGAATAGAGGCTGAGTAACTCGGTTTCTCTCATCCATAATAATTCACCTTCACGTTCACAAATGTAGCTCAGATTAACCATCATCACACGAAGGCAGCTTCAGCTGTGATTGCAAGGTTGTTCGCTAAACTACAACTGGATATTGTAATGATCCAAGAACCATGGATCAACAGAGAAGGACAAATCAAAGGTTTGGCATGCAAGGATACTAAATTGATTTATGATCTCCGCGTTCCTGTGTAATCGTAAGAAATAAAATAAAATATGTATGTGCTTCAGAATACGTGTCACGGAACCTTGTTCCAATCATGGTTCACCTCAACATTAGGGGTATCGACCTACTTCGCTGGAGATGGACCGATGACACCGCCAGAAGAAGTACAAGAGCTGGTGAGACACTGCAATAGCAGACGGCTGCCAATCATAATTGGTTGTAATGCCAACGCACTCAATACCGTGTTAGGAAGCACTAACAACAACGCCAAAGGTGAGTGTTTATTAGAATATCTCTTAGCAAATAACCTTGAGATTTTAAACGTGGGGAGAACCCCCACTTTTGTCACGAGAGATCCTGGACGTATCAATTGCTAATGTTGCTGCTAGTAAAAATATAATAGATCGGAGGGTGATGAGCGAGCCATCACTTTCCGACTATAGGATAATCGAATTTAGGATAGAGGGAGATACTACCTCGATTCTAACAATCCGAAATCCTAGAAATACTGATTGGTCTCTTTACAAGACCAATCTGAAGGACAATTTGGATGTCGATATGAATGGGGTAAATCACTCGCACTACGACCTGGAACAAAGAGTCGAACGGATCAGTGAGGTAATAATGGAAGCTTTTCATTCCAGTTACCCACTGTCAAAAGGTCGTTCAGAAAAGGATGCTCATTGGTGGAATGAGAACCTGTCAAACCTCAGAAAAGAGGTCCGTCGTCTCTTTAATAGAGCCAAACGTGACGGTAATTGGCAGGGGTACACTGAAAAGCTCCCTCAGTACAATAAAGAGATTAGGAAGCTTAATTTTCATGTCTTTTGCGATAAGATAACTTCCACTCACACAACGGCCAGATTACAAAAGGCCATGGCAAATGGGGGAACTAACACCACAATGTCGCTGAAAAAGCAAGACGGATCATACACGGACCGTGAGGAGGAACGGTCGATTCTTCTTCTTAGAACCCACCTTCCAGGTAGTGAACCAGCAGCAAGCACTGAAGTAGCAATGGATTGGGACATTTCTAAGGAAATATTTACCAGACAACGGTTGGAATGGGCAACCATATAAATCACCAGGAGTGAATGGAATATTTCCAGCACTCCGGTAGCAAGGGATAGAGGAGATTCTTCCTCACCCGCTGAAGATTACTACAAGAAGCAGTCTAGCAGTGGGTTTAATACCTAGGAAATGGAAAAGGGCAAGGGTAATCTTCATACCAAAAATAGGGAAAAAAGATGGGACTGATCCCCGATCTTTTAGACCTATCTGCCTAACATCGTTTCAACTCAAAACGATGGAGAAAGTCGTGGATAACTACATAAAAACCTGGAGAATATACCACTTCATAAATGTCTGCATGCCGACAGAGCGGGTCGATCAACTGAGACGGCTCTGCATCAGCTGACCGAAGTCATCCAGAAAAAGAAATCGCAATGTGCGCATTCCTGAATATATCTGGGGCCTTTGACAACACAACTCATGTGTCTGTCAAAGAAGCACTAAAAAGGCGAGGAGTAAATGAAACCATTGTAAAATGGATGTATGAGTTGTTGACGATGAGGATAGCTGAGACACAGGTGGGGAATTAGACCACATCAGTTAAAGCCACTCGCGGGACACCTCAAGGTAGAGTGATATATCCACTTCTATGGAGTCTCGTAGTAGATGAGTTGCTCTATGGGCTAACGGAGCTTGGCTTCGAATGTATGGGCTATGCTGATGACATAGTTCTAATAGTCAGAGACAAGTTCGAGAGCACCTTGTGTGATTTATTACAAAAGGGCCTCAGAATAATTGAGTAATGGTGCTTGTCAGTGGGGCTAAACATTAACCCAAACAAGACCATAGTAATTCCATTTACCCGTAAAAGAACACTTCCAGCCCTGAAACCCTTATCTTTAAACGGGGAAATTATAGAATGGAAATCAGAAGTTAAATATCTAGGAATAACCCTAGACAGTTAGCTTCTGTGGAATAAGCATGTTGAAAAACTGCTAGTAAAGCAATAAAATCGGTATATTTACCAATTTATAATAACAATTATATCAACCTGAATTTACGAATCCTTGATAATGGAAATAAAACTTTCCGAAAGCATGGAGGAAAAAAACAGTCTGAAGAGTTTTCTTTAATCACCTTGCCGTTACCCCGATATTTCTGGTTTTATACCTAATTGTTATTAATATCTCACATTAAAAACATTATATCTTTTGTAGTAAAAAACGTTAATTATTAGTTTATAATTTTATTTTCATTTTATGACTTGAAATATACCCAATAAAATTAAATATTAGTAATTTGGAGTATAATATCAATTAATCTTTAAGCGTTTAGAAATTATGAATACATTCGAATATTCTCAACACGAAATAAACATACTTTAACATCTCCAATAACAACTTGATCGTGATACCGAATACACCCATTAAAACCTGTTTTTTTACAAGAAAATTAGTTAGATTGTAACCTAAGATAACAATCAATACAAGGTTATGAGATTTTTTTAAGGCGCATTGTATTTGATTTCAAACAAAAAAGCGATTCGGGTTGTCAAGATGAATATGCAAGTCATGGAAGTGGATAGTTGAGAAATTACCAGACAAAAAATTGTACGACAAACTAATAAATTGTAATGTTTTAATCACATATGATATCTAATTATGTATGCCAGAGACTAGAGATTACATGGAAATTTTCTCATCATCTTTATTTAAATTCTTCATATAATTTTAGAAAAATAAATAGACGGCGAATATGAAGAGATAAACAGAGAAAATGAAATTGTCAGGAGATTAGATCAAAACAATTTGCTATTATAGCATAAAATACGCATTTGAAGCATAAGGATAACCAGAAATATAAGAAATTTAAAACAAAAAACAGAGCCATTACAAATAATGGTGCTATAATGTCACAAAAAAATAAAACAAGCTCGAATTTAAAAAAGGACAGCAAAATTTCCAAGAAATAAACATAACAATAGAAATATATGATATCCTATTGGAAAAGACTGATTTTTATGGTGTTAGGGGACTCCACTTGGATTGATAGGTTCTTATCTCTACAGTAGAAAGCAAACTGTAACAATGAATGGTATCTTCTCAGTTTTTTCTGAAATCAAGCACGGTGTTCCACAGGGCTCTCTGTTGGGACCACTACTCTGTTGCTCCTAGTTGGTTTCTATTTATTAATTGTAATTGTATGGTTTGTTATCCATTTACTCATTTATTTATGTGTTAAAATCAATACAGGTTTACTAATTTAATAACATGGCATGTGTTTTAATTACATTCATATTACATTATATGACTCATGCTCATCAGAAGGGTACCACGCGACATCTGCGTAGTTCCGAGAAAACGCCGTCTGAAGTTGCAACATTGCAGACACTTACTTAATTACTTTCAAATAACAACATTGATTTATGAATGATGTGAATAATTTAATTTACTTAATTTCTGAAAAAAAAGTGTCCTAAAGTACGATTTTTTAATTAATTTTGAGACTTTTGTCGTTTAGTTCCTTTCTAATAAATTAGCTTAAATACATTTCACACTAAGAAAGATGTTTTACAAAATAAAAATGAAACGTCAGTTATTCTGTTTCTAAAGTTTGATGATTTCTGAGAATTGTTTTCATCATTAAAACAATCTTGATATTGCGATTCTGTCCTCCACAACTATCTGACCACATTATCGGCGTTTTTGCGTTTGGGTTGAGATGATCTTCAGGACAGATGCAACTTCCTGGGCCCCTCGCCCAGCTGTCCCCTCTTTCCATACGAAGCAGTATCCGTTTTTCCCACAATGGACACCTTCATTGTACAACCAGAGTTGCCTCTTATAAGAAACTAAGTTTGTGGGAATATTGGGCAGTGATAGAGTTATTTCCATGTCGTAAGTTATTGTCTCAAGATCAGGAATTTCTTCCGCTTCTTTCATATCTACCTTTAACGTTTGTCTGGCGGTTTCAGCTTCTTGCAGATGCTTCTCATGTGCTTATTTCATATTTTGTTGGCTTTTAGATGCCTTAAATCTATCGCATACGCTACATGTGTCTTTTACTAATGGATTTCTCCGCAGATTGAAATTTTCGTAAAAGATTTTTTTGAATATAGTGAAAGAAACCTTGAAATTCAGATTTTCCTCCAAAAATAACTCGTACATCTTCCGTTCCGTTATATTGAACCCTAAGTATAAACTTTGTGTTGTGGCTCTACAGTAATGGGATTTACGGCTTCGACAACTGCATCTGTCAATTTGCTTCCCCCTCCCCTGTTGCTCACCTCTCCTATCTCTAATGGTTCCCTCTCTGAATTTTGATACAGCAGTGTTGATTCTTTTAGAAGAAATCCTCAAAGAAGTTTTTTCAAAAAAAGTTTTGCACACAGTCTGGTTTTTTAAATAGTATAATCTAGTATGGGATCGTTTCTCGGAATTTTTAACCCTTTTACGTTTAATGCTTTCTTCTTTAATATTGGCTGCAATGAACGAAGTTTGTGAATATTTCTTCTGTCATCGTCTGAAAAAAGTGTATGACACCTCTTCTTGCATGGACATTCGTAATTCTCAATAAAATGTTTTGAATGAACAGGTTTTCCAGAATGTGTGTAATAGTTTTTATTATTGTGTTGAAGCTTACTTTTTGTCTTAAATGTCTGTCCTACAAATTTCCATTTCCTTCCCTTTTTTGGTCGTCCTGTTGCAGCTTCCGTTAGGTTTCATTATCTTGAAGTTCATTTTCGGGCATGGGAATGTAGTCAACATCATTTGCATCTTCCACTTCTACTTCTGAATCATGTTCTTCGAGATTGTTATTATCTTGGATGTAATGGTGAATATTATCATCAGTACTTGACGTTTCCGCTGGCTTTTCATTTTGGACATGAATAATCTGTTGGTGCATATAACTTGTCGCAGTTTTTACTGATATTTCTTTTTCATCCACATCGTTCATGTCTGGGACAGAATCTGCACTGGATGGTTCTGCCATGTAATTATTTTTTTCGACGTCGTGTGATTGAGTTAAGTTAGCTAGATCCATAATAAATACTGGAACCTCAAGTAGTAATACTTCATCGGAGTTTACAGCTGATGAAACGGTCGGAATTTGATCTTCAAATACACATTGCATATTTTCGATGTCAAACAGTTTTTCCTGATTATTGAGTGTATCATCAAGTAGTGTGGAAGAGTCGTGAAAAGTGGCGAATTCCAGCAGATTTTTCTTCAAAGAGAAGAAATATGTCAAAATGTAACAAATGGTTCCTTCACAATTGTATGGATATAAAACTCCGGGAAATATCGATAATAATAAAATTTACTTACCCTTTCGGTATTTTTAATTTCATATTATTTTTTTCCCTGTTTTAGAATCTAATGCCATTTGTACCACTTTTCTTCCGCGATTCATGACTTCTGATGAAAATATACCGTCAACACACTGTCGATAAAACACTTCTTGTGGTCGTAAATGATAGTTCACCTACTATAGATCGGTGATAACTGAATATATTATTGACCTGTGAATACAACCCCAAACATGAAAAAATAGTGCATTCCTTCATGAACGAACACAAACGAACACAAACGAAACTAACCGACAGTATAACTATAAAGGTATCAAGCGCCAAATTGTGGTATTGGATAATGACTTGATAAAATCAAATCATTTTTGAAAATTGTACAATAATAATTATTATTTAATTTGATTGTCAATCATTTCCCTTGAAGATTCTTTATCAATAATGTCAGTATGGTAGTATATTGTCAAGTTTCAGCTTTTGGAGTCGTATAATACCTTTTTCTCAAATTTGACGAGTTGACGCTTGGTACCTTTTAGTTAAACGCCATTCTACTAGGAAGTCAACAATAATCAGAAGAGAACCAAGTCACAAAAAGGAGTCCAAGCGACGTTGCTGCTCTTTTCGTTGAATATCTAATCGGAACCAGGCGTTTAGGTCTTTTCTGATGTATTCTGTATCTGCAATGGTCCACTTAGGTCCCAGTGGAGGGTTATTTTTTCAACTGTTAATACACATCTGGCGCTTGGTTCTGTTCAGATACATGACCCGAGAATACTTTTGTCGTATGGTGGGTGTCATAAACTCATTTACACATAAATATCGCTTGGTTCCTTTCTGATAAGCATGACCCATATATTTGTGAATATCTGTTTTCCTTTTGTTATTATGCAAAATTATCTATCTTGCTTTAAACATTTATATTATTTACCGTTGTCAAATAAATAAATCGAATCTATGTTTTGCTTTAAAATAATATTGTTAATGCAAATTATATTCATGGTTTTCATTCGGTTTATTTTTTTTGTAAGTATTGATCCCTGCAAACAACAAATGAATCAAAGTCCAAAAAATTTTACACCTTGAAATTTAATAATTCCGATAGAATCTTACTTTGTTTTTGTTATTACATAACAAAGAACAAACTTTAAGGAGGAACGTAAACTACTAATGGAAGACGGTGATGTTTACGCCCACAATAAATACCGAATACTTGTACCATTCTTAGAGATATTTTATGTAAATGTCAGACAAGGAAGATGGTAGTAACGGATTTTTAATAAGCACATTTAAATTTCATCGTTTTACAATTTTGGAGTACCAGAAATACAAATTAATTAAAGCATTATAAATTGTGTTTTGAACATCTGTTTTTTGGGTCTAGCAGCTGAAACAGTGGGTAGTTGTTATGAAATAATATATGCCCAGTCAGCCAAAACATTCCCTAATATGGTATCCAAACATCGAACCATCATCGGACTATCCACAAATAACCCAGAGGACTATCGATGAATTGCACTATAGGACGCCGCAAAGATTCAGTATACACATTTTTCAGATGTGTATACGTAGTAATGTTTTAAGTTAAAAATATAAAGGGGCGTTGAAGTTATTATAAATAACATACATTTTTACCATTCTTTTAACCTGTACCAATTTTTTCTAAAATATTAAGTATCCTTATGAATACGGTTCCCAAATTCGAAAAACTTCGCACTTCTTCAAATAGGTAAATAGATTTAACCATTGTTCGATATTTTTATTCAATACAATGAATAAAAGCTACATTCTCTTTCAACATAACTATCCCTTTAAAAACTGTAAATGAAAAAGGTCAGATAACCATATTTAAAAAGGTTTTCAAATCCTCTATTCACCCACATAGAACTTTTAAGTTATCTTCGTGTCAACAAATAGTAAAATATGATCTTTTTGTGACATTCTAGAAATATTTTAAACCTGTTTTAGTTCACTAGAAGTAGTTAATGGTGTTAAGTCATCAACTGTTTTAATTAAACAATCAAAGACTGATTGTTTTTATCGTCAACATCCAAAACTCCAAAAATTGATAATGTAATGGAATAAAGACCGACGAATAGGATACAGGGCACAAAAAATTTAAACTTTATAGAATCTGTATTTCGGTCTAAGTTGAGACAATCTAAATTCCCATAGATATTTTCATTCCAGAACCAAAGTGGTTGTTTATATATATATTTTATTTTATTTCAGCGTTTACAAAGATCATAAATATATTTCTCAAAATATGTCATGTCATCTCGACATATTAGTCAAAGAACAAACTTGATTTTTCTTTTTCTAATTAACGAGTATAGATATATCTAAAACACTCGATATGTGCATATTGACTAAAGAACCTAAAATATCCATTAATTACCAACAGTCTACAATAATATCTGTTTAAGGCCGAATCAACATATTTTGTGGCCTAGAATCTACAGTCTTTAGATTGGATATTCAACTTGATTTACCATGTGTAAGTGTATATTTGGTGACCGCATATACCACTACATGATTCCTATAGAGGGCTGTCTTATTGATTATAATCCTGGAGATTTGGGATTTATTTAATTTTAAGTCAATTTTTGTTTTTAGCAGAACTATGGTTCATTTTTCATATTCATGTGTTTAGTTTTCTCATATGTAGTTGTAATTTATCATTATTATTTAGAGCAGAATATTCACAATACAATTACGAGTTACTCAAAACAATTTGTGATTAATTAACGACTGCAATAAGTTATAGTTTCCGAGAGCAGTAAAGTTGAAGTTCGTAATGAATAATTTTTATATTTCTTTCAACTATAAACAAGCGTAGCGAGGAACAGTTAAGAGTCGAAGGTTAATTTTGCACTGACTTTGAGGTTAAAAGGTTTATAAAACATGAAATAGTTATCGTTTCATAAAATGTCAGCACGATCAACTGAATTTCTTTGTTTAATAAATCTTTGTTCTGTTTATTTAAATGGTTGAATTATAAGTAGTTATTCAAACTACGAGTATTAAGTTTCATTCATATCATTATTTCAATTCTACCGAGTATTCAGGTATATTGTTTATGTTAAGAAACGTTTAACAAGTTTTCGACGTCAGCTTATACAAGTAACGATGCAACAAACACGTTGTAACTTGTTAAACATTTTCATTTAATCTTCAACTACTTTTTGGATAGTATCAAACACATTGTAGTTTTTAAGAACATAATTCAGGGCATTGAAATGTAGGTAATCAACAATAGGCAAACTGAAAAATTAAGTAAATTTGGTTGTTTTCATACATATTTTGATGACATTTGCTAGAGAAACGGAAGACGCGTCAAATCAATCTATTATGAAGTAATACGTAAGATAAAATGGTATTGTAAGAGTCTCTATGTAAAAGTATGTACTTACCTACCTATTCTTTTTAATTTCCTAAAAAGTTACTATATTTGACAAAGTGGTGTTAGAATTTAGAAATGTCAAAGTTAATATGCTCCCAATCGAAACTGAATATTGTTAAATTAGATAATATTGTCAGAGGAAATAGAGAAGATGAAGAAGGAAATGGACACAGAAGAAAGCAGAACCAAACTATTTATAGGAGATTAATTAGAGCAAAATAATAAAGGAAACTAATGGATAATAAACATAAAGCCTCTTATAATATAGAATGTATTACTAAATCTAACATCAGTTACGATAAAATTGCATTGCTTCCAACTGACGAGGTCCCAGCAATCATTGGCAAAGAAAAAGGTATAGTGAAGAGAATCAGGGATAAAAATACAGGTTTAATATCGTATCAGTGCATAATTCACCAGGCAGCACTTTGTGGATAACTAAGTGCTACACTGAAAGAAGTGATGGACAGCTTGGCCATTTAATAAATTTTATGCTCTTCACTACAGACATTTCAAGCAGTTTCTTTGTGAATGTGATTCCGCGTATTCTGACTTACTACAACACAACAATGTTCGTTGGCGAAGTAAAGGTCAAGTTATTGAACGTTTCTGGCTAATAAAAGATCAACTAACCTCCTCTTGCAACACACAGATGTACAGGGAGCCAGGAAGCACTTTAAGTTCGTAACAAATAAGCACAATATGATGGTTGTGGCTTTTCTAAAAGATATTTTGAAATATATAAATGCGCTCAATACAGAGTTACAAGGAAATGGAAAATTAATGTGTGATCTGATACAAAGCGTGTCTGCTTTTCGTCGAAAGCTGAATATATTTGAAAAATAAATTGCAAATCAAGAATTTATTCGTTTTCCGACAATTCTTGAATATAAAAAGGGGAACTTGTAACGATGTTACCATTTTGCGTTCTGACATCCCACTGTATATATTTTAGTTCCTCATGTTATTGGTATTATTATTAAGTTATGTTATTATTTACTTATACACCCCTCTTTCATCAAAAGCTGTAAATTTATTTGCTGTTAATAATTTTAAATATGTATATTGTTTTTGATACATCCGGTATATATTGAATATTTATTGCTTACTGTACCGTTCGCGCAAATCAGTCCGCTCCGTTCTTAAGATTGTTAAGTAGGGGACCTCCTGTGTGGGGTCGAGAGAAGGATGTATAAAACGGGACGATATAGGCCTCTTCTGCTCTTTTGCTCTCTTAGCTCTGTAGCTCCTAGTTCTGTGCTTTAACAGTTCCGCCGTTTTCCGCCGTTTCCGAAACGCCGACTGATTTTCGCCAACAAGGTAAGCGAATTTAGAGATTATATTATAAATCATTCTTCTTGTGTTAAATTCATTTTGCTCCTAGCGTCTTTCGTAGCTGTATTAATAGATTTTATTTTTGCTTACTGCTTGTTTAATTTGAGTGATTTTCCGCGTATTTGTGTACAATTCCGAAGTAAGAATTTACTGTGGGTTTTAACTTTAGGGGAAAAGAAATATAGTTGGGAAACTCCCAAGCATCCTCGCTGCAAAGCAGGTAGATTCTTGGGGGATTTTCAAGGTATTTCAGGAATCTCGATTCCGGTATACAACACTAGGGAAAGTAAATACCGTTGGGAAACCTTCAAGCATCCTCGCTGCAAAGCAGGTAGATTCTTGAGGGATTCTCAAAGTATTTCGGGGGTTGCTCAATCTAGTACCATAGGCCTTGGTAGCGTGACTTTAAATATTTGATAATAGGCAACTTGGAGGAGCCTCGTCTGTGTTCGCTGCCATGGCAGGGACATCCTTCGAGGGTTTTCCAAGACGTGAAACGAAATAATCTCACGAGCGTTCGCTGCTATAGCAGGTTCGCCAGGGAGAGGTTTTCGGATTCTGCCGACTAACTGATCTTTAGGCGATTGATTTTAGCACCAACGGCCGGGGTAATATCCGCACAAAAACCGAGGGCAATTTATTAGTTACCGCCGTTCTATTCTAAGCCATACACAAATACTAAGAAACGCTCCCGTAAAACACTGCTAGTGCCTTAATAACGCTTTCTCTGTGTAATTTTCACCGTACTGCTAGTAAATTTTCACTGTTTTTCATCGACAATCGCCTAAAACTATTAAAGCTTTGCACGTTAGGCTTGTAATCATAAAACATTTATTCTGTAATAAAGTGCTTTGGTCTGGGTCTTAATTTAAATAGAAATCGTAAATACTGAAGGGTTTTCATCAATCTTTAGTTATTTTAAATATATAGCTACGTGGTTCGTTTTATTTTCCTTTTCCCAAATTATTTAGAAGTCGAAATAAATTGTAAAATTTTATAAAGCACAGGTAGTTTCATTTTCCGACAGTGGCAAACAATTAAAGCCTGTTTCCCACTTCGCACGGCATAGAGGTCTAGAACAACAGACCCCTGGAACTACTTAACCTCCATCTGTTGCTACCCTGGTAACTCTTGACGCTACCATTTTCGAGAGTTCGGTGGAGTAAACCATCCCAAAAATCTGGCGCCCGAGAAAATCTGGTAGATAGTAAAGCCACGGGGGTCATAGTGACGTCCGTAATTCTTTTGAGGAAAGGAAGCACGTCACAAACTCTGAAGTAACATTTTTGGCCGATCATAGGAACGAATTTGCTACAAGATTCCAAGACTTTGCAGATATGAGCAAGCTTAAATCGCCATTTGAAATTGATGTGGCGGCAGAATGGAGAGATGTCGATGCCATGTTATTTAATCTGTCAAAGCCATCACTTCAAAAGGAAATAATTGATATGCAAGAAGATTTGTCTTGGCAAATATATAAACCTGTATGCACTGAAGAATTTTGGGCCAAACATGTCCCAGAAAATTATGAAAATTGTAAAAAACGAGCTATCAAGTTAACCACTATGTTGGGCTCGATTTACGTATGTTAATTATCTTTCTCAAAGATGGCTCAAGACCGTCGGTTCAGTTTTTCACATTAATTTTAGGTCTTGTATTTCATAATTCCGAATTTTATTTGAAACCATACAATAATTAGGTTGTACTTGGTTATTATGAGTTGTTTTTTTCTGGACGTCGTTAAAATTTTCCCATAGTATCCGGACCCCACCTAAAACTACGTCCCGACCCCTGTTGTAGAGTCAACAAACATGGCGAGATTGGTAATAAAATTAAGCAATAACAAGAAAGTTCAACTTTAGCATCCTTCCGGTCGAATTCTGGGTTTATATTTTTTTACAAATAGGTCTTATTGAAATAAAGGTGAAGCATATCATACCATCTAACCCAAGTCAAACTAAATCAAATGTAGGCAAAGTACTTATTGTAATATTTTATTATTATAGAAAGTTCCTAGAAACGAAAATTATTATCAAAATGAAATGCTAAGAACACAGAACATAAATACACATAAAAAACGCATTTAGTAAGAAGTTAAAATCAAATATACCTAGTAGTATTTTTGGCATCGAACTAAATTTTAAGAGAACTTTAAGCAAATATAAACAGAAGTAGGTAATAGGTAATAGTATGTATGAATGAAAATGTCCATCTTATTTATAAACATCGCAAATGAACTGCTCTATTTTTCAGCTGACTCTGGCGCAGTTATAGTGACGAGACCATTCATTGCAGTTCTTACAGTGAATCCAGCATTGAAGAGCTAGAAAAGGAATAGAGGTCGTTGCATTACGTCTTTATCGTGGAACGCCTTCTATTTCTTATTTAGTTTCTTCAATTACTAATTTCCTTTTTCTTGCCCCTGCGTATCTTCGCAAGATTGCTGCTTTTTTTTACAGCTGCTTTGGCAATTTAAATCTCAGGTGTGCTATTAAGTACACCACGATTTCCACTCTTCAACCCTGTTGACCTGCCCCCCACTTGGTAGAAACAAAAAACAAGTAGTGCATATTTATGAGCTTTCATATTCCGCAAATTATAATTTTTGAGCTCGTCACACTACGCAGGAATTCAATATTGTTTGTGGGGGGGGTGGGGGGGGGGGGCGCTGAGTCGACATTGACCCCCCCACTACTTAAAAATAATGAAATTGAATAAGCATTTACGGTAGAATTAGAAGCTAATTATGAGCAATCAAATTTCAATTTTTGAGCTCGCTCTCTTAATCCCTAAACCACCCTTTATTGATGCATGAGCAAAATCGACAAGAGTAAAGTAGCTCAAAATATAGTGATAAAAAATCAAAATATTCCTTGTTTTACGTGCTCTTAAATTACACAAGGTCTATAAAAAAAACTAAGTAACTTTTATGCGTCAGTTCAAAAACAAAGGAAATACGAAGAAGATGAGATGGTTTTTTGTGAAAGTTGTGATTTATTAATTAAATATGGATATTATAAGATTGTGATTTTAACTTATACTCTACATTCGCAATGTAACGTTATTTTGTATTTTATAAATTCTGATTTTTTACGAATTTTTTATCTCAATTTTTTAGGGTACTTACTCTTATCGTTTTTGCTAATTAGAAAGTTAAGGGTGAATTTTATTTATTTTAAGGAATATTTCAAGACCAAGTTTGATTTTTTATATCAATTTTTTAGAGTACTTTACTCTTGTCCGTTTTGCCATTAGGGTGAATTTCTTGCGATAAACGTTGAGCACCAAAATAAGACATTATGTAATTTAAGAGCACCTAAAACTACTATACTAATTTTGATTTTTTACCACAATTTTTTAAGCTACTTTACTCTTGTCGGTTTTGCCCAAGCATCAATTAAGGGTGGTTTAGGGGTTAGGAGAGCGAGCTCAAAAATCATATCATCAATTTGAAAGCTCATAATTAGCTTCTTATTCAACCGTAATTACTTCTCAGCCCCCCACAAAGAATATTGAATTCCTGCATAGTATGAGGAGCTCAAGAATTATAATTTGCGGGATAGGAAAGCTCATAAATATGCGTTACTTATTTTTTGTTTCTACAAAGTGGGGGGGGGGGCAGGTCAACTGGGATCCTCTCTATCTGGGTTTTTGATTTTTTATCACCACAAAAGCAGAGGCAGAGGAGAAATAAACTCTATGGACATATTTGGACTTTGCGAACTAATATCTTTATATGCCGACCACTGACGGCTGAGAATCAGCTCCCTGAGGATTTGGCCAACCATTTTTATATTCAATAGACACTGACGGCTGCAGGTTATCTAACTCTTTGATTTCTGTTGGTATTAAATTGTCTTGATGATCTTTAACTTTCGTCGGTAGAAACATCCATTCAGGGAAGATGGGAACAAAATACGCCAATTCCGTTGTCTTTTGCATATCTCAGACCTTCAAAATTTGTATGGCTACTGTGTCCGTGGAAAAGAAGAAGTACTTCATTTGTAGATTGACGTACTTGACAAAATGTTTTAGATATTTCGAAAAAGTTTCTCCTGTCATACGACCAGTTTCTTGTGCTAAACCTACAGCTACTACTGGAGCATAATCCATTAGTTCTTTTTTCATATTTTTACTTGGAAAAATAAGACAGGTGGTACGTAAGTTCCAATAGCGTTGAAGCAACATACTGCTGTAAGGTGCACGCTTGTTAGAACACCAACATGCTTTCGACATTTAGTCGCTAAAATTTGATAATTTATTGATTGAACAGTTGTGAGCCCGAATTCATCCATGTTGTATACATTACCAGGAGAGAATTTGTGTTTATTTATCACTTTCACACGGCTATCACAATACTTTCCAATCTGAAGTTTGTAAAACGCACGGGCTCTTTCAGCTCTCGCCTCTGGTGTACGAAGCGAAATAGAAGGATTGTGGATTTGAGGAATCCCTTGAGCCAATACCAGCCTGCAATTTTCTTTTCCGGTTATAACTAGAGATGCATCCAGTCAAACTAGTTGACTTGAAAATCAAACTTTTTATGTAAAAAAGTTTGACTTGACTTGATTTCTGTATCTTTACGTTTAACTTAAAATGAAATTTCTTCAGTTTGAAGTTTGAATATCATATTGCGCAACGTGTTTATTTCGAATTCTAATAATTGAGAGCGTACCGCCACCACTACCGCCATTTGTTTTCATGTCTGAACCTGTACTCTGCTACTCAGCAAATTAGTTATAGTTCATATTTAGAAGGATATGCTTGGCTTGTTACGTAGCTTGTGTTTTCAAGTGTTTGCGTTGTGCGATAATGTCTGAACTCGAAATGTCTGAACCTGAACTTTTTCATGTAGCGGCTCGGAATACGTACCAGAACAAAGTGAGTCTGATTTTAAAGATACCCCCGACCCCCCCTGCAAAAATTATGAGAAAAAAATCTGTAGTTGACGCAAAATTAATCAACAAGAAAAAGAAATATACATATTTTCTAAAACAATGAAAATTGCAAAGTGTAAATTATGTAAAAATAAAGAAGAACGGTCTAAAATGACAAATAGTGGAACTGGTTCTTTAAAACGACATTTGAAGGAGAGCCACAAAAAAGTGTATGAAGAAGAATTTCCGCAGGAAGCAACAACTTCTGGAACAAGTAGTATTTTTATGACTAAGCCCGTGATTTTTGGTCTGATAGAGGTCAGTCACAATCTACCGTCATAATAAATTTACTTAATAGGCCCCGATATTACGTGTTAAATTCGAACGCGGCGTCGCGCCGCGGTCGCTATAGTCACCCGTATTGTGTAGTAATTTGCCACGTTTACGGGTCAAAATCGAGTGAAAATAGTTTTTGAACGGCAGCTCCTTTATTCTCAAAGTTAAAAATATGCGGTTTGTTTTATTGTACTTGTAATTTTTATAAGCAGGGGCTTTAGTACCAGATTTCTTGATTTCTGATTAGTTTCGCTAAAATGGTGTCAAACTTTTTACCAAAGACGAAATTAAATAATGTAGCACTAGAACCGCCTGCTAATAAAAATTATAAGTACAATAAAACAAACCGCATATTTTTTAACTTTAAAAATAAAGGAGCTGCCGTCCAAAAACTCTTTTCACTCGATTCTGACCCATAAACGTGGTGAATTACTATACAATAGAGGCAACTGCAGCGGCTACGGCGCGACGTTCGAGTGATGTCAGGGCCCCTTAAAATCTACATTTTGTTTTAGAATTCCACTGGACAAACTGAAAATAAAACATTGAACTTGGAGACAGAGAAAAATAAATGTATGGATCTATTAGTGGAGTGCACTGTAAAAATATATTTGCCATTCAACTTCTTTGAAAATGATATAACCCACCAATTTTACAACTACATTAATCCACACTTAATTGTCCCTTCAAGAAACCAGTTGAAGTAACGAATATTTTCCAAATAATTGTGTTAAATTTTCCAGCTATTGCTGCATTCCACTTTGCCTTTTGCAAAGATGAAAATAGATTGTGATTTCAAGAAGAAGCGTTTAGTTGAGAGTGCGAATATTTCAGGTCATAAAGGGTAATAATATGTAATTTGAATGAGAGAAGATTAAAGTTTTTTAGATTTATTTTTACTTTTGTAGGTAAACTATGTCACGCTGCCCACCTATTTCATATGTCCTATGTTATATCAATTGTTGTGATAGAAATAAAATGATAATTGAGTTCAAAACTCTTTCTATATTTGTCCATGAATCGCATGCTTAACTACGAAACTTTAATAAACAATTGAAGATTCAATTATCTATTTTGTTTGTTTAATAAATTCGTTAATAAAATATTCTTTAAGCGATTACTTTTAAACCAGTGAAGGTATCGATATGTGGTAACAGATTTTGTTGTAAATTTAATCTACTTTGCAAATCCAATAAAATCATCATACTACTCCATTTGAGATTTCGGAGCAAAATGTAAAAAACGGTTTTTAAAACACGCCCCTAGCGAGGGCGGCAAGAATCAGAATGCGAGAAAAGTATTGGTTTATCCGAAAAAAAGTTGGAATTTTGAAATTTTTTTGGAGTTAATTTTACTTTTTCCATTAACAACAACACGAAAAAACGGTTTTTAGAAAAAAATCCAGTGTGTATGTCGTTGTCGTCGGCCACTTTTCCTTACATGTCTTGTTAGCACGATACAGACTCCGGAGTGCAATAAGTCACCAATTTTATGATCGAATATTGTTCAGGACATTTCACAGATGAATTCTATTGATTTTTAGCTCACCAGAGCCAGTACAACGGGTGTTATGGTACTTGAAGTACGACATTTTGTGAGAAATTTCAGTTTGTTAGCACGATACAGCCTCCGAAGTTCAAGAAGTTACCAATTTTATGATTGAATATTATTCAGGACATTTCACTGATGTACCCTATTGATTTTCAGCTCACTGAAGCCAGTACAACGGGTGCTATGGTACTTGAAGTACCAAATTTTTGGAATGAAATTAACTGTCTCGACTCTTACTTCGTGGAATCTACTTATATTAGTGTTTTAAATGAAACTCACTGTTTCGAGCTAATTCCATAATATAATGAAAATTGTTGAAAATTCTAAAAAATTGAAAATTGTTTCGATAAATCAATATCATCGTCAGAATGACAGAAGTTACATTTCATTTGATGCCTACCTGATGCTTAGTAGTTATTTTTGGCTAGACCAAGAAGTGACCTAACATGTGATTGACTTAATATATGTTAATAGAAAAAAGAAGAGGATGTGATATTACAAATATTGAAGCTTAGATATTATTAGCCCTATGGTGATATCCTGGATATCATTTTTCCAATTAAGATCAGTATAACTGTGCAATGATATAGAAAACCAGGAAAACTATATCTGCTGATCTTTACAATTATCACTTAAGAAGACAGTTCATTAGTGGAGAACTCCCTTGATTTATCTGTTCATTGACAACTTCATATTGTGGGTTTCTTATACGAGTATGTCTTCTAATTTCCAATTAGGTTTCTTAAATGTCTTCTAATTTCCAATTTTTCAAGGAAATACAGTTCTTGTTTCTTTTCACAAATATGCAGCACTTCTAGTTCTGCGTTAGGTGTTAATGAATGATTAGTGTCAAGTAGGTGTTTTGCGTAGTGGGATTTATCTGGTTGTATTAATCTGTATGCTCGTAAGTGTTCACTGTATCGGATTTCAAAATTTCCAAGGGTCTGACCAGAATGTAATGCTGTCTATTTGGGTTAGACCCGATACAGTGAACACTAACGAGCATACAGATTAAAACAACCAGAAACATCCCACTACGCAAAACATCTACTTGACACCAATCAATCATTGACACCTAACATAGAACTAGAAGTGCTGCATATTTGTGAAAAGAAACAAGAACTGGATTTCCTTGAAGAATTGGAAATTAGAAGACATTTAAGAAACCCACAATATGAAGTTGTCAATGAACAGATAAATCTAGGGAGTTCTCCACTAATAAACTGTCTTCTTAAGTGATAATTGTAAAGATCAGCAGATATAGTTTTTCTGGTTTTCTATATCATTGTACAGTTATACTGATCTTAATGGGAAAAATGATATCCAGGATATAAGCTTCAATATTTGTAATATCACATCTTCTTCTTTTTTTCTATTAACATATATTAAGTCAATCACAAGCTAGGTCACTTCTTGGTCTAGCCAAAAATAACTACTAAACATCAGGTAGGCATCAAATGAAATGTAACTTCTGTCATTCTGACGATGAAATTGATTTATCGAAACAATTGTCAATTTTTTAGAATTTTCAACAATTTTCATTATGTTGTGGAATTAGCTGAAAACAGTGAGTTTCATCTAAAACACTAGTCATTTTTGGAAAATTTTCAGATTGTTAGCACGATACAGCCTCCATAGAGTATACGATTGATCAATTTTATGATTGAATATTGTTCAAAGTGTCTCACAGATATACCCTATTGATTTTCAGTTGACTAGAGCGAGTACAGCGGGTCATATAAATCCAGATATACTGAATTTTTCGTTATTTTTGGAGAAACTTCGGTTTGTTAGCACGATACATCCCCCGAAGTGTTAACAAGTAACAATTTTATGATAGAATATTATTCAGGGCCACAGATGCGGAAAAGTTAGTTTTAATCTTTAAAACCGTTTATTTTTCTATTTTATTCAACAAACCATCCTCTTTTAAACCAGACCTTATTAACAAAATTCCTATAAGTCAAACTTAAGTTAATAAGACAGTCCAAAAACATGGACCGTTTTTATGGCAATAACATGAAAGAAGCTTATATTGGGATATTTTCGAGAAAAATGCATTTTTTATACGACCAAAGCAATTACGTCCCCAGCGGTGAATATATGAATTTAAAAAGTATTTTCAGGTCTTCTCCTTAACGATTTCTTCTGAAATTCTACGACTATTTGTTCCTGAGATGCGGTACCTCGTCACCCTCAATGAATCACCCTGTACATGCATACTTACCTTAGAAATTTCTTTTCAGGTAACAGTAGGAGTAAAGTGATCGTGAACTTTCAGCGTCATTCAGCTTTAATTAATTAGTTTATTCAATTATTTCATTCCGTTAATCTATTCTGATAGTTATTATGGTCGTACATACAGAGTTAAATATCAAAATTACACAAAAAAGCTAGTAAAAAATCAAATCGTTTTCAACAAATGTCGATATCATAGTACAAATAATAAATTGAGCCAAATTTTTCTTTTTCATTAAAATATTATTACAGTAAAATGCAGGAGTTACCTAAAGTGTATTATGAGACACTAGTATTCTTTATGTCTCTAGAAAAATTGCGTAAAGAATCCAATCTAAATATTGTCTCTAATAGTAAACAACTTTTTTGATAATGTCAAAATAAGGGTAATTCACTCTTGATCAAAATTTTCTCCCCTGTACATTATTTGAAAAATTAGAATTCGACAATCAAATACCTGTTTTCCGCAATGTTTCATTTTCAATATTTCGAAATTAAATTTGTGAACGTGAATATGTTGGTAATCCGAACTTTTTTCATTGCGGTTATTTATAATTAATTTATTTTTTCTCCTCCTGTTATATAATCCACCCATTAAAAGAATGAAATTTGTATCGTAATGAACTTCATTATGATACAGATTTTCATTACGATACAGATTTTTGAGCCAATATAATCAAGTTACATATTTTTAGTTAAGTGAGACATAATTTGACAACTGTCAATCTATATTTTTGAAAGTACCTTTATCTAAAATTAAGTAACAGTTTATTTTGAAGAATGATAAAAGAAAATGAAACAATCACCCCTATGGTCACATTATTCAAATAGCAAATATTTCAAACATAAACAATAATTTAATTTGAGTTACAGCTGTGTGCACAAGAGATAAATATCCCAAATGTTTTTCCTTTTAGAGAAACAATGTATAGTTGTGCAATCTTCTTTAATAAAATTTCGCAGAGCGCTTTCGGCATTAAGCCATCATCTGTGCGGTCACTATAAAAATGTGGATTACATTTTTTAAGTTTGATAAAATTTTTATACATACTTGTCAAAAATCCCAAGACAGGGGCCTCCAAATATGTACGTCTGTACATTTAATTAATTTGGTGGATCACATTATTGATTTAAAAACAATTTTAAAATACATAAAAATTAAAATTTGGTAAAAAGATTCAGCAGATCTGAAGTATGCACTTTTTATTAGGTTCGACCATTTTGCCAAGCTGTCATCAAAGAAATATTCACAAAAACCACAAAGAACCCGATTGTCATCCCATTCCATAGAGTAAGTTCCGAATCGTCGGAGCATAGACAAACATCGTTGATATTGTTAAATGAAGAGATTTTGCGACCCTCAACAGAATGGCATCTACCATCTACCAAAAATAATAAGTTTGGAGACAGAATTGATGACCACCTGGTGAGGGCGGCGAAATCCATAGATACATTGGGATGTGCCAAACCCGCAAATGCCCGAGAAGTACAGTAAAGCGTTGATATGGACATTGTGCGCGCTCATAACGTTTATATTTCAGTGGTGTAGAATTTGATTGCAATGGTGTGTGAAAAGGAATTTGGAGAAAAGGAGTTGAAATGAAAATAAAATGTGAGGAGTGACAAATTTCTTGAAAAACTATGATTGATGAGATATAGAACAAGTGATGAATGAAAAGTGTGAATGATGGGATGAAGAATGGTGAGAAGTAAAATTTTACACCACTGAAATATAAACGTTATGAGCGCGCACAATGTCCATATCAACGCTTTACTGTAATTCTCGGGCATTTGCGGGTTTCGCACATCCCAATGTATCTATGGATTTCGCCGCCCTCACCAGGTGGTCATCAATTCTGTCTCCAAACTTATTATTTTTGGTAGATGGTAGATGCCATTCTGTTGAGGGTCGCAAAATCTCTTCATTTAACAATATCAACGATGTTTGTCTATGCTCCGACGATTCAGAACTTACTCTATGGAATGGGATGACAATCGGGTTCTTTGTGGTTTTTGTGAATATTTCTTTGATGACAGCTTAGCAAAATGGTCGAACCTAATAAAAAGTGCATACTTCAGATCTGCTGAATCTTTTTACCAAATTTTAATTTTTATGTATTTTAAAATTGTTTTTAAATCAATAATGTGATCCACCAAATTAATTAAATGTACAGACGTACATATTTGGAGGCCCCTGTCTTGGGATTTTTGACAAGTATGTATAAAAATTTTATCAAACTTAAAAAATGTAATCCACATTTTTATAGTGACCGCACAGATGATGGCTTAATGCCGAAAGCGCTCTGCGAAATTTAATTAAAGAAGATTGCACAACTATACATTGTTTCTCTTAAGGGAAAAACATTTGGGATATAAACAATAATGTTGACATATCAAATTAAATGCAATTTTAATCATTACGTTCGCGAGAAGCCATAGCCCAGTGGTGTAAACGGTAGGTTATGTGGTTGTATGGTGAGGGTTCCATCTCTACCCATACCCTGAATTTTTTTTGATCAGCCACCAAATTAATTTTTAAAATGCTACCATAAATAATTTAGATTTATATAAACAAACCAGATTGAAAACTATTATGTCCAATAGTTTTAAATTTATTTGTTGAATTTCCCTTCATTGTTCATTGGTAATTATTAATTAAATCATACTTATTAATCGGAGTAGAAAAAATAATGTATGCAACTTTCATATAATGGCCATTAATACACTCGCATGTTAAATACGAAGGCTCGTTTCGTATCCTACAACATGCTCGTGTATTAATGGCTATCATTATATGTTCGTTGCATAAAATACTATTTTGAAATTCATGGATCCGTAAAGTTGATTCCTACCCAAATTCATTACACTTTTTGATTAGTATCGTTGTCGCCAGTCGCAGTCATCCACGTTGACAATTACTTTTGTAAATGTACTTGTGAATGACAAGAAGTGAATGTTACTAATTTTGAAAATTTATATGTCGAAAAGTATTTCTTTCCGCAACTTTCTTTTTGTTAAACCGGGTGTCCCACTTAACTTTTCGGGGTTTTGATCGCTTATTACTCAAACAGTTTTAGGAATAGAAACATGCGGTTTCCGCCAGTTTTATTGAAATTTATAAAAGTTTTTTTCTCAATGATGGGATATTTTATCGTAATGCCGGTTTGACCGGAAATTAACACGGCGATTTTTAGGGATAGGGCAACTTTGTTATTTTAAATAGAACACCCTGTATGTTTTTAGTCTACCAGAAAGCTCAATCTTTAAGCTTTCTAAACATATATAGTTTGTGCCACTTTTTCTGGAAATGATGGCCTAAAATTTAAGTTAAACAACGTTAAGCACTTTCTGAGGCAATTTATTATAAATGTCGATTAAATTAACAATTTTGAACGTAAAGACATTTAACAGTAGTTATTTATAAAACAAGTGTAACAATGACTCGTTTTGTAGTACGAGTGAAGTTTGCACAACGAACCGCGAAGCGGTGAGTTGTGCAAATCACGAGTACTACAGAAAGTCATTGTGGCACAAGTTTTACACAATATTTTTTATAATTCGCATTTATTTAAATAGAATAGAATTTCATATAATCCCTGTTTTTAAACTAGGAGGAGTGGTTTAAGTTGGCAATTCTGTAGATTCCTGATTGGTCAGATCACAGATGGTTTTATTCAGCACTTCTGACTTTTGACATATTATAACCGAATTATTGTGTAAATTGTAAACAAACTTTCATTTAAGCAAAAAGAGGATGATTATTTGTTTAAAAAAGAGCTTCTTCGTATATGCTCTTGCGATCTATTTATATTATATCACAAACAGAACTATTTCTGTGATACATCTTCACATAGATATCTGGTATTTTATCCCAAAAATCGAACGTTTTGTATACCTATATATTAATCCTATACAATATAAAAATAACCAATTGACAAATCATTGATAAATAAACGTTAACGTACTTTATTCATTAATATTTTTAATATACAAATCATTCTAATTTGCCTTTAGTATAATAATTTGCTAGTTGGAACAACTCTAGACCATTTTATTTATAATTTGTGTCAAGTCTAAAGTCAAATGTCAAATAAAAATATAACTAAATTCAATAACCAACTGTACACTGAAAATTTCTATAACAGTGTTCAAAGAGCTTCATTGTGACATCGTAAACAATGTTATAATGGAGTCTCTTTTATACGCGAATTATAAAAAAAATATAATTGCAACAAATTTTTTAAATGATGTCCTCGGACGTTTACGCACATTCACCATCTTTTAATTAAGTTTCGAAAACTAGCTATCAACATCTCTCTAGGAATAGGTTCAATCACATTTATTATGTTTGTCTTTAATTCTTCCAAGGTTGTAGGGGGTGGGTTGTAATATCGATCTTTGATGTAACCTCAAAAGAAAAAATCGGGTACCGTTAAATCAGGTGATAGCGGTGGCCACCTCACTGGACCTCTTCTTCCAATTCACCTTTCACCAAATGTTTCATTCAAAAGTTCTCTAGTGATCATTGCATAGTGTGGACTTGCACCATTCTGCTGAAAGTAACATGTTTATAATAAATTATCTTGCTGAAGTTGCGGAAAAGAGTACAGTTGTAGCATATCTACATAATTTACTGCGGTAACGATAGTTTTACTAAAGATAAATGGGCCATAAATTTTTGTAGACTTCATGGCACACTATACAGTTACTTTGGGTGAATCTCTTACATATTCAGTAGTCCTGTGAGGGTTGTCTGAACCCCAAATGCGACGGTTGTGTCTATTTACTTGACCATTTAGATGGAAAGTAGCCTCGTCAGACATAATAAGAAGATTTCTGTAACTAATTCTTGTAAATAATCTTAAACCTTGGCGGCAAAAACTAACGCGCACGGCATGGTCAATCTCTTTTAATTCTTGCTCCAAGTGAAATTGGTAAGCCTTTAATTTTAATTGTTGTTTTATAATCCTATGAAGTGTGCTCCTAGAAACGCCCGTAGTGCTAACCATTTTTCTAACTGATGTTGTGGAATTTATTTCTACAGCTTCTTGAGCTTGAATAACTTTATTTAATAAATTGTCTTGGTTACGCTCTCTTTTTTGATCAGCAAGTGTGCCTGTGTCCCATAACTGACGGTACAAACTTCTTATTGCATTATTACTGGGTGGTTGTTTATTAAACATTCTTCGAAATCTTCTTTGTGTCACCACAATTGACTTCGTTTCTGCAAACATTATTACACACTTTCCTTTTTCAGATAAAGTGAACATTTTTCAAAGAGAAATAAGAAAACTAATTGTGGTAAACTGACAGTTCGCGTGAAATAATTACTTGCTGTCACTAAGCAAAGCCTACTTAAATAAAATATAAATCTATTTCCAAATGCCCCGCTAGTTATCGAAACTTAATTAAAAGATGGCAAATGTGTGTAAACGTTCAAGGACACAATTTTGAAATTTGTTATAATATTCTTTTTTGTTAAATGTCTTTACGTTCAAAATTGTTAATTTCATCGACATTTATAATAAATTGCCTCAGAAAATGCTTAAAGTTGTTAAACTTAAATTTTAGGCAATAATTTCCGGAAAAAGCAGCACAAACTATATATATTCAGAAAGCTTAAAGATTGAGCTTTGTGTTAGACTAAAAATATACAGGGTGTTCTATTTAAAATAACAAAGTTGCCCTATCCCTAAAAATCGCTGTGTTAATTTCCGGTCAAACTGGCATTACGATAAAATATCCCATTATTTAGAAAAAAACTTTTATAAATTTGAATAGAACTGGCGAAAACCGCATATCTTTATTCCTAAAACTATTTGAGCAATATGCGATCAAAACTCCGAAAAGTTACGTGGGACACCCGGTATTAAGACATATCAGTGAAAAAATATGAATCCAGAACTCCACTGCACACTAAAATTTAGCCTAATCCACTCTTAAAAAATATAATGAAACCCTTAAAGCTTTACCCATAATTCAATAGATTGGTGTGGATTGAAGATGATCGTCAGACTAATCTTATATAAAAAAATAAACCAAGTTGCATGTTTAATAATATTGATAATTAAGTGAAGAAATATTTACCTGTGATCCCTCAAATGATCCTGTCTTCTGAAAGCTTTCCCACAAATATCACAGGAATACGGCCGTTCGTCTGTATGGGTCCTCTCGTGAATAAGCAGATTGTAACTTTTCGTAAAATGTCTATTGCAAAATTTGCAGATGAATTGTTTCTTCGGTCTAGCACCGCCTTTTTGTCTACTATTCGTAGCTCCAGTAGTAGTTGTCACAGTCGACGATGAACCGACTAAAGCCAAATTTTCATGATTTTGAAACATAGAATTCAATATCAAACTGGGATACGACGTATCGACTGGAGATGAAGGAACCGAAACGTTGCTTAACGTATCTTCGTTATCTAAGAGAGCCAAATCTTCTTCTACTTCTTCCGCTAAATCTACATCTTCAGTTAGGCTGGTATTTGTTACTAGTTCGTCGCTAGTACCGACTGTATCTTCACTAATTTTCGCCGTGCTGGCTGCTATTTTTAGAATATCAATTTTGCCGGGACTGTTACTAGCCGAAACTGTGGATAATCTTTGTAAGGTTAAATACGATTCGAGAGCTTGTAGATTTAACGCCGCAGCTGCAGCTGAATTCGCAGGTAAAAATGCGGCTTGTTGTAATGAACTCATCATAGCATTTTGTAAAGATAAAGCTACATTTTGTATAGATCTCTGTATTAAATTTTCTTGTAATAGAGCCGTAGCTATATTTTTATCTAATTCTGTATATTTGCTAGGTGACATTTGCTTTTTTTCATTTATCTCGTTATCTGGTGAAGTTTGCATCTTATTAAGCTGCAGAAAACAAAGATAGCTAATTTTTATCGTTCTTTGTTCGTTTCTATGTTGACATATTGCCAAGTTTATGAGTGTTATCAGTTGATTACATACCTCATGTCATCGTGCTCGTGTATTCCATTATCAATAACGAAAATTTGTATTTTTTTGTCGGTTTTATACGTAATAATGTCACTTTAAACGCACGGCGCGCACACTCTAGTCTCAAACAGTAGAACATCGACTAAGCAAGTATCATAGTAGCTGTTAAAACGTTCTTCATCTGTTTTCACCTGTGCGCCATCTATATGAGACTTAAGGACCGGCGAGAAGAGCTCTTGAGGGAACGATGCTATTAGTTGAAAGTAGAAAACGTGTTATTATCAACTGTTAAATCCTACATGATATAAAAAACTATAAAGACGAAACTTGCGTTTATACCGTGTAGGTTGAAAGTTACGCTAATATTTTTTAGATTATTGTAACTGGCTAAACAAAAGAGCAGGTACAGCGGATGTAAGTACAGATTAATATCAAGTGCGCAATATATGAGGGTGGTATGAAATGTATTTATAGTTATAAGGCGTGCGTATTATCAAATTGAAAGAATTTTATACAAGGCACGATACCTATATTAAATATATTTGGTTGTATGTAGTGTTTATTTCCAGTAATTCTCGAATTTGACTTTATTCTCAGGTAATTGAACTCGATAAATCTGAAAAATAGTGTAAAAGAACAATATTTTGCATTTGCCGTTCGGCTTATAAATGCGTGGCGCTGCAGAAGTTAGAGATATTTATTGTGGAGGAACGCTTGAAACATTTTGGAATGAAATTTGAGTGACGTTGTTCAGGGCCGACGCAAGGTATGTGTTAGATATAATTTGCCGCCCTTTCTCACCAGAAAATCAATGTTATAGTTCGTCAGTAATAATAAAAACTGCGTTGACTTAAAATTATGATTTTAATTATTTGTTAACTGTTAATATATTTAAGAAATAAAACAGTTTAAAATGAAAATGATAAAGGTAACTTTTTATAAACTTATTACTTTGTATTTAATACTATATTACGAAACAAGAGTTGTAAGTAGTATTGTAATTGTAATTCATCGAAGGTAGGGTCTAGGTCTCTAGGTCATGGTCTCCTTCGAATGGCGCTAGTCGGTTTTGGTGAACTACTTTTGGTTTTCCGTTGGGGATCTTGCCTATGCGATATATAACATCATTGATCCTTTTCTTGATTAAGTATGGACCTTCCCAGGATTTTTGTAGTTTTGGAGAAAATCCTTTTCTCCTCGTCGGGTTGTGTAACCATACTTTGTCCCCTTCTTTAAAACCGCCTACTGTGGCCTATGTGTCGTACCGACTTTTCATTCTGTCGCTGGCAACTTTAAGATTTGTTCTAACAAATCCATGAATATCGTCCAGCCTTCTTCTGAATTGGATCACAAGGAAGCTTCATTTCACGTCCAAACAGGATTTTCGCAGGTGTTTCACCCGTGGACTTATTGACGGCAGATCGATAAGGCAATGCGAATAGGGAAATATACTGGTCCCAATCTCTCTGATGGCTGGAAATTGCTTTGGACTGGTATTTTCCAATAGTCCTGTTCATTCTCACGGCCATTCCATCTGACTGTGGATGTAATGCTGTTGTCCTGGTCTTCTTCATTCCCAGCTTGTCGCAAATCTCCTGGAATAGATGGCTTTCAAAATTTCTTCCCTGGTCACTGTGGACTACCAAAAGCACTCCATCTCGGTTGATAAATTCCTTCACCAATACATCCGCGACAGTTGTGGCCTCTTGGTTCGAGATAGCTAAAATTTTCACCTACTTTGTGAAATAATCCATTACAACCAGTATGTATTTGCCACCACTTTCTGTCGTCGGAAATGGTCCAGCGATATCTAAAGCAATCCTTTCGAAAGGGCTTCCAACATTATACTGTTTCATGGGTACCTTTCTCTTGCGATGTGGTCCATTACTCGTAGCACAAGTCGTACATTTCTTACACCAGTCCTTCACATCATCGGAGCTGTTCATCCAATAAAACCTCTCACGGATTTGCTAGAGGGTTTTCATCACTCCCCGATGACCTCCCGATGGACTGTCGTGTAACTTCTTTAGTACTTCAGCTACTCTCGTTTTAGGTATAACGAGCTGCCTCCTCGACTCGGAACCATCCTCGTTTTCAGGGACTCTTTTCAACAGCCCTTCTTGCAGGACATGGGAGTCCCACTGAGCCCAATACGCCTTGAGTTTCGGTGAAAATCTTGACACTTCTTGCCAGGTAGGTCGCCGATTTTCAATCTTCCACTGCCGAATCTTCTTTAGGCAAGGATCATTCTCCTGATCTTCTCTGATCCTGGTGGGTGACCATTCTTCATTGACTACTGTAGTTCTTGAAACTGCAGCTTCCCTAGATTCCGCCTTGTTGCAGTGGGAGCAGTCTGTTGGGAACGGCCGTCTGGACAGGGAGTCGGCAATTCGGTGACTTACACCAGCTCGATGTTCGATGTTGAAATCGTACTCGTTCAATCCATCTAGCAATCTGGCTCTCGGGACACGTGAACTGCATCAACCACTTGAATGCTGCATGATCAGTCCGGATTAAAAACTTCCTACCATAGAGATACTGGTAAAAGTGTTCCACGGACTTCACTACCGCTAAAAGTTCTCTTTTTGTGACGCAATAGTTTTGTTCTGGTTTGGAGAGGACTCTACCGAAATATCCCAGCACTTTTTCTTGCCATCCTTGGATCTGTGAGAGCACTCCACCAATTCCTACGTTGCTTGAGTCAGTGTCAAGAATAAAGTCTCCCTCTGGTAATGGATATCCTAATATCGGCTCCAAGGTTAAATACCTCTTCAAGGTCTCAAAAGCCGTTTGACAATCTTCGTCCCATTGGAAAGCTCTTGCTTCTTCTGTAAGTCGAGTTAGAGGCTGGGGAATATCTCCAATCTTCCTGATAAATCATCTATAATATGTGCAAAGTCCAAGGAAACTCCTAATTTGATGTTTGTCGGTTGGTTGCGGCCATTGCTGAATGGAAGCAATTTTCTCTGGCCCCACCGCCACTCCTTCATTGCTCACTATATGACCTAGATAGTTGACTCGGTTTTTGAACAGCTGACATTTCTTCAGGTCTCCCATGAGCTGGGCAGCTTGGAATCGTTTGAATACGTCTTCCAAATTATTAAAAAAAGGGGATAAATTAAGAAATGCCAATAAAGTAGACACAATTTGAAGCAGTAAAAAGCACTACCGAAATACTAAAGATCTTGACCTATTTTCTTTGAGACTTTCAAAGCGTCAACACATTTTTTTATACCATTGAGAGGCACTAATAAAGCATTAATGTCTATGAAAAATCTTCTACGATAAAGTGTGGTTGCTGACCAAGAAAGAAGAAAAAATTTAATATCACTTATACTAAATAAGAATAAAGGAAATTATTATAAGCAGTATAAAATATTAACAAGACAATAACCCCGGTTAAATTTCGTTTAAGAAATTTTACACGTTAGCTGATGGACTTGGTTCTCATAAATTAAAGCACAGAATATAACAAGCTCTTTAGACTCTACAACTTATTTACAAACTTTCTCTAAAACTTTAATTTTTGCCGATTGAACTACATACATTTGAAAAATGGGATTTTAAAAATTTTACATTTGCAACCTTGTGGAAATTAAATAACTGGTAGTGACATAGTAGTAACATTTCCCGGATATTGTTGGGAGCCTATGTGCAAAGGCAACGAAGCGATCAAGAGCTAAGCCTGGTTCTCTGTATGCAACACAACCCCTCAAAATGTATTGAACGTCACCCACAAAAAACAAAACTAGATTTAAATAGACACTTTTGTAAGTATCCTCCGCACCCTCCATTATTGCGACGTTGGAAAAAGTAGTACGGCTTAAAATGTTGTCTGATCTGCGCCTCTAAATTATAAATGTTTTGGAATTCCACGCCCAAAAATGGAGCAGGTTCAATCTTTTCATATGAACATTTGTTATAGAAGCTACGTTTTGAGATTTAGCTGGTAGGGTTCTCGAACCTCTCCGCCTGCTCCAGTAATGAAGGGTCTTGCCTAAAAAGTTGGCATAATTTATTCTAGTGTTTTTAAATGAAACTCAAGGTCTCTAGTTAATTCCACAATAAAATACAAGTTATTGAAAATTCTAAAAAATTGACAATTGTTTCGATAAATCAATATCATCGTCAGAATGACAGAAGTTACATTTCATTTTATGCCTACCTGATGTTTAGTAGTTATATTTTTGGCTAGACCAAGAAGTAACCTAACTTGTGATTGGCTTAATATATGTTTATAGAAAAAGAAGAAGATGTGATATTACAAATATTGAAGCTTAGATATTATTAGCCCTATGGTGATATCCTGGATATCATTTTTCCAATTAAGATCAGTATAACTGTGCAATGATATAGAAAACCAGGAAAACTATATCTGCTGATCTTTACAATTATCACTTAAGAAGACAGTTTATTAGTGGAGAATTCCCTAGATTTAACTGTTCATTGACAACTTCATATTGTGGGTTTCTTAAATGTCTTCTAATTTCCAGTTCTTCAAGGAAATCCAGTTCTTGTTTCTTTTCACAAATATGCAGCACTTCTAGTTCTGTGTTAGGTGTCAATGAATGATTGGTGTCAAGTAGATGTTTTGACACCTAACACAGAACTAGAAGTGCTGCATATTTGTGAAAAGAAACAAGAACTGGATTTCCTTGAAGAACTGGAAATTAGAAGACATTTAAGAAACCCACAATATGAAGTTGTCAATGAACAGTTAAATCTAGGGAATTCTCCACTAATAAACTGTCTTCTTAAGTGATAATTGTAAAGATCAGCAGATATAGTTTTCCTGGTTTTCTATATCATTGCACAGTTATACTGATCTTAATTGGAAAAATGATATCCAGGATATCACCATAGGGCTAATAATATCTAAGCTTCAATATTTGTAATATCACATCTTCTTCTTTTTCTATAAACATATATTAAGCCAATCACAAGTTAGGTTACTTCTTGGTCTAGCCAAAAATATAACTACTAAACATCAGGTAGGCATAAAATGAAATGTAACTTCTGTCATTCTGACGATGATATTGATTTATCGAAACAATTGTCAATTTTTTAGAATTTTCAATAACTTGTATTTTATTGTGGAATTAACTAGAGACCTTGAGTTTCATTTAAAAACACTAATATGAGCATATTCCACGAAGTAAGGGTCGAGACAGTCAATAATTTATTCTTTCCAAACACAAAAATGTTTAAGGTGGTATGGAAGCCCGAAATTGCGGGCAGGAACAAGATAACGCCTTTGGAGGAGGCAGAGTAGATTGCGTCTGGATGTTTCCATCTCTCTGTTTTTTTTAGGTAGACTTTGTTGATTGCAGGTGTTGTGCCAGTCAGCAGGATGAGTAGATCAATGTCTTCCTCGACAATGATGACGGCACCGTACGTGGGGGAGAGGCATTCAGCTGCGGCAACTATCAACCTGTGAGCATCTTCGGAAGCTTGGTTTGTGGCTATGTTTGTCGCTTGCATTTCATTGGAGAGCAGCTTCACGAGGTCCTTGTTCTCCTCATTAGCGAGGAACTTATCCTGAGGTGTGGTGTTCACAGTCGTTTTATCAAACATCACGCTTCGTCATGAATATGCCTTGCACCTTTTTGCTTCTTCAGCAGTCTTGGTCCCTTGCTGAGACGGATATGTTGGGTAGCCATCAAGTATCACATTGGTGCCATAGTGACGCTGAATGTACCAGACGCTATCCTTGTTTACGAAATTTCCGAGACTGGTTCAACTGTACCACAAATTAGCTATTCCGATCAGCTGTATCACGAAGAGGTATAATCTTCAAGATTGCCAACCTTCGCAACAAAGACAGTACTTAAAGAAGAATAATGATCCTTTAGCCCTCAAATTAGTAGATTCACTCCGATTGAAAATATCAGAGCACCGTAATACGCCTCTAATATCGCTGCTAAAATACTTGAACTTGACAATTTCATGCACAACTATAAGACATTTTTGATCGAGTACGTCTTTGCCCTGTCACCACAACATCTTCGGCGTAAAATGAGTCTAAAGTGGTAGAAGTAACCCCATCAAAATCTATAATAATGAAAGAGTTTTTGCTTTTTGAACAGACTGGTACACGTCTCCAAATTTTAAATGGAAACTGGAAGGGTGTTTTCCATTTCAGGAAATGCAGTTAGTAAAATAAGGTATCGCCTTTAGTTTTTCTAAAGGCATACTTTATAAGATTGACAAAGCAGATCTAATTGTTTTATTAATCTTGCAAAGTTTTAATTTCATTTTTTCTTGATTAAATTGCCGAAAACGATGCTGTGATCAGATATAATATGTCAGATTAGCATTGGATTTCGTAGAAAGTTTGAATTTTTATTAGTTTTTTAAGCGAATATAAGTATTTTTTACTATTGAACTAAAGTAAAATGTCCAAACTCTTCTTATTAACATTGATTTTTTTACATTTCAGTAAATTTCCTTTATTTAGTTGAAACGTGTTGTTTAGGTATTCAGCGAATTCGTCATCTTTTTAAAACTGTTTTCGATCACTTCCTTCACAAATATTCACCTTGTAGGAATTTCTAAAATATCATCCTGTCTCTCGTTGTACAAACTTTTGTGTTCGACGCCTTCAAACTTCTTTTATCTGATTGACACAGGAAGTGTGCCAAATATTGATTTAGTAACAAACGAAGACAACGGAATTTTTCTTAGTCAAATATCCATTAAGTATAACCAAAAAAACACTGTATGTTCGATTTTTTTTTGTTTGCCGGTTATACAATGTTTAATGTATTGTCTTCCACAACCATTGAAAATTCTTATGAAAATAATTGGCAAGTATAATATATAAATTTAACACATTTTTCAAAAGCTCTGGAGGTTATTACAGATTGAAATTTACGAAAGTTGTCTGAACTGAAGGACACTGTTTATATGAACATGCGCAAAAAATTCCTTTAAATGATATTTCATATGATTATTTAAAGAATATTTATAAAGAATGAGGTGAAAAAGCCATAGGGAAACTGAAAACCGAAGAAGTTGATAGTAACAGAGGCCAATTTTTACAAATTTTGTACTGCAAAGTATGAAAAAACCTACATTTAGAAGGCATTTTTAAGTACCTGTATTTGTCATAATTCTTATTAGGACCTTAATATAATAACGATGATAAGGGGTAATAATTTTGAATCCGTTTTCTTTCATTTTAATCCTGCAAAATATAACTTTTATATTAAAAAATATTCTTTTGTGTGTACATCACGCTATACTTCGTAAACGTGTTAAAATCTAGCTACTAGAAATCCTTTTTTCGCCAAATTCATCAACTAATAACACCAAAGTAGAAAAGGTTTAAGCGAATCTAGACAATGTGGAACCCGTGTGAAGCTGTTCTTTGATAAATATCAAAAGTGACATGACGAAGTATTTGGATAATCGTTTATAAAGCTGAGAAGATCGGCTTGACCAACTCGGATAATAAACACGGTCGGATCTGTCATCATTCCGTCATTTTTTCAGTTAATTTCATTCTCTAAACGTGGCTCTTTCTAAAAGTATCACATGCTTTGGTAGTTTTATCAAAACATCAAGAGAACGGTGGAGATAAGAATCTTTTTTTTTGGTTCTTGACAATGTATGATGGTCCCGGTTGCAGACATGGCGGTCTACCCACTAAAAATCGATAGATCCTACACTAAAAAAATACATTTTTTTATTTCCAAAATAAAATTATATGTTTATAATCAGTTCATTAACAATTTATCCGACGTCAAAATAGTTTTAGTGAATTGCCATGGCTATATGGGAATATTTGCGTAAAATGTTTCCTATTAAATAATTAAACAATTTATTTTAGAACTATTGTTGTCAATACCGTTGACCACCTAATAAATGTGGATAGAATAAAAATAAATGAGTTTAGTTGGTACCCACATAATTTTGTTATCATAGTTGGATTTCAAAAGCTAAATCGCCATACTACCCTCCTTGGTAGAGGACTTGGCTACAAATAATTAGTCTACATCTAGCTTTTCCGCCAGATCGTCTTACAACACTGTTATTCATCCATCTAACAAAAAGGATGCCAGCGTCTTTCGCGATAATGGAATCAGATGTATCTCGCATGTTATTTTTGAACTGGTCCTTTGAGATTAGGGGACAACTTTTTGGAATTCTATTTTCGCGGGAAGTTCCTGTACAAGCATATCCATTTTGACTTAAAAACTCAAACAAAGGCACACTGGAGAACAGATTATCAACGTAAAATTGGTAAGGCAATTCCTTTTTCGGTAGGTTTTCCACCATTCTTACAAATGGTGCAGTGGCTTTTCCACAGTGACGATCATGTGCAAGATTTACAGCAACACTCTTTCCTTAATATATGTCAAAATTTATAAGATAACCTTCCTTAGTATTCATACTCCATCCTTTATATCCAAAACGGATAGGCTTACCAAGAATGAATTGTTTACATCCGTGGTGGCCAAAGTATTTTATCATAGATTCACCGTAGGGAAGTCCGGGAGAGATGCCGATTTTTCATATCGATTTCGATTATTGCTTCCAAATTAACATGTCATAATGAAAAAATACGTCGTTAGAATCAACATTTATTTATAAAAACAGGAACATAAGTTTTATTCCGCAATAAACATGTAACAAATAGTAAAAAAATATTTTTCAAAACTCTGCAAATCGGCATCTCTACCTAACCCTGCGGGAGAGACGCCATCAGGTTAAGGTAGAGACGCCACTACACTATACGCCTCTTAATAAGCACTTTAACACAGATCTCGCACGTATTTTGATACTTGGTGCATCCCTCATGCACCCACTGCTGGCAATGAATGCATTGAATCCAATCTTCATCTTTAGTTGTCTTCGTATACTCTTCGCCACATCCAGTGCAGGTTGCGTCATCATGATTTTCCAAATCTGAATTGCTATCATGAAGAGACAAGCTTGAATCTTCGTCACTGGACTCCTCTACCTGCAGTTTTAGGGTCTTCTGTGTTCTGTTTCCCTTTTGGCACCGTTTTCGAAGTAAATTTCTCCTTTTTAGATACCACAGGTGTTTTAGCTGCCTTTGTGCCACGTTTCGTTTTGTTGAGATTCACTTGTTTGTGCTCCTGAATGCTTTTGCGCATTTCTATGACTTCTGCATTATTTAAAATCTCTGCGAGTTTCCCTCCTTTTCTTTTAGCGTCTAGCACAGCAGCAGCTGGAATAGGAGATACAATATCCAAGGCTTTTCAAGGCGTAATTTTTGGAGGAGTAGATGTTTGGGTTTAAACTATAGGCACATCAGCTAAATCGGCAGCACGTGAAGTCATCAGCGTATGTCAGAGCTCCACTGAGTTGCAGTGAGATCCGTGGCCATCAAGATTTAGGAGCATTTTTCCCACAGTTTTTCTTGGGACGAAATGAAACTTGAGCCATTCGAGAAAAATCTCTGTGTTGATGTAGGCTGACTTCTGATTCATGTACACAATAGATCCGGGTGGCATTACATCCTCGAATTCTGATTTCTTATTTTTACCTATGAGAATGCACGCAGGCGGCAAGAAAGTGCCTTCCGCGTAGCAATAGCTTATAAGTGTTATTGTTTCGCCCCGTTCTGCAGCCGTCAAAGTAGACACAATTCTAGAGCCTTTTTTGGCAATGACTTCGCCTGGGCGGTTGTTTAGCTGGAGCCCCGTCTCGTCCATGTTGTAAACACAAGCGGGTTTGTCGAACAACTGGTGTTCCTCCATTGTAGAAGTCAGCAGTTCAAAGTAGTTTGTAACTATATTTTTAGCCATGCTGAAGCTTCTACTGCGGGATAAGGTTTCAGCTTATCTTATGGCCAGTTCAGGATGTCTTCGTAAAAAGGACGTAAGCCAGTCGTAACCTGCGAGTTTATTTATGTGAACAACCATTTTTATTCCAGCTACTTCACCAAGTAATTTGGCAGGTCCCATTCGTCCTTTTTTGGAATTGCCGGATGTAACTCTACGTTTTAAAGTTCTTGGTTGAATGCTAAACACCCTACAAGCTTCATTTCCATCCATTCCTTCTGCCACGCTTCTTATAGCCGTTTGCAAGCTTTCTTTTCTCCATCTACCCCTATTGTTTTAAATTAGCAAGGCATCTCGATTTTCCGGGAGGGATGCAGACAGCCGTATCATAGTAGAAATTTATGCAAATAGTGCATGGATACAAAGACGGATAACCTCTTTACATGCTCTTTCACCACGAGCATTTAAAATTTTCACCTGGGCAATAATTAGGTATATAAGGTCTACTTACTTTAGGCTCCGAAAAACTTTTCACTTCACCAAAATAAACAATATTATGCTAAATCGAAATGCTTCAAAATTGCGCAATAGCGACGACCAGCTGTGACAAGCGTTGGTACATGACTGCCGTAGATCGCGGCTTCTGCCTTGTAGGCGAGTACAGTCCGAGATATAAGCAATCGGCATCTCTCCCATACCTGCATCTCTACAGGACTTACCCTAATCAATGTGCTGCTGCGGTATAAAATTATTAGTAAAATTTTGCTGTATTTTTTCCGATTGGTGGTCGAAGCTTCCACAATTTATCCACAGTACCAATATCAAAAAACAGTTCGAATAAGTCACACTCAGTCTTGTCCTTATAGGACCAATACTCACCAGCCGGAAAATTTCGTGTTTGTTCAACTAGGTCACCTTGAATCCACTGCATCTCTTGAACGTTAGAAAAATTATATGTTAGCTGCGGTGATATCACCTGCATCCTGTATATCATCTGCGATATCCAAGATGGAATCGCTGAGGTCTGTGTTGTCGGATCGTTGTAATTTGATTTCAGCTTCGGCGCGTAGCTGCTTTCCAGTAAAATTATTTGGACCCAATTCGATTTCATCCCCGGAGTCCTCGTCAGATAACACATGTGAATCGGGCGATGTTATATAAATGTCTGTAACATTGTTACCATCTTCAGAAAAGGCTATTTCTAGAGCCTCTTGTAACGTAAGACCACCCCTAAAACCAAATAAAATGTTTAGTCCTTACATGCAGTGAAGTTACTAGCGTTGCCATATGGCAACGACCAACTTTAGGTACAAAAAACCAACTACTCTTGAACTAAAAACCAAATTTTATTTAATTACTGCCTTATCTAATATTATAAAAAGATTACTATCAATTTATGGCATTTTCAGAACAAAGAATCTATGAAAAAAGAGTACTTACGTAAACCGTATATCCATAATTGGCTGGAAAAAAACTCGCTCTAACTTCACGTTCAATCAAGCCACGTGTTAAAACAACGTTTTAAGACTAACTTCTGGTGCCATCTCGTTCCAAAACATTGAAATGTAATTTTAAGCTGTTATAGAAAACTAGAAATTTTGCTTTGCGATATGGCAACGCTAGTACCTGAAGGGTTAAAGTCTTTTTCTGAAATGGGAGTAACTGGACTTCCCGTGTCACACTCAAAAGTTAAAGGTTCAATTCCAATTTGAAGTTCTCAACATTTTAGGTTCGCAACTTGATGTTATTGTTTCTACTATTTTATTGATATTAGTATCGCTTTCCATATAATTTTCATTGTCATATTCGTTAAGATTATTCACATTATTTGATGTTTTACTTTTCTGCCCAACCTATCTATATGCGAGAAAAGTATTGGTTTACCCACAAATAAGTTAAAATTCTGAAAAAAAATTTTGAGTTATTTTCACGTTTTTCATCAAAAGCAACACGAAAAATTGGTTTTTAGAAAAAAATCCTGTGTCTATGTCGTCGTCGTTGTCGTCGGCCACTTTCCGTTACATGTCTTGTTAGCACGATACAGCCTCCGGAGTACAACAAATCACCAATTTTATGATTGAATATTATTTAGAACATTTCACAGATGAACCCTATTGATATTCAGCTCACCACAGCTAGTACAACGGGTGCTATGGTACTTGGAGTACGACATTTTTGTCATTTTTTGAGAAATTTCAGCTTGTTAGCACGATACAAGTTACAATTTTATGATGGAATATTGTTCAGGGCACCTCACAGACGCGGAAATGTTCGTTTTAGTCTTTAAAATCGTTTATTTTGTGACGTAGTAATGCAAACCTTGTGAACGTGTCCTCGTTTTTTGCAACTTTGGCATATGAGTTTGTAGGAAATTTTACCTTCGAAAGTTTTGTGCTTATTTCGTCCACAATGGAGACAGAGTCCTGAAATTCCTAATTTCTTGTAATCCACTTTAGTTCGGTAGTGTCGATATGTTTCTTGTTATCTATTATTCTCATATTTAACCTTGTTCCTAGAATTATTATCGGAAATTCCGTTTACGAAAGGGGTGCAAGGAGTATAATAAATATTTTTATTCTGAATTTTTGAAGCTACAATTGCTAAAGCGATCTGTACTGCTCGATCAAAAGAGATTTTTTATAAATCGCGTATAAAAAAGACTTCATTATAACATTGTTAACAGTGTCACAATGAAGCTCTTTGAACACTGTTATAGTAATTTTTAGTGTACAGTTGGTTATTGTATTTAGTTATATTTTTATTTGACATTTGACTCTAACCTTGACACAAATTATAAATTAAATGGTCTAGAGTTGTTCTAGCTAGCAAATTATTATATTAAAGGTAAATTAGAATGATTTATATATTAAAAATATTAATGAATAACGTACGCTAACGTGTATTTATCAATGATTTGTCAATTGTTTATTTTTATATTGTATAAGATCAATATATTGGTATACATAACGTTCGATTTTTAGGATAAATTACCAGATATCTATGTGAAGATGTATTACAGAAATAATTCTTTTTTAAACAAATAATCATCCTCTTTTTGCTTAAATGAAAGTTTGTTTACAATTTACACAATTATTCGGTTATATGTCCAAAGTTAGAAGTGCTGAATAAAACCATCTGTGATCTGACTAATTAGGAATCTACAGAATTGCCAACTTAAATTCAAACCACTCCTCCCAGCTTAAAAACAGGGACTATAAAAAATATTGTGTAAAACTTGTGCCACAATGACTTTCTGTAGTACTCGTGATTTGCACAACTCTCCGCTTCGCGGTTCGTTATGCAAACTTCACTCGTACTACAGTACTACAAAACGAGTCATTGTGACACTTGTTTTACAAATAATTATTTGATACTTGCAAAATATAATTAGTACAATCATTATAATCTGTACATTCAATTTTTATGTCACAATTTTTTATTTGTTCTTTGAGAGTATGTTGTTCAGTGAGAATATTAATTTTTGAAGATAAATGATGGTGTAATGTTTATTTTAAACAGTTAATTGAAACCTTAACTTTTGCATCATTTGTAGCATCGTGATTTGTATCAAATCCTTTGAGTTTGAAATAGTTTTCTAGGCGTTCATAATAATTATTAAATAATTCGACTTGTTCATCAAATGGTTCAAAATTCAGAGCTTGGTGTTTGAGTGTTTCTTTAGTATCATCTGGATCACTTACTTTTTGTTATATCGTCTAGATAAGTTTCGTTAATGTTTAGATAAGAAGTGTTAATTCCGTCATTTTGGATTGACATATTGTGTTTTGTAACTTGCTTGTATGTTCTTTGTAGTTTCTTTTCCATCAATCGTCGCCAAATTAATGTATATTTTATACTTAATTCAAATGACACATTGATAGTAGTGACATATCTATTTCTAATATGACAGTGCTAATTCTAACTTGATAAACATGAAAACTATCGAATAAAATGAAATACTAAGTGAGAAAAGTTTATATATAATAATAATTAAGAAAACTTAGGAGACAATAACTTCAAAAACATGACAATGTATCTTAATACCAGCAAAACTTATAACAAATGTTCAAGTTTTGTTTCAAAATTTAATTTCATAATTTTTTTTGTATTACTCCCTTCTATTACCATTTGATCTCTAACATAATTCAAAATAAGCAGTAACTGTTAACCCCCATATGTTTGAATCATTCTTGTTCATCTCGCTAACTGTCTGCAGGTATATTTTAAATAATGTTTTAGTAGTTTAGAATATTCTGTATACCATCTTTCATCGTATCTACGTTAATCTATGCGGGAAATGACAAAGTTTGTCAAAACATATTGGTGTATTGGACCCAATCTCCCGTCGACGCATAAAACACCACTGGAATTTCCTCCCACTGAGAGGAAAACGACAACAACAAAACCCAACTGTACACTCACTACCAGCTATGCGCATTCCAATCATCAAATGTGGAATTATGGCTCATGGGAATTGGAATGTCAAGATAAAAATTAAGTGACTTAGATCGAGCTTATTATTTATTGTTTTTAGACACAATCAGTTTGTTGTCTTTGTAGGGTTTGTAATGGAACAGTAATAAATTTGGTTATACGTTTTTTTGGTTTAGCAATATGTATATATAATTTCCATATTAACAAAAATACACATTTTGTTTTCTTTTCACTGTGTTTAAAATTATTATTTATTATAATGATGGAAAAGATTGTCAAGTAAGAACAACTAAATGCAATAATAGGGTACAGGAACTGAGAACCAATAAAAATGAGCAGCTTACTGTATCTAGATGCGGTTTCGAAAAGTAAAATGCAAAAATTAATAAATGATTGGACTGGGTTACGTCGTTATTTTATTGTCATTTTGTGTTGTTTAATATTTGAATTATGCGCCACATACTCCCTCTTTAATCATGTGCCACTTAATGGTCGTCAACCAATTACAAGTCCGTCCTTGCGAGGTTAAGTTAAGCGCGTGTTGCCCGGGAGGCATGCGCGCCAAGACGGAACGGGGTGTCTTGGCCGTCTGTGTGTGTGAAGAGCAACGTGGGTTTTAACCGGCTTACCGAAATAACTAGGCAAATACTTGCGGGTAAGTGGTTCACTTATATCTATATCTAGGTGGGAGTTTATTCATTATAGCATTATTCTTTGTTTAAAAGACATTAAATCACGAAACATTTTGGCCCTACGAGCCGGATAGTTGCAAGCTCTGTGGAAATACAGTAGGTGAGAGTGAGTACAATTGTAATAATTTTTAGAAACGATTTTATTCTTCAAAAATGTATAAAACGAAAAATTAGAAAGTATCACAATTTTAGATAGTTTACACATTTAGATTCAAAATAAAAATGAGAAAATTGAGATATATTAGCTCTATAGTTTTTCAATGGACAACATTGGGTTGATGGCGTTTGTTACAATTGTACCCATGAGTGGGACAGTTGTGACATGGAAGGGGTACAAATGTCACATCCTTAAATTATGAAACTTTCATGAAAGGCAAATGTAATTTAAACACATATAAACTGAGGCAAACTTTAATGTTTAATTAGGATGCAATGCAACAACAGTATATAATAAATAAATGATAACTTGGTAAAAATAAAATGAAAAAGAATCATTTTATGAAAGTGGTAAGTTACAAAAATAAGAATAATCTTAACCTTGCCAAATAATAGTAGATTTTGCAAACCAAAAACGAAAATACTAAACTCTCACAATGAACAAAAAGTGTAATCCGGTAATAACATAAAACGTGATTTTTTTATACAAGAAATTATTCGCTATCATCATCATCGCAATTTAAGCAGTAAAAAAATCAGGACGCCACTTATGAACACATTTCTTATGTGATCACTTCTTACACTTATTGCATTGTATCCACATGTGCTGAAGGGTTTCGTTGTAAGGCTTAAGGCAGCCATGTCAAACTCAAAGTCACTGGTTGGCCAAAAGCATGAAGACCATAGACTAGGTGGGCCGCAAAACCTAATCTTAAAGAAGGCAAACTACTGAAAATCTTAACGAAAAAAAGTAATATTATGTTAGAAGTATATTTATTAAATTTCCAATAGAAAGAACATTACAAAACCTTACAAACATTAACTTCTTTTGCCAGATATTTGACATCTTTTGTCTTTAATTAAGTTGTCTATTTGTGGCGTGAATTTATCGGCGGAAATAACTTTTAAAACTGCGTCCAAGTGTGCGTCCGTCAATCGCGATCTTGCGGGAGATTTGTTTCCTTTCATCAAATAAAATAATTGTTCACACTTATAGGTACTTCCAAACATTGACAGGATTTTACAGGCAAGTTTTCTCATTTCTTGGTATTGAAAAGGCAAGTACTTATAAAATTCGAATGTACCAACACTATCAAATTTTTCTTTTAAATGGGTTTGACACTGAATCTCAATCACTTCCATCTGCAAGTGAGGGGGAACTTTATCAATATCAATAGTGAAAAGACCAGTAAATAAAGAAAAATTGTTTTCTTGGGACTAAAAAATCCTGAAAACGCTTTTCAAATTCTGACAGAAGGCTTCCCATTTTCTTTGTATACATTTTGTATGATATTGGGCCACTTTTACTTTCCTGATACGCCTTGCAAGTCGGAAAATGTGACAGATTATCCACCGCTAACTGGTTTTTCCACAGCATCATCTTAGACTTGAAAGCTTTAACATGATCATGCGTATCTGTTATAACTTGACGTGGTCCTTGCAATTTCGTATTTAAGTCCGACAAGTGTTTTGTGATGTCTACCATAAATGAAAGATCTTGTAAAAAAGGTACGTCGGATAATAAGCTGACATCTTGTTCTTTCACTTCCATGAAAAGGCGTATTTCTTCTTTGAGTTTCCAAAACCGATCGAGAACCATAGAACACGAAAGCCATCGCACTTCTGCATAATAAGGTAAACCAGTGTACTCACTTTCTAAATCACGTAAAAACGCAGAAAACTGTCGCTGATTCAAGCCACGTGACCTTATGAAGTTTATCATTATTTTCACTGACTTTAAAACGCTTTCCAACTTGATCACTTTTGAGCATAATACTTCTTGGTGGATTATGCAATGAACATGATGAAAATCTGGTTTGTCACTGCCCGTTTCTCTGATATTTGTTTGTAATATTTTAATGAAGCCATTATTTACTCCAGTCATTGAAGGAGCTCCGTCTGTTGCAACGGAATACAGTTTTGACAAATCTAAATTGTACTTTTGCAGAAGTCCATAAACAGCATTGAAAATATCCTCCCCAGTTGTTGTATCATGCAATGGTACTAATTCCAGTAATTCTTCATAAACGTGGATATCTCTATCAACAGCACGAAGAAAAACAGCGAGTTACGCCACACCACACACATCTGTACTTTCGTCACAGGCAATAGAAAATGCAATGAAAGAGTCTGATTTTGTTTTTATCTGTTCGCTTATATTGGCAGCCAACTCGGTAACTCTTTCAGCGACAGTATTCCGGGACAAGGATATATTTTGAAAAGCCTCCACGCTCCCGGGACTTACAATTTCCGCGGCCTTTACAAGGCACTCTCTTATAAATTCACCTTCAACAAATGGTTTTGAGTGTTTTGCGATCAACCCCGACAGTGCGTAGCTCGCTTGAACGGCAGATTCATTTTCTTCCTTTGGACGTGTAAACATAAGCTGTTGATCTTTTAACCGTGATTTTAACTCTTTTAACTTTTCGTTTCTAATCATGCCTGTATACTTGTCAAACTTAGTTTTATGACTATCATAGTGACGTTTTATATTATATAATTTTGGGACACCGACTGTACTGTTACAAATCAAGCAAATAATTTTGTCTTTCACTTCACAGCAAAAAACCTCTAATTCCCACTTTTCTTGAAAGATACGATGCTCATCTCCAAGTTTCCTCTTACTTCCACTTGGTTTTGAAACAGACATGTTAAAAACTTTATCCGAAATAAATAACAATAAGTACTGTTACGTGTTGTAACAATAAGTACGCAACTAAACTCGCAATTCTATCGCAACTGACTCATATCTGACTGAACAACTGAACTCAATCGAGCGGTATTGGCTTATATATGGATTGTGATTTCTCGACAGTTCTTTCCAGAATGTTCAGGTAGCGTCATCTGTGTTCTCACGCGATATAACTTTCCGGAACAAGCCAGGCTTTTAGGTTGAGCGCGCATCTTAGTTCATCATCACAGTACTTTATTTTTGGTTTTTAACAGGCTCGCGGGCCGCATTACATGGCTGTTTTCAAAATTGATTCGGGGCCGCAAGAAAATGCTCAGTGGGCCGCATGCGGCCCGATGCGGCCCGCGGGCCACATGTTTGACATGGCTGGCTTAAGGCAATATACGCATAACGTATCCTCACTTTCGTCATCTAAACCTTTTTTGCTAATTTCTTTTTTCCTTATACATCGTTTTTAGTTTTATTCTTTCCGTTTTGCAGATCGTTTTGTCCTTCGTCATTCATCTTACATTTTCTTTTTACCGTTTTTGCGTTTTTCTTCCTCATACTCTGCTCTTGCTCTAGTAACAACTTTTCGGGTGTGTCCGTGAGAATTACAGAATGTTTTTTTCTTCTTGTTGTAGGTTTCTTTAACACACTGGGGGCCTTTGGAAGAGGTCGTATATATTCCAGAGCTTGGAAAGACTCGTTATGTTCATCTTTATTAAAAGGCACATATGGTCTGGTGATAGCACCTGGGATATTATTATCAAAAGGCAGATCTGGTCTGTTGCTAGGACCTGGGATATCATTATCAAAAGGCACATCTGGTCTGATGCTGGGACCTGGAATAACGTTGGACACTTGTTTCCAGTTCTGCCCATAGTCTATCTGTCACAGATGATGGTGCAAATTCCTGTGAAAGGGTCAAATCCCAGACACTTTAAAACCTACCATAATGTTTGCCGGTGTGTCATAAACACTCATTGTTTGACCCAGGTGAGTCTTCATCCAATTGTCCAGTGCATGATAATTTGGTGTTTAGTTCTATATTATACATACATTCCAAATTATGTATTAGTAACTTAATGAACATTCAAATTTAAAAATTCTGTCAACTCTGTTATGAAAAAGTAATTGTGATAAGAGTTTCACATTCTTTTTTTTATAATGAACGTGCAAAAATGTTTTTAATAAAAATAAAATTGTAATTAGGGATTTTTGTGCTTCTTTATTTATGTTAGTAACCTTCATATATAAATAACTGTAGACAGAATTCATAACAGAGTTGACAGAATTTTTAAATTTGAATGTTCATTAAGTTACTAATACAGAATTTGGAATTTATGTATAATATGAAACTAAACAGCGAATTATCATGCACTCCATTAGAACTTATACCTTTCCAATTTTAACGGATCCTTTAATACTCATAGTATATCAATATCAGTCTTCATTTTTTTAAATTCTCTCTAAACGTATTTCAACCATTCTTTCACAGTTTTCGCAACTAGGTAGTCGTTCTCTTCTCCATTATGATTGATTTTAGTTGCATCTAAAATTGTTTTTACTATTAAAATGATGGTATTAGTAAAGTACAAATAATGCACTGTGATTTAGTTGAAATATTTCTACATATTCATAGACAAAATTTTTTTACAGGCATTGATTCTATAGTGGGGGATATTACGTTCTTTGGAATAATGAATATTGGGTTGAAATATTTCTACATATTCATAAATAATATATCTAAAATATACTACAGACAATAGTTATTTATGTAACAAGTGCAAAAAGTGGGTGTTTATTGCACGCAACGCGTTGCATACAAATTTTTTCTACATTCATGCAAAAACAAAAAAAACGTTTTATTTAGGGCACTAACTGTAGAAATTACCTACTATGATTTAACTTAAACTTTAGGAACTACTCTCACCATTGCGTTCTCAGACTAAAGTGATGAGGGTTTGATATCATTAGATCTTTTTGGAAAATACGCAAGAACATTTTTCTGTGAAATTAACACATTTTTTATCGACACACCACTCTTTCAAACGATTATAACTTATTCGTATTGTTTCCTTGAATTACTAGGTAATAAGTTTGATGACTTTTGAAGGGGTCCTAACGGATTCTCCTTCATAACTATCATCTATTTTTTCAATAATATTACTCTCATTATAAAACTTTAAATTATGTAATTGTTAAAATCAATTCTTGACTGACGTTTCTAGAACTGCAATTGCATTATTAGAATCATAGTACAATAGCCGTGAGCATATACCTACGTTTGAGACATTTATTTGTGTTCATAATTTGTAATGACATTTTCAATAAATCCATTTTTTAATAATTTCGTAATGTAGTCTCTAATAAATATGATTGAAAATGATGTTTACTGTTTCGACCCTTTCTTGGTGGAATCTACCCATTTTACTTTTTTAAATGAAACTACTGTTTCTAAATAATTGTACAGTATAATAATTTTTTCACGATACTGTGGAATTATTTAGGAACAGTAGCTTCATTATAAAAGGCAAAATGATTAGAAATATTATAAAATATGTAATTGTATAAAACGTAATACAATCTCATAGAAAATGGACTGAATATTTGACATGATTACAAAATGTTATACTAGAATGACACATGCAATAAAATTAATAATGCACTAGAGCAATAAAGAACTAGTTTTTGCACTAAATGAAGCTCAATAAAGTTTGGGCTTTTGCATGAACGTAGAAAAATGCTATAGTTTCAATGTATTAAACATTTCATGTTAATCATGTGCGGCACAAATAATGAGGTTTGATCAAATTTAAAATATGGATAAAGGTAATAAATTACTTATATAACACTCATTAACATAGTCGTCTCGAAGGACCTTTTCTCCCTCCCCTTCTAATTGAAGTCAATAGCCACTTTGTTGGATAAAACATATTTCATAATTCTCCGTGTTAAATTTTGAACACCATTGCCCCCCACCGCAGTCAATCTTCTCACCTTTAAAAAAATGGTTGAACTCGTGCATATTATTTATAACTACAATAGCAAACATCCCATATATTTATGGAATGCCGTATCCTCTAACCTTTTTTCAAATTCTTCACAATCTTCAACACTCATTATGGGTACATTGGGTTTGTTACTGGGAGCTTTAGATTGTTGTCTTCTATTTCGTGTTTCGACCACAAGTTCATTTTAAGATCGTTTGCTGTTCCATAACAACTCCTATTTTGGCAATTGTATTTGTTACATAAGTTTGCGTGTTCACAAGGTAAGTTAAATCTGAAAATTATGATTCGTTTTTTGAAAATCACTACAAAAAGAAACAAAGGACAACAACCGCTACTATAACAACACAAATTAGATAATTAAAAATGAGTGAAAAATCTGAAAAAAAATATGATCAAGAATTGGATCTACCAATTCATATATCTCGATATAACGCTGTGACATTTGTAATCTATTTTTTATTTATAGATATTTGAAATCTATAATCAGCTAGTCAATCAAGGTCAAGTTGAACCATACTCACAGTCTTAGTACAATTTTTTTCAAATTTTTCTGCGAATACATTGAAGGTTAATCAAAGTTTATTATTTACCTTGTGTTTGCCGTCCTTGTTGGACAAATAATTTTAAAATCCAGAAAGCGTGTAATTTGGTAACGAAGTGTCTGAGACATTTCACAATTTTAAAATAGGCAGTACATCTTTGCAATGGTAACTTTACGGGCCATGTTCTCTTTATAAGGATTGTAATATGCTTTCATGTAACATGACTTGTAAATTGAATTTACTGTATTCATCCTTACTTCGTGGAATCTACTCATGCTATGTTTGTAAATAAAACTAACTGTTTCTAATTGATTCCGCTATATATTGAAAAAAATTCGAAAATTTTTGACAATTGTTTCGATATATGAAATGTCACCTAATTTACCGTGAATTTTGAAGATTTTATATATGTTATTTGAGATAATGTGCAGCGTCCATATATGAATTGTTTACGTTTATGTTTGATCGCAGTGATATGGATCTTGCATTGTCTATCTTTATAGTTGAATGTTATGGGTAGTCTCAAATTAAAAAAAAACGTTATAAATACGTTTGAAATACAATCAATGTGCCAACGATAAAAATTCAACAAGTAACGTAAAACTAATTATATACTAATGCCCGTATTCACCAAGCGTCGTTCAATTTTAACAAGAGAAGGCGTTAAATATAACGAAGAGTAATATTGCATATTCCCTACAATAACAATTTTAAATGGTTAGTAACAACTATGCCTTCTTGTATCAACCATGCTTTGTAAATAAATAGTATGAATAATGTTAAAAATACTACGTTGAAATAACGGACATAAAAAGTGTTTTTGTAAATGCATAAAGTTCAATCGAGTCGTTGTTTTCAAATTTAAAAAAGCGTTGTGAAAACAACATATTATAAACATTTATTGTATGACATTGTATATCACGCGAAATAGTATAAATAATGTTGAAAATATTACGTTAAAATAACGGGATTGGAAAGCGTTTTTGTAAGTGCATATGAGTTCAATTAAGTCATTGTTTTCAAATTTAAAAAAGCGTTATATATAGAACATGTTAAAAACATTACGGTATAACCGTCTATATCACGCGAAATAGTATAGATAATGTTGAAAATACTACGTTGAAATAACGGACATAAAAAGCATTTGAGTTCAATTGAGTCGTTGTTTTCAAATTTAAAAAAGCGTTGTATGTACAACGTGTTAAAAACATTTCTGTTTAACCGATTATAACTCGCGAAGTGGTATAAATAATGTTAAAAAATACTACGTTAAAATAACGGCCATAAAAACCGTTTTTGTAAATACATATGGGTTAACCTAAGTCGTTGTTTTCAAATTTGAAAAAACGTTTGGAATATAACGTATAAGTGCAGAAGAGTTACTTTTAATCTTAAAAACCGTTTATTAGATGAGATTAAATTATATTATATTGACGCAGAAAAATAAGACGATGAGGAGGCAATGATGGACACCTTACATCAGATAAATCAATAATTCAGCAAATTGAATCCATATGAGCCAAGTCCTGATTTATACCTATGTGCATACGTAACAATTTCTCCATTCACAGATTTCGACGAAACTTTTTTAAATAAAAATTAGGTTCAACCCACCGTCAAGAATTTTCATGAAATATTCAAATAGAAAAACTGTTTACCGTACAAAATGTGCTCAAATTGAGATGGCCGGCTTTGATATTATAATTTTTGGGCGTGAATAATAACACGACACGTAAATTACAATACAATAAAAATTCATGACAATTGTTACAAGCAATTTTAACCGAATCTCTATAAATACTTTTAGTCAACACTAATCAAAACTCGACAGTACATAACAATAAAATGAATGGAACTATAGACCAGGAAACATTGTATGATATGATGAAAAAATTGGAAGGAATTGAAGGAATACAAATTATTTTACATTACGATAATGCATCAGACAAGCGAGTATTTGCATATACAAGAGATCGAATGAGTCATCCACTTTACCGCCCTCACCTCTGGCTTCAATGATGTTTTCTTATTTCCACTAATTAAAGATTTACTGTGTTGAGATCTTCAAAAAGAGTACTTTTTTTGAAGGGTGGTTCAATAGATTTTTGAAGCAAATATTTTTTGAAAAGCAATAGAAATGAAATTAATAATAGTCCGGGAAAGTACGAAAATAAAAGTCAAAAGTTTCCCATAATTGATTAAATGAAAATATATTGACCCAGCATCACTCTCCTAGATTGTCTAATAATTTCCGCTGGAGTTTGCGACGCAGCTTGCAAGCACAGCTCAGACCTCCTTAAATTCAAGTGATTTATGCTCGTGTCATTCCTGGATGTGTTCTTACAAAAAAATCGTGGAGATGAAAATTGAAGCAAATCTTATGCTCTTGAAGGTGACGTAAATACTTTTAAAAAAAAATTTCCGATCTTAAATTTTCCAAAAATTGAAAAAATTTACGAAAATTATATATTTGGTTGGTAATTATAAATAAAATATTAATATCGAGGTCAAAACATAGGTAAACATAGAGGGCAAACTTCTAAAAATTTACATTTTTTCAGATTTGGAAAATTCAAAATGGCGGCTGCGCAAATTGGAAACAATTTTTTTTTTCAATCGTGTCTAATTTTATGAACATTAACTATATTGGGAAACGGTTTGTTGCAATCGACAGAGTGAAAGTTATATTTCTATAAATAACATAAACAAAATTTTAAAAAATTTTTTTACATAATTTTTTAGAACATTTACCGAAAATAAAAATTTTTCCATCTAGTTTTTTCTCATTTTGGCGTTGAAAAATTTGTTTAAAATATGTTTTCACATTATAAATATGTGTGTCTTTGAAATACGAGTATTTAAAAAAAAATTTTAGATGCGACTTTTACAAGTTGAGATAAACAAATTCAAAGTCTGTTAGATTCTGTGATAATATTGATTGAAATTTTCAAATTTTGATCACTTCGCTAGGTTGTCGAATCCCAACTCAACTTAAACACAAATTTCCATTTTTCTACCGTCAATTGGTCCATTCAGAAGAGAATAGTAATACTAGCTCGCTCGGCCAAACGGTGCGGCGGCAGCTGCTTGGCGTTGTGGTGGGGGGTCAGCGCTCGTTCGCAGTTGAACGAAGCTCAAGCTTTTATTTTGGTTTTCTTTGTAAAAATTTTGCATTTGTGGTTTGCTAATAGTATGGTTATTATCAACCATTACATATTGCTAGAAATAAGGTACAATGATATTTATAATTTATATCTATAAATCCATTTATTATATATATTATACATAATTCGAAACGTAGATACTAAGAATAATATTTATTTACAAATTTACATCTATTTTATACAAACTCTCTCCTTTTTGGTCTCTGAGGAAATGGCTCTGTACAATTTTCCTCGTCATTATCATTAGCAAACAAATCCTCATCGATATTATTGCTACTATCAATTGCAAGTTCCCAATCAACTAATTGAGTCATATCAAAATTTAGCTCATCACTCAGAGATTCATTATCATCCTCGTCATTGTCAAATACCGTACTTACAATTTCGATGTTACAACAGTATTTGCCTTCGCAATTTTTACATAATATCGTACAATGTATGCCAACTTTTTTACAACCACACCTGGTAGTAGAGCACCCTGTGGTCCAAGAACACGAAATAATGTTCAATAATTCGTCGGGTACAAGTACGTCGTCAGTCATGTTAGTAAGGGTCTTTTGGGCGTCCGAAGAGAATGAGCGCTGACCCCCACCAGAACGCCAAGCAGCTGCCGCCGCACCGTTTGGCCGAGCGAGCTAGGATTACTGTTCTCTTTTGAATGGACCAATTAACGGTAGAAAAATGAGTTGAGTTGGGATTCAACAACCTAGCGAAGTGATCAAAATTTGAAAATTTCAATTAATATTATGACAGTATGTAGCAGATTTTGAATTTGTTTATCTCAGCTTGTAAGAGTCGCATCTGGAAATTTTTTTTAAATACTCCTCTTTCAAAGACACACATATTTATAATGTGAAAACATATTTTAAACAAATTTTTCAACGCCAAAATGAGAAAAAACTAAATTTTTTATTTTCGGTAAATGTTCCAAAAATTATGTAAAAAAATTTTTAAAAATTTTGTTTATGTTGTTTAAAAAAATATAACTTCCACTCTGTCGATTGCAACAAACCGTTTCTGAATATAGTTAATGTTCATAAATTTAGACACGATTGAAAAAAAATTGTTTCCAATTTGCGCAGCCGCCATTTTGAATTTTCCAAATCTGTAAAAATGTAAATTTTTAGAAGTTTGCCCTCTATGTTTATCTATGTTTTGACCTCGATATTAATATTTTATTTATAATTACCAACCAAAAATATAATCTTCGTAATTTTTTTTTTAAAAACTATTTAGGTCTCCTTCAAGAGCATAAGATTTGCTTCAATTTTCATCTCTACGATTTTTTTGTAAGAACACATCCAGGAATGATACGAGCATAAATCACTTGAATTTTAGGTGGTCTGAGCTGTGCTGGCAAGCTGCATCGCAAGCTTTAGTGGAAATTATTAGACAATCTAGGAGAGTGATGCTGGGTCAATATATTTTCATTTAAAAATGAAAAATCAGTTATGGGAAAGTTTTGATAGTTAACAGATTTTTCGACCTTTCTTTCCCGGACTATAAATAAAAGAACGTCATATATCAGTGGAATTTTGAGCAAGAAGAAGCATTTCAGAGAATAAAGAAAATACTGACAACTTCACCAGTTCTCAGGTATTATGTCGTAAATAAAGACATCACACTATCGGTGGATGCAAGTTCAAAAAGCCTGGGAGCAACTATACTCCAAGAAAATCAACCTATAGCATATGCAACCAAAGCATTAACGGCTTCACAAGAAAATTGGCCTCAAATTGAAAAAGAAGCATTTGCCATCAAATTTGGTTGTCATAAATTCCATAACTATGTATTTGAAATTAATTAACCGTTGGAACGGATCACAAACCGCTTGAAATTATATTCAAAAAACCAATTCAATCCGCACCAGCTAGACTTCAAAGAATACTACCAGATGTGGTGGTGTATTCTTCAAAAATTACACACAAAAAAGGAAACGAAATACCAATCGCTGATCTGTTAAGCCGGGACATAAAAGCAGACAACAATGATAAAGAAACAGAAGAAGAAGAATTGGTAGTACAAATAATCTTAGTCATGTATGAAAATGCTAGAAAATCTCTAGTAAAGACTACAGAAGAAGATAGAGAACTTCAAATTCTCATAACCTACATAAATAACGGTTTCCCAAATGGTAGACTAAGTTTACCAGAAGTAGTGAGACATTTCTATAATTTTCGAGAAGAACTTTCCACCTATGAAGGATTAGCATTCAAAGGAGAAAAACTGATAGTACCTAAATCTAAAATAAAAGAGATGTTAACACAAATACACACAGGACATCTTGGAATACAAACTTGCTTGAAACAAGCAAGGCAATTGTTATATTGGAAAGGACAATATGACGATATTGTCGAGTTAGTTACAAAATGTGTAATTTGTGAGTCTACCCAAAGAAACACTCTTAAAGGACATATACTGATGAAAGAAATCCCTAAGAGGCCTTGGCAGAGAGTAGCCACACATTTGTTTATACATAAAGGACAATGTTATATATCCATCATTGACAGCTATTCAGGGTATATCGATTTTAAAAAATTATATCAAACGAAATCATAGAGATTATGATAGACTGGTTTTCCACACATGGTATAGCCGAAGTAGTTGAGTCAGATAATGGACCAAAATACTCGAGCAGACAATTCAAACAATTTGAAAAAGAGTGGGGCTTTGAACACCAAACAAGTAGCCCATACCACACTCAAGGAAATGGACTAGCGGAAATAGGCGTACAGATAGCAAAAAACATTATACAAAAGTGCTCCATGGATAAGTCTGATGTTAAACTGGCACTACTAAACTACAGAAATACACCTAGGAACCAAATACTTGGAACACCAAGTCAAAGACTTTTTAGTCGAATAACAAGATCCACTATACCGACATCCATTGAAAAGGGAGAGAGAATAAGATACAGAATTGACCATCGAAACTGGAAAGGAGGAGAAATAATAAAGAAGATTGAAAACCCAAGATCAATTATAATACAAACAGACAGGGGAAAACAGATAAGAAGAAACACCAGGATCCCTGACAAAAAAGAAATTGTCGTATTCCCCAAGAGCCAACCTAAAATACTCCATCCACCAGTAGAAGTTCATTGTCAAAATACTTCCCAAAATCAAGAATCAAGACCTCAGAGCTACATACCAGAACTTTCTACATCACAAGAGAAGCCAGTAATCCCAGAAAATGTTTATAGAACTAAATCAGGAAGATTGGTGAAACCTATAGATAGGCTTGATCTAAGAAAAATATATATATTAACTTTAACAAAGTATAGGGGATGTAAAGTGGGCTTTACACCACGCTGTAAACGCGCCTTAAGCGTCAATGTAAAAAAATGAGTTTTGTCATAAGTCAGATGACAAGTAATGATGTCATGTCATGAAGATTTGACATGTGGAGAAAAGGATAACGTCGTTGTCGATTGTCGATTGTGAAATTAGTTAAGTTTGCTAAGTTTAGTAAGTTTTATTTTTAGTTACGATTTATTGGTGTTTTTAGTTAAGTGAAATGATATTGACTTATATCACTTTAGTGATTAGTGAATAATTCTTTGTAAGTTAGCCCAACTTAATTTTTTTTGCCACGTGTTCTTCAGAAAAACGTTTTAGTCTAAGTTTCCACCATCAAGATGGGAGATGAGGCCCCCATAACTCTTCCTCAAATTCATTTCATAGTGCTTTATCACCATCTTAAAAAAACTTAATATATTCTTTGCATCATTAGAAAAAGACATTGAAAACTTGGAAGATGAACTTGCTTCTACTAAAATCTGCTTTCAAAACGATCCCGAAGTCATAAAGGAAATTTTAATATTGGAACAACGCATTAAGGCTTCTAAAGGGAGGAGATTGGAGTACTCTGATACTGATTTTGTGCCACATTTAGTTATAGTAGAACCCATCAAAAGTAGTGGTACTCCCCCTAGTGTTCATCCTATGGATGTTGGAAAAATTAAAACTTAAAACATCCAAAACATGAAAAATATCCAAAAGAAAGGTTCCAGTAAAATAGGAATTACTTTCAAAACTTTTCGTGATGCTAATTTTTTTCTAATGAACCAAGCTCTCAGAAGGGAAGGATATTGTGCTTACATACCACAACGCCTTCTCACCTCGAGAGGCATTGTTAAAAACGTAGGAGTCTCTATTACTCCAGATGATATTATTCAAGAAGCTTATTCGCAAAATGAAAGAGTGATTGGTGTTAAGGCATATTTGTCATTCTAATAACTAACAATCACAGAGAAATATGGCAACAAGGGTGTCTGAAAACACAGACCATCTGTTAAACAGGGGAGGAGATGTGACACACTTGTCTGTGACGACGCGTAGGAATAACGCATATTTATAATATATTGTGCGGTAATCGAATCAAGATTATAACCGATATTTTGTACATATACATGTTCGATACAGTCCATTCGTTTCTTTTAATAAACACTTACGTTAGTGTCTCAACAATTGGTGCTAGAAGAATCAACCGCAGAATAACCAAAGATGACGGATCTTATGAATATGTTCCATCAACCACAATTATTGTTACTTTTGAGGGACATCCATGCCCCAGGGATCTAGAAATTTTTTCAGTTCCAGTCCAGTTTGATAATTATATTGCTCCTGTTATTCAATGCAAAAATTGCCTAGGATTCGGACACTCTGCCAATTCTTGCCGCAGTGCCAAAAGGTGTAGTAGATGTGGAATCACCCATTCTGACCCATGTTCAAATTCCTTAGACTGTTTTTATTGTTCTGGACAACACCTAGCTTTTGATCGCTCGTGCAAAGAATTTAACAGGCAAAAAAACATTAATGAGGCAATGGCATTCCATGACTATTCTTACTTCGAAGCCTCTCAACTTTTCCCTCCTCTTAAATCTTCTGTTAAAAACCCCTCCTTTGATTGATCAATTACATCCTTTCCTCAATTACAGACATCTTCTCCTTTTCCAAAATCTTATGCTCAAAAAGTGACACAAAATCCCCCTAGTAACAAATTCACTACTCATAAACACAGACGTCCCACCATCTTGCTGCAGCTCTATTTTCCTCCTCATGCAATAAATTCTGTCAGCCTCCGATAACAAATAAATCAGCACTTCAAAACAATGCTTCATCTCCCTCGTCCACTCACATTGAAAGAATTGATATGGACTTCACCCCGTCTGATACTCCGTTTTTGTCTGATTACTGCCTTTCTATCTCTAGCTCTCAAAATTTAGCAACTTCTCAGCTTACCTCTCCTCAAGAGGTGAGCAATCATAACCTAACTTGAATTTCTTCATGTAAGTACCTCCCCCCTTTTTTATTATTTCATTTTTTACACTATTGCAAAAATTTTGAACACAAAATTTCAGTTCCTCCAAAAATACACTTGCTGGTAGTAGAATTCCAAGATCTGTTCATTATTAATAGCTATATTCCTCCCGACCCCAACATTCCCTTCCCTCACAGAATGTTTAAACAACTCCTACAACAAATAAAACATAAGAACTCTCTCCATTGAAAATTGTATTAATTTCAAGAAAATAAGAGCTAAAACCCGACTTTTTCTAAGAACAAAAAATTCACGGAAAAACTGAGCCCCGGAACACCTGTTAAGAAGATTGGGCAATCAATAAAAATTTTCTCTGGATCTATTGAAAATCGTAATTTAATTACCACCCCTCCACTAGACAGTTCCATTTTCCAAAGTCTCTTAAACAAGTTAGCTCAACCCTTTCAAGACCTCAACACTATTCCCCAAGCCATTAACGACTCCTTTACTCACCCTTTTACAATAGTAGAATTGAATTTCAGCTTACTAAACAAAAATGATTCAAGTCCTGGATTGGATTCCATCACATATTCAATGATCAATCATCTTCCCAAAATAGCCCGTTCTCTCTATTTTCAATAAAATCCTCAATAAATGTCAACCTATCCCTTTAGTGTGGAAAAATCATCTAATAATTCCTATTCTTAAAAAAACCCAAGATCCTAACGATGCCTCCAGCTGGAGACCCATAGCCTTATCCAGCACCATAGGAAAAGTTTTCAAAAGCATGCTCAAAAATCGCTTTGACTGGTCTCTTGAAAATTCTCTAAAAATTCACCCCTCACAACAAGGTTTCAGGAAAGGCAGAAGTATATGTGATAACCACAACTATTCCGAAATATAATGTGTCTTGTCTGCTAATAAAAACCAAATTGTTGTTTTTCTCGACATTAAAGGTACATATGATAATCTTCTTTTATCCTCTATTTATTCATCCTTAAATTCCCTTAATTTACCTCATAACATTTGTGACATCATTCTTTCCTTTCTTTCAAATCGAAATCTATTCATTAAATCAACCGTCAACAATGAACTTATAGGCCCTGGTGTTACTTCTAGAGGTGTTCCCCAAGGTTCCCCACTCAGTTCACTTTTATTAAATATATCGTTCAATTCCCTCTAGAACATACTTCCACCCTCCATAAAAATTAGTGGTTATGCAGATGTTCTTGCTGTGATATGTGCCGAAAACCCTATCCAGGAGTCTATAACATCCCTCAACACCTTCCTTCCTTATCTCAATCTTCATTTATCGTCTATGAGTTTGACACTGGCCCCTCAAAAATGTGCCGCCATGATTTTTCAGAAAAACCATAAACTTAGTCGAGTCCATTCCATAGTCATTAATGGTCAACCTATCCCTTGAAAATCTCAAGTCAAGTACTTAGGAGCTATATTTGACGACCAACTTAACTGGAAACCACATATTGAATTTATTTCCTGCAAAGTATCAAAAGCTATTAATTTAATTAGGTCTTTATGTGGTAAATGGTGGGGTAGCCATCAAGTCTCTCTTTTAAACATATACAAATCAACCATACTTCCGTTATTTGATAATGCGTGCACGCTATATGGTGGTTGCTCTAAATACCTAATTAAAAAATTAGATCGTTTACTATATCAAGCCCTAAGGGTTATAGTAGGTTAACTAAAATCTACTCCCATCAATATCATGTTATCTGAAGGTGGGCAGACCCCCCTGGAGGTACGTAGAGAAATCTTGTGAGTTAAATATGTATCTAAAGCAGTTGCATACAAAGACCTAATAAAAACCTCACTTATAGAATTATTCACCGAATGGGCTGCGGATCCTAACTGGAGACTGAGTCAGTATCAGTATCTACATTCCTTCCCTTCATTGAATCGTTCAACAAATTTCCTTGTCATCACTTCTCGCTCGAATCTCAAATTAGTCAAACTAACCCGATAGATCTGGAAATTAAAGAAGATTCGGACTATAATCAAGTCTTTCTGTCCAAAATGAATTCTATCGACTTTTCTGGCCCCATGTTCTTCACCGATGCCTCTAAAACGGACAGTAATGTAGGATACGGAATTTATTCCCCTAACCTCTTATCATTATGTGACAAACTCCCCTCTCATTTTTCCATCTTTTCAGCAGAATGTTATGCTATACTAATTGCGCTCCAAAAAATTTCAAAAATCAACCTCTCCAAAGCCATAATTTCTTCTGACACCCAAAGTGCCATAAAATGCATTGCCAAAAAATCATTCTCCTCATGTTCTAATCCATTCGTCTTAAAAATAAAGGAGCTATTACACAAGTTAAATCAGCAAGGGAAAGACATACGAATTGGCTGGATTCTCGGACACAGTCTTATACAAGGAAATGTTAGAGCCAATGATCTTGCAAATCTTGGGAGAACCATCAAGCGTGCCACCCTTCCAACTGGTCCCCATTCGGATGTGATGCATTCTATTAAGAAATCAATTTTGGATAAGTGGAATTCTACTTTCTCTACACTCAGCTTGACAAAAGAAAATCTATACGCTCAATTCATAAAATACCCAGGGAAAAATCCATGGTTTTCTTCAGTCTCTAATTTCTCCAGAAGAGATATCTGCATTTCTTCAAGAATTCGATCCAACCATTGTGCCACTTTGTCATATCTACACAAATTCAACTTAGTACCTTCGGATTCATGCCCACGTGGTGCAAAAACAAGATCTCTTACACATCTTTTTCAACTGTTCATTAAATAATGTTAATACAGATTTCCTTCATATATCTTTTAAGGTTCCTTATAATGTTTATGGACCCTACACAGTGCAAGACATAGTGCTGAAATTCCCATACAGTGAAAACATTAAACTCATCTCCAAATTTTTAAGTGCTTCAAACATCAAAATATAACCTCAAAAACTGAACAGTTCTTCTTCTTCTTCTTTTTTGAGATCTTGGGCTCAATTCTTCCGAACTATTTACCCAGATGAAATTTCCTACCTAGATAATTATAATCACTGAAAGAAGCTGCACTCAAGTGCAATTATACAATAATTGTTTCTAACCACGTGCCTTGTACAGTAGATGCTTCTACTCCACTGGAGCCCGAAATAACTGCTATATATACTGAAAAGATATCGCGCTGTTTTATGCAAAGAGGCGTCCATTTTTTGGGACTTTGGTATGTTATATTCACCCTAGTTTGCTAGATATGAAGTAGTAAAGTAAAAAATGTACACAGTTTTGAAGTTTTTTAAACTTACGAGGTGAACTAAATTTATGTTGCGCACACACTACTACATGTGTGGATATGTATAATTGCAAAAATTTATTTAAATTCACAATAATAAATAATAATAAAATTCCACTTTGTTCCGTTTTAAATATTGAATTTGTTTGAATTAAAAAAAACAACGAATTTTTTGCAGCAAGATACGTTACATATCAGCATAGCATTTAATTTGACGATCTACGTCGACGAAGTCGCGCGTACAAGCTTTCCTTATGTTCGGCGGGGTAACATTCATTTCACCGTCTGATTCGTTTTTCATATTAAACTTTCTGGTAATTTTAGTTCAGTATAATAATTAAAATACTAGCTATCAGCTTTATTGTAGTCGCGGGAACTCGCCCAGCGACGGCCTGTCTGGGATTTGTTGATTATCAATACTTATTATTGACTAGTGAATAACGAACGTCATCATTCTTAGGAAGCTCCACACGTAAAATGTGAACATTATCAATTGTCAAACAGCCGTGAACAAATTCTATTATGATATGACAATTTAATTACTGCCAAAATTGTCTGACCATAGTCATTACTCCTTCCTGTGAGAAAGTTAAAGGTTTAGATAGATTTCCAATTCACATTAAATTTTAGTTCATGCGAAAATCTAAAGTCACAAAAGTTTACAAAGTCATTTACAATTTACAGTTAATGTCCTTCAGAAACTTACAAACTAACAAAACTACACAATCAGCAGTCTCTCTCTATATACAATTTAGATTGAGCACCATAGCAAGCGGGTTAAAGCATTTAATTATGTCTATATAAAATTTGTCCCTTACACCTTTGTTAATTGCACACTCAAAAAAATGTGGTTAAGATTACCCACTAAACAAGAAACATAGCAAGTCTTTTTTGTGATGTTCTTTTTAGAGACATTTCAAGATGTTTATTTAAAACGTTAATAAGATATCTCCTAGATGTCTTAATTTTATTACCAACTCTATTAACATCCATGTCATGTAAATAAAACATAATTTTCATGTACACAGTAATACTTGAATTCGCAGTTACATACACATCCTATAAACTTCTTTTAGTAACTTCCTATAGGAAACATTCATACGATGTTAATTTGTATACTTCTCACTAATGTCACATACAGAACGTTACTGTAATATTACAAATTAACATGTTTCTAAGATGATCACATGTTGCAGTTACTTTTACATCTTTCGAAATAATTTTTAGTAACACCGTACTATTACGTCTGTACGATGTTAGTCCATAAAACTCTCAGTATTATCTCATATTAAACATCACAGTAACATAAAAAAGAAAAAAACAGAAGAATAACTGATGAACGAAACATACAGTAGTTATCTGTGGAAACAAAAATGACAAGCATGAAATGGCGGATGGTTTTCAGTTTTGTGTTATATTTTATTTGCAGGAAGCACATATTTTGCAAGTAGTACTTGAATAAAGTGGTTTTCGTTTCCGTTAGTTCCTACTTAGCTACAGTTTCTATACTAAGTTATAATGGACGAACAACAATTGTTATCGGTAAGTACCTATTTCAAAATCATAATAATTAAAACAATACTCATTCAATACTTTAATCGGCTGTTATACTTTGAAATTCCAGGTGGCGGAATTGTACAGTAACATTATATAATAGAGTTTACAAAATAAGGATTTTTTCAATTTTTAAAATGTTTCAGTTAGTGAGTATATTTTAAAAACGATTAAAACTTAATATTGCAATAGGGTAGATATTATTATTAAGAATAAAACATGCTCATATGTTGGCAGGGATTTCAATCCAGAATAGTTGGTGATTATGTAATGAAAGGGGAGTAACTATTTTATATAATCTGATACAAACATTGTATTAAACAGTACAAAGAATATTGAATCAAGTATGTCTAGTTCTAGTTTTTGTAGTAGTAGTATTAGCCATCAATATAGTTTTACAGGTTTAGAAAATTTTAACATTATTACTAACAATTCTTGTGAAAAATTAGAGACTTTAAAAACAGAAATTTTTGTTAAAAAGCTCATTTCCATTTGAAAATTCACTGGATACAATAAATAAGCTGTAGGTGTCCCCTACAATGGTACCTATAATAATCTAGTTGAAGAATATGTAACTTATGATACTGAATGCTCCAGTCAACAAACAGCAATCAATTATTTATTAGTGTAGAAACACAGCTATTGGATACTCAATTGGATACAATTAATTATAAACTCATTTAACTTGATAATGTGTTCATATATCTTCTTCATAAATAGTTTTTTTTGTATACAGTGTATTAATAATGCTTAGTTTTCATTAAGTTACAATTCCACAATGTTAATATACAATTTGTTCCAGGATGAAAACAACAAGATGATAATAGTATATTATTTTATACAGAAAAGAAGTATGAATTTTCATAGCACACCTGAATTTACCTGCCAAATGGAGTGAGGCATGTAATAGAAGGTAAATCATGAAAAGTCACTTCTCGAAATAAAATATGTTATTATTCCTTTGAAGAACCCCGCATGTATCTTATGGAAAATGGGTCCCAGTCAATTGGCTGAAAATCAAGTTTGATGTAGTTTATGATGATCGATCAAAGGTCGTAATGGGCACAATTTGATCTAAAGTAATTGTTTTATTAGCTGCTGTTTAGAACACCTGTAAATGTTTCACAGATAAGGATTTTGAAGTGTACGTTATGGAATGGTTGAGGCACTCGAAACAGCCACTCTTGCGTGAGAGGAAGTAACCGTAAGTAAACGATAGAATTTTATTTAATCAGATTGGATTTCTGTTGATGTAACATAATGTTTCATTTAATCTTTATTGTGTAAAATTTTTATTAGTTTTAATATAATTAAAAAACTATTCTAATAAATTTTCTGTAAACTAGCTGTAATGTATGTGTATCCGTTAAACTTTATTAATTCAGTTTCAAAGTATGCTACGTTATGGTAACAACAGATTAATACACCCTTTTTTATTTCTTGCTTTCACTGAATGCATTCAATAGTTTCCACTTTCCAGACTTGTTATGTAATATGCTTACACAATTTTTTTTAGGTTGGATTCCTGGACAAGATATTTTTTTTTCTAATTTTGCACTTGTTTTTTTCAAATGTACTGTACTGTTCATTAATAGTGAATAAACGTTCTAAATCCTGTATTGCTTTTTTAGCTATTTTATTTTAAATGTACAGGATGAACAACTAAGAACGACTGTAGGCCACATCTCAGAAAAGAATCATGGTACAACTTTCAAAAAAATTACCTTTAGGTAAGTGATCCTAAAAAATTGCTGGAAAATATCTTGCAGTCTCTAAAATATCCGCTAGGGGTGGGATGAACACTCGAAAACATAATACTCCAAAAAAACATACTAAAGGTGTCCTAAAAATACAATTTTTGAAATCTTGATGAGATTATGAATAAATTTAATTAAGGAGACTTTTTGCCATTATTCTTCAAATAATGGGTGGGGAAGGTTTTAACTTATGAACAAATGTATAACTTTTTCGTTTTTCAACCGATATTAATGATTTTAGCTGCATTTAAAAGAGTTATTCTGTTTAATAAGATTGATAACAAAAATAGATAATTTTGTATCCACTCAGAAATTTCAAATGTAAATTGTAGCATTTTTTTAATTTTTATATCTGATATTGTAAATCTTATATCTTTGAATAGATTCCTATTTTTTAACCCATTTTCATCAGAATTCAAAAAATGCCTCATTACCTTTGAAATGTTCGAGAAAAATCGGAAAATTGTCAACTTTTCACATAGCGTTGACAAAATTGTATAATTTTGTTATTTTTGTTAAGCATATCTTATTAAAGAGAAAAAACTCTTTTAAATGACGCCAAAAACATGGATATCGATTAAAAAAAGTGTTACGACATTTGTTTTTTGGGTTGAACCTTCCCCCACCCCTCACTTGAAGAATAAGGACAAAAAGTCCCTAACTACATTTTTCATAATCTCAACAATATAAGTATTAAAAATTTTATTTCTAGGATACCTTTAGTATGTCTTTTTTGGAGATAATCACAGTATTATTTTTTGAACTGTTCATTCCACCCTATAGCAGATATTTTAGGAACTAAAAAATATTTTTCAGCGATTTTTCAGGGTCATTTTCCTAAAGGTATTTTTTTAAAGTTGTACCATGACTATTTTTTGAAATATGGCCGACAGCCGGCGTTCTTAGTTGTTCACCCTGTATTTGCTGATTAGGCGCAGAAACATCTATAGGATGTCATGTAGAAGGTTCGAGGTATATTATTTAGAGGTTTACGCAATGTCCATACAACATATACGAGAATACACTGTATTGTATTTGAAATGTCGCATTTAGATAATTGATAAGATGTTATTTTTTAGACATTGCATTAACATCGACAAGATGTTAAAAGGCATTTCAGAATGTGACAGAAATGTTCTTAGTTTGTTATAAAGACTTCCTTTTGAGGAAGTTCTAGTAACATCACAGTAATGTAAAAAGGCAGCGCTTTAACATCGCTGAGAAGTTAAGTTGAAACATCACAAAAGTTAACAGCCACAAGCTGGGCATAAGCGGTTGTATCGATGTGCATGTGATGAAAACAAGAGGAAAAAAAAGGAAGAACATTATCACAATGTGATGTTGAATTAACATAACTGTAATATTTATTCGCATAGTGGGTAGCTACTACTCCACAATCGCACAAAGGAGACTCTACCAGTCCAATTCTGTGCCCAATTCTTAATCTCGAATAAGTGGATAATTTAGATTTGTTCAATTGGCTTTCACTAAACCATGGCTTTTTAGGGAAGTGATCCAATAGCCTGTATAAATGTTGACCTTTCAATACACACAATTCTCTCCATTCTTCTTCCCATAATTCGTAGATATCAGATTTAATATTAGGTAAAATATTTCTATATACAACCAAGTTGAAATTTATGTGATCCAACTCAAAGCTTTTCTTGGCGAGTGTATCTGCCATCTCGTCCTTTATGGAGGTATGGCTCGGAATCCATCCCAATTTTATAAGGATGTTATTTTTCTTAGCCTCCCATAAATCGTGCCTGTTCTCCAACTGTGTGTTTTCCGAGGAGCCGCTGATACCACATCTAGTTATTTTACTTAATGCACTTGCTGAGTCTGATAATATTAACGCTTTAGGTATGTTACATTCTATAATTCTTTTAATTGCAATGGAAATGGCAAAAATCTCCGCTGTGCATATACTGGCTTCATTACAGATTCTGACTGAAGTTGTATTAGTGATATTGTTGTGTTTGTTGTAAATTCCAAATCCAACTCGATTTTTTCTGTCTTTGGATCCGTCCGTGAAAAATATCTGCCAATCCTGCCATTTTTCCATGATAATATTATTAAATAGGGTGTCATTATTAAGCGAGTCTTTACATAGATCAAATGAAATAAGGGGGATGTGAAGTATTTGAGACTCAAATTCATAAAGATAGCAAGGAAATTTATCAAATTTTTTTAGAATAGGAAAATAGACAAGAGCTCTATCGACCCCCTCCAAAATTGGAAAATTATGAAGCAATTGTATATTGTTGTTATTCTGGTACAATTCCAGAAGACCTCTTGAACCTACATTATTTTCAATTGACAAATACTTAATAATATACTTTTCCGCCAGCCAGATCCTCCTCCACTTAAGGGGAAGTTCACCAGTTTCAGCCAGTAGTGAAACCGTGGGCGACGTTTTCATCGCACCTAATACCACCCTGAGTGCTCTGAATTGAATTGTGTCCAATTTGTAAAGGTTCTGAAGGGAAGAATTATAAATGAGGATAGTGCCAAAATCAAGGTGGGATCTTACCAATCCCCTGTAAATCATCATCATTAGTTTGGGATCTGCACCCCAGGAATTCCCTGCCACAGACCTCATGACATAAATGCCCTTTTGGGCCTTAACAACTATGTTATCAATATGAATATTGAATTTAAGTTTATCATCACAGACAACTCCCAGATAGTTATATCTATTCACAAAGTCAATGGAATGTCCATTGACTATTATATTTTGAGGCCTATCTCTACTAGATCTCCTTTGAAATAAGATACATTTTGATTTCAGAATTGACAGTTCCAAACTGGTATTCTCCAGCCAATTGGATATATTGCTTAATGTTTCATTCATTTTCTGACACATAGTGTTTAGATCATTTCCCTGAATTATAACATTTAGATCATCTGCATATCCAGAAATGATAACGCTCTCTAATCCCAAATCAAAAATTTCATTAGTGAAAACATTATACAAAAGGGCACTTAACGCTGACCCCTGTACCACCCCAGTGTTAGATACACATCTCGAGGAGTTGTCTCTGATAACAACCTTCCTAGAACAAAATAGTTGGTTAATTAAGTTTAGGATATGTTGAGAAATATTATAACTAGCCAATTTGTTAAGCAGTAGGAAAATTCTGACATTGTCATAGGCAGCTTTTATGTCTAAGAAAACGACTAAAACCTTATTTCCTTGTTTAAAGGCATTAATAACACTGGAGGTTAGCAAAATTAGGTTATCCACAATACTTTTTCCCTGTCTGAATCCGGATTGAAATTTACTTAAAAGCCCCTCTGATTCTAATTTATGGTCAATTCTGTTTCTAATAATACTTTCCAACACCTTCATTACACACGATTGAAGGGCAATATACCTATAGGTGCCAATAATAGTAGGGTCTTCAAAAGGCTGTAGTATAGGACATATTATTTGGATTCTCCAGGATTCTGGTATGGTTCCATCTTTAAGATAACCATTCAAAATTGAAAATAGCCTTTCCTTACACAGTAATGGCAGATACTTCAACTGTGAGTAATAAATTCCATCCGCACCTGGTGCCGAGTCTTTCCTGTTTTTTAAAGCACATTCCAGTTCTTCCATTTCGAAGGGGACTAGATCCTTATTATCCGATCTGTTTATAGTAATATCCAGCGGGACTTCCGGAATAGTAATATTATCAAGAAAATTATTTAGATTATCCCTTACAAATGAAGTAGATGTTGGAGGGGTGTACCCATTTTTAAAGCCCTTAATAATCCTCCATGTTGCTGACAAGTTAGAGTCCCTATTTAAAGTTGCACAGAATTCTCTGAAATTATTTTTTTTGAGTCTTAGAGTTCTTTTAGCTTTTGCAACTGCCAAATTCATTGCCACATAATTGTCCACAGAACTGTTGTCCAAATATCTCTTAATGGCATTTTTCCTTTCGATTACAACATTAGTACAAACCTCATCACGACATATGGTGGGAGACTTATTTGTTGTAGATTTCCTTTATCTCCTCAGTTGCTTGAGTAATGATATTCGTGAAAATATCGTATGAGCAATCAGATATTCCAGCCATCAAGTGATCACAGACATTGTGATACATTCTCCAATCCATTTTCTTGATATTGTGTGCTTGCCTCCTAATATCTGGATTACTGTTCTGCGGAAGGTCTTGAGAAATGTAAGCGTCTAAATCCATCTTTATAATTATAGGAAAATGGTCACTATTGCCTTTATCTAAACTTTAGACGGTACAGATTATATTCAAATAAAATTAACTACTTTCGACTAACCAGCGACTGGGGAAAGGGGGGGGGTAGTGAAATTTTTGTTCTCTTCTATAGGGGGCGGTGGTCCAGAAAAGGTTGGGAACCACTGATCTAAAGGGAGAGTGTTCCAAGAGCAATTTATTCCAATTTGAAAGGAAGAAAAAGAGAGGTCTGTAATACTAGGATTTTGTCCGGGAAAGTTGATTCTAGCTGGAGACCCATCATTAAGATTAACAAAATCTCTATCCAAAAAAGCCTCTTCTATTAAGTTACTATTATGATCACTTCTGTTATTCCCCCAGATTATATTTTTTGCATTAAAATTCCCCCCAATAAGAATATTACTAAAGTTATTCTGTTCATTACAAATATCTGCAAGAAATGATTTATTCAACCGTAGATTGGATGGAACATAAACGTTTATAAAGAACAGTTTACAGATAAAATCTGTTCGTATTTACTTTCGTATAAACTATATTATAGACACTCAAAAATCATCCCGGACGTAAAAAACAGGCCGAATAGCCCTGGTAGTTGAGGCCTTAAAAGAAAAGAAGAAGAAGATGTCATGTCATTAAAAAACACTGTTATGAGATAATTGTTATGTAGAAATAAATAAAAGCATCAATATAATATTTTATTACCAAACACTACGTTACAATAATATCTAAGCTTTAATATTTGTTATATCATATATATGATATTTTCTTCTTTTTCCTATTCATACATATTAAGTTAATCACAAGGTAGGTCACTTCTTGGTCTAGCCAAAAATAATTACTAAATATCTGGTAGGCATCAAATGAAATGTAACTTCTGTCATTCTGACGATAATAGTAACATCGAAACAATTGCGAATTTCTTAGAATGAGCTAGTTTCATGAATTTCAATGAAAATGTCACTCGATATATTGGGTCTGGACCAAGTATTTGCAACTAATAACGCCACTCTACGATTTCAAATAAAAATGAAACAAAATATTGAAATTTGAATACTTGTGGTAGGCTCGAGCAAATGGCAAACAAAGAAATTTTGCGCTGTTGTCACGTGGGAAAACTTTATAAGCTAAGCTAAGACTAGTTATCTTTTTTCTTTAACACTCGTTAAAGATAAATGCAAAGTACTGTCAAAACGTACTCTTTCCAATAATGTTCTCCTAATCAGGTGCCTCTTATTAAAAAAGGTAACTCTCGCGTAGTCAAAGAAATTTGGAAATATATATTTGAAACTGCAGTGATGATGCTTCCAAAATAGAAAATATAATGTAAAATGTAAGTATAATGAAAATTAAATGTTCTCCATGTAGGTTGAGTTGTTTGAAACACATGTGATGTAACACACATACACAAATTGCGTTACCCCAGAAATCCGAACTCGATTTAGTACTGGATCTCTTATTTTTCTTTTGTTTCGGGGAGTTCAAGTGACTGAGACACCATGTCCACATCCATTTGAGGAAGATTTGTCGAATCAGCTTCGGTGAAACCTGGATCCATTTCAAAGATATATTTTAAAAGGCAATCAAACAGAAAGACACTTTCTACTATAAAATAATATAACTCCAACAACTAAAAAGTCGGCGAGGATGATATCTGTTTGAGGTTGGTTGTGGATATTGGTGTCAATTGTCAAATTCTTCTAGTCGACTTTCACTTTGTATCAATCAACATTGATAGTCAAGTAGGATTTGTCAACAGAACATACTGCACGAATTGGTAGATTGTGAATTTAATTAAGTTTAGTTAGTTTTATTTTTAGTGACGATTCATTGGTTTTTTAGTTAAGTGACATTATATTGACTGCACTTCAGTGATTTGTGAATAATTCTCCGTAAGTTGACCTAACTTAATTTTTTTTACACGTGCTCTACAAAAAACGCTTTAGTCTAAGTTTCCACCATCAAGATGGGGGATGAGGCCCCCAATAACTCTTCCTCAGATTCATTTCATAGTTCTTTATCACCATGTTAAAAAAACTTAATATATTCTTTGCATCATTAGAAAAAGACATTAAAAACTTGGAAGATGAACTTGCTTCTACTAAAATCTGCTTTCAAAACGATCCCGAAGTCATAAAGGAAATTTTAATATTGGAACAACGCATTAAGGCTTCTAAAGGGAGGAGATTGAAGTACTCTGATACTGATTTTGTGCCACATTTAGTTATAGTAGAACCCATCAAAAGTAGTGATACTTCCCCTAGTGTTCATCCTATGGATGTTGGAAAAATTAAAACTTAAAACATCCAAAACATGAAAAATATCCAAAAGAAAGGTTCCAGCTAAATAGGAATTACTTTCAAAACTTCTCGTGATGCTAATTCTTTTCTAATGAACCAAGCTCTTAGAAGGGAAGGATATTGTGCTTACATACCACAACGCCTTCTCACCTCGAGAGCCATTGTTGAAAACGTAGGAGTCTCTATTACCCCAGATGATATTATTCAAGAAGCTTATTCGCAAAATAAAAAAGTGATTGGTGCTAGAAGACTCAACCGCAGAATAAACAAAGATGACGGATCTTATGAATATGTTCCCTCCACAACAATTCTTGTAACCTTTGAGGGACGTCCATGCCCCAAGGATCTAGAAATTTTCTCAGTTCCAGTCCAGGTTAATAAATATATTGCTCCTGTTACTCAATGCAAAAATTGCCTTAGATTCGGACACTCTGCCAACTCTTGCCACAGTGCCAAAAGGTGTAGTAGATGTGGAACAATCCATTCTGATCCATGTTCAAATTCCTTAGACTGTTTTTATTGCTCTGGACAGCATCTAGCTTTTGACCGCTCTTGCAAAGAATTTAATAGGCAAAAAAACATTGATGAACCAATGGCATTCCATGACTATTCTTACTTCGAAGCCTCTCAACTTTCCCTCCTCTTAAATCTTCTGTTAAAAATCCCTCTTTTAATTGATCAACAACATCCTTTCCTCAATTACAGACTTCTTCCCCTTTTCCAAACTCTTATGCTCAAAAAGTGACACAAAATCCCCCTAGTAACAAATTCACTACTCATAAACGCAGACGTCCCACCATCTTAGAAAAAAGAACTGGATTTGATAAAGATACACATAATGCAGCTCTATTTTTCTCCTCATGCAATGAACTCTGTCAGTCTCCGACAACAAATAAATCTGCACTTCAAAACAATGCTTCATCTCCCTCTTGCTTTCACATTGAAAGAATTGATATGGACTTCACCCCTTCTGATACTCCGTTTTAGTCTGATTACTCCCTTTCTATCCCTAGCTCTCAGCTTCCCTCTCCTCAAGAGGTGAGCAATCATAATATAACTTGAATTTCTCCCTCTAAGTACCTCCCCCCCTTTTTTTATTATTTCATTTTTTACACTATTGCTTGAAATTCAATCGTATTCAGGATAATACCTTTAAATATAACATACTCCAATGGAATATTCGCAGTTTTAATGTTAACAAAGAGGTACTTATTCCTATTGTTAGAGATGAGAGTATTAACATTATATTACTAAATGAAACTTGGTTGACTCCAGGTGGATCTGCACATATTAAAAATTTTAGCTGTTTTAGACATGATCGACAGGATGGCTACGGAGGTGTAGCCACTCTCATCAACAACTCGATTCCTTGCAAAAATTTTGAACACAAAATTCCAGTTCCTCCAAAAATACACTTGCTGGTAGTAAAACTCCAAGATCTATTCATTATTAATAGCCATATTCATCCCGACCCCAACATTCCCTTCCCTCACATAATGTTTAATCAACTCCTACAACAAATAAAACATAAGAATTTTATTTTAATGGCTGATTTAAATGGCCAAAATCAAATTTGGGGCTCTGCCATTAATAACCCTAAAGGAACTGCACTCTGGGACTTCATCTCGCATAATGATCTCACCATCCTTAATGACGGGTCTCCAACCCGTATTCCCAACCCCAATGTCAATAAAAGCTGCCCGGATATTACAATTACTTCCTCAGCCATAGCTCTAGATTGCTCCTGGAGAACGATCCAAGAATCAGGCTTCAGCGATCATTTTGCTACCCTTTGTTCCTACAAAAAACAAAATACTGTGCCCATCCATATGAATTCCACTCACGTCAAATATAACACAAATAAAGCCAACTGGGATGCATTTCAAGCATATATTGAAAATAATATATATCATAATGATATGGAATTTCCCTTGTTCATGGAGGTCTTAAAAAGAGCCATCTCTTTATTTATCCCACTTGAGAAATCTTTCACTCCTTCTAAACCTTATCTTCCCTGGTGGGACAAAGAGTGCTCCCAGATGGTACAAAAGAAAAAAGAGTTAAACTATATCTAAGAACTCTCTCCATGGAAAATTTCAATAATTTCAAGAAAATAAGAGCTAAAACTCGACTTTTTCTGAAAACAAAAAGATAAGAAGGCTTTCGTAAATTCACGGAAGAACTGAACCCCGGAACACCTGTTAAGAAGATTTGGCAATCAATAAAAAATTTCACTAGATCTATTGAAAATCGTAATTTAATTAACACCCCTCCCCTAGACAGTTCCATGTTCCAAAGTCTCTTAAACAAGTTAGCTCAAATCCCTTTTCAAGATCTCAACACTATTCCCCAAGCCATTAACGACTCCTTTACTCACCCTTTTACAATAGTAGAATTGAATTTCAGCTTACGAAACAAAAATGATTCAAGTCCTGGATTGGATTCCATCACATATTCAATGATCAATCATCTTCCCAAAATAGCCCTTGAAACTCTTCTCTCTATTTTCAATAAAATACTCAATAAATATCATCCTTTTCCTTCAGATTGGAAAAATCATCTAATAATTCCTATTCTTAAAAAAAGCCAGGATCCTAACGATGCCTCCAGCTGGAGACCCATAGCCTTATCCAGCACAATAGGAAAAGTTTTCGAAAGCATGATCAAAAATCGCCTTGACTGGTCTCTTGAAAACTCCCTAAAAATTCACCCCTCACAACAAGGTTTCAGGAAAGGCAGAAGTATATCTGATAACCACATTTTCATCTAATCCGAAATATCATGTGCATTGTCTGCCAATAAAAACCCAATTGTTGTTTTTCTCGACATTAAAGGTGCATATGATAATCTTCTGATATCCTCTATTTATTCATCTCTAAATTCCCTTAATTTACCTCATGACATTTGTGACCTCATTTTATCCTTTCTTTCAGATCGAAACCTATTCATTAGATCCACCCTCAACAATGAACTTATAGGCCCTGGTGTTTCTTGTAGAGGTGTCCCCCAAGGTTCTCCACTCAGTCCACTGTTATTCAATATATCGTGCAACTCTCTTCAGAACATACTTCCACCCTACATAAAAATTAGTGGTTATGCAGATGATCTTGCTGTGGTATGTGCCGAAAATACCATCCAGGAGTCTATAACATCCCTCAACACCTTCCTTTCTAATCTCAATCTTCATTTATTGTCTATGGGTTTGACACTAGCCCCTCAAAAATGTGCCGCCATGATTTTTCAGAAAAACCATAAGCTTAGTCCAGTCCATTCCATAGTCATTAATGGTCAACCTATCCCTTGGAAATCTCAAGTCAAGTACTTAGGAGCTATATTTGACGACCAACTTAACTGGAAACCACATATTGAATTTATTTCCTGCAAAGTATCAAAAGCTATTAATTTAATTAGATCTCTATGTGGTAAATGGTGAGGTAGCCATCAAATCTCTCTTTTAAATATATGCAAAGCGACCATACTTCCATTATTTGATAATGCGTGCATACTATATGGTGGCTATTCTAAATACCTACTTAAACAATTAGATCGTTTACAATATCAAGCCCTAAGGGTTATAGTAGGCTATCTAAAATCTACTCCTATCAACATCATGTTATCTGAATGTGGGCAGACCCCCCTGGAGGTACGTCGAGAAGTCTTGTTAGTTAAATATGTATCTAAAGCAGTTGCATATAAAGACCTAATAAAAACATCACTTATAGAATTATTCACAGAATGGGCTGTCGATCCCATATACTGGAGACGGAGAAATACTCCTCCTATTATATTTGCCTTTCAATCAGTATATAAATACCTTCCCTTAATTGAATCGTTCAACAAATTTCCTTGTCATCACTTCTCGCTCGAATCTCAAATTAGTCAAACTAACACGATAGATCCGGAAATTAAAAAAGATTCGGACTGTAATCAAGTCTTACTGGCCAAAATGAATTCTATCAACTTTTCTGGCCCCATTTTCTTCACTGATGCCTCTAAGACTGACAGTAATGTAGGATACGGAATTTATTCTCCTAACATCTTATCATTATGTGACAAACTCCCCTCTCATTTTTCCATCTTTTCAGCAGAATGTTACGCTATACTAATTGGGATCCAAAAAAATTCAAAACTTGACCTTTCCAAAGCTATAATTTTTTCTGACTCCCAAAGTGCCATAAAATGCATTTCTAAAAAATCCTTCTCCTCATCTTCTAATCCATTTGTCCTAAAAATGAAGGCGCTACGACACAAGTTGAATCAGCAAGGGAAAGACATACGAATTGGCTGGATTCCCGGACACAGTTTTATACAAGGAAATGTTAGAGCCGATGATCTTGCAAATCTTGGGAGAACTATCAATCGTGCCACCCTCCCAAATGGTCCCCATTCGGATGTGGTGCATTCTATTAAGAAATCAATCTTAGATAAGTGGAATTCTACTTTATCTACACTCAGCTTGAGAAAAGGAAATCTATACTCTCAATTCATAAAATATCCAAGAAAAAATCCATGGTTTTCTTCACTTTCTAATTTGTCCAGAAGAGATATCTGCATTTATTCAAGAATTCGATCCAACCATTGTGCCACTTTGTCATATCTACACAAATTCAACTTAGTACCTTCGGATTCATGCCCATGTGGTGAAAAACAAGATCTCTCACACATCTTTTTCAACTGTTCCTTAAATAGTGTTAATACAGATTTTCTTCATAAATCTTTTAAGGTTCCTAATAATGTTTATGGCCCCTACACACTGCAAGACATAGTGCTGAAATTCCCAAACAGTGAAAACATTGAACTCATCTCCAAATTTTTAAGTGCTTCAAACATCAAAATATAACCTCAAAACCGAACAGTTTACAGATAAAATTTTGAACAATAAGTGCGGTATCACTCTGTTCGTATTTACTTTCGTATAAACTATATTATAGACAATCATAAATCATCCCGGACGCAAAAAACAGGCCGAATAGCCCTGGCAGCTGAGGCCTTAAAACAAAAGAAGAAGAAGAAGAAGTACTTTCAACCTGACAACAAGGGCATATGCCATTGATCGACTTAGAGAGGTTTATTTAAATCAAATAAAATTTTTAAATCTAATTTTCGAAGATTTTATAACTGTTTCAGATAAATATCGGTATCATAAAAAAATATATGTTATTCTTAATCCTTCTGATATGATTTCACTTGTTAATTCATACATGAAACTAGCTCATTTTTAACATTTTTTTCAATATATTATACAGTTGTATTTTCTATGCACAAGTATCAAATATCATGCAAATAAGCATACAGCTTTACTTCCCTTCCATCGCCAAAAATATCATTACGTTACTCCCCTGATGGTTAAGGTCGCTGCTCAGAGATCATACGCTTTCTTCGCTCCAAACCTGTATAATATTATTCCTGAAACAATAAAAAACAATAACCACTTTAAAAAAGAATTGAAAAAACACATACTTCAAAGTAAGAGAATTGAACTTCAGCAACTATTCCATTAGATAATATATAAACTCAAGATAATAAAAAAATTACGTACCTTTGCTTAATCGTCGGCTTGGTGTTTTGAGATTTCTTATGTCGATTTGTGCTGGTTTTCCTATTTTAATGTTTATCTGTTTGATAACGAGGTGTATCTGTATTTATTGTTGTTTTCTCGTGTAACTAGTAACTTTTACTTTTTAGCTTTCCGTGTGTGTGCATGTGTATCTATGTATGTAAATGTGTATTTTTGCTCGTCTAGGTGTTTAAGACTGTGTTTTACATTTTACATTGAGATAGGTCTATCATTGATTGAAACTTTTTAATATTCATTGTGATACATTGCTTAATTTGATTACTTCTCGAAACAAGTGTTTTACGCTTATCGAGTATTTTTTTATTCACAGGTGAACTTTATATATTTTTTACTTTGTATTTGTATTATGCTGATGTGTATAAAATATTATTATTATATCTAAAAACAGTTAGTTTCTTTTAAACCAGTAATACTTTTTTTCTTCAACAATCACACGAAATGTGTATAATTACATTTTTTATATCACGTTTTTATGTGGTACGTAAATATTTTCTTTCCACAGTAAAAACTCGAAATATGTATAATTAAAATTTTGTTATTGCCGTTATGCAGTATGTAAATATTTTTTTTTTCAATAAAAACTCGAAATAACGTGTCGAATTACATTTTTTTATGACGCCCATATGTATTATGTCCACTATAGAAAATTCATAATACTGTATGTGCATACAACTTTACATTTTATACCATTTTTAATTAAAAATGTTAATTAGCAGTTTGCATTATATTCTGATTATAAACATTCAAATTTTACTAAAAGATGTCGGTTCTTGTGAAAATATTACGAACTCTACTTAAGTGCAAATCAAAACCTAATTTTCGTGATTCTGGAAATAAGCAGAATTGGACATACAATATCTGCGCTTTAAACCATCGATTCATAAATATATTGTTACGAACTCGCACACCGAAGCAGATACTAAGTACGGGCCTTGAACGTTATGTTAACAGAGTTAAAAAAATGGCAAGCGCGCCGAATTCTGAGAAGGTCTATAGGGATTTATTGTGACAGTTTCATAGACATGTTCTCGGAAGGTCTTTTAAGGATTGAGCCGGCAATCGAGAGATATCGCGAAAGGCATTTGTTTTGTGTGAGCCGCAGTCCAGAATTCTCTAGTAAAAAAGGAACTAGTATGTAAAAAGGACCGATCAGCGGGCCAGTTAATTGATAAAGTGATCTTGACAAATAAACAGTAAATAAGTGAATATAAAAGTGTTGATATAAATTTATAATTAAGTTTGTGTGCATATAAATTAAAATTTGAGTCCATCGGGAGGTCATCTGGGAGTGAAGAAAACCCTTCAGCTAGTCCGTGAAAGGTTTTATTGGATGAACAGCTCCGACGATGTGAAGGACTGGTGTAAGAAATGTACGACTTGTGCTACGAGTAATGGACCACATCGCAAGAGAAAGGCACCCATGAAACAGTACAATGTTGGAAGCTCTTTCGAAAGGATTGCTTTAGATATCGCTGGACCATTTCCGACGACAGAAAACGGTAGTACATACTGGTTGTAATGTATTATTTCACAAAATGGGTGGAAATTTACGCTATCCCGAACCAAGAGGCCACAACTGTAGCAGATGTATTGGTGAAAGAATTTATCAGCCGATATGGAGTGCCCATGGAAGTCCACAGCGACAAGGGAAGAAATTTCGAAAGTCATCTATTCCAGACGATTTGCGAGAAGCTGGGAATGAAGAAGACCAGGACAACAGCTTTTATCCACAGTCAGATGGAATGGTCGAGATAATGAACAGGACTATCGGAAAATACCTGGCCAAAGTAGTTTCCAGCCATCAGAGAGATTGGGACCAGTATCTCTCCCTATTCGCATTGGCTTATCGATCTGCCGTCAATGAGTCCATGGGTGAAACACCTGCGAAAATCCTGTTTGGACGTGAAGTGAGGCTTCCTTGTGACCTGGAATTTGGCTGTCGCCCTGGAGAAGATCTAGCAGAAGAAGACTACGTGATCCAATTGAGAAGAAGGATGGACGATATTCATGAATTAGTCCGAACAAATCTTCAAGTTGCCAGCGACAGAATGAAAAGTCGGTACGACACGCAGGCTACAGAGGGCGGTTTTAAAGAAGGGGACAAAGTATGGTTACACAACCCGACGAGGAGAAAAGGATTTTCTCCAAAATTACAAAAATCCTGGGAAGGTCCATACTTAATCAAGAAAAGGATCAATGATATTATATATCGCATACGCAAGATCCCCAACGGAAAACCTAAAGTAGTTCACCAAAATCGACTAGCGCCATTCGGAGGAGACCATGACCTGGACGAAGGAGTAAACCTTATTCGAGATGTGTCTGACTCTACCTTCGATGAATTTATGGGCGCGTATGGAGGTAACGGGAAAGCTAGATATGGAGTCACTTCGGAACAACTACAACATGTGTTCACTCTCCCGGAAGACTATTCACTGACATACAACATCCCCGCCCGTATCAAGAACGCACGAGGGTTGGCAACCGTCTTTCGAAAGAAGTTCGGGCAATTAGAAAAACTTGAAGACCAGATTCCAGCCCCTGGCAAGACACTGAAACTGAAACATAATTCGCGGTACGTATTCTACGTGGTAACTAAAAATGAATTTCAAGATCGATCTACCCACCGCGATCTGTGGGAAGCACTTCGAAACCTACGAGACCATGTGTTAGAATCCAGCGTGAAGAAACTGGCTATGCCTAAGATAGCGAGTAACCAATTGGATTGGCGAGACATCAGGAACATGGTAGAGGTTATCCTCCAAGATACCGGTGTCCAGATATTAATTTGCAGCTACAACCCCCGTTATCAGTATCCGATGAAGACGGTGCCGTGTTATTTCCATAAGATTCGAAAGTGTAGAAATGGACTCAGTTGCCGATTCAAACATCCAGTCTCGGCTACACAAAAGTTCCAGGAGGAATTTTCATTTAAGGAGGGGGTAATGCTACGAACTCGCACCCCGAAGCAGATACTAAGTACGGTCCTGTAATCCTATGTTAACGGAGTTAAAAAATGGCGAGCGCACCGAATTCTGAGAAGGTCTATTGGGATTTATTGTGACAGTTTTTATAGACATGTTCTCGGAAGGTCTTTTAAGGATTGAGCCGGCAATCGAGAAATATCGCGAAAGGCATTTGTTTTGTGTAAGCCGCAGTCCAGAATTCTCTAGTAAAGAAGGCACTAGTATACAAAAAGGACCCATCAGCGGACCAGTTAGTTGATAAAGTGATCTTGACAAATAAACAGTAAATAAGTGAATATAAAAGTGTTGATATAAATTAATAATTAAGTTTGTGTGCATATAAATTAAAATTTAAGTGATTAGTTAAATACATATAAATTAAGTGTTAGTGTTTAAATAAATTAGTAAGTAGCCATACCGTGTGTTTAAAATTTATCCCACCCGTTTATTGTTTAAATAAATAACAAAAACATTACAATATTCTAGGTAAGAAACCACACGTGGCCCTTCCTGTCATTTGAATGACGCTATGGGAAAAGGAAAAGCACAAACATAAAAGAACAAGCCAACGACTTTTTCAAAAGAAAGCAGCAATGGTTCATTCTCAAGGTGCAGCTGAATCCTAGAAGTTTAAGAACACACGAGTACAAAGTGTCAGACAACAATATAAAGGTAGAAACCTTGTCGAAAGGAAAAATATCACGTACTAGCAAGGTAAGCTATACAAATGAAATAGAAATAGATAAAAAGAAAAAGAGACTTGAACTGGAACAAGAAAGGTTAAAAAAAGCAAGAAATGTTAGATTTGAAACTAGCATTAAAATTGACCAGAATTGAAGAATATGTACTAGGTGCATCGGAAGTTATAGTGTCGGAGGTAGAGGCTCTTGAGTCTGAGGTATCAAATGAAATTGATATGGAAAAATGGATGGAAGTTAACTACCCTTGTGAACATGACAAAAAAAAGAAGCTTCTACAAGTAATAAAACTGTTCACAAAGTAGCTAGTCAGGAACAAGAGAATGTTTTCCATTTTAGAAATATTTATTGAGACAATCTATACCAAAGAGCTTCCTATATTTGATGGCAATTGGCCGAACTTGATTTATCAGTATAAAAACTCCAGTGAACTTTGTAGTTATTCCAATGAGGAAAATCGAATAAGATTACAAGTCAATGCAAAGAAAATAACCCAATCGTTGTTGATAGTACATGAAAATGTAAATAAATATCGATTTACTTGAACAACGTTGCTCTCGACCAGAACTAATTTAACCTTTATGTGACTGAATAGGTACCCGGGTACCTATTCAGATTTTAGATATAAATACTTTTTTTGTTTAAATTCTTTGAAGTGTGTTATTTCGTGACATTTCTAATCTAGGTTTTTTCTACACAATGTTACAATAGAAATAATATTTTTACGCTATTTTAGAAATAAATAAGGTCCAAAGTTTTTTCACCCAGAAATAACGGTGTAGGTACTTGGGTACCTCTATCAGTTTTAAATGCAAATAGATATTTTTTATAGCCAGAATGAAAACGCGAAGTTTATCTGCATATATTTATTTATATAAATGGTAACAAAAAAACAAAAAAATCTTACATATAAGGTCAGTTGGTTTTTTGGCAACATTTTTTACATATAGTTTGATCTACAGAGTGTTCATTACAAACTGGCTTACAGCAGGATTTACACGCTTTACGAGTCTTCCTTTGTTTGAGCTTTAATTCTCGACAAATTTGGCAGCTACCAACAACCATAACACGCCCAGAAGCATCCCGTCTTGGTTGTTCAACGGCTGGAGTAACAATGGGCTCGATTATTTGTCGACCAAGAACCATTTCTAGCGACTGACGTGTGAAATAATTACCAACAACTTTTGGAATAAGGGATCGCATTTGTATAGCGGGCAAGCACATGTCATGAGCAAGATCTTTTAGAAATCTTCGACGTTGATCAGTTGCTCTAAAATTTGGATTGTGTTCCTTGTAAATACAATAAGAAGCCAAGCCACCAACATCTATTGTGTTGAAAAAAATGCCAATGGCCAACGATTTGTTCTACGTTTTACTGTATACTCGCCTAGCATCTTATCCATGGTGTCAACGCCTCCTTTTGTTTGATTATAATATTTTATTATTTCAGGCTTCGCCACGGTAGTATCATCTACTTGGCCTGTAGTGTGCATCGTTGATAAAAGAATAACAGATTTGTTTTTCTTTGGAACATAGGAACATATTGTTGCATCTTTGTTGAATGCGAAAATGGTTGAGTATATAGGCCTGTCTTTAGATGCCTGCATATTTGGTGGTAAAAATGCCTTATTTTTCCTGAGAGTCCCTACCAAAGTCATCTTCCATGAATTCAAAGTACGGGCCAATTGCAGACTTGTAAAAAAATTATCCGTTGTTACATTTCTTCCCGAACCCTTATACTTTGCCACTAGATCCAAAACTGTACGCTCACCGACATTTACCTGTCGTTCACCATCTAATGGTTTTCCAGTGTATAGTTGACCTTGTAAAGGATAAGCATTTGCCGCATCGCAAGCCCAAAAAATTTTTATTCCATATTTTGCGGGTTTCGATGGAATGTATTGGGTAAATTTAGTATGTCCCCTGTAAGGAAACAATTGTTCGTCTACTGTTATACATTTTTTTGGCTTGTAGTTCTTTGCCAAATTTGAATTTAGCATAGTCCAAATATCTCGAATTGGGGCAGCTTTATCATTTTTGGCACGTTCGGCACGTGTGTTCTGATCATCAAAGCGAATAAATCTGAGAAACATTTTGAACCGATCTCGAGACATGGCCGCTCGAAATAGAGGTAAGGACTCTAGTTTCCACATTTCAGATACGTGTTCCCTATTAGACCTGTGTACGCCAGCAGCAATAAGAACTCCTAAAAAGGCATCTAATTCTACTTCAGTAAATGGAATGAATACTTTCGGGCTTGGTGTGTTGGGAGGTGGATATTTATCTGCCAATATTCGGTTCCATTCGTCCGTTACTTTTCTACCTTTTTTGTTAGAATTCCTTAGAATTAAGGTACACATTTCTGGAGATATAATAGACTTGAAAATTTCTCGAGCCGTGTATGAACGACTAAAGGATGATGCGCCACTTTTTTCGTGCAGAATATTACGACCTATTGTTTGCCTTTGTATTGATGATGTGTCACTCCACTGAGTGCCATCCTTGCCAGCCCAAGTTGTTTTTGTAGGCGCTTCTTCTTCGTCAACGTTTTCATCGGAATCAGTATATTCTTGCTCCACTACAGGCTCCTTTTCTATATCAGATTCCTCGGATTCTCCACCTGATAACAATTGTGGAATATATTCGTCTTCATCGGACGCAACAAATGGCTCTTCATCAGACAAATGTTCTACTGCTTCTCGTAATTCTGCAGAGGTCAGCCTGAAATAACATATTTCGAATTACCTTTATTAGTATAATTATTGTTCTTGTTTCTTTGTAAGATAAAAAAAAACTTCCACTCCACTGCGGCTCCTACACACATAGACCACAGGTAAGCAAAATAACATGAAAGTTTTCATTATTCATACACTACTAAAATCAAAGAATCGTCTTATTTCTTACCTTTTATTTCGCCATCTTGGTTTCGCAATATTGGCTTGGCTTGAACCAGCCTTACTATCAGACATTCTAAAACAAAATTTAACAAATACGCTTAATCACCCGCAGTTGTTTATTCGACAAACTCAAACATGCAACTGACCTGTAACTAGGAATAAATTCAGTTGATGTCGCTGCGCTCTTGCCATTTAAACAAAGTCTTATTTTGTCAAATACAGATAAGTTAGAAATTCATAAATCACGTATTGTGTACCTATAAATACATATATGGAGTTTTTTGATAAAAACAGGTATTTTGCGTTTATATTCCAAATTATTATACAGTAGGTACCCAGGTACCTACGCTGTCGTAAGAAAGTGTTTTTCTTCCCAGTCACATAAAGGTTAATTGTAACACATCTTTTGAATAATATAAGAAAATGTGGTTTCATTAAAGAAGGCAAGCTAGATATTTTTGTAGAATTTGCTGATGAAGTAAAATATTTCTTTGGTACAATCGAATCTTTGAATGAAACTGATTATTTAAATAGTCAGTTATTAATTCAGGACTTTTTACAAAAATTACCAACTTCCTATAAACTAGGCTAGGTACAATATATTTCTCTGCTGGAAAACCAACAATTTATTATACACTTGTACGTACTAGTTGTACTAGCGGAATTTCTGTAAGATTAGCTCGACAAAATTAAGCCATTTTATTAAACTTAGGCTTGGGTAAGTGACATCTGACTTTTATTTCTCCATCTATTTGGTAGTTTCTCCATCTATTTGGAAGTCTTAGGGTGGGAAATCTTGTGTAGGTAGTTGTCGGGATGCCAGATTGCCTGGCGCCATTTTACATTTTATTCTTATGGTTATCTCTGTAGGCACTGTTGATTCGGAGCTTTTGATATTTACATAAATCCATTATAACTTCTTTGTATGATAATGTCCAATTCACCGAGACTAGGATTCTTAACTTTTTCCACTCTTCGGTAGCAGTCTATTGTATATATGGTATACAGGGCGTGCGAAGAGTTTTGCTAGTCGATTCCAAAGTAGTATCCTTGATATCTATTATAGATAATTTGGAATCTCTAGCCTACTTGAAAATTATTTTTTTTCAATTGATGATTATGGTAGTCAAATGGTAGAGATTAGAAAAAACGGCTTATATGTCCTATACCTAAATTTTCAAATTCTATGCTGCGGAATGGTCAAAAACTTAATCTCCATTTCACTTTAAACTTGACTGGAAAAGAGCATAGAAGCCGTTTTTCTCATTTTCTACTGTTCATTTACTACAGCCACCCATACTCACAAAATGTGACTTTTGAGTGAATGTAGGTCTTTACTACAAATAATAGATATTGAGGTCAAGTTGCTAGAACCAAATAACCAGACTGACTGTTATCGCTTTATTAGAAACGTAACTGACGTTTACTAATCTGTTATCATTCAGTCCTGAATCATACCTCACATGAAACAAACATTTTGTTACGTTTCCCAATGTGGGAACATATATTGATGTTTCTATCCTTTTTGTAGCTTAGAAGTGAAATTACAAATAGAAAAAAAATGCAATTAGACCAAGTAATACTCCGCGGTCATCGCCCATATGGTAGTAGAGAAGAAAGTCGACGCTTCTGGCAATAAGAAGTGGAGAATCGTTGTCGATTACAGAAAGATAAGCGAGAAAACCATTCCGGACAAATATCCGATTCCTCGATGCAATATTAGGCAAATTAAGCAAATGTATTTATTTCTCTACATTAGACTCAGCATCAGGCTTCCATCAAATCGAGATGCACTCGGACGACATTCAAAAAACAGCGTTCTCCGTAGAAATTGGGCGTTACGAGTATCTGAGTTATGGCTTAACAAATGCTCCAGCTACGTTTCAACGCGTGATGGTGTTAACCAAATCCAAATAAAGTAAAAGCCATAGAATTATTCCCAATTCCGAAAACAACGAAAGAAGTTAAACAATTTTTAGGATTACCTACTAGATAATTATAGAAAATGTATACCAAATTTTGCACACAATACAAAACCATTGACCTCATGTTTAAAAGAACGTTCAAAAATAGAATTCACGCCGGAATATGTCCAGTGGTTCGAAACATTTAAAGAACTATTGAGCAATGATCCTATTTTAAAATACCCCGGCTTTACACAGAAATTCATCTTGACGACAGACGCTAGTGGATTTGCAATAGGCACTGTACTGTCACAAGGTTCTGTAGGCCAAGACCGACCCATGGCTTACCCCTCAAGGACGTTGACACAGGCAAAACAAAATTATAGTACGATCGAAAGAGAGTTTCTCGCAATTGAATGGGCTACAAAATTTTTCAGGCCTTATTTATTTGGTCGAAAATTCACTATATATTTCGATCACAAACCCTTACTTTGGCTTGTCTCAATAAAAGAACCTAATGCTCGTCTCACGAGATGGAGATTGAAACTCGAGGAATTCAGTTATCAAATTGTTTATAGAATATTTCAGGCCTTATTTATTTGGTCGAAATTTCATTATATATTGCGATCACAAACCCCTACATTGGCGTTTCTCAATAAATGAACCTAATGTTCGTCTCACGAGATGGAGATTGAAACTCGAGAAATTCGATTATCAAATTGTTTATAGAAAAGAAACATTAATTAAAAACGTACACGCTCTTTCCCGAATTAAAATCAACGAAATTAACACAAATGACATATTTGAATACATGGACGATTTTAAGAAAAATATTTCTATTGACAGTAACAATGAACATAATCAATAACAAAATACAGCCCTTGACAATGAAGCAATTATAAAAAATATCAAGTAATGCTGAAAAAAAATATCTTTTGATGATTTTGATCGGTAATTCGAAATTTCTAAAACCAAAATGCAAACTGTACATAAAGACCCTCTCATTTTACAAATGATGCAGTTTTTTCCGATGAAGCCACGTTCATGTTAAATGGCACAGTTCTTCCCCAGAATTGCAGATATTGGAGTAACACTATTCCTAGATGGATGCGGGAACATAGAACGTAGTGGTCTATAATATTAATAAATTTTTTATAGAGGAAAATTTGAATATACAGTTATTTAGATTTGTTGCGAAATCATATAATTTTTGCAATATAGAATTCTATTGGTACCTAACAATATCTGTGACGATATATTCCAGCAGCATGGTGCGATGCTTTAGAGTTGATGATCAAAATTCTTTAAATCAAAGTTTATAACACAATCAGGGAGAAACAGGCCCAATTAAGTAACCATAAAATGTTCCTACCATTAGATTTTTTATAAAGACATCTCAAAAAGTTTGGATACAAAACAAAACCTGATAATCTGGATGATCATAGAAATAGGAAACTGTTAATAATCCGTAAAATAACAAATGAGGAAGTGCCTAATGCCATATTAGCTTTTCACAATATCTTGATGGAACTTAATATCGAAAAATGCAATGAAACATGTTTTAACTTAATTCCTAGTAAATTGCATTTATTGCTAAAATAATTAAAAGGATAAATAAGTTATGATAATTAGATAAAATGAATACATAAACTGTTTATTTCTCTAAATAATTTTGTTATTGGAACGTTTTTATAATTTACCTTTTTCAATAATTTTCGAATGAATAGAATTAGAACTACGCGGTTTCGACATTTGTATTTTTAATTTAATAAATTATAGAAATCTAAAAATTATATGGAGAATATTATTTGAAAAATGAATCTTACCGAAAGTATGTATCGATCAATCTAATCCTCGTTTTCGAGATCTAGGGCGAAAAATTTGGAAAATGCCACTTTTTGTTCAACAAATTTCTCATACTCCATCTTGAACTCACATGCCGACAAACTAAACATCGATACGGGTTTAATAGTAGTGAGTAAAAAATATTTATAAATCATAAATATTCAGATTATTTGTTGAAGTGATTGAAAACTTTGCCAGCCGCTTATTTATTGGATTAAATATTTTTCTCCTGATGATGTAACGACTATCTCTACGAAAAGTCCTTAAAAATGCCTATACACAAAAAAATGTGAATTTTTTTTATATTCACAAAAATATGAAATATTATTGCATACATACATTTTAGATATTATATATGGCTAATGTATGCATTTGTATATATAAAATTTTGAGGTCCCCGAAACTACCCTTAGACATATATATATATATATATATATATATATATATATATATATATATATATATATACATATATATACATATATATATTTATATATATATATATATATATATATATATATATATATATATATATATAGTTTTTCTTTTTTTTGGTTCTTGGTCTTTTTTATTTACTTATATATTGTTATTTTATATTCTTGGGATTGAGGACCATTTTTAAAGACATTTAACTAGTAGTTAATACATTTTTATTTTACGTTTCGGTCTTCCATGACCTTCATCAGAAATAAATTTTTTTGTTAAAACTAAAAGAAATGGTACAAGTTACAGAAAGAATTTTTAAAAACAAAACAAATAAATCTTACCTTCGACAGAACGTTCATTTGATTATTTAATATATTTTATAGATGTTTTAGGATGCATCACATAATAGAATACAACTCACACCACAAAACAAAACGAACATTTTAAAAATATGACATTCATTGATTAAAATTTGTATTGGAATATACGAGTATTTGTTCTATACAATGAAAGCAGCCGTAACGAGGTTTTTATGTGTCGTTTTTGTGTTGACTGGTATTAAAATTAAGTTTATATTTATATAGGGAGTGGTAATAAATGGATTTTATATTTATATAGGGAGTGGTAATAAATTTATTATATTTGGAATGTGCCACGTGTTTCTCTATATTTCTAAGTTTTTATAATGTTATTATAAATTTTACTAAGATTTTTTGTGTCAGTCTTTAAATTTACGGAACTAGTTTTTCTTTGTATTTCTATCATTTCTAGAACTTCGCGTTTTTTTGTATGGTTTTCACTTCGAAGAATTTTTGTGTTATCGAAATCAAATTCGTGCTGGTTTTCTGAAACATGGATAGTGAGTGCCGTTTTGTTTCGTTTGTCATATTTGTGACTATTTATTCTGCTTTTCAAATACTGACTTGTTTGTCCGATGTAGACCCCTTCACAGTTTTTACATGGTATTTCATACACTATATTGCTCTTTTTTTCTTTTGAGATTGAACTTTTTAGATTGGTGTAATTGGTTTTTAGTAGGTTGTACCCTTTATGAGCAACATGTATGTTGTGGTGCGAAAATGTCTTTTTTAGGTTTTCTGATAAATTTGGTATATATGGCAAAGTGAGGAATTGGTTTGTTTTATTGTCTATTTTAGTTTTTGTATTATTATGGTTATAAAATATATGTAAACGTTTTTTAAATATCTTATTTATCAAATTTGTGGGATAGTTGTTGAGTATAAGGGCATCTTTAGCTTTTATTATTGCATTCTCTCTGAATTCGGGGTCGGACAGATTTATTGATCGATCTGCGAGTCCTATAATGACAGTTTTTTTGTGTGTTAGAGGGTGTTGTGATTTAAAATTTATTTGACCTTTAATCCAAGAAAGTAACCAAAATATATATATATATATATATATATAAATATATATATATATATAAATATATATATATATATATATGTATATATATATATATAGTTATTTTATATTCTTGGGATTGAGGACCATTTTTAAAGACATTTAACTAGTAGTTAATACATTTTTATTTTACGTTTCGGTCTTCCATGACCTTCATCAGAAATAAAATTTTTTGTTAAAACTAAAAGAAATGGTACAAGTTACAGAAAGAATTTTTAAAAACAAAACAAATAAATCTTACCTTCGACAGAACGTTCATTTGATTATTTAATATATTTTATAGATGTTTTAGGATGCATCACATAATAGAATACAACTCACACCACAAAACAAAACGAACATTTTAAAAATATGACATTCATTGATTAAAATTTGTATTGGAATATACGAGTATTTGTTCTATACAATGAAAGCAGCCGTAACGAGGTTTTTATGTGTCGTTTTTGTGTTGACTGGTATTAAAATTAAGTTTATATTTATATGGGGAGTGGTAATAAATGGATTTTATATTTATATAGGGAGTGGTAATAAATTTATTATATTTGGAATGTGCCACGTGTTTCTCTATATTTCTAAGTTTTTATAATGTTATTATAAATTTTACTAAGATTTTTTGTGTCAGTCTTTAAATTTACGGAACTAGTTTTTCTTTGTATTTCTATCATTTCTAGAACTTCGCGTTTTTTTGTATGGTTTTCACTTCGAAGAATTTTTGTGTTATCGAAATCAAATTCGTGCTGGTTTTCTGAAACATGGATAGTGAGTGCCGTTTTGTTTCGTTTGTCATATTTGTGACTATTTATTCTGCTTTTCAAATACTGACTTGTTTGTCCGATGTAGACCCCTTCACAGTTTTTACATGGTATTTCATACACTATATTGCTCTTTTTTTCTTTTGAGATTGAACTTTTTAGATTGGTGTAATTGGTTTTTAGTAGGTTGTACCCTTTATGAGCAACATGTATGTTGTGGTGCGAAAATGTCTTTTTTAGGTTTTCTGATAAATTTGGTATATATGGCAAAGTGAGGAATTGGTTTGTTTTATTGTCTATTTTAGTTTTTGTATTATTATGGTTATAAAATATATGTAAACGTTTTTTAAATATCTTATTTATCAAATTTGTGGGATAGTTGTTGAGTATAAGGGCATCTTTAGCTTTTATTATTGCATTCTCTCTGAATTCGGGGTCGGACAGATTTATTGATCGATCTGCGAGTCCTATAATGACAGTTTTTTTGTGTGTTAGAGGGTGTTGTGATTTAAAATCTATGATGGTATTTTGAGAGAATGATATTAGCTCTGATCTCTTGCACTTTGCTATAAAATTTAACAGTATTAAAATCATAATTTGGCCGTACTAACGATAAAGTATAAAAAGGAAAAATATTAATTATGATAAAAAAATTACAACTAATCTATAGAGAGACCAATTTGTATTCAGTTCAATGTCCAAGCAATGCGTGATAAATATGTACCTGTTCAGAAATTGTTTTGTCTTTCATGTGATATCTGAAATAATGAAAGGAAGGTAATAATTTATATTGTTTTCGTGTAATTTGATTTTATAAATATTGACAGAATTTTAATTTATACATGTAATAATTTTAGATTATTTTATTAACCAGAAGATGACTTCATAAGTCGAAACGTACGTCGTTATTAAATGTTTTTTAAGTATATTTGACCTTTAATCCAAGAAAGTAACCAAAATATATCTTAAGTGGTCAAGAAAGTAAATAATTTAAATATATATATATATATATATATATATATATATATATATATATATATATATAATATCATGTAATTTTATAAGAACATATAAAAACAATATAATTTGTTTGTTTTCCTATACATTATGTGGATCATCGATAAAAGTCAATTTCTTGAGAAAGCCCTAATTACCTATTTATTCACTTATTGTAGGTTATTTTGATTATAGTATACTTAGGAGGTTGTCGACCTCAAGAATTGATTAACATGAAGATTACTGATATTGGAAACAGGGGTTATGTTATGGTGGTTACCGGTCCTTAGAGTAAAACAGATATTCGTAGACAACTTACATCATGGATGAAAAAGAGTTTTCTGCGTTATGATTAGAGGGAAAATATATACAACTGCGGCACCATGATGTTCAAAGATTTTTCGTAAGCTATAGGAATGAGCGTTGCTCACGTCAACCAGTAGGAAAGAACACATTTCAAGTGGTTCCATGTAAAGTTGCAACTTTTTTAAATTTACCGAACATCAAATCCTATACTAGACACTCTTTACGTCGAACTTCTGCGACGGTGTAGGTGCAAGTATGACGAATATCAAGAAGCATGGTGGATGTCGTAGTTATAGTGTAGCAGAGGGTTATTTAGCAGATAATATCGAGTTCAAAAACAAAAAAAAACGAATGTTAGCTGGCACATCATCAGAAGATGGCGGAAATGCAGCTTCAACGTTAACTGCCATCTGCAATACTGATTTAGAAGACAAATCCTACCTGTTGAATGCATTAGGATTTAATTTTGGATGCGAATTTGATAACTGCACCATTATTTTGTACAATTCATCAAAGTATGCCCAATTATTATCAGCGGGAGTTATGAATTCATAACTCCTTCCTATAACCTAGAACATTCATGAGAAAGAAAGGTTTTTTTTTTATTATTTGAACCAGATGCATTAGACATTACGCCTATTAATTCATTATTGGTTGTCGGTTGCAGGAAAATAATTGGTTGTTTAATCAAAAAATAATACGTTCCTTGAATTTGAAAGCTACCATTAATCTTTATTATCAGTTAGTTTGTTGAATTGACATTGTAATTATTAATGTTTATTATTTGATATTTGACTGACTGGCCTATAATCACAACAACTTACAATTCCATTGCTCTATGAATCAGAAATGAAGAAAAAAATTCGTGGCACTGCCTCACAATAACATCATGTCCAAGTCGTGCCCCCCTGTGGGAAAAGGTCCACAGCTACCTTTGTACTTTACGTCAAGACTTCATATTTTCGATAATCGATTTCAGTGATAAAATCTACATTTTTTTCGTAGAACACCAGTCATTTATTTATGTACCGTAACATAAACATCTCGTACAATCGTTTTCATTTTTTTAACTACCAATACAGACGCCAAGCTCTTTTGAATATGATAAATATTGGATACATCGGGTGCCAATGATTGTTCAACTTGCATTCTCATAGTTTCGCCTATGAAATGAGTCAGTTAAGCCTGTTCAAAGTCGACAGGAAGTTCCAAGGAAGAAAAAGTTTGTTTTTATTAATTACAATCAATATCTTCAAAAACTTTTATTCTAAATTAATTTACAAAATTTAGATGTTCTTTCAATGAAATACAAGTAATTCTCTTCGAATTGATTATAGTTAACAATAAAGAAAGTTCGTATTGCTGATACAGCAAACTAATGACTTCGTTGAAATAAAACAATAATATACAAGAATCTTGCTTATACAGGTGAATTTGCATTCCAAACTCCTCCCCCCTCAAATGGAACTCAAGGGCGTAAGGGCGGTGGAGCAAGTTGAGTGATGCATGGCCTCTTTTTGGACTTCTTTCTTGTACAAAGATTCATTATAAGATTTATTTTCATAAACGTGTATATACTGCAAAATAATAATATATTTTTTTTAATTTATTTAATGTCGCCCGAACCACTTAGGTTATACGCGACAACAGTTATAATTCCTTAATTCCTTACTTATGTTCTACGTTAATATACTCTACATTAGCATTATAGATAGTTATGTTATTAGTTATGAGGTATGATCGTTTTGAATTTAAATATCTCCTTAAGGAACTTAATAATGTTGTCCATGTTGCTATTGTCTCTGAGTATGTCGGATATGTTCTGTAATGTTTTCGTTATTTATTTAAACAATAAACGGGTGGGATAAATTTTAAACACACGATATGGCTACTTACTAATTTATTTAAACACTAACTCACTAACACTTAATTTATATATACTCAGTATATTCATTTGAACTAATTTATATAATCACTTAATTTATATTCACACAAACTTAATTATTAATTTATATCAACACTTTCATATTCACTTATTTACTGTTTATTTGTCAAGATTACTTTATCAACTGCCCTGGTCCACTGATCGGTCCTTTTTATATACTAGTGCCTTTTTTACTAGAGAATTCTGGACTGCGGCTTACACAAAACAAATGCCTTTCGCGATATTTCTCGATTACCGGCTCAATCCTTAAAAGACCTTCCGAGAACATGTCTATAAAAACTGTCACAATAAATTTCAATAGACCTTCTCAGAATTCGGCGCGCTCGCTATTTTTTTAACTCCGTTAACATAAGGTTACAGGACCGTACTTAGTATCTGCTTCGGTGTGCGAGTTCGTAATAGTTCTGTGCAAAGTTGAATTTATTACTGGTGTTGTTGAATTTTTGATATTCCACTAAAATGTGTTTTACTGTTAAGTTAGTTTAGCATATATCACAATAAGGGCTGTTTTCTTTTGTGATAAGATGGAGGTGTGTGACCGATTCGAAGGCGTGAGAGTGTCTCTTGCTTACCCCTAGATGGTAGAAAGACTGGCCGTTGTAGAGCGTTTTCTTTGATTTCACTTTTGGTACAAAAAAGCAAATATTGAATTCATTATTGAATATTCTAGCGAATGCATAATAGTTCACAGTCGGTTTATTAGCCATAGAACGTTCTGTGCAATAATGCCTGTAAATGTCAGCAATTGTTAATCCAACATCTATAAACTCCATACAAGTACCTTTTCTACTCACTCTATATTCTTGGTATTTTATTTATGTGGTGCCCGACGGAGTTTAAAATTTCTTTACTGATCTTCTTGTATTTATCATGTTTTCCTCGGTTATATAATGGTGCAATCACAGTGCGAACTGCCGTTACACGGATGCCAAGAGAGTTGATAAAAACAGTTTTGCAAATCCGGATTTTTTGTCAATGTACATAAAATGGAAACAGAAATTGGACTTTTTTGGCTGACAGGGAGATATGCGACGGTATTTAAGATCAAGTTTTTCGATGCACGAATACAAAAATGACGTTGGCACTGCAACGATCCTAACACCCAGTATTCTTCAAACAATTGAACTCTCTTCTCATTGGGAATGTTTTTTGAACATGATAAAACACATTTGTCAGGACACGAAAGTCTCATCTTTCGAGCCTCGATAATTTTGTTTCTTCTGGATGTATAAGTTTTTTTTAATCTTTTGGCAACATTTTGTTTCCAGTTCTTTTCGATTCTGGTCCCTTTCTTGCCGTTTCTAGGTTGAGCATTTTCAGATCCATTTACTTTATTTAAACTATGTACTGAAACGTCTCTATCGAAAGTGAATAAAATCGAAAACGGTAGACAATGAGAGATGTCAGAACATATAGAGGGGCGTGTGCTGAACGGATCATTACATGGCACTATGCTAGAAAAGATAAAGATAAAAAATAAAATTAAAATATGCAACAAAAAATGGGACATAAGAAAACTAGAACAGACAGAGACACAGAACGAGTACAGAAGAACAATTCATTAATGGGGCAGAAGAAATTAGTGGAATTCAAGCAGGATGGAAATGGATAGAAAAATGTATAAATACAGCTGCAAACATAAAAATAGGAACGGTGGTAAATAGAGAACAGAAGGAATGCCTCGATGAAAAATGCAAAAAGTTGATAGAAAAAAAAAGCATGGTTAAAATGGATAAGGCCGAACAGAAATGAAGAAAGAGAAGCATATGAAAAACTAAGAAAAGAAACAAAGAAAATAATAAAACAAGCTAAGAAAATAACAAATGCAAACAGAATTAGTGAAATAGAAAGAGCAAGTTATGCGAGGAACACAAAAGTTTTTTATCCAAACATATAAAACCAAAACAGCAGGAATAAAGACGAAAGAGGGAAGAATAGTAAATGAAGATACGGGATAGAAAGAGACATGGTTGGAATACTATGGGGAACTACTAACACATACAAAAGTAAGAGAAGAGGTAGATATAGAAGGAAAGAACAAACAAGAGGTAATTGAGAGCCCAACTAAGGAAGAATTTAGAGATATAATTAAGCGTAAAGGCGCTAGGAAGCGACGGAATCAACATGGAACTTATCAAATACGGAGGGACTAAACTGTGAAAAATTATACCATTTGATATATGAAATATGGGAAGAAGAGATGCCAGAGGAACGGAATGAGGGGCAAATAGTAACAATACACAAGAAGGGAGATCAACAAGCTTGTGAAAACTACAGAGGAATTACACTACTGAATGCAGCATATAAGATAACAACAACAATTATAAAAATAAAACTGCATGACGCTGGTTACAGAGGGGGAGAATATCATTATGGATTTATAAAGGGAATGTCAACTACAGATACGATACACATACTGAAACAAATTTTTGAAAAGTCCAGCAAATATAACATATATATTGAAACACTCTTCATTGACTTCCAAAGAGCATTTGACTTAAGAAATAGGAATCAATTACTGAAAGCGGTGAACGAAATGGGAGTGAATAATAATCTAATAAGATTAATAAAAATGACACTTGACCAGAGCGTAGCAGAAGTAATAACACAAAGAGTGAAAACGGGGAAGTTGACATATAATAAAGAAGTCAAGCAAGGAGAATATACGTTGAAAAAAATATGTGAAGGAAATTTAAAAATTAGAGGCATATGCCGACGACGTAGCACTAAAGGCTAAAAACAGAATGGTAATGGAAGAAATGTTGAAAGAGAAAATAAGGGAAGGAAAGAAAATTGGACTGGTGATAAATACACATAAAACCAAATTATTAACACTCAAAAAAAATTGTGAGTACAAAAATGTGAAAATTGGAAGATATGAATTTGAAGAAGTGGATAGAGTTAACTACCTGGGAATAACAATAAGTAGTGATGGAGACAGAGAAACTGAGATAAGGGAAAGAATCGTAACAACAAACAAAGCATTCCAGGCTAACAAAAAATTATACACAAATAAAATAATTAGAAAGCGCACGAGAATTAGAATATATAACACAATAATCAGACCGGTGATGATGTATGGGGCAGAAACATTAACTATGACAAAAACAACAACAAGAGGATATGAGAATACAGGAACGAAAAATACTAAGAGCAATACCAAGATCATAAAAAATAGGTGACGAATATAGAAGAACAAATATGGAACTATATCAAGAGATACAAAAAGACATACTAAGAAAAATTAAGGTGCAAAGGTTAAAATGGCTGTGAAACATATGGGGACAAGGTAAGAGAGCAATAATATACTCAGTGGAAGAGTAGAAGGTTTGTAGTAAGAGAAGAAGGGGAAGACCAAGGATAATTTGGTTGCAGGAGGTATAGTAGGCGATCTCAAGACTATGGGAATTGGATACTAGGAAAAGAAAACTCAGGACAGGAGGCAATGGCTATATATATATATATATATATATATATATATATATATATATTTATATATATATATATATAAATATATATATATATATATATATTATTATATAATTTTTATTTTATTTATTATGATTTATTTAAGTAAAACGCAGTTATGTTTATTTATCTATGTTTTATATTTATCTATGGTTTGTATTAAATAGCTAGCTCAGGTTAAATTGATTTATTTTATTATTAACTTGATGGTTTATTGGAGAGCATGAGAACTCTTTACTCACGTTGGGTTCCGGATTGAATTAAAAAAAATATAAATATTCCATAAAAATCATCTCCTCCAAAAGCTGTGAATGAATTATGTGAAAGACATCAATCCAATTTCTGTGGTATCAAGCATTTTCCTATATTTAGCTGATGACATGCAAATCCAATGACTCAAAATTTAGTTACTATAATTACCAACAAACATAAAATCGAAAAGCATTATAAACTGTGAAGAAAACTTATGTTAAACAAATTTAATACAATCTAAAATACTTATACCAAATATTATTATACATCTAAAGTTATCAATGTGAAATTTGGCCAAATTATTGATTTTTGTCTGAATTTAATATGGTTGACCAAATAAATTATGAAAACACTGACCTGATCACAACACTGGGAAGTTTTTTGTTCACTCTACTCCTGTGTTATCTCCTGGAATGAAGCTGGATCTCTTCAATATTGTAGAACAAACTCTATAGTTTGTACAGCAGGTAAGTTCATGTATTATCATTAAATCGTTTAGTAACACTTGGCTCATAATGTTTTTATTGCGATAATTATTGATTTAATGAAGTATTTTATCACTATAAAGTGATTACTTTCTTAAAACTCATATAGCGTCCCTTCTCAAATTTCAACTGCATATATTTCTTATAAATTACTACTAATTCCCAATATTTTCTTCCCTAAATGTTTAATATGTTGTTATTCAACGTTTACAATATGTTTTGACTCTGATTTCTAATCATTTCCAAATATTTTACATAAATTTTATAAAAATTGCTTACATGCGTCCATTTCCCTTAGCATCACCTCACCAGCCTTTTGTTTTTCCAATCAACAAACTTTTTGTTGCTAGCTTTGTTATTTTCAAACAAAACACTCACAACTTACGAGATATAATACAATCTGTTTTATCTAATGTTTGATACTTTGTTTAATGTCTTTGTCTATTCCTATTGTTATTTATTGTTCATGTAAAATTTCTAAATAATTCATTATTCCTATTTACATATGCAATACTTCAAAATTCTACCTTATTTTAATAAACAAAAATTATATCTATCCGACTTTAAATTCCAATATCAATACATATACAATCTCAAACGTTTAAAAATCTTTTATAATGCCTTTCAATTAAATTCTTATTCATTATTCCATATTTATCCAATATAAACTTGGCCTTTTATTTAATTCAGTCATCATATTTTTCAAATATCCTTATTGCTTCTCAAATAATCAATAGTTCACAGACACAAATAATTCTATGGTTGAATATATTTCTGCTATCAGTGTTCTTTGCTAACTGACATGAAGTTTTAATTGACACTTCTGTTATTTCCTTTAGATTAACATTGCAATTTTGTTTATATATTGTTATTAAATATTCTATTTATTATTGACTGATAATAATTTATGTTCTTTTCAGATTCAATGTTGAAAATTCGAAATACTATATACAATTTGTTATTCACGCTGTTGACAAGAAAGTGAATTTATAATTTACTGAGGACATGATTAAAATTTATGAAAATAATGCTGTTTACATTCTGGAATCCTAAGGTAAATAATTTCAATATTACTCATGTATTTCTTTAGTTATGTAGAATAACTGATATCATAGATGTTCGATTCAATAGGAGATATACATTCTTCTTATATTATTACCATTAGACAAGATAATTCTATCTGTGTGAAGGAAGTAATCTCCACCTGTTACTTGACAAAGTTGCAAATTTCATACATTTGTGTCTCATTCTCTTTACTATTTCTTACGATAAGTTCAATATATATATATATATATATATATATATATATATATATATCTTTTCATTGATCATTTATATATATATATATATATATATATATATATATAAATGATCAATGAAAAGATTGAAGATAACGCGTGGAATATGAAACAAAAACAGAATTAGCGGGCATATCACGCAAAAGCGGTTACAGAGAATGAGTGGTAACCGTAGACATGCATGTTTCTGGCTCATTAGCCTTCATCGGTACGGCATAACCAAGAAAAGGTGTACAACTTGGGAGCATGGATGTTAATTGAAACATGAGAAAACACAAACAACGGATTTCAACAAGATAACCAAACGCACATTTGTGCCTTCAAATGGAAGATCCCGAATTTTCAGGACAACAACCAACAGAGACACGGAGGCGTCTATAGCTCTCCTGTCTGAACCTTCTGACCCTGGAAATAGACAAATGATCAATGAAAAGATTGAAGATAACGCGTGGAATATGAAACAAAAACAGAATTAGCGGGCATATCACGCAAAAGAGGTTACAGAGAATGAGTGGTAACCGTAGACATGCATGTTTCTGGCTCATTAGCCTTCATCGGTACGGCATAACCAAGAAAAGGTGTACAACTTGGGAGCATGGATGTTAATTGAAACATGAGAAAACACAAACAACGGATTTCAACAAGATAACCAAACGCACATTTGTGCATGGTTTACCAGACCCACTAAGCGTAGCCAAGTTATATACAGAAGATATTAATGGCCTCATTGATTAATTACACAGTATGTATCCCTACTTCACAGATAAAAAAATGAAAAGTAAATGTACCAGGATTTCTAGAAAAATGATATCTCAATTAAGTCAAGAATCTAGTAATCAAGAGGATGGCGATTCGTCTGTATCATCAATACCTTTGTGCTCGACCTCAAGAATTTCAAATACCTATTGAATTCACGACTATATTACAATGGAATCTAAACGGGTTATACGTCCATTTAGGAATGTTAAAAATTTTACTAGCCGAACAGTCCTCTTCAATAATATGTCTTCAGGAGACACGTTTCTCTAATAAGATCTACCACATGAATAATTACTCTTGCTTTTATAAAAATAGAGCAAACCAGTCTATTGCAAGCGGAGGCGTGGCTATTTACGTGAAAAATTCAATAGACGCAGTACCCATACAATTAAAAACGAACCTCGAGGCTGTCGCTGTCTGCATCGATGGACCAACGAAATTATCTTTATGTAATATTTATTATCCTCCAAACACTTCACCCAGTTTGCAAGAGATTGAAGATTTATTAACTCAACTCCCACTTCCAAGACTTATAGTTGGCGACTTCAATGCCCATAATAATATTTGGGCATCAAAAAGCAACTCCCAATTTGGAAATACACTGGAACAAATAATTAACCAAAAAAATATAAATCTTATGAATGATGGTCGACCAACCAGATTTATTACGGCCACTGGCGCAGAATCGGCGATAGATCTCTCCATTTGTGATCCTACTTTATCACTGATATTCAACTGGGATGTCCTGCAAGATCTTTACGATAGGGATCATTACCCTATCATTATTTATGGCAGCTCAGCAAATGAAGTCCCACCTCCGGAAAAATGGAACTTTAACTTAGCCAATTGGGACTACTTCAATAATCTAATACTGAACAAACTCAGCGACAGTTGTATCGCTGATATTCTGAGCTCAGATGTAGAAGAGATGGTAGAAAAGCTCTCCGACATTATCATAACTACTGCAGAACTTGCTATCGGAAGAACTAGAATTATCAAAAAACATCCAGCTGTTCCTTGGTGGAATAATCAATGTGCAGAAGCAACAAAGAACTACAAAAAGGCATTTAACAAATACAAGAAAATTAAGTCTCAGGAAAATTAAATCCAATTTAAACGATTAAGAGCCCAAGCTCGATTAACGATAAAAAAAAGCAAACGGGATTCTTGCAAATACTTTAAATCCAGTATTAACAATTCTACCCCATCCAAAATAGTATGGAACAATATTAAAAAGATTTATGGAGTCAACTACCAGTCCCACATAAATGTCCTAAAATATCAAAATAACACCGTCTCTACTCCTGAACAAATCTGTGAAACCCTCGCAAGATTATTTGAGAAACATTCTAGCGATAGCAACTACACAAATAAGTATTTAAACTTCAAACGTATACCGGAACAAACCTTCGTAGAGCTAGAAGAAAATTCTCATGAACCAGTCAACGAACCAATAACAATGCAGGAATTAAATCACGCAATACACTCATCAAAAGAAACAGCAGCTGGACCAGATAATATTGCAATAACATCCCTCAAAAGACTCCCAAGTCTAGCCAAGGAACTGCTACTACATATTTACAATAGGATATGGACAAACAATACCTTTCCTCAGATTTGGCTTAAATCTATTGTTATTCCAACGCATAAACATGGTAAACCCAAAACACTCACTAGCTCTTACAGACCAATCGCGTTCACATGTGCAATGGGTAAGATTTTAGACAAAATCATCAATGACATATTAATGTGGACTTTGGAAAGTCGAAATATTCTTATTCCTGAACAAAGTGGCTTCAGAAAACGAAGATCAGCAATTGATAACTTAGTGGATCTAGAATCAGAAATACATGAAGCCTTTGCTAATAAACAATATATGTTAGCAATTTTCCTTGATATATCGAAAGCCTATGATACCGTTCGGCGTCACAAGATTATAAAAACATTAGAAAGCTGGTCCATAAGAGGAAATATGTTAAAATTTGTTTGCAACTTTTTGAAAAATCGCGTTTTTACGGTCAGAGCTAATGGCTCATATTCGCTTTTAAAAACCCAAACTAATGGGATACCACAGGGATGCTCCTTAATTGTAACTCTATTTCTAATTGGTATAAATGATATCATCCAAAACTGTAATTCGAATATTAAAGCTAGGCTATATGCAGATGACTTAGTAATATACTCAAGAGGACAGAACATAGCTTCATTGTATAACCAACTACAATATTTTCTAGCTCAGTTAGAAAATTGGTCAGAAACTTCAGGACTACAATTTTTGGCACAACAAACCAAAAGTTTGTTATTCACTAAACGCAACCCGGATATAGTACTTCCAAATCTTAAATTGTTTGAGGAATCTATTTCATATGTGGATGGAATTGAGTTCCTGGGAATGTTTTTCGATCAAAGTCTCAGTTGGAAGAAACACATTCAAAATTTGAAACTTGAATGCCAAAGAGACCTAAATCTCATGCGAACAATATCCTCAAAAATGTGGGGAGCAGATAGCACAACGCTAACCAAAATATACAGATCCATCATTAGATCAAAATTAGATTATGGTGCCATCATCTATAATTCCGCTAAAAGGCACATAATAAAACAATTGGACACTATTCAAAACAATGCCGTTAGAATTGCCTTAGGAGCATTTTGCACAAGCCCGATTGACAGTATTCTATGTGAACTAGGTGAACCAGATTTATACCGAAGACGAATGTATCTAACTCTCAGCTACGCGGCATCTGTCGCAGCGATCCCGGAAAAACCCGTTCATCGAAACGTATTTGCAAATCGTTTCAGAAACATGTTTCAACTGCATCCGAGACTTGATCCCCCATACCAAGAAAGACTATACACTTACCAAAGCAAATTAAACATATCCTTACCTCTCCCTTACAACCTCTGCTACAAACCATTCTTCCCTCCCTGGTGTTTCATCTCCCCAAGTTGTGACTCTAGTATGACTGAATTCAGTAAATTTACAATGAACCGCTCAACGAATAGGAAATTCTTCCAAAGTAAAATTAGCAATTACCAAAGCTACAAACATTTATATACCGACGGTTCAAAAACTGAAGAAGGTGTGGGTGCATCCATGGTTCTGGAGAATATACAACACTCATTTACACTAGCGCTGACTAATTTCGTGTTTTCTGCCGAATTATATGCTATTTGGAAAGCAGTAGAATATGCGAATACGGAAAAAATAAACAAAACCTTAATATTAACCGACTCCTTGAGCTCTCTCACAGCCATACAACAGTTCCAACATTTACATCCATTTGTCTCGTATATAAAAAATGAACTTTTCACGGCTAATAACGCCAAAAGGACAATTGAATTTATGTGGATCCCAGCACATGTGGGCATCGCACAAAACGAAAAAGCAGATGACCTAGCTAAAAGCGCTACTTCCCAAAATGCCGAGATTGAGAATAAGACACCTCTTGCAGATCTCAAGCAATTTTACAAAAACATTATTACCTCCGACTGGCAAATATACTGGAATAATTCATCATCCAAACTCTCTGAAGTAAAAACATCAGTGACAAAATGGAATAATATCCCAGCGAACCGACGGCATCAAGTGATCTTAACCACATTAAGAATTGGACATACATTCGCCACTCATTCACACATCATCACAAGAACAAACCAACCTATATGTGAATCGTGTCAAAAGAATCTATCGGTAAAACATTTTCTTGTGGAGTGTCCGTCACTCAAGCCCGCGAGAACACAGTGGTCAATAGAATCTAACCTAAAGGTGGTCTTAGGGGAACAGTGTTACGTTGAGCACTTGTGCGCATACCTTAAAACGATTAACTTACTTGACAAAATTTAAGAAATAATTAGAAATGTAAATTGTACATAACTGTATTGTGTATGTATCTATATATTTCTATGTATGTATATGTAGTGCATCGTTGAATAAATACAGCAGTCGCCAATAACCCTCTGGGTGGATGCGACTTTAAACAATAAAAAAAAATTCACATCTTTTATTTAAAAGTTATTAGATTTCTATATTGTTAAGCTTAATAAAATTATCAATACTTAAATATGTGTTCCCCTAATTATTTTTAGCATTATATGTGTATCAAAAATGTTTCCAGCAACAATCTTAATCTTGAATACGGATGCCGTTTCTAAACAAAAATCAGTTATGTTTTACTGTCTACCTAGTCTATGCTCTCAATAACTCTTCCTTCTTTTGAAACACCATGTATTTGTGTGAAATAAACATAACTTTTTATAAATTAGTCAACGTAAATCAAACCAAAAAGTTACAAATCTCGATCAAAGGTGCGGACTCATTTTAATATTAATAAGACAGTATAAAGACATTAACATAAAATACATTTTAACTTGTCCTTTTCAAAATAAAATAATAATAAGCACCTGACTAACCTCTAACCTTCTTTTGTCATCGTATTATTCATAACTGGTAGTTATCTGAGTAGCCTAAAAGCGACAAAGACTCAACTATCCATAAAAAATCGCCTGTGTCTCCTGAAGAATTATGGACCGTGCTGCTCAGTGTGGGCTTAGACAAATTTTTGAATATTCATTTTTCTATTAAACCGGCAAAGTGAACAGCTTTTTGAAAACTGGATTTTTTCATAAAAAAAGATCGGTAAAAAAAGGCTGAGTGTATAATGAGGAATTCTTTTCATATATTTGTATTTGTTTTCTACAGTTCGTGAAAAACCTGCTTTTATTTTAATTTTTGTGATAGGTGATTTACAGGGTGTTATAAAAGATGGTTCATATACTGAACAACATATTCTGGTATCAAGAATAACTTGATTGAATGCGTACTAAAAAGAAGAGTAGAGCCAATCCGAGAATTTCCATAATACCGGGTGTCCATCTTTATTTTCCCTCATTTTAACTGCCCATAACTTCTAAACGGTGTGAAATAGCAACATGTGGTTTTCACTAAAATGTTCCATTAGAAGTTGGTTCCACACTTATAAAGAAACTGGATCATTATCTCGAAAGAAATGGATACCAATTAGCAACTATTTAGATGACACCATAGCTGTATATGACTTTGTTAGGAGATATCCAAAATCGTCGTTAAGAAAAGTTCCTTCACATTTCAACATTAGTAAGTCTAAAGTTCATAACATTTTGAAAGCAATAAAACTGAAACCTTATAAAATTCAAATTCAGCAAAAATTGAATAAGAAGGACTTCGAAGAGCGTGTTTTTATGTTTGAAATGTTAATGTATCTCAGAAGGAGTGCACCAAACGTCAATCTAATAATGTCTGTTGAAGCCACATTTCATTTAGCTGGAGCAGTTAATAAACATAATTGCAGAATTTGGTCTGAAGTAAATCCGCACGAGTTTGAACAATATGAAAGACCTAAGGTAAATGTGTGGTGTGCTGTCAACAACAATAAATTACAAGGACCATTTTTTTTCGCTGAAAAACAATCAATGGAAATACTTATACAGACATGTTGGAATTATTTTTTTATTCATAGTTGAATCAAAACGTGCAATTAAATGGTAATTGGAATGAAATCTATTTCCAGCAGGATGGGGCACCCTCCCCCATTTTTCTTTAATAGCTAGAAACTCCATTTCCAATAAATTTGGTGACAACTGAATTGGCAGAAGTGGTCCAGTAGAATGGGCTCCTAATTCACGTGACCTAACAGTTCCTAATTTTTTTGTATGGGAATATGTAAAATCTTTAGCGTATAATTCTGCACTACAAAATTTGGATGAATTAAAGATTAATATTCGTCATGCATTTAACAGCATTACCCAAGATATGTTGCGCTAGTCTTTTACAAATTTATATGTAAGGTTAAACAAGTGTATTTATAAGGACGGGCGGCACATTGAACATTTAATTAATTAAAACTATCACTTTTCTCTTTGTGTCTTGTTTTGAATAAAATTGAATTTTATTGTTGTTACGTTGTAATTAAATACTACTTTGCATCTCTCATTTTAAAAATTAATTGCACAGTTGCACGTTAACCGATTTTAAAAAATTTTGCACTGAAGAGTAGGTAATGGTCGGTTCTTTCAAACTACAAAAAAATATACTGGGTGTTCCATTAACAAAAGTCAACAAAACATTGTCAAACGTCCGCCATTTTTGTTGTGACGTAGGCAAAACGAATAAAAAAACTTAACTTTTTTAAGCAAAACTTGTGCTAAAATTTTATCGAAAACCGTATGCTTCTATCTCAGACCGTTTAGAAGTTATGGGCAGTTAAATTGAGTTAAATCATCTAATAGCACTGGTAAAATATTCTGCAGAAAATCCAAATAAAATTCGCCAGTCAGTCTATGTGGAAAGATGTATGGTCCTATGAATTGATTTTATCAATGACACCGCACCAAATGTTAACAGAAAATTTGCGTTGCGAATGGGCCTCTCTTGTAGCAAATGGATTTTCTTCAGCCCATATGTGCGAGTTCCGTAAATTATAAACGCCGTCTCTTGTAAATTGAGCTTCATCCGTGAATAGAACTCTACTAAAAATTCTTGCATTTCGAATGATCCAATTGCTAAAATTCGTTCGTGGAATTTCATGTCCTTCTTGAAGTCACTGGTACTTCTTGTATATGAAATGGATAAAGATTATGTTTTTTTAGTCGCCGCCAAACAGTAACATGAGGTACATTTGTAGTGTGTCCAATTCTTCTTGTACTAATCTCCGGATTATTATTAACAATAGGGTGAGATGGCCAGTCCGGAGAGATGGCCAATAGCTAAAACTTGACTAACGGGTCGTGAGATGGTGCTGCCTGTCCTCTCCGACAATAAATGATTATCCATAAGCACAGCCAGTGTGTTGTCGTTTAAGTCGAAGTCACGTTAAAGCGTCAAAACAATAAAAATAATATCACCTCCTTATAAAATGTTATATTAGTTTTGTGTCACCTTCTACTGTGAATGTTTGTGAGGAAATTTAGTGCCGATTTCAACATATTAGGTGAGTACAATGTTCATTAGATGATTCTATCCTCAAACAACAGTTAAAAATGTGCGGTGGGTTTTGTTTGTCACGTTGGCCATCTCTCCCTAGCATTTGGAAGAGATGACCAACCAAAAGTAGGGACAGATGGCCATACATTTTTACGTCTCTTTCTTCACAGTTTGGCATCATTTCCATTCTGCTGCGAAAACATGCCAACGAAGTATCAAAGAAGGAACTCGAATCGTGGAAACTATACTGAAGAAAATCTGCGGCGAGCAATGGACGCTGTCAGAAACGGTTCTTCTGCGAACGGCGCTTCAACAAATTTTGGCATTCCTAGGAAAACTCTTGAAAGGAAATTGATAAAAAATGTGTCGACGACAGGTAAAATGGGGCCGGAAAGCATGTTGGGGGAGGCAAATGAAAATAAATTGGTTTAACATATTAAGAAGGCACAAAAATGCGGTTTTCCAATGACAGTTCCAGATGTTCGAAAGCTTGCCTATAATTATGCGGAAAGTCTAAAAATCAATCACAAGTTCAACAAAGAAAAAGGATGTGCCGGTTCCGATTGGTTTAGGTCTTTTTTGAGAAGACATCCAGACTTGTCTATTCGCAAGGCTGAGGGTGTATCTCTAGGGCGAGGTGAAGGCATGAACCGTTTAGATTGGGAAATTATTTCACTTTACTGCAAGAAGTACTGGAACAAAATGACCTTTTCGACCTACCTGGATGCATTTATAATGTCGACGAAACAGGCCTTCAATTAAATAATCGTCCTGGTCATGTCTCAGCCCAAAAAGGAGCAAAGGATGTTGTCACAGTGACATCAGGGGAAAAGGGTGAGACAATATCGTGCATAGCTTGTTGTAACGCTGAAGGTTTTTTTCTGCCGCCGGTCTGTGTATTTAAAGGCAAGAGTTTAAAGACTGAGTGGACTGATTCAATGTCGCCTGGTTCACATATTGTAATGTCTCAAAAATTAGCCTACGTTACTGCAACGATTTTTTGAATTGGTTTAAAAACCACTTCTTGCCACATAAAGGAGAAGGGAAGGCATTATTAATTCTTGACGGGCATGCTTCTCACTGTTCTTGTGTTGAACTTTTAGAAACCGCTGAAGCAAACAATGTCGTTTTATTGTGCCTACCTCCGCACACTACCCATTATTTGCAGCCGCTCGACAGAGCTTTTTCCAAGTCGCTCAAGTCCTTTTACTATCAATCCTGCAGAGAGTGGATGCAGAGTCACCCCGGAAGGAAACTGGGGAGACTCCAGTTTGGTGAACTTTTAACGAAAAGCTGGAGCAAGTCCGCGACCGCTTGAAATGCTATATCTGGCTTCAGGGCCACTGGCATATTTCTCTGGAACCCCGATCCCATACCCGATCATTCTTACACAGTTGCTGATCGAATAGTAAACAGCGAAATTAGAGAATACCATAGAACCCTCACACAGACACAAGTAACGAACACTCAACAATCGAACGCTGAAGCAACACAAGAACTTAGACACCCAGTCATCATAATGGATGAGTCGATGCCATCCTGTAGCCATACTGGTATAGATCCTAGATGTTCAACTCCAGCGGAAGGGACATCTGTTCCAGATTTGACGCCTGGAAAGCTCTTAGATCAAATTAATCCCACACCTAAGTTAGTTGTTTCTGCAAAAAAACGAGCAGAGACAGTTGCTACCCTATTAACGTCTCCTGACTATATAGCGAATGTAAAAAACAAGTCCACAAAAAAATGTGAACAGACTAAGAAGGACACCCCGAAAACTGAAATTCGAAAACTAACAATTGGCCAAAAAAAGAAACGTTCGCCTTCGCCAAGTTCTGATGGGGAGGAGAATATTGAAGTTCAATATGAAGAGGAAAGTGATGCCATTTCTGAGGTGGATGAAACTGAATGTGTAGGTTGCGGAGAAAGTTATAACATCACAAAAAAAAGAAGATTGGTTGCAGTGGATAATTTGCCGAGAAGTGGTTTCATGAAAATTGCTCTTCCTATTTAAACACATGCCAAAATTGTGGTAAAACTGCGTTTAAAAAGAAGCAAGATAGTTGTTAAGGGTATTTTTTATATTTTGTGTTAATAATTAGTGTGTCATTTTCATATTTTTATGTTTTATTCGCGTTTTTATATTGTGGCCATCTATCCTTTATTGCATTGGCCAACTGACCCCACCGAACCGGGATAGATGGCCATATACAACTGATTTTTATAAATAATAATAAATAAAAAATAAAAGTGTTTTCAATGTATTCATTCACCAGTATGCTCGGATGATAGGTAAACAATGACTAAAAAATATTGTATGGAGCCTAACCCTGACCAAAAATTTACAGGCTCCTACTATGCAAAACGGTGGCCATCTCAGCCGACTTTACCATATTCAAAATATTTTGTTCCATATTTAAATGCCTTCTTTCCTGATGTTCATTCAATGTAACCGTTGGAAATCTGCCGTGCTCTCATAAGTAATTAAAAACACGAATAAATGTTTTACGATTTGGTAACCTTCGGTAAGGGAACATTCTTCCGTATTCAGTTTTTGCAGCTGTACCATTACCATTACAAAATCCATAAATAAATAAAATATCTGCGTATTCTCGGTTAGAAAATTTATGAGGCATAATGATTTAATACTCACTAGGCAAAAAGAAAATACTGTAGGAAGTTCAAAACATCAAACACTGTTTGACAAAAACTAGATACAAATGACACACACTTCAATGATGTGTCTATTCCATAGCTTACTTGAAGTATTATCTAGTTTATACGAGTACGTTTAACATTTTTTGATAAATAAATGTATTTCTCGTATTTTATTCTTGTGATTCTAAATGTAGAAGTGCATAGTTTCCAGATACATATCCTTATACAGGGTGTTCGAAATATTCGAAGCATATTGAATGAGTATGTCCAAAGTACGGCCCTGTAATCACATTTTTAGTGATCTGTACTCGTAAACATACATACTCAATTGAATTTCTAGATGCAATAAATAGGTTTTATTTCAAGCTAAAAAATAAAAAAACCTCTCCGATACCATTGTTAACCCCCAAAACGTGCATAAATTATAACTTTGACGGTATATTTTTGGTAGTAAAATTGTCTGCGGAAAAAAAAAAGGAAATAAGTTCGATTTTTTATACGCTTTCCAATTATAAAGAGCAATTTAAAAAAAAATCTATATACAGGATGTTGGTTTATGAAAGACGAGTTTTGAAATTTTTTGTTAAGCCGGACCTACATTATGTTTTTGGAGATGCTTTTGATGGAGTTTCTAGGTAATGATTATTACTTCTACCAAATTTCAAAATAATATACAGGATTACTCGGAAGTTATGAGGTTCGAAAGAAATAGGATACATTTATAAAACACCCTGTATCTCGCTAATAAAGTGCAGAAGTCACATAAATATAGGTTATTGGAAGCACTAAAGTGATCCCCATCTACAGTCAAAGTTAGGCCCTTTCCCAATGAAAACCCTGTATCTGTTTAGACATTTAAATTTAGAAAAATTGGAGAAATTTAATAAAATTAATATCTTGCTACATAAATCTTTGAAGAAGTTTTTATACTTCCCATAATACAGATGATACAAAAATGTACTTTTCTTTTCCCAAATTCTAATTATGCTATTACATGTAGTACTTTAATAATCCATTACGATACACATTTTTTATTACGAAAATACACCAATAATAAAGAGAATAAACGAAGGAGTATACGTTATAGAATTTGTTCCAATTAAACTCTCCACTCTGTATTAATTATCATTGTCTATAAATTAGTAATTCGATTTCTGTTCAAGCTAGAGATAACTGAAAATTATTCACGCCAATGATCACTAAGTTTTCATTACTACCTACTCACCATCACTAAAAAAAATAAATCAATGGCCTTTGTATCTACTAATTAGAAGAACACCTCACTTATAATTGGATTAATAGGAGCATATAAAGATGTTTTTCAAAAACTCACTGAGACGTATAGGATTAACCAATTTGGTGGAACAAGAAATCGTTGTGGGTGAGATCGTGCTCCCGCAATAAAATGTCCGTTTTATCTATCTTTTCGACCGAAAGAAAGACAAATAATTGATGAACAGATAATGAAGATGTTGGCAAACAACAGACCAGATAGTTTTTCACGTTCTCAGGTATAACTTTGGTATTTTTGGGTAAGAGAAACAAGTTTACTTAACAGGATGCCGTTTTTTCATCGATAACAATGAACTTGTAGGAATAGAGAATATGCATTTATTTATTTTTTAAATTCTTAATTCACTTTTTGCATTGTTATAGTTTATAGCCGGGTTTATAGATATTGTCTTGTATTAAAGTGCAAGAACTATATTAGAAGTACACTCAATAAAGTGTTTTTTCAAGTTCCAAGACATGCGAAAATACAAAATTGATGGTGTTTGTATTGTAGAATACATTGATATTACAAAAATTATGATACAAATAATTAACTGTCATTAAATGCGCTCTGTCTAAAGTAGTTCGCCTTATATTTGAATGCATTCTCCTATTCTTTTTAGGCTTATTTCAGAATGAAATAGGGCTATTGTAGAGAGTAGCATGACGCGACTTCGGAAAAACTTCAATGCAGTTTTTTGTTTTGGTGTTCCTAGATGCCAAAGTCACCCTCCGTTCCAAAGGTTATATATATATATGTATATATATACAGGGTGGGGCACTAAGAATGAACTATTCACTGGCGTCTTAACGGCAAATAAAATTGGAAAAAATTAGACGTAGAGTTAAGTAGATTACTTAGGACTATAATTTAAGAATATTTTGAAATATACAGGGTGCTTCAAAAAAGCGTGCCGTATCAAAGTTAGGTTCCTTTAAATGGAACATCCTGTATTTTATCACATTTTTGAATTGTACTAATAAAAATAATGTAAGTTCATTAACATTTCCCTATACCTATCTAGTTCTGTTTCCAGGATAAATCGATTTTACATAATTTGTAGACCCTCCGAAAAAATACAATAACTTCAAAATAAAAACGAATAACCACATTTGCTTTACCCTATCTCACTAAAAGCGTTTAACATTCTGTTTGCAATATTTATTGGTATGCTATAATATACAGGGTGTTTTTAATATGACAGTATAACACCAACCATTTAATACATAAATTTCTGGCTTTATTTAAATGGAACACCCTGTATTTGTTGGGTCTGTTCAACATGGGAATTCCGTACCTTTCAGTTGGTATTAGGGTTGCCTACATCTAACTCTGATAGCTTTCGAGAAATTTTAAATTAGTTTTTTAATATTCAATTATTTGCTGACATCTAGTTACCTATGACATGATGATACTCCGATGGAAAGTTTTTAAAAATTTAAAATTTGTTACTTTGACAGTAAATGCTTTGTTGTATGATTTATTATCGATAAACAAAAGGCTTCTTAAATTGGATTTTTATTAAGGGTAAGTACACTATTATTGGACATACAGATACAATAAGCTTCAAAATTAAAAAAAATAACTAGGAAGATTTTGAAGAAGGTGTTCAAAGTGACGCCCATTTTGTTGGATACACATTTCAACTCTTTTAAAAAAGTTATTGTTCACTTTCTTTAACATTTCTGGTGTTACTGTTTGAAACGCTCTCCTTATCCTATCCTTCATGTTCTCAGGAGTGGTTGGCTCTGTATTGTAGACAATACTTTTTATGTAACCCCAAAGGAAATAGTCTAATGGCGTCAAGCATGGGGATCTTGCCGGCCAAATATAAGGCCCCCCTCGCCCAATCCATTTTTGTGGAAAAATATTGTTTAGGTAGCGCCGGACAATTACACTGTAATGAACAGACGCACCATCTAACTGCAGCCACATTTTTTGTCTTGTAGCTAGTGGAACGTCATCTAAAAGTTCGGGTAGTTTGTTACGTAAAAATTTATGAAATTTTGTTCCAGTTAGTGCTCCATTAAACACTTCGGAAGTAATGCGGATTTTCGTCGTTATAGTAATGAAAATTATGTATGTTCACCAAACCGTTTTTATGAAACGTAGCTTCATCCGTAAACAGAACAAAATCAAAGAAATCTTCAGACCCTGCCACTTTCTCCATAACCCATAAACAAAACTCAATACGATTTTCAAAGTACCTTTCAAATAGGTTCTGGTGCATTTGAATATGGTAGGGATGAAATTTGTTTTTTTAATTATCCTAGCGACACTTCTCTTGCTTATACCTACTTGCTCACTAATACATCTTTGACTAGTATGTGGATTCTCAACAAGCGCACCCATTACTTCAAATCCTGAATCGTCTATAATTGAAGATTTTCGTCTAGAATTTTTCGTATATTGCACGCTTCCGGTAGTTTTGAATACTTGCAGTAGTCTTTTAAAAATATTTCTGTTAGGATAATCTCTATTTGGATACTTTTGAGCGTATAATCAACTTGCTAAAAAACAGTTCTCCTGACACTCACCAATAATTAAGATCAGATATATTCTTTCTTCGTACTTTTTCATGTTTAGCCAGGGATTAATAACTATGTCAATTATTAAAACTTAATAATACATCAACACAACAAATACAATACACACTATACAAATTTATTTGACAGATAGAATGGTGTTAAAATAATATCTATTTGAACGGCATTTCCTAGGTAACTAGATACCAGATAAGTGAATAATATTAAAAACCAAATATGGTACAAAGCCACCCACTTCAGAGGACATGAAGAATAGAATAATGCGAGCTTTTTGAAGAATAACAGCAGAAATATTAAAAAAAAACAATAATTTTTTTAAAAGAGTTCAAGCTTGTATCTAACACGATAGGCATGATATTGAATACTTTCTTCAAATTTTTTGTAAGTTTTTTCACTAATCTTAATGCAAAGTTAATGATTGTGTACCCTTAATAAAATTCTGATTTAAGAAACCTTTAATTTATCTTAGTGTTTTAAATGAAGCTCACTGTTTCTAGCTAATTCCACAATATAATAAAAATTGTTGAAGAGTAAGGGTCGAGACAGTTAATTTCTTTAATTTATCAATAATAAATCATACAACAAAGCACTTACTGTCAAAATAACAAATTTTTAAAAACTTTCCATAGGAGTATCATCATGTCATAGGTAACTATCAGAGTTAGATATAGGCAACCCTAATACCAACTAAAAGGTAATAAGTTCCCACGTTGAACAGACCCAACAGATACAGGGTGTTCCATTTAAATTAAGCCAGAAATATATGTATTAAATGGTTAGTGTTATACTGCCATATTAAAAACACCCTGTATATTATAGCATACCAGTAAATATTGGAAACAGAATGATAAAAGCTTTTAGTGAGATAGTGTGAAGCAAATGTGGCTATTCGTTTTTATTTTGAAGTTATTGTATTTTTTCGGAGGGTCTACAAATTATGTAAAACCGATTTATCCTGGAGACTGAACTAGATAGGTATAGGGAAATGTTGATGAACTTACAATATTTTTAATAGTACAATTTAAAAATGTGATAAAATACAGGGTGCTCCATTTAAAGGAACCTAACTTTGATACGGCACGCTTTTTTGGAGCACCCTGTATATTCCAAAATATTTTTAAATTATAGTCCCAAGTAATCTACTTAATTCTACGTCTAATTTTTTCTAATTTTATTTGCCGTTAAGACCCAGAGAATAGTTCATTTATAGTGCCCCACCCTGTATATATGTATGTGTTATAACGGAATTTGTAAGCACGACAGAGGGCGTATTTTTTGACGGATCGAAACCAAACTCGCTATAAAAATCGTTTAGACCAAAATCTTGGACGAGTTCGTTAATGAGCCAAACCGGCCCAGTAAAAACAAAATGGCGGCCTGTCAAAGTGGAAAAAAAATCGTATTTCCTTTGTTATTCATTTAACGCAAAAAAGTTACTGAGCTTTTCCATAGACCTTAACGCGTTCTACAACTTTTGTATTTAACATTTTTCTCTAAATCGTGCATTAAAACATTTATTGAAGAAAATTCACAAATTATAACGGAATTTGTAAGCACGATAGAGGGCGTATTTTTTGACAAATCGAAACCAAACTCGCTACAAAAATCGGTTAGGTCAAAATCGTGAACGAGTTCGTTAATGAGCCAAATCGGCCCAGTAAAAACAAAATGGCCGCCTGTCAAATTTGAAAAAAAATCGCATTTCCTTTGTTTTTCATTTGACGCAAAAAAATACTCAGCTTTTTTATAGACCTGAACACGTTCTACAGCTTTTGTATTTACCATTTTTCTCTAAATCGTACATTAAAACATTTATTTAAGAAAATTCACAAATTTACCAGAAATTTTTTTATTTTTTTGTTTTTGATTTGATGCCAGAATGTTACTTTGGTTTTTTGTACATCTCAAAACATTCTATTACTTTAGTATCTAATTTTTTATTTTGCGTTTTATGCAAACATGTTACTGAAATAAGCCTGTCCAATTGGTCCTGTGCCATTGGGATTTTTTTTTATTCTGCTTAGCTACTTGTCTTAGTACAGGGATGTTGATTTTTTGTCCTATTTAGGCACAAAACTGTACCCGATGCGTCTTGTTTATAAATGGTAATTTTTACCAAACCCAAGAATAAAAATCGAGCGGTGTAAGGTCTGGGGATCTCGAAGACCACAACTTGAAAGGGATGTTTCTTCCTATCCAGCACATATGAAATTTTTGGTTCAACCAACGACGAACATTTCTGGAATTATGGATGGATGCACCGTATAGCTGAAAATACATGTCCTGTCGCACATTAAGAGGAAGATTATAAATTGCATCCCATAATTTCCTTCGGAAAAGTTAATTAAATGATCAACATTTAAGGATTCTTTAAAGCAAAAGGGATCTACTTCCTGAGTCAATTGGTCTTTACAATTTATAACCCAATGAGGATAATCTGTGACCAAGTATCTACATTTTTGAGACTATACATTTTCATTAGTAGTAAATGTGGCGTCATCAGTAAACATACTGTAACCTTTTTCTTATTTATTTAAAAGTTTTTATTTCAACGGGTGGGATAAATGCATACACACGGTAGGTTTACTTACTTAATTTATTTATTCACTTCATTATTCACTAATTTATATTATATACACTTACATTAATTTATATAAAGACTTCACTACTTAGACTATTTACTTGTTCGCTGTTTATATCACGAGATCACTTTATAAACTCAACTTCTCTCGCTGGTCGGTCCTTTATATATTAGTGCTTTTTTTACTAGATAATTTTAGATTGCGGCTTTCACAAAAACAATCGGCTCTCTTGGATTTTCTGGTGGAAAACAGTTTCCTGCCAGCAAAAATATCTAGCGTATCGTCAATTCGAGGCAGAGGATAGCTGTCTTTCTTTGTCACGTTGTTAGGCTGGCGATAATCCACGCAGAATCTCGTAGTTCTATACTTTTTCTTGACGAGCACTACTGGAGACATCCATAGACTAGTTGATGGTACTATTACTTTATCTTCTGCCATCTCTCGAATTATTCATTCAGCTTCCTCTCTCTTCGCTCGTGGAAGTCTTCGAGCTGATTGCCTAATTGGCTTAGCATTACCAGTATCGATTTTGTGTTTGACGGCTGATGTTCTACCAGTCTTTCCTCCTTCTGGTACGAATTTGTCTCGATACTGCAAGAGAAATTCTCTCATTCTCTTTTTTTCGGCTCGATTCAAGGATTGACCAGCTACTGATAACATCTGCTTAAATCTGGCATTAGAATTGTCAGTGGTCGTTGCTTGACGTCCCTGGTACGCAAGATGTAATCCTGGTTTCCTTCTTGATGGTAACTGGGTTTATCACACGTACTGGAATCTCCTTCGCCGACGTAACCAATCCTTTTCCAATTAGTACTCCTTTGCCAACTTCTTCGTCGTGATTCCTTGGCTCCATAATAACCGGTGTACCTTCCTCCATGATTCCCTATAGCCGTACTACTGTCATGGTTTCGCTACGTGCAAGTAGAACGGTAACTTTCTGTACAGCTGCCAACAACGCACTGCCTTTATATGGATGAAGGTATACCTTCTCGGAACTCACATGAATGGTTCTGTTCCTAAAGTCTAATTGGAAACCATGTACATTCATTACGTCAATTCCCAGAATCACGTCTTCAATGTCATCTACGATTACCGTATGCGTGAACTTTTCTGCGCCAATTCCCAATTGGATGTGTGTCTCCCCGTGAACGTTGGCACTCTCACCTGTGGCGGTCCATAGTCGCAGTCTCGTTGGTAAAAGCTTCTTCTTGGAATTTATTATCTCAGGTCGTATAATGGTTCTAGTTGCTACCAGCAGAGTATATTTCTTACCATTCAATTCACCATCTACATATACACTGTCGTTGCGTCATCTGAGAGAAGCTATTAGTATGAGAGGGTCTTTGGAACGATCATAGGTCGGTGTTGCAGACCCGTTCTAGTTTTCCTGTGACTGGGGTTCTTGGTTTGCAGGAGTCCTGGGGCGCGTGCACGAACTGCGTACATGGCCTAGCTCGCCACAATTCCAGCATCTGATTGTTCTCGGCTTCTTGTCCATCATGTCCATCATACTTTTTATCAAGCTGACGATCTTGTCAAACCGGTCCTCGTCGCCTCCTTGTGGGATGGTCCTAACTTTGTTATAACCCGAAGCCTTCGTTGCTGCTTCATATTCAAGAGCAGCTGTCAATACGTCAACTAGTGTTTTGGGATGGGCTAAGCGAAGCGTTCTCTGCATATCGGGGTCACGTTAGCCATAAATAAAGGCATGGATGCCCAGACATTCCATCATGTTCTCTGGTGCTGATGGATAAGCAAATCGAACTCCACTTCATACTCTTGAAGGGCTTCGTCACGTTTCTGCCTCCGGTTCCTCAGCTGGGACTGGTATAAGTGTTCTTGATGTTCGTGACCGTATCGCATGTCTTCAGCTGCTCGAAGTCATCCGTTTCTTTCAGAGGCATCGTCTGGAGTGCATCTAAGGCATCTCCCCTAAGCGTGATAGTTGAGTTCACTGCCTTCTGTCGGACTAATTATTCACTCTAGCAGCTGCTTCAAACTATTTCACATAATTGGTCCACGATGTCTTTCCGTCGACCGTTGGGGCCTTGACTCGTGCAAAACTGCCAATGTCTTCTATCCTGGAGTTTATTTCTGGCTTGCAGGGTTTTATATGTTCAATCTTATTTTCTTCTGCTGACGTGTCTTGTGTTTTTAAATCTGCCATATTTCTCTCTAATTCCTTGATTTTCTCGTCTATCGTTGTCATCTTATTTTAAATGTTGATTTCATTTTCTCGTTCATCGTTGTCATCTTATTCTCGATTTTCTTGTCTATCGTTGTCATTTTATCCGAAATATCCGATTTTAGAGACGAAATTTTATTCTCGACGTCAGCAGCAATGTCATTTTTCAACGATAAGATATCGGCAGAAATGTCATTCTTCATAGCGGAAATCTTCTCGGTCATATTAATAGAAATATCGGTGTTCATAGTGGAAATATCGTTCTTTATAGTTGAACTCTTTTCGTCCATATTAGTAGAAATTGATGAGATTAAGGTGGAAGCCCCGTCATTGAATAGAAATGTTTCTGCGAATAGACGAAATGAATTTACATGGTTTCCAATCAGACTTTAGAAATAGAACCATTAAAGTGGGTTCCGAGGAGGTGTTCCTTCATCCATATGAAGGCAGCGCGGTGTTGGCAGCTGTACAAGAAGATACCATTCTACCTGAACGAATCGAAACCATGATAGTAGCACGGCTACAGGGGATCATGGAGGAAGGTACACCGGTTTTGATGGAACCAAGGAACCACGACGAAGAAGTTGGCAAAGGAGTACTAATTGGAAAAGGATTGGTTACGTTGGCGAATGAGATCCCAGAACTTGTGATAAACGTGAATGATTACCCAGTTACCATCAAGAAGAAAACCAGGATTGGATCCTGCGTACCAGTGACGTCTATAGTTCGTCAAGCAACGACCACTGACAATTCTAATGGCAGATGCGAACAGATGTTATCAGTAGCTGGTCAATCGTTCACGTTTATCACACGTACTGAGATCCCACTTCTGACACCTATGTAAAGTTTATCTTATTTATTTAAAAATTCAAAAGTTTTTATTTCAACGGGTGATATAAATGCATACACACGGTAGAATTTATCTATTCACTTCATTATATTATATCATATACACAGTATATTCACTTACATTAATTTATATAAACACTTCACTACTTAGACTACTTGTTCGCTGTTTATATCAAGAGATCACTTTATAAACTAAACTTCTCCCGCTGGTCGGTCCTTTATATATTAATGCCTTTTTTACTAGATAATTCTAGATTGCGGCTCACACAAAAACAATCGGCCCTCTGGAATTTCCTAGATAAGACTGGTCACAAAAACAGTGTCTAGATAAGATAATCATAAAAAATCGTGAACAGTTCTAAGTAAACCCTACGCATGCGCCAAAATTTTAACTTTCATACATGGCTTAGACGGAGTAGGATTCTGGTTGTTGATATTTCATAGCAATACTTTTTTCAGAAAATGTCTAAAATGTACGTTTCTCCGACCTCATTATCTGCGTCTCCAAAAAACAAGATTTACGATACACCCTCTCTTCAGCTTATTTAATAAATAGTATGCCAACTAAATAGGTAAGTTGAGAATTGAAGTTTTGTCCATTTTATCGACCTCTTTCTAGCAGCACTGCTAATACCGATCACATGGGATCCTTATAACGACCTATAGAAAATATTTGTACGTTGATGCGTTCGCACAAATGTGCTAATAATAACAATTTTATTTCGAGTGATAAATATACTTATTAAATAATAGAAATAAGGTTATGACATGAAATGGGCATTCTTAAAAAACACAGTCACAAAAAAACCTAACTAAAAGGAAATCAGCTATTAAGTCTGTAAGTAACTATTCGCGTATTTAGGTAACCAAGTAGATATATCAATATTTAAGTACGTACTTATTACTTAATATTCGATTGCTGTATATCTGCAACTTCTGGTAGAAAGTAAATGCTTCTTTTATTTATTAAAGTAGTAGATTTAATATCTGCTACAATATCGTTATCAAGGTAGGATGGATGGAGGTGTTAAAAAAGAATAAATAACTACTGCAATTGTCAGTGTTATTTGATGCGGATTTGTTTGAATAAACGGCAAATTCAGAAAGAAAATTATGATAAGGGTTTAATATTACCTTTATGTCACAATGGAATTTTAAGTGATTTTTCAGATATTGCTGGACATTTTGGAAAGCAGCGACTTTTTTTTTTTGAAATAATCATTCTTTGAAATTGGTCCTTTTCATCATAGTTGTATTTATACAAAATTTGATATGCCATTTAAAAGATTGCTCCAACTATTTTCATTTTGCTCATACTGATCCCAGTTTATTGAGGTCGTTTCTTGTAGATTCTTCAAACTCCAGATATTTTCTTGTTCTAGTTCAATTGTAACATTCAGACTTACCTAAAGCATTAAGGAATGAATCTGTGTCTACTTTGAAATATATTTTATTTTAAACCAATAATCAGCTTAAACAGTCACTAAATTACCTACACAAAGTATTGTTATTAATTAACACAGGTATCTTGAACAGTAATTTAGTTAACAGCTACACAAGTCCCTAAAAGAAATTAAAACGTTGATTAAATATATAATTAAAAGTTAATGTATTGTTTACTTACCAGTACTGGATAATGATAAAACTCATCAAACTGCTTCTTTCAATGCAATGTTTATATTTGAGAGTGGTTACATTTCGTAAACAGTTCATACAACGAGTACACAAAGTTTTAGAATGGCTTCAGACATAAAATAAATAAACTTTGTCGTTGATTTTAGTCGTCGTTTGGTAATACCTTTATTGCGAACGCCTTATTGAATTTTGTTTTGTTTTTAATGTCATTTACAATGACAGTCATAATAGGTACTACATTTGATTAGATTGACGTTGACACTTCACTAAACAGGTTGAGTACTACATAAATCTGAAATTCACTAAGCCAGCTCGGTTGAGTTCGAAGTTCGTTTTATCTATTGGAGATATTCCATTGGTCAGCGGAAAATAAGAATATATCATAGGGATTATCAGAACTTGATTGGCCGTTAAGGTTTACAAAAACTTGGAGTCCGTTTAGTTTCGGGTTAACTGGTCCGGTTTTTGGAATATCGAGAAGGAGTAGCGAATTTTAGGGTTTCGTTTGCGGGCATTGTTAAGAAGCCGCTCTCTGCTGTTGTGAATTGGGGAAAGAGGTTTTCCTTTAACAACGAGGTAAGCGTACTAAGCAATTTTCTTAAAATAGTACAGTATTTGAGTGGTAAATTAATTTCAGATTCGCCGACCTAGCCATTTTTGTCCACGGTATCTGTATTTTCAAAAGCAAGTCACACGTTCGATGCTGCAATATTGGACTTAACCACATGGCATATTTGAGGGTTTCGAAGTAGCATACATCTACGCCTTTATAAAACGTCTAAAGTTTTTTCAGGGAGGAGGTCCCCGAGGAAACGACGTTTTAAGCGATACGCCACCCTGGAGTCTGTTACTGCATTCCAACTTATCAAAATCCACTGGGAGAGTGCACCGGCATATTTTTATTACCACTAGTTTATTACGTGATATTACCTTCTTATAATAGTACAGTGTTCTATTGGACTTTTCGTAATTTAAATTCATGTGTTAATTATTAAATCTCCCAACGGGGGTTTAATTTGTTTTTTAATCTTCCGTAACCTGCCAAATCTAATTTTTTCTGGTATAAGGCATTTGCTATATCTATGTATATATAGTTTTCAACTTGAATAAACTGTCCGGTTATTATGGTTTTTATTTACATTTAATGCACCTAATGCGTATTTCTGTTTTTTCATCATAAATAGTTGATTACATGTGCCTGTAAACTTATTTGATTAAAACAAACCATATAGTGAGGTTCTGATTTCCATTTTTTTATTAATATCATTATGGTTACAAAGTTAAGTTGAGTTTAGAAAATAAGAGAGTGGTGTATGTAATTCCTTTTTTTTTGAAAAACTACCAAAAAATAAGAGGCGCCCTATTCCTGTCAATTCTTGTGACTCGCAAGATCCTGCGACCACTGCTCACCAGAACGAAGAGCCACCGGAGGTTTGTAACTCCAAAAACGAGTTACACAATATAAAATTGATTTAAAACAATTTGTGCTTGGAATAACGCTTCCAAAGCGGTTCTAACATTTTGTTTTTCAAAGGAAGTATTGTTAAATTACATTCTTCCAATTCAACTATCTTATACAGTATTTTTTACATTTGCTAGACAATAATCCTCAAGAACTGTTAAATTCCATGCTTAAAACGAGTGTACCGCAACATTTGGATTACGCCAACTGTACTCTCTATATTGACTGCTGACATTGTCTCCTTTTTTTCGATCGGCGTCTCGTCTTCATTTGGTATTCATGAGACAATACCCGCAATTTTTTTGTCTCATCTTCGATAAACAACAATTTACACTGAATTAACCACCCACAAGTTCAAAATCTTCTAATTCCACCCGTGACGACAAAAGTGCATTTTTTCTGCATACCGAGCGATCAACAGAATATTAAACAGTAAATTCATTCACGACGAGATAAAGCGGATTTAAAGGTGCATCATAGTGTCGATATTGTGGAACGGTTATATGGAACGGTATTTTTGTGCGGAACTAAAGCTAACATGAATGTATTATGTCATAATGTATATTTAAAACAATAGCTGCTACAAGCATATCTAAAGAACGCGTTTGTCATATTATATTGATGAAAGAATTAGGATTTTGTAACAGTTTGAACATCATTTAACGACAGTGGCTTTATGGTTCTCAAACTTTGATTTATCTTAGGGCTTTGTCAGTAAACCGTGAACTTGTTCAGTTGTAGGACAATATTTCAGTTCAAGTAGGGTAGACTGGGCACGGTTGTGACAATTTTCAATGGATCAGCGCTAATTTTGTTAATATGCCACTAAAACGGAAGAAATATGCCTTTTATGGTAAAGTGTACATTTATCTACGCAAAAATACAAAAAATTTACACCTAAGTACAATCCTTAACTAACACCAGCAAATCTGAAAAAAAGGAAAAATGTCACAACCGACCACACTCCAGGGGCGGTTGTGACAGTGCTTGGGGTCGGTAGTGATAGATACAAAAAAAACGGTCTATAATCACTTATATTGCAAAAAAATATATCACATCAGGCAACATAAATCTTCTGGAAAAACTTAACATCAACGAAACAAAACAAATAAAGTCTAGGACAACAACAAAACCTAGAAATAGAAGGCATCTAAAGTTCGTTATCAGTTATAAAAACTGAAAAAATAAGATATCGAGTCCAAATCAGACTCATCACAGTAATGACAAATATAATGGCGACTACTACCTGCGCACTTTAAGTAGGAGCACAGCTCACATTTTCCTAAGCATTTGATCCATCCAGCCTTACTTTCAGAATATGCGCCCATACAAATTATACAGAAATACTATTCTTCATGCTATGACGATGGTGGTGTCTTCCTTTTCTTTTCTTTTTTTTTCTTTGCTGTTTGCTTTTTTTTCTTTCTTTTGGTTCAGTAAGATATTTTTACCTGCTCAGCCTTCAACCTCCTCTGTTTTTCTTCATATTTTTGTCTAACTGCCTCTTTTTTCAGGCGTCACGTATATACGGTCGATTTTTTGGTTCTGGAACCATTTTTTAGGAACCTTTAGAAAAGGCCGAATAGTTTCAGGCGAAAAAACAGGTGGCGTGATTGAGGATCACGCAGTTGGTTGAAAATCGTTTTGATTAGGAGTTGAAGATTCGCCCAATAATGAAGCTGAATGTCGATCCAGTTTTGTTCTTTCCATCGTCAGGGTTTGGTACGTCTGTTTCAAGGAAGGTGAAAAATGGAGTTCTTGTGTCGATGGTATTTCATTGTTAGCTACAGAAAACTTTTCTTCAGTGTCAAAATTTGGTCTGTTTGTTATAAAAGAAGATTCTGCAGGATTAGTCTCTCCAATGTCAGAGTTTGCTCTGTCCGTTACAAGAGATGGTGCTGCTGGGCTATTCTCTTCAGTTTCAGATTTTGGTCTGTCCGTTATAAAAGACAGTACAATGTCAATTTCTTGGGACAGATTACGATTATACGGATAAATACCAGTATTGCAAAAACCAGTCTGAATGTTCGCTTGTGTAGAAAGCCAGAGGCATGGCAGTTTTGATCACTCCTAGTATATCGTAAATTGTCATAGTTTTGTCATGGTGACTCCGCAGCCATTCATCGCAAGCAGTACTTATTGCTCTTTTAAGGGTCCAAAAACAGATTGATCTAAGGCTGCAATTTATGCGAGCAGTGTGGAGGAAATGAAAGCAAAGTGATTTCATTTTCTTTACATCGATAGCAAGACTTTATCCGTTGGGGAAGCATTAGAAAACTTTTTAAAATGTTCGAGAAACTCTAGGAACGATGCATCTTGCATCCAGCCAGAAGGATTTTCAGTCCCAATCCTACTGGTCCATCCCAAATAAAATGTTCGTGATAAAGAACCCGTGGAAATATGAATAAAGGAGGGATAGTAATGCCCAAGCCATTTACCACAAAAGCGACTACGACTAATGTGCACCAATTTTTCAAGCCGACCTTTCAAAAACATTAGTTCCTTACAGCACTGTTTAGTAGCAATAGATTCAGTCTCAGTGGTTGAAAGAGAGATTATGGACTGTTTCCTGGACCACCATGTTACTGGTCCGCCAGCATAAAAGATCAATTATCCTGTTGTATACTTCCTGCAGTGAGTGCACCATCTTAGTCGAAATTGCTGAATCCGAAAAGCTCAAAATCTTCACCACTCATGGTCCTGTAGCTGATCCCTTCGTTGATATATGTAGAAAGGTATTTTATTGTTTGTTCGTCAACATTAACATCCTGTTTCGATGGTCCTTTCAGATGACCACTTGCATATCCAACAACATATGATATGTGAGGCCTGGTGCGATTGCACATATAATTTAATTTTCTTAATAATTGTAAAAGGTGAACCTGCTACAACAAAGGAGAAGAAAAGTCGTGAAATTTGGCTCATTGATTATGTTCAAAAACGTATAACGATAACGGAAGATTATTTCTCATCATTACTAGATTTCATTGCAAAAAGCAACTGCATATGAGAAAGGAAAAAGTGCTTTTTCTTCAGGACACTGTAGTGCCCGTCATACCAGAACAGTTTATTCAAATACTCATTTATATAGACGAACCCTGTATGTTAATTGTTATGAATGTAACTAACAACTAGGTTACGAATGTTATGCTGAGACAATAAATATGTGTAGTATTAAAACTATACTGTAATAACAAAAATACTGTACACACAATATATCTCGATTATTATGATTGACTCGATGAAGTCCAAATAGATCAAGGTGAAGCTCAACATGTGTTCAATTTATCACCTCATTATTTCCAAACCGTATAACACTTTGAATTGGTTGATCATGCACCAAATTCTCCAGTGACTGTTTTCTGTTTTCTATGCCTTGTTTATTGGTTAGGTCGGAAAATTTTGAAACAACCCTCAGTTAAGAGGGGCCTTACGTTTTAGGAACCTGAAAACAGTTGGCACCCGTGATTTGCATCAAAATTTAGGTCATTTTGTACACAACAAATCTAAAGAACGCAGGGAAATTGAGTGTTGAAATTTTAACACAATATAACTTGGACCTTTGTCTTGGGGATCAGGTATTTTGGTTGAGTTTTATATTGTTATAAAAAAGATATGTCATTAAGTGATGGTGTGATTTTGACAGTTTTGACATTTTGTGGTCACCAATCTGGACACCAAAACCTGATCCCCAAAAGGAAGCCTAGAGAATTCGATTCTGAAAATATGAAATCTCAAATCATTGTATTTTTTGAGATTTGTTGTGCGCAAATTTTTGCAAACGAACATCTTTTTACTTTAGTTCAACCGCTCCACCGTCTTGATGCATGGCGCTGTATAGAACAATGACAGAAGACAACGGTAAATTCATAGACAAATAATATTATAACTTTCTCTATGGGTCAAATATTGTGTTGTCATATGTTTTGTGTTCATAAAAATATCCCAAATTTATAGTTTACTGTGTATTGTATTTGTGAGTGATTATAATTAAGTAATTTCCATGCTAAATAAGTAAATTTGTGCTTCGTGAATGCTATTTATATTTACTCCACAAGATTGTGTTGAGTGCTTCATGCTTCGTTGCAACAAAAATGCACTTTTTGCACTTATTACACAAATAACTACTTTTTAATGTCATTCTTATTTATTGTTGGTAAATACATTAAAGTGATTAAATATATTATGTGAGAATGATTTTGAGTTTTTGTTCTTTGGAAAAAATATATCATGTTTATATCTGATAATAGTAACTGTGATTCCGCTTAAGTTGAATTTTATTGTTGTGTTTTTCTAGACAAATTTTGTTCTTCATGAGGTCAATTATTTCGCTTATTGTATTTGTTTGTAAATTCAGTTTTGATGCAGAGTGGAGGCATTTTATTTCAAGTAGTGCATCATCACCTACAAGCCCTAAAATATTTTATCAATAAATGTATGTCATTTAATGTGCAAAAAGAATTTATAACACATGGTAATTATTTGTTATGTTAAATATATTTACCATCAGGAGAAGCACCTAGAAAACCGTGTTGAACATCTACTCACAATCCTTAATCAACCACCACAACATTTTGTACTTCAAAAATGCTCTTAGCCACTTTTTCCTTAAGAGTTCCATACTCCATTACCTCCGTCTTTTTAAGAACAGTTTTAACAAGAGAATGACAAGGTGTATTTGTTTTTCTCTTAACAACCTGTCCAAAGATTTCATAAGAAATTAGGATGGTTACCACTTTTTAGCTTGCCTCAGCCTATGCACCATAGGTAATAGTAATTGTTGAATAAAATTGATAAATGAAGTAGGTAACATTATATTTTAAAAATCTTTGAACCATAAATATTTTAAAACTTTGTCTAGTCAATAGTCAAAATTTCCTTGCAAAAAATCAAAGAAAATGAGAAACCAAATTATTATTAGAGGATGACTTAGTAATAGTCTTAGTTATTGATATTAAAAAAAAATTGTAAAACAAAGGACGACTAAAAAGTTAATTTTGTCTACTTGTTGCACTTCGGGGGCTGTATCGAGTTATACACATAGGTTTTCTTTTCTAAAAACCATTTTTTTGTGTTGTTCTTGCTGAAAAACGTAAAAACAACTAAAAAAAATACAAAATTCCAACTTTTTTTGGGTAAACCTATACTTTTCTCGCATATTAGATGGGTTGGATGGAAAAGTAATAATACAAAAACAAAAAAAATATGTACCATTCAGGTGATCACACATATGTGTATCTGTCATGGAAAGAAGAGAATGAACCAACTATTTTTTTGTATAATGAAGGAAAAATGTTTCAGTTCCAATCTCCACAACACATATGATCAATCTTTGCAAACAAGGTAGAAGCAAACTTGTACATGTTGATTGTATGTTTGATATTGTACTGTATATATCGATCTCCCCACAATATATACATTATTATTAGTCATTACAGATCTTTCGCTTTAAATTTTTCATTAGTTGTTATAGTTGCTTTGTAAGTTTTTTAAACGTTTGCTATTTTAAATTTAAATTTCTCACTGTACCTTACTTTCCTCTTTCTATTAAATGTAAAGCATTGTATTACAAGTAAATATTTCTTTGTATAATAAATTTGGAAACTCTTTGTTTATATTATTTGTTTCTAGATAAAATTGAATATATTTACACATGTAGTTGAAAAAAAGAGCCTACATGTCAAATGAAATTTGAAAGCAACCAACAGGAACTCTGAAACTGATACAAATATGATTAGATTGAGGCAAAGTTGTGACATGACGTTCTGTGTTTTCAGACTAAATGGCCTATTTTAAATCATGTAAATTTGCAACTTTTCCGCAGTTTAATTTTCTTAGCATGAAACAAAAAATTGATAATCATGAAAACATTTTATTATGTTAATATAAATGGTACAAATATTGAAAGGTAGAATGTTTTTAAAGTATGTATATTTTTCTTCCATTCTTAATTTCTAGCAATTTCCGCAATGCTGTCACTTGGTATCCATATTATTAAATAGCACATGTCCTTTCATGCAATATGTAATGCACCTTGTATCAGGTTATAATAGTTATATTTATTGAAATTGACTGTCTCGACCCTTACTTCGTGGAATATGCTATATATTTTTTTCAATTATCATTATTATATATTCATCAAAATGAATTATGCAATTCTTGTCTTTTGAAAGCGGTTTTAGTTTTTCTTCATTCAGATACTTCAAAGGTCACTTCACTTCAATTAAGCATTTTTCGCTAACAAACCCATATTATCATTAAAACAGGGTTTCAAGAAAATGTTGAAAGATGGTTTGAAGATACTAGAACAAACCATCAGTATTATTTATCTCATATTTTCACATTAATCAAATAATCCAGTAAACATAACCTCAAACAGCTTTTAAAATTAAAAAATACGGATTGCAGGATAATTCACATTATCATAACTATAATTTTTGATATCGAGTCGATACGATTACGTACTTTTTAACAATTTATTCCTTTCAAAAACATTCATGAAACTCTTAAATAATCAAAAATCTACACTCAAATGAAAATTATGTCCACAGATTATGTATTATGTCAACAAATTTTGTTTGGATCCGTGTATATAATATTCTCTTATCTATGCACAGGTGTGGTGTGGTTTGGATGCAACATAAAAAACAGAGATAAGGTTTCTGTACTCACGAGAAGTTGAAATATTTAAAATCAAAACATTCGAACAGAGATGCGTTTTTTTGAACCGTCAAGAGTGTAAAGACAGAGAGAGAAAATATGTTGAATAAGTAAAAGCCGATTCAGTACTACTATCGACATCTATCGTAAATATTTTTAACCAAATAATTACTACATTAGTAACTAGTATTGTGTAGGTTTTTAGGTTTATATGCCTGTGAGGAGGCCCCTCTTAAACTATAGCAAAAGTGTTCTTTCTCTTCCTTAAGGTGTGAAAATTTTTAATTACAAACAGTTTTTTTGAACATTGAAGTCTCATTAAATCCAACAATATGTACACTAGGTTCTCTAGATCTCAATAAAAACTTAGATATTTTTTTGATGAAGGATCTAACCGATCATATGGCTAGCTCAAACATAGATCTATTGACTTGAAGTTGATATTTCCGAAGGATGACTGTCTAGTTCTTTGTCATGTATCAAGAATCCTTTCAGTAAGTGACAATATGTTTGTCTTATATCCTGTTTTAATGTTACGAACCTGAAGTCTCAGAATTAGTTTCTTTGAGGTTTTGAAGATGGAATTATTTTTTGAAGTTTACCGCTACGTATATTGCTTGAAGATCTTCATAGACGTTAATTGAGGGTTGTTATATCTTTCTATAATTGGTTGGTGATTTTACAATCTGCCCATGTTGTGCTTTGGAGATATGATTTGATGTACATTTTTAAATAAAATTGCCCAAACATTTTCCTAAAATTGACAATTATATCCTAAATTATTCACGAAATATGAAGAATATAAGCACAGGCTTAGAAATACCAGGACTTGATTGACCAGCTAGAAAATCCCATGGTATACAATAATTGTCTTTATGTGCTCCGTACATCTAATAATGGAATAATATCGCATAATAAAAATTATGGTAAGGTAACGGAGAAAGAACATGTAACGGGAATGAAAGAGGTGTAGAGGTTGTAGAGTTTTATCATCACTAGATTACAATCTACCTGATGAACCGTAACCGCCAGTATAATGGTAACAAACAATTAGTCATTTATAACATCATCCAACAAACTGAATTGTAATTTGTGTAACAATAATCAAACTTTAACTATTATCCTGAATTTACAAAGCTATCCCCATCTAAGAAATTGGATACTGCAAAACGTTTACGCCTATGCATCAATTGTACAAGAGTTCAAGAGTGCGAGTCTGCAGATTGTAGGAAATGTGGAAAAATACATCATACATCACTTCATTTCCCAAATTCACAAGAAAATTGAAATCAAATAGATGTTAATGAATTTACAATTAATAGTCCAGGAGCTTCAGGTACAATTTCAGACTCAAGTAACACACAGATTAGTATGACAACTAGACTTCCTACATCATCCCAGATTCTACTTTCTACAGTCCTGGTTACTGTTTTTGACAAACTTAAAAATCCACATCAGTGCAGGTTATTACTTGACAGTGGAAGACAAGTAAATTTTATTTCTGAAAAACTGTGTAACACTCTAGAACTAAGCAAAAGACAAATTGACATTTCAGTAACAGTAATTAGTCAAATATCCTAGAATGTTCAATCTTCAACCTTACTAAAATTTGAATCAAATATCAACAGCTTTACAAAGTCAATAAACTGTATTATTTTACCCCAAATTATAGGCCAATTGGGATGGCTAGTTTCAGGCCCCATATTTATTAATAATCAAAAGATTCTCACACACCACTGCCCTCTCTCCACTAATATCCTAGAATCTCAGTTTACAAAATTTTGGGAAATTGAGAAAGTTCCAAAGACTTTATACATTTCTGATGAAGAAAGGCTCTGTGAGGAACAATACAAAAACACAACGACAAGACACAATGACGGACGATTTATAGTCACAATACCACTGAGAAACAATCCTTCTGTACTTACTTGGCGATTCAAAAAACACTGCCATTCGCCGTTTTCTGAATTTAGAAAATAAACTTGGTGAGAATCTTGACATAAAAATACAATATCACAATTTCATTGACGGATATATACAAATCGGTAAAATGTCTCTTGCTAATTCTCATGTTGACGATTCAGGATTCTTCCTCCCATACCACTGTGTCTTGAAAGATAGCTCAACCACAACCAAATTACGTTTGTTTTTGACATCACTATGGTTGGCCCTAATATTCAAGACAACAAATTTTACATTCTTTTAAGGTTTCGAAAACATAATTACGTTTCGAGCGAAAATGTATCGCCAGTACTGGTTACCCAACCACAACTACCATAAGAATATGAGTTGAACCACCAGCATCAACTACATTTGTGCAGTTACTTTGCGATATTGTAGTTACAAAATATGTTTACAACTAGTCAATTCGACTATAGTATATTATGCAACGATCATGTAATGAAGGTTATTAATACACGAGCATTAACCGGGATACGAAACGAGCCGAAGGCGAGTTTCGTATGGTCTATGCGAGTGTATTAATAACCATTACATGAGAGTTGCATACACTATTTTTTCTACGACTGATAAATAATAAAATGAAAACAAGAATTAATTTCAAACCACTTTGATAAAGAGAAATATACAAACAATGCAATTAGTTTTTCTTTCAAGAAAATACATTATATTCTAAAAAAAAATTTAAACCCGCCCAGGATCTGATCCACGATCTGCAACGAACTCATGCGCCAAGACCACTCACAAGCGTTACCAACTAAGATACGAAAAGTTGTATGAAAAAATACACACATTATGCATATAGAAATTAAATCATTGTATCAAGCGGAAATAAACAGAAAGGTTGATAATTTCTGGTGGTGTACAAGATAATTCTTCACTACTCGACATGTTTATAGTTATCTACTTTTGACGCGTTGTGAAATGTCAAATAGGTAAGTAGGTATGTAGAAACAGACCACTTGATTATCCCCAAGTACTTGTTTCTATTGGCCGAAAATTCGTTTCATAATGAAAAGTACGTATTTTTATTGGCCAAAATCTGTATCGAAATGAAAATCCGTTTTAAAATGAACAATATTAATGAATCTGAAGCAGATATTTAATTCGCGTATTATAATACGGGAGTAGAAAAATGTCTATTACGCAATAGTATACTCCCATATATCCTACAATGTCATTTTCTGGGAGGGAGGGGGGTCGCAGCCAATGCCTCAAGGGTTTTTGATTCTAAAAAAAGGATCATCCGTCTGATTTTTAATCTACATTATAGAGTAACATGCAGAAATCATTTTAAAGATTTCGGTATTCTAACATTTTATTCTATTCACATCTACAAGTGCATATTATATACAAAAATTAATTTCCATGATTTTAATCTTACTTCTGATTTTCAAGCAAAACCTTAAATTTTTTTCAATTGTCGAATGTTTTTATGATGTGTCAGAGTTATTAAACAAACGATTTTAATGTAACTGTCTGATATGTAAGTTATATTTAATGTAAAATCCCCTTTTTTGTATTTGACCTGCCCTATAACATGTACTACGATCGAAAAGAATGAATAAAGTATTATTATTATTATTTTATGTTTGTGCCATTAACCGAGGCAATGTCATCGCACAGTATAACCATGTGTCTTGGTTGGTTGTTCATCCACATTACTAGGAGGCGGTCGATCATTCAAATAATCGCATAAGAAGTCTGCTTCGGTTAAAACATCTCGATAAAATGGATGTATCCCACTTTTTTTCAAACCTGCACTTATATCGGAAGGCGTCATGCTTTTCTCATAAGCTGTGTTCACTAAAGAAGCTGTTTTATAAATTGAAGCTGTTTTCCCATCCAAGAGTCAAGAAGTACTTTATAATAAGTTTTAAATGGCCCAAAAACCGCAACGACCAGTGGTTGGATTTTATTGGATGAATGGGAGGTAACGTCAAAACTGAAACATCATTTTCCTTATATAGCATGAGAGCTTCCAGTCACAAAGTAATAGAGTAGGGTTCTCTCCAGAACTGAAGGTGTGGCAAATGAAATGCTTAATAACTTAGACAAATTAGTTCTGTCATCCAACTGGTAGGGGACACTAAGCCTTGTGTGCCTGCAAGTGCTCCTCGAGTCATGTGCTCCTTAAAATGTACACGTGGAAGAATCATGACTGGAGGAATAGTGCAGCCAGATGCAGAAATTATGGATACTGTGGTAACGTTAGTGCCTTTTTCTCCATTTGTAGCATTGCACACGTGCTTGACACCTTTATTAGTTAATATTGGTTGGGAATTCTGTACATTTGATGTTGCCGCTTCATCCAAATTGAACACCCTTGTCCCATCACCAAATTCTGGATGATATGTATACAACGTTTCCAAATTATTGAAGAACACATCTCCATTTTTTTTGCTGAAATAAGTAGCGCGAGTCAAGATGCAAGCTTCAGGGTTTCTTAGGCGGAGTTTAGGGTGCCTTTTCAAAAAATTGTAAAACCAGTCAATGTCTGCTACTTTCTTCTTTCCCATGATGGAGGACATGGCATTTTATTCATCACAGTCAAAGTCGATCAAATTTGTATGATATACATGTATAACCTAGAGACGAAAATCTCTTCTACGTAAAATTTTAGTTTCACCGCGCAAAACCACACTACAACTCGTGGAGTCTGTCACGCAACTAATGTGAAGGGGACAATAGCTGGATTGGATGGGGCGGCCCTCAGTGCTCTCTGTCAGAATCCCGTTGCACTAGACCTTTCGGTTCGGTCGGTGCAACGACTGCTTTATTGTGCCCCGTGTTCCATTGTGCCCCACCTTCCCCTACTTGATTGATGATTGTCAACAGGGTGACATTGCACTGCAACCTTAAGGTCTATCATAGCGGTTCTCATTGCCACCTACTTCTACAATCCACGTTCCTGTTCCAGAGTTCGAATAAACTCCAGTATTTGGAATGACTTCAAGAAGGTTAGCCCCTGGCTCATGCAAGTTTCTTGTCCAAAGCATTTTTTGCGTTGGATTTCTACGGTGATGCATTCTAGAACTAGGTGATCCGGGATTTTCTCTCGTCCCCTCCACAGAATCTGCACTTGTCAGTTTCTGCTAGACCTATTCCTTACTAGTTGTTTCCTGAGGCGGCAATGTGCTGTATGAAGCCTGTGAGAAAGTGTATCTCAGTTTTGTTGATACCCAAATACTTTTTGTACTTGGCAGTTGCAAGGTTCTGAAGGAACTTTTTTAAGAGATTCAGCTCGGGAAGGCTACCAGAGTGCTTCTCTTTTAGTTTCTTCTTAATTATAGAGGCATTTTCACCTACGACAGAGAGAGGCTCGGGGCCAATAAAAAACGTACGTACTCCTTTCCTGGCCAGTGTATTAGCCTCTTCATTCCCTATGGTTACTGATTGACCAAGAACCCAGAATCCCAGACTAAAGATGCCCTGTTATTCTTTCCTATTTCCTAGGACACTTACGCGTCAAGTTTCCGATGTTTCATTATTTATGTTCCTTCGATACATACCTATAAGCTCTCTATAAAGTATGTGCAAATAATGAAGTGGCAACCTTGACCTATTATCTAGAATTTTGGAATAATTCACTTTTCAACAATTGGTATGGTAGATTTTGGACGTTACTAAAAAAAATTCTAAGCTCACCGAATTATACTTCGCTAGAACTACTAAATTCACGATAGTATTGATTTCTATAGATATATGAGCAGTAAGGGATCCATTTAGGCTCTTGTATTATTGTTTGTTCTCATTTATTTCTGCCTCTTGCCACTAGTCTCCAGTTTTTAATTCGTTTGTCTTCTAGATCTATTTTAACCATTCCACTGTATTGTAATGACATAAATTCATTATTATAAAACTCGATTCAAGAAACCAGTTACCGCCGCGATGACGAGATACCCCACCAGAACAGCAGAGCCCCACCGCCAGGATGCGCACGAAGAATCGACGGTGGAAGGGAAAGAGACTTCCACCACTACCATCACGATGGATATAAAAATGCGAACCAACAGACGAAAATACGACTTTACGGACTCCAGCTCCTACAAGTTCAGTCGCCTCCCTTAAACGCTTTGCATCATCTTTCGCCGAGTGTTGTACTAAGTCGGAGTATTGATCCTACTTTATACATCATTCATTAGAACGGCCGTTGGTTTCTGGTATTGACGGAAACGAGAACGATTGTTCAAACTGTTAGAAGAATTTCGGTGTGGTACTGACACACTGAAAGCTCTACAGTATCCCCGTAGGGAAGCACCGTTAAGCCGGGTACTGACTGGCTATAAACGATCGCTTTAACTGTTAGAATAATTTCGGTGTGGTATTGACACGCTGTAATAACTACAGTCCCTGCACGTAAAAGTATTCGTTAAGCTGGGTACTGACTAGCTACAAACGATACTCTCAAATCTTGAGACTAAAACCGAAAGAGTATTGATCCGCTGGTTGCTCATATCCCTGACTGACTGAACGTTCCACAGGACATAGAGAGTCTCGTACACCGTCGAGGATATCGCCGAAATCGAAATATACACCGCTCTAGTTCCACCTACGTGCTATTCGGACCATCAGTACCTATCAATCGATGAAAGGATACGGACCGTCGAAGCGTGACCTCCAAATATTTACGTACCGGAGAATTATATAGAATATTGAATTTTAATTTATTTTTGTCGTTGTAAATATTATTTTTTAGAAACAAATCAGTTAATTTAATGGAACTCTGTCTCCTTTGGGCTTACCTGGGCAATACGCTTTACAGTATTATTTCCTTCCCATCCCCCAAACGCCTCTCCTTTTATTCTCTGGTATCGTCCATGCTAGTGTTTGCTCATTTCATGCATTTCCTTTCTATAATGATGCTCGAGCCATTGGTTGCTACGTATTTTTATTAAGAAAAATCTGGTATATAGGGACATTAGATTTAAAATTCATATATCTTTCAGACCAGATAATTTTTGTATACCAATTTGTGATAATTTTTCCTTGTGAGTTGTGGGTGATATTAATATCAAGGAAATTTATTGATTTATTATTTTCTTGTTCAATTGTAAATTGGATTTTATTATTATAGCAGTTGAATTTATCAAGCATATAATTTAATTTATTTTTAGGTATACAAGCAATGCAATCATCCACGTATCTTTTAAAAAATAAGGGTCGAAAATCAAGATCATTTAATACATATATGCTTGATAAATTCAACTGCTATAATAATAAAATCCAATTTACAATTGAACAGGAAAATAATAAATCAATAAATTTCCTTGATATTAATATCACCCACAACTCACAAGGAAAAATTATCACAAATTGGTATACACAAAGTATCTGTTCTGAAAGATATATTAATTTTAAATCTAATGTCCCTAACAAATATAAACAAAAGTGTTGTTAACAGCCTAACAGATACAGCCATAAAGCTTTCACACCCTATAAACAGACCAAATAATATTAAAAAAATTAAAAACATTTTAATAAAAATAATTACCCAAAAAAGTTTTTTGAACCTATTATTAGAAATAGAATTCCAAATTAACGAATAACAACACAAAACAGAATAACTACAACCACAATAGTAATGATAACAATATTACAACAAATCCTAATAACAATATTACAGCAAATCTTAACAACTATAATGATAACACAAATTCAAATCAAAAAGTGGATTATAAAAACAATAATAATGATGATAACGATAATCATAAAAATAAAAACATATATATTGCTTTACCCTACATCCCTAATGTTAACAGAAAAATTAAGAATATTTGCAAACCTTTCAATATACAAATTGCCGACAAACCACTAAATCAAACTAAACAATTTTTCACAAAATTCAAACCTGCTTTTCGAAAAATTGAAACACCTAATACAGTTTATAAAATGAAATGTAACAACTGCAACCAATCATATATAGGACAAACCTCACAATACTTGAAAAATAGCTTACGTAACCACCAAAATGATGTCAAGAATTTAAAAAATAATACAGCTCTGTCCAATCATTCTTTTGCTACTGGCTATAAATTTAATTTCAACAATTTTCAGATTTTGGATACTGAAACCAATTTTCATAAAAGATGTATCAATAAAATGATTCACATTAAGAAAACTAACAATTCACTCAATTTTCGTGAAGATGTAGATAAATTGGATAATGTATATTACAATCTACTAAACCAAATTTGATTTCAAACTTGTGACGTTTCCACCTTCCCGATTCAATATATCATCTACAACCGTACTAAAATGTTTTATTATTTAATGTTTTTACGTTTAAAAAGAAATTATTTTGTTTCGCCAACAACACATACTATAAAAATTTCTCTACCTATTTGAAATATAATATGTGAGTTAAACAATGGAAATATGTGGAAAATTATTACAATTTCATTCCGAAAATGACTTAGATGTTTTTAAAAAGTTAATTTGTCCTTGTCTGATATGTATGTTACCTGATAATTGTTTTTAAGAAACCAAAATGGATGTATTAATGTTGCTGGTGAGTTTTTCAATTTTAAGCTTTGTAATATAAGAAAAAATAGGGATATTTAACTAATGTTAGTTGTAAACTCTTAATTTTATATTTTCAACCTTGATTAACTAACGTTAATATCATTTTTAAATAAAAATGAGAAACGTTTTTTTATTATTGTAAGGTATTATTGCAGATTTTCATAAAACTAATTCAGTGATAGAACATTATTATATGTATTGTACCAATAGCCCTGATGATGAACCTAAATAAAGGATTCGAAACGTTGGAAAAAGAAAAAAGAAAAACTTTTGAAGTTTTGTTTCATATAAAAGAAGTTAGCGAAGAACCATTAAAATAAAAATTCATAATTATTAGATTCTCGCTATTTTGTGTTAGATTCTTTCAAACGGTATTTTTATGTCGCGGTTACTAGCGGAACGATTGACAATAAGACACGCATCATTCCCATCGCTAGAAAGAAGAACCAAACGTATAGGAAAACAAATGATAGTGTCCGATGAAATGATGGCGGTCCATTGAGAACGTCGAGGTCAAAGGTGACCGAGCATGTTTTGTATTTTCCTTGCGCCCCACGCTACAACGACTGATTTGTCATGCCCCTCCCGTAACGTATTGTGCCCACGCATCTCTACGTTTATTCTTACCACGATACGGGGGTCAAGGGAGATTTTTTCACATTTTTTGTGGGAAGGAACATTGTGTTAGCTAGCAACGTGAATGCGTCTTTTTTTATTGGTACTGTATGTAATGTTAAATGTAATGTTGATATGCAAATTATGTTTTTTGACATGCCGTCTTGAAAGCGATAATTTAGTATTGTATAGGAATTTGATGATTGGAAAATGTTTTTGGATTAACCAAGTTTGTAATTTACAGAAAAGATCGACTTTTGAAGTTGAGCTTGGTTTGACATGAAAATTGGGATCATAAGTAGGGGAGGCCGGGGCTACAATTAACAGGGGTAAGTATTAACAAGAGAATTTCTTGAGAACTATACAAGTTAAACCTACAGCACGCGTTTCAAAACGCCATCTAGATCACGCCACATGACTCGGTATTGCTCAGTTATGCTACACGCGTCCTGCAAGACACATATGTACCGTATCAGTTTATTACGCAGGGAACGAACATTTTTAACCTTAAAATTTTTTGATTTGTGCTTAAAATATACGGCTATTCATCTTTCTAGAAGCCTGTTTCATACTTAATAAGGCTGTGCAGCTCAATTGACTAACTTTTCCAGAAATATTTTCTTATGGTATTGGCAATCAAAAATATTCCTTTGGGGCTAAACTTAACAAATCACCGGGGATAGAATTAACGTGTTCATACCTACCCCAAATTTGGGGGCTAGTATTAACAAGGACTGAGTATGATAATTATAAAACAATTTTCGTTCCATTTTATTACAGAATGAGAACGTATAAAAGAAAGACTACAAGAGGAACTAAATCCTTAGAGGTTTACGAGTTGGCTACGATGGAAATAATGGAGAAAAATAGAAAGTATAGGGAAGTAGCGACAGAGTTTAAGCTCTGTCACGTTTCACTCTATAATTTCGTGAAAAAAAAAAGAAATCGGGTGCACAAGCAGCAGTGGGTTACCAGAAAACCCGCTTAGTTTTCAATGCTGCACAAGAAGAAATTGTAGCAGAATATTTGTTGAAGTGCTCCAATATTTATTTCGGATTACTACCCGAAGACGTAAGGCGATTAGCATATCAATGTGCTTAGTTTTACAATGTTGAGAAGGTACCAGGGTCCTGGCATGTTAACCAGATGGCCGATAATGACTGGTTCACTAATTTCATGAAGAGAAATCCGAGGTTGGAGATACGAAGCCCTGAAGCCACCAGTTTGAGCCGAGCGAGTTCATTTAATAGAACTAACGTTCAAAACTTTTTTGAGAAATACAGAAGCGTGCTAGAAAGATACAGCTTCAAACCATCTCGAATTTGGAATGTAGACGAAACAGGTATCTGTCTTCTTGGCTACCCTACTATTCTTATGTCAGTTTTTACTTTACACTTTTATAAATATCACAATTTTCTAGGTATTACAACCGTGCAAAAGCCGAAGAAGATTGTTGCTGGAAAAGGCATAAAGCAGGTCGGTGCAATAACATCTGCTGAACGAGGTGTACTAGTTACACTTGCAGTAGCAACAAATGCTGTTGGCAATGCCATACCCTGTATGTTTGTCTTTCCTCGTATTCGTTACAATGACATATTTGTTAGGAATGGACCAACAGAATGCATAGGAGCTGGAAATCAATCGCGCTGAATGACTCAAGAAGAGTTTGGAAAATTCATTGATCATTTTATTCATCATGTGAAGCCGTCGAAAGAAGATCCCGTCTTACTCTTACTGGACAACCAGAGCTCACATGTGAATATAGAAGTAGTAAACAAAGCCAAGGAAAATAATATCATTTCATTGTCATTCCCACCTCATTGCTCCCATCACCTACAGCCTCTTGATGTTGGAGTCTATGGTCCACTTAAAAATTATTTAAATAGAGCGCAAACTTCTTGGATGAGTAGTAATCCCGGAAAAACTATGACCATATATGATCTCCCTGGTATTGTTAAAGATGTATTACCTCTGGCATTGAATCCGAGGAATGTGATAAACGTATTCAGGAAATATGGTATCTGGCCATTTAACGACGAAGTCTTCCAAGATTCGGACTTTGCGCCATCATACGTCACGGACCGTCCGGACCCGACGAATCAGGATCTGTCATCAAATTCAATTAATTCTGAGCTACTGAACGATATGCCCAATTTGGACAGCTCAACTGTAGTTACTACGCACGTGTCTAATGGGCCAGTAGCTGGATCATCAGGTTTACAAAGGTATTCTAGTGATTTCTCAATTGAAACTGTAAGACCTCTGCCAAAAGCTCCACCACGAGCTCCGTCCAATCGTAAACGGGCTAAAAAATCTGCCATTCTCACCGATACACCGGAAAAAAATGCGTTGGAAGAAGAAGAACACATCAGAGAACTGGGAAAGATGAGAATGGAAGAAAGAAAACAGAACAAAGAAAATAAAAAAGAAAAAGGGAAGGAAGACGAGAGAATAGAAAAGGCAAAGAAAAGAATACTAAACGAAAGCGATGATTCTGATGAAGAGGATGAAGGTTTTTACATTGTTTGTGGTATGTTGTATAAGGATGATTTATCAGGTGGTGATTGGATACAATGTATCTCTTATAAAGAATGGGCCCAAGTTGGGTGCATCAAGCGTGATATCACATCATTCATTTGCTTGAATTGTGATTCAGATGACGATGAGTACGAATAGTTTTTCTTATTCTTAATAGAGTCTATAATACTTAGTTAGTCTATAGTTATAGTTTATAAAATATTTTTCAATAATAAAGTATTATGTCATTCTCATGTTCGTCTTCTTTCATAGGATTAGTGTGTATAACATCATGTTAATACTTGCACCAGAGCAGAGGGTTAGGAATTAACACTTTTCTCTATATAAAAATGTCTGTTTAAGACATCAATAATTCAATATTTTATTAATGTTATTAACATGGTACCTAAACATTGGAAGTATCAATTGACGCAAAAATCAGGTCTTAATGGTGAATAATTTCGGAATTACAAATAAATATGCATTTTTTGTTAATTGTGCCCCCGCCTCCCCTAAAGTTATTCCCGTACCCGTTCTCCACGGACACTAAAACCAAGAAGTTAGGCATGTCACTTGTCCAGAATGAAGAAAGAATATAATTCTCACGGTTATCTTAGGTGATCTACAGAACATCGATTTAATCCAATAGATACATTCTTAGAATTCTACGATCGAATTCTTATAAACCGTCTCTCCGTTTTAAGCTTTAGTAGTGGAACGGAAGTGCTATAGCTTAGATATAAGCGGATTTAGAATCAACGTGGTCTGAAACTTCTCCAATGGAGGAGAAAATTGTCTCCTAATATTTCTTTATTGAATTGTTTTACTTAAATAAGAGGTTAGATGAAAATTTCAGGTTATTTTCCATTGCTTTTGCTTTAGGCACATATGTCGTACTCCTATATTGCTAGCATCTGAAAGTGGTAGTATCAGATCGTAAGTAAGACAGAAAATGTCTGTTTCTATCTCCGTCGCAAAACTCGATTCGTTATGCGCAAGCGTTGTGAGTCTCGTGGAGGAATTGGCAAGTGTGATGGGAAAAGACCCTTAAACTGACGCTACAACTGAAGCACGCTTGTGAACATGTTCCATTCTCAAACATGCGCATAAGACTCGACGTTTCGCAAGAAGGACAGATGCTTATATGTTTGCACCGTAGAGACGTCCCCCAGACCCCTACTAGCAATATACGACTATTACATATATGGACATATATGGTTTTAGATTAGTTTTGGTTGTAGCACCTTCTTCTTTTTAATGTTGTGGAACATCTCCACAACTAAAATTTCAGCCAGTAGTTGTCTTCCGAAAAAATATATAAAAAATATATAATTGCGAGTAGTAATTTCCCTCTTTACACTGTGCAAATGTTAACATCAAAGTATGTAATTATCAGAGAAAGTATTTCAAAAACTGGCGTTCAAAATGGTTTTGAGATATTTGATGATGGTAGTCGTTTCGCTGCCAAATAAATCACTAGGCATGAAATAGGAGGCAATGTTGTTATGTATTGTTGAGTATACATTAATAAAGAGTATTTTTTATTAGCTGCAGGTGAAGAAAATCATTCTCTGTTATATAAAGCCGAATGAAAGTTAATTGAAGAAGTCGTAAACATTGATAATTACACTCATATTAAACAATGAAATGCTAAAGTAAACGAAATTACAGATAATAATAAAAATGTAAAATAAAAATTGCATTTTGAAGTTGCACCATTGGATAGTGTTCAAACTGATTTTAATGGTACTAAACCATTATCTAGGGTAGTCAAAATTAACAATGATGGTATTTAGCGACTGGATTATGATGTAAGGATATGGAAATTCCCCAGTATGCAGCCATTATTCACTGTTAAGGCATAAGGCATATACGAAAGAAATGGTTGATGTAGATTTCAGTAGGTATAATAACTATATAATTACTATCGCCAAAGATGAAATTGCGTAACAGGGAAAGAACAAAACTTATATGGAAAAAACCTGAAGGATCAAAATATTTCTAAAAACAGTGGGCAGCTTTGGAATTATTGAAGGCCATGATAAAAAATGTGCTTTATATTTATTTATTTACTTATTTATTTATTTATTTATTTATTTATTTATTTATTTATTTATTTATTTATTTATTTATTTATTTATTTATTTATTTATTTATTTATTTATTTATTTATTTATTTATTTATTTATTTATTTATTTATTTATTTATTTATTTATTTATTTATTTATTTATTTATTTATTTATTTATTTATTTATTTATTTATTTATTTATTTATTTATTTATTTATTTATTTATTTATTTAATTATTTATTTATTTATATATTTATTTATTTATTTATTTATTTATTCATTTATTTATTGATTGATTTATTCATTTATTTATTTATTTATTTATTCATTATATACACTGTTCAAACAGGACAAACCCCACTACAGAACAGGAACTTAAGTATATTGATTGCAAAGAATAATATCGTCAATCAAATAAGAATGCTTTAATCGCAGATATGCGGCAATCAAAGATATCAAGCTGGTAAGTTACATGATTACAAATCGAACACATTCTGTAAAGTGGCGAAAATTTTAAAATATTAGTTGAGGGGATAGGAATGAAGATAAAACGAATTGACAGCTCTTGAAGCAACTCTCGGAGTACTGAACTGGAGTTTAAGAAGAAGATTGGGATCACTGATGTTGTTATTGACTATTTTAAACAGAAATATCAATTAGTGACAGTCAGGACGAGAACTTCACAGTTATTCACACAATGCCTCGTTTGAAGTGTACCAGTATTATCTCCTACCAGTGGGTAAATGCCATCCATTTTAAAGGAAAACATTTCAAAAGCCTCCGTTGAACTTATTCAAGTTTCTGAGAGTGTACGACATAAAATGGACTCCAAATAACATCTGCGTATTCAATTTTAATTAAAAATCTTGAGGGTGTGTACACGTCACAATATAAGTTGAATAAAACTTTTGTTGTATTTCGTGTAAATTTTATGTATTTTTTTACACGAAATACATCAAAAGTTTTATTCAACTTATTCAATTTTAGACCTAACATAGGCGTAGTACAATACCTTTAAAGTGTCTTAATCATTGAAGTCATGTGAGTTTCGAACTAAGAAGCCATACACTTTGTTAGCAGACGAGAATGCCTCAATCTTCTTCTCTTCTCACAGTGCATCTCCTATCGGAGGTTTGCTATCATCACAGCAATCCGGACCTTGTTGACTGCAGCTCTGAACAGTTGAACATTGCTACAGTTAAACCAATCCCTCAGGTTCTTTAGCGAGGACACACGGCGCCTTCCAATGCTCCGCTTTCCACCAATCTTTCCCTGAACTATCAGTTGGAGAAGTGTGTATTTCTGTCTTCTTATTATATGACCCAGGTATTGAAGCTTTCTTTTTTCCACGGTGTTAATGATTTCACACTCCTTCTGCATCCGGTTCAGCACTTCGGCATTAGTAACTCTATCGGTCCAGGGAATGCGCCACATTCTACGGTAACACCACATTTCGAATGTGGTTTTTCTTTAGGGTCCATGCTTCAACCCCATATAAGAGAGTGGAAAAAATGTAACAACGAAGCATACTCATCCTAAGTCCCATGTTAATATTTCGACTCGTAAATAACTCCTTCATCTTTGCAAATGTTGATCTGGCTGTCTCTATCCTCGTTCTAATTTCTCTTGTCTGGTCACCCGATTGTTCTATCTAGGTTCCTAGATATTTATATGTCGACACATTGTCCATCGTGGTGTTTACCACCATCAGGTTCGCATGGTTCATATCTTGAGGGAATTTTGTAACTACCATTAACTTGGTTTTCTTAAAGTTAATTTTTAGCCCGTATTCATTACAACGATCATTTAATTTTTCTAAAAGATGTTGTGTGTCTTAAAGGTTACTCGTTAAGAAGACGGTGTCATCAGCATACCTCACATTATTAATTACTTCTCCATTTATAACGATTCTCACTGACTCATCTTCTAGGGTTTTCCTAAAAAAAGCTTTGCTATAGAGGTTAAATAGAAGCGGTGATAAGGTGCAACCTTGTCTAACACCACGATTAATCTCCATTTCTTCTGTTGGTTGGTTTTCTACCATTGTATTAGCTTTTTTGGCCCCAATATAGATTACTAATTATTCTAACGTCGTCGGAGTCAATGTTTTTGCTGACGAGCAGCTAATGTAACTTGTCATGTTTCACCTTGTCAAAGGCTTTCTCGAAATCGATATAACATGCATATGGTTTATATCGAGACAGCGCTGGAAAAGAACGTTAATCTTAAAAAGCGCCTCTCATGTTTCAAGTTCTTCGCGGAATCCAAATTGTGTGTTGCTTATGTCTTCCTATAGTCTTCTGTAAATTCTTTTGTGAATGATCTTTAAGAACAACTTCAAGGTGTGGCTCATAAGTGCGATGGTTCGGTAATTTGAGCATTCTCATGGATTCGGTTTGTTTGGTGTGAGGACAAAAGTAGATGATAGCCACTGTTTAGGAATATCGTAAATGCGGTTAAAAAGGTCCAGAAGAATATCAACCACATCATCGTCAAAGAGTTTGATAAGCTCTATGGGTGTCCGATCAGGACCAGCAGCCTTACCGGGTTTCATAGTTTCCGGGACATAAACTATTTCTGATCTTAATATTTTCAAGTGCACATTGCTTGATTCTAAGACCGGTTTTGGAGGTCTTTCAACATCGAACAGTTCCGACAGGTATGCTTTCCACCTCTCAAGTTTACCCCCCACGTCAGTTAATATACGCCTATTTGTATCCTTGATAGTATTACTAGCTGCCTTGACTCTGTTACATCCAGCCATTTCCTTTATCTTTTTGTGCATATCAAAGTTGTCAAATTTGTATTCTATTACTTCTATTTCCTCACATTCACCTGCTAGGTATTATTCTTTTGCTACCTTAATTTTTCTCTGTACTGCTTTATTTAGTGTCCTGTACTCATCTTTGTTGCCTTTGCTCTTTCTCCTTTCCTCCATAAGATCTAGAATTTCTGATGTCATCCAGGGCTTTTTCTTAGTTCTTTTGCTTCTTAGATGTTTTTCAGTTATTATTTCTAGCTCTGTTTGTATTTGCTTCCACTTTTCATTTACACTAACTTCATTTGATGCACCAATATCTCTCATACATTAGTTAACCTCATTCTTAACTGTGTCATGAATTTTGGAGTTCTTAAAGAGTTTTGGATCTATATAGTTATTTAGACGTTTTGTTATCATTTTCATCCTTATACTTAGTTTAGCTATAACTGGGTTGTGGTCGGAATTAATGTCAGCACCCGGGTAGGTTTTAGCAGCTTTGACTGAGTTCTTATAGCGATTGTTAATGAGGATGTAATCTATTTGCTTTCTAACTCTATTTCCTGGGTTATCCGCAGGGGATTTCCAGGTGTACAATCCACGATCTGGTAGTTTTAAGAAAGTATTTGTTATCATAAGATCACTACCTCGACAGAACTCTACCAGTCGGTTCCCCTTACTATTCCTTTCTCCCAGACCAAAACTCCCTGTGTATGCTTCAACTTTGTCTTTGCCTACTTTGGCGTTGAAATCTCCCATAACCACTGTGATATCATTGTTCTTTATGCGTCTAAAGATATCATCAAGCTCAGCATAAAATTCTTCAACTTTATCGTCCTCTCTATCCGCTGTTGGTGCATACACCAGTATTATGTTATTAATTCCCCTATGTGTTTTATATTGAAGCATCATGACTCTGTCTGAGCAAGGTATAAAATTCAGAACCGAACCTGTAAGCTTCTATTCATAATCACTCTAACTCCATATAAATGTTTCGGGTCACTATTCCGAGAGTAATAGAATGTGCCGTAACCCGCTGCGCATGTGCCACTTCCTGCCATCTCGCATCACTAACCCCCAAGATATCCACATTTAGTCTCAACATTTCCTTCACAATGTTGTCCAGTTTTCCTGGTACAAAAACGCTTCTTGCATTCCACGTTCCGATCTTCATATTCTTCACTGTTGCTTTCATGAACTTGTTCGCCACTGTTCCCCCCGGAGATCCGATTGGGGAACTCCGGAATATTTTGGTTTGAGCATTGCCATAATTGCTGTGTACGATTGTACTAGGGATACTCTTACAGTCTTTGATGCAGTGGTTTCCCCTTGCCTTCTGCATCCACATGCCGTTGATCGTCCGTTGATTCATCCGCCTTTAGGTATGATTTCTCATCTCTAGGACAAGTGAGTGGCCCTTACTCTTACCGGCTCATTCACCCGAAGCTGTTGACTGGCAAGAGAGATCTGCTTATACCGACAGATACTCGGTCCACAGAGCCTCGTTAGTTGTCTAGCAGGGTGCACCGCGTGCAGGTGGGGTTGTCTTTTGGGTCTGGCTTTGTTCTTTTATCAAACCCCTTACACCTCAATATGAGATATAAAAGAAAGTTTGGAATCAAAAGTGACACCCAAGTTAACAAATGTCGCCGAGCATTCAAGAACAGTATTGTTGATTTCATAATCATATAAAATTTTACAGTGTGATAAATCTGCTGTGATTTTGAAAATTATTAGTTTAGTGCTGATAGAAAAACAACATTTGAAAGAGGTAAGTGTTGGCTTGTTAACAATGTATTAGTTTTAGGTTTGGGCTTTTTGATAGTGTGATAAATTCGTCGTAAATAAGAAAAATGAGTTTGGGGTACATTTGAACTATGGAAATAGGGTACATTTGAACGGTGTTCAAATGTACCCCGTTTCACTTTATTTTCTTTTTACAATTAACATTGGGTATTTTTTTCTCTTTCAGACGAAATATGGTACGAAATTATAAGAAAAAAAAGGAGAATCTGCTTATAATGAAGAGGATATACAAGCTGCTATCAGAGGTGTACGTGATCCAACAAATGACCCTGCGTGAAACTGCTGCACATTACGTCACACACAGTCCTGCATTATCGTCTGAAGAAATTAAAGTTCAATGATGAAGGTCAGGTTACCCCTTCGGTAAAACATGGCTACCAATCGAAATACTCCAACCAGCAGATTTTTACAAAAGAACAAGAATTATGAGTATGTTATTAACTCATCCAAAATATGCTACGGTCTAACGTACCAACAAATGAGAGTGCTTGCATACGATTATGCTGCAAGACTTAGAAATGCCCAATAGTTGATCCGCAAATCAGATAGCGGGATAAGATTGGCTATACGGTTTCATGCGACGATATCGTAACCTTAGTATTCGAGATTGACATCATTTAACAAGGCGAATGTAGAAGCGTTTTTCAATAACTACGAGAGAGCCCTAAAATTAAAGAACTTTACAGCATGCCACATATTCAACCTTGATGAAACAGGTGTGGCAACTGTTATACAGGTGCCAAATATCTTAGCTCCGAGAGGTGCTAAATAGCTTGGGTAGGCTGTTTCTGCCGAAAGAGGGCAATCGATTACGTTGTGTATGATTATAAGTGCATCTGGTAATTCCATGGCATTCCATGGTTGATGACAACAACCCAGGAAGCCACTTGAGGAACGCGTGCTCTATTCTTACACGTTATGAAACATAGTGAAATCATACGAAATGCAGTTCTGAAAATTAAATTCTTATCCTCATGGATAATCACGAGCATAAGCTGCAGCTGCTAGATGTTGGTATGCTGGGACCTTTTCAGGAGAAGACAAACGTTGCACAAAATGACTGGTTGACCAACCATCCTGGGAAAACTATTTCTATCCACAATCTTCCCTCCATAGTTACTAGAGCATTTGACTCATCATTCACAAGAGCAAACATTATTTCTTCATTTAAGGAGCCTGGACTTTGGCCACTTAATCGTCAGGTATTTACAGACGAAGATTTTTGAGCTCTGCTGTCACGGTTAGACCCATTTCAGACGAGCCAGTCCGCGAGCCCATAGAACAGGCGGCATCGTCTGATACAGACAATTGCTCCATCCCCAGCAGAGATCTAAATGTATGTCCAAATGTGTCCACTCCAAGCATCCACCCGAGCTACATACCTGGATGTAGCAATGATTCCGAAACCATCCAAATCGATCCTGCTTACAATAAATTATTAGTGCTGATTTCACCAGAACATGTTCGCCCATACCCATAGGCCCCTCCTCGATCCAATTCGCTTAGAGGAAGGAGAAAAGGGAAAACACGTATTTTAACAGAAACCCCTGAAAAATCGAGACTGGAAGATGAACAACTATAGAGAGAGTCCAAAAAAATGAAGCTTACGAAAACAAAACCAGAAAAAATTAGTCAGGTTAAGAAAAACATCTGTAAATCGCTAGAAGTATCAACCACTGAATCAGAAGATGAAGATATATCCCTACATGACGAGTCGTCCGAGGAACTAGAAACCTTTAGTGATTTAGAGGTCGACCATAGAGAAGCTAATGTCTCAGACTTGAAGTTCGACTTTGAGATGTTCGGAAATAGTTGCTATTTTAAAAAAATATTTTAATTAAAACATTATTAAATTTATATTTCAAAATCGCACCAAAATACTTTTTGTACAAAAACAGTAAACATTAGGAGCGATAGTTACGATTAAGTTAAACGCGTGTCAGACATAAATAGTACCTTCTATCTCTTCGTTTCCATTTTAGTGTGTTTTAATCTATACGTTATCCTGTATCTTAGCTATATTTTACAGCCATTTTCAATATTTTTCTATCTAAGAAAATTTGTTGGTTTTCAGCAGTCTTATATTTGGTAACTCCCTGGTATAAAGAGACGGGTGCAATGACAGATAAAGACGGAGTTAGTACTGAACGGAATGCCAATTAAAAATGTAGAGGCGTTGAGTATCAATAAGTGCTCGTTTTCAATAATTGGGATGGGAAGGAGAAGAAAAAAAGTGACATAAAGGTGCTTCCCTCATTAGACATACAGCGAGTTGCAAGCGTTAATAAACTATTTGTTAACATCGAACAACTTCTACTTAGGTTGCAAATGTGACGACGCACCTTCTATGATAATATATATACAGATTGTCGGGTTGTAGGTTTGCAAACAATGCGTGGGTGAACTGAACGTTTATTGGTAAAATTATTATTTGTATCATATGGGAAAATGTCTACTTAAATGTCGAATTTAAAAGGTTCGATTTATGTTCGTTATTACAGACACAAACTTCATTTAAATTTTATACCATAGTTCTAGTGAGAATATTGGGAGAATATCGTCGGCCTAAATCCCAAAACGTAAATTTTACAGGAGAGCAATAAAACTATTTTATTTCTTTAAAAATAATGTAATTTGAGTGAAAGTGGAATTTGAATTAAAAAAAACATTAGGGAACTGCTATTAAGTATTAATTCTTTTTATAATAGTTATCTGTTGAAAAATAAAGGAGTTATGCAAAATGCATTCTTATATCCAGTACAATGAGGGACTTATGCAAATTTTTCATAATGAAACAACGTTGGTATTTACCTACCTAACGCATTATTTTTATTAAATCGAAAATAACTACTAATAAAACAACATTAAAGAACTTGGAAGATAATAGTACATAACTTATAATATTAAAAATAATCAAATGGTTTAGTCTTATGGTTAATAAGTTACTCATGTCTTAGATGGTCATAAAAATCATGATTGTAGATTACAAAGGGGTCGATTGGCCAATAGCTGGCCTTTCCACACTGCGATCTGAAAATATCTTTTGTGTATCCCCTCCATCTATTTTTTGTCCCAGAGATCAAGGCTTCTAAGGAAGCCTATTATCCGATTGGGAGCTATTTTTGTTACCTGGTCAGGTCTCAAGAACAACCGTTCCAGGTACATATGGCGTTGGCGAACAAGTACTCCGCAATGGCATAATGTATGTTCAGCCGTTTCATCTGCACTATCGCAGAATCTACATGTTCCTCTGTCCACTTTTCCCATCTTGCAGAGGTGATATCTGAGTGGGCAGTGTCCCGTAAGGAGTCCTATGATTGCTCTGAGATCAGACTTCTGAAGCTCTAAGAGCGATTTAGCATAGCGAGCAGAAGGTTGTAGCAACATTTTTGCTTGTCTTTGACCTGGAACATTTTTCCAGTAGGCTGCACTAAGTTCCTTTTCCCATTTTCGGACTTCTTCCACAATGTGGCTTTTAGTAATGCCACAAAACGGTTCAGGTCCGATGAAAGGAGTGAGCTCCTTCCTTTGCAAGACCATCGGCAGTCGCATTCCCAGCAATTCCCTTGTGCACGGGCACCCATAACAAAGATAGTTTGTTATATCTAGCCAGTAGCTTAAGAGAAAAAAAATCATGATAATCTTTGGCAAGAGATTTTTCAAAAACATAAGATGTTCCAACTTTTATTTTTAATTTTCAATTGTTCTTTGTACAATAAGGTAAGAGAGTCAATTGATACATAATTTTAATTTAGTTTTAATCTCATAGGCATATCTTGAAATTCCTCGGAATGTTTAATCTTAAACTCGATTTTACCATCTGGATTATACTTCAGAGCTCTAAGATTGTTGGACAGTTGGATGACCAACTTTAAATCCAGGTCTAATTGATTTTATTGAATTAAGTTTACTAAAGTCTTTGAAAAAAGTATAATCCAAATAGCTCACCTTATACGGTCTAAGATTTTTTCGAGCCAATTTACATAGGGAGACATAATCAGCTGGCAAATTAATGGTTCTACCTTTTAATTGCCTCTCTATGGTAGAGTGCATCTAGTCACACTCCATTTGGGTGTAAATATTTCTGGATGATACAAAGTTGTTTTTCGAGTCAAGATTTAACAAGGCGTTGCTTAAAGTGCAATTACGATTTTGAGCGTTACAACCGTCACTATATAATATTATTTGTTGCATTGGCTCAAGTTCGGGAATTACATTATTAATCAAGAAGTTACAAATTATTGATGGAAAACAGTTGGCACTGAGCTCCCCTTGACCTTCGTGCCAAAGAAAACAATAGCCATCTTTAGAATGCAAATCAAATACTGTAAAATTGTGTATAAGCTTCGTGCGATAGTACAGAGCTGATACGTTCGATTTCGGTCACAACAGTACTGACTGGAGGCCCATCGTAAATACCCTATTTTTGGAATTTTTGTCTTCTGCTTTTGCTTCCCGTTCTTCTTCTTTCTTGATAATGTGTTCCCTGTATACAGATTCTTCTACGTTTTTGGTCTTGTAGCCTACGCAGACATCGCATTTGTCTTCCTTTGGCAAAAGCAATGCAAGATTTAGATCTTCAATCGTGTTTAAAAATGTCGCAATGGATAAGGGAGCTACATTATGTTCTACACACCAATTATCTTTATAAAGTAACTAAAGCTCCGATTTGGTTTTGAACGTTGGTTCTACATATCATTTTGTTGACGATTTGCGACAATCGTGTGATTCAAGTGTAGGCAGTTCTTCAAATATTTTTTCAAATTTGTCAATCCTTCATCAAAACGTGAAGTTTTTTTTTTGATATTTTTGTCACTATTCTGTTTTTCTTCACTTTTGGCTGGGCTAGACATTTCATCTTTGATCCACGCTGATATGGTCCTCATAGAAAGTCCTAACGTATTGCAAAACATCAGCTTACAAACCCTAATTTCTTCGCTTTTGTTTTTAAGAAAATACTTATACGAAATTGTCCTTTGGCCAACTTCCGTATCCTTTCTATGCTTCGACCTTTCGTTTCATTCTTCAAGACTTTTGCAGAAATGTAGATCTTCTTTACAGGCCACGACAGGGACCAAAATTTCGCGAAAATTGACTTTCGCTCTTCATCTCTCAGCTTGTAACACTGAATTGCTATTTCTTTACCAGTTGTCAATGGTTTATTTGAACACAGGGATCTCGTTTTCATTACTTTCTTAGTTTTCTTTCTGTTGAATTTGTTATTATTTCTACCTATATACTCAACTCCTTTCTCTCTATTTATTTTATTAGTATTATATTTCCATTCAGCAGGATTAGAAAATCTTTTCTTTTCCCTTTTTTGTGTAACTTCTTCACTGCAATCATCAATTTCTTCATCAGAATGTTGTTCCCCATCATCGTTGATTTGATATGTAGGGTCATTGTTTTCATTATCTACTTCTTCTGGATGATTTGTTGCATATTCATCATTATCTTCATTTCTTATATTTCCTTCTCGTTGGATTTTTTTAAATCCAAAGGAGTTTCTGTTGGAGCGGCAATATCGTTTGTTGTATTGGCATTGAGCATCTCATCGGAAAAAATAAAACTATCATAGTTTGTAATAATATTCGTTTGTTCTATGCCGGATATTATTGCATTCTTGAGAAAGCTGGATGATAAATCGTTGTTTTTCCCTATGCCTAAAATGTTTTTTGTCATGTGAATTTCTTTTTGTAATTCTGTTAGAGCTAACTGCAGTTTTTCCTCGTTTTCTTCTGCAAAACACTTTCCATTTTCCGCGTTCTTTGTATCAGTATGATTGTCTTGATCTTTTTCTTTGTCCAGTTTTATTGTCTTGTTTAATTCTACAAAATCACTAGCTAATGTTCCAGAGCTATCGTTAGCTATGTCCTTCAAAGTATTGGCCGGATGTTTTGTTGAACTCAACAGTTTGAAACCTCTGCTTCTACGATCCATAGCTGAAACAAAATACTTGTTTATAGCTACCTTTAGCCACAAAGTGTAACGCCACTGGTAAAAACGACCCCGGTATTGTTCGAATGTTTGACTTACAAAAAAATATGTTTTTATTATTATCGGGGGGCTTTTTTTGGAATAAATTTTTTCACTGGGGGGCTATTAACGGGGGCTTTTACACCGGAACGTTTTTAACAGCGGCTTTTTAACCTGGTATCAATATTTCTTGCCAAATTTGTTTCTTTTTTATACCAGAAGGAGGGTTTACTAAAATACCTCAAGATTTGACAAGAATTTCCATCTACGCGAATTATTCAAAACTTGTAGGTAAGGCAAGAAAATGTGAATTTCTCATCATTCTTTTCAGTAATTGGTCTTCAAATTTCTTTGAAACATGCATAACTCCCGTGAGTTCTTAATATATCAACAGTGTGAAAAATGCACAACTCCTTAAGTTTACAAAAATGGCATTAATCCAGTCTAATGCATGATAACACATTCAAATAGCTTAAATTTACATAGTTTGTATTTGCCTAAATGATATTGAAGCTCGCTCTGATAAAATAACAACAAATTTAAAGCCTGACAAACTAAAAAGCACAACACCAAACATAGACAGAGCACCAACGTACACTTTCTAGGACTTATGGAAATTTCTTACTGATGTAGAACGAGTTGGACTTACGCACATTTCATACTTTTGTTTCTAGCGCCATCTAAATACTTTTTGCATAGTTTTTTTATTTGGATGTATAGATACGCTGCTTTTCTAAAAGATGGAGCTAAAAACCAATTTTGTGAAAAATGGACTTATGCAATTTTCACATTAGGCCGACGATATGTGGAATATGGTAAGCAGCTTTTCGCGAGGACGCATAAACAAGCGATAATATAAATGTACTGAGAAGGGAATAGAAAGGAAAATATAACAAGGAGAAGAATTTAACATACATCAGATCTGCAGTCCATGGAGGACTACGGTTTTGTTGGATATTTTTCGCAATTCTATCTTATTTCTTGCTCCTCGCATCTCTGGATGTTCAATCATGTTTTTCTACGGCGGTTGTCTCCCTCTTTTTTCTCTTGTCTCTTGTCAGTACCCATTTTGTCGCTGTATTGTCTCCTAACCTTTCTATGTGGCCTAGATATATTATACGTTGTGATCTTACTATTACTTATAGTGGATGGCTATCATATATTTGCAGTATCTCCTAATATGTCCGTCTTTCCCACAGTTCTCCCACTTTTCTTCTTCCTACGTCTGAGTATTTTTATTATTATTCTATCTAAAAGATATTACTCCTTTTTGTTCTTGATCCATAGCTTAGAACCATACAGTAACACTGGTCATATTACTGTTTGGTATATTCTTTTTTAGTTCGTCTTTAAACCTGTCTTTGATTAAAATGTCTTTAGTGATGTGCCTGCACTTCTATTGCTTTTTCTAATCTTACACTGAGTTCTTCGGTTTCGTGTTTCCTATTATTTATATTTATTCCTAGGTATGATACTTCGTTTGTGTTTTTGATGGTCTATTCTTTGTTGACATAGGAGCTTCTAAAGTTTAGATCACTGTGCTTCCTCATTGCCAGTTCTCATTATCAAATATTTTGTTTTGTTTCGTTCCCTTTCCCAGAATTGTGGTCGTCTTAATAGTTCTTTGATTTCTCCTCTGCTCCTTGCTAGTATAACTAAATCGTCGGTCTGTGCCAGGCATTGATGTTTATGGTCATATATCGTCGCCGTAAAGTCAAAACCTCGTAAGTCTAAAAATGTAATTTTAGAGGAAACACAAAAACTATATAATCTGGAGTTTATTAGAAACGTGTCATTGATATTCTTTTTATTTCTTACCTAACTGATCTTTTCCACAAACAATCAGTAGTTGAAAAATTTTTTTAACTTTTATGTCAAATCTGCAAAAAAATATGAGATACGAGTTTATATAATTAAAAAGTTTAATAATAACTGACATACGAGGGAATGAAGTTATTAAAATTAATGAAACAAAATAAAGGAATTAATGTTTATTTTTTTAAAACACAAAAAAAAATCAAACAGCACGTGAAGATTGTGTTATATGTTAAACAAGTTGAATGAAGTCAGTGAACAAGGGCATCATAAAATCCGCGGCAATCGGCCGGAAAAACCGCTTTTAGGGACTGTAGATAGTTATATTTATCTCCGTTTTATAAAGATTTTTGATTTCACCAATATTATTGCTATTGCGTTGGAGAAGTGGTTTCCAGTCTTCATTAAAATCTAATTTGTACTGAATATCGTCGGTCGGACAATACTTGAGGGCTCTCAAATTATCAACAGTAGAGTCACCAACTTTTTTACCAGGACGAATAGACGAGACGTATTTAACCTAATACTGACTTTTCGTTTTGTCGGGCTTCTTTAATGATCTCTACATAATTTGATGGTGAATAGATATCCCGTTTTTTCATGCGTCGCTCGATGTTGGAAGGACACTATCATACTCCATCTGCGAATACCCTTTAACCAAGAACTTTTGAATAATTACGATCTGGTTAGCGCAAAGTGTAAAAGAGTGTTTGATAATGCAACGTTCCTGTTTCGCGCCACATCCATCACTGTAAATAATTATAGGTTCACCGGTACCATCTTCAAGCTCCTTTTTAAGATAATCAGTCAAACATGATGCAAAACAGTTTCCATCTATTCTCCCTTCTCTCTCGTACTATACGTAACAAACTACTTTGTCAGTTTTCAAATTATACAGGTTGTAATTATGACAAACCAGTTTTTGTTTGAAGTATACCATTCCAGCTTGCACTTGTGGTACTAGTTGTACTAGTTGAACATCTACTGTTAAAGCATGTAAGTTTCCTCCAATGGCCTCCAACTTATCTGTTTGTTTTTCTTGACTCTTGCTCTTTCTTTCGATGCTAAATATTTTTTATAAACTTCATCGCTTACATTTCCCATTTTGTGGGAGAAACAAAGATCACATTGATCTCTTCTGGAATGAAATAGGTCAATGTTTAATTTTTTCATCTCTGATAGAAAAACGTTTATAGAAGTAACAAAGGTGGGTTCGACTTCATTTTTATATAGTTGGTACACTTCCGAATACGAGTGAAAGACCGTCTGCAAATACATTTTGTTTGCGGAAGAACGGCAGTAATGTGAGGGTAACTTTGGAATCCTTTCAAAAAATTCAACAATCTTCTTTCTACTTTCAGCATTAATAGCTTTTACTTTAGAAGGAAAACTTTCAAGTGACTTCACAATACCTGAAGAATGTGCATATACCAGTGTTTTTAAAACTACTACATGCATTTTGTATAGTTGCTGCTTTCTCATATGCCTTGCCAAAAAGATATCCAATTTGCAAGTTTGTCACCACTCTGCCAGGATGTTCTTGAAGCCACAACGTTATTTCTTGATTGAAATAAGTCTTTAGTGGTCCGAAAAAGGACACGTCTAAAGGTTGCATTCTATGGGTGCAGTGAACTGCTAGACAGAAGAGACAGAATTTTCATTAAATTTATAATTAAAAATATTAGTTGGTTCAACAAAATCTTAATAAGCCATCCATGTTTCTTTTACGGGAAATCTTCTAACAGAATCAGTGGCGGCTTTTTGATAGAAACTAAGACACCTAAATTTAAATTGCTGAACATCGCCGTTATCCAGGCTACCAAATAAAGCAGTTGTTTGCTCACTGAGTCCAAACTGAATTTCTTCAAGAGGTAACAAACTGTGGGGATGTTCAAAATTTAAAGTAAAAAGAGAATTTTCTGAAAGTAATTCTGGTTTGATGAAATTACCGCACAACTGCCTAATAAACCGTTTACTCTCTTTACTGATAATTGGAAAAAGTAATTTTGAGGATTGAAAAAGGCTATTAAATTCATTGAAGAGTGGTAAGATAAAACTAAGAAATTAAAAGTATGCTTTCACGAATGGATTTTGAAATTCATTGTAAATGATTTGGGCAGTGGAATTTTTATCTTCAAAACAGGCTAAAACATCCCATTGCTTAAGAACTCTTTCGACGCATTTAGAAAGCGATAGCCAACGTGTTTTTGCCGGAGCTAAGATCTTATGTTTTTCCTTTCTAAAAAAATTTTGGAATTCCTCTAAAATAGACTGACGTTTGGGAGATCGGGAAAAATATACGTAGATATTTTATAAGAGGGATTCAATATTTGAAGGCAGTATTTCAGAAGCTGCAGATGCTACAAGGTGAGCACTGTGACATATACAACCACTGACAACGATATTCTCGTTCTTATTGAGTAAATGGGTTTTAAAAGATTCCTTTACGCCCATCATGACACTGGAATTGTCAGAACAATAACCAACAATGTTTTCATATTTTAAATTGAAATTATTTACAGCTTTGTTGAAGAGCAAAAATAAACCTTTGGCAGTCCCTTCATCAGCACCTATTTTTATACAATCTAAAATTTGTGTTGTTAAACCTTGGCTACCGTTAATAAATCTTACAAGTATGCACAACACCCTAGTGTTGGAGTTATCTGTGCTCTCATCTACTAGAACAGTAAAAAGTTTGTTTTTCATTATTTCTCTTAGATTGTCGCAGATAACAGGTGAGAGAACGTTTGTAACTATTGAACTACATTTTGTGCGACTTAATTTTACTTTTCCACTTAAAAACACTTTTTGAAATATTTACAATATGTTGTACCGAATTGAAGCTAAAATTATGACTGACAACTAACAATGTGTACTTTAAATCGGCAATCATAATGTCCCTTGTTATATTTTGTTGTTTAAATAGTACATTTAAAGTTTTGGTATTGGCTATTTTTTGGGAGCTTATCTTGTGTTTATTTGTATTCGCATGTTTTATTAAGTCCGATTTTTTTGCTGATAGAGAAACGTTACAACATTTGCATTTAGGTTTTCCATCGCATTCCATTAACCATCCCTCAAATAATGGCTCATTCAACCATTTAACAGAAAAACTTCGTTTCTTCGCAATATGTGCTCTTTTTGATTGAGGAGTCCCAATTTCGTCAGAACTACTGCTACTAGTATTTTATTTTGTTTCATCTTAAAGAAAAATTTTAAAAATAAATACCAATAATATCAAATAAACTGAGCAGTCCTAGAAGTTGACGCAAGACTAAAGTATTTGGTAATTTCACTCATATTAACCAAGAAAATATCGGAAATTAAAATAAAATATACAAATTCAACTCAATTCAAATAACGTCATGCGTCACTGGCCTTACATACAAGTTTCGAAACAAAGTAAATTGACAAATTTTACTATCACAATCAATAACATTAATCATAAACGTGCTGAACGTTGGCTAGTCGACTAAAATTGCCCAACGCGCTCCAGCCGCTATGAAAAGCATGACGGGGATTCCCCGAGATTTCTCAACGCAAATTACGCAAACAGAATAATTTAAAATAGGACTCGCGACGGTGCCATATTTAGTTGCCTTTAGCTATTATTTATTTTGGCATTCCTTAGAAATATTATTGCGACTTCTGGCGATTAATATTAAATTGATTGAGCGACTGTTATCGATATTAATTAGGTCAACATTGGGTGTTCCTCTGACACTACTGAAACATAATATTATTGAAAGTAAGTAATGTTCTAAAAGTCGCCAAAAACGGGTACTTTTTGAAAAATCGCCGCCACGCTCGAAACATCGTAAAAAGTAGTCATTTTGGCGACAAGTCGCCACAAAAGGCAACACTGGCAGCATGTCCCAGGGTACCTAGCACGTCTTCAACGGTGAGTGTGTGTACTATCAACGTATTAGCCGCGAAAATTTAAATTATATGTCGTTTTACCCGTATATGTCATTTTGTATTTATTTCCCCTACTTATCGTTGTCAATGAAGCTGAATCTAGTCTAGCAAGTATTTCTCCTAATTTGTGCTTTTTTTGGAACGTTGATGAAAAGTTTTTGAGACATTGACGTACTTTTGCACATCGGCATTGCACAGCATTTGTAAGACGATCCATTCATTTTTACGGCTATTATTTAAGTTATTCGTATGAATCCAGTCAAGATCAGTTAACTTTGATAGAACGTGAGACTCTATTATGCTTTGATGACATCACGACACTGCATAGAGTGTTTTAGCGATAGATTATATTCTTATTTATGCATTTTTTGTATTGAAATTTGTCATATTTTTTTATATTCGTATTACTTTCGTATTTATACAGGGTCTATAAAATAAAAGCAATTCCAAAAATTAGTCAACATTCCTATTCTAAAACTGCGTGTCATTTTATTCCGGTTCGCAAATTACTGTAATTACCACAGTTATGATTGCTAACTTGTTATTTTCGTTTTGCCGCATTCACTGTTCATTTAATAATAATAATGTTTAGCAGTCAACTGTCTAATGACTGTCATTAGATATCTGTTGCAGTTAGTTCGAGAAATGTATTATCTTATTGGAGAATATGCGATCTATATGTATTTATTACTATGATTGTAAGAGGAAAACGATAATATTTATTGAAAATAGTTATGAATTAATGGAAAGGAATTTATTTAAATTATATTGTACTTTGCTGGCAATTTTAATGGAAAAATGGCAAAAAAATGAATATTGTGAATGTAAATGTATGAAATTTTGATTTTAGCATTGGAGCTGGTTAAGAGTTAATGCCTTAAACGTTAATTTTGGAAAATCACTATATTAAAACAGTAAAAACACTTCTTCTATTATGCCATATCAGGCTTCGTATTTTGACTCCACGCTCTCTGTCATCAATTTTTTCCACGACTTCCTATCCCTAGCCAGTATTTTTATATCTTCCAGCGTTTCCCTTTTATTTTCTTGGTCTTTCGATTTTCTCCATTGTTTTCCTAGCTACTCTTTATTGGCTCATTTTCATTATATATCCATACCATTGGAATTTATGGACGATGTCCATACCAATTTCCAAGTAAAAAAGGTACAGCAAGTACCTTTATATTTAATTAATTGTTGATGTTTGCCTCGTCAATTCACTTATGTGTTCATTTCTGTACCATTTCGTTTATCTTTCTATTTTTCTTGAATGTGTCATTTCAGTTTCGTGCTTTTTCTGTTGCGTATAGTATTGTAGGAATAGTTATTAAATTATATATTATTATTTCAAATATATATCTGTGTGTAACCAAGGATCCTAGGAATTGTAACTACATCGGCAGTTTATAAAGTGGACACTTATATATAAAGCATGTGCCAGAGATCGCTATATTTGCTGGAAAATGGATAAGCACGTTTTATTTTTATCTAGAATCGTTATCTCAATGAAATGGTTTTTATTGATTATGAAATTTTCCATTGATTCATTAATCTTGTCCTCATTTTGGTTTCTGAACGACTTCAGCTTCGTCTTTCTTCTTGCATCTACTTCTGCTTTCATCGACTTCATTGACTCTCCATGGCTTTCGTCGATCCTTCCTTCTACGTCTCCGTTTCTTTTATGGTGAGTCTCTATTTCTTGAAATTAACTGTCTCGACCCTTACTTCGTGGAATCTACTCATATTAGTGTTTTAAATGAAACTCAATGTTTCTACCTAATTCCACAATATAATGAAAAATCTTGAAAATTCTAAAAAATTGACAATTATTTCGATAACTGAATATCATCGTCAGAATGACAGAAGTTACATTTCATTTGATGCCTACCTGATGTATAGTAGTTATTTTTGGCTAGACCAAGAAGTGACCTACCTTGTGATTGACTTAATATACGTTAATAAAAAAAAGAAGATATGATATTACAAATGTTGAAGCTTAGATATTATTAGCCCTATGAGAATATTCTGGATATAATTTTTTCCCAATTAAGATCAGTATAACTGTGCAATGATATAGAAAACCAGGAAAACTATATCTGCTGATCTTTACAATTATCACTCTAGCGGCCGGTTTCACATTGTCAAGTTATCCTGAGGTTAACAAATAACCCTTGGTTATCTCAAAATAAGTGTTTCACATTATCCAGTCAAGGGTTCAAGTTATGGTTAACTCTCAGAATATTTAACCGCCAGAAAATCTAGTGGTAATAAGAATAACCTGGAGATTCTAACCTAACAATTGAATGAAAATTGTTGTATTTGTTTGTTTATTTATTTGGGAGTGTTGTATTTCATTAAAATATTTTTAAAAATGAACGATGATGAGGTAAATGCCTATAGTAGTGATGAGGAACCAAGAATACCTAAAATAATAAGACCCAGATATGATTATTTTGAAGAGTATGACAATCTCGATTTCTTCAATAAATTTCGATTGTCAAAGAGAACCGTCGGGCATCTGTTAGAAGAAATTGAAGATCATATTTCTCATCCAATAAACAGGTAAGCATATTAATAATATGCAAAAAGAATTAATGATTTTTAATTTTGTTTTTCTAGGAACGATGCTTTGTCTTCTAGTCAGCAGCTGCTTCTGACTCTGAATTTCAATGATAATGGATCATTTCTTAGAACAACTGGTGATTTTATGGGGGTCAGTAGAGCAACAGCAAGTAGAGTAGTAAAAAAAGTCAGCATAGGAATAGCTAATTTACTGCCACAATATATAAGGATGCCAGAAGGAGATTGGTGAAGTTAAACAAGCATTCTATAATATTGCACGGTTCCCCAGATATATAGGTGCTATAGATTGCACGCACGTGAAAATTCAATCCCCAGGAGGACAAAATGCTGGGGTCTACAGGAATCGAAAAAACATTTTTTCGTTGAATGTTCAGACTATTCCTGACCCAGATTTGAAAATAAGAGACGTCTTGGCAAGGTGGCCAGGTTCTAGCCACGATTCTTATATATTTCAAAACTCTGCCATATATGCATCCTTTGAACAGGGTGAATTTGGAGACAGTTTATTAGTGGGGGATAGTGGCTACCCCATTAAAAATTATTTAATGAAGCCCTTGGCAGATGTTAATAATGAAGCAGAAGCTTTATTTACCGAATCACAAATTAGGACAAGAAATGTTGTGGAGAGGCAGTATGGTGTGTGGAAAAGAAGGTTTCCGGCCTTATCAATGGGTTTAAGATTAAAAATGGAGACTCTGCAACCTGTGATTGTAGCAACTGCAGTTCTTCACAACATTGCTTGTATTGAAAATGAAGAAATGCCTCCTGTAAATGAAGAGCAAGAAAGGGCAATTAATTTTGCTAACATTGAAGATGTGCCAAATATTGTAGAACTTGAACACAGATTAAACCCTAATAATAGAGTGAGATATAATCTAATTAATAATTATTTTGCCAATTTGGAATAATAATTATTTGTAGCAGCAGTTATTATAACACTGAAATAAAAAAATTACATGTTTTCATTTTTTTTATTAAATACTTATACCATAAGATTAAAATAACTTGAATAAAAACAAAAATACAATCGTTGCATTGTATGACAGTTACAGAGTAGAATAAAACATAATTCTATAATAGGAAAAATTTCAGATATGTAAGTTAATCTAAAAATATGTTACCAAAAACATTAAAATACATTCTGTGCATTACATAACAGCAACATAAAAGAAACTGTATCAAACATACATGGTGTTTGTTTTATTACTGCATAGAAAAATTAAATAACGGGTTGAAATTTTTCAAAAGAAGAAGAAACATGATTGCTTTCTCTAGTTAATAAATATAAACATGTAATAGAATCCGAACAAACAAATGCAGTAACCCGGAAAGAGAAATTAAAAAATGGGTTGGTATACAAAAGGAATTTAATAGTGCTAGTGGTTTAAATGGTTATAGATCAGTTAAACTGAAACAAATACATAAATTTTATGAAACGAACCAACATTGCTATATTCTGACGTAGCAGAGATACGAGGATGGTTGGCTGGAAAAGTTGCATATTTTGGGAGGCAAGAGAGTGATGAAAACACAATATATCACTATTGCCACTCTCAAGTTATGCAGCAAGAACCAAAAAGGTCGATTTTTATTTTAGAAAGGAGACTAGCCACAAAAATGTTACAGAATCCAAAATGAATTTTTTATTTCAGATACTTTCTTATTTAAATAGTAAAACTTTTTTCAAGTTTTCTGATGTTTTAAAATGAAATTTGTTTAGATCGAAATGCTACAGGAACAGGTTAGTTGGGACAAGTTGCCATTTTCGAAACGACGCTCTTCATTTTCCTCCAAACGTCTCAAGTTGCCGCCTCACCTAAAATTCTTTTAAAAAGCCAACGTTTCCCTAATCAATTTTTTCATTGTACTACCGATGGACGGGTTCCCGCTCGGACCGGATATAGAATAATTGAATTTAAACAAATAGGGTTGTATGTCGGGAAAGCTCGTATCGAATATCAAATCTAATTCGCTCTGGCTCGGCATCTTAGGCAAATACTCGTGCCTATTCATAACTTCGGCTATGTATATTATTTTATCTGTTATCAATTCTCCGACTTTCTCTTTGCTTACTTGTCATTCGCATTCGTTGCTCAACGATATCAATTCTAATCGGACGGTCCACACTTCCCAAGGGATACATTCCGGTTGAAATAACCACCTGCTCGGTTTCTTTTGGAAAAATTCTAAACTTATTTGTCCCATGCCGCTACCTTCGAGTCCCCTCAACATCTCCGAAAAACCGCTTATCTCCTTACGGATAGCTTGTTCTAACGAAGTCGAAGAGCAGCAAACGTACGTTAAATCGATGAATTCGCAATCTACGTCGGTGTAATCTACGGTGCCGACGGAATAGCTACCTTCGTCGGTGTAAGTGAATTTACCTAAGGAACGGTGGAAGAGCAAAGTGTGAAAGATGCTGGCGACTGCTTCGTCCGCTTGCGTACATTCTACAGTCAATTCGAACAATTGAGATCTCGCGTTCATCTTGACTAAATTGTTATAATAATAAAAAAAATATCTATATCTATATATATGTCCGTAACTAACCTAATAAAGTCTGTGACTTATCACAATTAAAAATCACAGTTAGAACAAAAAAAAAATAAAAACGGTTGTTTTTTTTTTTGGTGAAAAATGTATCACTATAATCAGAGTTCGTTTAAAAGAAAACACTGAAGCTTCCTTTTATTTTTTTGTTGTTTTAATTCATACCCATGAAGCGTAAAGTGCCGCAAATGGTGTTCGTGGTGGTTCCGTACGACAGCCACTTCGATAGGCCGAAATCGATCAGCTGAGCGTTGCCGAATTCATCTAGGAGTATATTTTCCGGTTTCAAGTCTCGATAAATGATTCCGGCGTTGTGCAAAAAATCTAAAGCTAGAGCTAACTGAGCAATATATAATCGTACCAATTCAACTGGTAGTATTAAATAACTTTTGAGTAAACTGAATAATTCACCACCTTCTATGTAGTCTGTGACCATAAACAATCTTTTTCTATTCTGCCAATGGAAAGGACAGTTCACGATGAACGGATGATGTCCACAAATTTTTTGGATCTGTACTTCGTCTTTAACTTGTTGCACAGAATTTTCTTTAATTATCTTAGATTTAGAGAGGACTTTTAAAGCAAATATTCGTCCAGATTCCAAATCTTGTGCTTTGTAAACTTTTCCAAATGATCCTTTGTTTATTTCTTCTATAACGTCGAACCTCTTTTCGTTGTAAGAAGTCGATACAGGAAATTCCGGCAAGAAACACGACTCCAATTGGGATACGGGCCAAGCGGTTTTGCTAGATTCGTATGGAAGAGTTAAAGTTGATTCTTTCCACCTTCTTCTGGATACTCTGGACCACGGTCTTGAAGAGCTGTACGTGGATTGCTGGCTGCTGATAGTCGCAAAAGATCTAGCACTCGAACTGTTATTGAAATGCGCGTTTATTTGTTTGAAACGATCCTCCTTTTGTTTGTAAACACTGTCTACAGATTTTTTACTAGGATCACTACGTTTAGTTGTTATATTTCCCATGAAAATGCACATGGAAAATTACTGTAGAATTTGTGTTGAACATCTCAGCTGTGATGACCTTAAAATTATGTAGCGATTCTTTTTTTTTTGTTAATTTGATATTTCGTGATGTCGAGGTGTTTGATGACACAAATTATTATGAATTATATATTACTTGATATTTTGAATAATAAATAGCACGAGTCCGTATCTAAAAAAAATTGAAGGGTATGCATTGAAATAAAAATGAAAAGTTTGTGCAGTTAAAACGAAAATCGATCATTTCGGTTTTCTCTGGATAACTTGAAAATATCAACAGATATAGCAAATGTGTTTTCACCACTCTATTGTTTCCTAAAATATACTACTTTTTTCCCATTGCACCTTTCTCATAAATCTGGTAGTTAAGAAGACAGCAATGTTGGTACATGTTGAAACATTTTTAATAAGTGTTAAGGTTGCATATACACTTATTATTTTTAAGAACATTTAACTGTTCTTCTCTTAATTCTTTTTCTTTTTTTAAGACTTCAATTTCTAAGGAGATTTTGTCCAATGTTTTATTTCCATGTCTTTTGTCAGATTCAATACTTTAAGTTCATTTTCTTCATCAAATTTTTTTTGTTGGTAGGTAACAAACTCTAATTTTTCTTCTATTAACTGGTAATTCTTTGAGTTGTATTGTTTCGTTACAATACTTCTCTTTTTTAAAATTGCCTCAGTTTTGGACCCTAAACTGAATTAAGTAAAAAATTCATAGGATATTCACTAATGTTTGTCAAAGAACATGTTATACCTGGTTTTCCTGGAATTAACTTGTGGGATATTGGTTGTTGCAAATGTTTCGAATTATATGGTGTCCAATCATGACTTTGTTCTTGGGGCACAGTTTCTAGGAAATAAACAAATACATATAATTTTTTCTTTTCAACCAACTAATTCCAATGAACTATCACACATGCAATACATTTTTATCTGAATATTAAAATTTGTTACCTTCATTATCCAGTTCCTTTTCTTCTAGTAACAATTCTAAAATAAAGAACAGAACTACATTAGACTAGTCTGCTTTTATGCATTACAAAGTAAAATATATATATATATATATATATATATATATAGTATCTAGAATAATAAATCATAAAACTTTGATATATTTGCTTTTTAATGTTAAAGCTCTCTCATTATATGACTTTTCAATCAGTAACTCATTAATTTTAAATTAATGTCAATATACATAAATACCAAGCATTTTCTCGTTACACAGATTAGTAAATTCACCTGTAGAATTCTCATTGGAGCTGTCAAGTCTTGGGTCACCATCCAGGTTATCCTTCATTTCACATTTCGATTTATCTGAAAGATATAAACGAATAATGGGAAAGTACAATATGAAAGAAACACTTGAATACCTTTATCACTATCAAAAATACTTGGAGCACCTATGGCTTGATCTGCTACTATTTCCTATTTCAATTATGACATTATCCATCTCTGTAAATATCTCTTGAGAAGGTGGTCCACCTCCGGTTTGCCTTTGTTGTAATTTATTCTAGACAATTTTTCGTTTAGTTCGTTTTTTAAAATTTATGTATTTCTCTTTCAGTGTCTTAACAGGTCTATATCCATTTACACCGAATGTACTATTAAATTCCTTTTCTATTTCAACCCATTGTTTATTTTTCTCTTTCCAAGTAACTGCGTTTGTTTCTTTGGATTCTATTATATCTTTATATTTATTAACTAGAGACAGCAATAAGATTTCTTCTTCTTTTGAAAAATTGGGACAACGTTTCGAAGAATTCATATTAATTAAAATTATTACTTCTGTAAAAGAACCAAAGATTGCCCATCTACTAGTGTACCACAAATAAATTAATTTTATAGGTTAACTCTTTCTTCTTTTCTTTCTATTTAGAATGTCACTAACCATAAAATCTGATCATTATACATAATTTGTTACCAACTGAACAAAAATGACTACTGAACTACCGGTCAGCTGACCAATAGGCGAACAGACAATTGTGAAACGGTACCTATTGGTAAGCTTATAGGTAGAGGTAAATTGATCCAAGTAGTTAACCCGATATTGTGAAACCGGCCGTAGGGAGTACTCCACTATTAAATGTCTTCTTAAGTGATAATTGTAAAGATCAGCAGATATAGTTTTCCTGGTTTTCTATATCATTGCACAGTTATACTGATCTTAATTGGTAAAATGATATCCAGGATATCACCATAGAGCTAATAATATCTAAGCTTCAATATTTGTAATATCACATCTTCTTATTTTTTCGATTAACATATATTAAGTCCATCACAAGGTAGGTCACTTCTTGGCCTAGCCAAAAATAACTACTAAACATCAGGTAGGCATCAAATGAAATGTAACTTCTGTCATTCTGACGATGATATTCAGTTATCGAAACAATTGTCAATGTTTTCAACATTTTTCATTATATTGTGGAATAAGCTAGAAACATTGAATTTCATTTAAAACACTTCATTTCTTGTTTTCTTCTGTTTGTTTCTTCTTGACAGCCCAATATCTCCCCAGCTTCCTTCATCTAAACTAAAACATATTTTTGATATATTTCCTTGTTTACTATATATAGTATTTTGGGTCTTTCTTTGCTGATCTTTCCAATTCCTTTAGCAGATTTCTCGTTTTCTCCGAGTGGCTTGTAAGCTTCTCAGTTAGAACTAAGACTCACCAGCTTTCCTACCCCCTGTTTTGTTTGCTTTTCTTCTGGACTTATCCTCCGTTTGTATAAACCTCTTTGTTTCCGAGTGGTTTGTGTGCTTCGCATTTAAAACTTAGATTCCCCAGCTTGCCTGCTTTCGATTTTGTTTATTTTTCTTCTGGAATTCATTTGTATAATCCTCTATACATATTTTTTATCTTCCTCCTCCTTCTTCTCTTCTCCTTCTACCTTTTAAGACGTCAGACGAGGATTCCGGATCCTCTTGTACCCAATACATCCATTCGTTCCTATCTCTTGCTAATATTTTCAATTCATCTAGGATTTTTCCTTTCTTATCCCCTATCTTTCTTATTTGGTCCATCCAGTTCCTTCTCGGTCTACCTCTTCTTCTGTGGATAGTAGGAGAGGGTAGGCTAAAGTGAGACGACGTACACAGTGAGACACTTCCATTTTTTTTCAGGCAGTTTGAGATTTTTGAGGTTCTACAACACTGTCAGATAATTTTTATACACGCAGTCACTTTGTCTTAATCTTGTTAGGTTATGTTCAGTCGTTATCGTGAGGTGATCAAATAGCGTTTTCTTTACATTGAAAGTTAGGTACTTGCTGACTTTATATACTTCTGGTGCGTCAGAAAATATTTCTGAAAATTTATTGAATCAGTACCTTTGAAGATATTTCAAACCAAATATTTTTATAGTTTAAATGTGATTGATATTGTGTTCAAATATTTGACAGCCATTTTAGTTTTTACCTGCAAATTATGGAGGGTAGAACTAAGGAGGACCAACTCAGTGTATGAAAAAGTGTCCGCTGACAGGGACTAAATTAAGGTGGCGCCATAGTAGCAAGTGGAAAGATTTTAAAAACAGCGCCATAAATTATTAGAGTAGGATAATAAAATTAGCACTTTTTAAGCTTGCTAATTAATTTTTATGATAATGATTCACAATTATTATAAAAACTGAATAAATGTTTTATATTTCTTAACTTCAGTATTGTGAAATAATAAATTTCATGACCTTTCCACTAGCTACGCTAGCGTTGTTGTGGCCGATTATTGAACTGTAATTTGCTGCTTACAGCTGGACACTTTTTAAACTTGTCCCCTATACAAGACGGTCCTCCTTACTTCTACCCTCCATACTGCAAATGAACAAAGTGAGACACTACAAGGTAGTACACAGTGACACGATGTCTCACTGTATACCATATGGTGATAGGACGTCTTACTAGTTTTCAATTTTATTTTTCAGTTTTCTCTGATAATGGGGAGACCAAAAGATATGCAACGGAAAATTGGGAAAACGTCAGCAGAGCAAATGGCTGCAGCTATTAATTTAATTATTGAACAAAAAAGTCTATTCGACAAGTAGCAATAGAAACAAATATTGCATTTCAAAGGCAACATAGGTACGTTAAGAAGTCAAAAATGGATCCATAGGGTACTATAAGAACCACAACACATTATGAAGTTCGTAAAATGTTTACTACACAACAAGAACATTTCCTTGCTGAGTATCCAGAAGAATGTAGTACAATGGCGCCAATAAATAAGTTTAAAATACCTAATACTTGGAAAAAGTACAAAAGTGCGGGTGAAGACTGGCTAAGAGGATATTGACATCATAACTTCAATTTCAGCATTAGAACACCTGTTGCTTACAATTTTCGATCTTGATGATATGAACTTTAGTTTTATTTGTATTCACTTACATATTCATACTTTATATTTCTTTGGTCTATATATTCATATTCAGTAGATTCTGCATCTTGTTTCTGGTATTTGCTATCAATACCACATCATCTGTGGATAGGTGCGATTCCATTTTTACTGGTTTCAGACTTTTGTAGCCAATTATCGTGTTCAGCTGCTCAGTTTTATTATTGATTCGCTTCGTTAGTTTATCCATAAATTATATAAATAAAAGTTATCCCTTTGTTTCACCCCTTTCTTCATTAAAATCTCTTCTGATTTCATTCCTGCCATTTGTACTTCAGCCCGTACGTTTGTATATGTGCTTCTAATAGCCCCTTTTAATGCCCTAGGGATATATATTTCTTCCAAGCATCTTCAGATTTCTTTTATGTCGAAAGTTGCCCTTAGATCAATAGATGTTAGAAACACATCTTTCTTCTAGGTTTCTTACTATAAATATATTATCATTCGTTTGTCCGTTTGATCTGAACGCTGCCTGTTCTACTTTCAATTTATATTCAACATTCTGAGTAGAATTGGATAATGATTTACCCTTTTCTTTGAAGTTATATTTATCCATCGACAAAATAGCATAAACTAACTACAAATATATTTTCTTGTTTATCATGTTACATGAAATGATGAAAATTGCTGTTCGTTATGACATATTGTTCGCTCCATCTGCCCGGTATTCACGGCGCGTTTTCCGCTTCAGCCAATTAGCGGGCGTTCTCACTCAAATCTCTAACTCTCTTTCACTCAAATCTCCAATTCATCACAATGCGTCTGCTCCACTTTTTATATATCGGTATTATCAAGTTATTTTGCTAATCTCTCGATATTCTTTTTAACTTCCTTGCCAGATCCATTCTTTTCCTTTCTGCCCAAGATATTTTATCATTTCTGGAGCTACGCCATCTTCTCCATATTCTTTTTCTATCCTTATTTTATGTGCAGCTTGTTCTACTCTCTGCTTATGTCGAGCTGTTCTTCTCTGTTTATCCCTTCTTTCTGTGTTAAGGTATCACATTTAACTTTTTAATATTTAGTCTATAATTTCATTATCTCTGTCTTCCTGTTTGTACCTGATTATTCTTATTTCTCACTGCTTTGATTAATTTTCTACTTCCGTTCATTCTTTTTATCTGTGCCCACAATTTTCGGGTATCTATCTTATGTGTTTTTGTTTAATTTTCTCTTCTTATTATAGTCATCTTGTGTTCTTGTTTGGATATATTTTTTCCAAGCTTTATTCTTTTCTTTCACCATCCGTTTTATCTCCTTTTATGTGTTTTTGTTTTTTGTTCCATCTTCCAGGATAGAATTGTCGCATTTTCCTTTTCTTCTCTCTTCCTGTTCCCTTTTTCTTATAGTCTTCTGCAGATTTATTCAACTTTTTCTTACGGAATAGGTGATATATATCCATCTGTCCTGAATTTCTCCCTATCTGCTTTTATTTTGAATAATCTTATTCTTATCTGGGATACTCTGCATCTTCACCAAACATGTAGATTTTTCCAGTTTATATGCGTTTTTTTCTACTCCTATTTCAACGTGCTTCTTGATTATGGTTTTCATTGTCTCTTTGATTATTTCTACATTTCTCTGCCGTTGATTATTATGTTGTTCACAATTTTATCTTTATCTAGCAATTTTCATCTCTCCGTTACTCTCTGGAGTTACTCTTTAAATTCCTTATTTTCTCTCATAATATGTTCATTTTCTTGTGTTATTTTTTCTAGTTTCTTGTTCAACTTCTTACATTCCTTTGCATTTTCCTTTTGTTCATTTTTAATATCCTCTCACAATTTTCATAAGATTTTTATGTTCCAAACATCTGAAATTCAGAGGCAGAAATGAGATCAAATAATGTGGTTTAATTTTCGATAATGCAATATAAGTTAATTTTAATGACTCTTTTCCCTTGTTACTATATAATTTTATAATATTTCCGTACATTGTCATAACATTTCCAAGTACTTTCAAAATCAGTTACATATGCATAGGTATAAGTTTCTTCGGGGTTTAACACTTTTCTATAGTTTCTTCAGTTACCTAAATAGTTTCAACGTCAGTGGAATGGTTAATAAAATAATTTGTTCATCTGTACGTTTGCCTAATTGGAAATATATTTAAGATACCAGCATTAAACTAGTCAAAAATTTTAATAAATCGTTCAAAGGTCCGTTGTTGGTTCAACTAAATTATTTTTAATTACAACCGAACCTGTCAAAACTTGAGTTAGTGATATTATAACACCTCCACACGGTTAACATAAGCAAGCGGGCCGATTATAATGGGGTAAAAGCTTGGGTTACCCCCTACTGCGAACCTTATAGCAGATCTAATGAACCTTTGGAACGGGTAACAATGTTAAATGAACAAAAAATGCGTCAATCATTGCTTGTGTCCCGTCATAAAGCCGCTATTTCCAAAGAGTCGGTGAAGAGGGCGCCGTCAACAAGGCGACTGGTGCTCATTTATGCAATGGTGGATGTCACGGACACTTTATTGTTATTTAAACTTTCTACAAAATGAAATAAGCATATTAAACTAACAATAATCATGGCTGTCGTGAATTTATCTAAACTTTTTTAAAATTAATCTCAAATAATAGTCGGTATATAAAATGAATTTTGTATGAAACTTGGATCATAAAAAATCATTATGGCACATGCCCTATTATCAGATATTATTCATGGCTATTAAAATTCTTCAATTATGAATGGAAGTACTTTACCGTAAAGATCAAATTACGATCCATGGATATGACATTAACAAAATTATACGCTTTAGTCCCGAGTCTAAGTGCCAAAAATAAAAATTTTCAGGAACTAAAGAAAACTTCACCATTTAAAAATGAATATTTATTACTGTAATCACACAACTGAACTTATTACATGACTGTTAGAAGGACTACAAATTTAATTTCTGTTACTAAATAAAACAAAAGAATAATTAAAAGTCATTTTGCAGAAAGATCTAAGTCCATCATTTCTCACCCTGCTAATTGGGTATAAGTACCATCATCTCAGTGCCAAAACACAACACTGAGTTGATTGACAAAGCTGTCGGAAAAATTTCTGGTTGTTTTTGTCAACATATTCAATCACTTTTTTTCAGGTCTTTCTTCTTGTTAGGGGCCAGTGGAACAGTAGATGAAACTTTTTGTAATTCCACGTTATCAATGTCTCTCATTGTTTTGCTCATTTTCAGGATATAAAACTTTTCCCAAGCACATTCATCGAAAAAGCTCTTTTTACAAGATACCTGGCTCTTCCTTTGTTACCTTAATCAAAGAAATCTGAGTAATAGCAATTTTTTTTTGTGTTAATGCATACAGTAGCTTTTTTCAAAATCAAAAAAATGATCATACATATTCAAAACTTTAGAAGGCTTTGAAGGCCTTGCTCCTTTAATCAGATTTTCAAGATCTTACATAACCTGCAATTTGGCAACTCGATTTTTTTTCTCAATAATCGCAAAATCACGATCGGCAACAGAAAAGCTATGCCCAGATACTAGAAACTTGTGTGTAACCGAATCAAACATACCCGTTTCTACTATAAACATGTACAAAAAAACCATAATTGGTTTTTAATTTGTCCTGAGCAATTATCGCTCCATACAACAAGATGTTTCTTTCTATTTGGAAGTAAACCAGTGTTTAAGGCGTGCAAAATGCCATTTGATTCCCACCTCGACCCGAGTTTCCCTCGTGCCACAAGGATATTACGACATCATTTGTGTCAGTTATATGAATGTTGAAATTGTAGCATAATAGTTCGCGCAAGTAATACATATCACTATGTGTCAATTTAGGCAAAGCAAGGCAAGAACCATTACGATGTTACAAACCTGGTTGTCAGGTAATGTGCTGGATACTGTATCATTTTTCATATCAGAAACATCTCTTTCAGCTTTTCTGTGGTGTAACTCGAGCTGTTTTTTAGCTTTCTCTGATAGTGTGGGATAATTGGACTAAGATTGGATGTTTAAGTAATCACATTTTTTGCAGGTATCGCTCCGTGGTCTACGCAACGATAATTTTGGAAAATATTTTAATAAAAATTTGCGGTAGAACTTGTATGTGATACCGCTTTGAGGATACTTTTTTAAGAAAGCATTAAACACACAGTTTAAGTTTAAGTCCTTACTGATGACCAGTTTTTCAGATTACAAACGACTGTAATGTGAAACATCTTTTGGGAAAAATTTTATGTGATTTCTAACTTTTATTCTATCACTTTCAGTATATTTAAACTTCCTAGTTCCTCCACGGTTGTCTTTATAAACAATACAACCTGACTGGTTCTTCATAACGATTGCCTGAACTTTTTTTGGAGATATTCCAAAAGTATTTAAAAATGTAACTTTGCAAACCCTTCCAAAGTTTCCGGTACCTTCCGGGAGAGAATAGCTTACAGTTGATTGTCTCCTACTCTGAGCTTCTCTGAATAGGAAGCACCTCTATAAGGCCCATCAGGTAGTTGCCTTGCTGGTTCAGTTCCAGTTTATGGTAGCCTTCGAACCACTTCATTTTCATGTCGCCAAGCTCTCTGCAGCTGTATTTGCAATTGGAGTGCGCCTGAAAATGTAAAAATATATTGTACTAAGGGGCAGGTGTGCACTTTAGTTATTATAGATGTGTTATACAAGATGGGAAAGGAATTAGGCATAACTTTGGTTAAAGTAAGTAATGAGGTTAGGCCTAGGCAAGGATGTCGGGTTATATTTGTAGCATTTTAACAGTAAATTATAGCAGTGCGGGCTTACTGAAACTAATATTACATATTGCAAGCTTAATTTACCATAAAACAGCATATACATGTAAAGGTGGTGGTTGTTTTGCTCTTTTCTGTTGTGCTTGTTCTGAGTGACTTGCCACTAAGTCTTGCCTTTCACTGTTTCTCTCTAAACTGTAGCTTTTCAACTTTTTCATCTTGACTAAAAGCGCTAATATTTGACCCGTTTCCGTCGTCAGTAAAGCTCGGAAAAAATGCAACCGAAAAAGCCAAGAATATGCGCATTTAAATGCATCACAAATTGAGATAAAATGCAAGGATTTTAGAAAAAAATTCAAGGATTTTAGAAAGGGATTTAGAAAAAATGCATGAAATAATGTATATTATAATGTTGAATAATACTATTATTTCGTTATTTTACTATGGTAGGGAGTGGGGCGGGATTTAATAATTAGGTATACAACGAAAATTTATATTAAGTATTAGATTTTATTAATAATAATAATAATACATAGGTACTATTAAAATTATTATGGTAACAATAAAACAAAATAACAATATTTAAACAGACATCAGTCACGTCTTACAATTATTGTAAAAACTATTAATAATTATGTGTTTTTCAAAGTTTTCTAAGAGGAAACTTTGTCTCTTGTCAGAAAACAGGTGTTTAAAAATTGAAAAACTTCGTTCAACATCAACTGATGTAATGGGAGCATATTTATATTTACAAATGATGTTTAATTCTAAATTTGGTATATTTACATCCTTTCCGCCCATAAAAGTTTTCGACATATTTTTTTCAAAATTTGAAAGCCTGTATTATTTTGAGCCCCAGAATTGAATTTATTTAGGACGACGGTCCCAATTTGGCCACCGATTTTCTTACAATTTGACTCAAACTGGCTAATTAGAGCTACTGATTCCGTTAATGGAATACAAGATTTTTCTAAATTTTTAATAGTTGTAGATACAAACATATAATTGGTTTTTATAAATATTAAATTATTATTAATGAATTTTTAAAAAGATTTTTAGAGTTTAAAAGAGATGTAGATGAGGAGTCACTAAGATCGTCAATCAATTGTTTAATGGCGTGGTAATTGTCAGCATAAAATATAGCTGCATCCAACCAGGTACCCCAACGAGTACAGGTTGTGGAGGTAAGGCAAGATTTGAAAATTTTTCTTTGTAAAATTGAACGCGTGTCGGAGCTTTTAAAAATACTTTTTTCACATTGCTAATTAGATCATTGACCAAACGAAACTGCTCTCTTATACATTCTGCCACTCTATTAATTCCATGAGCTAGACAGGTTACATGTTGCAGATTCGAATAAAATATTTTTAAATTTTGTCCAGCTTTAATCATATAAGGTGCTGCATCAGATAAAAATAAAATAAATTTTTCTGTGGGAACAATTTGGGGCAAGAAAAAAGTGTACAATGAATCTTGGACAAATCGTGCAATTGTTAAATTATTAGCTTTTTAAAGTTTTTTTGAAGCAAAAAGATAGGATCTGCTTGGATTTGTTTCCCCTAAAACACCTATTAATGCATGTGCGATATATCTACCGCACGAATCGGTGGTTTCGTCTACTACAATACAGAAATAGTTTGAATTGACTTCGTTTTTGATACAAGTTAATGTTTGTTTATAAATTGAGTCGACACTTGCTTTACGTAAGGTCGACTCGTCAGGAATATTTAGTTTACAATATTTTCCTAAAAATTCGTTCAGGTTGGGATTATTCAACTTGCTCAACGGTATGTTACTAGCAATCATTGCCTTGCACAAATCCTCATTAAACTATTTTTGGTCGTCTTTTTTTGGCTTCTGTTGTTGGAGAGGCAACCTCTTAAGGTTTGTTGCGATGATAATTTCTGCATATTGGAAATATGCTTTGCAGATTTCACGTGTTGATCCACAATGAATTTTTTCTTGACGTTGATCTATAATAGGAACGGAAAACTACTCATATATTATTTTTACAAGACAAATATACCCAAAAAAAAACAAATATCTAACTGCAAAATAATTCGACACCCTGTATGTTTTTAGAAGGACAGTTTTTTTACTTGGTAGGCACATAGAACGTGTCAATCACGTCCGACCATATCATTCACCCTTTTGTTTTATAATTATCTCTTAAAATAGGTTTAACAGTTTTATGATTTTATGATCTTGTGAAGTATCATTAAACGCCTTTATTATAAACGAGAAGTTTACAAAATCGATGAAAACCCTCAAAACTCATTAAATGAACAACAAAATAGTAACATCCGGTTACAATTTGTTAAAAAATAAGCTGCGAATAAGTGAAAAGAAAAAAAAATAATTTGTTACCTATATCTTGAATACATGAATACTTATACTTTTAGATCTCTGTTCACGAGGCAATAAACAGCTTTTAAATCGAGGGCGTAAATTTAATCAAACAACCAGTTATTAGGCAAAATAATACAGTGTAAAGTTAGTGATAGCATTAAGACCAATCCACGACACCATAACTGAGTGAGTACAAAACATAACCTACAGTGGTTTGAATGATATAATTTATTCAATACCTTATATACTGACAAATACAACAAATTTTACTTGTCAAGTAAATTCCAAGCAGTAAAAACAACCTACTAATTAACTGGAATCAACCGCCAGTGCCGTACTCAGAAAATAATGCTTCGAAAACCAGTTAAAACAAAAGATAACAACAACATGAATATAACCCCTACATCACCTAATACACCATCAACTACTCCAATACAATCTTACTCTCAAATGCTCGAACAACCAACTCAACCAATATATCCAGCAAAAGACCAGGGAATCATCTTTAGTGCAATCAATGATGCAAAAATTCAAGACTATCTTCTGAGTTTAGGCCCGATAGTTCAACCACGAAACATCATTTTCTGCTCGAGGATATCTAATAATAGAGTGTATATTTATTTATCGACCAAAGCTGCAGTTGATCAATTTATAGAAAATGGAGGAGAAATCGAAGTTTTGGGACAAAAATTAAAAGCGCGACATTTAGTAACCCCTTCAGACAGGCTAGTCATTTCTAATGTTAGTCCGACTATACCACACGACACACTTAAAACTACGCTAGAAGGATTAGGTGTAAAATTATTATCCCCAGTTACATTTCTACGAATAGGTGCAACAGATCCTGCATATAGCCATATAATGAGTTTCAGACGCCAAGTTTACATTACCCCTCTAGAATCTCTTACTTTAGCCGAATCTCTAGAAATTACACACGACAACCTCTCTTATCGTATTTTTCTCCCCTTAGATAGTCAGAAATGTTTTAATTGCAAACTATCGGGTCACGTTGTTGTCAATTGTCCTACCTTACAAAACCAAAAGTCTCCTATCCAAACGAACACAATAAACAATGACGCCCCCCAAACATCACATGAGCAAAAAAATCCAACAACAACCTTTTCTCAACCAACTCCGATAGATATATTTTCTATCCAATCAAATCTGACAGTAACCACCCCCACAGCTGAAGTAGGCAACATATCACAAGAAATCACAACAACTTTGCCCAATTCTACAAATAAACGATTCCTATCATCTGAATCCTCTCCGGAAGCACCCACTATGACATAACCAGCTTTCTCAACCTCAGAAAATCCAAAAAAGAAAAAAACACTCTGCAATCAGCTCCACTCCTGTCCACTCCATCTCAGAAGAAGCAACCAGCCATTTAAAACCAATAATTGAAAATCAAACACCCCCTTATCCTCTGAACTATGACGAATTTAAAAGGCTGCTGGAGCACACACACGGAGTTCAGAACGCATATGCCGTTGCAAAATACTATACATCAGATATAAAAGGCCTCATTGAAATGTTATTTACACTTTACCCTCAGTTGAAAGATAAGACTCTAAAAACCCGATTTACTAAATTGAGAAAAAAGCTGGAAAAGCAGACATGATACCGGCAGCGAATCCTCCATACAATGCCGTTAATCACGTCAAAATATCAATTTGAATAACAAAATTCAATAGTATACTACAATGGAACCTGAATGGATATTATCTCCATTTAGGAATGCTACAGAAGCTCATATCGGAACATCTTCCAGACATTATATGCTTACAGGAAACACACTTCCATGGACACAAAACACATACCCCAAAACATTACAATGGATTCTTTAAAAATAGAAATCGGACAACGGCCAGTGGAGGTGTAGCCATATTCACGAGATCAACAATAGTAGCGGAAGAAATAAACATCACTACCAACATTGAAGCGGTAGCCATTAAAATTAAAGCTCCAACCGAAATAAATATATGCAACTTATACCTCCCGCCTAACATACATGCAGATCCCAAGGAACTGGATGCGTTATTTAAACAAATCCCTTCTCCCAGGCTAATTATAGGCGATTTCAATGGGCACAACATTGCTTGGGGATCCAGGTCAAACGATTCAAGAGGAAAACAACTATATGAGACATTCAACTTGAATGACGGCAGTGGCACCAGATTCAACATAACAGCGGGCACTTCTTCAGCAATTGATCTCAGTCTATGCACACCTAATCTTCTACCCCAACTCTCTTCGCAAATTAATACAGACTTGTATGACAGCGATCACCTCCCTATAACAATTACCAACACCACTAAACGTTCTCACGATACAATACCCTTACAACGTTGGAGACTAAATAAAGCAAATTGGACTGATTTCTCACAAGACATAGATGACAATATTCATCTGGCAAAACTGCATGATGATATTACTGCTACAGTAGAAGACTTTAACAAAATAATAATAGATGCAGCATACCACGCTATTGGTAAGACAGCGCATATAAAAAAGTACAATGCAGTACCATGGTGGAACGAAGAATGTGAGTCAGCAATAAAAGCAAGTAACCAATCCTTAAATAAATATAAAAGATATAAGACTCCTGAGAACTGTATAGAATACAAAAAGAAGCGAGCGTTTGCTAGACTAACCATCAAACACAATAAAAGAAAATCTTGGCATCAATACGTTCAGAAAATCAATAGTTCAACACCAATAACAAATGTCTGGAAAAAAATGAAGAGCATAGCAGGTAAAAGCTCACATATGGATATTGCAGCCTTACGAAAAAACGATTTAAGTATGATAACAGATAACAATGAGATAGCTGAAGAACTCGCAAACGCTTATTGTCTCCATTCTAAAAATGATAACTACGACCCAGACTTCCTAGCATTTAAGCAGAAGCAAGAAAAGAACACCATTATGATACATGAAAAAGCAGACCCTATTAACACGCCTATTAGCCTACACGAATTCAACGATGCACTCCACGAACTTAACACATCTCCTGGACCCGATGATATCCCGCCCATTTTTTTTAAAAAACCTGCCTTCATCTACGAAACATCACCTCTTGCAAATATACAACAGTGTTTGGAGCCAACATTTATATCCTAACACATGGAGAAAGGCAATCACAATCCCCATCTTAAAACCTCCTAAATCACCCCTTCCAGCAGATTCTTATAGACCCATTTCGTTAACTAGCGCCCTATGCAAACTGCTCGAAAAAATAATAAATAAAAGACTTCTTTGGGACCTAGAAAGCAAAGGACATCTGACTCCGGAGCAATCAGGATTTAGACCAAATAGATCCACATTAGACAACATAATTGATTTAGAAACTCATATTAAAGAAGCATTCTCAAATAGAGAACACTGCATGGCCATCTATTTTGATGTCAATAAAGCTTTCGAAACAACTTGGAAACACAACATACTATCAAAGCTAAGCAACCTAGGATATCAAGGTAACATTCTAGCTTTCATACAGGACTTTTTATGTGACAGAATATTTCAGGTTAGAGTCAATGGGACAACTTCTTCTATCCAAAAACAAGAAAATGGAACACCCCAAGGATCAATTATTAGTCCAACTTTATTTCTCCTAGCCATGAACGATATAACTAGAGATATAGAAAAACCAATACAGATCCGAATGTATGCGGATGACGTGATCATTTTTGTAAAAAGCAGGACATTATCTACATGTGCAACGATACTTCAAAAACAACTCATAACGATGGAAAAATGGTCAAGAGCGACAGGTTTTCATTTCTCGCCCTGCAAGTCACGGTGCATAATATTCTCAAAACAACCAATTAACCACAAACCTCATATGGAAATCTACAATACTACTCTCAAGTACACCAATATGATAAAATACCTAGGACTTATATTCGATGAGAAACTAAACTGGAAAGCCCATATAACACAACTAATTAAAGACTGTCAAAAAGGACTTAATTTATTGAAATGTCTATCAAACAAACATTGGGGAGCCGATGGCAGATTACTCTTAAACATCTATCGAACACTTGTCAGATCAAAAATTGATTATGGCTGTATTGCTTATGCATCAGCAAAAGTTACAATACTCAAACAATTAGACGTATTACACAATACAGCACTACGCATTATCCTAGGAGCCTACAGAACCACACCAGTAGACAGCCTATACTGTGAAGCCGGAGAAGCCCCACTAGAACTTAGAAAACAAATCCTAAGTCTCTCATATGCCTCAAAAATAACAGCTAATCCTCTTATTTTAACCCAACATCTCACATTCAATAAAAACGTAAATCCAGTCTCACCTAATATTCAAACAGAGCCATTTTACGTAAGAATCCAGCACTATAAAAACAGTCTCAATATATCCAACATCTCTTCTTTAAAAATCGAAATTTATAACTTCACTCCACCCTGGCAAATTTAGCCACCACATATAAACACTCATCTTTCATGTTTTTCCAAACAAAGCACTAGTATACAAACCCTCATCAGACATTTTAACGAGACCATGCAAAAACATCCCAATTATACCGAAATATACACTGACGCATCCAAACAAAATGACGGACTACGTGCAGCCATTGTTACTCCTACAAACAATGCACAATTCAAACTTTCAAAATATGCAACAATTCTAAGGGGAGAACTTTATGCAATACTAGAAGCAGTAAAGTACGTAACAACATGGAACTACGAAAAGACAGTTATACTTACAGACTCTTTAAACTCCTTGAAATTATTGAGAAGCACCTATTCGAAAAATTTCCTCGTACTGATGATCAAACAAGAAATTCATCATCTTCAATCGATAGGAAAAAACATACATTTCCTGTGGGTTCCCGCACACATAGGCATAAAAGGTAATGAGATGGCCGATCAACTCGCCAAAAAAGCAGCACTACTTAATACCACACCAATCATTAAGCCCTTATACACCGATCTAAAAACATTTATTCGCAATAAAACAAAACAAAAATGGAATGACACATGGAGGAGCTCACACGCAAAACTTAGAGAAATCAAACCCTACATAACACCCTGGCTAACTTTTACCGAAAATCAAAGACATCAAATCATCATCACAAGGTTACGTCTAGGTCATACTCGAGCTACTCATGAGTACTTACTTTCCCGAACACCAAGACCAGAATGTGTTATTTGTGAGCAGCCGTTAACAGTGAAACATTTTTTGGTTGAGTGTCCGCTATATCATACCAACAGACTAGCATGCAACATAAGTGAATCTCTGGAAAATACTTTAAACAACAGCAGTAATGTGAAAAACCTTATTAAATATCTTCAAATCGCAAACTTTTACCATAAAATTTAAAATGTACTTTAAACAAAACATGTGACATGTCAATATCTATTCATAATGTTAAACAAACATAATATATAGCTACAGAGCGCTAATAGCCCTTGAGGCTGATGCGGAATCGTAAATAAAAAAAACCCTCAAAACTCATTAAATAAACGACAAAATAGTAACATCCGGTTACAATTTGTTAAAAAATGAGCTGCGAATAAGTGAAAATAAAAAAATAAAAAAAAAATAATATGTTACCTATATCTTGAATACATGAATACTTATACTTTTAGATAAAACATACTTCAAAACCAAAGCTAATAGCAATATGTGACATACACTTCCAATTTTTGAACGCACTGAACAAAAAAGGTGGTCTCCATCCCAAATAAGTTCTTGCTGACACTTTATCCACATATCATTAAATATCTTTTTAGGCATTTAGACTCAAACACTTGTATATTGTATTCTGATTAAAAGAAAGTACAATAGGTTCACTGTTCACTAATCGTAATGCTTTCGTTGGAAGATACTGCTCAATTAAAGGTTTACCTAATATTTACCGGGGGAAGCCGCTCCGGCAGCGATGTTTTGGAAATCTCCCGGTTACAGTTTCTTGTTTATGGTTTTTGGTATTTCCCATTTTAAGAATAAAGTAATAAAATAATCAATATAGTAAGATCCTTTCAATAAAGTAGGTACCTACTCTTTCAAGTTCTTTCAATTTTGCGGTAGCAGGTAGTTCCAAACCCAAACAGATTTAAAAATTCCATAATGAAAACTTTCTGTTCAATAGGATTTTAAAATAATTGGCAATAAATGCAAAAAATGCTCAAATCTTTAAAAAAATGCATTTTTTGGGAAAATGTATAAAAAAATGCAAAAGTTGCAAAAAAATGCACGTTGCATTTTTTCCGAGCTCTAGTCATCAGACATCATTAAAATATAAGTATCAATGTGGTAAACAAAACAGGATATGATAGTGTCTGCTGTTACAACACGTGGAAGAATACGCTAGTATAAGCTCGTGACAGTTGTGGCACTTACTCCCATTAGCAGAAACAGCATGTCTGGACATACAACCAGCACTATCTTTTGGAGGTTATAGAAACTACTACAATCAGCCTTGCCACATTTACCTTTTAGCAGGACATTGGCACTGGCTCATAGATCCATTTGTAGTGAAAAACAAAAAAAATTCAAAATTAGCACTTACGTCTACTCTTCATATATGGTTCACTAGATTCAATATTACCTTTCCCCCAACCTTATCTAATATGCGAGAAACGTATTGGTTTACCCCAAAAAAGTTGGAATTTTAGATTTTTATGGGTTATATTTTCGTTTTTCAGCAAGAACAACACGAAAAAACGGTTTTTAGAAAAAAATCCTGTTTGTATGTAGTTGTCGTTGTCGTCGGCCACTTATCGTAACATGTCCTGTTAGCACGATATACAAGGGCGTACCCAGGTAGGGGTAGGGAGGGGGGTCAGCTGCCTAAAACGTCAATTTTCCTGGCAAGTGGGAATTAAAAAGTGTTATCTACTTTGCGCAAAATGAAGTGTTGGAAACAAAATATCTCTTTCTGTCAGATATTTTGATTTAATATTTTTTTATCTATAATTAAATATTCTACAACATTCGATATAGTATACTGTTAGCGAAACCGTCGCATCTGGTAGTTTCCGCTCATGACGAGACAATCAGAGCCATCTAGGATTAAAGCCGAATATACAACATCTAGCGCTATCTAGTTACGGACGACAGTACTTTTTCCAGTAAAGAGAAATAGCATCAATTTATACGGTCAATAGCGACATCCTGTATTGAATAGCAATACTACGAAGAACGTTCTAGCATGGACTATTCACGAAAGGAAAGACAGTGATAGCAAATATGAGACAAGGATAGAAATAGAGTCGAGTATTTTCTACGTATTTCGGGAGCTCTTCTAATATTTGTATACATAAGCGGGATCGTGAGGCGGAGCAAGGCAATTCAGTTCGAATACAATTCATTTCAGTTCGGAGTTTAGTACGAGCGAATATTTCATGCGCCACAGTGTCTTGTAGTTTAGTTGCGGCGACACGAGATTTACGTTTACTGCGCAACAACTGGAAATATTACTCCGTCAAATGGTTATCAAGAAATTATTTGAAAGAGTTGTGTCAAAACATAACACATATGTACCTATTATGATTATTTGATTTGTTTAAGGGGGGCTCTCTTATAGGAAGTAAATGATATTTGAATGTGATGTTTTTATAGGTCTCTTGATATTTATTTTCGTCCTATGCCCAAACAGTATCCATTTTTTAGGGACAACACGCGAAAAAAGAAAAAGTAGCAGTGGAAGCGATGAAAATGACAACCATGATAAAACTACTCATGTAATGCCAAGATCATTGCATGCTAACATTGGACAAGCGTCACATTCTCCAGCAGCACTTGATAACCCAATTTCAGTATTAAAATTTCGTCAAATACTTCAGTTAGTGGATGTGTTGAAAATGAGGCAACTAAATGTTTTATTTGGCACAAGAAAAATAAACGGTTTTAAAGATCTAAACTAACTTTTCCGCATTTGTGAGACACCCTAAACATTATCCTATCATAAAATTGTCACTTGTATACACTCCGAAGGCTGTATCGTGCTAACAACCCGAAATTTCTCAAAAAATTACCAAACATGTGGCCCTTCCAGTTCCATAACACCCGTTGTACTATCTCCAGTGACCTGAAAATCAATACGTTTCATCTACATAACACCCTCAACAATATCCAATCATAGAAAAGGTCACTCGTAAATACTCCAAAGGCTGTATAACAAACTGAAAATTCTTCAAAAATGACAAAAATTTGGTACTTCAAGTACCATAGCATCGGTTGTACTGGCTCTAGTCAGCTGAAAATAAATAGAGTTCATCTGTGAGACGCTCTGAACAATAACCAATCATAAAATTGGTCACTTATATACACTCCGGAGGCTGTATCGTGCTAACAAACTGATATTTCTCCAAAAATGCAGTACTTCAAGTACCAATTCACCCGTTGTACTGGCTCTGGTAAGCTGAAAATCAATAGGGTTCATCTGTGATATACAATGAACAATATTCAATCATAGAATTGGTAACTTGTTTCACTCCGGAGGCTGTATCGTGCTAACAAACTTAAATTTCTCCAAAAATTATAAATTTTTGTACTTTTAGTACCATAGCACCCGTTGTACTCGATCTGGTGAGCTGAAAATCAATAGGGTTCATCTGTGATATGTCCTGAACAATTTTAAATCATAACATTGCTGACTTGTTGCACTCCGGAGGCTGTATCGTGCTAACAAGACCATGTTACGAAAAGTGGCCGACGACAACTTCTATACATCTTTTTTCATTTCACTTGTTTACGATCTTGTTATTTTCATCTATCTCCGTATTTCTATCAACTATTTTCTTGTTTCTATTCCTTTTTAATTTTTCATTCATTTTCTGGGAATTCTCTTCTATTTTCTTATTTCTATCAACTATTTTCGTATTTCTATTCTTCTCTACTCGACGCAGCCAATCAATGGATCTGGTTGTTCCTTTACGAATCAATCATAAAATTGAAATGCTTCGCAAGAGGAAATCCGAAAGTTGATTGGCACATTCCTCATTGAAATCCCTATGGGTTGCCAATTCACCGCCGATCAATGGACTATAACTAATGAACAACAATACACAAATATGAACCAGCCGAACCCGTTCCTCAACATAAACGCCGCCGTCGCAACGTCCTTTAGAGTCAAAATTAGCATCGACTTAGAAGACCTTCGATTAGACGAGCTACCAGAAAAGTGATCGAAAATCAACCGGATCTTTTGAGTATCCTCTCTGCGCGTCCAGTGCCTGGACGATCGTCATATTTGGACTCCTAGTTGTTGCCAGTTGCTAGCTATTTTACAAGAAGCTCATCAGTATAGTTCCAACTGCAACACCCCCACAGATGGACCTCCACGATGTTCGCATTCCTCTTTAACCATTGGAAGCCGAGATTGTGGGGTAGAGGAATTATGTTGTCACCCTACAGAGTTTCCCATAAGAACATGCTGATGCTGCGTCCCACAGTCCACAGCATTGTTTCCCAAATCAACCTTTATTAGGAATTCAGCATTATCGCATTGGTAACCAGGAGAAGCTGCGCTGGGCCTCAGTTTCTACCTCATTGTCCTTAATGAAACACCTTTTTTGTAAATGCTTTTAGTAATATCGTAAATTTGTAAAAATAATGTTTTTAAAAAGGGACTTCGAGATATCAGTTTTATATTTCACGTATATATTTCATAATCTAAACATTTTGACAAAAGACAGGCATTTAGGTTGAATGGAACAATTTTAATATATCCATACATCAAATATACACATAAATATTTATTTTTATTACCTTAAACTAAAATTAACGGCAAAATGTCTATTATAATAATAAATATATAAACCTCAAAGTCTTGCAATGTTGTTCAATCGCTCTATGACGTGCATCAATGTTATATAATACATGATAGTTTTAATATGTAATTAATGAATGTGTTCCAAAGTTGTCATATTTATAAATTATATGTTAATTCCATAAAATAATGATTCAATAGATTTTATTAAAGAAACTTCTACAACTTAATTTAAAACTCTTAATTTATTAATGAATTCACATCATTTACACATTAATTTTTCGAAAAATTTATCTCGTGCCCGAATAAGAACCTCTTTAGTTTAAAATAAGCAAATTAAGGATGGAAAAAGGCCATAAAGCCGAGCAGGCAGCAGAGAAAAGGCATTTTTATCTCCTCTGACAGTATTTAAAGGAACATTAAGTAACGACAATGGGTCGAGCGATGACAATATTAGAAAATAGTGTTTCGGTTAAAAAATCAGCAGGGGAGCCTGTCAGTACGCCGGGGGGAGCCAGCGCGCCTCGTCTTCTCTTTTTCAGTGGAGGAAGGGCCCAGCTAGCGGTTCGATTAAATTCATAAAGTTGGATCTCCAGGAGTGAATTTTTGAATATCTGCTAACAGTATAATGGTCAATCTAAATTTAAAATATATACTAATAAAATATGTCTTTAATCATTATGAATTCTGAGGAAGGCATTTGATTATGAATGTTGTTGTGAATGGTAAGGAGTTCGGGTCCAATCCAATTGTTATGCTAATCATTTTTTTTGTCTCACATTGCTACATAAAAACGATTTGTTTTTTATTTATTAACTATCACAATTTTTTTCATTATAACACTGACTGGTTTTTATGTAAATTAATTAGTGTCATTTTGAGTGAAATGTTGTTCACTATACTCTGTTTTCAAACTAGGAGGAGTGATTTGAATTTAACCCATAAAAACGCAGTGTTGCATTTGTGCAACGTTTTAAATTAAGAAATAAATTTTAATGTAAAATGGGGATTGACTTTTTATGACAACTAAATTTTTCAACTTTAGTCCCGGGACTAATGGGAAAAAAGTCAGGGGCGTATAATCTGAGCTAAAATAATGTTAGTACTTCATATAAACTTTTTCTATTCAGGCCCTCGTTTTCGAGTTATAGGCCTCCAAAATTATAATTTTGAATTTGGTGTTTATTTTTATTTTCTGTACTAATTATTTGATCTTAATAAAATTTTCGGCAAAGCTATAATGTACGTGTATGTTTATTTTGGTAAGGTAAACAGATTTACAGTAGTGCCTTGAAGCCAGGGACGGACTACTCGCAATGGTTAGTAATCCAAAAATTTTGTAGGGATGGCACACCCTGTATGAAATTATCGAAATTCACTTCCCCACACAATAAGCTAACGAAAAGTTACTCTTGTTGGAATTCGACAAAATAAGCCGTTTGGCTAGTATTTACAGTTTTATTAATGCCCTACGTACCAATTTACGCATTCACTATTTTTATAAGTACACAACGAGGTATAACTAACTTATTAATACGATGTCCAAGATTTACCTACAGTACTACAAAAAAATAATTTAACGATAACAGAAGATTAAAAACATTAACGACTTATTAATTGGAAAGTTGCTAAAAACTTTCTAAAAGTGTTTTTACCGTTTATCAAGTAACCATAGGATTAGTTGTCAAACATTGTGTAGAATAGTTCGTAATCAGTACTTGTCAATAATTCATAAGTCATTAATCTAACAGTTACAATGGCAGAATTCACTTTTATTGAGTACGCAGATATGAATTTAATGTATGGACTGGTTTCTCGAAACTGTTTAGAGGCCAGAAGGCTCTATGCAGAACATTTTGCAAACAGAGCATTGCCAGACAGACGAATGTTTGAGCGTATTGATCTCAGGTTACGAGAAACAGGTATGAATAAGTAAATGTAATTTTCCATGTATACAAAACAAAGTTTTAGATTTTAATAAACGTAACTATGATAAATTGACTGTCTCGACACTTACTTCGTGGAATATGCTCATATTAGTGTTTTTAAGTGAAAGTTATTGAAAATTCTAAAAAATTGACAATTGTTTCGATAAATCAATATCATCGATGATATTGATTTATCGAAACAATTGTCAATTTTTTAGAATTTTCAATAACTTGTATTATATTGTGGAATTAACTAGAGACCTTGAGTTTCATTTAAAAACACTAATATGTAACTATGATAACTAATCATTGAAATGTTTCGAGTCAGTGCAACAATTAATTCTAACTCATATTCTATTAGTCTCTACTAATTCACCATGTATTTAAATACATTTGTCGTAGCGCTTACGAATGTTTCTGATTACGTTTCTTAGTTCTTGAGGGGTAATATCTGCACATACCTGTCGAATTCTTGCACAAAGTTCATTTCTATCTCTTGAGCGGTTTTTGTAAACCTTTTGTGTGATAAGTCCCCAGAGAAAAAAGTTGAAAACTGTGAGGTCTGGAGATCTGGGTGGCCAATCTAGAAACGGACTACCACGGCCTATCCATCGGTTTGGAAAATATTCATTAAGCCAGTGCCTCACAGCTCTGGCATAATGAACTGAACACCCATCTAACTGGACAATTAAATTTGATTGTTCATTGATTGGCAACTCGTGAATAGCATCCCAAAACTCTGTGTTTAAAAATTCTAGCAACCTCTGCGCATTAATGTTTTCCTTAAAAAAGAAAGGACCAATAATTGGTTCGTTCAATATCCCACACCAGGCGAAGTTCGCGTCGATAAGAGTAGAACTGATGAGTGAGAAACTTTGTTATCGAGAGTATTGAACTCGCTTCGATGAGTATAAAAAACTAACTTTGTTGTTGAGCGTTGAGCTCGATTCGATGAGTGTAAAACTCGCGTCGATAAGTGTAGAACTGATGAGTGAGAAACTTTTTTATCGAGAGTATTGAACTCGCTTCGATGAGTGTAAAAAACTAATTTTGTTGTTTAGCGTTGAGCTCGATTCGATGAGTGTAAAATTCGCGTCGATAAGTGTAGAACTGATGAGTGAGAAACTGATTTCTTCACGTTGTGAGACGTGTTAAATAGAAATCTGTGAGGGGCGTGTTTACACGTGGATTGGGTTGACCAAACGAAAATAAATATTTCCTATTGGCCAGTATCATTTGACTTGTCGGGTTCCTAGACAAGAATCAACTATGGGTGCCGCCAATACATAGTTAAATTTCTATTGAATACTCCAATAGCAATTGTAATTTTTTTACTCAGAAAGATTATTGAAAAATGTCTTTCATATCTTCCGACCGTCGACCATAAAATTCATGCAGAAGTGACACTAAATTTAGGGTTTTTACAATACAATATATAATAGGGTGAAACGTGACCTTTTCCTAACTTCTTAACTATAGGACAATGCGACAATATGTCGACTTTCAAAAATGTGCTATTTTAAAGGTATTTAACAAAAGTTGAAAATAAAATGAAACTTTCCTTTGAATTTACAACAATATAAAAGATCTTATCAATTCTGAAACATATTTTTACAACGCTATTAACTAAAATGAATTTACGCCTTAAATATATACAATGAAGAAAGGACGCCTACAAATATCTTACAAAATTTAAAAAGTATCGTAAACAATAAAATTCAAGATATTACAATCTTGAGCATATAGGTAACATAATCTTTGATTTCCAACCATTAAAATATTCTCAAGTTAGATTATGTTTTCCTAGATTTGCTAGTTTCAATTCAATTTCATAGTGCAGCTATTATGTTTTCCTAGATTTGCTAGTTTCAATTCAATTTCATAGTGCAGCTAATATGAGTGGGGCATATGCGGGATTACAAAAACTTATAAAAGAAAGGCAACCTATGGCAAGTTACATTAATTCTGCAGCTCATAATTTGATTATTGTATTTTCTAAGTTAAAACTAATTAAACATTATCTGCGTGTCAGAAGATAGACTTAGCAATTTATCTCTAATTAGTATTGATCAACAAGAGACAAGAACATTGAAATTAGGCGATTTAATAAATGATTTTGCAAATAAAAATATGAAACGGCAATCATGATTCTTGTGGTGGCATATCTTATGCAAAAAGTTTTTTCATGTGTAATGTGTATTTCATTTATATAAATAATAGGTATAAAGTATGGAACCCCCTAAGTATCTCCTCAACGGTTTAACATTTTTAAATGAAATTGCTCATCTCCTTCTAAGAATATCCAAGGAATTCAAAAATGCTATCAAATTTAATGTACCATTTCCGGTTAAACCAGGAATGCATATCAACTTTGTTATTTTAAATAGAACACCCTGTATATTTTTACATTTTTGAATTCCATTCTGCATACAGTAAAACTTTCCATTCATACTTTTATTGAATAATTGGGGCTTCAATCAATAATTTATCGTTTTTGACTTAGTTAGCCATGGATGAAATGTCAAATAAATTAATTATTGAGTAATCTACCTATTAGTGTAGTACAAGGTGTGTAATAATATTTCTCTGTGTTATTTGTTACTACTGTTTTTTATATTATCGAGATTTTAATTATGCGAGGATATGGAGAGAAACAGCGTTCTTATAAGGAAGTTTTAAACCTATTCAATGAAGTTAATCCAGGTCACCAAATCCCAAAATCAGCAGTTGTGAAAACTGTAAGGCGTCATTTACGAACACATCACGTAGTAAATGAACCCAAGTCAGGAAGACCAAAATCCGCGACAAATGACAATGTAAAGTTGGATGTGTTACTATCATTTGAAGAAAATCCACAAACATTAACTACCCAGTTAGCTCTTGACTGTGACATAAGCCAGACTTCCGTCATGAACATAATGAAATCCGAGAAATTGAAACCATATTAATTTCAGTTCTGTCACGAGTTAACTGAAGATGATCCAGATCGCAGAACAGATTTTGCGAAAACATCCAGAACAGATCTATAGCAAACCCAAACTTTATCAAAAAAATTGTGTTCTCAGATGAAGCAACAATTTGCTTAGTTGGTAAAGTGAATAGAAATAACTATCGTATCTGGTCTTGAAATAATACCCGTTGGATGAGGCAAGTACATACGCAGTATCCGCAAAAGATAAATGTATGGACAGAAATGATAAACGATATCATTGGACCTTTCTTCATTGAAGGTAATCTGACTGGACATCGGTATTTGGATTTAGTAACAAATAATACTGTCCCTCATATTGCAAGACTTTATCCTCATCCAAATAACTCACTAATTCCTGCTGAAGACATATGGTTTCAGCAAGACGGTGCACTTGCACATTATTCTAGAATCGTGAGCCAGTATTTAGATCAAGCTTTTCCATGTCGTTGGATAGGGCGTAGGGGTGCTATTGAATGCAAAATTCTTTACGAGAATTTGAAGACCGTTTAGAATATTGTCAAATAGCAGAAGGGAGTAATTTTGAACATTTATTATAATTTTCTTAATTTGTGTTATTTTTTGTTAAAATAAATAAATTATGTTGCCAAGTTTTTAGGATGTTTCCATAAATTAAGTTTGCCTTACCGTTTGACATTTCATCCATAGCTAACTAAGTCAAAAACGATAAATTATTGATTAAAGCCTCAATTATTCAATAAAAAAGTGAATGGAAAGTTTTACTGTATGCAGAAGTTCACAAGGAATTCAAAAATGTAAAAATATACGGGTTGTTCTATTTAAAATAACAAAGTTGATATGCATTTCCGGTTCAACCAGAAATGGTAAAATACATTTTATAGCATTTTTGAATTCCTTGGATCTCCTTAGAAGGGCAAGAGCAATTTCATTTAAAACCATTAAACCGTTGAGGAGATACTTAGAGGGTTCCATACTTTATACTAACCCTGTAGAAAATTAGTTTGCGTATACATCTATTACAAATTCCAGCTGTGAACCGAAAGTAATTACGGTTACCAGTCCATTTATTACAGAAAAATCAGATCTTACAGAAATAAATTTTGTAGACACATTAAAATAATCAAATGAAATGTTTACCGATAGCCACGATAAATTATTAAAAGATAATTTAAAGAAAAGTCGATTGAAACACTGTAACTCGGAAGAAAGACAAAATATACAGGATCTATGTTATGAATACAGAGATATATTTTATTGTGACCAAATTCCTCTTTTATTTACAAATACCGTAAAACATAAAATTTAACTAAAAGACGATACTCCTGTTTACACTAAAACATACAGATATCCCGAAGCTTACAAAAAAGAAGTAAAATCGACAATATATTATCACAATGTATTATTAGACACTCCTCATCTCCGTATAATAGACTTAATAATTTAAAAGACTCTTTAAATATTCAAAGTGAAAATTTAAACGAACCATTTCAAAATTTAGGACACTTTAATAATATTTTTATATGTATTAATTGGACTTTATTTTATTTACTACTACTACTCTAGATATTATAATAGGAAAACTAGGGAGCCAGCTATAAAGGATGGAGTAGTACCGAATCCGCCTGTTAAACCCCGGATTCTCCTCAAAGGGTGGAGGAGTTATAAACCTGGATTTCCTAGAAAAGAGCCGACGTTGCTGAATCTAAGAAGCGTTCCCCCACTTACGACAACGAGATCAAAACCAGTTGCGAGCCGGCATTTTCATCTTTTTAACTTTCCAACTATAACATTTAATTGTTTATTAAGTAAATAAAGTTCCACTTTCTTAAATTGTTCGATTATTTTTTAAAACGACTTTTACGCGAGTGAACATAAAATTTTCACTCTAATTATTGCAATACTGTTATACGTATCTGAATAATTTTTCTCGTTAAATAGCACAATAAAAAAACCTGTAGAGACATTAAATTTGGAGGGCATAGAATCGTGTCACCATTATCTATCCAAATTACGAACTCATTATCTAACTGTTCTTGCACTTCTCTTACATTATGCTGATGTGCTCCGTCTATACTGCATCTTATGAAGCGCACAGTAGCCAATAAGTATATTTTATTAGTAGTTCCTAATCTATCGTGTCATCACAAAAAAGACAGTAGTGGTTACATGGTAGCTAAATTGAAATCATTATTTTCCGACGACCTGCATGAAAAACGTATCATTTCGCACTCTAAACTAGCGCACAAAGTTATCTATTTCGCACTTGTACAAAATATTAAGTTCGCACTAGTGCGAAATATTCCGCAGTCACCTGTTCTGATGGATTGCTCTGCTTATTCACCTAATAGGTACCTATACTCTGATGTTCGCACAATTCTAGGCAGCTGTGACAATGACATATATTTAAATAAATTCATGACATATTAAAACCTACTTTTTTTATTGATGCCTCATATTACCTATTTAAAACACGCCTCATCGTGTTTAAATCGAACTTTCATACACGCGCGTTTTTTAAAGTCCCTATGGTAACAACAACAACTCGAGAAACGTAAGTATCAATGACAACTTTTTTTATTAGATTTTAAATTGTATATTTTCATTGTGAACCAATGTCTTATTTGGTTTTTTCTGCAAAATTTATTTATATATACATTGTATCCTTTTAAATATAAATAAAGAAACTTTTTGATTATTGATCTGACAGCAGTACCTCGTAACGTCAAATAAAAATAAATACTATTTATGATGGACTTTCACGAAACTTGGCTGGGCATCGAGGACGGACTTCCATTTTTTTGTAGTAATAATATATTAATAATATTTTATGATTTCAAAGTGCACCAATAAAAAAAATAGCGTATAGTATTCGTGGATCACTGGTCTTTCAAACAATTGCCCTATTTTGAGCACTCCGGCTGCGCCGACGTGCTCGAAAAATCGCGCGTGTTTGAAAGACCTCTTTATCCACTTATACTTTAATATACTTTGTCAATGTGTTGATTTGATTTATTTAGTAATCAAATTGATACTTATTTGTATAAGTTGAATCTGCTGATAATGAAAACATGGAATATTCGTCAGACGATGAAACGGTAGATTTTATTTCCATGAAAATGTCCAATCGTATAACCCAGTCTATAGAACATGCAACAGCTTTCACAGACGAACTACCATCAAGATCATTCACAACTAGTTCGAAATTACAATCAGTCACTGTGAGACCATCAACTTCGAGTACAGTATTTGAAACGAATAATGTGACAGGAATGAAGGCTCAGGCAGTTCAAAGTGTAATTCAAGAAAATGGTCATATTCCATTGGTGTTAAACAATTGTTCCAATATAACAATTAATAATTACTATTCTAATAGTACCTGAATACAGACCAAAATGTACCTAAATATGTATATTGAATATTCAATAAAATTTGACCTTTTTCCCTGTTCAAATATATCTTTCTTAATAATGCAATTCTATTGAAAAATGAAATTAACTGTCTCGACCCCTACTTCGTGGAATCTACTCATATTAGTGTGTTAAATGAAACTCAACGTTTCTAGCTAATTCCACAATATAATGACAAATATTAAAAATTTTAAAAAATTGACAATTGTTTCGATAATTGAATATCAGTTATCGAAACAATTGTCAATTTTTTAGAATTTTTGATATTTTTCATTATATGGTGGAATTAGCTAGAAACGTTGAGTTTCATTTAAAACACTAACACTTGAAAAAAGTCTATGAGTGAAAACTTGTATTATTAGTGGTTCAAACATTTTTTAAAATCCGATATATTTTGTTTTGTAGGTCGTCGGAAAAGTATAGTGTACAACTCGTGCGGAAACTGGATATTTCGTACTCGTGTGACAAGATGATGAATCACTCGCCTGCGGCTCGTGGTTCATCTTGTCACACTCGTACGAAATATCCTATTTTTCGCACTAGTTGCACAATATACTATTATACACACACCTTACGTAAAAAATTACCTAAATGATGGTAGAAACCGCATCGAAATACGATTCGTGGTTTATGAGTAGTTAGCGGATAAACAAGCAGACGCGAAAAGCCAAGATACTTTATTTTAAATACTACGTACAGGTAACTCTGTAGATTTTAACAAAAAAAGAACGTAATTAAGATTCCTATGTCCTTAAAATTAAAAACTCTTTCCATAGGAGTCAAAACATAACAGACATTTTGACAGCACAGTAAACTTCATTGAAAATACAGTTCTTTCAGCTTCCTTATTATCAGTATACTGTCAACTTGCCTTTTCTTCAGAAAATAAAGTACAACCTTAAACCCCTGTAATACCGAAGCCCCGATAATCTCACATTGATAATACTTGACCGTTCACCAAAGTGGGTGGTCCTAAATAGGTCCTTAAAAGGTGTCATAATCGCACTGAAAATGGTCCCTGTATTAGAAGCGATTTGCTAAAAATTGCACGTTTTGTCACTTCAGATTATTCAAATATTTGGAGTGGTGTAAATCGAAAGCTGGCGTACAAAGAAAATATGTTTGCTATTTGTGGTCGTGAATAGAAGTTTTGATGCGAGATCTGAAAAGAACATTTTAAACGGGTCTTTATGTCGGTTTATTGAAAAGTGTTGATAATGACGGGTTTGAATGATATAGGCGAATGTCATAACAACAGAGAACCGCCCTTTGTTGTCAAAATATGAATCCCGCGTTATTTTTTAAGAGATGCCGACTATGAGTTTCTGCACTAACGGATTCGAATTTTAACTCAACGGTTTCACTTTTGTATAGAAATTGATCTACCACAGAATTATTAAAATTATAATCTTAAGAAGTTGCCCAATCAATACTTTTTTTACATGATGCCTAAACAATCAAGAAATAATTCCTTTGTCATTTTTTTATAAACAATTTATTTCCATTAGAGATTGTCGACATTTAAAAGCAATTATAGAGAAATCTACCATCTCGTTCATTGTGAAGCCCAACAAAACAAAAAGTTAATGCAAAAATACAATTTATTCTGTGAGCAACATAAAGAAAAACAAGTAGTTTATATACTACCAAAACTGCCATCTAGGAATGTCAGTTTTTTTAAAATAATTTTGAATGTTATTATCACTTTCATTTTTTTTACTTTTAAACTAATAGGTGTATAGAATAATAGCTATTTGTATTACTAGGGAGGAAAGTGCCACTTTTCCTCCCGCAGGATGTAGTTTACTGCCCGACGCGAAGCCCATCCAAGGGAGGAAAATGCACTTTACTCCCATGTGATACATATCAGCTTTAGTATTTGAAATATTTTCGCTTAGCAAATCGTAATGGTGGTAACTTCTAGAAGTGCTTGGCTGATTTTGATCAAGTTCAGGTTCTACATTACTTCCCATAATTTGATCAGAATTTTTTCTTTTTTTTTGTGTAAGATTGTTCTACATAACCTTCTGCGATATTGGTTGATTTCCAACCGCCATGCTGTTTTAGAGCTAAAATATCACCACCAGCGTTTACTAACAGAGTTGCTGAAGTTCTTCTGAAACTGTGCTCTGTGTAATGTTCGGCATTTGGAAGATTGAGATATTCTACAATTTTTTGTGGTATTTTGGATATACTATTTTTGCCAACCACTTGATTTATACATTTGCCTGTTTTCAAGCATACCAACAATCTTTTATGCTCAGTTTTAGGACGTAGACAGATGTAGGTACTTTTTAACGATTTTAACAAAATTTGGGCCGTTACCTGTTGTAGTATTGATAACGAAAGTTCGTTGTTTATACGTTTTTGATGTGTGGATATTTATGACTAAAAGATTGTCTTTCTCTTCAATATCATCCATAGTCATTTTAATAAGCTCATCACATCGACATGCTCCAGAAATTCCAATAACAAGGACTACCTATGAATATTTTATATCAAAAATTAAATTATTTGCATGGGATTTCATTTCTTACCTTCATTAATATAAAAACATCATCGAGGGCTTCCATTAAGAATGTATTTATTTCTTCTCTTGTAAAAGTTTTAGCTTTATTTGGTTTGTATCCGGCATTTTGACGTTTTAGAAATGCAATCAACTTTGGATATTTAATATAGACATTGTCCTTCATTTGTATCATTGTGCGTAGCATTGAATATTTAGACCAAATTGTTGAAGCTTTTAATGATTTTCCTTGTAGTGAAAAATATGCCAGTAAAACATTCTCTGGATATGTATGTATGTTGTTGTCTTCAGCCCATTGTTTATATTGTGCATATTGTTTTTCATACCTGTCTTTAGATTTTTGTGGAAGTAAGGTTAATGACGCTATGTTGGCTTGTTCTTTAATATTAGGTGGTGTATTTGGAAATTCAAAATCACTTGAATCGCTCTCCATTTTTTCAAAAATTCAACTAAGTTTAATGAATGTAGCGACTTTGCACCTCAAAAGTCAATCGCCGTGTTTACTGTCAGTGAGCCACAGCATACTATGCTTTTCTTATTCTGAACTCAAAACACGTATATCTAAGATTCCTGAAGTTGAAATTTGTATTGAAGAACTACGTTGAAGTAACATTAATGTTTGATTTTTACCATAAAACAGGATATACAGGATGTTCTAGAAATTATGGAAACAATATGAATATAATGAATTCACAAGTTTCATCGTTTACAACTTACTTGGAATGAGGGGGAGGAAAAGTATGAGTTCCCTCCCTGATTTGAGGGAGGAAAGTGTGTACTTTCTATAGGGGTAGGAGGAAAAATACTTTACCTACGACCACCCCTGTAAGTAGTCAAAAACACACAGTCGGCAATCAATGTAAGACGGCTATAACGCACGGCTGTAAAGTAAATCGCACTACTTCCATAGCAAACACTTAGCAACTGTCAATCGACGTAGCCATTTTATTCAAAATGTATTACTTAGATATTTGACGTTGAATTTTATTCTATATATGAATGGTAGATAAAATTTATTAGATATGAGATTGCATTTAATACTAAGAGTTATTTGGAAATATATGATAATTGGTTCCGTTTCATTCGATCCGCATCTTTTAGCTGTCTGAATGTATCTCATATTAGTAAACGATTAGTATATTATACACAAAGCGATTAAAGTGACCCATATAATGAAGCGGGCGGTGTTTGATTTATGAGGGAACTAATCCACCTAAGGGATTGATGTCACTATAGTTGAGATGTGTGTTTTTTGCAATTCCGGTAATTCTACATACATTTTTCATAAAAATAAATACTTCTTAGAAAGGGCTTTTACGAAACATGGCTGGGCGTCGAGGATGGACTTTTATGAAATGCAACTTGGCTGGGCATCGAGGATGTACGTTTTTATTTGTACTTTAAATCCCCTAATAATATTATCAATACAAGTAGGTCGTAGGTAAAGTATAGTACGTAACACGTGTTGTAACGCATTTTACGCACTCGCGGAATTACGCACTCGCCGCTACGCGGTAACTTTTCCGTTCGTGCGTAAAATGTTTCTTACAACACTCGTTACGTAATATACTATTTTCTCCGATCATGGGAAAAGTGACACTATTTTGACCTGTTTTCTATGCGCAAAGCTCAACATTCCAGAATAGTGGGCAGTTGCTAAGCAATTAGAAAATAACAGTGCGGTAATATTCTTACCGAACTGCTGTAGCGTGCGGTAATGTTACAAATGGATTATTACAATAAAATGAAACAAAGTATGGTTTTAATTTTTATAGGTATTGATGAAGTTGTTATAAAATAATTAAAAGAAACATCTAATTTATAACGATATTCTTGAACACAAATTAATTGTTGTTATTATTAACATTTATTGTACAATTTGTAAATTGTACTGGAGGGCAACGAGAATTTGTAGACGTTGAAGCTGCATGGCTAATTGTTTGGTTTACCTCGTGTCGATCATTTTCATTTGAAGTTGAGGCAGGGGTGTTGAATATTTTATTAGCCACTTCTACTTTATTATTAAGTGATTCGTCAATATATTCTTCCGCTACATTGGAAGATTTCCATCCTCCGTGGCGCTTTAAAGAAAGAATATCAGCTCCAGCATCTACCAAATGTGTTGCCGATGATCTTCGGAAACAATGTCCTGGGTTAAAATTTTGGATTTTTTTGGTTTGCATCCTGTAGCTTGACGTTTTAAAAATGCTCTCAGTTTTTGGTACTGGGCAATATTAATATTATTTTTATCGGACAAAGTTGATGGAAGCATGGAATAATGTGCCCACAAAGTCGAAGATTTCATTGTTTTAGCCAATTCAGCAACATACGCCATCAGTACATTCTCAGAAAAGGATACACTGTTGTTTTTTTCTGTAAAAATCCATGAAGCGTTGGTACGCAAGTTCATACTTCTCTCTGGATTTCGCAGGCAGTAAATTGAGTGAAGCCGCGTTCGCGGCTTCTACTAGTTCAGGAGGCGTACCAGGTAACAAATAATCACTATCAATGTTCATGTTTACTAATTCTTTTTTAATTCCTTATAAAATACGAGTCAAACTAAACCGGCTTGAAAATTATTTTACTTTTGTCATAACAAAGTAATTTCCATGGTTACCACTTCTATATTTCAATATGAACATAGAGAAACCTATCTAAACTTACTTGATTGCATCTTGAATTAAATATTTTTTAAAAGTATAATCTCAGACATATGCCTCTTACCCTCACAGTTGGTCAAATTGTGTGGAAGAATAGTATATTGTGCAACAAGTGGGAAAAGTTCAACGTTTCTCACGAGTGTGGAAGTTTGTGGCAGAGCCAAGGGCGAGTGTCGCAAACACACGAGTGAGAAAAGTTGAACTTTTCCCACATGTTGCACACTATACTTTTTCTACAACTGCACAAATTTAAAGAATACAAGTGAATAGTTTTGTAGACAAAGTCTAAGCATCGAGGACCACCCACCGCAAACGGCTGGGCATCCAGTATATGTTTCTGAAATTGGCTGGGCATCGAGTGTCCCCTACTGAATTCTCCATATAAATGTATGTAGTGTGGGCAAAGTGCCGTGAGAAATAATATTTCTCACAGTGTGAGCAATATATGGTTTTAATATTAAGTAAGCTATGAGAAATACGCTACTTTTCATAGCAGTTGTGGAAAAAAACTATTGTATATCAGACAAAGCGAACTATTTTTCATCCAAATTAGCTCCTGAAGGAAATTAGTACTAACGTCTATGAATTAGAGTAGTTAAATGCCAGCACATCATTGGGAACTTGGCACCTTAAGGATATTGAGGAAGATTAATTTTTTAACTAAAACAAACGTCTCTAGCAATAAGGCTTACTGTGCGAGAGGTCACTATTTGTGAGTTTTAACTTGAAGGTTAGCACAATGCATTTTTATTTCTTTAGGCGTTTTTATTCATGGGTAATTACAATGTTAAATTATAATATGAATTTGGACCTATTGAAACTACTATTAGACTAATGGATGAAAAGTAATCGGGAGCCAAAATATCCCGGTGTTTTCCCGTGCATCTTATGGAGGCTATCCTACCGCCTTCATTAGCAATTTAACGATAAGTACCCCTTCGTGGGAAATTTCACTTTTAATCATTTCAAACAATGTTTGTTTCATGAATATTGGATATTTTCAATACTTTTCTCAACACTCATTTCTTCAATTTACTCAATTAAATAAATTAAATGCCTCATAAATTATTTATGTGCTGGATACTTGGGAAGAGGTAATTATGTAATAACCTAGTAAATTCCGCTATAATCCTAAAAAAAAACGCTGTCACCAGTTGTAATGACCTAAAAAAACTCTGCTGTCAAAATGTCTCTAATGGACCGAGAATGCAGCGTAGCTGGCTGTCACCACCCACGATTTTGTGGGAAACAGGAGTCGACGGCTCCTGGAGGAAATATCCGAAAGAGCTGGCTTCGGCCTCCGCTGCTACCAGTTGTCGTTGGTAATGAGAGGTCTTGTGTTATACGGTTACGCCAGTTAGAGGGGTGTGTTGAGGAAAAATCTTAGGTTTAGATCTTATGTGTATATGTTAGTTATTCATATAATCATGCTCTCCTTCTTGAGAAAATAAACTAACCAACAATGATTTCTTTAACGAGTTTAATATAAAAAAATAAGAAAATAAAAATATATTACACCAATTGACAAAGCCTCAGGAATAATCGTATGTAGAGTCTTGTGACTGTAATTAATTAAAACCAGTGATAGGATCGAGAGAAAAATTGAGATACCCTTTTACATTAACGCGAATGAATCGCAGAATATAATGAAAGTTGAAAATAGGGTAAAGTCGGGTGAGATAGCCAGTCCGGAGAGATGGCCAACAGCTAAAACTTGACTAACGGATCGTGAGATGGCGCTGCCTGTCCTCTCCGACAATAAATGATTATCCATAAGCACAGCCAGTGTGTTGTCGTTTAAGTCGAGGTCACGTTAAAGCGTCAAAGCAATAAAAATAATATCAACTCCTTATAAAATTTTATATTAGTTTTGTGTCACCTTCTACTGTGAATGTTTGTGAGGAAATTTAGTGCCGATTTCAACATATTAGGTGAGTACAATGTTCATTAGATGATTCTAACCCCTTCTTCTTCTTAAAGTGCCAAGCAGATTCTTGCGTAGGCGACTGTCTATTTACATGTCGTGTATTCCTGTCCATTGTCGAATGTTCCTGAGCCATGAAAGTTTTTTTCTTCCTATTCCCCTTCTTCCTTCGATTTTTCCTTGGAGGATAAGACGTTGGAATTCGTAACGAGGACCACGCAGGATGTGACCCAGACAGGAAGTCTTTCTCTTCTTAATGGCGTCGAATAGTTCACGGCTGGTCAGACCGGCTCTTCTACGGACTTCTTCATTTCTTACCAGATCTGTCCAAGGGATCCTAAACATTCTTCTAAGAGTCCACATTTCAAATGCCTCCAATCTGTTCATCGAAGTTGCTTTAAGAGTCCAGGCTTCGACACCATACAACAGGACGGACCAGACATAGCACTTAACCATTCTGTATCTGAGTTGAAAGCTGAGATCATTATTTGTTAGGAATTTTTTAAGTTTAAGGAAAGTTGATCGGACTTGTTCAATTCTGCTTCTGATCTCGACTTCTGGATCCCATTCGTTGGTAACGAGGTAGCCCAGGTATCTAAATTTAGTGACTTCCTCTATTAGAATGCCGTTTATGTATAAAGGGGCGGCGGGGATGTTATTTTTGCTAACCACCATATATAAGGTTTTCTTTATGTTAATTTTTAGGCCCAGGTGCTCACTTTTCTCTTGAACCATATGCAGAAGTTGTCTGCTAAGATTACTGTGTCGTCCGCGTATCTAATATTATTAATTGGGATGCCATTTACTTTTATACCAATTGTACACATTGACATTACCTCGGCAAACGCTCTTTCTACGTACAGGTTGAATAGCATAGGTGAGAGAATACATCCTTGCCTTACCCCTTTCTTTATTACAATGTCTTTGGTGGTTCTAAAATTTTGAAACCTCACTTCGGCAGATTGGTTCCAGTACAAGCTAGCTATTATTCTGATATCCTTATTGTCTAGTGCTAATTCCTGTAAGTATCTTATCAACAGGTCGTGTTTCACATTGTCGAACGCTTTCTCGTAGTCAATGAACACATCCTTTCTCTGGTCGAGGCAGTTCTGAACCAGTGTTTGTAAACTAAATATAGCTTCTCTCGTGCCAAACCCACTCTTAAATCCAAACTGACTGGACCCACTGGCTGCTTCACATTTTTTATATAGCCTAGTATGTAGGATGCGTAAAAAGAGTTATAAAAAATGGCTCATGAGACTTATCAGTCGGTAGTCCTTACACAATTTTGCATTGGCCGTCTTTGGAAGAGTGATGAACGTGGATCTCAGCTAGTCTTTAGGGAGTTGTCCGGTGTCATACATGATGTTGAATTTTTTCATGTTATTTGCGTTTAGCATGTGTATAGTCTTTGCATACATATCGTCTGGTCCGGGAGCTTTGTTGTTCTTCATTAGTTTCATGGCATATCTTACCTCACTTTCCAGTATGCTCGGCCCCTCCGGTGCACTGTTAATAACTTCGGGTGTATTCTGCGCTCTGTCGTCATTGAAAAGGCTGGCCACGTATGATTTCCAGGTTTCCTTTAACTCGTCTGGGTCTATGATCGGTTCGTTTTGATCATTTCTAAGAGTGGTTGTAGGTCTTTTGTTGTAGATGCCAGCAACTTCTTTTACTTTTTTGTGTAGTTGAAAACTGTCTTCCATACGAACAAAGTTTTCAGCCTCCTCATAACGCTCCGTTAGCCATTTCTCTTTTGCCAATCTTATCTCGTTTCGAATTCTTCTTTGATAAGAAGTAAAACCATCATGGTCCTTATTGACTTTGCATTTCCTGCGACTCTCCATTAGTTGTAAGATACTCTCCGTCATCCATTTCTTCTTTGCTGTGACTCTTGGTGGCAGAAGAAATGTATTATTTGCTGTTTCGAATGATTCTTTGATGCTCGTCCACATTTCTTCAACGTCTTCTGAGTTTGAGGAATTAATCAGTTGGTGATTTAAATGCTGCTCAAAGCTGAATTTCGTATCAGCATCCTTAAGTAGTTTTGGGTCGATTCTTTTGGCGACTTTCCTTTTCTTGCCTTTTGACAATCGCAGTTTGACGTTAGCGCATAACGGATTATGATCTGATTCTATGTCGGCTCCGGGTAGTGTGGTGGTTTTGGTTATTGTATTTCTGAATCTTCGGTTTATTAATATGTAATCTATTTGATTGCGAACTATATGGTTGTCGTTGTCTTGTTTAACCGCTCCACATTTTAATTTCTTATACCAAGGTCGTGCTCACCCACTATGTTTTCGACACGACCTTTGCCGATCTTTGCATTGAAGTCCCCCAATACTATATTTATTTCATGTTTCTTTGTTAACTTAAGTGCTTCGTCTAGATGTTTACAAAATCTCTCTATATCTTCTTCGGTTCCGTCAGTGGTAGGCTCTAGCCTCAAACAACAGTTAAAAATGTGCGGTGGGTTTTGTTTGTCACGTAGGCAATCTCTCCTTAGCATTTGGGAGAGATGACCAACCAATAGTAGGCTATATATTTTTACGTCTCTTTCTTTACAGTTTGGCATCATTTCCATTCTGCTGCGAAAACATGCCAACGGAGTATCAAAGAAGGAACTCGAATCGTGGAAACTATACTGAAGAAAATCTGCGGCGAGCAATGGACGCTGTCAGAAACGGTTCTTCTGTGAACGGCGCTTCAAAAAATTATGGCAATCCTAGGAAAACTCTTGAAAGGAAATTGAAAAAAAATGTGTCGACGACAGGTAAGATGGGGCTGGATAGCATGTTGGGGGAGGCAAATGAAAATGAATTGGTGCAACATATTAAGAAGTCACAAAAATGCGGTTTTCCTATGACAGTTCCAGATGTTCGAAAGCTTGCCTAAAATTTTGCGGAAAGTTTACAAATCAATCACAAGTTCAACAAAGAAAAAGGATGTGCCGGCTCCGATCGGTTTAGGACATCCAGACTTCTCTATTCGCAAGGCTGAGGGTGTATCTCTAGGGCGAGGTGAAGGCATGAACCGTTTAGATGTGGGAAATTATTTCACTTTACTGCAAGAAGTACTGGAACAAAATGAGCTTTTCGACAAACCTGGATGCATTTATAATGTCGACGAAACAGGCCTTCAATTAAATAACCGTCCTGGCCATGTCTTAGCCCAAAAAGGAGCAAAGGATGTTGTCACAGTGACATCAGGGGAAAAGGGTGAGACATCGTGCATAGCTTGTTGTAACGCTGAAGGTTTTTTCCTGCCGCCGGTCTGTGTATTTAAAGGCAAGAATTTAAAGACTGAGTGGACTGATTCAATGCCGCCTGGTTCACATATTGTAATGTCTCAAAAATTAGCCTACGTTACTGCAACGATTTTTTTGAATTGGTTTAAAAACCACTTCTTGCCACGTAAAAGAGAAGGGAAGGCATTATTAATTCTTGACGGGCATGCTTCTCACTGTTCTTGTGTTGAACTTTTAGAAACCGCTGACGCAAACAATGTCGTTTTATTCTGCCTACCTCCGAACACTACCCATTATTTGCAGCCGCTCGACAGAGCTTTTTTCAAGTCGCTCAAGTCCTTCTACTATCAATCCTGCAGAGAGTGGATGCAGAGTCACCACACAAGGAAACCGGGGAGACTCCAGTTTGGTGAACTTTAAACGAAAAGCTGGAGCAAGTCCGCGACCGCTGGAAATGCTATATCCGGTTTCAGGGCCACTGGCATATTTCCCTGTAACCCCGATTCCATACCCGATCATTCTTACACAGTTGCTGGTCGAATAGTAAACAGCGAAACTAGGGAATACCATAGAAGCCTCACACAGACACAAGTAACGAACACTCAACAATCGAACGCTGAAGCAACACAAGAACTTAGACACACAGTTATCATAATGGATGAGTCGATGCCATCCTGTAGCCATGCTGGTACAGAACCTCGATGTTCAACTCCAGCGGAAGTGACATCTGTTCTAGATTTGACGCCTGGAAAGCTCTTAGATCAAATTATTCCCACACCTAAGTTAGTTATTTCTGCAAAAAAACGAGCAAAGACAGTTGCTACCCTATTGACGTCTCCTGACTATATAGCGACTGTAAAAAACAAGTCCACAAAAAAATCTGAACAGACTATGAAGGACACCCCGAAAACTAAAATTCGAAAACTAACAATTGGCCAAAAAAAGAAACGTCCGCTTTCGCCAAGTTCTGATGAGGAGGAGAATATTGAAGTTCAATATGAAGAGGAAAGTGATGCCATTTCTGAGGTGGATGAAACTGAATGTGTAGGATGCCGAGAAAGTTATCACATCACAAAAAAAAGAACATTGGTTTCAGTGCATAATTTGCCAGAAATGGTTTCATGAAAATTGCTCTTCCTATTTAAACACATGCCAAAATTGTGGTAAAACTGCGTTTAAAAAGAAGCAAGATAGTTGTTAAAGATATTTTTTATATTTTGTTTTAATAAGTAGTGTGTAATTTTCATATTTTTATGTTTAATTCGCGTTTTTATATTGTGGCCATATATCCCTTATTGCATTGGCCAACTGATCCCACCGAACCGGGATAGATGGCCATATACAACTGATTTTTATAAATAATAATAAATAAAAAATAAAAGTGTTTTCAATGTATTTATTCACTAGTATGCTCGGATGATAGGTAAACAATGACAAAAAAATATTGTATGGAGCCTAACCCTAACCAAAAATGTACAGGCTCCTACTATGAAAAACGGTGACCATCTCACCCGACTTTACCCTAATCGCCGCAACCTAAATAGTTTCGCGCACCCTATATATGAAACTTAGAAATTAGCAATTTAATATTCAACCTCAAATGTGCTCCCTATTCCTGATTCATATGGTAAGGTATCACCATTAAATACTAGTATGCAATATCAAATATAACATAAATTAAATTATATAGATATAATATCATAGATGCGGGCTGGCAATGTTAATAATCTGATCACACTATAAAGAAGTCATAATACAAAGTTAGTATAATTTTTAAATTAGACTTACCAATTCCCAGACTGGGTGTTCACAAAAACACCGACGGCCGCGACTCGCGTTTCGAACAAAAAAAAAGAAACCCCTTCAGAGCGCGTACAGTAGACGCTTCCTTGTAGTCTTCTTTTCCCCTTTCGAAAAAAAATTACACTTGACAGTTAAAACAATACGTTCTAATTATAAATTACTTAAACTCAGGGCTCCTCAAAAACCGCTATCCGCGAACCCCAAAAAAGACTAGACCGTTCCCAACCGCGAGTTTTTATCAACTCCCCTCAATTGTTACATTTTCGTCGTTTCGGCATTTTTCCCTATGTCATCACTCGTTTAATTATTGTACCTGTTAATTTTTGATTGGTGGAACTTATCGTTCGACGTAATTGTGTAATAGGTTTTCACCTCGATTAACAATGAATTTTTATTTGATTCCGCAAAATTTCGTTATTTTGACGCAATTATTATTTCCTGTTGAAATATTATTTTTTTCTTTTTGCAACAAGACAGACTACTTAGATAAGTGTTTTTTCATTGTACTAGATGTTAACGACGGCTTTCTATAGTTTAAACGTTACCATATAAAAAGTAATTTGTTATACAGGATGATCCTCCCTATGTTTCTTATTTTGGTATTGATTACAATTATTTAGGGGGTTCTATCATCTCCAAGCATCCATTATCTCTTGCAAGAGCCAGGAACAAATAATATTTTTTTTATTATTAAGTAATATAGTAATTTCATACCCATATTTCGTTTTTATGGTCTGTGCATTCCTAGGTAATAACTATTTAACATGCAGCACGCAAAATTGAGGTAGCAATTCGCAGAGTTCTGCTGTTGTATCTTGGTGATCCCATTAGAAATAGTGCAGAACTTGAAGTGGATAATGATGAACTCCGAACAGATCTCATATCTGCCTTTCATGATAACTGCCCTGTAAGAGGAAGAAGATACAATAAAGGTACCATTGGTAGAGCAGAGCACTACAATTAAAAAGAAAGGAGGTCCGGCTCCTCTTCAACAGGGCCAAGGAGTCAGGTAACTGAGACAAATATCGCAGTTCTCTAACCGAGTACAATACAGCTATTAGAAAGGCAAAAAGAGAGTCCTGGAGGAGGTTGTGTCAGAGAATATCAGTACCAGTGCCTGAATCCACAAGAATCTCTCAAGAGATCCGGGACGTGATGTGTGGCCTCTGAAAAGACCCGCCGATACTCATACGGACTCTATAAAGGAAACGTTAGAGATTCTACTACAGAAACACTTCCCAGTCAGTCAAATTCTGGAGAACAAGACGCAGTGCCCACTCGGCCGGCTAATCGGCCTGGTGGAGACGAGTGAAGACTCGCGGCAAAAATCATTTCTCCCGGTAAATTATTTTCCCCCCTTTAAATTACCGGGAGAGGATGGAATCTTCCCCGCTTTTCAAAAAGGCCTAAACATCCTGGTGCCGATTTTGGTACGAATATACAGAACAAGTATAGCCTGGAATTATATTCCACTAGGGATGGACGACGGGGCAGGTAGAGTGGACACCTCTCTACCCAACTCCTACCGTCCTATCTGCTTAACATCATTCCTCTTAAAAACTTTAGAGATGATCCTATATAGGCACATTAGGGAGGGGCCTCTACGGAATCTTCCGTTAAATCCCCACTAATACCCTTATCAAGCAGCAAGTCGACAGACCTTGTCCTATTCAACCTTGTAGACAAAATCGACCTTTCTCTTAAAAACAACGAAATTGGGCTAGGTGCCTTCTTAGACATTCAAGGTGCGTTCAGTAACCCCCTCCCACAAACTCTATTCACGGTTCTTCATAGGAGAGGGATGGAAAATCTAATCTGTAATTGGATCAACGTGTTGAACAACGCAAAAACAGGAGAATTTTTTGAAAAATGCGATTATTGTTTATGCGATACCCCTTAATTAGTTTACTTTTCTAAAATTAGGCTTTTTATGCAATGTCGCCCTCTATCCGTAGACATACAGAGTTATAAATAATTTCCACTTTTTTTTAGGCTACTTTTGTTATTTTTTTTGCGTAGCTGTACTACTTATAAATGGTTTCTGACGTGTGACCGACAGCCACTCTTATTGGGACACCCAGTACATTTAAAGAAGTTTAAAAAATTAATTCTACGTCTATGATAATATTCCAATTCATAACTATGGTACCACAGTACTACAAAAGAAGAATAACTCGCTTTCGCCAGTTTCATTCGACGGATTTGGATAACAAAAGAATTCTTGAAAGCACATGCCGCAAGATACAATAAATATTTTATTTCTTTAGAAGGCAGAATAAAAGAGACTAAAATATAATATGATGGAAATAATGTCCAATACATTCATAAGACGGCGCTTTTGATTATTATTTTTACCATTTTGATCTTCGGATAAATTGTCTGTTGAAATCGTTGATTATTAAAGACTGTTGTCGACACTTAGACTACTTTATCTTAAGGAACGAGTGGTGGTACATGAGTTGAAACTGATATTAGATAAAGTGTAGATATATTCAATGTTGCAATCAATAATGATTATTAAATGTTGCAAAATAATTTGATATTTTGCTTCAATTTAATCTTCTAAATAAAGTTGTTTTATGCAGCACTGAATGGGAAAGTAGACAGGAGCGTGCCTATAATAAAATACAAGGAGAAAATGCAAGTACATCTTTCTCTCTATACTATAATTCCAAAATAGTAGGCACTAAATTTTCAGAAATAATAATACAATTGTCGGTTTAATGCAATATTTTTGAGAATTTAGTGCCTACTATTTTGGAACTGAACTATAATTACTCTGTTCTGCACGAAAATCCTCTCCGCCAAACAAATACGTTATTTCCATAAGCCATACTTACTTAACTCGTATACGGGCCTTTAAATTATCGTATCACGTAATAGAGTCCTGAGAGTGCAGTATGCTTTGAGCAAGGGTGCGTTCAGAAATGAGGTGGTTGAGGAAAGGTAAACTTTACCCGGTAAATTGACGTCATCGACTAGAGGGAAGTATTCCCAGAACCAGCAAATTTCTGAACGTAAGAGAGAGTGACATAACTGTCAACATATATTGAGCTGATATGTTCAATAGGTAATAAAATATCAACATAATAAAATATTATGAATTACTTACAAAATATAACAATAACCATATAACAAACAAACTCAGTTTTCTTTAGAAACATTTAATAGTAAAATGAACAAGAAATGTTCAGGGACTCAATTCTTGAACTTATACGGATATCAGTAGCATACGAATTAAATTCGAACAAAGATTCGAATACGATCGTCAATCTTTATTCATGAATGGTATGCGGAAAAATTTCCGTATACGTATGTTTGATTCGAATAAACAGTTTTATAACTTCTCTTTTCTTCTTTTTTCAATCTTCCTTTTTGGGTAATATCCCGGGGGATAATTTTCTCTGCATATTTTCTTCTTTTTTGTACGTGCGCCGAAACAAATGTTAGAAAAGAAGAGCAAATAAACCAAAATTTATTTCCCAAACGTAGAACGATATTAATTATATTTACTTTTTTTTTATTTTATACTCAATCAGACTTAATATATGTTTAACCTTGGATCGTGCACTTAAGAAAACTATGACCAAGGACCAGAGAAAAGTGATAGTGCAATTTATGAGTGACCACCCCCAATTATATTCTCGTAAATTCACAAATGATTTTACCTTAAAAAAAGCTATGGAAATGTGGATGGATTTGGCAAATTTATTAAATGCCATGCCAGGATGCAACAAGGAATGGGACAAATGGAGAAAAGTAAATATCATAATTTGTATTATATATCTATGCTTAATATATACTTTTATTTAGAATTACTCTTTGAAATTAAATATAATGTGCTAGTCTTCAACATAATATCATAGGTAGGCATCTAAATTTGAAATTTATTTCTAGACTTGACATGACTTGAAAAATTCCACGAAAAATGAACCAGCTGCAAACAAAAGAAGCCTGAATAAAACTGGGGGTGGCATTTCACGTATTCACGTATTGGACCCTGAAGAAGTTCAAGTACTGGACATTATAAATCCAGTACAAATTGAAGGTTTGCCTGTTGGTGAGACAATAACAACATTTGATTTTGATGACATGGAGGTTCTGGTAAACGAACCAGCTACTCCAAATATAGGGGAAGTAAAGCCAAATATCACCCAAGAAGCAAGAATGACAAATTTAAAGAAAAGAGTACCAAATAGATTAAAGAGGCTAACTCATACTATGCAGGCAACCGAAAAAATGATTGCCCAAATGGCAGAAAAACTTGAACTTAAAAGATGGTATTTAAAAGAAAAGTTAGCCCTAATTGAAAGGGACATAATTGTAAAAAATAGGATTGCAGATGCACTTGAGGGTGTTGCTGCTGCTTTAAGATCTAAAATCTAAAGTCATTATTATGGGTTCCATAAACAAAAGCCTTTTTTATAAAAAGTTTTGGTTATAGGTAGGTACAGTTTTGATTATAAATATTTCTCGCCAGAAAATTTTATAAAGCACGTAACTATAACCTCAAAAATCGATGACAATACACGAGTCGAAAAGTCACAAACAACGCGGCAACATGACATTATTTCTGGCAGTGACTATTTTACCGTCAATAATTGGAGGCTTCTTTATGAAAATTTTAACACAAATGTTTACATCGAGGGACGTCTGAACCCAATAAAGCTATATTGCTTATACATTATTTTGGTACAAAAGTTTTTTTACTGATTGGGTTATCTTAAGAATCGATAAATTAACAAATTTAAGTATATGCACTTTTCGATAGAAATGTAGCCACACATGCGATAGAAATACGCCCTTGGTGACGTAAACTATACCTACCTAGCAATAGATAGTCTGTGACACCTTTTTGATGCAGATCGGTCATGTAGTTAAAAGTAGAACTGTTTTGCCAAATGAAGCTGTCATTTGTTGATCCAGGATATCTGGCACAAACATTTAATATTTTTAAATCCAGATCACTTATCTAATAATGATAATCCAATTTATGAAGTTTCGCAAAAGCAGAAATGTAAGTTTTAATTTATTAATTAGGTACCTATGCTAAATGAGAACAATAATTATTACCACTTTCAGCATGCAATTGTGAGAAAACTTTGAAAAATATAATTTGGAATCATCCATAGTTCCGTAATGTACAATGTTTCACCAAAGCAAGTAGCTTGGCTTGAAAACAAAAAGCTTGGCTTGGCTTGAAAACCAAGCTTTTTTAAAAGAAAAAGCTTGGCTTGGCTTGGTTTTTGTAAGTCCAGGCTTGGCTTGGTTATCAAGCTTTTTCAATATTTACCAAACTTTTTCAAGCTTTCATGCTTTTTCCCCCACCTGGCCGATCACGTGTTACGTCTAATAACCGTTCTCTCCTCCGCCCTTTGTTTTAACGTTCAATTCTCAGATTTCTCGGTCACAGTCACAGCTCACAGCTAACCTGTTGAAACAAGTTACAAACAATATGAGTGACAATACCCTATCAGATATCGTCGATATCGAGGAACCCTTTGAAGATAGCGGATCCGAATATGTGGCAGAAGAAGTTTGTTTTTCAACAGTTGTCGCGAACATATTCGAAAATCACGAAAAAGGTCTCTACTTTTATTAAAAATTGGTCCATGGCAGACAAAAACAGACAGAACAGCAGTATGCACTTTGTGTACAATAAAATCAACTATACTCAAAATGAAAAATGGGGCAACTACGTCTTTAAAAAGACATTTACAAAGTAAACATAAGGATTCTTACGAAAAAGCCTTTCCGCAGGAGAAAAACATTAATGAAAATCCAAATAGTTCTGTTTTAAACTGGCTGCAGAGCCGGACAACTCCAAGTGAATATTCGGTAAGTATTATTCCGTTTTGAATCGAAATGTCAACTTTTGAGTTGTTTTGTCTCACTCTCGAATTTACAAATTAATATGACTCTCCAGTAATTTAAAAAGTGATGTGAATTTATTTTTTAATAACGAAATAATTTTATTATTGTGCGGAGAAAAAATTCTTTAAATTTGGTAGGTAGGAGTGGTCGGACTTATATATTTTTTTTAACTAATTATTAGGATCAAGAGTAAATGGTCGAATAAAATTGGTTTAATAAAATTATATGGATCGTTTGAAGAGAATACTAGGTCTACATTACCTCCGTTAGAGGGTTCTTATTCTATTCTCTCTAAACTCATTTTTTTCCACTCTACAAATCCACATGAGACTTTACTCCTCGAGGCAGAGCTTTGAATCATTTATTTCAACTTACCTGATTCCCCAACAAAATTAACCAAAATTTAATGAGTTCCTTACGTATTCTACCCATATTCGAATTTGACAAATCCTACGTACAATCTGCCCTGACAGCAATCTGACTTCGTGATATTATGTTAAACAAGTCAAACTGATGTTTAGCAAGTACAACTAAATTGAAACTACATCGATCTATCAATGCACTCTCCAAGTAAGCTATACTATTTGTCAGCGAAGAATGTAGGTAGTGAACAAGTAATTTAAGGGGAATCTTTCGGTTTCTTAAATGTACATGATCGATGTGATTGATTATGTCAACAAAGAGGTACCTATGAACTCGAAATATTATTAAATTTATCAACAAAAACTATAATTACAGTATTGCGGGGTGAGTTGCAAGATCAAACCGTAACAATCCTCCCCTTACTTCCAGAAATTTCCCAGAAATTTACCAACTCCACGCCCAGTCTGATGTCCAATTTTATACAAAACATAACTCACTTATACTACGTGAATTCCAAAAAAAACTTCCATTCACTAGCTTCCCAAATCCCAACAAATCTAACTCTAACTACACCTAATAAACAGGTACACAGTTTTCCAAAATTTCCCGTAGAACTAGCAATTATTGCCTTCGAGTTTAAACGGGTTTACCCATCCTCATATCAATAAGAACAAAACGTCAAGGAAGCAAACTTTGTACCCACAATGAAATGTAACCTTAAATCCAACCTACCCATACTGACAGGTATTCACCGACTGCCTGCCTGCCTGCCTGCCTGCCTACCGATATCAATTTGGATTCGATGATTCACTATCTGGGTAGATTCTAAAATGTAGCCAACTGCTACACCAATTAAGACGCGGTATTTTACGCTATGTTTCAAACACAAAATCAATCCTAACTTGAAGGTCGTACAACCCCGAAGACGGAATCCAACCCAAATAGTTAGAATCCAGTGACTCTACATTAGACTTGAGCGGTCTACCAATATCTCTTGGAAGTCAGTGATATAATACCTGGGTTAATCATATTACTTCTGCACTTTATGGAGTTACTTCACCAACACAATAGTTTCCCCAACCTTACGCGTACCTGTTTCTGATCTAATCTATTTCTTAAAACAAAACTGTACAATAAACAACATACCTTGCACCCATCATCTTCATACTGTACCATTCACACAAGTAATCTTTCTCGTTCTTAACAAAAGCAATCGAGAGCGTATTGTCTGTAGTTAACCGGTTACTATGTAGGCCTCGAAGTAGCGTCTCACTGCGAGAGTATTATCAGGCCCCTACCCGCAGGGCCAATACTACTAAATTCTGTCTAAGAATGGTTTTATGTCACACACATGAAAATCCCCTAGCAACTTCCGTCCATCGAATGTTTCTAATCTATAGACGTTATTCGAAATCTTTTGCCGTACCCTACTCTTGAGAAATTTTGCAGCTAACTTTGCTGCGAAATAATTGGGAGCATCTGATAGCACACGGTTTCTTACCATAACCGTGTCTCCCATGCAAAAGGCGACAGGTCTTCTTCGCAAATTATATCTGGCTGCACTTTTCTCATATGCGGTATTTAGCCGATTCCCAACGTCTATTTGGACTTCCTCCAAATCTCTAACATGTTCAGCCAGTCTATGTCTTTCTTCAATCTCAATTCGGGGCGTACCTGGAGGTGGATCTCTATCTCAAGCAGGTCGACCAGAGGTATTAAGTTCCCTACTAGAATTAAGATAAGCGGTGGTATACCCGGTAACCTCATGAACTGCTGTCCGTCGCGTAAACCCTAACTTGGCCAAATTAATATCCCAATCTTGAAGTTTATCGCCTACAATCATTGTTTTAAGAACACGGTTTATTACTTCCGTCGGATTACTTTGGGGGTGTTATAGGGGGTTCAGAACCATAGTACAATTATAAGCTTGAACCATCCTTTTGAACGATTTTCCTACATATTGTCTTCCCATTGTCACACAACAAATATTCTGGAACCCCGTAAGTCAAAAAGACGTCATTCTCTACATGGCGTTGGATAGCGGCCGCAGTAGCAGTCTTCAATGGGAACAATAAGGAATACTTCGTAAAAACATCAGCAAGAACCAACAAAAACCTATTACGCCTCGGACTTGTTACGTAAATTACTATTTTCATTGTATTTATCTTTATTTTCATACAATAAAAAGTACATTTGGTAAATAATAAGTGTTTTTGTTAATTCTTCAAAAATTCACCACTAGGTTGCTTATCAATTGGAAGTTTCATATTTTATGTCCTCCCTTCTCCAAAAACTTGTGGGTCGTAGGGAGAAACAGTGTGCATATTAGAATTGAGTACAATTCTACTGAGAAAAAACCCAAAAAAAATTTGGAGAGCGACAGAAAGTCTCAAAATGTAGAACAGTGTAATTTTTCTCTTACCAGTACTTTAAGTTAAATTGAAACTTATAATGTTGTATCTTGATGTAACAGTAAAAAAAAATATTTTCTTGGAGATATCTAACAGGCCTACTTGTTATTTTTTCATACTGAAGTTTATTGTGTAAGAAGGGGAGATGTGGGAGTCTAACATTAACAAAAGGGGGCGTGATACAAATATATTTGGGTACCCCTGCCTTAGAATATTAACAAGCACCTAGTACATCTACCGTGAAAATGGTATATACATATTATGGTGTAAGTAAAATCAAGTACAATAAGAGATTTGACGTAGAAATATAGTCAAGACAAAAACAATTCTTAAACATCATGGTAATAAGTGGATTCTACCCCACGTCAAGAATATTTTCCTCAAAGAGAACTCGTAGTGTTAATAAAAGTGCCAAGAAATCCACAGCAGCCCTCGTAATTGAAATCTTCTCGAAAAAGCAGTATTCTCGCCATAAAAAATGTCAGTTACCGATTCCACTTAACAGCAGGAATTTTTATACCCATTTCACGGCATTTTTAAAGATTGCAATATTTAATTTACTACGTAATCGCGCCAGATAAAACTCGAACGACACAGTATTAACTCAACAACCCGAATATATACTCAGGTTACAAAGAAATATCACTTGGTAGAAATTCTGTCGACCACACGCGCGCGTACTTTCAGTATAGCAGGCTCATGTTTTTTTCGGGCTTAACAAGGATGTTACCTGTCCAAATAAAAGAATGTCATACCCGTAACACTCACGAGTCCCCATAGTTATACCGTTTCTCTTTCAGATAAATCAGTATCGAATTTCAGGCCATTAAGTTTTTCATGATTTCACTTAAGATTTTATCGAGATGTTTTCAGGATATATAATCAGGATCGGGCTCAGGAACATGCAGTTATTTATGAGTAATTTAAAAAACCAATAATGGAATTCTGTACCATGGTTAGGTACAAAGGTATACTATACTAAACTCAAGATAACTACACTTTAATAATCTAACATCATTAAATCTGGTGATCTAGCTGGCCAATCAATAGTGTTTCTTTCTCAGTGAGTTGACGAACAAGTTATCTGTCAACAAAAAAACCAATTGAATCAAACATGAGTGTCGACATTAAAATATGTATAGTACAGTTCTTGGCCATTCGAAAATGAATATGTGGGCAGGAATTATTAATAATACCATGACATGTGAATAATACTGCGCATTTTTAGAATTTTAGTTGATTGCAGCATCAGCCAGACTGCTTTCCTGATGACATCGTACACACTTACGTGGACATCTCCTAGTTGCCAGATCAAAAACCAGATAGACCACGTTACCTGTAGCCTAAAATGGAGAACATCAAGCAGAAAGAGGAGCAGATCACCACCTAGTCACCGCCTAGCGTTTTTTGTAGGATGGCAATATTACTGTCTATTAAGTCTGAATATTATGAAAGTTTTGGAATTTGCTGTAAATTCTTTGAATTTTGAAACTTCGTGGAAACTATTTTCCTTATAATGACATGGTTTTTTTCAAATATTTTCCACATGAGTTGCCAGAATATCCTACTTGTGGGCATAAAACAAAGGCTTATCAATGTAGTACTTTAACAATGGGAGACACATAAAGTTATGATGACGCATTTTACGCCATACATAATATAATGAGTCAGGATGAATTTCTTTTGAAATTTTGCAATGTTCAACCACCTAAACGTCGCCGTCCATCAAATTACCAACATACAGCAAAAGAAACTTCAGAGAGATGCTTTATTAGAAAAAATGTTTCAAAGGAGCATGTTCCTGTATGCCAGCAGACTTTTTCAACAGTATTACAGATTACAAAACATCGTCTAACATACGTCATGAAATCGTTCCTAAGGACAGGTGAAGCACCTTCAAAAAAAAGAGGAGGCGACAGAAAAACAGCAATGTCGAAGAGAAACAAATTGCTGTCCAAAGATTCATTAATTGGTTCAATCGAATCTCATTACTGTCGTTCTTTTTCCCGAAGAAATTATTTATCTTCGGATTTGTCTATAGCAAAAATGTCGAAAATGTACAACAATCAGTGTTCTCGAGAAGAAAGAGTGAAGCCGTCATACTTTCGAATGATATTCAATATGAAGTACAATCTCAGCTTTAGTACTCCTCGGACCGACGTGTGCTCCACGTGTATAGAACTCGCCGAAAAGATTAAGAAATCTACAGATGAGGGGGATAAAAATAACTTAAACATTGAGAAGAATGTTCACAAACGAAGAGCAAATGTATTTTTTCAGTTGCTTAAAGACACTAAGGATAATTTGATAACATTATCTTTCGATTCCTAGAAGAATCTTGTACTCCCCAAGGTCCCAGATCAAACTCCTCACTACTCAAGACAACTGTATCTGTACAATTTTACCATTGTTCAGGGGACGTCTCAATCTAAACTTACCAAGAAAAATGTTTTTTCCTATTATTGAACCGAAAACGAATTTGGAAAAGGTTCCAATGAAATTTCATCCGCTGTGTTTGATCCATAAAATTGAATTTGGTGTCACCGTAACAGTAGTCAGGCTGATGGCAGATGGTTGCAGTGGACAAAAAAAGGATACGGCTCTCATTAGAATGTGCTGCAAATGGCTATCGGAGAGAGCGCCAGAACGTATTCAGAATATTGAAGTGATTTTTCCAATAGTAGGTCATTCAATTCTTCCTGCTGATAGGGTTTTCGGTAATATTGAGAAGGAGATCAGAAAGTTGGAGATTATAACGCAGCCAGAAACCTATATAGAGCTATTATCAAAGAATGGGACAGCTGGCCATTTGGGAGAAAACTGCAACGTTTTTGATTGGAAAGAAACCATCTCAAATGTGGTGAGACCCACGGGAACATGGCAATTTCTTTCAAGAATACAAATCGATTCTTGTTACAGAAATGTAAAACTGGAAATGTTTTGATTATAGGTGAGTATTACCAGAATTATTTGCAAGTATTCAAAAGTATCCTTAGAAAGGGAAAAGCCTTCACATGATTAAGCCTGTCATCATAAAAAGTGGTCTACAACAAGTGAATATGTTGAAGCTAAAAGATGTTGACAAACTTCTTACAAAACACTTTGGGGCTACTGGTAAATCAATGGAAGAACTCCGTTTTTCTGTAACTACTCTTTCTAATGAAACTCTTGAGCCAGCGCAACCCGGCCAGGAAGAAGAAAACGCATTGCCGAACGTGGAAGAAACAGCAACAGAAGAAGCAACCTGCGAATTTATTGAAGAGAAACCATCTGTACTTGTATAATGAATATTGTTATGCTCATAAAAATATTTTTGATTTTAGTCAAACCTTTGGTATCATATCCGGCAAAATCCAACATTCAGTATTAAACACGGCATTCTCCATTCAGCTTTTTCTAATTTTTTCAAAAAAGATAAAAAAAATAGGCATAATGATCTTAAAATCCGATGAAGTTTGGCATTTTCCTTCTTTAGAAACTACGCGCGCAGTGAAGTATACACTAATATGGATGTAGCACTTTTTTGCGCTTTATTGAAAAGTGAACATGGTGGAGATTGCCGCCTTTGATACTAGGGCCCTCAAATGTGAGTTCATTCTTCATAACTTGCCTAGCTTTCACTGAGAGTAAGATATCGCTCCATATTTTCCATGGTTATCATATTGTTAACGTGTAATGCTTTTTTTTAGATTTTTTTGTCATTGTGCTCGTTAATATATCACTGTCATAAATTATATTTTATATAAAATATTTGTGAACTTCAAATAAGCTGCCACCTTCTTAAGCTCGCCATTTTGGGTTATCAGTGGACTTCTGTACCTGTCACATATAGGTCTCTTATTTCTCTTTATAAATGGGTTACATTTGTGTGATCTATTCTTAATCGACATTTTCTGCTACATGAAATCAGTGAAATTGGTCTATAGTTTGTCGAATTTGTCATTTGATCTAGATTTTTTATGACTGGAATAATGGTAGCCAGTTTAAGGTAACTCATGTTAAATTCAATTTAATTGATTTGAATTATTTTCTCCTTCTTTTCAGTGCGTATTATTTCCTTTACCTTTGAGTATAACTGATATTCACTATTATTTCAGATTAATTTATAGAATTAAAAAATTCTTGAAAGCCGAGGGTTTCATTGAGAATCTAAAATTAACCCGAAATGAATGTAAATGATTCATCGAACTTTCTCCCGGGAAGTATTACAACCGATCACGCATGATGCGCTGAAGTAGTAACCTCAATTCTCAGAATCTTATTACTAATATTCATTCATGATTAAGCTACTAAACATTTCAACCTCAGCAGTTATTAATTATAGATACAATCTCTGCGAGATTCTTATAGTTTTTCATTCAAATTCCATAGAACTGGAACCCTATGACTCTTCTTGCATAAATTTATAATCAATAATAATTTTTTCAAACAAGCTGCGGTCGTCAACGTGTTCGGTATTCCGTAATTTTTTTATGGCCTCACCGCTTCAACCGTCAATTTGTCCACGAAACCCGACAAAAATCTCTGTTTCAAAATTGGATATGTTTATTTCACGAAGGAATTTTTGGCTACCTATATATCGGAATGTTTTTTCTCACTTAATATTTTATGAACGTGATGGTGTCGTCTGATATGTACAACATATTATATGATCGGGCATGGGCGGCGATTATGTGAGAGTCGAGGGACAGAAATATTGAAAAATAAGTTAAGTGAAAGTTTTTGAGAATATTTTTGAAAATATTGGATTGACTGAATCAATTATAATATATATATAATATGTGACTAGATGGAAAGCAACAATATCAAGAAACATAATGCAAAATATTCTAGAATTCAGGCCAATCAGCGACATACTTGCATCGGATAGAATCGAATCTTTACGAAACGTATATGCACCTAATAAAACTGCGAAGATGAAATAGATACCTAAGGAAGACACGTTCATGCTCAAATAGAAAAAGAACAATATCAAGTCGTCGCAGGAAAATATACAATTCATGGAAGGACCAATGACAATGGACAGCGATTATGAAACCTAGCAACACATATGATTATGAGAAGCACAACAGTTTCCACATCTCGAAAAACACAAAACAACATGGATATCATCAAATCGGCAAACAAAGTCTCAAATAGACCATATAGGTACTAATAAATAAAAAGAAACTTGAAATGGCAAAAATAATACCAAAAACAAGATGAAATAAAATAAAAACCGAACAAACAAAAATGGACACTGAAAAATTAGAGGATAAACAGGTAAAAAGGAAATAAGTAAAACAACTTGAAAATTACTTAAGAGAAGATAAGTGGCAAGAAATTATGCTGAAGAAGAATGGGGCAATATAGAAAACGGCATACAAGAGGCGGGGGCAAAAGTAGTGGGTAAAAAAAAAGAAGAAAGGAAACAAAAAAGTATGGTACAATTCCGAATGCCGAAAAATAGGTTAAAAAAATGCGGAAGCCAGGTTAAAATGGATAAAAACAAAATTATTAAAACATTGAAAGAACAGGGAGTCAGTAAAAAAACTAAGAAAACTAATAGGATGACAATGAGATAATAAAAATATAGAATCCTTTCACAAAAAGGAGAAACTGAAGAATTAAAAATAAATAAAAGTGTAAAACAAGTGGGAGGCAGCCAACATCCGTTCACGGATATGGCACTGTAAGAAGAAGAAGTAAGGCAAGGAGACTCACTCTCAGCTACATTGCTCCATCTGACTCTAGAATTCGGTTTAAGAAAAATGCGAAAGGGAATTATAAGAACAATTGGAAGTCAATTAATCGCGAATGCAAATGACATAGTATTAGTGACAAAAAAAGAGGAAAATCGTGGACAAAATGTTGAAGGAAATTGAAGAAGGATCAAGTTGGAATTAGAATTAATGCGAAGAAATTAATGAAATGGACGGGGGGCGGATGATGCCTGGCCACTTCTTTCCCCTTTTTACCATTTCCCAGTTTCTCCCCTTCTACTTCACTCGTTCGGTCTCCTTTTGAAACGCCTCGGCCTACGTATAAAAGCCGTGAAACGGAATGTGGGCCTTCTTCTTCAATTCTATCCACATCAAAAATTTCATTTCTAAGCTGTGTATACCTCACAGGTCCCAAGAAATTGGTGAGAGGATTCCTCCTCCCCGCTATCTGCGCAATCTGGGTATGAAATGGTCCACAATGGTCAGTCAATACAGCAATTTTCAGTCGTAGCTGTGCTCTGAGTTTATCCAGCAGCCACCGTATTATTGTTGTATCCTGGTAGGCGATTATTTATTTCGCCTGCGTGAGGTCGTGGTAGTCTCTCCAGTATTTCTCAAGTTTCCCTGGGCCCATTCTTTGAGCAAGATTAAAATTTGAACTTTACTTAACCCTATTATTGGTTCGGGTCAACAAGAGGACATGTTGTCTCTCGCCTGGCAAGTTCATCTGGCCGCTCGTTGCCTTCGATCCCGGTATATCCCGGTACCCACAGTAGGGTAACTTCTCGTTCTGAAGCTAGGCTACCCAGAGCGTCTGCGCGCTTCTGAATCAGTAGCGTACTAGTTCTGGGGCTGCAGATTGCTTTAATAGCGGCTTAACTATCCGAGCAAATGCTAACAGGACTTCTATATCCAGCTTACCTTCTTGTCTAGTACAACTTCAAGGCATTTGTCCTCCTTCCGAAATTGTAGGTGCGTGCCAAGTTACTTGGGTGGCTTAGCGCCTTCAATTGCTCTTCTTCTTGTTAACAAGACCATATCGGATTACTTTGCATTAAACGAGAGTGCTACTTAATTGCACCATCTTTAGATGATATTGCAAGCCACTTGGATGCGCTCGCATACCGCCTATTACCAACACCAGTTCATCGTCAGAGTATGCCTGCGCATAGAATCCTTGTTTCGCTAATCTTTATAGTAGGCTGTCCTTAATGAGGTTCCATAGACGTGGCGAGAGGCAACTTCCCTAAGGATAGCCTTCCTCCGCGCCAATCTCTTCAGAGCAGCCTTCTGGTGTTGCTGTTATTCTTCTAGTTCCAGATGTTATCCAGTAGACCAAGGTCGGGGAGGTCTACCTGGATAGCAGTGCTCTTGCCTGGTCGAAGGATTCTTAGACGCCGAAGAAGACGGCTAGAACTACCTCCTTAAGTTGTAGTATCTTCTCCACCCTTTGCACTATGGCGTGGAGGGCCGTTTCCGTTGACCTACCTTGCCAATAAACGTACTGATGTGAATGGAAGGGGCACTGTCTTAAACTTCCTTCTAGTAGATGTCTACCTACCATCTTTTCCCCTGCCTTAAATAGAAATGATGTGAGACTTATGAGTCTGACGAATTTGGCCTCTGTATAATCTTTTTTCCCAGCTTTGGAGATAAAGACAACTTCAGCTATCCCCCATTCTAGTACAATGCTGGCTTGAAATATTCCTTTCAGTACTAGGAGGAGAATCTCCAAACTCCTCTGTGGATGACGTCTAGGACCCGTCTGCTTTCTTGAGCGTTCCAATAGGAACCTTTTTCTCTCTACTCTCTTTCTCTTTTGAGATCTCTTCTTGCTCTTCTATAATCGTCCCAGCTTGTTTCATCCCATGTTTCATCCTTTTCCTGGTGTCCTTCCTCAACGATTCGAGTTTAGCACTTCACCACTTAACTCTCCTAAACGGAGTAGCCTTAACAGGACACGCTTTTTCGTAGCTTCCAACTATTGACGATTTAGTTGCCTCATTTCTTTATTCTTCTCTTGTCCGTATTGAGGTGTTCGGTGTATGTAGGCTATCCTGAAGCTCTCTAATGTAGGTTATCCAATTAGTGGCCCTTGGATTGCGCCTTAATGAGAGCGGTTCGACACTCGCATTTAAGCTGAATGGAATCATTCTGTGATCCAAGGTGGATATGTCTTCAGTGACCCTCTCGTTCTCAATATGATCAAGTAGGTCTCTAGAGGTCACCTCCTTCCCAAATGTGGGTTCTTTGCCTCAATTTAATATTTCAAGCATAGTGGTTGCCAAGAACTCCAGAAGGGTTGTACCACGAGCATTAGTGCCCGTACTGCCCCACAGTAGATGATCTGCATTGGCATCACATCCAATAATAAGTGGTAGCCTCTAATCTTCCTTTATATCCACTAAAAGTGGTAGGTAATCCATATCGTATGGAAGATAAATGTAACTTATTAATACTTTATTGATATTGGTACTCATAGTCCAGGAAATAGATAATTTTAGCTTGCAAAATTCATGGTCGTTCTAGATACCAACTTATTTGATGTTTTCCGGGTCGCTGAATACGAGTTTTCAACTTCCCACCAAAAATTCCCCCCGCAACTCAATCAAAGTATGAAAAAAATTAACAAATCGTTTATTTGCGTATTTTAGAAAAACTACCTGGGAAATCAGAAAGTATACAAAATAAGCGACAAAAAAGATTATATGATATTTTGACGTAGAGCGAACGCGTAGGTCGTTAGCGCATCTTAGAACATGCTCTGGCATACATGGCTCTGTGCCAAATGCGCGCCGCGGTAAAACCAAATTAATTAAAGTCTTCGTCAAAAACTCAGATTTGATTTCCCTGGCTCAGCTGTTTCAGACTTCAAATGCTGACGCACAAGTGATCGCAAAAGCAGGAAACACATTTTTACTTCGTTTGTACGGTTGCAAGGATGAAACCATGAGTCTAAACGGTTTTAGACATCAATGTTTTATTAGAACTGCGTACAACAGTAAACGCAACCTAGCTTCTTTGCCTCCAACTGAAGCTGCTGCTGAGCAACACTCATTCAGAACGTGCCACCAAGTCCAACTTTGACAAGGAAACGTCAAGAAACTACAAAATTGGGACTGGGAAAGAACTAGCTACGGACTATCTCCTCTCACTACCTTTAAACCTCCCGCTCTACCAAAACTTCTAAAGCTTACCTACTGTAGGTGTAAAAAAGGCAGGAATGGAGCGTGTGGATGCAAGAAAAGTGGGTTGAAATGTTAAGGTGCCTCGAGTGCAATAATTCATACGATAATGGCCCTGAAAATATAGTTGAGGATTTGGATGAAGTGGATCCACAAGCGGTAGAGCTCGAACTGATGTTTGATAAGGTCGATCAAGCTGATGTTCCTACTTTTCTAGGGTCCGAAAACACCGAGGAATTGTCAGGTAAGTCGTTTTTAAACTACCTTTTGTGTCTTTCTTCTTTCTTCCTACAATGAATCAATCAGTCTGTTAAAAAAACTGGAATTTGGACCTGAGAAATGTTTCTTTGTTTCAGTCTTGTATGAAAACAATGAAGTTACAGATAACGGATCCGACAGAAGTGGTCAGTGACATGGATAAACCTGGGCCCTCAGCTGCAGTTAAACGGAGAAGAATAATTAAAAGTTATCGCTGAGATGTGTTTTAGTATTTATTTTTATTTGTCAAAAATTTTTATTGGTAATAAACTATATTTTTTAAACATATAGATGTGTTCTTACTTTTTAACTTACCTAAAAATAGGTAAGGAAAAGTTGGGGGACTTTCGGATGTTAAAAATAAGGTATAAAAAGGAGGGTAGCAAAGAGTTAAAAGAATGTAAAAGGGGCGAAGAGCGAAGGTGTGCTGTGAAGCGAAGTGCGTAGCTCGACGTATAATACCCTGAGTCGCCAATGAGCATGCTTCAAGTCACGTTAGCGTCCTCTACGTCTATCTTACGTCAAAATATTTAAAGAATTTTTTGTCGCAAATTTTGTCTGCTTTCCAAATTTCCAGATAGTTTTTTTCTAAAATATACAAAATAAAAAAAATATTTTCTTCTTTTTTTCAACATTTGGGGGGATTGCGGGAGTAATTTTTGGTGGGATGTTAAAAATTTAGATTCAGCAGCCCAAAAAACATGATATAATGTAATCCATTACTACTGTCGTGGCATCCCTGGTTCCTAGATCGTGTATTAATAACACTCTTATATCCTTGTTCTTCATAATTCAGGTCCTGGGAGTAATCTTCATCCACTTTTCCAATTATGATATTTTGGGTCGATCCAACCTCTAATTTTATTCCTAAAACAATAACGTTCCTGAATTAAGTAGATATTACCCGCAGCCTCGGCCTGGATCCTTCCCATTTCTGCGCAGGAATCCTGATAGAGCTCCAAGTTTATCCGGTTTACCTTCACTTCGACCATTGAGGCTTGTAGGACAGAGTGGGACGGATCTACTTCCCCCGGAAGGCCCGGTAGCCCGTCGCCCAGAGGGACCACCATCAGAAGCTCCCCTCGAGCCGATAATCTCCTTACGGGGGTTGTGATCAGCTCATAGAAGACCTCCCATCCCTGATCCTGTAGGCGCGTGACCATCTCCGGCCTCATCAGGAAGACGAGGTACCATCTTTAATTATGTATTTTATGATAATATTGTATGCTTTTTTGAGTATGTTTTTTATTAAGATGCCGGCTTTTCCTGGTGCTGTTTTATTTTGTAATTGTTGTATGGTATTGTATATTTCGGTGTAAGTTATTAGGTTTTTTGTGTTTTGCGTGTAGAAGTTGGTACTGTTTGTGTTTTATTTTGATGATGTTGTGTATGTTGGCAATTGTTTATGAAGTTGCTTGGAAAAAGTATTTGATTCACAGAATTTTTCTAAGATATCGGCCATGTTTCTGATTGTTGTTGTGTGCGTTGTTGTCAATTTTTGTTATTTTGTTGGGTTGGTTTTTAAAATGTCTGGTGATTTTCCAGAGCAAATTGTCTTCTGGTATCAGTTTAATATAAATGTTGTCCAATTGTAGTTTTTGTATTCTTTTATGAGGTTGTTTATTGTGTTTTGATAGTATTTTAAGAGTATTCGATCGTTGTCATATCTTGTTGGTGGCTATTTCTTGCGTATTTTTTAACGTGTAATAATTTAGTAATGTAGTCGGGACGGGTATTGTTTATGTGTATTTGAGGTTTTAAGGAAGTTGAATGGTTTCTGGCGGTTAGGATTTTGTTTTGAAAGCTTTCTATTGTTTTAGTGATCTGGGTCTTCTATTTTGCTTATTACTGATATTTTCTAAATTTGATTCAGCTTGTGGTACTGTAGTCATATGCGTTTTAATGAAATTTTGTATGTTGTGTGAAAGTTTTAAATGGATATGGATGGAACAGTGATTGAGGTTGAGGTCGATTAATGTCTTTATTTTGGGGATGTTGTTGATTTTACGTCCTGTTGCTATGTCTAGTGAGCTTGGGATGTGATGGAAAGTGTATTGGGTCATCTGTACTCAATACGTTGCAGTCCGAATTAAAGCAGAATTTAAGGACAGTACTTCTATTTGCGTTGAGGTACTTAGCATATTGATCCTACTGTGGGTGCCTGCAATTCAAGTCCCCTACAATTAAAACTTTATTTTGCGTTTTAGTAGGATTTAAGAAATCGGATTCTTTAAGCTTCATGTTTGGAGAGTTATATGCCCCGATAATTTTGGTTTTATTATCGAATAGTATAACGATATGCTCAATTGACGTGTTATTTTGTTGCAATAGTTGGAAATTGATACATTTTCTGATTAATAGAGCTATACCGCCACCTTTGTCAGTTGAGGATATGATCAAAAGATGTTCCCCTTAAAATAAACATAGAACTATTTTTACAATTTCTCTAAAAGAATTAGTTTAAAGATATTCAATCTGTTTCATTTTCGGTGTCGCACGCTGTAAATTATAGTCATTTAAAATAAAATAAAATTATTTTAAAAATGTTTTTCATAAGGCTACAATAAGATTAAACACTCTATATAAGATAAAGTTTTTTATTTATATTTCATATCGACTTTTGACATACATTCAGCAATTTTATTGACAGCCGATGACTTCAAAAAGAATAAAAACACCATAGATAAAGTTAATTACAAAGAACCAACTTTTGACATGGGTATCACATGCATATGAAATGAGTGGGACGTCCATCTGACGTTAGTACCAACCAACATAACCTCTCAAATGGAGTGAATGATGAAACAAATATTCTCCCAATTCGAATTCAACCGACCAATGACAACGTAATAACATAATCTGATAATCAAAGACAAGGATAACTCGATAACAATATGGGCATTTAGTTGAAATCACGATCCCTGCGGCTCACCCAAATACAATAGTCTTTAATGGACGGACTTCACACTGTTTCAGAAATGTGCCCATTCATCGGAGCCTGTTCATCATTATTAGATTAAACGATTCGGTATTTTCATTGTGCCTCTCGGAATTTTCGGAATTTTTCTGTGACTCTACCGTCAAAGTGTTTAATGTTTCGATAATGAATGATACGCTTTATAGAAGTATTGTCTTTTTGTCTACAGTACGCGTGGGACAATCAGTATATTTTACAATTTTCTGCTACAGTTTCTTAAAAGTTTGGAGAATGACGAGAGTTATTTGGGTCGATATAGTATTTAATTAGGCTCTTCTTATGAGTATAGGAAAATAGAAAGAAGAAGAAATTAAAAACTCGAGTAGAGTTGCGACACCAGTTTTGGCCAGTGCACTAGTTATAGCCATTTTTTTATTCAAATGCAAATGTTTAGCTCTCACTAGTTTCACAATCTGTGATATATTGATTATTAGGTATCCGACAGTTTTCTACACACGATTATTGTACTGCGCAGGTCCTGTTTTTGAAATATTTTCAGTTATAGACTTAACAATCGAACAGTGTTTCAGAAATAAAGCTTATCTTAATAACAGTGTTAAGAAACCACACACAAGTTGAAAATAGAGATAAAAACAGATGTTTAATTATTCTCCAACGCAACTCAAAAAGCACTGTCTTCAATTCGTGGAGGTATGAAAGTTCTTACAGCGATAAAGTTGTATAATATTCCGATAACAGCCTTACGAAATAAGTTAAGTGGACAATCACCTAAAACCACAGGAAAAGTAGGCCAAGATCCAGTTTTGGGAGAAGAAATTGAAGTGAGACGTCCTGAACAATATCATATCATAAAATTGTCAGATGTATACACTTCAGAGGCTGTATCGTGCTAACAAACCGACATTTCTACAGAAATCACAAAAATGTCGTACTTCAAGTACCATAGCACCCATTGTACTTGCTTTGTTGAGCTGAAAATCGATAGGGTTCATCAGTGAGATGTCCTAAACAATATTCAATCATAAAATTGGTGACTTAATACACTCCAGAGGCTGTATCGTGCTAACAGACTGAAATGTCTCCAAAAATGACAAAAGTGTCGTACCTCAAATACCATAGCACCCGTGATACTGGCTCTGGTGAACTGAAAATCAATAGCGCTCTTCTGTGAGATGTCTTGAACAATATTCAATCATAAAATTGGTGAATTCTTGCACTCCGGAAGCTGTATCGTGCTAACAAACTGAAACTTCTCCAGAAATGTCGTACTTCAAGTATCTTAGCACCCGTTGTACTGACTCTGGTACGCTGAAAATCGATAGGGTTGTTCTGTGAGATGTCCTGAAGAATAATCAATCATAAAATTGGTGACTTGTTGCACTCCGGAGGCTGTATCGTGCTAACAAGACATGTAACGAAAATTGGCCGACGACGACATACACACAGAATTTTTTTCTAAAAACCATTTTTTCGTGTTGTTTTTGCTGGAAAACGTTGAAATAACTCAAAAAAATCCAAAATACCAATTTTTTGGGGTAAAGGGTAACTTAGTCTCGAGTGTTAAAAAGCTAGTAGAAAAAACATTAAACATCCATTCAAACACATTAGACTGGGTCGAAAATGGTTTGAAGATTTTTTAGGAAGTAACCCAGATACTTCTCAATGGTAGTCTGTGTATATTAATAGAGCAAGATTAGTGATAACTGAGGAAAAGATAAGACTATGGTATAAAAGAGTAAGTGAGATCATTGGTGATCAAAAGATCCTAAACGAATATGGAACATGGATAAAACCGCTATGTATTTGTGTCCAAAAGGAAACGTAGTTCTTGCTAAAAAGGAGACAGCTGTATATGGAACTTCATCCAGTTCATACAAAGAAAATATTTCCCCTTTACAGTGAATGCCTTAGGAGAAATGGCACCTCATCTCTCTATTTTTAAATACGCATGGATCCAATTAAGAGAGCTCCTGAATACACGATTTTTTTTGTTTCGGTATCATTTAACGTTACTATCAGCATTGTTCCTGAATCCTCTATATCTTCAGTTATTAAATTGCATAGTTCTGCACGCCAACATGTTCCATTCAACACAAAAATTAATACAAATTCCATTAACAGAAACGTGTCGTCTGGAGCCTCATTTAATAACTTGTGACGTTTTACATTGTCGAAACTTTTGATTCTCTAGGTTCATATTTGTCATATTGACGTTGCTAAAAAGGGACAAACTTTTTATATTGTGAAATATCCGTATTTCCACTGATAAGTATTGTGCTTTTGATCATAGAGTACGTAGACAATAAAGTGGAAGCTTTGAGGTCTTTTGCCTATAACAAATAACAACATTAATACCTGAATGCCACACATCAACCATATTATCTAAAATATTTAATTAATAATGAATACAATAATTATTTGAGGCAAATTGAAGAGAATGTAAAGAGTGATATAAATTCCTTCTGGACATACGTTAAAAAAAATAGATCTAACGGAAGTCAGGTAGAAACATTTAATGTAAACGGGCAAATAGTAAATGATGATGAGATTGTTGAAAAATTCGCACCTTATTTCTCTACTGCTCACCACGATGAAAAATCAAGTTATGATTTAAATTACTTAAACTTGATCAATGATAATAATCCTGTCTTAAAATTATCTATCGTATCAGATAACGATTACAATATGGCCCTAAAAAAATTAAAAACCAATAAATGCGCAGGTATGGACGGGATACCGCCCTATATTTTGAAAGGTTGCGGAGAATTGTTGAAACTACCCTTAGTGCATATTTTTAATATTATCCTTAAACACTCATATTTTCCAGTAAAATGGAAATTGTCAAGATACATTCCAATTCACAAATCAGGTAACAAGAAACATATTGAAAATTATAGTGGGGTATCAATCATGTGCGCTCCTTCCAAATTATTGGAACAAATTTTATATTTCAATCTTTACAACCATGTTGAAAATAGTATTATAGACCAACAGCATGGATACATGTCGGGCCGATCAATAAATACGAACCTGATGTTGTTTACAGAATCGGCAAACCAAGCTTTTGAAATAAGACTACAACTAGACGTTATTTACACAGATTTTCAAAAAGCATTTGATACTGTTCAGCATGACGTAGTTTTGAAGATATTGAACTCATTTGGTTTATCAAACGATTTATTATGTTTGTTTAAAAGCTACCTTCAATATAGGTATTTCGTGGTCAAGCACAATGCTAATACATCGGCGAAGTTTCACGCGAATTCTGGGGTCCCCCAGGGTTCTAACTTGGGACCACTTCTGTTCATATTATTCATTATTGATATAGGCGAATGCATACAATTTTCTGATTGTTTATTGTTTGCGGACGACTTTAAAATATTTAAAAAAATTAGATCAGTTAGGGATTGCGTCATGATTCAGAGGGATATCAATAGCATACTAGAATGGAGTATCCAAAATAAATTGAATTTTAATATTAATAAATGTGGGAGTATGTCTATTACCAAAAAAAAGGAACCTTTAATTATTTGATGGGGGAGAATTATCTACAAAGACTTAGTGAAATTAAAAATTTAGGGGTTATATATAACGAGCAGCTATCATTTGTACAACACATTAACCGATTAGTAAAAAAAGTTAATAGCATGCTAGGTTTTGTAACAAGACAAAGTTTTTCCTTCTTAAGTACAGAAACTATAAAGATTTTATTTGATACGTTGGTTAGATCAAACTTGGAATACGCATCTATTATTTGGGATGAACAGGCACAAGTGCATATAAATTTAGTAGAAAAGGTACAAAACAAATTTCTTAGGCAATTAAATTTCAAGAAGTTCCATGTATGACCAGATTACAAAACAATAAGGTCATCCAGATTGCGAGAAGAATTTGAACTAATTTCATTGGTGAATAGAAGGAAAATTGCAAGTATGATGTTTCTTTATTAGATAAGATATAAATTCAAGTAGTATGTTAGGTATAATTCCATTTAGAGCTCCAGCAAGGCCAACCCGCTATCCATTATTATTCGAAAGAATACGAACTTGTGTACATTCTCCATTAGAAGCCATATTGACATTGGCCAATAATTTGAATACATTTATTGACATTGACTGGACAGTATCCATTGTTGAGTGTCGTGGGAGGGTGTGTGGGCATCTTGCTCTTTTCGCCACTTAATGCCTAATACTTAATTCTAAATTTTCAATTGTGAAATTATTTCAATCAAATGTAAACATTGAGAGTTGTGAATTCTGTCGTCCTGGTTCTAGAATCCTTGTGTTTATAGTGTTTATATAGTAGATCATGTTATTATATTATTTTAATATTAAGTAAATTTTTGTTTATTCAATTTCAAATATCCATGTAATAAGGTTGTGAACCTGTTTGAGTGTAAATAAATAAATAAATAAATAAATAAATAAATAAATAAATAAATAAATAAATAAATAAATAAATAAATAAATAAATAAATAAATAAATAAATAAATAAATAAATAAATAAATAAATAAATAAATAAATAAATAAATAAATAAATAAATAAATAAATAAATAAATAAATAAATAAATAAATAAATAAATAAATAAATAAATAAATAAATAAATAAATAAATAAATAAATAAATAAATAAATAAATAAATAAATAAATAAATAAATAAATAAATAAATAAATAAATAAATAAATGAATAATATAGCTTACCTTTTCGTAAAAGCAAGCCAGCATAATATTTTCGTCGATGCCTTCAAAATTCTTGATGGTTCTTCACTCGCAGAATATATTATTTGCTTTCTAGTATCTTTCCCTGGATTTAACTCGAAGCAAACTGAAAGAAACTTCGCGGACCGCATTCAGGATATCTTCCAAGTCGTGTTCATTAGCCATTTCCATAATTCTTGTGGAAACCACTATTCAAATATGATTTTATTTGGATGCTGTCAATAGTCGTCAATCACAAAAAAAACATCTTGTTTAGACTGTCAAGTTACCGAGAAGTCATACTACTACGATTTTTTCGATTTTCTTCAGTATCTATTGTTTTTAGATTTTAATATGTAATGCAAAAAAATTAATTACTTACAAAAAGCGAAAAAATTGTATACGCACCAAGTCGAAAGTGATTTTACTTGACACGTATGGAAACTAACCATACTCGTCAAGTAAAGTTCCACTTTTCTAAACTTGATACGTAATATACTATTATTAGTGAGATGAGACATACTGTATTATTGCTATTAATATTATGAACGAAAAGAAGATGAATGATTCTTGGAGATTTATTGATTTCACAAAGCACTCTTAATTTCGGCCATAAATCATCAGCCCACAATAATTTTCACACCATAATAATACTTGAGGAAAACTTTCAATTCAGATTTTTATGTAGTTATGATTTATGGACCCTTCTACACGTACTCTCAGATAGTCGGGACCGACACATTAAATACCTCAAAATACCATAAAAAAATTGCTTCCTGATTGCAGGTTGTATTCGATTTTTTATGGTGCCGATCATAAACAAACGACAACAATTCATGAAATTTTTTACAACTTTATTTCAAACTCAACTCATCAGGTTTTCACACATGCTTTTCAGTCCTTCAGTAATTAAATTTTGCATGTTAATAAGATTCTTTAATGAACTTGACCATCGATAAAATAATTGTCTATACACTTTTTGAATATCTCATATTCTTTTTGTTTAAAATTTGACTTGAAATTAACTGAACTGTTTACCAGTTTATGTTATCACCATATATAAAACAAAGTCCTCTGTCGCGTTTGTCTGTTCCCAATAATATCAAAAACCATTGAACAGATTTTCATGTGATTTCCACCAATAAATGGAGTAACTCATGAGGAAAGGGTATATAATCTGTCAAGGTATTGTGTAAATTATTTGAAATATAAGGATAACTGAAGGAAGTATCGGAAAAACCCAAGCCGTCTGGGAGATTTCATCGAAAACGCTGCCTAATACCCTTGAGATATAACAAAGCAATGTATGGTGGCATATCACGGAAACATAAGTTAGAAAAAGTTGAATATATTCCAAGACATCACAACTTCCGAATAAGTGAAAGAATTTCAACATGCTATCTCATACGTTAAAACATTAGAATAAACCAACTCAATTGGATCCTAATAAATCCCGTAGTTTGTGATAGGACGGCACCACACGTTGCCAGATCGCATATAAAATATGGAAAAATTGGATAAGGAAGTGTTGACCGGCAAACAAGAGAGTAAAAGTGCTATCGAAACAAGATTGCTATTCAAAATAAAATCCTATAGTGAAAAAATTAGAAAACTGGAAAAAGAAGACACCAAGTTAAAACAGATACAGATATTAGACAGAAACAGCAGGAAGAATAATCTAGTAGTCTATGGATTAATGAAAAGTGAAGAGGAATGTTCGGCAGAAAATATATGCAACCAACTGAATTCGAAACTTGGTGTAGAATTGATAAAAACTGATATAGACCCCAGAGAAAATACGTGGAAGTGGCGAAGAAGGCAGCTACATAAGAGGAGAAAAACTATATATAAACAATATAGGATACGCAGCAAAAGATATCGTGGATATTGAAGAGAATAGTAAATCGCCAAACTACCCGCTGGTACACCAGAAACTTCATCAATGCCGCAGAAAAAACTAAAAAAGAGGATAAGGAATCAGATAATGCTGCGAAGAAGATAGAAGAAGAAGCAAAGGGGGTAAAAAATGAAAACACAGCCAACAGCAGTATCACGCAAAGAAGATCGGAGACCAGAGGCAGAAGAAATTTAGCAAAAGAAATCCAAACAAGGTATACCCTAAAAAACTCAAATTAAGTAATCTTATCGGCAAAACAAAAACACTAAAATGAAATTGAAAAGAATTGGATGATTATGCAGCCTTTTCTTTGAAGTTATATGTATCCATAGGCAAAACAACACAAACTAACTACAAATATATTTTCTTATTTAACATGTTACGTGAAATGATGAAAATTGCTTAAAATGTTGTTCGTTATGACATATTATTCACGACTGTCAATAAAGCTCCATCTGCCCGGTATTCACATCGCGTTTTTTCCTCTAGCCAATAAGCGGCCGTTTTCACTCAAATCTTCTTATTAGGAACTCATGGACAAGTCGGGAACCAGCCGCTGCTAAGTGTATCCTTCGTTGTTTACACGGAATACATGGGCGTATCACTGAAAACTTAATTTTAGTTAGTATAAACTCAGGTGGAATTATTTAAGACTTTCACCAGCAATTCTTCCGTTATGGTCAATTTTTCTTTTCTCAATATTAATTGGTTTCACACTATTTAATTTTTGGATTTTCTCCCTGAGTCTACGGGTGTACTCGGTGGGGTACCGAGTACCCGTAATTGGAAGTAAAGGTAGCGGGGATAAATCTATGAGTATAACTCAATAGATTTACTTTGAACAAAAAACTTTCACTTTTATCGATTTTATAATATAATGATAATAACTACTTTCTCAATGTATAAAAATTCAACAATTGCGCTTGAATGTTTGCATGGAAGTGCTTGCTTTGTAAATTCATCCATTTCCATTTGATCATTTTTTTGTTCACTCCAACTCAAGCCAAGCGATTGGTATTCTTCAATAATGAGTATATATAGTTCCTCATATTCCTATTAATTAACTCATTGTAACTAACTTGTGTAACTTGGAACTATTATTCCAAAGAAGTACAATTAGAGTGGTCTTTACCCACACACTCTCCGCAGTCGAGTAGCCCGGAGCACAAATCACAGATGAAACTTAAAACCACTTCTACCTGCAACCCTCTCTTGACAACTTAGAGAGGCAGTTAAAGAGCTCATGGTGATTTTCCATTTTTGAGCAGTTTCACTTTTTTGATAACTCCTGTAGTTCTCCTTCGAAAGGAATAATTTAAAAATATAAAAAATGAATTCAGACTGTCAATGCCTTTTTAATTAACAGAATAGTCCTTAGGTATTTATTTCGCACACATTATTTATTTAGTTATATCCAAACAGACCTTGCGGTCTAATTAGAAGGATAATATAAAAACAAAACAAAAATCCATATATAATACATTAACAAACATAGGTAAGTTCAAATCTATGCTATAACCTAAGTTACCAAAAAATAAACCTATGACAGAGAATGTGAAACACATCTAATCAAAATGAATGACAGTGATGAGACGAAAACAGCTGCTATATCGATAAATTAACAAGTTGTCTCAATACTGTCTTACGAAAAACATTTTGGGAGACTGACCAATCTAAGTCCGTAAGGGTATTAAAATTATTTGCTAATTGGCACATGGTCACAAGAGGGGCCCTAGTGGTAGTCAGCAATAATGGAATATTGAACATTACCGCTGTGCGTGTTCTTCTTGATGGAACATTAAATCTTACTAAAAATAGAATTTCAGGTGAATTTATTTTATTATTAACAATTTTGAATTAAAAAATGAGTGCTACTAGTTTTCTTCTCTCTTCTAGAGATAATATTTTGAATTCATTTCTAAGGTGAACACTCCTAACTACATTATAATCTGGGCGAGTATAATGCTTTTTATAATAAACGTATCTTAAAAATGTATTTTGAATTTTCTCCAACGTGAATAAAGTAGTCTGATACTCACCAAACCATATTTGAGCACCAAACTCTAATTTTGATCTTACTAGGGTATAATAAAGAGTTTTTAGTGTGTTTTAAATGAAACTCACGGTTTCTAGTTAATTCCACAATATAATAAAAATTATTGAGAATTCTAAGAAATTGACAATTGTTTCGATAAATCAATATCGTCAGAATGACAGAAGTTACATTTCATTTGATGCCTACCTGATGTTTAGTAGTTATTTTTGGTTAGACCTAGAAGTGACCTAACTTGTGATTCACTTAATATATGTTTATAGAAAAAAGAAAAAGATGTGATATTACAAATATTGAAGCTTAGATATTGTTAGCCCTATGATGATATCCTGGATATCATTTTTCCAATTAAGATCAGTATAACTGTGCAATGATATAGAAAACCAGGAAAACTATATATGCTGATCTTTACAATTATCACTTAAGAAGACAGTTTATTAGTGGAGAACTCCCTAGATTTAACTGTTCATTGACAACTTCATATTGTGGGTTTCTTAAATGTCTTTTAATTTCCAATTCTTCGAGAAAATCCAGTTCTTGTTTCTTTTCACAAATATGCAGCACTTCTAGTTTTGTGTTAGGTGTCAATGAATGATTGGTGTCAAGTAGATGTTTTGCGTAGTGGGATTTATCTGGTTGTTTTAATCTGTATGCTCGTACGTGTTCACTGTATCGGATTTCAAAATTCCTAAGGGTCTGACCCAAATAGATAGCATTATATTCTGGACATTTGAGTTTATATATACCTGACTTCTTTAATAGTGGTATTTTTGTTTTTGCATTTAACAATTTTGTACTAACGTTACTTTCTGTTTCAAAAGAAATTGTTGTATTCGTTGCTGAAGATATTATCTTTGAAATATTATTAGAAATATTTCCTGCATATGTGATGGTTTTATAAGTTTTTATTTCATCAGCTTGTTTAGGAAATATTAGTTGTAATGCCACTTTTTCCTCTTTTTTACTAATTAGCTTATTTATCATATCTAATGGATAACCGTTGGATGTTACTATTTGTCTAATTGTATCAATCTCTCTATTAAAATTATATTTGTTCATAGGAACTGAAAAATCTCTATGTATCATTGAATTATATGCCGCTAGTCTGTGTGACATAATGTGATTGGAATTGAATGGAATTGTCACATCAGTCTGTGTTGGTTTTCGATAAATTGAATAATCAAGTACAATATTAACTCTAATGCAAGCTAATATATCATCTACATATCTATACCAAAATAAAATATTTTTCGAAATATTACTTTTAGAGATCTTTCTTTCTAAATTGTCCATAAAAATGTTTGCTAAAATAGGTGATATAGGGCTTCCCATTGGTAAACCTTCATTTTGAATATATATCTTATTGTCAAAAGTGAAATAATTCTGATTAATGCGTACATCAAATAAATTAAGTATATCTGTCCATAAAATCTTGAAATTTGTCAAATATTTCATTAGAAATGTTACTATCAAAGTTAATTCCTGTTATACTAGATATATTAAAATCTCCAAAAAAGTATACTTTTTCCACATCCTTTATGTGAGACTGCAAACATTCGAATACAGTCTCGTATACATTTCCCACACTTCCCGAAGGTATGTATATAGCACAGAATGTGTATTTAATACTATTCACCTTAAAATCTACTACAACGGCCTCAAAAGAAGTGCTATACCTTGTGACATTTAAAAGTTTACAATTTTTTCTAAGTGCTATAAGAACCCCTCCTCCCCTAGATTTCACTGTGAATTCAAGGTTCCTGTCAGATCTTACCAAATTTAATACTGAAGTATCCACAATTTCTCCATCCAGAACGCTCTCCTGCAACCATGTTTCTACAGCAATAACAATGTCATAACTACCATTAAGAGTATTATTAAAAAAATCATTCAGTTTACTGTTCAGTCCTCTGCAGTTCTGAAAATATACGTTAAGAGTAGATATGTTGAATGTGTCATATTAAGAGCTCCTAATGTCAAGATTCAATAATCATTGGTGTTTGTTTTTGCCTATTATGCATCATAACAATACAAAACAAGAAGAATAATAAAATGAAGTGAAATGAAGTGGACTTTATTGGATTTCTGTTTCTGAGTGGTTTAAAATGTCTTCATTTACAATAGTTTATAGTTCCCTGTTTACAGTAGGTCTAAGGACAATGCTCATGAACTGGAGTCCTTGGTCTTTATCTGCCTAATCTCGGAGTGTAGATGGCTTCTTGCGTCTACTGCATTATCCATAGATTCTGAGTGGTCTAACTTCTTTAGTATTTATTATAGGAATAATAATTTTCTTGAAGATACTAGGTTTTTCGTTGTCCTTTTTGGGATTGTTGTTATGTTTCTTGGTTATGTATGGAATTACTGCTATGAGCTGAACCTGTTGTAGTACTGTTGGATTTTTGATATTTTATATAGAAATAACAGTCTAATTTCTAGAAGTTTATTTTTTGGAAACATAATGGTAAATTAAAATATGACACATCTTTCTAGAAAGGAGAAAATTAACACTCATTTTTATATTTTCCTTAATTGTTAAGTTTATTTCAAATTGAGATTTCAAGGATAAAAACACAAAGTTGAAATGATGTTTAAGATGAGAAAGGTAAAGGAAAGGAAAATTTTGTACTCCACATTATGTTTTCCAGACAGGAGAGTTTCGTCTCTGAAAATGAAAGAATATATTACTCTTGAATGTTTCCAAAATTTTGTTGCTTCTTTCGTTCTGAAAATATTTTAAAATAATATTCAAAAACGAATACATTAGTTTATATTTTTGTTTCAGCATTCAACGAGCGATTCGATAATGCGGTATGGCCAAAGGTACGTGATTGTTGAATATATGACAATATTAAAAATAATTTGTATGATTTATTAAAAAATATTTATTTCTACTTTGACGTCGTAGCTTATCATTGGTAATTTCTTTCACTTTTCATATATTTAAATACAAAACCAATTATCGAATACGCTTTCGATTTTTGAAAATTTTTATGAAAATTTTAAACTAAGTATAAGTACTTAAAATTCACTTGTGCATCATCGGATATAGTATTGCTCAGTTATGACGGAATTTTTTGTTTTTATTTAAGTACCAGTGATAAAAAAAATCCATACTTTGAATCACTTCATCTGAGAATTGTTATAAATTAGTACGAAATTTATGTATACCAGATTTTCCGGAAGCTTAATCTTTCGAAGATTTAATTAAATTATTGACCCAACAAAGAAAGAATAGGTTGATAAATTTGATAATTCTTTGTTTAATTTTGGTAATTTAAGCAACATTGTATATAAGAATGAGAATATTGAAACTATTTTGGTAAATATGATTGTTGAAAATATACTAGTGAGTTTTGAGGTTAATTCTGATATTGTTTATGCCACAGTATCTGAAAAATTACAACAGAAACATTTTTCAAATAAAAAATTAGGAAAAGAATGAATAATAATTGAATTATTATGTTGGTGTTACTTTTAAACCCATGGATTTTGGTAATCTATGTTTGTCTCTTGAAATGGAAAATTATTTGTTAAAAACTCATATAATAATGATAATAGTACACACAGGACGGAAGTTTATTATGTGAGCTGAGCCTAATCCTTTTGATACTTCCCACTATGCAAATAAATATTACAGTTATGTTAATTCAATATCACATTGTGATAATGTTCTTCCTTTTTTTCCTCTTGTTTTCATCACATGCACATCTATACAACCGCTTATGCCCAGCTTGTGGCTGTTAACTTTTGTGATGTTTCAACTTAACTTCTCAGCGATGTTAGAACGCTGCCTTTTTACATTACTGTGATGTTACTAGAACTTCCTCAAAAGGAAGTCTTTATAACGAACTAAAAACAACTTTTCTGTTACATTCTGAAATGCCTTTTAACATCTTGTCGATGTTAATGCAATGTCTAAAAAATAACATCTTATCAATGATCTAAATGCGACATTTCAAAAACAATACAGTGTATTCTCGTAGATGTAGTATGGATATTACATAAACCTCTAAATAATATACCTCAAACATTCTGGATGACATCCTATATATGTTTCTGTGCCTAATCAGCAAATACAGGGTGAACAACTAAGAACGCCGGCTGTCGGCCATATTTCAAAAAATAGTCATAGTACAACTTTAAAAAAATACCTTCTGGAAAATGACTCTGAAAAATCGCTGGAAAATATTTTTGAGTTCCTAAAATATCTCCTATGGGGTGAAATGAACACTTAAAAACATAATACTGCGATTATCTCCAAAAAAGACATACTATACTACTATAAGATTTACAATATCAAATATAAAAATTAAAAAAATGCTTCAATTTACATTTGAAACTTCCGAGTGGATACAAAATTATCTAATTTTGTTATCATTCTTATTAAACAGAAAAACTTTTAAATGCAGCTAAAATCATTAATATCGGTTAAAAAACGAAGAAGATATACATTTGTTCATAAGTTTGAACCTTCCCCACCCATTATTTGAAGAATAATGACAAAAAATCTCCGTAATTAAATTTATTCATAATCTCTTCAAGATTTCAAAACTTGTATTTTTAGGACACCTTTAGTATGTTTTTTTGAATTATTATGTTTTCGAGTGTTCATTCCACCCCTAGCGGATATTTTAGAGACTGCAAAATATTTTCCAGCAATTTTTCAGTATCACTTACCTAAGTTGTACTATGATTCTTTTCTGAGATGTGGCCTACAGTCTTTCTCAGTTGTTCATCCTGTACATTTAAAATAACATAGCAAAACAATAACAAAGGATTTAGAACGTTTATTCACTATTAATGAACAGTACAATAAATTTGAAAAAAACAGGTACAAAATTAGAAAAAAAAATATCTTGTCCAGCAATCCAAAATAAAAAAAAATTGTGTAAGCATATTACATAACAAGTCTGGAAAGTGGAAACTATTGAACACATTCAGTGAAAGGAGGAAATAAAAAAGGGTATATTAATCCGTAGTTACCATAACGTAACTTTTAAACTGAATTAATAAAATTTAACGGATACACATACATTACAGCTAGTTTACAGAAAATATATTAGAATAGTTTTTTAATTATATTAAAACTAATAAAAATTTTACACCATAAATATTTAATGAAATATTACGTTACATCAACAGAAATCCAATATGATTAAAGAAAATTCTATCGTTTACTTACGGTTACTTTTTTCGAGTGCCTCAACCATTCCATAACGTACACTTCAAAATACTTATCTGTGAAATATTTGAAGGTGTTCTGAACAACAGCTAATAAAACAATTACTTTAGATCAAATTGTGCCCATGGAGACCTTTGATCGATAATCATCAACTACATCAAACTTGATTTTCAGCCAATTGACTGGGACCTATTTTCCATAAGATACATGAAGGTTCTTCAAAGGAATAATAACATATTTTAAATCGAGAAGTGATTTTCCATGATTTACCTTCTATTCCATGCCTCACTCCATTTGGCAGGTAAATTCAGGTGTGCTATGAAAATTCATACTTCTTTTCTGTATAAAATAATATACTATTCTCATCTTGTTATTTTCATCCTGGAACAAATTGTATATTAACATCGTGTAATTGTAACTTAATGAAAACTAAGCATTATTAATACACTGTATACAGAAAAACTACCTATGAAGAAGAGATATGAACACAAGTTAAATGAGTTTATAATTAATTGTATCCAATTGAGTATCCAATAGCTGTGTTTCTACAATAATAAATAATTGAATGCTGTTTGTTAACTGGAGCATTCAGTATCATAAGTTACATTTTCTTCAACTAGATTAATATAGGTACCATTGTAAGGGACAACTACAGCTTATTTACTGTATTCAGTGAATTTTCAAATGGAAATGAGCTTTTTTACAGACATTTCTGTTTTTAAAGTCTTAAACAGTCTCTAATTGTTCACAAGAATTGTTAGTAATAATGTTAAAATTTTCTAAACCTGCAAAACTATATTGATGACTAAGACTACTACTAAAAAACTAGAACTAGAGATACTTGATTCAATATTTTTTGTACTGTTTAATACAATGTTTGTATCAGACTATCTGAAATAATTACTCCCCTCTCATTACATAATTACCAACTATTTGTTTTTTATTTTATTTGTATAAGTAGCTTCTGAAACATCTTGAACATTGAAAATATTTTCTTCTAGATTTAAATATCTGCCAACATATGAGCATGTTTTATTATTAATAATAATATCTACCCTATTCCAATATCAAGTTTTTTGTAGGGTATAATGCATATCTAGGATTTGAAATATTGTGAATCGTTTTCAAAATATACTTACTAGGTAACTAAAATATTTTAAAAATTGAAAAAACCCTTATTGTGTAATGTTAGTGTACAATTCTGCCACCTGGAATTTCAATGTATAATAGCCGATTAAAGTATTGAATGAGAATTATGTTTTAATAATTATGATTTTGGAAAGGTACTTACGGATAACAATTGTTGTTCGTCCATTATAACAAGAATTATAACTAAGTATAGAAACTGTAGCTTAGTAGAAACTAACGAAAACGAAGACCACTTTATTCAAGTGCTACTTGTAAAATATGTGCTTCCTGCAAATAAAATACAATACATAACTGAAAACCATCCGCCATTTCATGCTTGTCATTTTTGTTTCCACAGATAACTACTGTATGTTTCGTTAATCAGTTCCTCTTCTGTTTTCTTCTTTTTTATGTTACTGTGATGTTTAATATGAGATATTACTGAGAGTTTTATGAACTAACGTCGTACAGACGTAATAAGTACGATGTTATTAAAAATTATTTCGAAAGATGTAAAAGTAACTGCAACATGTGATCATCTTAGAAACACGTTAATTTGTAATATTACACTAACGTTCTGTATGCGACATTAGTGAGAAGTATACAAATTAACACCGTATGAATGTTTCCCATTGGAAGTTACTAAAAAGAAAATCATAGGATGTGTATGTAACTGCGAATTCAAGTATTACTGTGTACATCAAAAATATATTTTATTTACATGACATGGATGTTAATAGAGTTGGTAATAAAATTAAGACTTCTAGGAGATATCTCATTAACGTTTCAAATAAACATCACGAAAAGTCTCTAAAAAGAACATCACAAAAAAGGCTTGTTATGTTTCTTGTTTAGTGGGTTCGTATCCGGGATAGGTAAATTATACCAGCTCTAAGCTGGATAGTGCATAAGTCTTTCGCATAATGATAATAATAATATTTATTTTAGGAAAATGATGGTTTTTACAAAAAAAATATAAATTGCCAAAACAGAATGAAATTACGTCATAACATTTAAAGGGGAGGTAGTTCATATTGGCATGTAAATAATCATTAAGGGTATATGGCCAATGTCCACAAGAAGTTATTAATTAATTTTTCAAATTCATTAGCCACATCAGTACGCCGCCCGGAGGACACTGAGAGTTCTGATGCTTTTTTAAACACATGTAAGTGGTTACAAGAAAACTGTGAACAACTAATATCTGTCAGCGACTTAATTCAGAAAATCATTAGTATTCTACCAGAGGTTAGTGAGTCTTAAGGATGTTGGAAGAAGAAACTGCAGAACTGGTTTGGTGATAACATTATAATATCTGGAATAGACCACAAACAAAAAAGACTTGATGATATTGGAGAGAAAACATTTAGATCCATCGAGTCTGCGGCAAATCTGATTGGAACTGAAATAAATTTTTTATACCAAAATAATGTAATGTAAGCTTGTAGGCATCGTTGTCTGATATGTCCAATTCCTTTAGCTCTAGGCGTACAGATTCACAGAAATTTTGGTTTTCGTTTTCTAATTGATGAACTTTGCAGCTTTGAATTCACTATGTCCTACGATGAAGTGCAGCAGTATGTACACTCTTCTATAGTGGATGGATGTGACCAAAGCGTTGTGTCACCAAGTCACTTTTCTCAATGGGTTGCCGACAATGTAGACCATAATATAGCAACAATAGAAGGCCATTAACACCTTTTATGAGATGGGAGTTATAATGTACTCATCAGAAGCTTCATGTAGCAACTCTTTATTGCTCACGGGTAACAAAAAACAACTCAAATCTCGCCCTCTAGCACATGAAATTATAAAGAGAGCAAAAATTTCCCTATACTATATTCAATCTCTTAGCCCAAAAATTGATTTTACAGACCAATTCTAACGCACCTTCTCAATGTTCTGTGGAGTAACAGTAAGTTATTTAAAACACCTCGATATACATCTTTGGGCTACAAAAAAACTACTGTGGAGGGTCAACACAGTGGTATAACAACAACTTCGTTGATTTGAACCCAACTTCTTACAGCTGTTAATACACCACACTATTCATAAATAGTGAAGCAAAAAGACCGAATGTAAAAATTCTGGTGTAACATTTGACCAGTGCTTGTGGATAAACACAATGGAAATTGAATGTCCTAATAATGGGCGTAGCCAGCGAAGAGCAGGGAGATGCAACTGCCCCCCTGGAAGCAAAAATAAATTAAATAATTTTTGAATTTTAATAAACAAAAAATTAAATCTAAAATATACATATTTTTCTGTTCTGCATATTTTTTTTGTTATCTGTTTTATATATTTTGTTTGTTGTTGTGGTCGTTTGGTTGCTTTTATGAACATTTTAAAATTTATTAATAAGCTCTAATAAATAAAATTATTCGCGTGTCCTTTGTCACTAAAATATATTTCATCAGCAAAAAACAAAGCTGTTTGAAAAACTGACATAGTGCTAAATATATATTTCCTCCTACCCCTATAGAAAGTACACACTTTCCTCCCTCAAATCAGGGAGGAAACTCATACTTTTTCTCCCTAGGGAGGAAAGTATTTTTCCATCCCTCATTTCAAGTAAGTTGTAAACGAGGAAACTTGTGAATTCATTATATTCATATTGTTTCCATAATTTCTAGAACATCCTGTATATCCTGTTTTTTGGTAAAAATCAAACATTAATGTTACTTCAATGTAGTTCTTCAATACAAATTTCACCTTCAGGAATCTTAGATATACGTTTTTTGAGTTCAGAATAAGAAAAGCATAGTATGCTGTGGCTCACTGACAGTAAACACGGCGATTGACTTTTGAGGTGCAAAGTCGCTACATTCATTAAACTTAGTTGAATTTTTGAAAAATGGAGAGCGATTCAAGTGATTTTGAATTTCCAAATACACCACCTAATATTGGGGAACAAGCCAACATAGCGTCATCAACCTTACTACCACAAAAATCTAAAGACAAGTATGAAAAACAAAATGCACAATATAAGCAATGGGCTGAAGACAACAAGGTACATAAATATTCAGAGAATGTTTAACTGGCATATTTTTCACTACAAGGTAATAAATTTTCAAAAAAAGGTAGGTAGGAGGAAGAATCATATGTATCACATGGGAGTAAAGTGCCTTTTCCTCCCTTGGATGTTAACTGCCCTCCGCTTCGCGTCGGGCAGTAAACTACATCCTGCGGGAGGAAAAGTGGCACTTTCCTCCCTAGTAATACAAATAGCTATTAATAGCGTTTTCTATCTATGCATTGGTGCACACCAGAATTGTCCCACACCAGAATTGAATATAAAGGATTGTTCGATTTACTCTTAGGATACGTCAATTTTTAGTGTTCGATTCAACCACTTAACAGTCGGACATTTTTGAGAAAAATGGTGAGAAAATTGTCACTTATTTTTGGTTTTCATTTAACTATATTTTTTAATCCTTTTAATTGATTAAAATAAATTTACTCAATAAGTAGTTTTAGTGTGAAATATTTTGAAACATTCAATACACAATCCTACATCAGAATCCGAAATAAATACTATTATAACAACTATTGAGTTGGTGTGTAAGTGCACAGTGTCTTATTTATTAATGTAACGAAACGCCGTGGTTTTCTTCGAGTTCGAGAAAATCGAGATACATGTGAGGAATATACGGAAACCGGCGATGCGAATGTTCTGGCAATTTCTAGCCTCAAAAGGGTATATAAAGTTAGTTGCGTATCTGGCGCGAAGACAGACAGTACAGTACATAGTGCAGGATACGAAGTTGCATACGGCGAATAGAAAGCGAGGCACGAGAAACAAGAGGGAAAATCCGTAACAATAGTTTTATATGTATATAATAAATTGGTTACGAAACGGTAAGTTAAATCATTTCAGTAGAGAATTAAATTTTCAATTAAAACTTTAAAGTCATTCCATTAGACATGGTCCAAAAATTGGAAAATTGGTTGCTCGACCAGCACCAAATAAAACAAAGCTACCATCTAATGATAGCTTTTAATGAGGATATGTTATATCCGATGTTAATTTTTGTTCAAAATTATTTTTTTTGATTGTCGGCCGTTTTTGTATCGCAACGTTTGGAAAAAAATTCAATTGCAGCACTTTACAAAATTGCCAATTGCTCATTGCTTGTATCTTTGTGAAACAATTTTACTAGCTTTGGTAAAATATTTTGTGCATTATTATTATAATTTTATATATTTTTCATTATTATGATGCCGACTTTTTTGCCTTCTAATTTAATTATAACTAAAATTAAAATAATGCACCGATTTTGGCAGCTGATATCTCAAATGGGACTAAATATAAATAGAGAAAAAATATCAACATCAGATATAGTATATCCACGCCACATTATAAGATATCATGACGTGGTAGTTTTGTTTTATACTAATTTTTATACTAGGGACTAAGAACTAGAATGGTATTAGGCTATTATTTTTAGGTCAAAAGTATCTAAAACGGAAAAAAGTTCATGATGGCAGTAGTGGAAGCAATGATTGTGATGAAAATGAAAATAAAATGGTTGGAACATCAAAATCGGAATCTATTTTTGAAGGAGGCTCAATTAGTTCTTCAAATCTACATGAAGCTGTCTCTGGAACTGGGACCTCTAAACAAACTGAAGAACTCGATGGCTACCATGAAAATGACATTGGTCGTTATGTTGGTTGTGCGAATAACTTGTCATCTGAAAAAAAGAAGGAATTATTGACAAACCCTTGGGTTCCATCACCCAATTACGATTTTGCTTCTGATGCCATTCACTTGAAAAGAAAATTTAGCCATCGCTGGTTAGATCAATATACTCCATGGCTGGAGTACTCAAGTCGTTTGAAAGGTGCTCTTTGTTTGTATTGTGTTCTATTTCCGCCAAGAATTGCTACAGTTAAAGGAGTTTTGCGGTCATTTATGTAGATAATTGAATTTTAATGTATTTAGTTAGTGTTATTGTTGTGATTTTCTTTCAACGTTTTATTGAAGTTTTACTTATTTACATTTAGAACACTTGATGAGAATCATCTTATGACCTTTAGAGTTTTTGGTTGCCGGGGATTCAATAAGGGAGAGACGAGAGAATATTGTGACGGACAATTTCAAAAAATTGACTTTGACTGTAAATTGAGGTATTTTTAGAATAAAACTGTTATATTCACCTCTGGGAATATTATTCAACCTAGACAAACGGAAACAAACCTATATTTATGGTAAGGCCTTATATGAAGTTTGAGGATGTACATAAACATTGTAGAGAGCACGTTGGCATATATTACCACAAATCTTCAACAGCTGTTGCAAAAGCATTTCTTGAAAATGCTCCTGTTGATGTCCAGTTGCAAATAGGGCAACATAAGACGAATGAAGAAAATAAACAAATATTGTCAGCAATTATTTCATGCATAATATTTTGTGGAATTCATGATTTGCCGCTTCGAGGAAAAGAAGGGAGTTTTGGAAAAATTTAGTTCAAAACTAAGAAAAATGTTATTAGTTTGAGTATAATTAGAATCTCAAAGTTTTGTTTTCTTTTGCCGTTTCTTTTTATCCCAAAATTTTACATTTTGGTCGACCATGGACCATGGTTTGCTCCCCCCTGTTATAAATCCTGGCTACGCTCCACGGTGTGAAAAAAAGAATTTTCTTGTTCATAAACCTAATATCTCATGTTTGAGTGGACCGAATTGGATGAAATTTTGTTTACGTATAGTTTAAGTTATATGGAATGAGAGAAAATTATTGTAGAGGCCCAAAATAGTTTTCCAAGGCCCCAAATTTCAAAACAGGCCCCATTTGAAATTTTAGCTACAAATTCGATGCAATTTTTATTATTCATGATATATTTAGGAAAAAAACTATGTTACTTATACATTTTAGCCTACTGAATTTGAATGTTTAATACCAAACAATTTATGAATTTTATAATGCTTTCTATCAAAATAAAAAAGTCAGTAAATATATACGCGTCTTTTTACCAAGAAATGCTCGATGTTCTAGGTTTAAGTGAATTTTCCCGAAAGAAGGAATTTCGCTGATAACTTTATTCGTTGGATTTAAGTTCAGTAGGCTGAAATGTATAAGTAACATAGTCTTATTCCAAAATATATCATGAATAATAAAAATGGCATCGAATTTGTAGCTAAAATTGCAAATGGGGCCTGTTTTCCTTGAATTTTGGGGCCTTGAAAAACTATTTTGGGCCTCTTCAATAATTTTCCATTATTCCATATAACTTGAACTATACGTAAACAAAATTTCATCCAATTCGATCCACTCAAACGTGAGATATTAGGTTTACGAACAAGAAAATTCTTTTTTTCACACCGTGCGCACTTGGTCCTAATCACAAAGGGGAATTTGATAATGTGGTAATCATACCATACTTGGTAGGTTTCATACGTTACTTGGGGCTTTTGAAGGACTGATGACTGGATCGGACACAGAAGAAGCTTTACAGACAGTGTATGCTACCTCACATGTTAAGTGGTTAAGCAGATTCACGGGCTACTCGACGGCATTTTCTAATATCTTCAGCTTTCACTGTGTTGATTGTAGGATTACTGAAGCGAAATCTACCATTTGAAGTTACTGCAGAATCAGATTTGACCTAAATTGCATCAGAAAGTTAATGCATTACCAGTAATGCAAAGGAAGTGGAGGAACATTATGATGATCTTAACATTGCGTAGCACAAATGTCTCGTCTCCTTTCAGAAATCCTAGTTGAGATTGAGACGAGCGAGAAAAACCTTGCACTGGAGTAATGTTCTATTCACAAGGCTATAGGAAATTGATTCCAACAAAAATAAAAAAGATCGCTCAATTTTCCCTATGTTTCACATTTCATATTTTTTAGGTAAATTTTATCAATGCTTAGTTATTTTCATCTCAGCTATATTCACTTCCTGTAACGTGAGAAAAAAGGATAAATGACCGAATTACCAACTGGCCTACAACCGATTTTATCTTAGTTAGTACATAATTGCTTGGGAATTTAAGTTTTAAGTTGTTGTTGTTGAAATTCCCGCCGACTGTAACAGATTAAGTTAATCTAATAAGCGGAACCCCCGCAGTATGATAAATCATGTACTTCATTCAAAAACGATACTATTTCAGCGGGATGATATGAAAAGCATATATTTCATACGTTGGCGATTTTAAGTAACCTCCATTTGAACCTTATAAATTGCATTAAATGATAGGAGGTGGTTTCATGTGACCCTTGCTGCTTTCTAATTCCATTTATACAAAGGTATACACAAAACTTGTAAGACGTTTTTATAAAAAATAACCAACACTCATCATTTTCAGTCTTATGAATCACTGAATAAAATTATTATCATTGACAATATAAATGGTTTTAAAGATTAGAACTAACTTTTCCGTTTTATACACTCCGGAGACTGTATCGTGCTAACAAACCGAAATTTCTCCAAAAGTTGTCAAAAATGTAGTTATTTTTCCCGGTGAGCTGAAAGTTCATCTATGAGACTGTAATTGTTGCACTGATTTGGTTTAGATAAAAATCACTTTGTATGGTATAATCAACGTTTCTTATTAAGTGGATATTCAACGTCAAAATTCAAAATTAGCTGTCTGTTTTACAAAAAAATTTTGTTGCTTCGAACATCTAAATTGGGAGTTAATCTGGTACGTGTGGAACGCTGTTGCCATACTTTCTTTTAGGAAGGAGGTATATGGAGAAAATTATTTGTGGCGTGAACATGCCTCCCAGGTTGAAAGCACCGGGTTTCAATAGATAGGGACAAATCTTTTGAAAATTTCTTTTAATGATGCCACATGTGGTCTTGATATAAGCAACTCGAGATAGTACCCTTATGAAGCTGAAATATACATCCTAAACGCCAATGCGTGCGGGATCTTCATCGGATTGAATTAATACCAAAGCGTTTTCAGCTAGATTGCCGTGACTTTGTAGCCATCGATGTCTTGTTTGAAGCTCTGAGATATACTCTTTGTTCCAACGTTGCCAAAACTGTTGGCAAATGCGTTGCACAAGCTGGAACCTTGATAGTCTATTGATTGGTATATCTTGAAACCCTTCTTCTGGTACTGCAAGTAATGGTCTGTTAATAAGAAAGTGAGCCAGGGTTAAACAGGAAATATCATTAGCATCTGTTCCTAAAGGATACAAGGGTCGAGAATTCAAGATCGCCTCAATTTGGGTAAGAGCAGTAGAGAATTCTTCAAATAGTAAGTGGGCATTTGCAAGTACATGTTTTGAATGATGCTTAACACACCGTACACCGGCCTCCCTAGGTCCTCAAATTTGGAGAGTATGGAGGAATAAATGACCATACTATAAGTTCATTGGAAAACTCGGAAGTAATCAAGTCTTGATTTAATTTAAAAAAACTTCTTAACTCGCGCTTGGCACCGACAAAGTTTGTGCCGTTATCAGAAAAAATCTTAGAAGGTCTACCACTTCTGGAGAAAAACTCCTTAAGGCTTGAAAAATGTTTATGTGGATAAACTGGGAACAAGTTGCAAATGTATTGCCTGATGGGCCAGCACTGTAACTTATTAAATCTTGTGGATGTGAAGGTCTTAAAAAGTCTAAACCACCAGCAGAACTTGTTTTAAAAGAGTTTACTGCATTATTGACAAATTCTTCTGTTATAAGAATAGGAACAGGTTCCGAACTCAAAGTAGGGAACGTACTATCAAGTTTCTCTAAGAAACTTTATTAATGACATGTTGGATTTTACTATCATTTGATAAATTTATATTTTTCCGAACTGAGAAATTTGTGTTTTGCTGATCAGAGAAATTTAAATGATGACCTTTATTATCAAAGTTTTTTAAATTACTCTTGATTATAGTAGAGAGAAATACTTTTTTATTAGAATTTTTAGAAGGAAGACTTTAAACAATACATTTTCCCAATGAATAGAATTTTGTCTTACGCATTCAACAATCAGACTAGTTAACGTTGAGGCACAAAGAGCCCTTGAAGCTTTTGCAACTCTTCTAATGACTGATTGTTGGCTCTTCAATTTTGGTAGATTTAGATCAAAATTCGTATCTTTTATTTCTTTATTGCTGAGACTCTCTTGTGTAATAGAACTTAAACTTCGTCCACCATGAGTCTTGTTTTGGTGTGTTTTCTTAAAAAATTACCACAGATTTCAAATTTTATGGTTACTGATGTTGACATCAGGCTTCAAAATATGTTAAATTTAGTGAACGGCTACTCTATATTATGAAATTCTATAAATTTGTTGTTTAGTTCTACTTATAATGTGCGCGTACATTTATATTATCTTGCAGGAACTTGTAAAAATTGTAAAAATAAGATAAAATGAATTTGAAAAGTTGTTGATATTAGCGGCAAAATTTCAATTGATAGACTATTTGGTTTAGTTATTAATAAATAAATAGTTAGCCGTATCTGAAAATTAGTTACTCAAAATTGTTATTAATTTCTTATATAGACATATACGGTCGTCAGAAAGACCCACAGAAAACTACAGGTCTCTTGTGTTAACCTTCCTTTAGGGTAGTGTCGTGTTTTTTGCTGCATTTAAAATAAGCAAATTTATAGCTGACTTGTTAGGATTAAAATCGATCTTAAAGAGTGGAGCCTTTACTCGAGACCTGCTCATATTTCTATCAACAGACCTTCTTGTAAGAGATTCCTTCTCATTCTGTGCTTTTCTTCGTATTATTTTTCTTCTCTTTCGTATCTTCACTGCTAGGTTCTTCTTAGGGATTGATTCCATTTTCCACTTATTTTTTCTTCTATTATTAACCTGAGTATGTCTAAGAGTCGAGACTAAATAGCAATGTGGAAAAGACGTTTAATAAATCTAACTTCTACCATTATTTTGATCTCGTCTACTCTTTTTTGGTATCAACTCTCTAGACACCCTGTAGATAGAATTACTGGTTATATATAAATTGTTTAGAAAAGAAACAACATCTTTTCAACCAGTTAAATTGTCAAAATAATTATTTAATATATCTCCTAAAAGACTACTTGTTACCATACTAACATTATGAACGCATACCTGTAAAATTCTCATAAATATCCCACAATTCGTTCATGCCTAAATATAATTTATCTGTAACGAATGTTTTAACGCATTTACGAAAACATTCAAATGTAAAAGTTACATCATAATTTTACGTGTAGCACCAATCATCGTCGAAGCAAAGATAACACGAAGACTTGTCTGTGTGTGGCAGTGGTTTATGGATATCCAGAATGCCATGATTTAATACCGCGAACGTTTTATGTTCGGCCTACGCGTACCATCTTCCTGGCCTTATTTATGGGCAGCTTCGGTTGTTTTAAAATTGTCAAGTCTTCGCCAGCTCATTCGAACCCATCACACTGCACTTTTTATCTACTTCTACCTTCGAACTTATTGTGGTAATGATAGCAGTTGACATTTGCATAAATTAAATAAAATGTATTTTTTTTGTCACTTCACGCTTACCGTTGAAATGAAATTCAATTTGGGCGAGATGCGACTGAAAGTGGAGGCGAATGAAATAAACATACATCGAGATTCGCTGCCCCACAAATTTTTTTTGATGTGAGTAACGCAAATATTTATTAATATACAGGGTGTCCCGGCACTAATGGGAAAAAGGCAGGAGTGTATAATCTGAGCCAAAATAATGTTAGTACTTCATATAAGTTTTTTGTATGCAGGCCCTTGTTTTCGAGTTATAGGCCTCCAAAGTTTTATTTTTGAATTTGGTTTTTATTTTTATTTTTTGTACTAGTTATTTGATCTCTATAAAATTTACAGCAAAGCTATAATGTACGTGTATGTTTATTTTGGAAAGGTAAGCAGATTTACAGTAATGCCTTGAAGCCAGGGACGGACTACTCGCAATGGTTAGTGATCCAAAAATTTTGCAGGGATGGCACACCCTATATGAAATTATCGAAATTAACTTCCCCACACATCAAGCTAAGAAAAAGGTACTGTTGTTGGTGTTCGATAAAATAAGCCGTTTGACTAATATTTACAGTTTTATTAATGCACTACGTACCAATTTACCTAACTAACTTATTAATACGATGTCCAAGATTTACCTACAGTACTACAAAAAAATAACAACGATAGCAGAAGATAAAAAATATTAACGACATATTAATTCGAAAGTTGGTAAGAACCTCAGATTAACAAATCAAATAGATATGTTGCATTGACATTTTCCTGCCCCAAACATTGAGTCACATTCTAAGCTCACTTGCGGACACTTCCACTGCTTTGCCATATTTACAAATCTTCTTTAGTTGCAGGAAAAAAGAATTAGAAGTTTAATTGGAAATTTGTTAAAAAGTTATGCAAATAAAAAAAAGTCATAGTAATTTATGCATTTGAGTCGCTACTTTAAAAATTAATTATTATTACTTGAATTTTATTTAATAAAGGTATATTCTTATATAAATTTCAAACAAGTATTTGTTGTATCTTCAGATACCTTTATGGTTATAACTAAAAGTGGCAACACTGCTCAAAATTTCAGTATCTGTTTATTGTGTCAATAGTAATCTATTTAGTAGTTTTGTCCTTGTTTAATCACCATATAAAGAGAGATGCAAATATCGTCAGAGTGTGATCGACGATCATTTTAAATACGCCGTAGTATTGTAGTAAATAATGTCAAACGTGGTTTGTTTATACGAGCGCCATTACGACTAGAGACTAAACATTTAGTTCTTTCATTTTGATGTGTTTTTCAAGTCTTTAAATGACAAAATAAACTTTTAAGTGAATTAATTTAATGTTTTTGGATTATCATGGTTCGTCGGTGCCAAGTTTGTCAGAAAACTAGCGGAAATTACCAAAGCCATGTATCTACAATACCATCCCAGTTTTTGTAATTCATTCATTATTTCACTACTGGCGTTTAGACTTGTTGGCCGTAAAAATAAACGTGTTTACGAATGAATAGCCCTCTCTATGTCTATTATTACTCTAAGGTAAATCTTTTTCACCGTTTATCAAGTCACCTTCGGATTAGTTGTCAAACGTGGTGTAGAATAGTTTGTAGTCAGTACTTGTCAATAATTCAGAAGTCCCTAATTTAACAGTTACAATGGCAGAGTTCACTTTTATTGAGTACGCAGATATTCATTTAATGTATGGACTGACTTCTCCAAACAGTTTAGAGGCCAGAAAGCTTTATGTAGAACATTTTGCAAACAGAGCATTGCCAGACAGACGAATGTTTGAGCGTATTGATCTCAGGTTACGAGAAACAAGTATGAATAAGTAAATGTAATTTTCTATGTATACAAAACAAAATTTTAAATTTTAGGAAGTTTTTTGCCAAAAAAGGTAGAGAAGGTCCAGCACGAAGCGTACGTACTGTGGCGGTTGAACAAGACTTGTTAAATGCAATTGATAGTGAACCATCAACGAGTTTACGAAAATTATCAAAAGAACATAACGTCTCGAAATCAGTTGTTCATCGCGTCCTGAGAGAACAGCTATCCTTTTCACATGAAAAAAGTACACAGTATGACAGTGGCTGATTATCCTGCACGAATTGAGTATAGCCAGTGGTTTCTGCGACAACAACAAGCAGACAATACATTTAGTAGTAACGTTCTCTTTACGGACGAATACGGTTTCACAAGAGATGGAGTCATTAATTCTCATAATATGCAATTAACTGTCTCGACCCTTACTTCGTGGAATCTACTCATATTAGTGTTTTTAAATGAAACTCACGGTTTCTAGTTAATTTCACAATATAATAAAAGTTATTGAAAATTCTAAAAAATTGACAATTGTTTCAATAAATCAATATCATCGTCAGCATGACAGAAGTTACATTTTATTTGATGCCTAACTGATGTTTAGTAGTTATTTTTGGCTAGACCAAGAAGTGACCTAACTTGTGATTGACTTAATATATGTTTATAGAAAAAAGAAGAAGATGTGATATTACAAATATTGAAGCGTAGATATTATTAGCCCTATGGTGATATCCTGGATATCATTTTTCCAATTAAGATCAGTATAACTGTGCAATGATATAAAAAACCAGGAAAACTATATCTGCTGATCTTTACAATTATCACTTAAGAAGACAGTTTATTAGTGGAGAACTCCCTAGATTTAACTGTTCATTGACAACTTCATATTGTGGGTTTCTTAAATGTCTTCTAATTTCCAATTCTTCAAGGAAATCCAGTTCTTGTTTCTTTTCACAAATGTGCAGCATTTCTAGTTTTGTGTTAGGTGTCAATGAATGATTGGTGTCAAGTAGATGTTTTGCGTAGTGGGATTTATCTGGTTGTTTTAACATATTTGCTCGTAAGTGTTCACTGTATCGGATTTCAAAATTCCTAAGGGTATGACCCAAATAGACAGCATTACATTCTGGACATTTGAGTTTATATATACCTGACTTCCTTAATAGTGGTATTTTTGTTTTCACATTTAACAATTTTGTACTAACGTTACTTTCTGTTTTAAAAGAAATTGTTGTATTCGTTGCCGAAGATATTATCTTTGAAATATTATTAGAAATACTTCCTCCATATGTGATGGTTTTATTAGTTTTTATTTCATCAGCTTGTTTAGGAAATATTAGTTGTAATGCCACTTTTTCCTCTCTTTTACTAATTAGCTTATTTATCATATTTAATGGATAACCGTTGGATCTTGCTATTTGTCTAATTGTATTGACCTCTCTATCAAAATTACATTTGTTCATAGGAACTGAAAAAGCTCTATGTATCATTGAACTATATGTTGCCAGTCTGTGTGGTATAGATATGTAGATGACATATTAGCTTGTTTTATGGGTACTGAACGACAATTAGATGTATTTTTCAACCACATCAATAATTTACACCCAAAAATTAAATTTACATTAGAAATTGAACAAAATAGCTCAATCAATTTTCTTGATTTAAAAATTCAAAGAGTTAATAATGTACTTGATTATTCAATTTACCGAAAACCAACACAGACTAATATGACAATTCCATTCAATTCCAATCACCCTATGTCACACAGACTGGCGGCATATAGTTCAATGATACATAGAGCTTTTTCAGTTCCCATGAACAAATGTAATTTTGATAGAGAGATCAATACAATTAGACAAATAGCAAGATCCAACGATTATCCATTAAATTTGATAAATAAGCTAATTAGTAAAAAAAGGAAAAAGTGGCATTACAACTAATATTTCCTAAACAAGCTCATGAAATAAAAACTTATAAAACCAACACATATGCAGGAAGTATTTCTAATAATATTTCAAAGATAATATCTTCAGCAACGAATACAACAATTTCTTTTAAAACAGAAAGTAACGTTAGTACAAAATTGTTAAATGTAAAAACAAAAATACCACTATTAAGGAAGTCAGGTATATATAAACTCAAATGTCCAGAATGTAATGCTGTCTATTTGGGTCAGACCCTTAGTAATTTTGAAATCCGATACAGTGAACACTTACGAGCATACAGGTTAAAACAACCAGATAAATCCCAATACGCAAAACATCTACTCGACACCAATCATTCATTGACACCTAACACAAAAGTAGAAGTGCTGCACATTTGTGAAAAGAATCAAGAACTGGATTTCCTTGAAGAATTGGAAATTAGAAGACATTTAAGAAACCCACAATATGCAGTTGTCAATGAACAGTTAAATCAAGGGAGTTCTCCACTAATAAACTGTCTTCTTAAGTGATAATTGTAAAGATCAGCAGATATAGTTTTCCTGGTCTTCTATATCATTGCACAGTTTTACTGATCTTAATTGGAAATATGATATCCAGGATATCACCATATCTCAGCTTCAACATTTGTAATATCACATCTTCTTCTTTTTTCTATGAACATATAATAAGTAAATCACAAGTTAGGTCACTTCTTGGTCTAGCCAAAAATAACTACTAAACATCAGGTAGGCATCAAATAAAATGTAACTTCTGTCATTCTGACGATGATATTGATTTATCGAAACAATTGTCAATTTTTTAGAATTTTCAATAACTTTTATTATATTGTGGAATTAACTAGAAACCGTGAATTTCATTTAAAAAAACTCCTAATATGCATTTATGGGATGATATGAATCCACATGGCATTATCCAAACTAGGAACCAGCATAGATTCATGGTTTATGTTTGGGCAGGAATAGTTGGCAATCATTTGATAGGGCCATACGTTATTGACGGTACTTTGACAGGTTAGAGATATTTGGAGTTTTTGCAAAATGAGTTATGGAACCTGTTTGATGATGTGCTACTACACACTCGTGGTATGGTTCATGCATGATGGAGCCCCTCCCCATTTCAGTTTAGATTTTAGAATTTACACACAAGGTTTCCTAATAGATGGATTGGTCGTGGAGGCCCTTTTCAATGGCCACCGCAATCAGGAGACGTTAGTCCTATGGATTTCTTTCTCTGGGGTTATCTCAAAAGTAAGGTATACGCAACACCTGTGCAAACAAGGCAACATTTAATAGACAGAATTGTGTTACACTGCAATGTTATTAAAAATAATATGGGATTGCTCTTTCAAGAGCAAAGAAACAACCTTCGTAGACTTAAAATGTGCGTGGTAGTGAGATGAGCTCATATTGAACATTTATTAGAATAACGTTAGTTTTTGTTATTGTTTAGAAATTAGTTTTAGTCTAATGATTTACAACTTGTGTTTTTGGAGGTTTTCTTAATGGTTTAATAATGCTGTGTTCGTAATTTTGATTAAAAGCAACTAATTACGTTGGTTGCGTACCTATTTAATTTCCATTAAATAAGTTCTTAATGTTTTTTCATCTGCTATCATCAAATAATTTTTTTGTAGTACTGTAGGTAAATGATGGACATCGTATTAATAAGTTAGGTAAATTGGTACGTAGTGCATTAATAAAACTGCAAATATTAGACAAACAGCTTATTTTATCGAATACCAACAAGAGTACCTTTTCATTAGCTTGATGTGTGGGAAAGTCAATTCCGATAATTCCATATAGGGTCTGCCATCCCTGCAAAATTTTTGGATCACTAACCATTACGAGTAGTCCGTCCCTGGCTTCAAGACATTACTGTAAATCTGTTTACCTTTCCAAAATAAACTTACACGTACATTATAGCTTTGCCGTAAATCTTATAAAGAACAAATAACTAGTACAAAAAATAAAAATAAGAACCAAATTCAAAATTAAAACTTTGGAGGCCTTTAACTCGAAAACGAGGGCCTACATAGAAACAGTTTATATGGAGTACTGACATTATTTTGGCTCAGATTATACGCTCCTGACTTTTTCCCATTAGTCCCGGGACACCCTGTATATTTACTTCACGAATATTACTAGAAAGGGAGAGGCACGTTGACAGGATTTCCTTTGTGGGAGGGGGAGGGGGCACACAATGAATAAACATTGCCAAACTTTTTTAAATATGTTTTTAAAACTAACTGCATCACATAAACATAAGAGACGCCAAGGAAATTATTATAGGATGCCATTTTGTTATCAGGGTTGTTACCCGAAGATTTGTAACAAGGGTGGCACTAAGAATCTACAATTCACCGTGAATGTCAGAAATATCAAAAATAAACAAAAACCGTTTTTGAAAGAATGTAAAAAGTAATTTTTATTTGTTTATGCCAATTTTATCAGTCTTTTCTTTCGCGTCTTCCTTCTTGATCTGCATTATATTGGGTCATATTTTAGCTGGCCTGAATTGCAATTTTATAAATTTGGTCATTTGTACCTACTAAGGTAAAAGCACCATATTCCGCCGCAGTTTAGAATTTTTTGAGTTTGAGTTCAAATATTAGAATAACTGACTTTGTTACATCCAGTTTGGCATTTTTTAAATGTAAAATGATATGTTGTGAAATATAGGAAAATATATTTTTTAAATAATATCACGTGATTCCTTGATAAAACAAATATTTTTCAAACAATGCCACAATCTCCTTATTCCGACGTACATTTTTAACCAAGACCCTAATTCCGACCTGAGAGGTTCCTAATTTCGGCGTAAACTTTTATATTGTTTTTTGTAAATATGGTTGTAATTAACACAAAAAAACATTGAATTCGAGAAAAATATGCAGAACGGTATATTTATTCAAGTAAATTAAAAAATAATCCGCTTATAAGAACAAAAAAATAAAAACGTGTAACAACTTCTACATATAAGGTTTTTAGAATTTATTTACATCAAATATAAAATTTATTCAAATTAAGTATATCACTAAAACAACGTTTAGTATACAGTGCTATTCAAAAGTCCCCCCCCCCCTCGTATCTTTTAAACGGCTACACTTACATTAATAAAATTTGGAAGGTGAAAATAAAGTGTTGTAAACTTCTCTACGAATGGTAACAGGTGACGTAATAGTAATAGATGACGTCACAGTGCCACTCTGGCCAATAATTTTGAATATGACCTTATGGTAAGTGATATCTCGTTTGAAAGGCATTGACATTGGCTACATAGCCATATTAATTTTGTTTGGGTTTAAATTAATTTTGACGGATAAATTAAATAGATACCAAAATTATTATTTTACATTTAAATATTGAAGATTTTTCAGTCCGCCTCTGGTTAGTTGTCAAAAAAATTGACGTTTTTAATTTAATAGTATTTGTTGTTTTGCAAAATCTTTATACATAGCTTAAATATTTAATTTTATTATTGTTTAACGGGACGTTTAAGAGTTTACATAGGCAAAATGGTACGTATTCAAGCCGGCAAAGTAGCAAAGAATCTCCATGAAGCGGAACGTTTATTTAATGAGAGATATCCAGATCGCCATATCTCGAGAACTTATTTGAGGGAGCTTCTTCACAAGTTTGAAGCAACAGGTAGTGTTCAAGATGCCAAACGATCTGGTCGACCAACATTTACTGATGATAAAAACATTGATATAGTTGCTGAAATGGTAGTGAACCCTACTTCCTCTTCAACTAAAGTTGCGTCTATCTGTGAAGTAAGTATACAGTACAGAGAGTGTTGGCTAAAAATAAATTTCATCCATACAACTTAAAAATGGTGCACCACCTTTCGGATGACGACACCGACAGAAGACTTGAGTTCTGTGAATGTATGACAAATAATATTAGTCAAAACCCACATTACACAAAAACAATTTGTTTTAGTGACGAAAGTACTTTTTGCCTCAATGGAAATGTGGATACACAAAATGTAAGGTATTGGAGTGACAGAAATCCTCACACCTTTCGTGAACAACATACCCAATTTCCAGAAAAAGTCAATGTTTGGGCAGGTATTTTGGGAAACCACATAGTTGGTCCTGTTTTCCTAAATTCAAATTTAAGCGGTGAAGTGTATCTGGAGATGTTACAAAATGCAATTGAGCCGTTAATTCTTGAAATTCTGGAAGATAATCAAGATGAATTCGGCCATCTGGAAATAACATTTCAACAAGATGGTGCTCCTGCACATTATTATGGTGCAGTAAGATGTTGAAGAATATCGAGGTAGATGGATCGGCCGGCGAGGTACTATAGAATGGCCACCTCGGTCACCAGATCTGACACCATTAGATTTTTTTCTATAGGGGTACTTGAAATCCAAGGTTTATACTACGGCACCAGATAGCATTGGCGTTTTGAAAGAAAGAATTACTGAAGAATGCAATGCTATTTCAGCTGAGACATTCGAACGAGTACGACAAGAGTTTACTAATAGGATGTATTAATGTCAGGAAGTAGACGGAGCACATCTCGAACACTTGCTATAAGAATCCATTTTTGATATTTGATTAATTAAATTTAAAAAAATAATTTCAATAATTTTGGTATTTATTTAATTTATCCGTCAAAATTAATTTAAATCCAAACAAAATTAATTTGGCTATTAGCCAATGTCAATGCCTTTCAAACGAGATATCACTTGCCATAAGGTCCTATTTAAAATTATTGGCACTGTGACGTCATCTATTACTATTACGTCACCTGTTACCATTCGTAGAGAAGTTTACAACACTTTATTTTCACCCTCCAAATTTTATTATTGTAAGTGTAGCCGTTCAAAAGATACGAGGGGGGGAGGAGACTTTTGAATAGCACTGTATACTTTCTATCTCAGGAACAGAATAAAATCCCCTCCTATTTACAAGGCGAGGAGCACTTATACGAGAAACAATTTCGTCTTTTTCATACCATATGACATCTTCGACAGCTGGCCATCTCCAATGTATCCCAATCCGTTCCATTGCCTTAATAAAAGATTTGGATTTATTTTTATCAATAACTTGTCCTGGAAAATATTCATTTTCATATATAAAAATTACGTAATCATCTTGTTGATAACCGCTCTCTTTTTTGCATTTGCTTTTTACTGGTTCGGCTTTTGCTTTGCTCATCATATTTTCTGATTTTTTTTCTCTTCTCTTCTTTTTCTTCCGCTACATTCTCCTGTTTATAAATTTTTGCTTCTTCTGCCAGTTGTTCTTGGGTTATTTTTTGTTCTGGGTCTGCCTCTTTTGTTTTTTGCCATTTGATTTCTTAGGGATTGTTTTAATTTTCGCTTTATTTTTTTGGGCAAGTCTTTTTTTCTCTTTTCCTTTTTTGACATTTTTTCGGCTTCTATTCGCCTTTGATTCTCTACAAATTCATCAGCTATGGCTACAATCGGTGTTATCTTTTTTGTTACTCGTTTTTTTGCATTCTCTTTTGGCTTTTTGGTAAAATAAAATGTATTTTTGAAAGGCATAGACAATAACAAAATGATTATTAATTATAAAGAAAAATTGGTAAATTGTAAAGGAGAAGATATTCGTTTTATTAAACAAGAACCAAATAAAGTAAATGAAGATAAATTTTATGTAATGAATGAAATCATTGATGAGCATCAAACAGATATAAAATTGTGTAAACAAAAATATATTAAGATAGTAATGAAATAATTATTAGACGATATAACAAATTATTTAATGAGGAAGTACAAGTATCAACTAAATATGTAGGGGCGACCGGGGTGGATTGTAACACGAGGTAAGTTGTAACACACCAAATTTTTCCTGAATTAAAAACTTGGCAACACCGCATCATACATTGGCTGGTGAAGAACATTCTGAAGGTCAGTTATACGTAGATGGTGAAGCGATAGACATTGGAGCAGCCGTTATTCCCGTGAATGTTTATAATTCGAGCACGTACGTAAATTTCGTACTTTTATTTTTATTTTAAATAACTAACAAATAAGAACAATCCGAATTTATTTTTTTGTCACAAATGAATAACTACTGTTTAAGTGAAATCAACTGTCTCGACCCTTACTTCGTGGAAACTACTCAAATTAGTGTTTTAAATGAAAGTCACGGTTTCTAGTTAATACCACAATATAATAAAAATTGTCAATTTTTTAGAATTTTCAACAATTTGTATTATATTGTGGTATTAACTAGAAACCGTGAGTTTCATTTGAAACACTAATATTGTTTAAGTTATTCTACAGTCGAAAGTTTCTATTGATTTGATTTTTACTTTTTCATTTGTGGAGATAAAATGGAAAAAATCAAGCTCGGGGTAAGCTGTAACAATTCCATCGGGGCAAAATGTAACATGTTACAACTTACCCCGCAATATGTACATACATACGTACTTAGGTACTTGAGTTTTTATTTTTAGGATGAGAACATATAAGAAAAAAAACAGAACGAGGTTCCACTTCTAAAGAAGATGTGGAAGAGGCAGTAAACAGAGTTGTACATAATAAGGAGTCCATTCGTTCAGTGGCTAAGGCTTTAGATATATGTCACGTGACTCTCTATAGATATGTAAAGAAATTAAAGATTCCGAAGGTCGTATATCGTTGGAAAACGTAAGATATAGGAGAATTTCAGTTTTTAATGATGAGCAGACAGCCAGCCGAGTGGAATACTTGAAACGCGCTTCAAAAATTTACTTTGGTATGACTCCTAAGGAAGTACGTAAATTAGGTTATGAGTGTACGTTGAAATATGACATTAAATTCCCTGATTCCTGGAAACAAAACAAAATGGCCGGGGAAGATTGGCTAACAATATTTCTTAATCATAATAAAGATCTGTTTATTAGAACTCCAAAACTTACAAGTTTACAGAGAGCAACAAATTTCTATATCTCCCTTTTTTTGATGAACTAACTAACGTAAGAAATCGATACAATTTCACAGCTGCACAAATTTGGAATGTGAACGAGACAGTAGTAACCACCGTGCAGAGAGTTGGCAAAGTTATTGCCGAAAAAAGGAACGAAGCAGGTGGGTGGAATAACTTCTAGTGAAAGAGGGGTCCTGGTCACTGTATGTGTTGCCGCTAGTGCAATGGGATATTGTACGCCTCCTATGTTACTGTTTCCCAGAAAAAAATTCCATAACCATTTTCTTAGGGACGGCCCTCCAGGTTCCATTGGTTCACCAAATGGTTAAGGTTGGATGACGGTAGAAGAATTTTATAAATTTATGGAACACTTTGTTGCTTATGTGAAGCCATTGAAAGAAAACCCAGTTCTTTTGTTATTAGACAATCATGAGTCTCATTTAGCAATAAAAACTATTAACTACGCAAAAGATAATGGAGTCGTAATGTTGTTATTTCCGCCCCATTGTCCACACCACCTCCAGCCATTGGATAGGACTGTATATGGCCTGTTCAAAAAATATTTATCTTCTGCTCAAGATAGTTGGCTTAGAAACAACCCTGGAAAGTCTATGACCATATATGACATTCCGTCTTTAGTTAGAGATGCGCTACCGTTGGCAACCACCCCCACAAACATAATGAAAGGTTTCAAAGTTTCTGGCGTAGAACCTTTTAATAGAGAAATTTTCGGCGACGATGAATTTTTACCATCAAGTGTAACGGATCAACCACCTACGCCACCACCACTACCTCCCACATTGTCTCAAACTGTTGAGATAGAACCTGTTGCTAGGACATCAGTTGATCTACCCAAAGAAACTCATGTTATGCCCATATCTAACTTACCAGCTGGTGTGGTCTCCTCTTCTAAAATAGTTGAACTAGAGCCAGTTGCTTCAACGTCAGGATCCAATGAAATTACTTTCCAAGAAACTTGTAAAGGTAAGAAGACGTTTTCTCTAGAGTTTGTTCGCCTACTTTCTAAAGCTGAGCAACGAAAGACAGCCCTTAGGGGTCGAAGAAAAAGGAAATCTGCGGTACTAACTGATACGCCAGAAAAGGATGCACTGGAAGAAGAACAAAATAGTTGAAAGTCCATAAATCACAGAGAAATTATTAAGTCAGAAGTGAATAAAGCGAAGAAAAAAGTTTTAGTTGAATCAGACGATTCCTCAGAAGAAGAAAATTTTTGCTTAGTTTGCACTGAATCATTTGAAAATAGTAAACCCAAACTGTGGTCACATGACGCATGTACAGATGGAAATTTTCCATATATCTGCTATAATTGCGATTCTGATCCTGAATAGATAGGTTAGAACTAATATTCAGACCTCAGTAGTATTAAAATTTGAATTACTAAATGTTGGATAATATTCATTGATATATTTTTTGGTTTGTTCGTATGGTTTACGTTTGTATTTAAAGGAATAAAGCATTGAAAAGTATGCGTTACAACTTACCCCGCATATTGTTACATTTTACCTCGAGGCGGGGCACATCGTAACGAAGGTTAATTTCTTTTAAATCCCGCCGTTTACTGTATAAAGATTTTCTCATATATACTCAATGAATTAGTACACGACATATGGTAGTAGAAATTCGAGCGAAAAATTCTGGTTATTTAAAACAATTGAACGAAAAAAGAGAAGTCAAATATTTTTTGTTACAACCCGCCCCGGTCTCCCCTACATAAACTTGAAATGAATAAGGATATATCTAATTTCAAAGTAAGAACATATCCAATTCCCTATAAATTGAAGGATGAAGTATACCACGAATTATACAATATGTTAAAATATGGAACAATAGAAAGATCAAATTCACCATATAATAATGCAGTTACCTATGTACGAAAAAAAACTGGAGAAATAAGAATATGTTTAGATGCAAGAAATATTAATAGTTATACTAAAAAACAATATGAAATTCCAATGAACATAGATAGTATATTTGGTAGAATTACAAATGCAAAGATATTTTCAAAATTAGATATGAAACATCACTTTTGGTTAATTCTTTTGGAAAAAGAAAGTCGAAAATATACTGCTTTTATGGTAGATGGAGTGGTATATCAATTCATTCAGTGTGATACCATTTGGATTGTAGAGTTCATGTGCAGCTTTGGTAAGGACACTTCATACCATTTTAAATAATTATGAACATTTTATACTTCATTATATAGATGATATTCTTATATACTCTGAAATTGAAGAAAAACATAAAGAACATTTATATATTATTTTTGAAGAATTACAAAATGCTGGATTAAAATTGAACATCGAAAAATGTCAATCCTATCAAGAAGAAGTGAAATAGTTGGGATATGTTTTGAATACCAAAGAAGTTTGTATGGATCCTGATCGAATTAAAACAATATTAGAATACAAACAACCAACTAATTTAAAAACTTTGAGAGGGTTTTTAGGCATTTCAAAAGATTGATACCTAATTTAAGTAGAAAAGAAATACCATTAATGGAATTATTGATGAAAGGTGTAAAATGGCACTGGAATGAACAACATGAAAGAGCATTTAGAGAACTCAAAGAAAATTTCACATATAGTCTCAAGGTATATCATCCACAATATAATAAACAATTTATCTTGAGAACAGATGCATCAGTTGATCGTTTTGCTGGAGTATTTATACAAGAGCAGGAAAAAGGAGAAGTACCTATTAGTTTCATATCTAGGGTAACTAAAATACATGAAAGAAAATATTCTGTAACGGATCTTGAAATGGCAAGCGTGGTATTTTGTATCATTAAATAAAGATTTTTTTTATTAGGAGCTAAGTTTATAATAGAAACTGACCATTCAGCTTTCACAGCTATGCTTCAAAATAAAGATATGCTAATAATAGAATACATCGTTGGATTTTATTATTACAAGCATACGAAACAGAATATAGTGACAGATGCTTTAAGTAGAGAGACAGAAACCATATCAGAACAGAGAAAGTATAAAATATGTATAAATACAATATTACAATAGGAAGGACTGTATTCACTGGATACAATTAAGCAAGATCCACAAAATTTAGAATCAAATTATAAAAATAATGCTATAAATATAGATGAAATATGGTATAAATGTTTAGAAGATAGAGAGGTATTTGTAATTACGCAAGAATATGCAAAGGAAATTTTGAAAAATTTACATGAAGAATATGGACATGTTGGAGCTAGGAAATTATGGATGCTTTTTAGAGAAAACTACATTACAAGAAGGGATTTAGCAATTGCCAAGAATATCTGTAAATTGTCAACTAGCAAAGGAAAAAAAATTATCACAATAAAAATATTTCTTTATCTCAGTTCGTAACCAAAACAAAAAAGCATAACCTCAAACGAAAGCTGAACAACGTTGTCACACTGTAAACTGTTTCAAAGTTGCTAAAAATATTGACATGAAAAACCTAAAAAACAATCACTGGCCTTTATCTTTAACATTTATAAGTTTCTGCAGTATATTAAATAACATAGTAATGTGAATTTTAAACACATTAACAGATATATATTTATATAGAATAGATATTAGCAACGGTCTTCATAAGTTAATTATAACGTCATTCAAAAATATGACAACGCTGTTATATTTTGCTCTACTACCCATTTGAAAACGTCCATTTTTCGTTAACAGCAGAGAGTGGTCAACAAAAGAAACGACAGAATATCATTTCAAAGTTTTTCGTTCAGACTTCCAATCGTTTGTGAACGAAACCTTTGCTCAACGAAAAATTACAGAATTGACGTCTAAATCAGGTAGAAAGATTCCTTAATCAAATACCTCATGGTGTTACAAATGAATGCCCAGAGTATTTATTTACAGGCACAATACCTCAAAGAAATTGGGTAGTTAATCGGAAATTAGAAATGGAAGACGTTATGAATAAGGTAAATGAAAGATTGCAGAAACAAGCTAAAAGATGTATTAAAAGGATGAATCAAAAAAATAAAAAGAAGACGGTTTTAAAAAAAAAAAGAATTAGTAATTGTATGATCATTACAAGTTGTAAAAATATCGGAGAATTGTTGTAATGAAGGGGCACCAAATAAATACAAACTATTAGAACCAACTACCGGTAATAAAAGAGGGGTTTTTAACATCGTAGATCCATTATAGGTTGTAGAAAACTTCATGTGGAATACAAATTATTTGATATTTTTCCGAGAAGGGGTAGGGAATATACCAAGATTATATTTCCTTCCTCTCCTCGAACCAATTATAACCCGACCAACAGTCACAAATATTTGTCGTAAAATTTTAATGGAATTTTTTAGTGCCGAATTAGCATAATTTACAATATTTTCCATAATTCAATTCCATATCGCTTCCTGATCAACTGACACAGATCAAAGTGTAACTAAAATACTATTAAATATGAAACAAGAAATAGAAAAAAAATTACTCATCTAACTTAAGTATATAGACCAAATAAAACTCAACTATGTAGTAAACTAGAGAGGATAACGCGCCGAAGTTTGATTAACTACTAACCTAACTTATTTTTTGTGGGGGGGATATACTAAAGACCTTGGGAGGGAGTCCCAAGTTGCCGGATTCCACCAACCATGTTTTCATCCTCAACCTTTAATGGGCCAAGGACACGTCACTCTAAAGAACCATGGTCGATCGCCTACCTTCTAAAATGTACCACCAATCTGTCCGCACTCTGTACCTGAAATGTCTTATAAAAATATGAATTCGGTCAACGTAACCTAACCCAATCTAACCTACTTATGAATATTTAAACCAGTGGTTCCCAACCTTTTCTGGACCACCGCCCCCTATAGAAGAGAACAAAAACTTCACCGCCCCCTCCCCCCCATTCGCTGGTTAGTCCAAAGTAGTTAATTTTATTTGAATATCACCTGTACCGTCCCTAATTGATCTGTATTTAGCTTTAATTTCAGTTAATGTCTAAATTATATTTTAGAGAAATGATGAAGTAGAAATTTATTAAACGTCTACCAAATGTACAATAAAATTGTTTATTAAACTTTTAAATATAAACACAGAATCAATAAGAGATACAATCACAATAGAAATAAGAAATGCAATACAATAAGAAATACAAAATTAATAATAAAGAAAAAATCAATGAGACGGTTGAGGCTGGTGGAGTGTTGCCAGTTTGTTAATATCGGGTTCCAATTTCGTTAACACCAATCGCAGATCGCCACGTGCAGTGATGTGTAGTTTGTTCCTCTTCTTTGACAGCAAATCAGTTACTGCACTGAATGCACGCTCAGCCATATAGGACGAAGGAAATGCAATTAACAACTTCTGTACTATTGTCCACAATCCAGGATAGAAAACTGGTATTGGTTTTTGAAGCCAGAACTCTTGATATCCACGTTTGAATTTTACCTTCAGTTCTTCGTTAGTTGTGAGTTCTAATAGCTCCTCTTCCAAATTTGATGAGCCTTCAGTATCTGTGTTTGCGAAAGGATCTATAACCCAACTTGATATTTCCATGTTTAAAATATCTTGGAAACGGTCTGTAAAATCAACATGAAGAACGTCCAAGCGGTGGCAGTAAGTAAGTAAATCTTCCGGTTTTGCAGACACTGTTGATAAAATGGGAAAATGGTTGTACTCACCTCTACCAAGATTTCTTTTGAATATCAGAAAATTTCCTGCAAAAGCGTTTTTAGTTTTAATTGAATTTAAATCATCACCTTGCAATTGTAGATTAACTTGATTAAATACTTTAAACAGGTCCGTCAAATAAGCGATGTAATTTTTTGACGTAATCAGGCTTTCGCGCAATTGTTCGTTTTCCTCAAGAAGTTCCAACACTGAGTCAAATAAATTGAAAAAAGGATTCAGACAAACAACTTTTGAGAGCCAACGTACTTCTGTGTGCAGCAGTAAGCGATTGTAGTCTTCATCATTTTCATTGCAAAGCTTATGAAACAAACGGTCATTCAATGAATTGCTTCTAATGATATTGATTGCTTTAATAACGTTATTGAGGGACGCATGCAGACGTTCATTTAAATTATTTGCAACCAAATGCTGACGGTGAATAATACAATGTACAGCGAGTACATTTGGCACTGCTTTTCTCAAATGTGCTATAAAACCCTTATGACGCCCGGTCATTGCTGGAGCACCATCAGTAGCAGCAGACAAAATATTGCTAACAGGTATTTCTTTCTCTTGAAAAATTCTTGCATGATAATAAATATGGAATGTCCCTTTGTATCAGATTCCAAATTCTTAGCAAATAATAACTCTTGATGAATTTTGTCTTCTTTTATAAATCGTACGTATGATAAGAGTAGAGCTTCGTTACTTGGTAGAGTTGATTCATCGAGTTGAATGGAAAATTTGCAAGTCTTTAGGTAATCGCATAATGATATTTCAACGTCATTTGCCATTTCATCTATTCTTCTTTGCACTGAATTATTACTGAGAGGGATTTTTTTAATGATATCAAATGGTATCTTATGATGGAGAACAGTTTTTAATATCTCTTCGACTGCCGGCAAAATTAATTCCTCGCCAATGGTGTGTGGTTTTCCTGACTTTGCGATTAACAATGAAACGTTATATGAGGCTCGTAGCCCATCATCGTCTCATTTAGAAGACGATGCAAAAAGGTTTGATATAGTTGGCTGTTTTAAATATTGTTTTTCGAGTTCTTGAAAATAGATTATATCTTTGTTCTTCTTATCAGGATGCATTTTATGTAAATGCTCTTGTAGCCTAGAAGGTTTCATAGCTTCATTTGAAAAAACTTTTCGGCAAATTAAACACATAGTTAATGATTTGTTTGTAGAAGATTCCGCTAATCCATATTTTAAATATTTAATACTGTATTGCCGGCATTTTTTCTTAATTTAGAAGTAGATTCAGCCATTTTCATACAAAAATTAAATTCTCAATAGATTTATAGATAGTAATGTTTATAAAATGACACAACACTCACGATTATTTACTACGGCAGAGCTTATGATTCACGACTATATATCGCGGCCAAGCACATACAACTAACTAACAAAAAATTCGTAGAGCTGTTGCTTTTATACGTTTCATTTCGTGCATGATTCAACTTGTCTGTGTACGAACATGTCGAAACATGTTATTTCGTATGAACATCGCGCGTTCGCTTATTAACGTGCGAGGACAAGTCATATACTTCTATTCTGAACTAAAAGAAATTATTATAATTATTACTATTATTATTAATGCTAATTTGAAACTGCTTATTAACCCTTATTAAATCATTTTCATTTCACCATTCCTCTTGACTGCTTATTATTTGCTTCTGAATCTGCTACCGCCCCCCCTAAAAGGCTGCAGTGCCCACAGGGAGGCGGTATCGCCCCCCTTGGGAACCAATGATTTAAACTAACCTAATAATAACCTCAACAATATAATAACACTTTTATCATGGACCATAAACGAAGGTAAGTGCATCTAGAAATAACGTCGGCATCGTTACGCGTATTGTCGTTAAAGAGAAAAGAATAAATTATTGAATATTTAATAATTTCCTGGAATGTCGACATTACTTAAGTGCGGGCGCAGATTCCTATAGCTGCAACCCACAATACACACATACTATATCGATCGTGGCTGTAGCCGGAACGCCACAAGAATATATTATAGATGATTTTGCCTATAAACCTTTCAAAACAAATCGATAACGTATGAAAATCACCATAAGAGATTTAAAATCTGTTGTTTTTTGTTGATTCCATTATAAACGAGAGTGATAATTGTTATAATCAAGAAGAGTGATAAGTCAAAAAGCTTTCTACAGAAGAAATAGCAAGGTAATAGCAAAGCTTTTTTGAAGCTAAATATTATATTAGCAAACATTTCAAGTATTTTATTCCAGTTCTTTATTTCATTTATTTCAAAATAATAATGGGAAATCTGTATAGGCAATAGACCTGTTATTCCAACTACTACACAATCTCTTATCAACTTCCTGAGCGAAGTTAATTTTTATGAATAGAGTAATAAACACGAGATATGACATAGAAAATTTTAAGAACGCCATATATAGACAAATTTTTCTTAATTCGAAATAATTATTAATTGTTGACCTCAACGAAAGAAAGTGATACAAACAAAATGTGTTATCGCAAGGTTAACAAAACATTACAGCTGACGATTGTGTCATGTTTTGTTTACCAATACGTTAACAAATTGAAAATAATGATACAGAAAACTAACCTTCACACAAGGTAAATTTTAGAATAAATAACGAGAAAATTTTGAATCAAAGAGAGAGAGAGAGAGAGAGAGAGAGAGGATAGTAACGCTCCCCGAAGAAGCCAGTCTAAGTACGGACGGTCCCTTCACCCTCAACTGTAATATTGTGCAGTTTGTAACTAGTGATATTCCAAAACGTAAGTTTTTAACGTACAATTAATTTATTATATATTGTATTGATCTGTTTTATGATATTTTCACTGATTTAACCGGGTGTCCCAAAAAGACAGGGGACCCCACAGTTCTTTTTCGGTCATATCTAGTGTATCATATACATCTGCGCCCCTCATCTACTGGTAGAATCTAGACAGTTATAGGTATTAACTTATATTCAGGGACCATATCCCTATATATCTGATTATTTGAGATAGCGCACAGATATTTATATTGTACAAGGGATCATATTTAGTCCTATCTTAGAGTTTTGATTATTTGAAATAGCGCACAGATATTTATATTATCATAGTTAGTCCCATCTTAAAGTTTCAACCGATAACTTTTCAGTCATATTACCGGACATCCAGATACCGGATACATCATAATTAATCTTCTGAATTTTATTGATATAGATTGTATTCTACATATTCAAATTCTACGAGAATCGTAATCAGAATTCAAAGTAGGGGAGATAGATTTTCATTTTTTTATTGTACCGGTTACCTAAATTTCACGAGATTCGTAATTATTTTTTTCAATCCCAGAAATTTTGGCAATATAGATATATGGTTTACAGGATATCGTGTTTGTTCTAATTTATAAAGTTTCGTTTGATTCATATTTATTGCCTTAATTTTTGTGAAGGATGTCCACCATAATTATCGCCCATGGTATATTAGTTACTAGTTTTTTTTAAGACTTTCAGCATACTACTGTCATTATATGATTTACTGTAGTGTATAGGGTACCATACTTATTCCAGGTTAAGTACCAAAAAGAAATTCCGCTCGTTACTTTGTTATTTTTTTTTTCACGTAGGCTATCCAAAAATCAGGAGAGAGCCGAGTTATTATATTTCATTCGATTGCAAAAACTTTCGCATAGCTTTTTATCTTTTTTTGTAATATATGCTTGTACATATTTAACGATTTTGTTCTTTGGATAGGAGTATGCAGTAGGGCCTTCCGGTCACTACCATCAGAGAAAAAGGAAACCCGAAAGATAACCGATCCCATTACACTGGTGTTGGATAAAGATAATTCCGACTCGATTGCATTTAACAGTAGGATAATACGGGTGGGTGGGATATCCGCAACATCGGCTGAGTTGATCACTGCTATCTCATAAGAACAAATAAACAGAAAAGAACCTAGAACTATTACAATAGAATGTGAATTGAATTTCATTTATTTAATTTCTATATAAAAAGTACCCTGAATCCAAACAAAACTAATTATTCTAAATATATTTTGTCAATACCCTTTAAACGAGATGTTACTTACTATACTCGATAGTCGAAATTGTGTAAAGTGAGTCAGAGCTATCTAATCAACACTTTGGTTAAAGCGCAGTTGCCATATGTATTCTAGAGAGAAATGCTGTATTTTATAAATACACTTCAAATCCATTGTGTCAATATTTCAGGTACAAAAGATGCAATGTAATTAAGTCAATACCAATTTAATATATTTATTTCAAATTTCAAGCAGACTAATAATAATTAGTTTACTTGAAATGTGAAATAAAGTGTTTATGTATATTTCTTGAACGCAAAGTTTGTTGTGAAAAACTCGCCGATTTGACAATGTTGGAGAGTCGCTTCAATGTTCCGGCTTTGAGAACTAGATAGATAGATCGAGCTACGCGAATGAGACAGTGATAGTAAACAGTTATGTGAGGTGTTTATTCTCTTCATGAGTGTAACATCAGTATTTGTGTTGTGGTTTTGTGTGATAAATCGGTTATTATTGGTATTTATTGTAATATTTATATCGGTATATTTAGTGACAATAATGGCGGAGTGTAGCGGTGTTGGCGATAAAAAACGGCGTCGTAACAATTTAATTCGGGAAGAAAAAGTCCTCATATTAAATGTGTACGAAGGACTGCGTGCCATGGACAAACAGTTGAGTGTTAGTGACGCTGTGATTAAGTGCAGTTATTTAACTAAAGTTTCTGAGAGTACTATATACAATATTCTAAAGAAATCGCGGGACGGATCTTTGACAAGAGAACGAGGTGAAAACTGTAAACCGGAAAGTAGGGGAAGAAAGAAAATTGTTTTGGACGACCAAACACGGAATTCTATACGTAGGGAAATACATTCTTTTTATTTTAGGAATGAAATCCCCTCGGTAGCTAAATTGAGCAAGGTAATAGAAGCTGATGATACTTTACCAAACATCAGTGATAAAGTTTTGAGACGAACTTTAAAATTAATGAATTTTCGTTACCAAACAAGAAGTAGAAACAGTGCCTTAATTGAACGAAATGACATTGTGGAATGGAGGAGAAATTATTTAAAACAGATACGACAGTGTCGTAACGAAGGACGGCACATATATTATCTTGACGAAACATGGTTAAATGAAGGCCACACTGTGTCAAAAGTGTGGCAAGACATGAATATACGAAGCAATCGACAAGCCTTTATGGAGGGTTTCTCTTCCGGTTCAAAAGCTCCCTCTGGAAAAGGACGTCGACTGATTATCACTCACATTGGCAGCGAGGAAGGATTTGTAGAAGGTGGATTACTAAGTTTTCAGTCCAAAAAAACTGTCGATTACCATGAAGAGATGGATGGTAACCGGTTTGAAACATGGTTTAGATCAATTTTAACAAAGGTAACTCCTGGTTCAGTGATAGTTATGGATAATGCTTCATACCACTCTCGTCGACTGGAGCAAATACCTACTTCAGCTAGCCGCAAGAGGGTTATAATTGATTGGTTAGAGAGTAAAAGCATTCCGCACAACGAGGCAATGCTAAAAGTTGAATTATTATCTCTCGTACGGAAACATAAAAGCAGTTATATTAAGTACGTTGTCGATGAAATGGCGAAAGATTTCAACGTCTCAGTTGTTAGACTTCCTCCCTACCACTGTGAGTTAAACCCCATCGAGCTGGTTTGGGCCCAAGTGAAAAATTATGTTGCGAGAAAAAACAGTACATTCAAAATGGCTGACGTTGAGAAACTGTTTGACGAGGCGCTGCATACCGTTACTGCTGAGAGTTGGCGTAAATGTATTCAACACGTATTAAAAGAAGAAATAAAGTTTTGGGATTTAGACATACGTGTAGAAGTAATGACGGAACCACTCATTATCGATATAGGAGGAGAAAGCGATGATTCTGAGGAGTCGTCAGGGAGTGATACCGCTTCCAGTTAGTCAGACATTTTACAAGTGACCTCGCAACATACCTATACTTATTGGTAATTTATTTTGGTCTTGACAAACAACTTTTTTTTAGTTTTAGTAGTAGTAAGTTGGAATTGACTTTTAAACATTTTTTTATTTTGTTTTAACTTACTTATGAACAACTTGTGATAAGTTATTATTTCAAATGTTAAAAATTGAAATTCCAGATATTTCAGTATTCGCACCCTTAAACTATGATACGCTCATGGAGTTCACTTTAAATCGGTAGATAACCGATGACGTCACTTTACAGAATTTCGACTATCGACTTTTTTATATACATCTTATTATAGCTCATCCTTAAAAATGTGTATTATTCTTGGTAACACCCTGTATATACATAATGATACCTACCATAATAATTTCGTATTTCTGTTCTCTCAAATTTAAACGCCAGAGCGTACAAGAACATTTTCTATTTATTTTTTATTTAGGACTATTAAGAACCCTTCAAAAATGATGCGCTCATGAAGTTCGCTTCTGCAACTGATTTTATGGACAGTAAGAGCGATGAGTCACTTTACAGAATTTCGACTATCGAGTATATATGATTCTGTTGAAATAATTGGTCATAATGGCCCTGTAACGTTATTACCTGCTAGGTAGTTTATTACCATTAGTAGGAAAGCTTACAACCGTTTATTTTTACCCTCTAAATTTTATTAGTATAACCCTTCAAAAGACGAGGGTGGGAGAGCATTTTCGATTTGTATTGTATATTCTACTACTATATAATATAATTGTACAAAACGCAATTGACTGAGAAAGAATCCTGCAACTTATGAAGCCGTGTGAACATTTTATTTTTCATACAGACGCAATGTAATATAACATTAAATTTGCGATTTATTCCTACTTGAATATTGCTATTTATACACGTTGTTTTTCATTTTAATTTTTTCCATTCCATCATCATACCGTCAATATCGTTGGCAGGTACCTACGGTATACAATTACAATGAAATGTACGTATTGCAAAAAGTCATTACTATCATTTGCGTGATTTACATAAAGTCCATCAATATTGAAATATTCTCAACACGTTTTCTGAATACCCAGTAGTTTAGGCTACTGAAAACAATTTTTAATTCTCACGAATTCAACCCACATCAATCCTTATGCTCTTATTTACCTCGTTAAGCGCATAACTGGCTACTAAAGACGATTGTTTCCAAACAGGACCGTTTTAAGGGCCAACAATTTCAATTGTTAGTAATATCTTCATTACAATATTTTCCAGAGAAATCATTAAAACTGGTATTATTGAGTAATCTTTATGTCTCTCTGTTTTATTTTAGTTTATAGTTGAGACCACCATGTCACACTTTACCAATAGTTTGTGCTACACAAGAAAGGCAGTAGCTCTTTTCTTTCCTCTAACGAGTTTTCAGTTGTCATTCTGTGGAATTTTTCTATAGTTAAATGAATCTTTCTGAACCTGAAATTATGTCGGGGAATCTGCAATAATTATTTTTAGTATTTTTTCGTATGGAAAGTGGTGAAAAAAATTTGACTATTATCGGCTAAACTATACTATACTATACTATACTGGATTCAAAACTAACTTGGAATGATCACATAAACCAATGTATTGTCAAATTTGAAAAAAGTTTAAATATGCTAAAATGTGTTAATCGTTACCAATCTTATGTTCTACAGGGCCTATACGAGATCCATCTTGGATTATGAAAGTTTTTTATATGGCTCAGTCACAAAATCTCGCTTAATCAAATTAGATAGAATACAATTCAAGGCTTTACGATTAGTTTTATGTGCTCTCGAATCCACACCTACGAGTACTAACACACTGTTGGCTGAATGTGGTGAACCTCCTTTATATCTAAGACGCTTATTTCTTGCAGAAAAATTTATTCATAAATGTACATCCAATAACCAAAAAATACTTCTACAAAAGTTAGGTCAATTATCAGTCAGCAACATAACAGAAAAATGGTGGCTAAATAAAAATTCTCCAATTTTAGCTATTGCATATCCCAATATATCACACCTGTCAATTAATAGAAATGAGTACAGTAGTTATACCTAACTACGACGTACCAAGTAGCTATTGCACAGCTATGGAAGAATACTTTGGAAAGCTGGGTAATCTCTGCAAAATATTTACAGACGGGTCCAAATCTTCTCTAGCTGTGGGATGTGCTGTATACATATCTAACGAGGAAACGGCACTACAATATATAAATTAAGCTGTCATTGCTCAATCTTCACTGCAGAGCTATTGGCGATAAAGTATGCACTATATTGGGCTTTATACACTAATCTCCGATATCAAGACTTTGTCATCCTTTCGGATTTCCAGTCAGCTTTAACAGCCATTAGAAACTCTGCAAGGAGTATATATCGCAATGATATAATCGTAAAAATATTATGCATATTAGTTGAATCAAGACAACTTAATAAGTCTGTAACGTTTATGTGCGTCAAAGGCCACTTTAAAATCTCTGGAAAGGAAAAAGTAGATCAACTAGCGAAAGCCGCAGTTCTCCCCGGATCGTAAGATCTTTGTTTACCATGAAGTGACGTCATTTGCTCGAGAAAGGAGAGTATGAGACACAATTGGGAAATAGAATAGTCGAAATTCTGTAACAGAAGCAATAACTCGTACTGCAAAATACACCCCACTCTTCCATCTACAAGACTTGAGGAGCATTGTCATCCTATGAGATGGATTAACGCTATGTACTTCAAATGTCTCGTTAGCCATGCAACAGTACGCGCATACCTTTATAAAATTAAAATGAGCGACTTCGAATTGTGTGATTGTAATAAATGTTATGATGATTTTAATCGTTGGATGTTTAGCTGTCAACATAATAGTCAAGCTACAAGATATCTGATGGAAACTATGTCCAAAAAAAATGTTCCTTTCACACAAAGTCAAGTTTTTCTGTTATTTCTCAGTCGGCGACATCCTATGGTTCGTACTATATTATGGGAATTTCTTAAACGTGCCAAAAGAAAAATATAGAAATCAGTATAACTGTATTTTAGATGTAGAATGGTAGAGTTTAGTTGTAGTATACCTATTGTCTTTCCTATGTAACATTGATATACCCCTTTACCGTTGCCTTTATTGTGTGTTGTAAGTAAAGTCGCTATGACGGGCACATTAGCGTGAAACGAGTGTCCATGTTTATTATCCTTTCTTCTTCGTTTTCTACGAACTCTGTTGTATAGGGCAATGAATGATGTGTGACTTGGATATGAGTAAATATGTTTGCTGCGACATGTCCTTTGTTTCTCTTTTCAATGTTATATTACTTGTTTATTCGTGGCTGAATGTGATCCAACTCCCAAATCCAAAAAACTAGAAAAAGAAAAAAAAATTTGAACGTTTTGCGAAAGAGGTCTAAAAAGAATAATTCGGTATTATTCATCGCTGACACGATTTAGGTAATAAAAAATATATGTTCAACTCAAATAAGTAAATCAATGTCTCAAGATATCTTCTATTGATTTATAAATTTTCATCTAGAGAAATTTTAAATATCTATACATTATGATTTCATCATGAAAATCTGATACCAACATATTTATGACATACTAAGCACATTCTAATACCTGATTGACCTGAATCCCATATACAATAGTCTAAAGACCGAGAGTAGTTCACCAAAACCGACTAGCGCTATTCGAAGGAGACCATGACAAAGAGGAAGGGGTGAACCGTCTACAACAAGAGTCTGACCCAGCCTTCGAAGAATTTATGGGCGCATACGGAGGTACCGGGAAAGCTAGATACGGAGTCACTTCAGAACAAAGACAAGATTTGGTCACGCTCCCGGAAGAGTACTCACTGACACATACCATCTCCGCCAGTAACAAACACGCACGAGGGCTGGCAACCGTCTTTCGAAAGAAGTTTGGACAACTAGATAAACTTGAAGATCAGATGCCAGCCCCCGATAAGATACTGAGACTCAAACACAATTCCAGGTATGTCTTCTACATGGTAACTAGAAACGAAATTCCAAATCGATCCACCTACCGGAATGTGTGGGAAGCGCTACAAAGCCTCCGAGATCATATGTTGGAGTCCTATGTGGAGAAACTAGCAATGACCAGGATAGAGAGCAACCAGTTGGATTGGCGAGTCAACAGGAACATGATGACTTGCGACTGTAAACAATCCTTAAGACAACTGGCAGCAACTAACCGGATCGGGCCATCCATTAGTTCCTGAACAGTTTTTGTTTTCAATGGCAGCTCCTACTGGAACGCTATGGTGTGTAGCTGTATTGGATGTGGTCTACAGTTGTGGTGGAGACACACTTGTGTTCATGGTTGATGGCGATATGACTGGAACTACAATCTGATGGCTGCTTATCAATATCCTGATGGTCTGAATACGAATCCGGACGTCCACTCATAATATTATTGGAGATGATATTAAAATCTGCATTAAAATGAGTCTACCACTTATATGTTAATAAATGCAATGTATTTTTATATTAATATAATCTCATAGTTTTAAATTTCGTCAATCTTCTGACTACTTCCAAAGCCTGACAACGTTGTTTAAATGTGACCTAATAATACCTCTATGACGTGCATACATTTTTATAGTGTAAGATCTATATAATTCAACTATCCTCTAATAAGCATGAATATGTTTGGGATATTTATATGATAGTAGCATTTCTTGACGATTCGTTATTTTTTTTTTCTCCTAAAAGAATCGTGATATCTTCGAGGTAAATGAAATCTATTTTGAACACAACTAAAGTTATACATGGATTTTGAAAAAATCCGCCCGAAGCTTTAGAAGAATAAACTTACGTGATCACCTATCAGAAAAGAAAAGAGGCTTTGATGGTTTACGTCTAGCTAATAAAAAATTAAAAATTACGATTCTACAGGGTATTTTATCAATAAAAGTATTGAAATATATAATTTTTTTTATGACTCCAAATAATAATCACAAGGTTATTAGTAAAAATAGAATTATGTACCGGGTGTCGGATTAAGAGAAGTATCTAGGGCAAAATTTGTACAACCATATCGCATAGGAGAAACTGCTGGAAATTATGTTCAAGATTATTTTTCTCCTCCCCCAGAAGGCGTAGTTAATTATATTAACTCAAAAACATAATTTTTCCATAAATATTGCAAAGCAGTTGTTCAAACCACACAGAAATCATTTCATTTGATGATAGCATTTTTACCCAAATTTCTCGGCAAAAAAATAGAATAGTAAAGTTCGACTCCTATCGACTACATTTTTGGTCGCATAGTAGTAGCTATTTAGTAGTTAAAAATAGTTGGAAAATTTAAGGACGGAAAATTTTTTTTTTGTAAAATCTAATTACGTCACCTTTTATAGCAAAAGATTTTCTACATTTTTTACCTTTACAATTTTTTTGTACAAGAACATCCAGGAATGCCAGGAGCATAAAACACCCGAATTTTACGTGTCCAAGCTGTACTTGCAAGCTCCCTCGCAAGCGTCAGTGGAATTTATTAGACGAACTACGGTGGGGAGATGTACTTTCATTACAAAATGCGAAATAATTTACGGATAACTTTTTCCATTGGGCAGATTTTTCGACCTTACTTCGCCGGACATTACTTTCTCGCAATTAAGTGAATAAATCCAGACCCTCAAATTCACGTGGTGGTTTATCTGCATCATCAGTCGGTCTGTGAAGAAGACCAATTATCTTACTACTCCACAGGCATTTCTAATTATCTTACTTACTTATTACCCGCCCAGACACTAATAGTGCCGCAAAATTAAAATATTGGTAATCTTCGTATCATTACTTTACTATTGTAATTAAGCTTCCTTTGTCTTGTAGAATAACTGGTAGTGGTACGAGAAACTGCTTGCAACAACAGTCTCGTATACATCAGAGGGGCTTGCTTTAAATTTTTAATAGTAGTAAGTAGATGCCTTTTATCTCAAAATAAATAAAAATGCCGATATTAGTGTTTTTAAATGAAACTCAAGGTCTCTAGTTAATTCCACAATATAATACAAGTTATTGAAAATTCTAAAAAATTGACAATTGTTTCGATAAATCAATATCATCATCAGAATGACAGAAGTTACATTTCATTTTATGCCTACCTGATGTTTAGTAGTTATATTTTTGGCTAGACCAAGAAGTAACCTAACTTGTGATTGGCTTAATATATGTTTATAGAAAAAAGAAGAAGATGTGATATTACAAATATTGAAGCTTAGATATTATTAGCCCTATGGTGATATCCTGGATATCATTATTCCAATTAAGATCAGTATAACTGTGCAATGATATAGAAAACCAGGAAAACTATATCTGCTGATCTTTACAATTATCACTTAAGAAGACAGTTTATTAGTGGAGAATTCCCTAGATTTAACTGTTCATTGACAACTTCATATTGTGGGTTTCTTAAATGTCTTCTAATTTCCAGTTCTTCAAGGAAATCCAGTTCTTGTTTCTTTTCACAAATATGCAGCACTTCTAGTTCTGTGTTAGGTGTCAATGAATGATTGGTGTCAAGTAGATGTTTTGCGTAGTGAGATTTATCTGGTTGTTTTAATCTGTAAGCTCGTAAGTGCTCACTGTATCGTATTTCAAAATTCCTAAGGGTCTGACCCAAATAGACAGCATTACATTCTGGACATTTGAGTTTATATATACCTGACTTCTTTAATAGTGGTATTTTTGTTTTTACATTTAACAATTTTGTACTAACGTTACTTTCTGTTTTAAAAGAAATTGTTGCATTCGTTGCTGAAGATATTATCTTTGAAATATTATTAGAAATATTTCCTGCATATGTGATGGTTTTATAAGTTTTAATTTCATCAGCTTGTTTAGGATATATTAGTTGTAATGCCACTTTTTTCTCTTTTTTACTAATTAGTTTATTTATCATATCTAATGGATAACCGTTAGATGTTGCTATTTGTCTAATTGTATTAATCTCTATCAAAATTACATTTGTTCATAGGAACTGAAAAAGCTCTATGTATCATTGAATTAAATGCTGCTAGTCTGTGTGAGACAGGGTGGTTGGAATTGAATGGAATTGTCACATCAGTCTGTGTTGGTTTTCGGTAAATTGAATAATCAAGTACATCATTAACTCTTTGAATTTTTAAATCAAGAAAATTGATTGAGCTATTTTCTTCAATTTCTAATGTAAATTTAATTTTCGGGTGTAAATTATTGATGTGGTTGAAAAACACATCTAATTGTCGCTCACTACCCATAAAACAAGCTAATATGTCATCCACATATCTATACCAAAATAAAATATTTTTCGAAATATTACTTTCAAAGATCTTTCTTTCTAAATTGTCCATAAAAATGTTTGCTAAAATAGGTGATATAGGGCTTCCCATTGGTAAACCTTCATTTTGAATATATATCTTATTGTCAAAAGTGAAATAATTCTGATTAATGCATACATCAAATAAATTAAGTATATCTGATATTATTCCTGGATTAATATTTTTATCTTCTAGTAATTTTCTTACAAGTATTAGACATTCTTTAGGAGGAATTTTAGTAAACATATTAGTTACATCGAACGATATGAGTTTATAGTTATCTTGCAAGTGGATTGATTTCAACTTTTTGATTAGTTCTATTGAATTTCTAATTGAGTACTGAGATTCATATCCGTGAGTATTGAGTATATTGTTGAGCTTTTTTGTCAATATATTATTAGGAGCATTAACATAAGAGACTACAGGTCTAATTGGTTTCGTTATTTTATGTAATTTAACTGTTCCATATAATTGTGGACAATGAGGATTCTTATGTATGATAGACCTCTTTTCGTAATCATTTAAAAGATGATTTGAATTATTAACAATATCCCTTACATTATTAGAAAACTTCTTTGTTGGGTCTGCTTTAAGAACTTTTATATAGCTGGATTCTATGAAGTTATATACTTTGGAATTGTAATTTTCAGTCGTCAAAATGACAGTAGCATTCCCCTTATCGGATTTTGTAACTGTTAGGTTATGATTTTCTATCTTCTGTTTTATTGCGTTTAAAACTGAAATGTCATTTTTTGTTTGACGTTTAACTTTTGAAGGTTCAATATTTTTGATTAAATTGGCAATTTTTAATTTCTCATAAAGAAAATTATTTGAATTCGATTTTAAAGCTATTTCTGACTCTGTAGCTATAATTTGTTCAATATTATTCGTAAATTTAGGTGGTATGCTGTACTTTAAACCTTTATTTAAAAATTCTATTTCACTATTTGTAAAATTAGTGTCTGAAAGGTTTTCAAATCGTGATGCAAAGTGTGTTGGTATGTAGGTACTTACAGTTTCATGATGTTTTGAGTATTGAATTTTATGTTGTGTGTGTTCAAGATTCTGTAGCTTCTTTTCTTGTTTCTTAAATTCCATATGCTTCATACTGCTGATAATTTCTCTAATTTTGTCATCCAAACAGTCAAATTCTACTGGATGTAATTGGAATGTGAGTTCTGAATGTACAACTTTTATGTAGTTGTCTAAGGAGTCTCTAACTTGGAACCATTTCTTACATTCAGATTTTATCCAAACTCGTTGAGCACATTTTATAGCTTTTTGTGCTTGTGGTGTTTTAGTGTGACATTTTATATTCACATAATTTGGTATTACCTTTTTTCTACGGCATTCTTGGTTAAACCAAATGTTTTGTGATGCTTTGTAACGTTTTTGTAGTAACTTCTGGTACAGTCGGGTCAAATCTTCTCTCGAAGATTTTTTAATGAAATTGACTGTCTCGACCCTTACTTCGTGGAATATGCTCATATTAGTGTTTTTAAATGAAACTCGAGGTCTCTAGTTAATTCCACAATATAATACAAGTTATTGAAAATTCTAAAAAATTGACAATTGTTTCGATAAATCAATATCATCGTCAGAATGACAGAAGTTACATTTCATTTTATGCCTACCTGATGTTTAGTAGTTATATTTTTGGCTAGACCAAGAAGTAACCTAACTTGTGATTGGCTTAATATATGTTTATAGAAAAAAGAAGAAGATGTGATATTACAAATATTGAAGCTTAGATATTATTAGCCCTATGGTGATATCCTGGATATCATTTTTCCAATTAAGATCAGTATAAATATATATATAAAAGCCGAATTTATTTTATATTTATACAATTAAAAATTTCATTAACTTTTTTTTTTTTAATTTTGTATCGGTTTTTTGAGTTGATTATTATTTGTATCCAGTGAAATTAAAAATTATAGAAAGTGGAATGACCCCCACGTCTAGCGATATGGGTCTTACACGGTGTCATGAACGTTTTTTTTACGGGGTCAAAAATAACATTGAAACATTTTAATGGGACAGGTACTTTAAGAATCTACTAATTTGCTAAATCTACTACTAAACTAAAAATATTCGCAGACCATTTTGAACAAAATTCCAGTAACGATAATTACACTCCACAATTTCTACAATACAAAATTAGAAATGAAAAGAGGAAATACAAGTAACATATAACGACAGCATACACTCTACTATTTCACTAGAAGAACTAGACGACGCCTTATTCAACACGAAAAGTTCAGCTCCTGGTCCAGACGACATACCTCTAATCTTTATCCAAAAATTGAGTTCTAATGCGAAAAAATATCTACTTGACATCCTAAATACAGTTTGGACACAACATCACTTCCCAAAATCTTGGTCAGACTCGTATATAATCCCCATCCTTAAACCTCAAAAATTAAAATCAGACCCCCGCTCCTACAGACCGATTTCTCTAACCTCGTCAATTTGTAAATTATTCGAAAAGATTATAAACCGAAGACTAAAATGGTTCTTGGAAAACAAACAGCTCCTGACCCCCGAACAAAATGGTTTTCGCCAGAACAGATCTACCACTGATAATCGAATGGACTTGGAATCCGAAAGTCATGAAGCGCTAATAAACAAGCAGCTTTGTTTGGCTGTTTTTTGTGACATAACAAAAGCTTATGATTGCACATGGAGATTCGGTATCATTGAAAAGCTTCAATCCTGGGGCATAAACGGACATTTACTAAAGTTCATTCAATTTAGAACGTTCAGAGTACGATCAAATGGAAAAATATCAACTCCCAGAATTCAAGAGAACAAAGTACCTCAAGTATCAGTTTTGAGCACGACTTTATTTTCAGTAGCAATCATTGACATCATGAAACACTGCCACTTACCAGTGAAAGGCAGGCTTTATGAGGATGACCTTGTCCTTCTACTAAGAGGAACAAACCTAAAATCCACCCAACAGATTCGCCAAGCCAAACTAGACGACCTTCAGAAATGGTCACACACAACCGGACTCAATTTCTCGACCGAAAAAACAAAATGCCTTATCTTCTCAAAAAAAGAAACAGGAAGTTACCCAGTATTAGCATTAAATAGCAAGGACCTAACTTTTGTTACGGAAACAAAATTTCTCGGTCTAACTTTTGACAGCAAACAATCCTTGAAAAGCCACGTTACAAACCTTAAGGGCACCTGTCACCAAGCCATAAACATACTAAAAGCTCTTTCAAATATTTCCTGGGGAAGCGATACGTCAACTCTATTAAGCATATACACATCTTTAGTAAGGTCAAAAATCGATTACGGTTCAGTGGTATACAACTCAGCTAAAAAATCCGTCCTAAAACAACTAGACGTCATTCAAAACACTGGACTACGTATTGCACTAGGAGCTTTTCGTACAAGACCCACTTTTAGCATGTGTTGTGAAGCAGGCCAAATTCCTTTAGACTTCAGGAGAGAGACTATCTAAGTTTGTCCTATGCTAGCAAAGTTTAAGCCACACCTGAAAACCCAACGTTATCATAATGTCCATAGCAACCGTTTCAACTTGTACTTCTCAACTCACCCCCGATGCCATCCGCCCTTTTACGAGCGAATCAACCGCTTACTCCATAAACTTTCCCACAATTTACTATATCAGCAAAAACTCACCCCCACCATGGACCATAACCCAACTGCAAATAATCACAGAGCTATCGAAATTTGATAAACACGAAATCTCAGCAGCCGTTATACAAAACCACTTCAGTGTCATAATAAACAAATTCTACGACTATCATCATATTTACACTGATGCTTCGAAAACAGCCGAATAAGTTGGAGCAGCAATCTTCTCCAAAACCCACAACGCCAATTTCAAGCTACACAATAACTTCAGCATTTTCAACGCAGAGCTCTACGCAATCCTAGAAGCCCTGAAACACATTAATAAATCCGACCAAAACAAATTTACAATTATAACGGACTCAAAGAGTGCCCTGTGTGAGATCCAACACATGTATCCCAATAACTCTATACTCAAAGAAATTAACAGCGAACTCCAGTACGCCAGAAAAAGAGGAAAAGAGGCAGTATTTATCTGGGTACCCTCACATATCGGAGTCAGTGGAAACGAGTCGGCGGGCCATCTAGTACGCGAAGCAGCAACAAAAGACATTTGCGTTCAAATAAACAAGATAGTGCTCAGTGATTTAAAATCGTGTATTAAAAATATAGTTCGCAGTGCGTGGCAAATCAAGTGGTCGCAGTGCTCCGAGAAGCTAAGTGAAATCAAAGAAAACGAGCTACAACGACCAGTCTTTCTACCATCTAGGAGTAAGCAAGTGACACTCCCACGCCTTCGAATCGGCCACACTCGCCCCACACACCTCCATTTTATCACAAAAGAAAACATCCCATATTGTGATACATGTCCAACTAACTTAACAGTAAAACACATTTTAGTGGAATGTCAAAAATTCAACAACACCAGAAATAATTACAACTTTGCACATAACATATCTGACATACCCATTGACAATAGCAACATGGACAACATTATTTAGTTTCTTAAGGAGATTAACATGAGAGATATTTAAATTTAAAACGATCATACCTCACAACTAGTAACATAACTAACTATCTATAATGCTAATATAGAGAATACACTGTATATTAACGTAGAACATAAGTAACTTCCATCAAAGAATTGTTGTCGCTTATACCTAAGTGGTTAGGACGACATTAAATAAATAAAAAAAAAGTACTACACTACGAGTTATATGGTGAGGAATACATATTGTAGGTTTCAAAATTTTTCTCTACCTGAACTATTTTTTGGACGTGGGAATCATTCTAATTACAAGTAAGTTTCCACACCACTCATGAAGTAATAATTGCGGCGCGTGACCAATTTAAAATTTCTCATAAAATAAACCAAATTCCATAACAGAAACAAAAGGAAAGCTGTTTAAGATTAATAAGCATGAATGAAAAATATAAACAAAATAGATTCAGTGAAGGAACTAAAATAAGAAAAAAATCCGTAACAAAAATAAACGCAAAAGTCACAACAGTAACAAAAATAAATTGATGTAAGCAAAATATATTTATAAACTAAAGAAAATTCTTCAATGAAAACAAAAAGATTTTTTTTCAATAATCGAAATCATAGGTACAAAAATAAAACTCGTAACACCGAAAAAAATAGAACTAACCCTTTATCATTTCCCAATTTTTCTTCATCACTATCACGATTAACGGCAGTGATAACTCTATCAGCCAAATTATCTACATCCCACATTTTCTTTTTTTCGTTTTGGACATGAGCAATATACTTGCTCGTTTCCCGCAGTTACTCATTCTAACGCTTTCTTAAGAAGGCGCTCCACATCCCATGATATGGGGGTAACCTTAATACAGTAATTCCATGGCTCAAAGCTAATTCATCTACAGCAAGTTCCTTATATTTATAGGGATGTATCTTTATATTTGAAGCAATTCGTTCTTTACACTATTTTCATCATAAGGGATGCCCTTAACCCGTAATTATGAATTCGAGCTTTTCTCCTTCCCTGTTCTGGCGTTTTCTCGCAGTGTCGACTATGGTAAGGAACATTATCCATAACGACGACAGATCCTGGTAGCAAATTCTCAGTAATGCGTCCAAACCACTTCTCGTACACCTCTGTGTTCATCTTTTCATGGTATTCATTCATTCATTGTGTTTTTGCGACAGATTCGCCATTTTTTGGGAACTGCGAATCTTATGACATTTTTTTCACCATCTTGGAGGATGAGGACGAACATCTGGAACAACAGGAGCCAAACCATATTCCAGGTCCAGCTCTAGACCGGCGTTGTATTTGTTGGGATAATAATTGTTCAGAGAGTTCAAAAAGAAATTCTATTCTTCGGGATTTGTATCGAACTGCCATTCAGGATTATACGACACATAAACACTGTAAGAATTCAGTACTGCAACATCCAACAGTAAATACAAAAAAATTAGTAGGCCATTTTGTTGCCTGTCTTTGGCAGGTATAACGTTGAACTATTTGGTCAGTGCTATCAACCCCCCTTCAGTAGCATTATAATGCAAAATTATTTCTGGTTTAAATTTTAACATGGGATTATCAGTTACTGCCTTATCAGGATGTTGTGCTGATAATAACAAAGTTGGTTTTGTTCTTTTAGCAATGTAATTTACTATTGTTGCATTAGCCGAAAAGAGAAAATGCGATGAATTCAGTTCTTAATTTTTAGGATTTGCAAATACCTTTGGAATCTCTTTTCTATTTCTTTTTATAGTTCCAACATATGTAATTCCTAGTCTTAACAATTCATCTGTCAGTGGTTTGCTGCTAAAAATAGTTATCATCAGTTATTTCTCTGCAGGTGTAATAATATAGTTCTACTAAATCAAGTGCAATTCGTTTCCTAAAGTCTTGTTTAGGAAGTGGCCTTATTTTTCCTTCATAAATTTGTAATTTTAAATCATATCCACTTTCTGTATCTACAGCAGACTAAATTTTTATTCCATATTGTCCTGGTTTTTTCGGCACTTAAAATGGACATTTTCCTCGAAATCTAACAAGCATTTCGTCGACAGTTATATTTGTTTCTGGTTCAAATATATTTTGAATATGGTCTACAAATGGTATAAAAATTTCTTTTATTGGATCTAGTTTTAAAATTTCGGATTTGAGGTAGGTTTTCTATTCCCACTAAACGATCTCCATTCCTAACCCCGTATTTATTTCTGTACCAACTCTCAACAATAACCCGATATAACCGAGGAGTTCGATCTGGTCTATGGGTTCCCAATGCAGATTTGCATTATGTACTACGTTGTGGGCCTCGAATACAAATTCTGTTTGTCCACTGAATGATGGTGTTTTGAATTTCTTCTGAGAAATTAACTGTCTCGACTCTTACTTCGTGGAATCTACTCATATTAGTGTTTTAAATAAAACTCAACGTTTCTAGCTAATTCCACAATATAATGAAAGATATTAAAAATTCTAAAAAACTGACAATTGTTTCGATAACTGAATATCATCGTCAGAATGACAGAAGTTACATTTCATTTTATGCCTACCAACATTAAAGAAATCAGGTATATATAAACTCAAATGTCCAGAATGTAATGCTGTCTATTTGGGTCAGACCCTTAGAAATTCTGGAATCAGATACAGTGAACACTTACGAGCATACAGATTCAAACAACCAGATAAATCCCATTACGCAAAACATCTACTTGACACCAACCATTCATTGACACCAAACACAGAACTATAAGTACTACATATTTATGATAAGAAACAAGAACTAGATTTCCTTGAAGAGTTGGAAATTAGAAGACACTTAAGAAACTCACAATATGGGGTCGTCAATAAACAGATGAATCTAAGAAGCTCTCCACTATTAAACTGTCTTCTTAAGTGATACTTGTAAAGATCAGCAGATATAGTTCTCCTGGTTTTCCATATCATTGCACAGTTATACTGATCTTAATTGGAAAAATGATATCCAGGATATCACCATAGGGCTAATAATATCTAAGCTTCAATATTTGTAATATCACACCTTCTTCTTTTTCCTATTAACATATATTAAGTCAATCACAAGGTAGGTCACTTCTTGGTCTAGCCAAAAATAACTACTAAACATCAGGTAGGCATAAAATAAAATGTAACTTCTGTCATTCTGACGATGATATTCAGTTATCGAAACAATTGTCAATTTTTTAGAATTCTTAATATCATTCATTATGTTGTGGAATTAGCTAGAAACGTTGAGTTTCATTTAAAACACTCTTCTGAGAAAATTACCTTAAAAATATCAACAATATACAATTTCGCGCCACTCCTCGTGGTCCAAGTACAATTCCTGCAGTCAGCAAGTTGTGCCTTCGTCTTCTACAGGGACGAGGATCAATATAAGTCCACACCGTACCATCCGAAACTTCCTCTTCATGATTAGCTAAAATTTTAACCTCATCAATACCATATATTGAAAAAATGTTAAAAATTTAGAGAAATTGACAGAATGACAGAAGTTAAATTTCATTTGATGTCTACCTGATGTTTAGTAGTTATTTTTTGCTAGACCAAGAAATGACCTACCTAATTGAAAAAAGAAGAAGATATGATATTACAAATATTAAAGCTTAAATATTATTAGCCCTTTGGGCATATCCTGGATATCTTTTTCCCATTTGAGATCAGTATAACTGTGCAATGATATAGAAAACCAGGAAAACTATGTCTGTTTTGGGACTCTTGAGTGTCTTCTAATTTCGAATTCCTCATGGAAATCCAGTTCTTGTTTCGTGTCACAAATATGTAGTACTTCTAGTTCTGTGTTGGGCGTCGATGAATGATTGGTGTCAAGTAGATGTTTCGCGTAGTGGGATTTCTCTCGTTGTTTTAACCTGTATACTTGTAATTGTTCACTGTATCTGATTTCAAAATTATTAAGGGTTTGACCCAAATAGACAGCATTGCATTCTGGATATTTGAGTTTATATATTATTTCTTGAATGGTGGTATCTTTGTTTTTACATTTAACAATTTTGTACTCACATCATTTTCTATTTTAAAAGAAATTCTTCTATTTGTTGCTAAAGATACTATCTTCGAAAAATTATTAGAGATATCACTTGCATAAGTGACGGTTATGTAATTTTTCAATTCTTTAGTTTGTTTAGAAAATATTAATTGTAATGCCACCTTTTCCTTTTTTTATTAAGTAATTTATTTATCATATCTAATGGATAACCATCCGTTGGAGATTGCTGTTTGTTTAATTGTATTAATTGCTCTATCAAAATTACATTTGTTCATAGGAACTGAAAATGCTCTATGTATCAATGAATTATATGCTGCTAATTTATATGACATGGGATATTTGGAATTATATGGAATAGTTTTATAAGTGTGCGTTGGTTTTCTGTAAATTGAATAATCAAGCACATTATTTACTCTTTGAATTTTTGAATCAAGAAAATTGATTGAGTTATTTTCTCCAAGTTCTAACGTAAACCTAATTTTTGGGTGTACATTTTTACATATAAAACAAGCTAATATGTCATCTACATATCTATACCAAAATAAAATATTTTTTGAATTGTTACATTTAAAGATTTTTCTTTATAAAGATGTTTGCCAAAATTGGTGATATAGAGCTTCCCATTGGTAAACCTTCATTTTGAATATACAGTGCTATTCAAAAGTCCCCTCCCCCCCTCGTATCTTTTGAACGACTACACTTACATTAATAAAATTTGGAGGGTGAAAATACAGTGTTGTAAACTTCTCTACAAATGGTAACAGGTGACGTAATAGTAATAAATGACGTCACAGTGCCAGTCTGGCCAATAATTTTAAATAGTACCTTATGGTAAGTGATATCTCGTTTGAAAGGCATTGACATTGGCTACATAGCCATATTAATTTTGTTTGGGTTTAAATTAATTTTGACTGGTAAATTAAATAAATACCAAATTTATTGAAATTATTTTTTTAAATTTAATTTATCCAATATCAACAATGGATTCTTATAGCAAGTGTTCGAAATGTGCTCCGTCTTCTTCTTGACAGTAATACAGCCTATTAGTAAACTCTTGTCGTACTCGTTCGAATGTGTCAGCTGAAATAGCATTGCATTCTTCACTAGTTCTTTCTTTCAAAACGCCAATACTATATGGTGCCGTAGTATAAACCTTGGATTTCAAGTACCCCATAGAAAAAAATCTAATGGTGTCAGATCTGGTGACCGAGGTGGCCATTCTATAGGACCTCGCCGGCCGATGTATTACTGTCAGGAAGTAGACGGAGCACATTTCGAACACTTGCTATGAGAATCCATTGCTGATATTTGATTAATTAAATTTAAAAAAATAATTTCAATAATTTTGATATTTATTTAATTTATCCGTCAAAATTAATTTAAGCCTAAACAAAATTAATATGGCTATGTAGCCAATGTCAATGCCTTTCAAACGAGATATCACTTGCCATAAGGTCCTATTTAAAATCATTGGCCAGAGTGGCACTGTGACGTCATCTATTACTATTACGTCACCTGTTACCATTCGTAGAGAAGTTTACAACACTTTATTTTCAACCTCCAAATTTTATTAATGTAAGTGTAGCCGTTCAAAAGATACGAGAGGGGGGAGGGGACTTTTGAATAGCACTGTATACCTTATTGTCAAAAGTTAAATAATTGTGATTCATACACAAATCAAATAAACCAAGTATATCTGATCTTATTCTTGATCTGATATTTTAGTGAACATATGGGTAACATCAAATGAAATGAGTTTAGAGTTATCTTGAAAGTTGAATGTTATACATTTTTTGATTAGTTCTATTGAATTTTTAATTGACTATTTAGGTATATATCCGTAATTATTACGTTTTTTGCTAATATATTATTAGTAGAATAGACATAAGAAATTACAGGTCTAACTGGTTTCGATACTTTATGTAATTTAACGGTTCCATACAATTGTGGAGACTGAGGATGTTTATTTACGATGTATTTCTTTTCATTATCACTTAAAAGATAATTTGAATTATTAACAAAATATCTTACATTATTAGAAAACTTTTTGTTGTGTTTGCTATGAGAATTTGTACATCGCTTGATTCTATAAAGTTATTTGTTTTTGAATTATAATCTTCAGTTTATAATATAACAGTGGCATTCTTCGTGTCAGATTTTGTAATTGTTAGGTTATTATTTTCTATTTTCTTTTTCATTGAATTTAAAACGACAACGCCATTTTCTGTTTGACGTTTAACCTTTGATGGTTCAATATATATATATATATATATATATATATATATATATATATATATATAGGCATAAGACAGGCCCTAGGGCCTATAGCCGTGTAAGAATTTTCCATCTGTATCTATCGCTTGCTACGCTTTTCCAGTTCCGTATTCCCTTTTCCGTGACGTCCTGCATTACGGCTTCTTTCCACTTTCTTCTGGGCCTACCTCTCTTCTTCTTTCCCTCTGGTCTTTTCCATGCTACTTCTTTTGACTGTTCTATCCGTTCTAAGTGACCTAACCACTGCAGTCTTTTTGATTGGATTACTTCAATTATTGTTGAGTCATTGTATAGATCATACAACTCCTTATTTGTGCGCCTCTCCCATCCCTCTCCTGTTTTTTTTCCGCCATAAATTTTCCCTAATATCTTCCTCTCCCAGATTTCGAGTTTGGATTTCTGCTTCTTATTCATAACCCATGTTTCACATCCGTATAGCACTGTCGGTCTTAATATTGTTTTATAAATTCTTTTCTTTGTTGCTCGTGTGACTTGTTTTGATCTCATGATTTTGAGTAATCCTCCAGCACATCAATTGCCCTTGGCCAGTCTAAGATCTATTTCTGCTTCTTCCTCACATTTATCATTTATTAGGACACCTAGATACATATAGTTCTTGGTTTCCTTTATTTGTATTATTTTATCGTTCTGTAGCTCTAGCCGTAATGTCTCAGGCTCTTCCGTTACTGTTTTATTTGTTAGTTTCATGTACTGGCTTTTTGCTTCATTTATCTCCAACCCCACTTCTTGTGCTGCTGTCACTAGATCTTTTGCTATTTTCATCAGTTCTTTTTTTCTCCTTGATAATAAAACCACGTCATCTGCATATGCCAAACATTGGTGGCTTTTGTTCAGTAATGTACTCCGACGGTTGATTTTGCTTTTCCTTATAACATCTTCTAATGCTATGTTGAATAGCATGGTAGATAGGGGGTCTCCTTGCCTCAGTCCTTGGGTTGTATCAAATTCTTCTGATTCTTCCCCTTCTACTCTTACTACATTTCTTGTCTGCTTGAGTGTCATTTCCACCAGTTTGCATAACTTCTCTGGAATTTTGTATTTTCTTAAGACTCTCAATAGCTTAGTCCTGTTTATCGTGTCATAGGCTGCCTTAAAGTCGATATACAGCATATATGTAGGAATCTCGTATTCGTAACAGTGTGTTAATACTTTTTTTAGTAAGAAAATTTGGTCTGTTGTTCCTCTAGCCTTACGAAATCCACACTGGTACTCGCCTGTTTCTTTTCTGTATAAGTTTCTAATCGTCTTTTTATTAATGTGGCTAGTACTTTGTACATGCAATCAAGTAGTGCTATTCCTCTGTAATTGTTGCAATGTGAAATGTCACCTTTCTTGTATATCGGTAGAATTACTGCTTTTTTCCACCCTTCTGGCATATGTTCAGTCCACCAAAGCTCTTGTATTAACTTAGTAATTTCTCTTTTTAATACAATACCTCCGTATTTCAAGTTTTCTGCTGTAATACTATTGGATCCTGGGGCTTTATTATTTTTCATATTGTGGATAATTTCTTCTATTTCTACTAGTGTAGGTTCTTCATCTTCGGAACGGTTTTCTTCTCTCAATGGAACGTCTTCTCTTTCTCCTGTTTCTAGTTCTGCATTTACTTTTAATAGCTCTTCAAAATGGCTTTTCCATATTCTTATTATTTCAGTTTTTGCTCCTAGCAGTTTACCGTTTCCATCTTTGATGTATGGTGTTTTTGGCCTATGTCCTTCATTTATTTCTTTCACATCCTTGTAGAAATTTCTAATTTCTTGTCTCCAGTATTTTTCTTCCATTATTTTTATTCTGTTTTCATCGTGTTCTCTTTTCTTAGTTCTGCAAATCTTTTTTGCAATTTTCGTCTGTTCAATGTATTCCCGTTTGTACTGTTCTTTCCCGGTCTGTAGATATTTTTCCCTTAAACTTCTTTTCTTACTTATTTCTTCCATACATTCGTCGTCAAGCCAGATCTTCCTTTTGGTAGCCTTTATGGCGTTTAAGCTTTCGTCTGACGCTTTCAAAATTGCTGTTTCCATCCGTGATAATTTCTTTTCTACACCCTGTTCTAATTCTGTTTCCCTAGTTTGTTCTAAGTATTTCACGATTTTAGATCTGTATTTACCGGCTACTTGAGGATGTTGCAATTCTTCCATGTAATATTTCACCGTTCTTTTGTTTTTTCTAATTTTTCTTTTATCTGTTTCTGTTAGTTTAAATTTAGCCATTACTAGAAAATGGTCAGAGTCTATATCGGCACCCCTATATGATTTTACATGTTTTATTGATTTGGCATCTTTTTCCCCTATTAGCACGTGATCAATTTGGTTTAATTCGTTAGTGCCTGGAATTATCCAAGTTCCTTTGTGTATATTCTTCCTTTTAAAATGTGTACTCATAATCTTCATTTGCTTTTCTATAGCCATATTGATTAATCTAAAACCATTATCGTTACTAGTATTATGTTTGCTTTCGCCGCCCGTTCTAGTTCTAAATATGTTTTCATTTCCAACTTTTGCATTTGCATCTCCCATTATTATTTTTACATTGCCGTTTGGTATTCTGTCAATAATTTCTTCCAGTTGTTCATAGAATGCATCTTTATCTTCAACAGTTTTCTCTTCTGTAGGTGCATGAAAGTTGACGATTGTTATGTTTTTGTCATTTCCAGTAAACTGTAGTTTGCATATCCTGTCTGAGATCGCTTGGAAGTGTGTGATTTGTCCTTTCATATTTTTACTGACTACAAAGCCTGTACCAATTCGTCTTTTTTCATTTCCACCTGTAAATAGGACATATTCCTCCATTTCTTTTATATTATTATTTTTTAAATGTGTCTCCTGCAGCGCTAGAATTTATATATTGTATCTTTTTGCTTCCTTTACTAAATTTGTTATGTCCCCCTCTCCGTATATTCCTCGCACGTTCCATGTTCCTATATTCATAACTTTATTTTCTTTTTTAATTATTTCTTTTCTGCGGTTCTTTTCTTTACCTCTTTTCTTGTAATCCTGTACCTTGTTCATTGTTTGAGTCGATGCCGGAATCGTATTGTCACGTGTGTCTACTTGTTCATCATTCCATTTCCATACTATACCATTTACTATTAATTTCTTGTAACCTACTTTTGTGTGTTTGCCCTTATCTTTTTCTTCCTTAGCCTTTCCTCTGATTATTTTTTGTACTTCCTGTTCCTTCTTGGTAAGATCAATGAAAATTTTTTCCCGGAGATGTCTCAGTCTGCTTTTATTTTTCAAGATGTCAATTTTATCTGTTATGTTTTCCATTTCAAATAAGTACATCTTTTCCCCTATTTTCTGAGCGCTTCTTATTTTAACGTCCACTTGTATTTCTTTTGCTATGAATGTTTCTATTTTTTGCTTTAGAGAAATATCTTCATTTGTATTCACTTCTATTCTTTTTAGTAACTCTTTCTAAGTGTTCTACTTTTTCATTTAATGCTTTAATTTCCTCCTTCATTTTCAGATTTTCGTGTTTTATCTCTAACAGCTGCTTATTTGTTTTTCCATTTTCTTTTCTCAATTGTTTTATCTCTTCCATCATATCATCATTCTTCAACATCAGTTGTTTCCGTATCCACTCTCCTTTTATCCTCTTTCTGTTTCTTGCGTCTTCCGAAACTTTCATCTGCTTCTTTTCTTTTTCTCTTATACTCCTCTTCAGTGTCCGACCCGTTTTCTTGATACATTTTCTTTATCTTCTCAAACGTCCACGAAATCCGTGTCTCTTTTGTAGTTTGTTTACCAAGGGTCTACAACAATTCGACCCCTAGCCCACTCAGAGCTAACTGATTTCGTTTCTGTATTAAATTATTGTTTGAAATGTACTTTTTGATTATTTAAAGCCGACCCTGTGTCTTTTCCAAATTTCTATCGCTTATATTTGTAGCAGTTCTTTCCTGTTGTAGTATGAATGGTAAAAATTCGTCTTCGATTTAATGTTTTTTATCAGGTGTTACTAATTATCCAAATATCTATTTTTTGTTATTGTTGAATGTTTAATTTAATTGTAACTAGCACCCTTTTTACATTGCTCTAAACTTAGCCCTCATAATATAACATTATTTAGGATAATAGACTTTGTAAATATATATGACTGAAACTGCTTTATACTTATAAATAAATTCTATATGATGGTTAGGTACTTTTTCCCATATAAACAACTATATAAATACGTTAATCTTACTTTGTTTTTGTCGCCTTCATTTGTACAATCACTCTACCAGTTGTTTATCACTTTTCTAACACACAGATGGTTATTTAAACTCGCAATCTCCCAAATTTTGAGTTTAATTGCGGAGTAATTATTTATCATCTGAACAGGTAGGTATTTAGAATCAATATTGATGGTTCAATATTTTTCATTAAATTGGCAATTTGTAATTTCTCATAAAGATAATTGTTTTAATTAGATTTTAAAGCTATTTCTGATTCTGTAGCTGATATTTGTTCAATATTATTCGTAAACTTTGGTGGTATCTCTATTTAAAAATTCTATTTCACAATTTGTAAAATTAGTATCTAAAAGGTTGTCAAATCGTGATGCAAAGTGTGTTTAGGTAGAAATTTTTCGGAAATCATGTAAGAAAAGAAAATATGAAGGTCCGCCAGCTGAAAAAGTTGTGCTGTTTGCAGGAAAAATCATAAACTGCAAAAAAACGCAAAAATCGCTCATTTTTTCCGATATTTCTTAATATAACTCTTTAAATATGCAAGATAGAGAAAAAAAGTATACATACGAATTTGTTCTTTATGAAATTCTATACAAGATAGATTTATTTTGAAATCGATATATTCAATTTTTACGTTGATAAATGACGACAAATGCAAAAAAGTAGCTAAAAAACGAGGTTATTTTAAAGCATTTGTTTCGCAGATAACAAATCATCCAATCACGCTATAAATTGGGATAAAAGAGCCTTATTATAGTATAAAACAATATGCCAAAGGCCGATTAAATTGGCCTGATAGTTTTTACATGAATTAATTCTTAATTAATTTCCGCGAAAAAATTAACGTCATTTTTGCGCCGATTTTTTAACAACTACTTAGACCTCTAAACTATAATACACAATAGTTATAATAAACAATTTTTTGGTTTTTATCATTTTTTTATGTGATTTTGAAAAGTTGAAATCGACGCTTCAAATCGAGCGCGGCGCAAAAAGTTGCTGTATCTCGGCTTCTATTGGGCCGATTTTGATGATTTTTTTAAATCGATGTAGCAAAATGAAAGAAACTCATTTTTCAGAATGGCGTCTACCAATTATAACAATTTAAGCATCTACTGTAACTACTTATAATTTGGCATTTGCCTATGCTATGCCTATGCTAGGATTGTGTTGTTCATTGCAAATTCGAATAGTTAAAATAAAATAAAATAATATATTTATGTAAAAAAGTAGAATACAATAATGTAACAAAAAAGCTAAATCTCATTATTTATTGTTTGTAGATCTTACAATGAAATAAAATATACCATTAATATACATAATAATTAATTGTACTACCTGTAATTTTGATTACTAATTATTTCAACTATACGAACACAATCCTAGCATGGACATAATTATAATCAATGATTATTATCAACATAAAAAAATGCCAAATTATAAGTAGTTACTGTAGATGCTTAAATTGTCATAATTGGTAGACGCCATTCTCAAAAATGAGTTTCCTTCATTTTGCTACATCGATTTAAAAAAAAATGATCAAAATCGGTCCAATAGAAGCCGAGATACAGCAACTTTTTGCGCCGCGCTCGATGTGAAGCGTCGATTTGAAGTTTCGCACTCTATCCCCACTCCCTTCAGATTTGATGCGCCGAACGCTATTGCTACCACCGTCCATAAATTCCATTTGGAATCTCCTACTTCAAGCACAAGGGCGATGTTATATCTCAAAGCACATACAAAAACTTCTCGGAAAAATCTATTTGCTAGCATTTTTTTTTATTTTTACAACATTAATAGTTATACCGCAAACACTCTCGACCTTTGACGTTTATTATCTCAGCACCTATTCGGCCAAATTAAGCGCATTTTTTTTAAAAGGAGCGTCTTTCCGAGAAGTTTTTTTAGGTACTTCGGTATCCAAATTCACTTCAAAAATTAATTATTTATAAGACGAAATTTTTCTACTTTTCAAAATCGCGTAAAAGAATTATAAAAACTCAGAAATTGTTCATTTTAACTATTGTGTATTATAGTTTAGAGGTCTAAGTCACAGATAACCCACAGATAGATGAGACACTGATTGTGGCGCCATCTAAAGAGCCTGTCGAGTAAACAACTGAGTGATGTTGGAAAGATTTCTGTAATTTTAGGTTTTGGCGGTATATTCAAATATACTGTATTTTAATTATTTTATTCCAAAATAGGCATTCATAGTCCATCATTTGACATTTCATTCAATTTAACTCCATTAACTCAATAATGATTAGATGTTGAGAGTTAAATTAAATGAAATATCAAAGGATGGACCATAAATGGTTATTTTGGTATAAAAATACACAACAAATAATTTCTTTCACAAAGTACTTTTCGTAACAAACATAATGAGAACAAATAAATTATAGTGTAAAAACCATGCAATAATTGAAAAATATTTTGAGTAACATACATTCTAGATTGGAGTATCATTACATTTTCAAATGATGTTAAATCAAGATAAAAGTAGAAAATTATGTATGATAAGTTTATATTAATTTATTATTACACTCGTATAAACACACAGAGCTGGACAAACTGCAGGAGTATAACTGCTACTTACCTAATCAAAAAAAGTGTTAGCAGTAAGTTGTTAACTACTATTCTTGGCAACTTTCTGTGAAAGAAAACATTTGAGTATAATTACTGTGAATATTAGAACAAAAGTAATTAAAATATTTTTATAGGAAAAGTTGTTAAATACTGCCCAGCTCTGTAAATACAAGGTCCCAAGTAATTACATATAAGAGTGGTAACCAGCACTTGTGACTGTACAACATTTAAAATAATATATCTAGCATTTCATTTCCACTTAAAACCCATCTTTATTTCTTTACTGGGAGTATTAAATATGTTTATAACACAAGCTTAAACCTAGTATATTGCATATTTGTATATTTCTACATTTAAAAGCATTCCGTTTGTATGAAACCATTGCAGAAGGCAGTTTAAGTTACTCTGCATCTCCTGGCAGTCTATGATTGTTAAAATGTTTCTTAAGGGCTCTTAAAAATCCCACCGTCTCATGGAGTCCTTTCTCGTTTCTGGTTGAGGCTCTACAAGTAAACACACAAAATAACAACAATAAATAAGTGAAGACACAAATATGTTTGAAAATTTATGTCAACAAAAGAAAACAAAATGCGCTTACTATCGAAATAATAAGTGTACACATGTTTTTGTACTAAGCCAAAAAAATATCAAAAAATGTTTGAATGTATACATTTGTTTGGTTTTTTTGATTCCCTTTTTTGAAGCTTTCGATTTTTTTAGGAATTCTTGATTTTTAACAATTTTTTTATTTTTTGTCTTTATTGGATATTTTGGATTTTTGGTTACCGCTAGACCAAATACTTAGACGTAATGCCTCAACAAAAGTCAATGCTCACTTTCATTCCCCATAAATTGTCACACCATGGGCTATATATGAAAATCGGCAAGGGATCAATACCTTCCATCCCATAGCTGGTAGAGGAAATATAGCTATAACATAAAATAAAACCCAGATTATTATTTTTTCAATGGATACATTTTAAAATGGAATTGTCTGAGTATGGTGTACACACTAGATATAAATTGAGTGAATGAAAAGACGAGTACTGAGTATGTCATTTGATTAAAATTCCAGCTAAGCGCTTTCAGCCATTAGGTCATTCTCAAAGCTGTCGACAAGAGAAAAACATACAACAGGTACAATGTACACACAATGAAATAAAATGTTTGATGTTACATGATTATTTTAGTAAAATTTGTTAAAATTACCCCATAAAGAGGGTGTGCACACATATCATTTAGTTGGTAATCAAATTAGACGTTTCGTTATGTGAATTACAATTGTACACACTCTTTATAGAGTAATTTTAACAAATTGTAGTTCAATAATGATGTAACATCAAACATTTTATTTCATTGTATGTAGCAGTTACAGGGTTTGATGTTTTTTGACACTTTCTGTATATTTTTTTCTTGACGAGAGCTTTCAGAATGGTCTAATGGATGAAAGCGCTTACCTGGAATTTTAATAGAATTACACACTCAGTACTTGTCTTTTCGTTCACTCAATTTACATTTTGAAATGTCCAAAATTATAGCATGCTATATTGAATATAATAAAACTTACCATCAATTTTTGTTAATTTCCACTCATATGGGAAGGCAAATCAAACTGTCTTAATAACCTCTCTTCGTCTTTCTCAAATCTAAAGAAACACTGTTTTTGAAAATGAAAGGATCATATCCTCCATCGTTTCTTCGTCGACAAATTTAATGATTTATTACCACTGCTTTTCAGCCATATTAATTTTATCTTCCTGGGTTGGAGGAACAAAACTGTAAAAAGAAACATTTACTTTATTAATGCAGCAATTTTCAGTTTAGCTAATGTAAAGAACAACCATGATCTCTAAAGTTGTCGATTAAATTAGTAAAAATTCTCTGTGTTTTATAAAAATGAAGATAATGGTTGTTAATTGTGAAAGAAAAAATGCTCAAATTTTTTTAATAAAACTTACCGAGTACACCACTTATTACTCCTTCAGAATACACTTTGACATTGTCTTTTCAATTAATAACAATAAAGCAACGAAACAACAGATAAATATCACACTATAGCAATTAAAAACTACACCAAAATACCGTAACCTTAAAATAACCTCTACACTTGAACTAAGAAATGATAACAGTATAACATATAACATGTGGGGATGGGGACGAGCAATATGATATCGCGCATACGCAGTTATAAAAATCAATAAAATTTGATTACTAACGACGTTACAGTTTTCGTTAATTTTTTGGAATTATCTACCGATTTTAGTTACTCGATGGGCTCTATAGATGGTACGGTCTGCAGTGTCCCTAGCCTGGTCTAAATAGTTGTAAAAAAATCGGCGCCTATTACAACTCAAAAATGTAAGCCTGGCATGAACGCAAGAATTATGTTAATTTTTTCGCGGAAATTAATTAATAATTAATTCATGTAAAAACTGTCAGGCGAATTTAATCGGCCTTTGGCATATTGTTTTATACTATTATAAGGTTCTTAAATCCCAATTTATAGCGTGATTGGATGATTTTCTATCTGCGAAACAAATGCTTTAGAATAACCTCGTTTTTTAGCCACTTTTCTTGCATTAACCGCCATTTCTCAACGAAAAAATTGAATATATCGATTTTAAACCAATTCTATCATGTAGAGAATTTCATAAAGAACAAATTCGTAAGTATACTTTTTTCTCTATATTGCATATTTAATGAGTTATATTAAGAAATATCGGAAAAAATGAGCGATTTTTGCGTTTTTTTTGCAGTTTATGATTTTCCTGCAAATAGCACCACTTTTCCAGCTGGCGGATCTTGATCTCTTCTTTTCTTACATGATTCCCGAGCAATTCCAACCAATATCTAATCTACGTCACGACACAGCCATATTTCAAAGGTTTGGGGTCTAATTCTCTTGGACTAGTTGGTATGTAAGTACTTACAGTTTCATGATGTTTAGAGTATTGAATTCAGGCGGGTTGCTAGTCCTTTTTGAATGAATGTCAATATTTAGTTTAAAAGTTATTGGATATTAATAACATTTTCACAATGTTTGAGCACGAATTATTAATAGAGTTACTACCTCTTTCAATTAACCCTGCAGTGCACACGTGAAAAAAAAATTCACCAATGCACACGTCGGGCCTAATAGGCCCAAGTATCAGAAAGTCCTAAAAATACGTCAGGGGCACATTGAAATTCAAATTTAAAGACTGGAAAGTATTGATACAGAACTTTTATTGAAAATCAAAATAGAAAAAAAATATTACGCCAAACAAATAACAATTATTGTAAGGTAAAATGTTATGACTAGCAACTAAAGTCTCATTCACTTTCTTGTTCCTCTTCCATCATATTGCTGGCGCACTGTGGACAAAAAGTGTGTGCGTGCTCTAAGCAAACACACTCACTGCATTTTTTCACAAAAATATCGACTTTTCCTTCTGTTGCTGCAAAAACTACAATCTTTTCTTGTGACCCACTCTTCAGTAGGCATGACGTGTTCAGCAGGTAATCCAGCGAACTTTCTTGCATCCAACCTTGTTTTTGTTGGCAAACGGTTATTCTTGGCCCGGTCCTCCGAATGATCTTTCACTAGTTCCATTCCTAAATTTTTCAGAAATGATCTCCTAGTTTCAATTTTATCTTTTTGCGAATCGTATATTATGGCTGCATTCATTCCAGCAATATTCAGTATTCCATAGAATATTACCATTGTCCATCTTCTGGTGTTTCTTGCTACATTGTATGCACCACACATCTGATCTGCTGTGTCCACACCTCCTTTAGTGATATTATAAAAGGTAATTATTTCAGGTTTTTTTTTTCTAGTTTGTACATTTATCAATAGCATCATCATGATGCATTGTGGATCCCAGAATCACACATGTCTTCGTTGAAGCCAAAAAGACTGGAATATATTTCTCGATTTTTTGCAGTAAATTCTGAAGGAATTCCTTTTGCATATCTTCTGAAAGTACCGACAATAGTAAGGCGATACTGCATGAGCATTCTTTTCATTACTTCTATGCTACTGAACCAATTGTCTATTGTAAGATTCCTTCCACTGTTGTGAATTGGCTCGCACATTATTTCTACTTCATCAGACTTTTTGTTGCTGATTTTATAGGGCCCATCTGGCTGAGTACCAGCATAAATCTCTAGATTGGCTACATAGGCTGTTCTGGAATCCGTCAACGCGAATATTTTCAAACCGTATCTCGCTGGCTTCTTGGGAATGTACATTCGGAACCGGCATCTCCTTCTAAAAGTCCAGAGCATTCCATCTAGCGTTGCATATTCACCAATACAGTATGATGACTGACAGTTTCTAACAAAACTTTCAAAGAAACTTCTTACTAGTGCAATATTGTCCAATTGAAGCCTTTCTTCTCTTGATGTGACATCATCCAACCTTATACACTTGAGTAAAAAGCGAAATCTATTTATTTCCATTGTAGCTGGAAAAATAGGATTTTCCAAACCATCTGTTGCCCAAAATTCGCTGAGATTTATTCGGTTTCCATGTTTCACACCAGCTATATACAGTAAACCAATTAAAGCTTTTACTTCTTTTAAAGTTGTCTCTTTCTTTCTATAATCAAAATCTGCATCAGGAGTTGATTTTCTGATAAAAATATTAGTGTTGGCCACTATATCACTCAACATTCGGTCATCTACCAACTTAGACCAACTTTCTAAAGGCGATTGAACATCTTTAGCGTACTGTTTGACACCAGGTAAATGTGTGTACAAATTGTGTTGTCTAGTACGCACATTTCTTGGTTGACATCGTTTGCTCCATTTGGTACCATCCCTTGCTATAAAATGTGTTTTTGGTCGACGAGAAACTCCTTGTTCATCCTCATGGTTATCTGAAACCATTTCATCATGATCTGAAAATCTCTCAACTTCCTGAAGTTCTTGTTCTCAATCAGAGTTATGATCACTTGATAAAACAGTCATCAGCATCTTCGTCAAAGTTTTCGTCAACTGATGAGACGTCTTCAAATAGTTTTTGAAGTCTAGCAACTTCTTTTTCATATTCGCCCATCTTAAATTCCTTCTGTAAATGACTAATATAACTAATATAAACGTCGCATGCTGAATACATCATATAAAAATATCTCACCTTTTTTCGACTTTTTTGTATACTTTGAGTTGATAATAAATTACTGTAGCGTAATAATACTAACAAAAATCCAAGAAATAAACGCACAAACACATTTCTCAACTGACATGAAATTATAACCTCACTTAACACGTGGGGCCTATTAGGCCCATTACGCCCTCTACTCTCGGGTTATTCAACTTATAAACGTTTTTTGTGGATGAGTGAATTAGTTTTATTATTACAGAAAGCTACACAGGATTTCATGTAATTCGATGAAGAGTTTTCTGTTTTATCTTCACTTAAATTTTCACTTGGGCCTCTCAGGCTCACGTGTGCAATCCAGGGTTAATCTGAATGATACAAATTATTTGCAGTTTCTACCAGTGTACTTGAAACATGCAAAACTGTGTTTCTTATATTAATGACATTGTTTGTTTATGTATGATACACAGAAGTTTGGAGGGGAGCAAATCACTGCAAATTTTTTAAAGGGCATTCATTTCGTTATTTTTCTTTTATCTATTACAAAAAAAGCCACGTGTTTAGAGAGATATTGGACGAAATAAATTTCCATTTCGTAACAGGAATGATTATAAAAAAATGTTTGTGTCCACATTTATACTAAGATGGCAAACCCGATTCTGCACGTTTGTTTTTTGTAAAACCCTCAGTATATAGCGTGAATCGTTTTCACAAAGCAAACAGGTATTTTACATAAATGCACATCAACATCAGACATTTTTACTTTCAGGAAAAAAGCTTTTATCATGATTTATAAAAAGGCTTCCGCATTGCCAGTTAATTTCACGGTATTAAAGAGAACTCGAAACGCTCTGGGGTTCCCCGAATTGCCTAAAGCTTCCTGAATTCTCCCGAAGTCGTGTTCTAGTTCCCAGCCCACTGTGGTCACGACGTGACCTTTTCATTTACAAGCCTGATTGTTCTCTCTCGCATCACCGTGTAAATGTTTGTATGCCTTTATCTTTTGGAGAACTATACATACGTCATGAATTGTTTTAATTAGGAATATTTTTGCAAAATTAATATTGAAAGGCGGAGTTGCATTTTGAAAGATCTATTTAAATAGTGTGTTTTATAAAAGCATCGTGGTATCAACTAAATAAGCTTTATATCAAAAAACTGTTTTAAGCACTCATATTTAAATATTTTTCAATTTTTTTACATTAAGATATTTTTTTTTAATTTTTTGAAATTATTATAATATTGAGTTACAATTTAAGGGTGGCCATAAACAAACTTGCCGGTAAGAATAGGTCCGTACTTAAGAATGTATCAAACTGCAAATCCGGAAGACGTAATTTCATTATTAAAGTAATAAAAATAAAATGATATGGTCCTTTTACCTGATTCAAAATGAAAGGGTTAATCCTATAAAACAAGTTATGTTTTAGATTCAAAATGTCTTTATTTACAATACTTTAACAGTGGTAATTTACATGAGTTAGAAGAAAATATATACATAGTGGCCCGGTGTTCTGGCAGTTTCCTCCAACCTAGTGTTGGTATGAAGCGATATATGGTTCCCTGCTTCACGCATTATCCATTTGTTATTATTGATATGATTAACTTAGTCTCGTATATATAAATATGGCGCCTTAGAATTTTCGACTGGTATGTTCTTGAAAAATTACTGAAAAACAGGGTTTCAAAATCGAACATTGTGTTAATTTATGAGAGAAAGCAACATGGCAGATACTGAATATATCATATCTCCTAAATTTTATTTTCTTCCTCTTTTTTTGGGAGTGCGCAGCTACTTGGGCTTCGTCATCCGATACGTCCGATGGTGAACCGTATTTGTTTTCGGTCGTCGTGGTTAATTTCTTGTGGTTTGTTTAATGAGCGTGGTACATGTAGTGTATGTTTTTGGCTTCATGAAGTCCTGTGGTGTGATTTCAGCCACTTCCATTTGGATGCTTTGTGGAATGGAAGTAATGACATTTAGACCTTTTTTGGTGTTTTTAGACATCTCTAACTTTCTGGCTGTAATCGACTTTGAGTTTTTATGTCAGTTCTCATATGTGTCATATTGCAATGTAAAATTGTCTACAAGTAGATTGGTAGAAGTGCCTTTTTCCAGGTCGACTTCCTGTGCCCATGAGTTCAGGAGTTTTGTGTACTTGTGCCTGTATTATTTTGATTTTATCGGTATTAGTTGTTTTTGTAACTTCGTAGACACATCAGAGTTATAATTGCTTGATTGATACTCTATGGTATCTTCCTCCTTATGTCTGTTTCTATACAGTTTTTTTCGAGTTTTTCTAGACACTTTTTATTTGTCAGTATGGTGTGTTCTAGACACTTGTTTTCTAACATTATTGTACTCTTTTCTTGTACTTCATTGGATTTTGGTGTATTTAGATTTACATTTTCTAGACACTTATCAATATCCACCAGTTCTAGACACTTTTCATTTATTTTTATAGTGTCTCGTTTGATTCACGTCGTAAGATTTCGGGGTCTTCGTCCATGTAGACCAATGTGAAGTGATTTGAATTTTCAGATTTTGGCTCTAAAATTTTGCCTCTTACCCTTTTAAGCTCTTCGGTGAATTTGGTATGTGTGTCTCCACTTGCGGCTGTGGTGCGTGGTTCGTTGTCAACATTTGGAGATTTTGAAATTTGTGGAAATTTTCCTTCACTCTTTTCGATACAGAATTTATTTAAATGGAATCTTATTTGGTTCTTATAAAAATATTTGATTTAAACATACCTTTTTTTATGATTGTCTTTTTGGGGGACGTTTTAACATTCACTGGGTATTTTTGATTGTTTTTAACACTAATGTTTTTATCACTGTTTAAATTTCAGTTGTGAAAATTCCGGATTTTGCGGGTGAACTCCGTAGTGTAGGGAGTGCCCGCGTAATTGGGGGTGCGGGTAAGGATGAGAAATTTATGAGTCTGACTCTAATAATTCTTTACAAAACACTGTAACTTTATCGAAACCAAAAAAATTATTTAATCGCTTTATTCCCAATATGAAATTCTAAATATTTTGCCGTTGAGCTCAATAGATAGCAAAGGAAAATGGCAAATTATGTTCTAAAACCTGTTTATATTACCATACTAGTTAGTTTTAAGCTTAGCAATTATTCTTACTTAGTGTGAAATACAGTGTGTGTGAATCGTGGAAAATATGAGCAAGCCCAATGTATCTCAGGAGATCACGTAGATAAGCAGGAAATACTTTTATGTGCAATCTAAGAAAGTAATAAATAATGTTTATTCAATTCTCATTGAACGTGGGGTTAGCAAGCAAGCAGCGTTAGAAGAAACGGCCGCAAATATTTCGACATCAACTCTATGGAAAATTGGGAATATTCCCATTTTAGCGAGGAAAAAAAGAATCGATACTGGCAACTGAAACGCCTGAGAAGGATAAACTGATAGAAAAGAAAAAATCAAAAGAATCAACTAAAAATTTAAACGAAATATAGATGAGTTACAGAAGGGGGGGATGTTAAAAATAAAACCATGGATTTACGTTATTATTGAAACTGCCCTATACATTATACTTTTGAATTGAAATGAAACTGTATAGGCACCAAAATTATAAAAGTGATTACAATTGGAAATTGAATGAAATCGCAGCGATTCAGTGTGGGTCGTATTGTCGAAATTGTTAGATGTGAGAAATCGTATTACCTATGTCAATGTCAGTTATAATTTTTTAATTGTATAGTCAAGTAGAATCGTGTAATAAAGTTGTTATGTTTGATAGTATAGACATTCTGTCAGTTATTGTAGACTATCTTGCGACACTCTCAAATTGGTGATCTCGCATCAGTTACCTGGGACTCGTCAGTAGTTTGGCCATAGTCTGTTCAATCAGTTAGCGCAAAGAATTTAAGTAGTAAAACACTCCAGGTGGTTAGTTGGTGTGATTTTCAGTATTTATTGATCCCGACTTTTGCCAAAGAGGGATGCTCTGAAGAGAGCTCGATGACCAATCATGTATGGTATCAATAAGAAAGTGGCGCAACTTAAGAGGCTCCATAATGAAAAACCAATGCCGAAGTAGCGAATGACTGTCTTACTCGGAATGATACTCAAGGAGCAAGTTACCCTTTCTGAGCTGCACCAGAAGATCTTGGATGAGCTAGTCGAATATAAGGCTACTGAAGCACTAAAGAACGGCGCAATTTACGAGATCGATGAAAACTTTGAATGTATCGGACGAAAATTGAGAAAGCTTAAGAAGATGTGGGTGTCCCGACATCCCAAGCAAACATAGGGCGAGGATATGAAGGGAGTGAAACCAAAGGATACCTATCGCTACTCGAAGATTGAAACTAAGAAATACAGAGATGAACTGAAGGACTGGTTGTGATTCTGGGCCCAATTCAAGAACATTCACGAGGTGACAGATCTACACGCTAAGGACAAGTTCCAGTTTCTGCTACAGTCATTAAGACCAGACTCGAAAGAATACGATGTTGTCAGTGGCTATCCACAGAGCGATGAAAATTACCCCCTAGCAGTGATAGCATCGAAGAAAAGATTTGGAAATGAAGACCCACTCCTGCAAGTCTGCATCGGAGAATTACTGAAACTGAACGCAAGTGAAAAGATCCTATTGCACCTGAAGCTGGAATCACATTTAAGGTCGCTGAAGACGCATAAGCTGGAGAAAATAGATCCCGCTACACGACTATTCCCTCTGGTAGAATCGAGTCTCCTTGAAAAAATACTTCTTATCTGGAAACGTCATCCTGTGACAACCTGTTATGGGAGCAAAGACAATCCACCAAGAAATCGCCTTGATCTGATGGAATTTTTAGAGTCCGAAGTTAGCATACAACAGAAAATGGCTTTAACTCGAGATCGATTTGAAGCAACAGTACCTCGTCAAACTGAACATGTTCATCAAAGAAAAGCGAATACCTCTCAGAGTACCCCAACTTTCGCAGCCTGCTATTTTGGAAATAGTAATAATAGTCACCAGTTCTGTCTATTTTGTAAGAAAAATGATGAAACCAAAGACCGCGGAACTATTCAGAAGTGGACGATTGAGAAGAAGAGGGACGTCCAGAAGCAGAAGCATGTTTGCTTCAAATGCTTTAAGACAGGTCGTTCAGCTAGTTCCTGCCACGGAAAAATGAAGTCACCTTTTGCAATGGAAGTCCTTTCTTGGTTATGTATCCCAATGCAAATGAAGAAAAATCCAGAAGACGAAAAGACGACGAACAGATGAAGCCCCCAGAAAACATACCAGGAATGGTCAGTCAGACAGTTGCTATCCAAACAGTTTTGGTCGTTGCCAGGAATGGGAACAAAAATAATATTGTAAGAGCCTTCTTGGATAATGGATGTCAAACATACCAAATTCTACAAGCGACCGCTTAGGAGCTAGAGCACGAAGTAAACGAAATCGTAGATTTGTCTCACTCAATATTTGGAGAACAACAGACCATCGTCATGAAACATAATAAGTTTAATGTGGTACTCGAGAAGGTGGGAGGAAGATATTCTTGTATCATCGGAGTTTGAGATCAAGATCGGATCATCAATCCCATCCCCAGATTTGCAATCATTTGCAGAAAATGTGTCAAAAAATTCATTACAGAATTCTTCAACTTTGTAACATTGAAGGTAACATTTCGTTTGGCCACATATTCTTTAAGTGCCGCCCAAACACTTTCGATTGGATTTAAGTCCGGGTGATAAGGGAGTAGCCTTAAAACTTGCAATCCATGTCGAATAAACAATTAATCAATTTTGTTTTATATTGCGGTTTGTACATTTTTGCAACGTTATAAAGATCCGGTTTTAACATTTATTAATTGTAATATATGTTTTTTTCAGAAAGCCAGTTTTTTAATAGCTGTTTAGTCCAAGCAGTCGTAGGTAATTTTTCATTTAGAACATTGTAATATGGGGCGTTATCAATTACCACAACATCGTTTTTGGTAGGTTTGGAATAAGTTTTTCTTGTACCCGCTTCTCATAATTTTCGTACGCCATTTCATTATGATAATCTCCTGTTTTTGACTGGGAGTTCCACATAATACCAGTATTAGGTACAACACCATTTTCACTTCCTGCATGCACAATGATGAGTCTATTACCTTTTGAAATGGGTTTTCCTAATCCTTCGTTACTCTTGTCGCTACATTCTTTAAGGTGCGTGTGACATGAGTGAATGTATGTTTCATCCATATGAATGATAGATTTGCTCTGTTCTCTGCACTTTTTTATGTTTCTTAAATGTAGTAGGCGTAAATGTCTGATTTCGTGACGTTCCATTAACAAACTTCTGTTATTTTTCATGTTGGTCCAATGAAAACCCAAAGAATGTATTTGGTTCCGCAAAGATTCGCGACTTCCTGCGAAGCCATAACTATCTGCAAAGGTTTGGTGTACATTTCTTAACGTGGGTACTTTTTTCTCGGATATGTGATAATTTAAAATGCACCTTCTAAGCACAGTTCTGACGAATTGATCCATACGGATACTGGACGTTCTTTGTTTTTTAATTAGCATTTTTAATCAGTGTCAGCATTACTTCCTGCAAGATCTTCTTTTTCATACGGGAAAGCGTTCTTTAGCTAACTTTCTGATGATTTCTAAGTGACTTTTTTTCGTAATAGCCTCACATTTTCGAACTGCTTTCTGTTACCAGATATACCAGATACATATTTTGGTACTTTAAATGATATAGCTAGGGTATACACAGATCCTGTTCCAGGCACTACAAAACGACAGTCTAAATTGTACAAATTTAGAATTAACTTTAGTTGGGTTAATATTCACTAATAAAAGTGTTTGATTATTTTCGTCTTATATTGGTTATAATATTTTATGTCTCCCTTTTAGATACTGAATAAAAGAAATTTACACTTGAAAAAATACATTTTTTTCATATTTTTGTGGCTATTCTCTTTTTTGTCAATAATTTAGAAAGCAAGGAGATTATCAAATCAAAAATAAAATGAAAATGGATGTATAAAAAAATAGAGGTAAAAATGTTAATTTACCTAAGTACCCTACTTTTGTTTATAAAACCACAACGTAATTCAAGCAATGTTTTTATATACCCGATATTGCTGTTTAATCTGAATGATATTGATTAAAACATTCGAGACGAGCATCGCCTGCAGGTACGATCGACAAAAGGAAATAAAGCGAGCCTAGTGAATATTTACGACGGCTCTCGATCTGATAGTATCAAAAAAGGTGTCACACTCTCGGGTAGGTCGTCTTATTTAACATTTTATGGGATACAGTACAATAAAGGTGTTTAAAATTAGTTTTCTAGATAAAGTTTCTGTTAGTTCACAGTTACTAATAGCTTTAGGTTGTTAGCTGTAGAGATACCTACCTGTTCAATTGATTTGTCCCAAGTAAGTGGATATTAATCAACTAGTTTCGAGGGTTTCTGTAAATTGGTCAGGACGAGGTGATAAATTTTTTTTCTCAGTTTTTGGGTATTGTTTATCGGTGTGATATCCGGTAAATAAATGGCAATGGACAAATATAAATAGAGAAATTGAGAGGAAATGAAAAGTTTTTATTGGAGGCACAAATTTGTCCAAGATGTATATACAAGAAAAGTATGAAAGTAGTTGCGTAAAAATGTGTTAACATTTGAGAATATAATTTATACCGTCGATAAAATTGACCTTCACCCTGACGTAATTGTAAACATGGGTGAATACAAACTTTATACATTCTATGCTTTTCTACTGACAGTAGAAACATGCAACACATACACTTGTCTTTCAAGTAGTCATATGTTCTTTTGGATGTCTTAATATAACATTATAATGTTGAAAAGAGATAGCGACAAACAACATTTATTAGGTTCTATTCATAAGGATTAATTTTGAGCTCTTCTAACAGCTGACACTTTTAAAAAATTTGACACTGTCGAGTAGTTTACAAAAACTGTTCACCAAAAATGTCATACAGTTTAATATGTGCTTTATTCATCTTACCCATGCAATCGGATCATTCAATTAACTGATGTCATAACCCTACTGCAAAAAAGGAGAATGCAATCGAATGTGATAATAATATTCGAAAAGCTGAATATCAAGAACTACGCATATGTAAAAGGGGCCAATAAATTAAACAGAAAAATACCTGTGACAGACGATGACTAATCCTGTTTAACATTATGGTGAAATCATAAGCTTTGCAGATGACACTGTGATATTTTATCAAGACAAAACTTGGGACACGAAGCATTCTGCTGAAAGCGTTTTTCAATAGAATATAATTTTTTCAACTATAAAACTAACAATAAATTTTGAAATAACATTTAACTCTCCATTCACATCATATGTTAATAATCTAACAGAATAAAATAAATAAATATGAATAGCAACAAAGAACATGAATTAAATATAAAATCAACCAAAAATCAAAGATTTTAAAGAATAAAACTAACTTTTCCGCACTCCGGAGGCTGTATCGTGCTAACAAACTTGAATATCCCCCAAAATGATCAAAAATTTAGTATATCTGGATTTATAGGACCCGTCGGACTGGCTCTGGTGAACTTAAAATCAATAGGATTCGTCTGTGAGATACCTTGCACAATATCCAATCATAAAATTGGTAACTAGTATACACTCCGGAGGCTTTATCGTGCTAACAAATCGAAATGTGTCCAAAATTACCAAAAATGTAGTATACCTAGATTTATTGAAGCCGTCGTACTGGGTCTAGTGAGATGGAAATGAATAGGATTCATCTGGGAGTCACACATGATAATATCATATCATAAAATTAGACACTTGTATACACTAAGGAGGCTGTGTCGTGCTAAGAAAGTAGAGGAGCAGCAGTGATTCTAGCTCATTCCTAATGTAAAATAACATGGTAAATTGCCAACGTCCATCGTGGGCATTTTTGACTCAATTCGATCTATGCATGCGTCAATCATGAGGCGGCCGTCAGCAATCTTGTACCGTGTTCGCATGTCATCCCCCTAGTGCTATGTCTGCTGGTGCCGTCATCCCTGCTCATATGGGTAAGAAAACCACATTACTTTACTTTCGGCGATGCAGTTTCGGCGACCCCACCCCTTCTCGCACGCCTTTCTGCGATAGCATAAATACGGGAAGTAACATTTTTAACGCTTAGTATTCGAATTCGCGGGAACTGTTAACATGGCAAACTCCAAAATGTTTAGTGTTTTCCAACTTTACGGCAGGAAGGTCAAACCGACCGGTGAGAGATTTGGATTGTGGCTCATGTTGGAAGATTTGAAACGTAACAATATGGTTACAGATATTGGAAATATTATTTACACGGAAGGCGAACACCCACCGGGAGATGGACTTATACGAATTACAGAAACATTTTGCGACAATATAATACTTCTAAAGTTATGTGGCTTAGAGGAATGTGGCTCTTATAATAGTTATATACGTGGAAAGTTTGGCGAATTGGTTTCTGCAAAACATGGAGTTAAACTACGCTCTTTTTCCTCTTACTAAGTAACAACCCGCTTGCCATTGGAACAAGAGAAGTAGTCGGAGACGATTTGGAAATTATTAAAAGGAAACATAAAGAACCTGTGTGCATTCCATACAAAGTAGAATTGGCGGACGTTAAACTCGATAGGCTACTTAAAGAAATTAATACCAAATTTATTGGAGCAACTCCGGAAGGAAGATTACTATCTAATGGACATAACCCAGGATTTTTCAGGAGTTTTTAACAAAGAAGAAATGATTAATTATCTAACAAACAACTTCAATTTTTGCATCCAATGGAGAGTACAAGGAAAGGTGCAACGTTATTGTAAACGTGTCTCACATCTAACGCAAGGGTTAAAATATACAACGAATTTATTTGTCAAGTAACCAGTCCTGAAGTTAACACGAGCATTGGAAACCATATTATAGATTTCGTCAACTACCCAGACGCAAGATTAGAGGAAACTTTCTATCCTGAATTGGCCAATAAGCATGGCATTACCAGATTAGAAGCTAAGATATATAACTGCTCAATTTGAAATTCCCATGGAGAAGGTATTTGTTTGTGTGTATGTTTGATTTTATCTATTTTTATCTTAATTCTATAACTTAGGTCCATTTCTGCAAATTCTTTTTCCAACCAATAGTTCGAGCAATAGAAGATTTCCGAATTTTCAACCTTTAATATATAACGAAGTCTCTCCCTGTAATTAACTTCCTTTATAGCGGCAATTACCGTTCCTGTTACTTCGGCAACTTGTTCTAAGCGTTGGCAATGTCTAAATTTAATACGATCTTCTATCTTCTGCATGGTTATGTTTTTAATTTGAGTCATATCTTCTTGGGTGAAAGGGATATTCTTCCATACCTCAGTGTTAAACTTTAAATTTTCTATCCTGGCGAATGTGTTGCCTAGGTAAGACGTAATACCATTAATAGTAAATGTTACAAACGTTTCTTCTGTATGCAAACATAGTATCTCCATACCATTATTATAAAGTATTGTAATATAACCATTTGCAACTGTAAACACTTATAAATATATTTTCGTAGTAACTATTTAAGAAGTAGACATTTTTTATGCCATCATTTTCCGCTAATACACCAAAATAAGTATATTTGTTTTTATTGTTTATAGTAAACGCTGATACCTATACACACCTGCTGGGTATATGTTTGCCCAATGGCTATAAAAATAGTTTTCTAATCTCTCCATCAATTGTATTATATTGTCTTCTTTCTTCAGTAGACTTTTATTCATATTCTTCCTTTATTGCAGTTGTCTTTTCGAGAAAATCTAGCTTCCGCCTCTTGGTATCTAGCTCATCTATTTCCTGTTTCCTTGTCGATGTAATGTAAGCTTGCGACAGAGAGTTGATTTCTTTAATATCATAAGGAGAAAGTTTGTTTGTTTTATTGGTTCTCTTCCTTAAAACACATGTTACCAAATTATCTGTAGAGAATAATCCAGCGTCCTGTACATCGATATCTTCCGTTATAGTAGAAAAAGGAGTACTGGACCTAGAAAAGTAGGTCTCTCCAGCTTAAATATAAACATTTGTATAATTCGAACATTGACTCTGTTCTCATTTTCTTCTACAACTTCTATATGGTCAACAAGGAGGCAATTAAAGCTGCATGCAGAGAGAATGTAATTTATAACCTTCTTCCTTGCGTCGGATTCCTTTGGTAAATTTATCTGTTCTGTTGAGTCTCGTTCAACTTTGTCCACATTTTCGCAATCGAAACAGAGTATATCGGAGAATTTTGGAAGTACAACTCACTATTTTGTAGCAGATTTATGCAATCTTCTAGAGGACTAAAGCCTTCTCCATGGGAATTTCCAATTGAGTAATTATATATCGTAGCTTCTAATCTGGTAATGCCATGCTTCTTGGCGAATACGAGAAAGTTTCCTTTAATCTTGAGTCTGAGCAGTTGACGAAATCTATAATATGGTCTTGTTAACTCCAGGACTGGTTACTTGACAAATAAATTTGTTATATATTTTAGCCCTTTAGTTAGATGTGACCCACGTAAGGCAACCTATGCCAACTGTTTTATCGTTGTTTACAATAACGTTGCACATTTCCTTGTACTCTCCTTGGATGAAAAAGTTGAAGTTGTTGGTTAAATATTCAAACGTTTCCTCTATGTTAAAAACCCCTGCTAAATCCTGCGTTCTGTCTAATTCCATTAGTAATCCTCGTTCCAGAGTTGCTCCAATAAATTAGGTATTTCTTCAAGTAGCCTGACGAGTTTAACGTTCGCCAATTCTACTTTGTATGGAATACATACAGGTTCTTTATGTTTCCTTTTAATAATCTCTAAATCTTCTCCGACTATTTCTCTTGTTCCAACGCCAAGCGAGTTATTACTTAGTAAGAGGAAAGACAACTTAGCTTTAACTCCATGTTTTGCAGAAACCAATTCGCCAATCTTTCCACGTATATAACTATCAAAACAGCAACATATTTCTCTTTTTACAAGTTTAGAATTTCCATCGCAGTCCTCTAAGTCACATACCTTTACAAGTATTATGTTGTCACAAAATGGTTCTGTAATTCATATATATCCATCTCCCAGTGAGTGTTCGCCTTCCGTGTTATTAATATTTCCAATACCTGTAACCATATTGTTACCTTAGCGTTTTAAACGAAACTCACTGTTTCTAGCTAATTCCACAATATAATGAAAATTGTTGAAAATTCTAAAAAATTGACAATTGTTTCGATAAATCAATATTGATTTCATAATCATTTTCATTATATTGTGGAATTAGCTAGAAACAGTGAGTTTCATTTAAAACAATAATATGAGTAAATTCCACGAAGTAAGGGTCGAGACAGTTAATTTTGTTAATTATATTGTTACCTTCCAAATTTTCCAACACGAGCCACAATCCGAATCTCTCATCGGTCGGTTTGACCTTTCCTGTCGTAAAGTTGGTAAACTCTAAACATTTTGGAGCTTGCCATGTTAACAATTCCAGCGAAAATCGTATATTAAGCGTTAAATATGTTACTTTCCGTATTTATGCTATCGTAGTAAGGTGTGCGAGAAGGGGTGCGGGTCGCCGAAAGTATAGTAATGTGGTTTTCTTGCATATATGAGCAGGGGCGATGTCACCAGCAGACATAGCACAAGGTGGATGACATGCGTACACGGTACAAGAATGCTGACGGCCGCCCCATGATTGACGCATGCGCAGAGCGAATTGAGCCAAAAATGACCACGATGGACCTTGGCAATTTCTCATGTTATTTTACATAAGGAATGAGCTAAAATCAGTACTGCTCCTTTATTTAACAAACCGAAATTTCTCCAAAAATTGCAAAAAATGTGTTATTTCGAGTACCGTTGTACTGGCTCTGGTGAGCTGAAAATCAATTGGGATCACCTGTGAGATGTCCTAAACAATACTCAATCATAAAATTGGTAACTTGCACTCTAGAGGCTGTATCGTGCTAACAGGACATGTAAAAGTCAATTGGTTTACACCAAAAAAAGTTGAAATATAAAAATATTGCCATCATGAACATCCTTTGTTTACGTTCAGATTATCATGTTTAATAATTTATGTAACAGGAGTATTGTGTTAACTGGCTCCCATTACTCGACTTCTTTTCGCCATCGTCTTGTCCACTTCCTCCACCTCATCACCCACAGAAAATTCGAGTTCCTCCTTTTTTAATTTTCTATATTGTTTTAATGATTAAGACTTACATATGTATCCCTCTCATTGTTTTAAGCAGTGTAATATATAAATCGGAAGATACTGAATGCTTAAATGATTAATTTCATGAACAGGAAGAAAATTGAGGTATCATTGATAAAGTTATTCTGTAGATTTAGGAATAACTTGAACATAATCACTAAAAACAGAAAACGTTATCAAAAAGGAGGCTTGAAACTACGAAGTAAATTTAATATTTATTTAAAAAATTTGGTATTATATACTTATATTTATCCCTGTATCTATAAGCTACTTATTCAACTACTTAAATCACTTATACCATACACCCCATTACATTTAATTTTTAATTTAGTTTCGCCTTTCACTAAGACTAGTTCTGTTTTATTACCAAAGATTAATTTTGTTGTGACATTGATTGCTAAGTGTATCTTTGTTTCGTTGGTGGTCATCGTAGAGAGTAAGGTTTGCGTTTCACAGTAGGTAAGTATCTTCGCCGTTTTGTTTTATATGCCCTTACCGTATATGATGGTTAAGCCCATTAAAATTTGTCCATGATGACCCATTAAAATTTGTCCTTACGTTTATGGACTTTTAAATTTGTAGTTGGTTTATGGTCTATTCCAAATCCATCGGTTTATTTGTTTTTCTTGGCGATTGATAAATACTGTCGTTAAATCTTCGGAAAAATGATTGTCAAGAAAGATAGATAGCAAAAGGTATTTCCATTGACTATTGATAGGGGCAAACAGTAGTAAAAAGTCAAGAAGATTTAAGCAATTGTATAATCTATTTAGAAGATTAGTAGAAGAAGCTGAAAAATATTAATATATGAAACAAAAACAAAATTATGGTCATGCTATAATAAAAAATGGAATGCCCACGGAAAAACTGACTCCGGCGAGAGATATTTTACATATACTTTCTTTTTAAACTATGTATTGAACTGGTAAAGACGTTTTTGAGTGTCAACTGATATGTGGTTCGTTAACAGTCCACTAAACAAGAAACATAACAAGTCTTTTTTGTGATGTTCTTTTTAGAGACTTTTCGTGATATTTATTTAAAACGTTAATAAGACATCTCCTAGATGTCTTAATTTTATTACCAACTCTATTAACATCCACGTCGTGTAAATAAAACATATTTTTTATGTACACAGTAATACTTGAATTCGCAATTTGTATACTTCTCACTAATGTCACATACAGAAAGTTACTGTAATATTACAAATTAACATGATTCTAAGATGATCACATGTTGCAGTTACTTTTACATCTTTCGAAATAATTTTTAGTAACATCGTACTTATTACGTCTACACGATGTTAGTTCATAAAATTCTCAGTAATATCTCATATTAAACATCACAGTAACATAAAAAAGAAGAAAACAGACGAGGAACTGATGAACGAAACATACAGTAGTTATCTGTGCAATCAAATGACAAGCATGAAATGGCGGATGGTTTTCAGTTATGTGTTATATTTTATTTGCAGGAAGCACATATTTTGCAAGTAGTAGTTGAATAAAGTGGTCTTCGTTTTCGTTAGTTCCTACTAAGCTACAGTTCCTATACTTAGTTATAATTCTTGTTATAATGGACGAACAACAATTGTTATCGGTAAGTACCTATTCCAAAATCATAATTATTAAAACTTAATACTTATTCAATACTTTAATCGACTATTATACATTGAAATTCCAGGTGGCGGAATTGTCCACTAACATTATAAATTTTTTAGTTAGTAAGTATATTTTAAAAACGATTCACAATATTTCAAATCCTAGATATGCACTATACCCTACAAAAAACTTAATATTGCAATAGGGTAGATAATATTATTAATACATGCTCATATGTTGGCAGGGATTTGAATCTAGAAGAAAATATTAAGATGTTTCAGAAGCTACTTACATAAATGAAATAAAAAACAAATAGTTGGTAATTATGTAATGAAAGGGGTGTAACTATTTCAGATAGTCTGATACAAACATTGTATTAAACAGTACAAAAAATATTGAATCAAGTATCTCTAGTTCTAGTTTTTGTAGTAGTAGTTGTAGCCATTAATATGGTCTTGCAGGCTTAGAAAATCTTAACATTAAACGAACAATTCTTGTGAACAATTAGATACTGTTTAAGACTTTAAAAACAGAAATTTCTGTTAAAAACTCATTTCCATTTGAAAATTCACTGAGTACAATAAATAAGCTGTAGGTGTCCCTTACAATGGTACCTATATTAATCTAGTTGAAGAATATATAACTTATGATACTGAATGCTCCAGTCAACAAACAGCATTCAATTATTTATTAGTGCAGAAACACAGCTATTGCATACAATTAATTATAAACTCATTTAACTTGATAATGTGTTCATATATCTTCTTCATAAATAGTTTATTTTTGTATACAGTGTATTAATAATGCTTAGTTTTCATTAAGTTACAAGTCCACTATGTTAATACCCAATTTGTTCCAGGATGAAAATAACAAGATGAGAATAGTATATTATTTTATACAGAAAAGAAGTATGCATTTTCATAGCACACCTGAATTTACCTGCTAAATGGAGTGAGGCATGTAATAGGAGGTAAATCATGAAAAGTCACTTCTCGAAATAAAATATGTTATTATTCCTTTGAAGAACCCCGCATGTATCTTATGGAAAATGGGTCCCAGTCAATTGGCTGAAAATCAAGTTTGATGTAGTTTATGATGATCGATCAAAGGTCTCCATGGGCACAATTTGATCTAAAGTAATTGTTTTATTAGCTGCTGTTCAGAACACCTTTAAATGTTTCACATATAAGAATTTTTAAGTGTACGTTATGGAATGGTTGAGGCAGTCGAATTGCGTGAAAAAAAGAAAACGTAAGTAAACGATAGAATTTTCTTTATTCAGATTGGATTTCTGTTGATGTAATCATTAAATCTTTATGGTGTAAAATTTTTATTAGTTTTAATATAATTTAAAAACTATTCTAATAAATTTTTTGTAAACTAGCTGTAATGTATGTGTATCCGTTAAACTTTATTAATTCAGTTTCAAAGTATGTTACGTTATGGTAACTACAGATTAATATACCCTTTTTTATTTCTTGCTTTCACTGAATGCGTTCAATAGTTTCCACTTTCCAGACTTTTTATGTAATATGCTTACACAATTTTATTTTTTTTAGGTTGGATTCCTGGACAAGATATTTTTTTTCTAATTTTGTACCTGTTTTTTTTTTCAAATTTACTGTACTGTTCATTACTAGTGAATAAACGTTTTAAATCCTTTATTACTTTTTTGCTATATTTTATTTTAAATATACAGGATGAACAACTAAGAACGACTGTAGGCCACATCTCAGAAAAGAATCATGGTACCACTTTCAAAAAATTACCTTTAGGTAAGTGATCCTGAAAAGTTGCTGGAAAATATTTTGCAGTCTCTAAAATATCCGCTAGGGGTGGAATGAACACTCGAAAACATAATACTCCAAAATACAATTTTTGAAATCTTGATGAGATTATGAATAAATTTAATTAAGGAGATTTTTTGCCATTATTCTTCAAATCATGGGTGGGGAAGGTTCAAACTTATGAACAAATGTATAACTTTTTCGTTTTTTAACCGATATTAATGATTTTAGCTGCATTTAAAAGATTTTTTCTGTTTAATTAGATAATTTTGTATCCACTCAGAAATTTCAAATGTAAATTGAAGCATTTTTTCAATTTTTATATCTGATATTGTAAATCTCATATCTTGTAATAGACCCCTATTTTTTAACCCCTTTTCATCAGAATTTAAAAAATGCATCATTACATTTAAAATTTCCGAGAAAAATGGGAAAATTGTCGACTTTATCACATAGCGTTGACAAAATTGCTCAATTTTGTTATTTTTGTTAACCATATCTTATTAAAGAGGAAAAACTCTCTTAAATGACGCCAAAAACATGGATATCGTTTAAAAAAAAGTGTTATGACATTTATGTTTTGGGTTGAACCTTCCCCCACCCCTTACTTGAAGAATAAGGACAAAAAGTCCATAACTACATCATTTTTTCATAATCTCAACAATATATCAAAAATTGTATTTCTAGGATACTTTTAGTATGTCTTTTTTGGAGATAATCACAGTATTATGTTTTTAAGTGTTCATTCCACCCCATAGCAGATATTTTAGGAACTCAAAAATATTTTTCAGGATCATTTTCCTGAAGGTATTTTTTTAAAGTTGTACCATGACTATTTTTTGAAATATGGCTGACAGCCGGCGTTCTTAGTTGTTCACCCTGTATTTGCTGAATAGGCACAGAAACATCTATAGGATGTCATCTAGAATGTTTGAGGTATATTATTTAGAGGTTTAAGCAATGTCCATACAACATCTAACAGAATACACTGTATTGTTTTTGAAATGTCGCATTTAGATAATTGATAAGATGCTATTTTTTAGACATTGCATTAACATCGAGAAGATGTTAAAAGGCATTTCAGAATGTAACAGAAATGTTGTTTTTAGTTCGTTATAAAGACTTCCTTTTGAGGAAGTTCTAGTAACATCATAGTAATGTAAAAAAGCAGCGCTTTAACATCGCTGAGAAGTTAAGTTGAAACATCACAAAAGTTAACAGCCACAAGCTGGGCATAAGCGGTTGTATAGATGTGCATGTGATGAAAACAAGAGGAAAAAAAGAAGGACATCACAATATGTGATGTTGAATTAACATAACTGTAATATTTATTTGCATAGTGGAAGTGCTCCATTTTGGTAATAGATAATTCCAAATCTGTTTTGCGATTTCCGAAATTAAATACTAATTATATAAAAGAAGTTATGTTACTGGTACATATTGCATCATCTAGGCTACCGTCCAGAATAATGTGCCAAAAACATTTGCCTTAATTGCAAAAATGCACACCCACGCTTCCTCAAAAGACTAGCAACTCCGAAAGCTTCTCGATAAACCTTACGTCTTACTGATAAAGCGTTACCATAAATATTTTCCAAAATAATTTCCACCACGATCATGAACGTCAAGCTTTCCTCCCGGGGTATAGGCAACTGTGTCCACTTCGCTTCACTTTCCTTCGTAGGAGTGAAAGTACTTTAATATTAAAAAACGGCCCTTTTCATATTGGTGTTGCTATAGATTCATATACAGGGTGATTCATAACTATTGGGACATAGGGCAAGGGTAGATTGTTTGGACCAAAATATGGCGATAGGACCAAATATACCTCAATAAAATATTGCTGTGGAAAAAGATAAAGGGCGTTAAAAATTTTTTTTTTTTGTTTTTTGCTAATAATTTCACTGTATATTTATCGATTGTTATCAAAATGGGCACAGAGGCATACTTTTATGCAGGCAATATTATTTTAAATGAGTGAAGTCAGCTGAGTGTACCAGAGAAAAACAATTATCGAAAAGAAACCAAATTTTGTATTTTGGTACAAGAATTTATTTTATGTATTATTTGACATTTTGTTACAGGGGGAGCCTCGTGAAGGATTTCTGATGATGAAATTGACTGGTAACTTCATTTCAACGTAATATTAGTACTCTTGTTCAAACACGATATTCTCTTTCGTTTTCGAGAAAAACGCAATTGAACAGTTCAGAGTATCGGAAAGGGATTTCAAGTAACGGATAATAAAAAAACGTGTATTTTAAGGCTACCATTTCGACGATAAAACATAATTAAAAACAATGTACATAAAAAGAGCAAACTCAAATTAAATGTTCTACGTGGCCTCCTCCGACTTCTATGCCTTTTCTAATTCTTTTAATAAAGGACTTTCGAACTTCAAAGAACACATTATTCTGTTCCCTTATAAAGTTAGCCGCATTTTGTATTTTCCCCCAGAGTTCGTCTCTCGAGTTAATTTCATTGGCATAAACTAAGGACTTCATTTGTCCCCTAACATAAAAATCAAACGGGTTATACTCAGGACTTCTTGGTGCCAATTAAAAATCACTTCCTCTGCCAATCCATCGTTGAGGAAATATGTCATTTAGATGATTTCTAACAACTAAAGGGAAATGAGGTGGAGCTCCTACCTGCATAAACCATATTTTATTTCTCACATCTAGTGACAGATTATCCAAAATATCACTAAAAGTATTTTGCAAAAAAAATAAATAAGAATCTCCATTTAAATTTGGAGGCAGAACATATGGCCCTAGTAGTTGGTCGCCTATAATTCCACACCAATTATTCAATTTAAACTCATGCTGGAAATGTCTTTCTTTCAGAGCATGCGGATTTTTTTCTTCCCAATAATGGCTGTTTCGCCAATTAAATACCCCTCGTCTGGTAAAAGACGCTTCATCGCTGAACATAATATTCTTAATAAAATTTCGGTCATCATTATGCTTGTTGAGAATACGTTGGTGAACTATAACTGTCGTGGGAGATCTCTTGGAAGCAAATTTTGAACAGGAGTGAAGTGATAAGGATGGAACTTTTCTTTCTAGAATTCTAATAATAGACGACTGACTTACTCCTGTTGCTGATGACAAACGACGTGAACTTACTGTAGGATTTTTATCTATTCAAACCAAAATTTCATCTTCTTGATTAGGTGAAATTTGTTTCAGGCGACCACCTTGATTTTTATTGTGAAATGTACCGGTTTCGTCCAAATGATGAAATAGATTTGAAAAAGTTTTGTAATTTGGTTGCCTTCTGGCTGGATATAACAATTCATACCTTCTGGCGGCAGAGCGCCCGCAAAAATGTTCTTGTGCGTATACACAAATCATATCCCGCATTTCTTCATTCGTAAAATGATTGTGACGAGGCATTTCAATCGAAAAAGTATATGTTAGCTTTAAAAAACGCTACAATTGACTATAAACTCGCAGAAAAAAATATTCACTGACAAGAAATGTCATTTACCAGCAACAATTATCTGACAGTCCAAAGCACACTAAACTAAATAATATTTGAAATCCCTTTCCGATACTCTGAACTGCTAAATTGCGTTTTTCTCGAAAACGAATGAAAATATCGTGTTTGAACAAGAGTACCAATATTACGTAGAAATGATATTTATGTCATATTTTCTAATAAAAATCACTAAAAAGTGTCGCCAAAAAAAGATACCAGTCAATTTCATCATCAGAAATCCTTCACGAGGCTCCCCCTGCAACAAAATGTCAAATTATACATAAAATAATAATGCCTGTATAAAATTATGCCTCTGTGTCGATTTTGATAACAATCGATGAATATACAGTGAAATTATTAGTAAAAAACGAAAAAAAAAATTCAATTTTAACGCCCTTTATCTTTTTCCACAGCAATATTTTATTGAGGTATATTTGGTCCTATCGCCATATTTTGGTACAAACAGTCTACCCTTAGCCTATGTCCTAATAGTTATGGATCACCCTCTATCTATCTAACGGCACTCCATAGTTCTATCTGACTTCATGTTGCTCTATTTTTTCACCTAACAGTGAAATCGACGACGTTTTTTTAAACTTGTTCTTCGCTTCATAGACTTTGCGTTCTCGGCGTCCAACCACAAAATTTCCACCCTCGATGCCAGCCAATAAAAAGGGTTATTTTTTCTGGATTTAATCACTTCATAAACTTCCATCGTATACATACGCCTCCTAGGATCATGGTGTGTTAGAAAATTTGATAGTTTACTAATTTACTGTATTTTAAAATATGTCCTCAATTGCTAGACACCGCCAATTTCCAAGCTTTTCGAAAAACAAAATGTTTATTCCCAACAAAGTACTCCCTCCAATTTCCCCACGGTGAAACCATCACACTTTGGTGTGCAATTTCTGTAAAGAGCTTGAATATTTTTTTTATCTTTCCATCAACATTCTCTTTGATCTAGGTACTTTACCAGAAGCTTTCTCTAAATCTAGAAATGCGAAATAAACTTTTTCTATATCTTGTTTGATTTGTGCTAAAGAAAGTACCATTACTTAAGTTGGGTACAGACCGAATTAAAGAATTCGCGAGCTGTTCGAGAACAACTCCCGAATTGAACCCGAGCAGCTCCCAAACACATCGTCAACACAACAAGAGTTTCAGTTCTGTGTTCAGTTCGGTCCAGTTCGTTGAAAAGTTCGAACTTGAACTGCACTTTTATAAAAATTGAAATAATTAAATTTGAAAAATGTCGCTGGATATCGACAAAGAAAGTGATCTCATCATTGCTGATGTAACATACTTTTTAATAAAACAAAATGTCGAGTCGACAAAAAAGATACGTAAGACTAGGCGGTGGTGGCAAAGAAGTTTATTTAAAAATCGCTCAAGATATGGTGGAGTGCCTTTGCTCAGAGATTTAGAAATGGAGGACCAAAGTTTATTTCGAAATTTTAGCCGTATGTCTGTAGCAGATTTTCAAAAACTCTTGGTTCTATTAGAACCGATAATATCGAAACAAGATATACATTATTGGAATTGTATTTCATCCAGGAAAAGAATGGCTTTGACTTTGCAATTTTTGGTTACAGGAGATTCCTATATAAGTCTGATGTATTTATTCAAAATTTCCAAGCAAAGCATTTCTGCGATTGTACCAGATGTGTGTGAAGCTTCAATTACAGTTCTAAGTGACTTAATAAAGGTAAGCAATTTTCTTTTACATTTGTATTCATTTATTTTGAAAAAACATACAAAATGATGTTGTAGGTATTTCTACCTACGTTAATTCAAATTCTGATAAGTTTTTGGAATAATAAAATCACTCAAGTGCTCTTCCTCTTGGGGAGACAGCACTGGTGTACTGCAACAACCTGGTCGTACTTTAGAATCTGTATCTGTGGAGTAAGCAGTTTCTACAAGAGATGAGTTGCTACTTGAATCACACAATGATGATCCGAAATGCTGTTGAGAATACTGTGAATCGGTGTCATGGTTTGAGAAGGGTGAAGTCATTGCAGTGCTATAACCTGACTGTGGTTGCGAGACCACATAACTGGCTTCACTGAAGTTTGATAGACCTGGGTGTGAGGTGACTGTTCCATGACTGTGGATTTTGTTGAGTGGATTGCGATTGTAAAATGCTAATTTGAGTGTCATAAATTATTTTGTTAATGTTAAACTCGACATGTGCTCTGGTTAACGGATCAAATTCTCTTAACTTCATAGCAATATGATTTGCAAATAAGGAGCAAGCATCCGGTGGCGCATTCTCTTTTTCATGTATAGTTTTGAGAATACCGAAAGCTTCTGGGGCTTGGTCGTTATTTTCTGTAGTCACTTAAAAGATAATTTGAATTATTAACAATATCCCTTACATTATTAGAAAACTTTTTTGTTGGGTCCGCTTTAAGAACTTTTACATCGCTAGATTCTATAAAGTTATATATTTTGGAATTGTAATTTTCAGTCGTCAAAATGACAGTTGTGTTCCCCTTATCAGATTTTGTAACTGTATAGGTTATTATTTTCTATCTTCTTTTTTATTGCATTTAAAACTGTAATGTCATTTGTTGTTTGACGTTTAACTTTTGAAGGTTCAATATTTTTGATTAAATTGGCAATTTTTAATTTCTCATAAAGAAAATTATTTGAATTAAATTTTAAAGCTCTTTCTGACTCTGTAGCGATAATTTGTTTAATATTATTCGTAAATTTTGGTGGTATGCTGTACTTTAAACCTTTCTTTAAAAATTCTATTTCACTATCTGTAAAATTAGTGTCTGAAAGGTTTTCAAATCGTGGTGCAAAGTGTGTTGGTATGTAGGTACTTACAGTTTTATGATGTTTTGAGTATTGAATTTTATGTTGTGTGTGTTCAATATTCCGTAGCTTCTTTTCTTGTTTCTTAAATTTCTTATGCTTCATCGTGCTGACACTCTCTAATTTTGTCATCCAAACAGTCAAATTCTACTGGATGTAATTGGAATGCGAGTTCTGAATGTACAACTTTTATGTAGTTGTCTAAGGAGTCTCTTACTATGAACCATTTCTTACATTCTCCTTTTATCCAAACTCGTTGAGCACATTTTATAGCTTTTTGTGCTTGTGGTGTTTTATATTCACATAATTTGGTATTACCTTTTTCCTAAGGCATTCTTGGTTGAACCAAATGTTTTGTTAAAATTATGAAATTATCAAAATAGCATTATTATCAAGTGAAATCGAAAATGAAAAGATTTGGAAATGAATTTCTCATGAATTTGTCATACAAGGATGTGATGATAATACCACCAAAGATAAATCAGAAATAAATCATAACTTGGGAGATACGGAGTGATGAAAAGTGAATATTCCTCATATTCAACACCCTGTATCTCGAAAACTAGTCATAGGATCGTGTTGCGGGGTCCTTTCTGTCGAGAAATTGAACAAAAATTTTAAAAACCTCTGAGAGATTATTATCTTTAAAATTTCCATTCTATCCATTTCTCATAACTTAAAAAGACGCTAATAGATTTTGTTTTGTATTAATATTTTTTGTGTTCTATAATTAGTCGTACTGCACTGATCGGTCTCGCACAGATGAATGGAAGTTTTTGAGTGATTCAGTGGCCTAGGGCGGCAAAGTCGAAGAAGGCACTACAACTTCGTCCAACGTTGTGAACCTGGCGTACGTCGCATTCTCACACCCGCACGCTTTCTAGTCTTTACCTTCTCTTCTCTGACTTTGACTGTGTTTCAGTTGCTTCTTCTTTTAATTCTCATATTAAAATCGGTTATACATATACGATAGCAGTTATCAATAAAATGAATATGTGATTTAGAAAAACAAAAAGCAATCATAATATACCAGGTGATCTCTTGATCCAGTTATATTCCCCGAGTTCCACAACTCCGTTGTCTTAAGAGATATTGAAAAAAGTTTTATAACAATTTAATATACAGTCAAGATATTACGTTTTAAAATTACTTTAAAATATACAAGGTGTTTTATAATGTCACAGCATATCAAAGTTATTTTTTTTTAAATGGTGCACCCTATATATTATTTTACGGTTGCTTTTCAAAGAATTAGTATCCCAATCTACATAGATACGTTGAAAATTTGATACAGCTCTGTCTAAATGCAATGGTAGGTAACTTTTTAATAATTATAATCCATATACCAGGTCAGTACAATAATGTATAGCCCATTTTCAATCATTTTTTAAAAATATACTGAAAACAATATTGCCGTCCAACATAATCAAATAATATTAATAAATGAAGCAAATCTACAAAATGCTTCATAACAAAATCAGCAAATGTTGGAACAAACGCAACAAGAAAAATTGCGATTAGAAGAAATGTGTCAGCAAATGCTACAACAAATTGATCAGCTGCAGAAACAGATGTGACAAATGAAAGTCGAACAACAACCTGGAAATTCAAATAGTATAGGAAATGTAGGGAGAACGTCTAGAAAAAATTCGGAATCTCAACATTCTTATTACACTGACGAAGAGGAAATAGAAGCGGAAGTTGGTTGGGCAGAAAAAAGGTATAGAAGAAAGAAGAAGAATACATCGGAGATACCTACTGGACAAACTCCACCTACTCACAATAGCCAACAAACAAAATAGCAAATGAGTAAAAAACCACTCCCAATTATAATAGGTAAGAGCAAAAAATATGACCAGATATATAGATTCCCATTTACTTATACCATAAATGCTTCATCAAAATTATTATCCTCAAAAGAGAAAGAAATTAAACTTAACATCGTAAATCCAGAAGACTACAGAGATGTGACAAAAATATTCAATGAAGCAGAAATAAAACGGAAATCTTATGAGAATTAACTGAATCACCCTATAAGAGTGATTGAGAAAGGAATAAATTCAACATTTAATATAGAAACGATACTTAATAATCTTAAGAATAAAAAATACCGATTAGATGTAGGAAACAAAAAGATACACAAATGTGAAACGACCAGTACATATGCTAATATTCGACAATAAAGCAGATGTTAATGAAATACATGATATATTGGGAATGAGAGTAACAATTGAGTCTATAAGACTACCCAAACTTATACCTCAGTGTAACAGATGTTAAGAATATGGACACTCCCGAAGATAGTGCAACAAAAAACCAAGATGTGTAGAATATGATGAAAAACACTTCACAAAATATTGCTCCAATTAAAAAAATATACTACCCACTTTGATCAACTGCAAAGAGCAACATCCTGCTAATTACAGAGGATGCGAAGTAGCTAAAACACTGTAGAAATATAGGGAAGAAGCTATAAAAAATAAAAAACGAATAACATTAGACCACAATCATAAAGGAACGATGGTAAACTATGAAAATCACAATAGAACAGACAAGCGGCAAGAGCACAAAGAAATAAAGCCCAACATACCTGAACTAGCATAGTCAAAGAAAATATTGCACTAAAAAAGAGTAACAATGGCATAGAAGACATGCTAGCGAATATAATGGCAAGACTTGACAAGCCAGAAAAAAACCAAGAAACATTCAAAAGGGATGTAATGGACAAACTATGAAAGCTAGAGACTAGCAACAGAAATACTGGACCACGGCCTGGAGTAGGCCAACAGATAGCAATACAATTCCTGATCTATTCAACATAAAATTGCATAAAATTATATATCCATAGAAGAGGACTTGGATCTAGTCACAAATCACAGCGGAGTAATAATGACATTGTGTGATAACGTAATAATCAAAAAATCTAAACTCACACTGGCAAACAAGACCACAGACCGGGTAAATTTTAACAAAGAGCAAGATAACAAAATTCAGTTAAATGTTAGAATAAAAACAACAGAAGAACTTTATATAAAAGCCGAGATACTAGTCTGCGATATATAACAGACGATATGGAACAATACGAGACCAGTAAAAAGAAAAAATTGCCGGAAATGATTTCCCAGCTGAAGTAAAAAATCTTGTAGCTAAAAAAGGAACACAGACTCTGAGATGAGAAATGAAAAAATTAATATTGAAACTATAACTACTTACCTTCAGGTGCTTACATATGAGAAAGACACCAACTACTCTCTGTGGAAGGCCACTGAGGAAAAATAAAAAGGCCAAAAGAACATAAACCGTCTTTAAGGAAAGGAAACAGAACATGGGCTAGGCGCAATCAAGAAAAAGCACTTCTATTTGCCAACCATCTGGAAAATACTTTTCAACCAAATAAAACAGAAGTAGCAGAAATCCTACCTGCAATAAATGAAGATATAGAACCAGTAACACCAAAATAACTTATACAAGAAATAAAGAAAAACATTAACCCGAAAAAATCACCTGGTTATGACCTAATAACAGGAAACATTCTAAAGTATTTGCCAAGAAAAGCAATAAATAAATTAGTTTAGCAGAGAAACCTGTCAACAAGGTATCATCATATTGACCAATTTCATTAATACCCATTGTACCAAACTTTTTGAAAAAATACTCTTAAAATAGCTCAAACCCATTATTGAAGAAAAATGCATAATTCCCATGAATCAGATTGGGTTTAGAAAAAAGCACACCATAATAGATCAAGTGATTAGAGATACTGATCGACTAGAAAAAGCACTAGGAGGAAACAAGATATGTTCAGCAGTGAAGATCAATATTCAGAATTAAGACCGATAAAGGCTGGTGTACCACAGGGCAATGTCCATTGCTGTATCTCCTGTACACCTATGATATACTAGTAATAGAACTACAGTAGCTACATTTGTAGGTGATACATGTGTATTGGCAGTTACTAAAACCGAACAAGAGGCTAGTGAAACCCTTCAAGTCGCATTAAATCAAGTCAATACGTGGACAAAAAGCTGGCGCCTTCGACTTAACGGAAATAAATCTGTGCATGTGAACATTACGAATAAACACACTATTCCAATGGCAATAATTGTGAACAATCATATTATTCCATATGCAAACACGACCAAGTACCTAGGAATGAACCTAGATGCAAAGCTACGATGGAAAAAATACATTAAAAAGAATAAATGTTTTAAAGATTAAAAATAACTTTTGCGCATCTGTTTCCCTGAACAATATTCTATCATAAAATTGTTACTTGTATACACTTCGGGGGATGTATCGTGCTAACAAACCGAAATTTCTCCAAAAAAAACCAAAAATTTGGTATATCTGGATTTATAGGACTCGCTGTACTCGCTCTAGTCAGCTGAAAATCAATAGGGTACGTCTATGAGACACCTTGAACAATATTCTATCATAAAATTGATCAATCGTATAATCTCTGGAGGCTGTGTCGTGCTAACACAATTAAAATTCTCCAAAAATGACATAAATTTGGTACTTCAAGTACCATAGCACCCGTTGTACTGGCGTTAGTGAGCTGAATATAAATAGGGTTCATCTTTGAGACGCTCTGAATAATATCCAATCATAAAATTGGTCACTTGTATATACTCCCGAGGCTGTATCGTGCTAACAAACTGAAACTTCTCCAAAAATGACAAAAATATCGTACTTAAAGTAGCACCTGTTGTATTGGCTCTGGTGAGCTGAAAATCAATAGGGTTCATCAGTGAGATGTCCTGAATAATATTCAATCATAAAATTGGTGACTTGTTGAACTCCGGAGGCTGTATCGTGCTAACAAATTAAAATTTCTCAAAAAATGACAAAATGTCGTACTTCAAGTACCATAGCACCCGTTGTACTGGTTCTGGTGAGTTGAAAATCAATAGGGTTCATCTGTGAGATGTTCTTAACAATAATCCATCATAAAATTGGTGACTTATTCCACTCCGGATGCTGTATCGTCTTAACAAGACATGTAAGGAAAAGTGGCCGACTTCAACGACGACGACAACGATGACGACATACACACAGGCTTTTTTTTCTAAAAACCGTTTTTCCGTGTTGCTGTTGATGGAAAATGTAAAGCAACTCAAAAAATTTTTTTATTAGATCGTGAATAATTTTTTCCTCAAAGTACGATTTATGCTATATCAAAGTCTTTTTATATCCTTCAATTTTTTTTCTGAATTCAAATGCTGTTTCCGAATACGTTTATACCTAAGTCCTGGCACTTACCGTTCGTCCAATGAAGCTTAGAAAGGACGGAAGAACAGACGGACACCAAAAGTGTATGAAGAAGCTTGGAAGGCTGGGTATTCAATTTTCTCATAGGCGGCAGATTGTTTTAATAATTTTGCCTTCGGTTGATTTGGGATCGATCAAATTGGCCATATTGGGAATTCAAATTCCAGATTTCCATCACAGTTACCTTAAAAAAGTTAAGTAGCACACGCGTTAAAATTGCAAAATGACGCGTGCCAAGTGCCACATTTAAAATGGTATGTGGACGGAAAGATGGCAACTTGTCAGAGCACTCATATCGAAAGGGGAGTGGTGAGGACGCCATCATGTTGCCTTACCCCAGCTTAAAGAATCTCTCTCCTAACATATCAAAATTTTCCTTGGTTCTGTCGATAGTGTTTTACACGGAAATAATACTCATTCAGTACAGAAGAAACGATTGTTTCAATGTACACCATAGACGGACCAAATCACAGTTGACGGAAAATTCAAAAACTCACTAATATATAACAACCTGTCTAAATAGAACTCTAATCCCTGAAGGTTAAACGTTATTTACATAACAGAAATGCAGAAATGCAGATAAGGATATAACAATGAATGAAATCCTAACAAACCATAAAAAAATTCGATTTTCTAATAAAAAACCAGAAATTGCTCATAAGAATATAAATATAAATAACTTTATAAGATGACATTAGGAATGGAGAAGGATCTTTAAAAACTTATTGATGAATCAATCTCAACTCTTGCCAATAATCGTGATCTTAACATCCGTATGCAAGAACGGAGTCGTAAATTCGAGATAATATCAAAAGAGAAATAAATTTATAATAAAATGTTAATGCTGAGAATTTCTTGTTCAAATACCAGTAGTTGTATGAATTAATGTTATGAGAATGCAGATTACGTAATACGGTAAGTGGGCACATTCATAATGCAATCATCTTACAATATATGTAAAATATGTTAATATACTTGTTAAATGCAAGCTTTAATAACTTTCACAAAAGACAGTTAGGATAAATCTAAAAATGCAATGAAAACGCTCCTATTAGTTACCTAATTATTTTATTAAATTGCTGTCATGAATCCTCTTTGAGAACATGGAATTAAAGGACTACGAGTGAAGAGGGGTCATTGAAAAATTTAGATAACAGACTAGATATAATAACCATGAAGGAAAACTAACACAAGAAAGAGGGAATAGTATAATTAAAAGACCACATATTCTTCAAATAGGTGTTTAGGCTCGTCTGAGTGCTTCGAGCAAAAGTCAAAAAGAACGCGTACGTCACACTCGAGTTTGCTGGAGCGAGTAAATCGAACGCCACCAATAAGCTAACATAAAAAATAACCTGTGGCATAAGTTGGCTTGTGTGAATTAAATTTTACTTAGCAATACCGATTAATAATAATGTACTTACAAGGAAGTTTTCACTTTCCGAAATTCAGACTAGTTAATTTTTTTATTTGATGCAAGAAACTCTCCCTACACCATCAACACCGTACATATAAAAGCCTAGTAGCGACACTCTGTGCGGAAGCCGATATCTGAACCCGCTTTAGGCTTCTCTCACAGTGGAAGCGGATACGCGTGAATAATAAAAACGCGCGGAACCGTCCGAATTTGTGATCTTGCGTATACATGCGTTGAGTTCGCACATTGATTTGATGCCGAATAGTTAAAATGTCCGGTCGTGATTTATATTTGTTAGAAAATACTTTTCTAAGAAGAAAAATCATTCACAAAAGAAGACGGAAGGTATGGGTGACTGAAATACTAAGAAAAAGAAAGGAAGTTGGTGAATTTGAGCATATTTGGGATGATTTAAGGAACGGTGAAGAGAGGTTTTTTAGTTATTTTCGGATGAAAGAAGAAACTTTTAATTACATATTAAATGTAAATAACGAAACATTGCAATTTTCGAGAACCCATTTCTCCTAGGGAACGCCTGGCTTTAACTATAAGGTACGTTTTTTATTTTAATTTTTTTATTCACACAGGTACAAGAGATAACAAAACACTATATCGATTTTAAAAATATTTTCTCATTAAACTAAACTTAAAAATATCCCATTCAGTAAAAAACAAATAAAAAGTAGACATAGCAAACTAACTGGAATAGGTGGGATCAAATGAGTGATAGTAATCTGGCAAGGAATGTTGACTTTCTGTAGGGCTTTGTAAATCTTGTCGAGCAGGGGTGGTTGCTGCTGACATCGAATAATGAGTATCGGCCGAAGTTGAAGAGTTTGCTGCAGAAGTACTTTGTTGCCAATGTAATGATGGTAGTGACTGACCGGACGAGTACATTTGTTCATTGATCAATACTTGCTGCAACTGCGACCTCACAATTAATTTTCTTGACTTAGGTACAGATTTTAAATAAGGTAAAAGGCTCATTAAAAATTGGCAATCATCATCAGTTGCATTATTTTCAAAATACTTTATTTTTTTCCTCCAATTCTAGAAATGTTTCTGCAATATTAATAGCCTTAACTTTGTTTTTGAAAGATTTTTTTGGTGTGATATTACTGTTTTTTTGGTAAATGATGGACAAATTGATTATTTTCTTCTTGCTGCGTTTGATTATTCTCTTCTTGCTGTGTTTGTGTTTCATCACGTTCATCATCATCTTGCGTTTCTGAATAGATTTCTATTATGTCACGGGCGACATTGCCTGATAGCGCTCTTGGCGTCATTATATCTTTTAAGAATAGCAACATAGCAAAATAGGGCCATTTAGACACGAATACTGCATCTGCTCCATCACCTGATCTACCTTGTGTACTCTTTTTAAATTCTTTACGGAACGTATCTTGTATACTTCTCCATCGTTTTCTTACTTCGTCAACTGTAACAAAAATATATATAAATTATTTTATTTTAGGTATCTAGCGACAGGTTCATCGTTCATGCAATTGGGATTTTCATTTAGAATTGCGGATAATACCGTAGGAAAAATTGTTCATGAAACTTGCAAAGTACTTTGGAATTGTCTTCAGGAAACTCATATGCCTTTCCCGTCTAATGAAGAGGTTACTAATATTTCCAACGAATTTTGGAGAAAATGGAAGTTTTCAAACGGTGTGGGATGTATAGATGGAAAACATATAAGGATTAAGAACCCTGCTAATGCGGGCAGTATGTACCGTAATTATAAGCAGTATTTTTTTTATAGTTTTACAAGCATTAGCTGGTCCGGACCACAAATTTATTTGTATAGACGTAGGGGCATACGGCAAGGAGAGCGATGGAGGAATTTTTTCTCATTCCAATCTATCGAGACAACTTGAGAATGGCGCTTTAAATGTAAACATAGAAAAAGCATTACCTGGAACAAATATGCACATACCTCATGTTATACTGGGCGATGAAGCATACCCACTAAAATCTTATTTAATGCGTCCTTATCCGCAAAGAATTGTAGGACCGGAAGAAGAAATATTTAATATGCGTTTATCAAAGGCAAGTCAAGTGGTGGAATGCGCATTTGGAATTATGGCCAGTAAATGGAGATGATTATTAAAGACTATTGAAGTTACGCCAGATCGAGCTGATGCCATTATTAAATGTATTTGTTCACTGCACAATATAATTATTGAAAAAGAAGATAATAATATTAATGAAATTAATATGGAAACAGGACAATATAACATACATAATAGAAGATTTGGAACTCTGGGTGAAAACAGAACTAGAGCCGAGGCTTACACTATTCGTGATTATTTAAAAACATATTTTGTACGTAATCTCTAAGTTATTTATATTTTGTGTTATTTATAAATACTTCTTGTTCAAATACGAATATAGTTCAAATAAATACAAATTAGCAAATTACGTACCTGATAAATTAATTTCTTCGGAAACTTCTTTCCACAAGGACTTTTGTAAATTACGATGGTGATAATTTGGTTCTCGCTGATCCCATAAATATTTCCGCTCTCGTACTAAATCAATTAGCTTTTCAGTATTATTTTTTTTTTCAATTCTTTCACAAGAGAATGCCTGCAAGAAAACCGCGAACAAACGCAAATAGCCCAACCAAGCAGGATCTGGTCGCAAGTCGCAAATGTACGCACATATATGCGCGAACCGATTGCAGCCACTGTGAGCGCTTGCATTCAAAACAAGTAGTTTGTATCGTTCGCGCGAAGATGTGCGTTTACGTGCGACCCACAATTCGCATGTTTACGCTTCCACTGTGAGAGAAGTCTTACCCCGCCTATAGAGTAGCAGGTTCATAGCAGGTGACGTCGGCTTGCTTAGTATACAGGGGTTCGCGTTAGAGCATACGACACGAAGCTCTACAGTATACAGTATATATTTCCATAGGAGTAGCACTACAGCAGTCCCTCGTAAATCGGCCGGCCAGAGAACAACTGCCTGACTTCTTAGAACATTGTCGGCGAAATTATCCACAAAGACTTCAAAGGGACAAATCGAGAGTGTCGCTACTATGCTTTTATATGTACGGTGCCATCAAATCAGTTGTGGCCAAATTAGAGCTATTTGCCTTATACGAAATTGTATTGGAATTGATCGAAATGCGTAATCACAACAAAAGTTCAAACCACACTCACGGAGGTAATTGATATTTACTAGAGTGATTGTAACCTGTAAAGAATTTCCTTTTTTGTAGCGACAAAATCTTATTTTTTTCATATATGTAGGGACGGGGAACAGAAATTCACAATTTACTAAAAATGTAGGAAATTCGTTCATAGTAATTTGAGGTTTAGATTGTTCTGTTTTATACTTTAACCTTTAATATGAAGTGGAAAGAAGTAAAATAACTTGCTATATGATACATTATCTGTGGTGTGGACAATGTAGAGTGGACTGTGTGTTCTGGATTGCTGGTAAATAGACTCTCCAATATTGTATATACATATATTTAAACAAAACTATTTACACAAACTATTTACACAACTATTTAAACTACAAAGATGGAAAGAATCCAGAGCTTTGAAAGATGCATCTAAGGCAGAGCTTTGGATATTTTATATTTGAGGGGAATAATACCCACTAAAATGCGAACATTTATTCACTGCTAAAAATTAGCATCAGATCATTGCCATTTCTGATACATCAGTATCAGCTGTCAATCAGATTAACAAACATATATTTTTGAGCGACAGTTGGTAAAATTACTGCTGCTGTAGGAGTAGGATATTCACTATTCGTTTTATTTTCTTCTACCAAGAGTACAGGAATTACTGTCCAATTTAAATTTTTTACCTCGTATTTAGCACTTTGAATGATTTCTGGATTTATGGAAGCGGATTATATATTGATTAATGTTATTGTAATGTTCCAGTCCCTTTTAACTTTTTGATTTTCTTGTACACTATATAGCGCAAAGTTTTACTGACAGTTTTGGCAGTATAATATATAAAAATAAAAAAAATATATACCTATAATTAACCTCAAATCTATAATCGCACTTCAAAATGTTTATATTAGAAAAACCACTAATGTTCACACTAATTTATCATTCACCACCATATATAATGTAAAATCACTGAGAATCATTTATATTTTTGTATGAATTTAATTTTTATCTTCATTGTTATGTATCACGTATTGTAGATTCATAGATATTCCAAAACTACTTCAGTAAGGGACATTTATATACCAACTTCGTGATGTCAATTGAAAATGGAAAAAGCTGGATACATTTAATAGAAGACATAATATTTTACGTGATATTAAAAATGTTTGTGATTTAAGTTTCATTACTTTGTGTATTAAATGGGAATTTTATTCTTTCTAGAGTCAATTGGGACATGTACATGGCGCAATATTTTACTTACATCCGTAGATGGCAGTTTTGGTAGGATACTATCTAAACCAACTTTTACCATATTTAACTTATTTAAAGTAGGATATCCTATGACAAATACTATTGAAAGCTCAGCTTTTACCACCGGAAATGCTAAAACCTCGTTTTTATTTCTTTTGTTACAATCTAAAATTTTATTTATGCTAATCCTTGAATAATAGATCCATTGTAATTTTTTTGATCTACCTTATTGTTATCTAATTCTATATTTCCATCTATATTTTTTAAAATGAAATCTGGTATCACATTACACTCACTATCTGTACCTAATTTTACCTTAACTTCTCAATCTTGTATTATAATTTCTTCTTCCATAAATATGTTTTCTACAGTTCCTACTGAATTAACAGTTCCTATGAACATTTCTTATTCTTCTTTTCTTGTATCTTCTAGCACTAAATTTACCTCTCTGTCTCTGCAAGCATCTGCAAAATGGTTTAGCCACTTACATTAATTGCACTGTGTATCTTATGTAACTATATTATTTTATCAGCGTCATGATATTTGAGGGAGATTACTTGAACTCTGGTTATTCTGTTCTATACGTTTGTGTAAGATCTATTGACATTTTAACTTACATGTTCACGTGTTCGATAATAATATCGTCATTGACAAGTGAGACTACATGGTAGCCAACTTAAACGGATAGACCTAGTTCACCTAACACACCGATTTTCCATCACACATTATTATTTGTAAATAATGATACTATACATCACATTTCGATTTTCTATCGGCACGGTCTCAGACGAGGTCTAAGGGCGTGATCTTCCACTTCCAATGGTGTGTTTTGGATGCCGATGTATTCGGTTCGAGATTCCGGGCAGACGAAACAGAATCACCGGTAGCGGCAGTAATTGTGTTACCGATATATCGCACAACACAAGCCAAACGTTCAACTTTGGAAAGTTGTTTTACAAAAGCTTCATCTTTTATTCTTTAGAACTAAATATCTTTTTGATAAATGCATGGAAAATTAGCATTGAAGCTGCAAATGGAAGATCGTATATGAGTTATATGGCAAATGTATACATAATTTGCTCGCAAATGGTATAATTTTTAAGTAAATAGAAAACATAAAATTGCGGGGTGTGTATAATAGTGTCTACCGACCGGCGCATTATGATAGAGAGAGAGAGAAAGAGGGAGAGAGCAAAGTCGAGATGTGACATGGCGCGAGTGACAAGCAGTCACTCTTGATATATATTTGGCTCCATTCAAATTGATCTCCTTAGATTTACTACACTTGTGACACCGTTTTGGGACCGTTTTATAGCGACCTTGAACAGCGATCCGATCTTTGTCAGGTATAACATGAAGGTATCGTGTCACTGGTACGCTTAGTTTCTAGTTTTCTATTTAGTTTCACTTTTTGTTTCAATAAAAAAATGTCCTCAGCGGTTTTACTATATCTTGACATCAAAACTCTGCTAAACATATTCTACAAAGGCGGCTTGTGTAAATAAAACCGTGTAAAACATCCTGTTTTGACTGTCCGCTTATTTTGGTTGATTTTAATAGATTTATAGTGTCATTATCTGAAGGGAGAAAAGTGTGTTTTTTTTGTATAATATACACATTGTTTCCAAATTAATCTGAAAGATTGCTGTGGACGAGTCGCCATTCAATTTTAAGACGAAAATGTCTTATAAACATGCGTGATAAATCTTATAGTTTTTAGACCATACTTTTCTCCTTAGTGACGCTCTTGATTCTTAAAAGTGATAAGAAGAAACATGTTTATTCTAAATTGTCTTTGAAAAGTTTGCTTATTAAAAACAATTCAACGCTCATTAACGATAAAACACACCACATATGTTTGAAAGAACTTTTCGTCTTAAAATTAAGTAGTGAATCGCCCACAACAATCTTTTAAATTACTTTGGAAACACTCTGTATATGCAAGAGGGGTTTGTAAAAAACACACATTTTTGTTATCAATGCTTTTATTGCACAATGTAAAATGTACGTAATATAAATATTTGATTTTTTACTATTTCTTTCAATACAAATATAATAAAAACATTTTTCGCAAAAATGTAACCCAAAAAATACCGGAGATTCCCGTATAATTTTTCAAAAAATCAGTAAATCAAAGAACATTCCATTCTTTGATCCAAAGTTTTTCAATATATTTCCGATACACCTCAAGCAAATAATTAAATTAAGAACATTTAAATCGCAATAATTTTTTTAATTAATTTATAAAAAAGGCACATCCCTAACATAAGAACAGCAATACTTCGTTTTTGACTGCTATACTTAAATATTTTTTGTTTATTATTGTTTTATTGATTGTTTAAGTGAAAGTTCGGCATGCTATATCAATACTAATAATAACACAACCAAGACAAAAAACAGGAAGCAAGGATAACGCAATAGAAATGAAACATATTAGGAAAATAGCAGGCAAGACTAAATCGGACTGAGTGAGAAGTGAAGAAATAAGAAGGAGCATTGGCCAAGAACCGATATTAGTAAAGGTTAATGAGAAACAAATGAATTGGTTGCGTAACGTGGTGAGAATGAACCAATCCCGACTGGTAAAGAGAATAATAGAGGTAAGAAAGTCGACAGAAGTAAGAACGAGAAGACCAAGAAGGAGCTGGCTGGATCAAGTGCAGGAATATGGAAGGGAAAGAGAAAAATCCATAGAGGAGATGAAAGAAATAGCAAGGAACAGAGGAGAGAGGAAAAAATGGATAATTGATAAACCGGAATCAAACTCCGACACCTGAACGGGTAGTGGGAGCGGAGAAGAAGATTGTTTATGTTTCTTCTTTTTCGTAAACTTGTCCACTTATTCTCAATTATTGTACTAATAGATTGTTGGGTGTTGTATTCAATATCAGTACAATATAAAATGTAACTGCAAGAAAAATGAGATTGAGTGAAAACAAAACAGGCAGAAATACCTACCTAGATTTGATGGTCAATTAGATGTCTTTAAATATTTACATTTTAATGGTTATACAACCAATGACTGTTACTTTGATTGAACGGATGTTATTCAGTGTGGTGGTATACCTACCCTGAAACCCTATATAGTTCCATAGGTTCGGTGGCTAAACGGGGAATATGAAAAGAAACACGACCATTCTGTTTTATTATATTACTTGCTTAACTAAAGTTAACAAACCTTTTACATTTGTGTTTTACGTAGCAAAATCGAACGCGTCAGAGATTACAATGCAAAAAATATCTTTTATAAACATTTTTACATGACATGTTGAGTTGGAAATAATAATATTTGTATCAATAACAAAATGATGGCTTACACCACTTGCTGTTCAAGCGAAATTTAAACAATTATTTTCTTTACAAAATTTCGTAACTAATTTATTTGAACTCCATAATATTACTTTGAACTATAATATTGATATTAATATTGAGATGAATAAATTGAATATTTTGGGAATTGAATACATTTTACAAAGGCGGCTTGTGTAAATAAAAACCTGTTTTGACTGGCCGCTTCCTTGAGTTTGTTTCAATTGATTTATAGTGTCAGTCTCTGACGAGGAAGTCACTTTTCTTAACGAAAAATGTATTAATTTCTATGTAATATATACAAAAAGGGTTTATAAATAACACACATTTTTTTGTTATTAATTTTTTATTGTACAATTAGGTACTATAAATATTTTATTTTTTACAATTTCTTTGATTACAAATATAAAACTGAAACCGTTTTCGCATAAAAACGAAAAGGGCACAGTTTTTGTCAATTCTTAAAATTCATCAAATTGTGTCCACATTAACGATAAAAGCAATATATTAATTTTAACTGTACAGAACGTCTCAAATATTATAAAACTAATCATTGCACTACAGCTATTCTTAAAAAATGAGATGAAAAATATTTTTCATTTAAAAATCCATGGTTTCGTAAAAGAGAACAATGATGAAAATATCGATGAATTTGAAATAAAAACAAATATTCCGATTTAAAATCATAACATACCCCTCTAGGTAGGTACTGTCAAAATTTTGTTTTAATATTCTTGACTAAAGTAAATTTGATGTATATATATATATATATATATATATATATACAATATATATATATATATATATATATATATATATATATATATATACAGAGTGTGAAATAAGAATATAGACAATGTAAAAAGCATATCATATCTTGCTGTATACAGGATTGAATAAGGATTTGCATGAATGACAAAAATATTCTGAAATTTTGTGGAATCAATAAAATTTCACCACGATTTATAGTCTAGTCGACAAGTTGAAAATGGGACAAAATAGAGATACTGTTCTTAAAATTATGTGCGATAGCTCATTGGATAAGAAATGACGCCTAGAAAAATGTGCTAAAAGCGTGTATTAGCATATAAAAAATTGCAAAAGTTATAAACAATTAAAGATGAAATCTATTATTTATAATTTTAATTTAACGCTGAAAATAGGTCTGCGCGCGACATTTTTAGATTGCGTCAAAAGCGAGTACGGCACATTAATTAATTTATTTAAGGTATTGAATATTTTTTTTAATTTGAAAAAATTATGGTGTATTCTGAACACTATAAATAATTTATTCCCGTTGGAAATTTAAACAATTGTTAACTAACAAAATTTCCTTGAACTTCAGGTCTTAATTGTAAGTGAAAAAAAATGTTTAAATAATATTTGTAAAAAAATTTCGCTTCGTAGAGCCTTTCTTACGCATATACTTAACAAGATCGTCCCATAAATGTTGAAAAAATATTTATACTTTGTTTATAATAATTTTTTTTATTTGAACAAAAACTGAAAAATCCAATTAATGTTGTTAATTATTATAAACAAAGTATAAATATTTTTTTAACTTTTATGGCAAGATCTTGTTAAGTATATCGGTAAGAAAGGTTCTACGAAGCGAAAATTTTTTACAACTATTATTTAAACATTTTTTTTCACTTACAATTAAGACTGAAGTTCAAGAAAATTTTGTTAGTTTACAATTGTTTAACTTGTTGAAAAATTAACTTCAAGTAAAATTTCCAACTGGAATAAATTATTTATAGTGTTCAGAATACACCATAGTTTTTTCAAATTAAAAAGAAATACTCAATACCTTAAATAGATTAATTAATGTGCCGTACTCGCTTTTGACGCAATCTAAAAATGTCGCGCGGGACCTATTTTCAGCGTTAAATTAAAGTTATAAATAATGGATATAGAGTTCCGGGAGTTTAGAGTTTTTTATTGGAAATTTCCTCCTCTTTCAGAATCTTTTTTTGAAATTTCTCAAATATTGATAGTTTATGAAATATTGGCAAAAAACGAAATGCCATTTTTTTCATCTTTAATTGTTTATAACTTTTGCAATTTTTTATGTGCTAATACACGCTTTTAGCACATTTTTCTATGCGTCATTCCGAATCCAATGAGCTATCGCACATAATTTTAAGAGCAGTATCTCTATTTTGTCCCATTTTCAACTTTACTATTATTAAAATTTATGCAGATTGAACCTAATATCTCATGGAGAATGGACATATCGATTATATCGATTCAAAATTTAAAGTAACAAACTCTCCCCCTGTAGGTACTGTCAAATTTTCTTTTCATATTTTAGGCATGTCAAAAGATAAACAAAAATTTAGAATTAAACTAAATTAGACACGTAAATAGTGTAATATCAAAAAAGTATACAGAGCAAAAATCATGTATGTATATGCGTTTACAGGGCTGCATAATGTTTTCCATTAATGTCAAAAATATCATGAAATTTGTTGGAATTATTTAAATTTCAGTACAGATTATCAAAATTTACCTATCAACAAGAAGATATAGTAATAGAAGCAAAACATCAAGAAGAAGATGAAGATAATGATAAGAAGCATTGGTATACCTACGTCAATTTTTTAATCCAATTATATGGTATTCAAACATGAATTTGAAGGTACATTTTTCATGAAACATCCTGTATATGTTTGAAATATCTTTAATAGTTAAACGACTATAACGTTTAAGGTTTATACAGGCTGGAATTATTAATTAAAATTATTTTTAAAATAACTATATACATATTTTAATTAAAATTCTCCATTATAACCATTGATTTTCATATGAAATAATATTCCACGTATCTCATTTTTGATCACAAATTGTATTCAATACAATCATTATTAGTTGACAATATTTTTTTTAATTTTCGTTATTACATTGTATATATAAAAAAAGATTAAGAATACAATGTCCAGACTAGACAACGGTAGTCCATACTTAAAAACTAGAATTTTAATAATAAATATTAATAATACTAAAAGATATATTTACAAAATATTTAAGAGGCAATAAATACTGTAAAAAAGTTTTAAAAAGGCAACTAACGTATACTAGTATCTGCTACTGAAACAACTATAAGGTGTGTTGGCGGGATAGTGTATGGTCCTGAAAATAAAAAAAAACAAACATTGTTAATCACGTTATACACAATTCAATTTTATCCAATAGTGCGTATGCAAACAAAAATTACGTAAAACTGAACAAAAAAATGGATTCCTCGTATTAAAATACATTGTACTGCAAAATTTTTCCCTACATTCACTGTTACCCAATATATACAACTTTTTGGACAGGGCCGGAAAATTTTAAAAAATTATTATTTACATAAAAAATTCTATAATTACGAAACTATGTTATATATCGATTTCATTCTTAAGCCATTCGATAGAAAAAAGATGCATCGTAATTACTGCTCATATTTGAGCTCTTCCATTTCATATTTGTAAAAAATATACAGGGCTAAATTTGTAGTAATATTTTTGTAAAAATTACCTTAAAAAAATTTCTGGTAACTACGTGTATGCTACATAGATAATACAAATCGAGTTATTAAACATCAAAATTAAACTTTTTTAAATAATCCATTCCATAAAAAAATTATTACCGATTTCGATGAAATTTTGCATATGGGTTTCTTGATGCGAGGATTCCAAAAAATATATCAGTTTTTCAAGAAAAAAAATTATTTCGCGTGGAAAAAGAAACAAATTCACCAAAATAGTATTAAGTGAATAAAACGACGAGTACTCAGTGTGCATTTATTATTAAAATTCAGCTAAGCGCTTTCGGCCATTAGGCCATTCTCATAGCTATCCTATAAAATTATAATATTTGTAAAATTTGAACGAACAATTCAAAGAAAAAAGTTCAACTTACGTCATAAAAAATCCTACAACAGGTGTCATAAAAAATCCAATACATACAGAATGGAGAAATGTATGATGTTACATCATTATTGAAATTGAAAAGATTAAAAATACCCTTCCAAGAAGGTGTACAATTATATTTCACGTAAAGAAACTTCATATTTAAAATTGTAAACTAAATGATATCTGATGACAAGTTTGACGTTAATAGACGGTGGCTAATAAGCATGGTGTCCGAAGTACACTGTGGTTATCTAGCAAAGTATGGGTCATAGTTTGGTTCAGCATACAAGCTATCTTATAACTTCACTTTTCCTAGATTTCTTTTTCTTCTCCTACGCATGCCTAGGTATGGCATACTACCTTCTATTCTTATTGCTAGTACATCTGCTATCTCTCCACTCTTAGTTACTCTCTTCCTCTGTTTTCTCTTTTCTGTGAAAGGCCTAGTATGGATCTAAGTTTGTCACAATTATCTTAAAACTTACTCCCTTTTCTAGCATATCTGCCATCCCTTTCGTTTCTTTACAATCTCACTCGGTTTCTTCTCTTCTGTACATGCTTAGTATGGATCTAGGTTTGTCATAACTACCTAAAAACTTTATAACCACATGGTTTCCCGTAACCTAGCAATGTATGGGTCATAGTTGGGTCATTAGTATACCAGTGTTCTATATCTTATAACTCTTATCACCTTATATCCTTCCCCCTTTTTTACTCTTGACACACGCCTTTGACTTATTTCCTTCTTACTACAACTTCTAGCATATTCGCCATCCCTTTCTTCTCTTGCACTCTCACCCCGTTTCTTCTCTCCTGTACATGCCTAGTATGGATCTAGGTTTGTCATACCTATTTCTTAACCACATTGTTTCCATGTAACCTAGCTATGTATGGGTCACAGTTGGGTTCATCAATACACAAGTGTAGCTCTAATCATCTTCTATCCTTCCCTTTTACTCTTAACATACTCCTATGACTTCTTCTCTTCTTGTGCGAGTCTAGTATGGGCCTGGGTGTGTAACAATTACCTTAAACTTCATAATCACATTGTGTTCTTGACGCCGGGCTATGTATGGTACATACTTTGGGTCATCAGGTCACAATCAATGTTCGGGTGTTCCGTGACAAGATATACCCCTCCCTTTACCATTTACATCTAATTCATATGGGATGCCATCAGCTGTTGGGTTCACCTTGCCAGCGTACTTTTCCACCTTCATCACTACATTATGTAAACTCCTCCATGGATGTATTTACGACCAAATGCGTAATTCATGTTATCTAGCATTTCACACATACATGTTTACTGCGCTTGTTTCCTGACTGGCTGGGGAATGGATCCAACCCCTAAGTTACTTTCATTAGACCATCAAGGAAGGAGGGGTGTTTTCTAGTATTCTAAGTTGGATGAATTTTGGGAAATTTGCATTTGAATAAAGTTGTTTTAATTTTTTGATTTTATCACAGCTTTGACTTCATTTTTAAATTTAGAATAAAAGTAAAATATAAATTCCCTTCAATTTTCAGTTCACTATATGAGTATTTTCATCCTTTTAAACATACATGTTATTCAATGTTCATCATACAAACACGTTGTATTATTATACATTAGTTGGTTTACGGCACGCTGGCTTATGAGCCACCGTCTATTAACGTCAAACTTGTCATCAGATATCATTTAGTTTACAATTTTAAATGGGAAGTTTCATTATGTGAAATACAATTGTACACCCTCTTGAAAGGGTATTTTTAATCTTTTTATTTCAATGATGATGTAACATCATGCATTTCTCCATTCTATATGTATTGGATTTTTTATGACACCTGTTGTAAGATTTTTTATGACGTAAGTTCAACTTTTTTTAAATTGTTCGTTCAAATTATACCAATATTATAATTTTATAGGACAGCTTTTAGAATGGCCTAATGGCCGAAAGCACTTAGCTGAATTTTAATAATAAATACATACTGAGTCGTTTCATTCACTCAATTTATATCTAGTGTGTACACCATACCCAGACAGTTCCAAAATAGTATTGTCCGGAAAACTATACTTCAGATTTTTACGTTAGGAACCTTCATATAAAATTCCATTGAAAAATTCGGTTGGTTTATCATTTGAGACCGACCGACTGACCGACAGATATTTTGGACTCAGTAACGTATGAAACGTGTGGATCCACTCGAATCTCGAAACGTCAAAATACTTCCCTTACACAGTGTGTCCACGGATGGAGTGCCCAAAAGGAAAAACTTTTTTATTTTCAGTTTTAGCGAAAAATGTTATTCTTGATAAAAAGTCCTGCTTGTTCAAACACAAAAAAAAAGATGTGAAATTCAAGTTTTCCAAAACTTGCTTAATTTTATATTCAATTTTATGTACCTATATTATTATAATAATTTTCAAATTGTTATTCTTTTTTAACAATGCTAACTTTTCATCAAAGGATACATCTTGTAAAGTGCTATGGTATTGGAGCTGTACCATACCGTGATGCAATAGATTTATTTGATGAAAAGTATCCGGATGTACCAGTTAAGTCAAGTTTTAGAAAATATAATTTTTAAAAAAAATTATTTTAACTCAGTCATAATACACAGTTGACAAGAAGACTAATAATACATATTTTTCGAATTAACAAACAATAAAAATGAAATGAAATGCTGATTACAGAAAATAATAAAATATGATGTAAAAATTATAATAATTGTGTAAAAAAAATTTTTTAAAAAAGTGTATTTTCTAGTTTTGAAATTTAACTGGCGCTGCGAACAGAAACACACCCCCTCTATGTGGTAAAACGTCTATATTTTCTATCAAGAAATTAAGACGGTATTCGAACTAAAAACTCTGTGAATCAGTGGACTATGTGGGCAAGAAACTGACGTCAACACGATTGTTCATTTAGCAAAGAAGACGGTTGTCTAAAGAAAAACAGGAAAGGCTCAAGTTCCTTCAGAGAATTCGAGATAAAGAAAACACTCGCAGATGATCTTTCAGTGCATCGACCTGTACGTTTTTCATTAAATGTATTTATCTGCTACTAATTATTGCTAAATAATATTTTTACTTTTCCGCAAAACCCTACCTAATATGCAAGAAAAGTATTGGTTTACCCAAAAAAAAAGTTGGAATTTTCGATTTTTTTAAGTTGTTTACTCGTTTTCCAGCAAGAACAACACGACAAAACGGAAAAAAATCCTGTGTGTATGTCGTCGTCGTTGTTCGCTTCGGCCAAATTTCGTGGCATGTCTTGTTAGCACGATACAGCCTGCGGAGTGCAAGGAGTCACTAATTTTATGTTAGAGTACTTCAGGTACCATAGTTCTCGTTGTACTGGTTCCGGTGAGCTGAAAGTCAATAGGGTTTATCTGTGAAATACCTGAACAATATTCAATCATAAAATTGGTGACTTTATCCACGTGGGAGGCTGTATCGTGCTAACAAGACTTGTTACAAAAAGTGGCCGACCACAACGTCGACGACATACACATATCGTAAATAGGATTAGGTGAAAAGTAATAGATGTTTTGATAAATGGTTCGATATAAAAACAGCCCTTATCACTCGTTTTGGTGGTCCTAGATCTGAAGAAATATTATCACATGCTTTAAATACTTCTATTCAATCGCGTTCTCAATCATTTTCCGAACTTCATGACGAAATCTCGAAAATTACAGGTCCTTAGAGAATATCTAGCTATAAATTCTCATAACATAGAAGTTATAGTTTCCAATGAAACTATGTATACTAATCAAGCCCTTATGGTATTTGAAGCAGGTCTCTTAAATACCTGCAGAGATCATATACTTTAAATAATCTCAATTTCATCTCTGGAACAAGCTTTGTAGGAATTTGCTAACTTTCTCAGAGCTCAAAATACTCAAACAAATCGGCTTCCTCCAAAGCATATAATCAATCACCAAGAAACCATTCTCCTTTTCATAACTATAATTCGTCTCAAAGACCACAAGTTCCTCAAATCCCTAATAATAGATAATTTAATAGATATAATAATAACAAGCAAAGATTGCATTACCAAAATAACCATTAAAGACCAAATAATGAATCCAATAATAGGAAAATTCAATCTAATAATCAAAATTTTAATCGTCCCTCTCGACCTTCCTCTAGTAACTACAAACCAACCCCAATGATTTCATCTACTGCAAAGTCCTATAGAGCCCTTTTATAAAAACAGGACCCCCAAACGCGATTGTCAAAAAATTATTCAACATTGTAGATATTGACGAAAACCCTAATATAAATTTATCAAATACTATCCCCCAAAATGAGCAATACGATGAATCTCAAAATATATAATTATGTCTCGGAATTGATATAATGTTTTATAAACTCAGCCAATCAACTTCCATTTATATACCTCTCAAATTTAAATTTAAAAATATTGATCAACTCCAGTGCAAGCAATTCCATTATAAATCCAAAACCAGCCTAATGATTTTTTTCTGATTCCATTCATAGATCCAAATTTTTTGTTAAATCTATGAAAACAACTTACAACGGTAATTTTAGCTGTAAATACACTCTTTTGAAAGAATTCGCCATTAAATACATATTCAATATGTTTATTGTACCTTAGCACGATAGATTCGTTACATTAATTGATAGTGAGGACTTCGATAAATTGAAAGCCTTTATTAGTTTTGAAACTCAATCATTACAAATAAATTCTATTTAAATACCATTCTATTTGGAAGTCAATCCTAACTTATTTTCCCTCATTCTGAATCTCTTGATAAAACAATTTTAAATATCCCTGTAACTCTCGATAATGGAGAAATAGTTCTTAAACAACATATTAGTAATCGAATGTAGCGAAAGACGGTTACTGTAAAATACCTATAGAACAAGAAACTCACATTAAATAATATTTCTATAAAGTTTTATAAACCTCTTCAAGTTCAGCGCCAGTTAAATTTCAAAGGGAGAAAATATACTTTTTAATTCTTTTTATTTTAACTCCATGATTATTACAGTTGGTAATACGGCTAAGACTGAATATTTTTTGAATAAACAAACAAGAAATATGGAATTAAATGCTGAGTACAGAAAACATATATGATGCAGCTACTGCCCTAGCTATTATGCATTCAGTATGGGAAAATCCCAAGCTGGGTTTACGAAAAAGAGCAACAGAAGTTGGTTTTAGCAAGAGCTTTTTACAGAAAATATTCAAGCTAAACAAAATTCATCTATTCATTATGATACGAGGCTTGACTTCTGTGCAATGGTTGGTGTAAAGCTTATGAGTGACATCTTCTTTCACTCCATTATTTTATTTTCTGATGAATCAACGTACACGACAAATCGAATTGTTTCACCCCAAAACTGTCTATATTAGGCTAGTGAAAATCCTCATTACAGAATTAATCATAATAGTCAATTTGCTAGAAAAGTAAATATTTACCAGATCGAATAATCAGACCTGATTTTCTGGAGGAGACGGCAAAATTAGGAAGTATTTTTGGATTTGTTGGACAACTGTTTAATAGTTAAATTAGAATCCTTGGAACAAAGGCGTAATACGTATTTTCAGCATGATGGATGTTCGTCACATTCGATTTTTTTGATAAGAGGATGGCTGGATGAAAATTTTCCTGAACGATGGTTTTTTCCGCCTTGATCACCCAATTTGACTATTCTGGATGGTTTATGGGGCTACCTAATGGAGAAAGTTTACGAACAAAATGTAAACAATTGTGTTGAGATTTGAAAGAAGCAATAATCAATACCGTAAATGAAATCACCCCAGACATGCAAAGAAAAAATTTAAAGATAGAATGGAGATATGATTTGAAGTTGGCGAAGGCTATGTGGAATAGTTGTTATTTTTTTATTCACTGTTAGTTTTTCCACATTTTTCTGTATTCTTATTTCTGCTCTGTCTTCAACAGATTCTGTGTCAACGATTTTGTTTATAAATTTTTCAACTATACCGAGTAACTGGTACATAATTGTGTTTTTCATTACATAAATGAATTGCGTACTTGAACGAAACAGCTTCAATACTTTAGCACTTTAAAAGATATATTATTTATTGAAGAGTTAGCATTGTTGAAAAATAATGGCAATTTGAAAATTATTCACTGAGTTGACAGTTACCTAGTAACACCATGCGAGTCGATCTTAATGTAGCCTCCACTTCATGGTGGTGCCATGAGATTAATCAGCTCAGGAGGACGGCGAGGAAATCTTTCAACATGGCAAAAAGTACCAGACTCAAAGAGGATTGGAACGCAAACAAGTCTCATCTGAACGAGTATAAAACAGTCATTAGACAATAATATGTGGTCTTCTCAAACTTATCCTTTAACAGAAACCCAGTAATCAGATACCAAGGAAGGCCAATACAGAGAGTACAATCGATTAAATGCCTGGGATTGATACTAGATAGTAAATTTACATACACAGAACACATAAGGTACATGACTAGAAAATGCAAAACGATCTTCCAATCAATTAGAAGGCTTGTCAGAAGAAACTGGGGAAAAATAAGCAGTTATTTTACAGCGATTATCCCAATACTGGCATATGGTATCGACCTATGGGGGCACAGACTGGACAGAGTAATCACTGAGGAACTATTGAGATCGACCCAAGCAATGTGCCTTAGCACAATGCTAGGAGCCTACCGATCAACGCCGAATGAATCACTTTGCATACTAGCTAAACTACTACCATTACATTTGCATCTAGATCACATAAGAGCAATAATTGACCTTAAACGGACGGGCCAAACTTTCCTACTAGGAAACAACATAGTAGCCGAAGAGTACAGGTATTGGGTAGTGGTTAATAGATGGACGCAGCAAATTATTGTCACAACATGGCAATTAGAATGGGATAATTCAAATAAAGGCAGGCTCCTACACACATTAATCCCTGATGTACATCCGTGGTTTGAATCGCAGACGAAAATTCTAAAGAGGGAGGCAATCCAGGTACTATCTGGTCATGGTAACAATATGGTGCATTTGCATCGGATTGGCAAGTCGAACAGCAGCCCTACTTGCCTAATGTGCGAGGTAGAAGATTCACCGACACATCGGATCTTCTACTGCGAAGCGTTTTCGGAAGAACAAAGAACAGCCCCTTGGACGACATGCAGCCGCATTATCCAGCAGCCCTGTTCAGAAAACTATGGGTCAACTTGAACTCACTGTCGGCGTTTGAACCTTGCGAGTTCCCTTAACTTGGGAAGCTAGAGTAATTAGGTCAATAGAAGATAGTTGAATATAACAATAGTATATTAGTACAACTTGGATAATGTCTTAAGTTTTATTTTAGTGGGAATTATTTAAGTAAACAATTGGGTAAAAGTAGTATAACTATAGTTTTAAAATTAAGCCAGAGCTATGATTTCAGTTGGGCATGCACGACATGGCCGTATATGAATAGCAGCATACGGGGTTAAAACTTTAAGGGACCCCGCATTCCGTTGAAGCTTGACTTCAAGTTGGCCTCCCTTCACACATAACATTGTATTGTACAGGAAATAAACAATGTAGCTTACTCCTTACCTACCTTTCCTTTTAGTGAGGCTGGCGACGGTAGCCAGGGGCGTGTGGTGAGATCCTCCATCCTCTCCTTTTTTTAAGTCATTAGACAAATACAAAGAGAAGCATGGAGAATCTACTGCGAGAAAATCGAAGATTTCCCCCAAGCAGCTAGACTCCAAAAAGCCCTCTCAGAATATTCCTACCGTCATGTCGGTATAATAACTAAAGAGGATGGCACAAAATCAGCCAATCTGAAGGAAAGTCTTCAACTATTGTTGTCAACTCACTTCCCTGACTGCAGAACCACAAACACGGCAAACTGGGAGGAAGAGCAGAATGGCTACCCGACGGACGATGAGTGGCGTATATCGCGACAGATCATCGACGCGGACGACAGACTGAGGTGAGCCATCTCTGGCTTCTCCCCCTTTAAATCCCCAGGAACGGACGCCATTTATCCAGCTCTACTTCAGTGGGGCCGGGATGACTTAACGCCGCACTTGGTGGGAATCCTCAGATCCTCACTGGCACTAAGGTATATCCCAAAACGTTGGAGAGAGGTCAAAGTTGTGTTCATACCAAAACCAGAACAGGCTGTGCGAACGATACACAAGAGATATAGTGATAACACAAAATCTACTGCATTCAAATCAACATACACTCCAGGGAAATCTACCGATTCGGCTCTTCATCTCGTGGCGGGCGGCATCGAGAGATCGCTGGTCCACCTTGGGTGTATTCACAGACATAGAATGCGCGTTTGATAGAAGCACCTTTCCTAAAACAACAAACGCACTTACCAACAAGAATATCCGAGCTTAACGCAAAAATTTATAGGTTTATACATAAAATTGAATATAAAATGAAGCAGGTTTTGGAAAACTTGAATTTTATCTCATTATAAGGTGTTTTTGAACAAGTAGGACTTCTTATCACGAATAACATTTTTCGCTTAAACTGAAAATAACAAAAAATTCCCCTTGGACACCCCATCCGTGGACACACTGTATACATATATTACACATGGAGTGAATTAAAATGGCATCTAATTTAGAATTGGTCCAGAAGCTGAACGAAGTTGATCCAGATCGCAGAACGGAGTTGTGTTAAATATAATTAACACTCATCTTAATTCCTTCTGTCTGATGAGGCTCCTTTCCACTCACATAGGACGGTCAATAAGCAAAACTGGTTGTACTAGTCAGATGAAAAGCCTCATTGTATAGTGCAGGCACATACGCAGTAGCCACAAAAGATCAATGTGTGAGCAGGACCATTATTGGACCTAATTTTTAGAATAAAACCATGACAGTGAAGAATTCTGAGCATTATTAGAATTAGAAATAATTCCAGAACTAGCCAGACATATTCTTGATGATATTTTGGTGCGAAAGTGATAAATTCTCATATTTTTTGGACTGCTTTATCTTATGTGTCATTCCAGCAAGTAGCCACAGTATGACTACTATGAATATAAGTTTCATCCATATATAATTGACCTGTTTTCATTTCTGTAATTTTTGATGGCATGTAAATAAGACACTCCTAAAGAACTTGTGTTATTTTTTTCCATTTAAAGTTTCCTGTTGGTTTTTTGTTTTTCTCCAACGAAATCCTATTGACTTAAGTACTTCCCGAATAAAATCTGTTCCTTCTCTGTATCCTGTTTTTTTAAAATGTTTGGCATTGTAGGCACAACTTTGTCAACAGTAAATGTAATACACCTTTGTCTGCATCGTCGGTTTTACACTTTTTCAATTTTTTTGGCGATCTAAAAGATTAAATAGAAGTGGCAACTATTCCATCTTTTTCCTTGACAAATGTCAAAGTTACTGTTTCGTGGATGAATGGTGCAATATATTTAATACCATTGAAGATATAGTAAAATTATTGAATTCATTATATTCAACTCGTGAACTTAAAATCCCAATAACAAAGAAGCCACATTATAAAAAAACTTTTACAAAAAATTTTAAATGAAAAAGAATTTCCATTTTTGTTAAATGTTGTTAGTAAAAATAAACTGCTTAGACCAATTCCTTGTAATTGAAATCAAATTTAAAAAAAATGATTCTCTTTTCTTGATACAATTTTATATTATATATACAATTCAATTCTGGAACTGAGCTCACAGTAGAAATGTTAGTAGTATTAAAAAGATTGTCTTACACTTTTAAAATTAAGACAGGACCGGGTTAGCCCTTTTTCACCACAGGACCCCTTTTACCTCCAATAGCACTGATTACATCTAAAATAATAGGTAAAAATAAATAAATAAAATATGTACAACATCCAGTTAATCAAATAACCAAACATACAACCATTTGTCAGTATTTATTTAAATTTATACAGGGGCAGTAAACGTTGAAGATAGATTTTTTAATAACTATTAATAACCAATAATTACAAATATTATGTGTATAAATAATAGTCGGGAGTAATATATATGGCGCATCTAAAGCCGCTGCTTTTCGGTAGTACTAACTAACATTAAACAAATACACATACAGTGTAAAGCTGTTTGAGCTCAGTAGTGGCTCTATAATTATTTGGTTCTCAGCTATTTGAACTAGTTAAAATGGTGTCTATTTCGTATTCTTTTTCATTTTTTCAAGTCCTTTATACTTTTACTTATAGATGATTTGCATATGTCTTTACCAGAAGACCATTTTCCATTATGGAACTTTGCCAACTGTTGTTCGGCAAGAAGAATAATTAAATTGAAATCACTGAATCAAGAAGATAACACCGTAATTTATAAGACAAATATATAACTATATAGTAAATTCACTAAAAATGATTTCGTTTTTGCTAGAAGGAATCAAGAGTGACTGCTCGCCACTCGCGTCATGTCACGTCTCAACTTTTCTCTCTCCCTCTTTTTGTCAGTCGCACTGACATGATGCAGCAACCTCTTCGTTTAAATATAGATGGGAACTTAGCAGATGAGTTTAAAATATGGAAAAAGAGATAAATGCTATATGTAACAGCAAGTGGATCACAAGATAGACTGGATAATGAGAAAACGGTAGCTCTTCACTTACACACGATAGGTGAAGCTGCTGTACAATAAATAGAGACAAGTAAAAACCTAACCTAATATGAAAGTTATAATAAGAACCATATGACAGCAGAAGGTACACATAAAAATAAATGTCCAGCGTACTAACTTTTGTGCATGGGTGTGTTATATATCACCAATATTATATGGGAAGACAGTGGTTGTAGAAACTGATCGTCTACCATAAGAAGATTTATTTAAAAAACTATTAGTAGATTGACCCTTAAGGTTACAAATAATGAAGCTTCCAATACAATTTTTTTGTTAGAAACATTGAAGACATTGAAGCTCATGTGGGTATAGTAGTATCTCGTTTGAAATTATAGTCATTCATTACAGAAACGGAACATTATCAAAAAAAGTCATTGTTGAAGTGTGAACAGATGACATACCTGAGATATTAAAACCTTATAAAAAATATTAAGAAGAATTAATTGTAGGGCCCTAATATCAAAAATTGGACCAAGTCTTTTTTGTCAAATGATTTTTCAGATCAGCTTAAAATTAGTTAGAAAATAACTATGTATATATTAAACTTTTATCTGTATAAATTTCAGTGAATAATAATGTTTAAAATGAAACTTACTGTTTCTAGTTAATTCCACAATATAATGAAAATTGTTGAAAATTCTAAAAAATTGACAATTGTTTCGATAAATCAATATCATCGTTAGAATGACAGAAGTTACATTTCATTTGATGCCTACCTGATGTTTAGTAGTTATTTTTGGCTAGACCAAGAAGTGACCTAACTTGTGATTGACTTAATATATGTTAATAGAGAAAAGAAGAAGTTGTGATATCACAAATATTGAAGCTTAGATATTATTAGCCTTATGGTGATATCCTGGATATCATTTTTCCAATTAAGATCATTATAACTGAAACGAATACAACAATTTCTTTTTTAAAACAGAAAGTAACTGTAATAGTTATAATAATGATATATATTTATAGTTCTATGTTCGTGCAGTGTCACTTCCAGAGTAGAGTTGGCAGCACTAACGTTAGAACATATATAACGATGTAGTGTGGTAGGTTAGGTCTATTAATAAACATGTGCCATAACTACATGTTTTTTTATTAATAAATACTTGGTACAAATAATACGGTAACGTTAGTACAAAATTGTTAAATGTAAAAACCAAAATACCACCATTAAAGAAATCAGGTATATATAAACTCAAATGTCCAGAATGTAATGCTGTCTATTTGGGTCAGACCCTTAGAAATTTTGAAATCCGATACAGTGAACACTTACGAGCATACATATTAAAACAACCAGATAAATCCCACTACGCAAAACATCTACTTGACACAAATCATTCATTGACACCTAACACAAAACTAGAAGTGCTGCATATTGGTGAAAAGGAACAAGTACTGGATCTCCTTGAAGAATTGGAAATTAGAAGACATTTAAGAAACCCACAATATGAAGTTGTCAATGAACAGATAAATCTAGGGAGTTCTGCACTAATAAACTGTCTTCTTAAGTGATAATTGTAAATATCAGTCAATCACAAGTTAGGTCACTTCTTGGTCTAGCCATCAAATGAAATGTATTTTCTGTCATTCTGACGATGATATTGATTTATCGAAACAATTGTCAATTTTTTAGAATTTTCAACAATTTTCATTATATTGTGGAATTAACTAGAAACAGTGAGTTTCATTTAAAACACTAATATGAATAGATTCCACGAAGTAAGGGTCGAGACAGTTAATTTCAGTGAATAAATTGAGAATTATCTGGAAGAATTTTTCTTTGCAAGTATCAATTGAAAATAACAAAAGTTGGATAAATTTAATAAACAACATGGTATTTTACGTCTTTTCAAAAATTTTTGTCATTTAAATTTCATTTGTTTAATTGCTTATTAAATGGAAATTTTATTCTTCGTAGAGTCACTTTAAATGTGTACATGACGCAAAGTCTTACTGACATCCGTAGATGGCAGTTTTGATAGGATTAAATTGATCAATATCACTCGACCCTTAGTTTCTCTATTTTACTTTCTAATTAACTCATTGGTAAAATTATTTTGTTACAGAGAGCAACGTAATGAATTTAATGAAAAGCCCTCACGTTTTTTTACTGTTGATTAATATTATTCTAAAGAGTTATGGATGCGAAGAGGAAAAGAATCTTGTGTTGTGTGACCACCAGTTAAAAACCAATAAATTAAACTCTCTCATATGTATCACAACACCACAGTCAATGCCAGAATGAAACTACTTCCATAGACGGCGAATCATTGGATTTCTTAAGGCATTTGAATGTAATTTTCGTTAATTTGAGGTTTAATTATCCTTTATTTATGTATTCTAATTAATTAATCCTATTTTAATATGAGAACTTGATTTATGTTCACAAAATAATATCATCATTTCTTTATTCCATGTTGTTTAGAACATATTTGCGCTTTTTATTGCTAATACAAATCTGCCATACAAAGAAATAATAATTAAACCCACAACAACCAACGATCCATAGTGAAACAAAACAAGATGGATTATGAAAATACATTCATAGAATCACAGAATCAAAAGTCGGACTGATAAAAGCTGAAAATAAAAGATAAAAATGAAGGAGAAGAAAGAAACCTTCATAATTCCATATTCTTCTATACCCTGCAACAGAGGTGGTTTCTGAAGAAAGAGATACAATTTTATAAACGTCTTAAACCACACGATTTCCAACAAACACAAAGAGTTATTGAAGTGGGTATAGAACTGTAGAAACTCCACTTTTTCAGCTGATTTGCAGAGCCCATTTGAATATTTTTGGAAAACGGTTCTGTTTATGCGGTATTAAGTTTCTGTGCACTTGTGCTTCTGTGGCCAGAGTTAATTTTAGAAGAAAACCTGAACGATATGTGGTATCAGTATGCAACAACGCAATTTTTTTGGCCTCCAAGGTAGTATAATTTCTTTCTTTGGGGCATTTTAAAATGTGAATAAACCATAAACAAGTAGGGTAGTATAGGGTTAATTGTTTGAAATTCCTTTTTATTCAAAATTAGGTAGCTACACGCCTCTGGTATGTTTCCAAGGAAGACTTTTACGACTAATATTTTTTACTCTTTCACCTTTTGTCATTAACCGATGAGAATTAGTCACAGAAAATTAAAAGTGTTTCTACTATTGCCAAATAATTGGGGACAGTAAATTTTTTAAGAATAAATTTTTGGTATAGACAAGCAACAGACCATGCGAAATGTCAGTTTATTACTTATAATAAAGCGGGCTTCGGTTTTCGTCACTCTTCGCTTGTCACCAAAAATAAAGGACATACAAGTGAGAAAGCAGTTTAGGACTAATTTGTATTCTTTTATTGCGGACGCTTTTATGTGCAAAAATACAGAGTGGAAAGTTTAAATGGAACATATTCAGTAACTTATTAAATAAAAGTTTGTCGCAAAATAGGTTAGTTATTTTGTATTTTATTTTGAAAGCAATCGAAAAAAAATTACGTGAAACATTTGCTGAAACAATGAAAAGTAATATACACCTTGTTACTGAAAATACCCTCCAACCCATCAAAAATGCCTTTAGCATACACGTTCATGGTGTCAGTCACACTGGCTTTTCAAAAATTGTGGTTTGCTTCCACATTTTCTTATCATTTATGTTTATTTTGCAGTCCTGGTTTCGTATCTCCCTTAGGTCTTCTATTACTTCTGCTAGGGAGGGATCATAAAAGATGACACAGAACAAAACATATTATAATAGACGACTGGACAAAATATATTCATAAACAACGATACATTTACTTTGACATAAAGATACAGCAGACAAAACAACAGAAACCAACAAAAATAAACTTTGACAAAAACAATATGACAAAACTAACACTAAAAAACACAATAGAAAATAACCGGAACGACAAACAAAAAAATTGTACACAACTTAAAGTACTTGATATAGTAAATAGAACTAGACAAAAATCTAGAAAACAAGAACCAAATATGGTGGACAACAGAACTTACGAAACAAAGACAAAAAACAAATATATTAAGAAAGAAATACCAACAAGAACAAGACCCGATTAATTAACAGATTAGAAATCTTACCAGACACAAAATAGAACTTACATAAATCTGATGAAACAGACAAAACAAGACGCAATAAGAAAGAACATTAAAAACAGCGACCCTGATATTGCATACAGAATTATTAGATGAAAAACATCAGAGAATAAAACAATAATACATTACCTACATGACAAATATTTCCCTAACGATGACGAGACAACAGACGAACAAATACACATGGAAATAAGACTAAGACAATAGGAATACAGTAATGAACCAGACCAAATTAAATTTACACAAGACGAAATTACACAAACAATACTGGATAAGAAAAACGTAAAGATTGAACAAAAACAACATAAAATACTTGATATAGTGAACAAAACTAGAGAAAAACCTAGAAAACAAGAAAATAGGTGCCAAATATGGTGGACAACAGAACTTTCTGAACGGAGACAAAAAAACAAATAGATTAAGAAAGAAATTCTAACAAGAACTAGATCCGAGAAACTAAGAGACAAGAACCCTTACCAGACACGATATACACCAAAATCTAGTCAAACAAACAAAACAAGACGCAATAAGACAGTACGGTACGAACAACGACCCTGACAAACCATGGGACACTGCATACAAAATTATTATACGAAAGACACCAAAGAATAAAAAAATAATACATCACCTACGCGACAAATATTTCCCTAACAATGACGAGACCACAGACGAAGAAATACATAAAGAAATAAGACTAAGACAATACGAAATTACACAAACAACACAGGACATGAAAAACGAAAAAGCAACAGCCCAAGACGGATTTCCCAGTCAGGAAAATTCCCTGACGTATCGAAGAAAACTGATATAATTTGCTTGTCAAAAGAGGATGGAAGCAAAAGACCGATCTGTCTCCTTCTGACGATGAGTATAATCTTTCAGTTAAATGACTAGTACCCTATCTGGAAACAACTGACAATATAAATGGGAAACAATGTGAATTTTGACAATGACATTCATTAATAGACGCCATAACGCAAATACCGGACGAAATAACACAGGGCGAAAATGGCAAACTACACACACTAATAGTAACACTTGACTTGAAAAAGAAACTTTAATTAAGCCTGGATAACAACAATTAATAATAAATTGAATAACGTTGACACTCCAAACAATTTTCTACGAAACAGACAAATAGGAACAGACGATTTGACGAACCAAACAGAATGAAACTGTTCACGGATATTACTCCTCAATATATCTAATGTCTCTTCCACTGTTTTGTTAAGTATCAACGTTTCCCTTCAGTACATTACTATTGGTTTTCGTTTTGTACAGATGTAGCTTTGACTTTCTGGATATTTTCATAAACTTATGATATTGTTCAATGTTCCTACTTGTTTACTTCCATGCGTAAGTCCAGCTTCTAAATTCCTCCCTCATCGCCTTTGTTCTTGATAACCACCCCAAAAGATTTGCACATGTTCCAAATCCATAACTTTTTCTCCATTCAGTTTTATTGGAGAATTCCTCATTGTTCCTCGCCTATTTGGTGTTGTCATTTTCATAAACTTCGATTAATCTTTATTGACTCGCTGCTCTTTCTATGAATGCTCTGCATATTCTTTTCAATACATTTTGCGATGTCGATATCAGCACCACATCGTTCGCGTATGCCAGTAATTTTCCTAGTCCATTCCAGCACAATGTTAAACAGAGAAAAAAGTATCCATATAAGATGTTCAATCTACACGAGGTTCACGAAGATGATTAGAGTTTTAGGAATGAATTATACCTTGTATCGATGGTGACTGAATTGCTTTGGTATGATTGCTGTTTTCTGGTGGAACTATGTTCAATTACATGAGCACGTGAATCAGCACAACTGCTGTTGTTGGGATAACGAAAATCCCCACTGGATTCGTGAATGCTATACCGAAAGGCGTCAAAAAACAAACGTCCGAGCTGAGATTATTGGGGAAATGTACCTAACTATGCTCCAAGGTGAACGGATTCCTACTTTAAAGATTTCATTCCCCAATCATTTGGATCCTAACTTATTTAACCCACGGATACAGTTTCAACAAGACGAGGCAGCACCACATTTGGCTCAAAACGTACGGACCTATATTAACAAAGGATTTTCAAATATGTAGTTTAGAAAAGGGAGCCTAGCAAGTCCGATTAAATTCATTTATGGGGATATCTAAAAAGCAAGGTTTATGCTACTAAACCTAACGACATCACCGAGCCTCAACAAAGACTCAGAAATGAAATTGGACAAGTAATACCGCTACAAATTGTTCGAAATACTTTTTGTTATGGATTAGTGGATTTTCATCAACAAGGTGAGGGGCACCTTGAACATTTGTTGCTTTAAGGTAGTTTCAGTGGACATTTTGTCATTTTTTCCCACACATTGAAAAAAAACAAAGATAGCTTTAAAATGAAAAGATCACTAACCTACCCTTCTATTAGCTGTTGGGTTATTGCAAGCCCCCAGATAATTATAAAAATAAACACACCTTTTTTATTCAGCTAGTGTGTTATTAACGGGTTAAAAATATGTTTCATAATCAAAAAAGAGAAATATAGCAAATAAAACAAAAAAAACGATGAAATAATACAATATAATATGTTTAAAACTTCATTTATTTGAACTAATGCTCAATTTAAAATGGTTGACGCGTTTCACTAACACAGTAGATTTCTCAAAACGAATGAAGGTATAATATAAAAATATTGAATATATACAGTGCATGTATATTTAAACAATTTTATATTACACCTTCATTCGTTTTGAGAAAGCTACTGTGTTAGTGAAACCCGTCAACCAGTTTAAATTGAACATTAGTTCAAATAAATGGAGCTTTAAACAAATTATATTCATATTCATCAAGTAAAAGCCTCATCTATTCAATTTTTAAAACCAAAAAATTAATGATCACAAGGGAAAATATCAAAACTATCAAATATTGTCTCTAAAATTGTTAATCTAATCTCTTACGGAGGACAAAATAGGCAACTAATGAGATGAAACGTTTTCCATACTCAAATGGGGCAGTAAATAAAGAAATCATTCAAATTTAATACAATAAAATGTGAAAAATATGTGAAATTGAGAGGAGTTTGACGCCCTGAAGATAATAATAGGACGTGTAGGGATTAAATTTACTGTTTCAACTTTCCCTTTCTAGATTCTACTCATGTTATAAATTAAACTAACTGTTTCTAAATAACTTCCACTATATTGGACAACTATTCCGATATCTTAAAATATATTCGTTAGAGTGACAGAAGTTACATTCGATGTGATGCCTACCTCATATTTAATAATCATTTTTGGTTAAACCAATAATTGGCCTATCTTGTGATTGCCTTAGTGAATATGAATAGCAAAAGAAAATATATTACAAATACTAAAACTTAGATATAGGAATATCTTTTTTCCCATTGAAGATAAGTATATCTATACAATGTTATAGGAAACCAAGGAAATTTATTATTTGCTAATATTTACAATTATTACTTGGGAAGAAAGATTAATAATGAAGAACTCCCTAGATTTATCGTTTAGTGACGGCTGCATATTGTGGGGCTATTTCTAACTCTTCCAGAAAATTTAATTCTTGTTTCTTATCTTAAATATGTAGTAATACTAATACTGTGTTAGGTGCTAATGAATGGGATTTCTCTGATTGTTTTAATCAATATTCTTGTAAGTGTTCATTGTGTCTGATTTTGAAATTTCGAACTGTTTGACCTATATTGACAGCATTACTTTCTGGACATTTGAGTGTATGTATACCAGTCTTTTTTAAAGGGGATTGTTTGATGGTGTTTTACGAAGGACCCGTTAAACTCTATCTTGTTTAACAAAACTTTACATCCCCTGAACTGTAGTTGTACATAACAAAATAATAATACATTTCCGAAAACAAATTAGATTTTTAACACTGAAAATGGAGCCAGTACCTGCAATTTGGTTTCTTAAGTTTCTTCTCCTCCTTGCAAGTCCTCGTCGCCTCTCCGTCCCATTGGTAATTATTGCTTTATGGCGGCGTAGTCAAATGTGCTGAAGATTATTAAATCTCAACATACCTTAAGAAGCCCCTTTTCAACGTCAAGAATTCTATGTCCAAAATATTTGACCACTACTAGACTTCGATTGGCATCAAACACACTTTACTTATGCATCACTTTACGATATAACAATTTAACAATTTTACGATTATTACTGTCACTATATTCGAATTAGGAAAGCGATTTATAATTCTGGCCATTGGCCACTTTAAAGGTGTTGTCTTTGATTAACACTACCAGAGAACCCACTTTCAAAATGTTCTCGATATTCTGCTGCCATTTGGAACGATTCTGCGTTTCGGTCAAATAGTTCCAGGACCAACGTTGCAAAAATTGTTGCCTCAGTTGCTGCAATCGATAGTAGCGATCTAAACTGGTGATCTTAACTTCCCTGACGTCTTCTTCTGAAGAACTCGCCAGAGAGGTCGCGATCAAAAACATGGGCGGAAGTTAGGGAAATAAAGTCTTGGGGATCGTTTGATAATGGCATCAAAAGCTCAAACATACCTCCATCTGTTCAATTAAGGTATACGTTTCCTCAAAACTCAAAGACGATTCGTTCAAGACACGCTTTAAATTAAATTTGATCGATTTTACGGCTGTTTCTCATTCGCATTAAAAAGTGTCTGGCATATATATATATATATATATATATATATATATATATATATATATATATATATACTTAAATGTTTAGAATGTAAAGCTCTCTGTATAGGTCAAACAATACGAAATTTTGAGATCAGACAATGAACACTTACGAGCATACATATTAAAACGATCAGAAAAACGCATTACGCAAAACATCTACTTGACACCAAATATTCACTAATACACAGAACTAGAAGAACTACAAATTTGTGATAAGAAACAAGATCTGGATTTTTTTGAAGAGTTAGAAATTACAACACACTTAAGAGACCCACAATATGAAGTCGTCAATGAACAGATAAATCTGGGGAGTTCCCCAATATTAAACTGTCTTCTAAGTAATAATTATGAAGATTAGCTGATAAGAGTTTTCCTTGGTTTTCTATAACATTCCACAGTTAGACTCATCATAAATGGGTAAAAAGATATCCAGGATAACTATAGGGTTAATTATATCTAAACTTCAATTGATATTGTTACGAAACAACACACTGGTATAGTCCCTAAATCCGACTCTGTCTAAACCAGGTAAGAAAGTTAAAATTATGGCGGACGCGCAGGGATACTTAGAATTGTTTACGATTGTGACTATCTTATCATTGTTTTTGTGACCAGCCGTATCTAGAAATTGCCAGAAAGCCAATTGTTTTTGTCCTGGAAGAAGGGCTGTTGAAAAGAGTCCTTGAAAATGATGATGGTTCCGAAATGTGGAGACAGCTAGTTATCCCGAGAACAAAAGTACCTGAAGTACTAAAGAAGTTACACAACAGTCCATCGGCAGGTCATCTGGGAGTAAAGAAAACCCTTCAGCGAGTCCGTGAAAGGTTTTATTGGATGAACAGCTCCGACGATGTGAAGGACTGGTGTAAGAAATGTACGACTTGTGCTACGAGTAATGGACCACATCGCAAGGGAAAGGCACCCATGAAGCAGTATAATGTTGGAAGCCCTTTCGAAAGGATCGCTTCAGATATCGCTGGACCATTTCCGACGACAGAAAATGGTGGTAAATACATCCTGGTTGTAATGGATTATTTCACAAAGTGGGTGGAAATTTACGCGATCCCGAATCAAGAGGACACAACAGTCGCGGATGTATTAGTGAAATAATTTATCAGCCGATATGGAGTGTCCTAGGAAGTCCACAGTGACCAGGGAAGAAATTTTGAAAGTCATCTGTTTCACGAGATTTGCGACAAGCTGGGAATGAAGAAGACCAGGACAACAGCATTACATCCACAGTCAGATGGAATTATCGAGAGAATGAACAGGACTATTGGAAAATACCTGTCCAAAGTAGTTACCAGCCATCAGAGAGATTGGGACAAGTATCTTTCTCTATTCGCATTCGCTTATCGATCTGCCGTCAATGAGTCCACTGGTAAAACACCTGCGAAAATCTTGTTTGGACGTGAAATGAGGCTTCCTTGTGACCTGGAATTTGGCTGTCGGCCTGGAGAAGATCTAGCAGGAGAAGATTGCGTGATCCAACTGAGAAGAAGGCTGGACGATATTCATGAATTTGGACGATATTCATGAATTATTTCGAACAAATCTTCAAGTTGCCAGCGACAGAACGAAAAGTCGGTGCGACACGCAGGCCACAGAAGGCAGTTGTAAAAAAGGGGACAAAGTATGGTTACACAACCAGACGAGGAGAAAAGGATTTTCTCCAAAATTACAAAAATCCTGGGAAGGTCCATACTTAATCAAGAAAAGGATCAATGATGTTATATATCGCATAAGCAAGATCCCCAACGGAAAACCAAAAGTAGTTCACTAAAACCGACTAGCGCCATTCGAAGGAGACCATAACATAGAGAAAGGAGTAAACCATATTCGAGATGTGTCTGACCCTACCTTCGATGAATTTATGGGCGCGTATGGAGGTACCGGGAAAGCTAGATATGGAGTCACCTCAGAACAACGACAAGATTTGTTCACTTTCCGGGATGATTATTCACTAGTATACAACATACCCGCCCGTATCAAGAACGCACGAGGACTGGCATCCGTCTTTCGAAAGAAGTTCGGGCAATTAGAAAAACATGAAGACTAGATTCCAGCCTCTGGCAAGACACTGAATCTGAAACATAATTCGCGTTACGTCTTCCACGTGGTAACTAAAAATGAATTTCAAGATCGATCTACCTACCGCGATGTGTGGGAAGCATTTCGAAACCTACGAGACCATATGTTCGAATCCAGCGTGAAGAAACTGGCTATGCATAACCAGTTGGATTGGCGAGTTATCAGGAACATGGTAGAGGTTATCTTTCGAGATACCGGTGTTCAGATATTAATTTGCAGCTACAACCCCCGTTATCAGTATCCGATGAAGACGGTGGCCTGCTATTTCCATAAGATCGGAAAGTGTAGAAATGGGGCCAGTTGCCGATTCAAACATCCAGTCCCGGCTACACAAAAGTTCCAGGAGGAACTTCCATTTAAGGAGGGGGTAATGTTACGAAACAGCACACTGGTATAGTCACTAAATCCGACTCTGTCTAAGCCAGGTATGAAAGTTAAAATAATGGCGGACGCGCAGGGATTTTCAGAACTGTTTACGATTGTGACTATCTTATCATTGCTTTTGTGACCAGACTTATCTAGAAAATGCCAGAAAGCCAATTGTTTTTGAGTAAGCCGCAATCTAGAATTATCTAGTGAAAAAGGAATTAATATATAAGGGACCGACCAGGAAGAGTTAGTTTAGTTGATGATTTGACATCGTGAACAAGTAAATAAGTGAATAAAATTTAGTGAACTGTTTATATAAATTAGTTTAAGTGCATATACTGTGTATATAATTAGTGAATAAATAAATTAATTAACCTTTCACTGGTAACGCGCGGTCCCTGAGACCGAGGAAAATTTGTTTCTCGTTTTAAAACGCAACGCATATCTTTCTCGCTGTGCGCCGCCAGGTACCTTTTACCCTTATCCTTGGCCACTTAGTATAGAATCGTTTTCTGTGTATTGCGTATCGTTTTTCAGCATTGCGAAGTGGCGGTGTGAGACACCGACGTTACCAAACTCGTATTTTTTTGGGGTAAGCATTAAATGCTTTTTTATTTTATTTTTGCTTATAAAATTACATTTTAGTTTCTACTAATCAACTATGTCTTACGAAAAAGAGCAAGAGGCATTGCAAAAATTATTTGATGAGGTTCCAACTGATTTCGAGGCCGGCGAACCAGAAGATGATAATGTAAGTTCTTGTGTTGATAGGTGTATAAGTTTGTGTTAGTTTGGTTTAAATGTTCATTTATCTATGGACACCTGAGGGAAAATATTGAAGTAATTATGTTATTTTGTTCATCAGTTAAGAGTTTTAGCATTCGTTTTCGTATTAAGAAGTATATTTTATTTTTCTCCAATTTTTAAATATAAGGTTACCAATAATTCAATTGATTATTTATTATTAAGATTTTTATTATAAAAATAACGAGAAATACATCATAGCATATTTTAAAGCATCGGAACTGTTACAGGGCCAACAACTAAGATATATTTTTTTTAATGAAAAAAAAAGAGACGTAAAAAAACTCGGATCTGAAATTGGTCTCATAGACCGACGTTACCAATTATGTACCAATTTAACCACCTTACCCACGAAAGGTTAAGTGAACCTACCGTGTGTTTAAAATTTATCCCACCCGTTTACTGTTTAAATAAATTAGAAAAACATTACAATATATATTAAGTCAATCACTAAATAGGTCACTTCTTGTTCTAGCCAAAATAATTATTAAACATCGGGTATGCAAATTTTTAAGAAGTTTTATGTTTTTCTCATTATGTAGTGGTATTATTTAGAAAGAGTTAGAGCCCTTTCAGACTAGGATACTGTATCCGAGATACTCGTATCCCACATACAGAAAATACATGCGTTTAAATGTACGTTTTCACACTGCATTCAGCACGGCATACCGTATAAGGATACTAAATTTCTGAATCTCGCTCTTTTAGCCGCCGGTGACAGTATCCTAATCCGGGATACCTAATTATCATTGTGGCTTATGAACGTTTTCAGACTTGGATACTTTTGCGGTTCAAAAAACAGCATCGCATAGGTGTACAATATTTTTGTTATTCATTAGTAGAAGTAAGTGGAATAAAACTATTTTTTGATTGTACCAAGGAGCGTGAAGTTCCTGATATCGACAAATTTATAAGTGTGGTAGAACCGAATTCTTGTATATGGGATATACATATAGAATCTAAAGTAGATTAGTTGCTTAAGGAAATTTATAGAGCCAATTAATTACTGTTGTTTAACAAGTGATATTATGAAATATGTAGATTTTTATGATTATTCTTCCAATACACAATAAAATGAAATATCTAGATTTTTTATGATTATTCTTCTAAATTCAACTTACTCAACATATTAGGGTTTGAATATCACAATTATTTATGTGTAATGACAATAAAAAGTTTAATATAATACATATACTAATTATATAAATATGTATAAAAAAGGAAGGGGTAACTCGCAACAAACGAATCAGACGAACAACAATCAAATACCATAATTTTCAAAATGAAAACATTACCACTTCACTCCTGACACCCAATTCTGCTGATACACCTGACGTCTGAACGGATAGATCCATTGTGGACCTTTTTACTGACTATCAAGGCCAGACAGAAAATTAATGTTTATTCAAAACAATATATTTTTTTGTTTTAACACATAAAAATCAATATAGAGATTACGATAATTGTTATCAACTTTTTTCTTCCCTAATGTCATAGAAAGCCGTTCTTTTAATGATATGCTCCTACACAGTTTAGTTTCCTTCTTGATTAATTAACTTTTCAAAATATTATGAAGTTCTTCAAACGATTATATAGACATTTGATAATAATTTTAAATCTTTCAGTAAATATTGGCGAAGTAAGTTATAAGTTCCCTTAGTTTCCCTAAATTCTACTATAAGATGAACCCACATAGTTCGTCTCCTTTTAACTTTTTTCTTTTTGTATAAAATATACCACAGCATAACGCACCCTTTAATGCCCATTTTATAATAAGCACCGTACAGCACTGATATTGTGTTTGTACTGAGAAAATTAATTTACAAAACTATATTCTGACAAAAGTATCTTGACGGTATCTGGCATAAATTCTATATCTCACATACAGTATCCTAGTCTGAAAGGGCTCAAGTTTCATTTACAACGGTAACATGTGAAGGGATTCATTTTTCAAGAGCATTTGACTATCAACAGGTATGATGACGCATTGAGTCAACTTTCAAGAATAAAATGATAGTTTTCAATGTATGATTTTGAGATGTCGAACACAAAAACTCCTCGACGAAGTTAAGATATGTGACTTATACCATGTGTTACAGAATTAAGCTCCTCTGTTTATGGATTTATTCGAATATTTATCATTACAGTTACCACAAAAGTAAAAAAACAATAAAAATTGTACTCTTAAACGCCCACGGATCATCACGTTTTTTTATGACTTCCTCGTGACATAAAAAATCTTTTAACTGTTTCGTAATATCGCCGGATGAAAAGTTTAAAACGTTTAGGAAACTACCTCTGCATTTGTCATTATCGAAGACGTTTTGATTTATGTGGAGGCGTCATAAAAACGTTGTTAAATCTTTCAACAATACTTCTCCATATAAACGAACTGCGTAAAATTACAATTTAACATAAAATTCTTAATTATTTCACGTAAAGAATTAGAATTTCAAAAACTATCCCTTGGTTGATAGAATATTTCAATTAACAATTCTAAGAATTTATCTCACTCACTCTAATCTGATATCAAACTGGAATATCCCATATTTATAGAGAAATAGATAAATGTTTTGAGAGATTAAACAAACAACAGTCATCACAAAGTAAGGTCATGGTTTGTAAATAACAAATAAAAACCTTTTAAGGTATGCAACGCTGAATCATGAAGAAATCTTATCTTCGAATATATAAAATCGTATGTTTACTTTTATATTCCTTGTATAATGATAGCATCTAGTTTTTAGTGCAGATCAACGTTCGTATTTTAAAAAAAATATAATGTCCAATGATTTATTTTGAACAAATTTAAAGATTCACCTTTCACACAAATGACAATCACCGCTTAATATTATTCAAACCATCGAGAATATAAACTTTGTCAACCAAATATAAGCCAAAATAAAAGAGGAAATAGACACAGGCTCGGATATAAGAATCTTTCTGCCCACTACTTATTATCGATTAAGGCAACAACAGGAAATAAAGGTTATAAATTGAGAAATGAGAATACTAAAAAATAGTGGAAAACACATCAGAAGATCAAGAAAACAGTGAAGAAATCAGAACATTCAATGTTGGAAGGATTGATGGATACTGAACGGTATAATCATATATGTGGAATGACAAACGACAAGATAGTCAAGATAGCAAAATTCCAACAGAAAGAAGACTACGCAAACGATTAATATAAAGACAAATCTAAATAAAGACATGATCACATAGAAACAAAAAAACACAGTCCTAGAGAGCACAAAAGATGTAAATTGGCGATTTGTAATAAAAAGTTAAGTAGGGGTTAACGTTACAAGCAGTAAAAACTTGAAACAAGAAGTAAAAGCACAAAGAACAGCAGCAGCTAGAATATGGATTCCATCGAGATATAATGTGGAAAAATAAATAATCAAGGGTTGAAAGCAAGTCGCGAATAAATAAAACATGCTTTAGGCCCTTTATGATATAATTTAAGAAATAAAGTTTTTGTATTTCGTGTAAAAATTTTAATAATTAATAAAATCGTAGCGGAACGCTTTTGACTGTTAAGTTATCAGTGCTTACCGGTAAGAAAGTAAACCAGTAAGTGAATATGAAAGTCAAAGTGTTATTCGTCAGGCAATACAAAATGATATCCATCAAAACATCCGAATCCATCAAACACCAATTATGCAGTAATATGCATATAATAATGTCAATAAAATTATTTGAAAATTCATCCCTTGAAGGGATTATTGTGAATTAAACGTTTACACGATGGAAGAAAAGAAGTGAAGAAATCCAATTGCATACACCGAATGATAATGAATAAATGACATAAAATCCCGTTGACATGGAACAATTAATTCTAAGAAAAAACATCTCTAAGACATAAAATTTTGTTACCCAAAAACCACCGAAACAAGACACAAATCAAGAGAGTCTAATAAGAACCATCTTTTAACCTGAATCAAGCAACCGTGATAATGAGTGACAACAAAATTGTATGAAACATAAAATCAGACGAGAACTCCAACATAATTAAAATATTAAGATCGGTCTAATAAGAACCGACCCTAATAAATAAGCTAAGAGACTCATCAAGAAAGTATGTGAAGGTCAAATATTATAAATAAAAAATGGTCAGTTCTCAGGCATGGAAAGCATTAACGAGAACAAATGCTCGCAAAATGTACAATTAAATATATTTATTAATGAAAAGTAACGAAAGATTCAGAAATTGGTCTAAGATGTACAATAAAATAAGGTTTTAAATAGTTTTGACAGTACTATTACGACAGAACATAATCCAAGGGAATAATTGTGATGATTAAATGACATCTGACATTGGACAAGTAATATCACAGAAAATGATCCCAAACCAAAGGACCTACCTAAAGACCACTGAAATAAGAAACGAAATTTGAGGATAGTCTAATGAGACCCCACTCACAAATCGGATTAAATAAACTTGATCAGGAGCAACAAATTTGTTTAAATACCCAACCCAAAAATAAAGTTAAGAGACTAGTCTAGAAAAGTGTTATGAATAAATGAAGGTTGGGAGATTTATCCATGATAAAGAAGACTGGGAGGTTGATGAAAAGTTTCATAATATTATTGTTGTAGACGTCACAAAATAAAATGACCAAAAGACAATGAATGAATGATATAAAATCTTATAACAAAGGACTATTAATTCGAATAACGCAAGATCCTAACTACAAAGACGTAGCCAATCCCAATCACCTAAGCAATATAAAAATAAAGAGGACAGTCTAATAAGAACCAACTGTTTCAACCGAATCAGGCTACTGTGACAAAATTATAGTAAAAACTCGAACGAGAACTCAGACTTAGTGTGTGGTTCAAGCATAGTGATATGTATTTTTGTGATTTTATTTTGTATGTTGTATTATTGGCTCATTTTTGCAATGTATCATTTTTTAGATCACATTATACATAATTTGTAAATGTACATATTTCTGAGAGATAGCACTCGTATCAGCTCTGCTGTTGTCATCTCTTTTTTGCGGAATGTTGCTTTATAACAATTTTTTGTAAATGTAAATTTTATTGATGTTTTTTTCCGCAAATAAACACTATTGTTACTTAAAAACAATATTAAGCCAAGTCTAATAGGAACAGAACTTAACCAATATTATGTCAAGCCACTAGTCAAGATATGAACAAATAAATGAGTGCCAAAACTTTTTCCTTCCAAAGTATACATACTTTATACTCACTAAAGGAAAGCATTGACTAAGACAAAACCAGCAAGTGTCAAGTAAATTTATTATAAATAAAATGAAGGTTTTGGAAGTGAATTTATTCAAGATCTAAAGGATTAAAGATTTATAATTTTATCAAAAAATCTATCATTATTAATGAGATGAAAAGAACTTTCAGAAGAGTGAAATTTTTGCTGTTTATGACCATAAGATATTGAAACGAGAGGAAAAGAAGAGTCATGAAAATTGAAATCAGATTAAGTTACAATAGACTGCAAGAAATAATACAAAGTTATAATAACAACTAGTATTAAGTGCTATAAGTTTGTTAATATTCAGAATTTTAGCCTTCTATGAATGCGAAGTAAGATCTATACAAATTAACTTGAGTGTTCGAACAAAAGTTGTTGACCAACAATTCATTATTTATGTGCATGTCTTCAAGAAAATCTAATCTATTGTAATTCTTATGAGTGACCTCATGCAGAATTTTTAAATTGATATTAGGGCTGGAGCTTTGATTGTTGAATTTTAAATGATATCCAATAGCAGAATTTTCACTAGGATTCAAATGTTAAGATGTGCGAGTTTTCAAAGGTCTACAAGTTTTACCTATCTAGGCTGCTTCAAGTCACCACATTCAAGTCTGTATGTACCACTATTTGATATCTATATAATGTTATTTTGAGATTTTGCATTATGAAGTACGTGGTTCTTCTATTCAACTAAATGTTTTTCAACTATAACGATCTCCCATGTATTTTTTATTAAAATTCATGTAAGTAATTTAATTATGATAATAAATTTATTATAAAGCTATAACTTAATATTTAAATTTCATCTGGTTGTGAATTGCTTTCTGAAATTGATTTACTGACATTCATAAAACCGTCGGAAACAGAAAAAAACGATGGTATGACTTAAAGATAATAAAATCCACATGTCTAAACATTGTAATTTTGCTACTAATTTATAAGATGTATGCTATTAGTAGTTTGATAGTTTATGTTATACTGAAAAACTGCGTCATACATAATTGTCACATTAAGTCTGTTTTTATTACTTATATTATACATAATTATAGTATAATACATGCTATTTTTAATTTCGTCCGACAATATTGGTTAATAAAACTTGATGTTGGTGTTAATGGAATACAATGTAGTAATTATTAAACCTTACTTGTGACACCGTTTTTACTTTGAATAATTTGTTATGACAACAAAAAAGAAATTGAAAAAGCAAAGAACTGAAATAAGAAGTAATTTGACAAGAAGTAAAAATTATTACGATATATATGTATATATTACATAAAAGGAATTATAAATAGGTATGGATGTAACAATCCGGCTGCTTAAAACATTTTCTACAAATGTTAGTATATGTTCTTCTTAATTTTTATGTCATTTACTGGGTTTTTTCTTTCCTCGAGTGTTTTTGCTTCCTAAATTATTTGAACAAACTGTAAAAAATGTGGGCTTTACAAGAAAAATAAAGAAGGACTGTTCCGAATGATGATTTGGGTTTCAGTAATCATGCAAAATCAATTTTGATAACTGCAATGTTAAGAAATGACAAGTAAGAATATGCTGTTTAGTTTCAACAAATTTATACTAAGTTTAACCGTTTAACCCGTGAGAAAAGTGGCCCAAAAAATAAAAAAAATAGATTGCCCCAGCTCATATCAATATTCAATTGGAGATGAAGCTACTGGGAAAATAAGATATACGACAACAACTTGACATTGCATACAGAAAATATATTTAACAACAAAATGAACAAGAAAAAATAGATATGTTGTTTCAAAAATTTTTGATTGCATTAATTTTTGCGGGGCTTTTGAGCTGACACTTCGAGGCCACGATGGAACAAAAAGTTCCTATAATCTCGGAATTTTCAGAGGTCTAATAAATTTAAGTTCGGAATAAGAAATAAAACTAAAAAATCATGTAAAAGGCGCAGAGAAATCTGCAAAAAGGGCGAAACCTGAGCAAAGGCAAAAAAGTGCCAATGACAAAGGCCGGTGGAGCTACGGAGGATAACCCAAAAGGTCCTCCAAAGCTCCTGAATAAATGAAGAACTGAAAGCTCAACAAGCTTCAAATAAACCTCCTACATTCATAAGCAGCTACCAGTGTGCTTATAAGGATGTTTATTGAAGACAAATTCATATAGGGCTACTCCAAGAGCCCTGGTTTAATGGAGGACAGATACAAGGACTCAATGTCAAATCGTGTAAATTACTATACGAGTAGCCAATATTAAATTCTTTTTTGTTCCAGAGTTCCCCACTAGAGCTTTGGCAGCCGCTATTTTGGAAGTCCCAACTGAGGCAGGTAAGAGGCATGTAGTTATTGTATTGGGGATTCAACAAAACACTCCCTCCAGCAGAGGAAGTAGTCCACAGCCTCATCAGATGGTGTGGAGGAGGAAACAGACACTTCATTCTGTGCTGCGATCAGGAAAAATGTTCTTGACTTAACCCTCGCGGATCCATTTATAACTAATTACATTTACAACTGGCATGTCTCTGATGACTTCTCAATGTCGAACCATCAGCATATCAGGTTCGACTTGGAGACACGCTTCGAGGGATATAGGCTATCGGGGTTGACTAATTGTGATGTTTAAAAGAAATGAAGGCTAGTGGCGGACCAACTCCATTGACTCAATCGAGGAGCTTGAAAACACCTCGAAACAACTTCAAAATGCCATAATAGAAGCATATAAAGGTAGCTGTCCGGAAAAACAAAAGTGACCACTAGAAATGTGCCTAGATGGAATAAGGGACTAGAAACAAAATCCAGACTTTTTGATAGAGCTAAGAGCCGAGGATACTTGGAAGACTACAAAATAGCTCTTGCGGAGTACAATAAAGAACTCCGGAAACTCAAAAGGAGAACATGGGGACAAATGTGCAAGAGGATTAATACTTTGGCCCCAGCACAACGCCTCCAAAAAGTTTTCTCAAAGGAATATTCCAACGAAGTCGGCCTGATGAAAAGAACGGGGAGTAGGAGAATACACTGATAACTCCAAGGAAAGTTTAAGTGTTCTGTTGCAGACGAACTTTCCCAGTTATAAAACGGAAGGGGTTGCTCAAGATCCAGCAAAAGCCTAGCTGGCAAAATCTTAACAGCTCAAAGAAACGAATGGGCTATCAAAAGCTTTAAACCATTTAAGTTGTCTGGAAAGAACAAAATATTTCCCGTCTTACTGCAACATGGACTTTAAATAATAGAGCCCATCTTGAGAAGGCTACTCAAAACCAGTTTTATCTCACCGGAGGCTTGGACGGAGACCGCAGTGGTGTTTATACCTAAGACTGGTAGACGTCCGGTGGACGATCCCTCCCAATTAGTCTGATCTTTCTCCTGAAAGCAGAGAGCAATGGAGAATATAATAACTTCTTCAGTTAACACCACTCCACAAGAAACAGTTTGTTTCTCAAACAGGTAAATCCACGATTAATTCTATATAGAGCCTAGTTGAAAGCATTGAAATGACATGCGCGGCAAAAGAAATGACTCTCTTTGCGTTCATTGACATAGAATGTGCTTTCGATAACACCTCTCATGCCTCCATCGCCAAGTCACTAGGGGAAAGGAACATTAACGTCTCGCTGATTATATGAATACAATCTACGCTGAAAAGCAGATTCTTGGAGGGAAGACGATCAGAATGATAGCAAGAAGAGGTTGTGTTCAAGAGGTAGTTCTGTCACCTCAGCTGTGCTCACTGATTGTCGACAGCCTAATAGTGAAACTGCACGAATCGAGTTTTACGACTTCAGTTAATGAAACTAAAAGCCGGAAATCTGATATACATCTACCTACACGCCATGTCTAAGCCTACATATACTATACCAGTTAGGTACGACCCTGGAAGACACTTTGAAGTGGTCATAAGCAACCATAAAATTTGCACAAAGATTGTTTCTCATCTGGAAAAGAACGCATCACTTTGGTACACTGCTGGATCCAAGAGGGATGGAAGGGCTGTAGTGGGCGTAACGGCGCCTAGTTTCAGGCTCTCAAAACCATTTGGCAGAGTCTCAACCATATATCAAGCATAAGTACATGCTATAAAAATTTGTGCCTGAAAAGGGACACCCGGAGGGCAGACATCTATATACTATCAGATAGCCAGGCAGCATTAAAAGTTCTGAAGTCAAACACTTGTGAATCTAAGTTCCTGATATCAGAGAGTGTTGAGAAGGCCCCTCCTAGGAACTTCAGCCTTTTGCAGAAAAGTGCTGAGTATTCGCAAATCAAATGTTCTGCAGTTTCAGCGATATTCTCGCACTATCAGAAACATTCAATTTCTGATTTGCCAATTTTTTTGAGGTGATAACTCAGCGAGCAGTGTTCAGTGAGGAGTCCCGTTACCAATTTCAAGTCTTTCTTGGCTAACTCGAGCTGTTTAGTTTTACTTGGGGAATGGCTGGCCAGACTTTTCGTTGTCTTTGTCCTGGCACTTTATTCCAAGGATATTTCAATAGATCGTCTTCCTAGCATCAAAACGCTTCTGTCAAGTGGGCTTAAGAAGAGTTCTTCATTGCCTCTGTGGCATGGCACCCACATCAGAGTGACCCGGTTGGTTGTTGCCAGTTGTCTTAGGGATTTTTTACAGTCCCAAGTCAGCTTAGATTCACAAGTGTATGACTTCAGAACTTTTAATGCTGCCTGGCTATCTGATAGTATATAGATGTCTGGAGGAGAACATTTTGAGCATTTATTTTAATGTATTTATGTATTTAATTACTGTAAAAATAAGAATTTCACCCTGTATAATTCATAATTGACCATACATTATTTAGTTTGTTGGAATCGGTTCATTAAGAGGATAACAACACCGACTATGGCATACTTGCGTGAATTACCCTGTATATTTGAATTTATGTTTACATAACGTACAACTCAATTCAAAAGTTGACGTGCCTCGGCATTTTTTATAATTTTCTAAAATAATGACATAAAGAATTTTATTCCATAAGTGGTTTGCACAGTGTATATTATTTCCGACAATTTAAGCAAACAATTTTGAGAATTTAAATCTGCTATAAAATTTTACAGAATTTTAAATTTTGCAGATATCAAATATTAGAATAATAAATTATATTAAATTTTTCAAAGCAAATATCAATTACAATGCTGGAAATATTCGACAATAAATGCTTTGCTTCCATCATGTTTTTCTACACAAACATATAAGTATATTGAGGACTTACTATTGTACAGTGTCCAGGGATTCTACAATTGATCAATTCAAATAATTATTATCGAAAACACCCTATCTGCAAGAAGTAAATCACCGGTAGCGCCAGTTATTTTCCATTCCTTGGTGAAATATCACGGTTACCGATATATCACCCAGCGCTAAGCGCAATAAGTCACGAGGTCATCGGTAACGCGAGCCTATAAGCTTTTCCCCCACCAAAAATCGCTCAACGCAGCTAAAGAAGTTTTCACTTCAAAAATTAGAAATGATTAATATTGATAAAACAAAATATATGACAGTAAACATAAATAAAAATGTAATGAGGCAGGTATACATTTAAATATCGTTAACAGAAAGAGTCCAAACTCAACTTACAAAGGCAGAATTCTTGCCGAGAATGGTGGATTAAGATGAAAGATAGAATAAAGAAATTTGAAGTATCAAATTCCACCGATACCTTGAGGATGATAGACTATAGAGAATTAAAGTTATTATAGTTGATTATGTTCTTAATTTGTAAGCAACAAAACCTATGTATACGTATATTGTGATTGATTAACAAAATGATATGCATTTTTATCTAATCTATATTATTATTCCGTGTGTTTCTTCAACGTTTACTGTCATGCTTTGATAACATAAATAGGACAAAAAAATACGTGTTAACTAATTCAGGCTATGTTATACTGAATTAAGTTAATAACAAATACATTTTTGCAATAATAAAACGCAAACAGTGAGAAAAATTCAAAATTTTATAATGGAAATAATATCGGATACAAAGGTGGCTGTACGTTTTTTTAACAAATAACTATAAACATTTTCGATTTTTATCCTGGAATATATCTGATTCAAAAGTGTTAAACTCAGTTATTAAAATTTTTATTTCACATTGCAAAATTATGTTGAATGTGATATATACCATAAAAAGTACCATAATGAACAGGTAGTCAAGCTGTCATAATGATAGTGTTACAACAAAGTTCATAGTATCGAATATGATCCTATATCTAATAATCTACAGCACAAAAGTTAGGGAAGTTCATAAATATTGGACTATCATCTGTTTTATTTGACTAGGTATTGTTTAGACATAAACTTACCGCTGATAAAGGACGCTAACCGATCGTTTATGAAGCAAATAAAACATTGTAAGAGGATTTAGGTCTCATAGAATTAGGCGGTATGTGCACATATTCAGTATGAAAGTATTGCTGCAATGAGGAAGATTACAGAATGGAAACCACAAGTAGAAAGGCTAGGAGGCAGACCAAAATATAAATGAAAAGAACAAGTGGAAGAGGACATTAGAAGGATAATGATAACGAATTGGGGAGAAAAATAGAAAATAGGAAGAACTGGAGACGAATAGTGAAAGAGGCAAAGGCATGCCAAAAGAGGAAGTAGGAAAGAATGTTGTTCGATCTACCACGGAACTGGGTTCACTGAGTTGAAAACATGCATCAGAAACGTATAGTTTGTATACACTGTGATTTTTATTATATGCGACATAGGGATTCCTGTACAAAACTGTCAAAAGCGTGCTTTTTACCAAATAGCGTCAATAAAAAATACTAACAAATTTGAAAAGATCGAAATGCACTTTACATTTTCCTTAATTCGTTCTGGTTTAATTATATTTGAAAAATGATACGCCGTTTTTATAACACAATCGAAAAATAATAAGAGGGCCGGAGTAGCAACGCACTGGAAATTTAAACGTTACACCTTTCTTGTTGTTTTTAGTTACTGTTTCATAATTTTTGATCAAAAAGAAATTTTAAGTAGAAATATTTGGAATAGACCAATTTATTTGGGTTATAAATTTATTTATTTAATTAAATACTCAAATTCTTTTCAGTTTGCTGCTAAGCAGTGTCCCAAACGATCAAGTTCCGTACATTATTAATAACAACTAAATTTTCGAAAATCATTAATAATAGTATTTTTCCACTGATCTTCTGTCTTCGGTTCATATTCCAGCTACCTTATTTTTCAGGAAACCCCATAAAAAGAAATCAGGGGGTGTTGAGCCTGGAGAACTTCCCAGCCAATTTATTGTACCCTCTAGACCTATCTACGTTTTTTGTGAAAACAGTATCAAGGTAGCAATGCAGAATAATTTAAGAACAGTGAACCTGCATTTAACAAACTGAAAGGTCACACTACACCGGACCATGAACTGCAATTCAAGAAGCTCCGCTCTAAAGCCTGTTTTCTAATTAAAAAGAGTAAAAAAGAATCATGGGCTGAATATACAACCTCGATAAATCCTGATACACCTATTTTCACAATTTGGAACAAAATAAGAAGAATAAAAGGTTCTAGTAGTTTTCATAAAGTCGATACTCTAATACATACTAATACCCCAATTTCTGATGAAAAAAACATTGCAGACATATTTGCTAATACCTGTAAAGAAAATTCCAGTGATAATAATAATAGCCCAGCTTTTATCCAAATTAGAAAACAAACTGAAAGAAACGAATTCCATGACCAAAGTGATAACGATATCAATTCTCCTACAACTTACGAAGAACTAATAGATTCGTTAAATTCTTCGTCAAAGGGCAAAAAAGTGCTCATAACAAAGGAGACCCCTCATGTCGGCTGATCTAGGAAGGAGGATAAGCCAAAAGGTCCTCCAAAGCTCCCGACAAAATCAGCAACCAAAAGTTAAACTACCTTCAAATAAACCTCCAACATTCAAAAGCAGCTACCAGTGTGCTTAGAAGGAGGCCAATCGCTTTAACCTGTACTTGCTGCAAAATTTTGGAGAGAAACCTGAACAATAGATTAACATTGTTTCTGGAAAAAAATAATGTAATTGCTCCACGAGGTTTTAGGAAAAATAGATGCACTATGGATAACATTGTGAATTTGGAATCAGATATAAAGGAAGCTCTTTCAAACCAAAAAAGCGGTTTTTCTTGATATTAACAATGCATTTGACACTGTGTGGATTTACAATATCCTTAAATCCATGAAGAATTGCGGTATTTGAGGCAACTGCTTAGCATTTGTATAGAATTTCCTGATTGGAAGGAAAATTCAAGGAAATCAAATCATCGCCAAAATTAATGGCCAATGTTACGCCGCCAGGATCCGTTATGGGTCCCACCCTTTTCCTTATAAGTATTATTAACATATTTGAATAAACAGACTCTTCATTAAAATCTATGCTAAGCATCGGGAAGGATTTCACCATATTGCTAAATACGAGGAGAGACTGGGAAAATGAATACACCACCCAAACTCTCAAAGAAAACACCATTAGATGGTATACGGATGGTTCAAAAACCACTATTGGAGCAGGCGTTGGAGTATTTGAGCCTGGCATCAGATACTCTTTATCGTTAGGTTCCTTCCCGAACGTCTTTCAGGCAGAAATACTTGCGCTCGAAAGATGCGTGGAAATGAACCTAGAGAGAAACTACCAGAAATGTGACATATCGATCCATTCTGATAGTCAAGCAGCTATCAAGGCATTAAACTCCCATGTCATTGACTCAAAGTTGGTATGGGAGTGCCGAAGAAAACTTGATGAATTAGGCAAGAATAACAGGGTCTTTTTAGTCTGGGTTCCTGGCCACACGGGAATCACGGGAAATGAAGAGGCTCATACACTTGTTAGGAAAGGAGCACAAATGCCCTTTATTGGCCCGGAGCCTTTCTGTGTTGTAGCAAAATGATCCTACAAGAAAGAGTTTCGGAAGGAAGAGGAATCTGAAACAGAAGCACTCTGGCGGTACCTTCCCCGGTTGGAACATTCCAAAAAGTTCCTGTGGAACTTAGACACTGCTACATCCAAAAAATATTTGGACCTCAGTAAAGATAAGCTACATCTCCTCACGGGCTTTCTTACAGGACACTGCCGCCTTAGAAATCACTTAATGAGAATAGGTCTAGCAGAGATTGACGAGTGTAGATTCTGTGGGGAGGAGGATGAAACTCCGGATCACCTAGTTCTGGAATGCCTCGCCATTGCAAGCCAACGCAAGAAATGCTTCGGACAAGAAACTTGTAAGAGTGAGGACCTAACCTCGTTGAAGTCGTCCCAAATACTAGAGTTCATTAGATCCTTGGAACTGGAAGGCGAGCTGTAGTAGTAGCGAGAACAGCTCTGATAGGGGGGCACAATAAACCTTTGGTTTCAGTGCACTGTAACCCCATTAAAATCTATTCTGTTTGCAGACTACCGAGTAATCCACACAAGGAGCAAAAATATCACGCAACCAATATCAGGCTTAAATTTATTCCAAAACCTGAATACTGGTTGAATTGTATTGCGTTTATATTTCCTGAAGAAAAAACCAAATAAGTTGTATTCAGTTCTAACAAAATACAAACTAAACTAGTTATGAATGAACGAAGTAGATTCAATAACATTTTTAGGGATGACCCTGAACTACAAACTAAACTGGAACCAACACATAGATAATCTTATTCGTAACTGTCGACAAAGAATAAACTTATTAAAAACCTTAGCAAATCGTACCTGAGGCGCTGATACTAGGACTATTTTGTATATTTATTAGGCTTTAATTAGGAGCAAGTTGGATTATGGATCTATCTGTTATGGTGCTGCAAGCAAAACTTTCCTCACAAAATTGGATGTGTTATTATTTTAGGATTCTTTAGAACTATCCCCGTCAGTAGCTCACAAGTTCATGCAAATGATTCACTACTTGAATTAAGAATAATACAGCTGTCTCTAAATTATGCAGCAAGAATCTCATCTAACAAATCAATTCCAACATATTTGGCAGCTTTTCCCAAAAATTCAATTTATAACAAGTATCATTTCGCTAAATATTGACTACAAAATATATGACTTCAGAACTACCTTACCTTTCCTGAAAAAAACACCACCATGGAGAATCATCTAACTCTCTCTAATAATCCCAAACATTTTACGAACCCCCTCCTATTAACACAGAAATACCTTGAAATCATATCAAATTTTAAAAATTTACAGATAATTTTCACAGAGGCATCTAAGTCAGACTCTGGTACGGCTGCGGCAATATGTTTCGAAGATATAGCCTACAGTTATAAAATTCCAAGACAATGTATTATCTACACATGCGAAGCACTTGCAATACTACAAGCATTGAAAAAGTGTGCGCATGTTTCAAAAAAACAATTTTCAACTATCATGGATTCACTGAGTGTTCTTCAAGGTCTTCAGCAGAACTATTTAGAACACCCTTTTCTTCACAATATTAATGAAGAACTGTAGCACCTCATCGCCCAAAATAAGATTATCGAATTTTTATGAGTACCGTAACATGTTAGCATATCTGACAATGAAAAAGTGGATAATAAGTTTCATTTAGAAAAGTAACATTACATAAGTTTATTGTACAAATCTGGCAATGACAATGGGTTCAATCAAGTTCAAAATTGTGTAACATCATACCTAAAATTCATAACAATCGGGAATTACCATCATGTAGAAGAAATCAGGTCAACATAAACCGAGTTATAATTGGACATACAGCATTAACACATCAGTATTTATTACAGAAAGAACTGGTTCCTCAGCGTGATCAGTGTGCAGCATTATCAGTGCAGCATATCCTTGTTGATTATTCTTTGAAGAAAGAAGAGCCTCGAAGATTACCGGTGTGGACATGAAGACTACATTAACCAACCATTTGAACAACCTTCACAATTTTTAAATTTGACATCGTTAGATAATGGGATCTAGACACACATTTTGTACTATTATTTGTACCTTGTGTATTATTATACACTACATTGCCACTCATAACCCCCGTGGTAAAGGCGGCATTAAAACATAAAAAAAAAGAATTAAAAGTACATTCGGACTTATTTTTTAACGACCTTTTCAAATCTGTTATTATTTTTTATGAACTCTATTTGGTAAAAAGACAATTTTGTACAGCAATTCCTATGTCGCATTTTATAAACAACAGAGTGTAAATATCTTTCACACAATGTACATATCTTTCTATAATACACTGTATGAATGATCTCAAATATCATAAAAATAATGTTTAGAATGAATGAACCATATTTATACTCTTTTAATTAAGCTTAAAATTAAATATAGTGTATAGTAGCAATTTTTATATATTTATTTCCATTAATTTTGAATTTTTCTCAAACATTTTTACTCAAAAAACCAAGAAGAATACTAATATGTTTAAATAGAAAAACAATCTCTTACCTATGCTGCTTGAGGTTATCCTGTCTCTTGAAACTTTTTCCGCAGATCTCGCAACTGAAAGTAACTTCAGGACTTTTGTGCGTCCTCTCGTGTATCATGAGATTATATGGTTTAGTGAACCTCCTCTGACAATACTTGCACACGAACTCGCACTTGGACCTCATTTTCCTCCTGAATTGACCTCCGCTAACGTCGTTGTCAATCTGCATGATCGCAAACATGTTGGCTTTTTATCTTTATAGTCGCTACGTAAAATGATAAAAAAAATTTAATCTAACGAAAGTTTATCCCAGAAACGATGAGTTAACTAGGATATGAAACACGTAATTGTATTTTTGTTTATTTTATTATTAGTAATTTGATCAATCGGAACACGTGAAATCACGATTGTTTAGGAAAATTGTTGCATAGTAAGCAAGCAGATGTGGGAATCCGGTCTGGGTGGGATCTGAAAAGAAAGAATAATAATTACAAATGTGGTGATTTATTAGATTGTGAGAAGCAACAAAAAACGTTTACGTAAAATCCAAAAACGAAGAAGAATTTTTATGAAGAATCTAAAATTATACTCACAAGAAGATTAGAGAAATAAGACAGAAAATTTCATACTTTCTGAAGAGAAAGAAGATTGACTTAAAGCCATTGTAAATAAAAGTAATAAAGTTTCAGACCACAAATATAACAATTCATCAAGGTATTACACACTAGGGAACACAATTGTCAAGTACAGGATGTACCGTAGATTACAGTGAGAGTAAGTTAAGAAAAAATTGAAAAACCTCAATGTACCAGATGTCTGATTAAGAGGTATAACTTTTTTCAACTAAGAAAGTTATTAAATTGAAAAAAGTAAAATGTTACAGAAGAAGCAGAAAATGATTTTAGGAATATTTCTAACAAATAACTAACGATTTATATATGTTAATAATGAAATATGTTAAAACTATTACTACATTAATTGCAGTTTGGGGTTTGTTAGGAAGATCACTGGTAATGTCATTGCGAAAGTTGTTAGGTTTAATTGTTGCAAGCGATATTATAGAAAGAATATAGTTATTTTGGTATCTATTTTCCTAAAACGTAAAAAAATCAACCAATCGAGTTATATATTATATCGTCGGCTTAAAATGTGAACTTGCTAAATTCATTTTGTATCGTTGTTGACAAAACCGCGTGATAAATAAAACAGACAAATAGATGACTTCAAAAGTTCGCAGCTAACTACTTGTACACCAATCTTTTGTATTGTATTTTTAGTGGAATAAAATCGCTTGTCAAAGTAGTTGCTTTTTGGGGGTGTTTGATTCAAAGGTATAACTAAATGAAACCTATATCATATTGTAGACGACATTTTAGGACACTTTAGGAGTCCTACAACATTTTTCAGTGGGACCGAACTTTGAAAATAGCCCTTGAATGTCATTGAGCTCGAATTAGATTTTTGGTATACCTGTACTTGGAATGTGAGTACATCTAATAGCAATTCAGAAATTTTATATACATAGTTTTCAAAAAAAAAGTTAGAAATATAGATTTATCAAAATCATGCATCCGAAACTTCAGCTTGCGGGGGTTATGTAAGTTATTAAAAATTTCTAGACATATATATCGAGTCCGATATCCAAAAAAAATTTAAGAATTCTTATGTCGCTAACTTTTACGTTTACAGAAATATGAACTTTTTTCGAAGAACCTTAAAATGCGCGCTAGCCTCTAAACTACAGCCGGTAAAAGATTTTTTCTACTTCCGCTACTAAAACCGCACATTGAACACGGGTTTGACATGCACAAAACGACTCTTTAAACACTAGTGTTTAAAATGCGAAAAGTCACATCTAGTTTATCTTATGTTTTTTAAACGTCAAATCAAGTGTATCTTTTGTATGTTAAATTTCATGCTCCTTGATAATTTTGTTATTCTGCGTCATTTGGTTTATCAGTCAGCTGTCAGTCATCGTCCGTCATGTAATGAATATAATTCGAATGTTTTCCTTCCTGCGAGCGGAGAAAAAGTATAGTAAGCACCTCGTGTTAAAAAGTATTTAGTCACTCGTTTCACAAGGAACTCGTTCCGCTTCGCTTCACTCGTGCCTAGTAAAACTCGTGACTAAAGTAACCGTTTTGACACTTTGTACTTAATATACTATTTTATCGGAAATGTGTATTATTCGACAATAAAGCGTTTATATTTTTGTTGACTGTGGTGTTTAACTAAGTGTAATTTCGTGCCTTTAACTGATATTAACCATTATGGCTGACTTAGGTGTTAGTTGTTTAATGTTTTAAATGAAACTCACCGTTTCTAGCTAATTCCACAATATAAAAAAAATTGTTCAAAATTCTAAAAAACTGACAATTGTTTCGATAAATCTATATCATCGTCAGAATGACAGAAGTTACATTTCATTTGATGCCTACCTGATGTTTAGCAGTTATTTTTGGCTATACCAAGATGCAACCTAACTTGTGATTGACTCAATATATGTTAATAGAAAATAGAAGAAGATGTGATATTACAAATATTGAAGCTTAGATAATATTAGCCCTATGGTGATATCCTGGATATCATTTTTCCAATTAAGATCAGTATAACTGTGAAATGATATAGGAAACCAGGAAAACTATATCTGCTGATCTTTACAATCATCACTTAAGAAGACAGTTTAATAGTGGAGAACTCCTTAGATTTATCTGTTCATTGACAACTTCATATTGTGGGTTTCTTAAATGTCTTCTAATTTCCAATTCTTCAAGGAAAACCTGTTCTTGTTACGTTTCACAAATATGCAACACTTCTAGTTCTGTGTTAGGTGTCAATGAATGATTGGCGTCAAGTAGATGCTCTTCGTAGTGGGGTTTATCTGGTTGTTTTAATCTGTATGCTCGTAAGTGTTCACTGTATCGGATTTCAAAATTTCTAAGGGTCTGACCCTAATAGACAGCATTACATTCTGGACATTTGAGTTTATATAGTTAGTACAAAATTGGTAAATGTAAGAACAAAAATATCACCAATAAAGAAATCAGCATACAGATTAAAACAACCAGATAAATCCCACTACGCAAAACATCTACTTGACACCAATCATTCATTGACACCTAACACAGAACTAGAAGTGCTGCATATTTGTGAAAAGAAACAAGAACTGGATTTCCTTGAAGAATTGGAAATTAGAAGACATTTGAGAAACCCACAATATGAAGTTGTCAATGAACAGATAAATCTAGGGAGTTCTCCACTAATAAACTGTCTTCTTAAGTGATAATTGTAATGATCAGCAGATATAGTTTTCCTGGTTTTCTATATCATTGCACAGTTACACTGATCTTAATTGGAAGATATCACCATAGGGCTAATAATATCTAAGCTTCAATATTTGTAATATCACATCTTCTTCTATTTTCTATTAGCATATATTAAGTCAATCACAAGTTAGGTCACATCTTGGTATAGCCAAAAATAACTACTAAGCATCAGGTAGGCATCAAATGGAATGTAACTTCTGTCATTCTGACGATGATATTGATTTATCGAAACAATTGTAATTTTCTTAGAATTTTCAACAATTTTCATTATATTGTGGAATTAACTAGAGACAGTGAGTTTCATTTAAAACACTAATATGAGTAGATTCCACTAAGTGAGGGTCGACACAGTTAATTCCGTTAGTTGTTTAATTTGCAGGAAACCATGTGAATTCACAAGAAAAAGACTACGTTAATAAACCTACAAAGAAGGGTTTCCGGACTGTATTGGAAACGGCGAAAAGAATACAGGATTAGTTTTCCCAGAAGATTCTATCATAAAAAGTTTTGTTTCTATCGGGAAAACCAATTTCAAGTTTCATAAATCATGTCGTAGTTCTTACATTAGCATTACGAATGTTAACTTTATAATGGAGAGAGAAGAACCGTGCGATGAGGACACTCAATCTAGGACAAGTGTACCTATTTCACAAAGACGAAAGCTTGCGAAAAACAACGAAATCTGATTTAGTATCAAAATTTGAACCATATAGTTGCTTCTTATCAATTTGTAAATTCACTAATTATAGACGGCACGGTACACATTCAAGGCTCAATGAGAAAGCGTTCTCCACTTTACTGAACTTGCATGTATTTTTCAAAAGCAAATAATAATAATAATTATAATAATAATAATTTATTAAATTCTTTTCAAAAATACATACACTATGATAACAATAAATCACAAAATATGAGAGAGAATCGTATAACATATAGCGTGGTATATCAACGTACAGCTAATCATGAATAAATTAATCCGAAGGGTTCCGAGAGGTGTAATAATAACACCTGTTTCGGCATGTTACTAAAACATATCAATTAAACTTTGCTTATTATAAGACTAAACTAAAAAATTAAAATTAAAATTAGCCTAACACAAAAGAACAATTCTATTTCTATTACTATTATATGGACCAGTAGACAAACATTAAACCTTTCAAATGATATCCGACTGTGTTTTTGGTTTAAGGTTCATACAAACTATAAAAATGTATATTCGGGCATCTCTAGTACTTACCCACTGGTAAGGACAGCACTATAGAAGTCTCTTGCCCTTTCTAAGAGAAAAAATTTAACTTTTTTTTGAATAAGTTAATATTTGGAATGCCTTGCAATTCTATAGGAATGCAATTGTATATCCTTGATGCTAAAAACATAAATGATCTCTGACATAAAGAACTAGTCATTTTAGGAGCAGTAAAATTCTTTCACTTAGTCGAAAGTATTCAAGATAACAGTGGTTTTTGATAGATATGGTAAAACTGTCAAATGTTTGTAATGATGCAGAAGAGGTGATGCTACAGTTGCTTATATATATGAAGTTTCGGGAAACAGAAAACTGGAGAAGTTTCGGAACTTTCTAAAATTTTCAGAAAATGGACGATCCCAGTTGAAATATGTGAGCGGTTATCTTTTGAAGCATTCGGATGATTAATTACAAATAGAAGAAACGACTGTGATCATCGCTGGCGGTTTTGAAAATCCAGAGAAATATTTTTCTGTCAACAAGAATGGTGTCACCGAATTGAAAGATTTAAAATCAAATCATGATGAGGCTGATGCGTGACTGATACTTCATATTTTATAATACGAATATCAGGTACTTCACCAAAAAAAAATGTTGTGAAATCTTTGGATACAGATCTTCTCATATTACTTATTACAATTATTCTGAATTTATTAAAGCAAATGCTTCATATTTATTTAGGACAAGGAGATAAAGAAAGGATCATTTTGATATCAGAAATATACTGTCGAGTATAAAATTAGGGTCACCCAGTAATTTGAAAATATTGTAGAAAATTGTATTAAATTCTCATTGTTCTCGGTTGTAACATTGTTTACTAACGGATTGCTTGAATTAAAAAAAATACGTGTGACACTCGGAGTCTGCCGTGGTAAAGCTATTGCATAGAGTTTTACACTTTGACGTTCACAATTTCTTTTTCTTTTCAGCTCTCTTTTTAGCGTTAGAAGTTTCACTTTCATAGTCCTCGTATCAGCATAAAATAAACAAAACTTATTGGACAGTCCTCGTATAATCATACAAGTATCAAAATTCATTGGACAGTCCTGTTATCAGCATAAAATAATCAAAACTTATTGGGCAGTCCTTGTATAAGTATAAAAAAACAAATTTTATTGGAAAGTCCTCGCATCAGCATAAAATAATCAAAACTTATTAGACAGTCCTCGTATAATCATAAAAGTATCAATATTTATTGGGCAGTCCTCGTATAAGTATGAGATAATCGAAATTAATTGGACACTTCTCGTATAAGTATAAAAGAATCAAAATGTATTGGACAGTCCTCGTTTAATCATATCAGTATCAAAATTCATTGAGCAGATATCGTATCAGCATAAAATAATCAAAACTTATTGGACAGCACTCGTATAATCATAAAAGTATCAAAATTTATTTTGCTGTCCTCGTATAAGTATAAAACAATCAAAATTGTATTCAACGATCCTCGTATAAGCATAAAATAATCAAAACTTATTGGACAGTCCTCGTATAGTCATAAAAGTATCAAACTTTATTGGGCAGTCCTCGTATAAGTATAAAAGAATCAAAATTTATTGACAGTCCCCGTATAAGCATAAAATAATCAAAACTTATTGGACAGTCCTCGTATAGTCATAAAAGTATCAAAATTTATTGGGCTGTCCGAGTATAAGTATAAAAGAATTAAAATTTATTGACAGTCCTCGTATCATCATTAAATAATCAAAAATTATTGGACAGTCCTCGCATCAGCAGAAAATAATCATATAAGTATTGAAATTTACTGGACAGTCCTCGTATCGTGTCAGGTTATTTTCGTTACGGAATTTCTGGATTCGGTCTCCACGCTCAAGGCCGGCGATAGAAGCTAATGCAATAGCTTAAAATTGTTGTTATTTCGAAAATCGGTGAACAAAAACGGCCCCTCGCCCAAATTCCTAAAAACAGTTATCAGCTATCAGCATATTATGGTCTATTGCAAATTGTTTGTTTACTGTTATCATTGTCAACATCCATCATCCACCAAATTGTCCTGACGTGATTCCGTCTATATTTTTCTACACAACTCAAAATAACACTTTTTTCAAGTCGATAGAAGAGATGAACGAGAATGTGCAGCGAATAAATGAAGTTTTTTCTTACAAATGCTGTTTATAATAGTATATTACGTAACGTGTGTTGTAAGAAGCATTTTTCGCACGAACGGAAACGTAATTCCGTGAGTGCGTAAAATGCGTTACAACACGAGTTACGTACTATACTTTACCTACGACCCACTTGTACTTGTGTTTATAATCTTATTAAGGTATTTAAAGTAAAAACGTACATCTCGATGCCCAGCCAAGTTTTATAAAAGCCGCTCCTCGATGCCCAGCCAAGCATCTTAGAAGTTCACCCTCGATGCCCAGCCAAGTTTCGTAAAAGTCCGTCCTAAGTAGTATTTATTTTTATTAAAAATGTATGTAGAATTACCGGAATTGCATAAAATAGCGTAAACACCTCTCGACTAAAGTGACATTAATCCCTTAGGTGGATTACTTCCCTCAGGAATCAAACACCACCCGCGGGATTAAATGGGCCACTTTAGTCGCTTGGTGTATAATATACTATTGTTTACTAATATGAGATCTAAAAGATGCGGATTGAATGAAACGGAACCAAATATCATATAATTCCAAATAACTTTTAGTATTAAATGCAATCTCATATCTAATAAATGTTATCTACCATTTATATATAGAATAAAATTCAACGTCAAATATCTAAGTACTACATTTTGAATAAAATGGTTACGTCTATTGACAGTTGCTAAGTGGTTGCTATCGAAGCCGTGCGATTTACTTTACAGCCGTGCGTTTTGTTTTACCGTGCGTAATAAACGTCTTACATTGATTGCCGACTGTGTCTTTTTGACTACTTACAGGGGTCGTAGGTAAAAAAATTATATTTATAATTGGCCAAATCCTTTATCTAGCTCTGCATGTATGATTCAGACTCATCATAACTCCGGGGTCTATTATTTGAACAATAGGTATTTGTACACGCGTTACGATTTATTTTTCGTTGTATATTTTATATATAAATCGATTCATCATCGGAATAATTATTCACAATAATCGCCGGTTCAATTGTTTAAACATGAAATTATTATATATTTAGTAATCATGTAATAGGCGGAGAAGCTGTAAAACAAAGTGTAGGTGTGGGTGTTATCTCAAGACAAGAGAGAAAGTTTTAATTATAGGCAAGGAGAAATGTATGCAATTATACTCGAATCAGATTTTTTTATATTAAGAATGAAACTGAAAATATATTTATTGATGTAATCGTAAAATTAGTGGGGAAGACTATTTTCCAACATTAGTTTTTTTAAATTTGATAAAAATACTTTTCTAGATTTTGATTTTAAACTTACTCATATTTTTCTAAATTTGTACATAAGACTTTTCTACTCTGTTTCAGTATTGTAATAAAAACTACCAGGCCGGATATTTTGGAAAGTAATAGAGATACTTTAATTCTGTAGAGCGTTCAGAGAGTTTTATGTTTGGATATAAATTGACTTTAAATATATCGATATCTAGATGGCCTGGCTCAATTGTTTTTTCGATGGCAGGATCTTTCAAACGTGCACACCTTGTAGAAAATACATTTTCATGTAAATTTTGTTCTATAAACTGATTCAGCAAATTCTGGCCGTTTTCGAACGAATGGAGTTCTCCATAAGAGAAAAATCGTTGTATTAAAATCAGTTGTATTAATAAATTAATAAAACAAGAAAATGTTTCTAGAAAGAAGTACCATTATTCATTATTTGAAGTAAAATTCAAAATGAAGTCCGAATGCAAATATTCAGATCAAAATTTCAATTATTACAATTATTCTATTTTGTTGTAGGAAACAAACAAAAGTCACTATGATTATTCTACTAACACAAATTTTTGTACTTTATTGGAAACAATAGTGCCTTTACGATTGAAGGGGCAAGTGCATTTTGAGATTTTTAGTGCAAGAAGGTGGTATGAGCCTTTTCTATTGTACCACCCATCATTCATTGTTTAATTAGCTATATTTTGAGAGATACTGGTTGATGAAGATGTTATACACAGTTGCGGCCAAAAAAAATGGAACAGTAATTGTTGCCTAGTTAGACTGTGACTTTTCCGTTTCCGGGAAAAATGGGATAATTTTGTCGTATATTTAAATAATAATAACACTTAAGTGTAAATAATATTATGTATTATTAAATATCAAAGGCTACTAAATAATTTTTAATTTTCAATAGAAAACAATAATATTTATTTCCAACAAACCATCTTGCTCTAAAGCAAACCCCATTCTTGTTTCTTTGTGATTATTGTTAAATAATAGTTTCCTTGCTGCTGTCTGACATTTCAATTCCGACTGTGTTATTCTGCGACGATCCGTACGACAGGTGCTGGAAAATTGGTTGCTGGAACAGCTTGAACTACTGTTTCAAATGGATTTGCTCTTAAATGGTTAATCAAAGCAGCATGCTGTTCAGCAGTTGACTTTCTCGGACGTCCTGAGCCTGGAGCTCTATCAATTTTTCCCTCATATCGCCATCTTCTTACAATACTTGAAACTGAGTTTTTGCTTACATTGTAAAATGCCGCAGTTTACCTCACTGACCACCATTCGTCTAGTTTTGCGATTATTCCACTTTCGTCACTAAATTTATATGCGCCATCATTACTTTTGAGTTGTATAGCTAAATAAAAGTTTGATTGAGTTCGGGTTACGAAAATTTAAGTCATCTAATATTGAAGCTTAGGTATTTTCTTTTCTTCGTTTTAGTCGATCTTGGCTACTTGAATAAGAATTTGGTGAGAAATAGCTAAAACTTGAATTTCACAACGCGATTTCTGATAAAACGGATACATTTATCGACTTAAAAGCAGAGCACCTTATTTAATCTAATCTTTCAAATGTCATAGAAAAATAATCGAAAATAGAACAAAAAAAAGTTAGAGCGAGAATTAAATTTGATGCTGTTATTGTTTGGATTTTGAACGTCTGGCCTTAAGTAAGGTTAGGACAATGCAAGGAAGTCGTTTCCGTTCCGACTATTCACGAACGAAGAACCGAAGCGAGGCACGGGTTCGTGCATTTATGCCTTCCTATGATTTCTAGCCGTTCGAAATATCGTTCGTCGCGCGCATGACGTCACGCAGAGAGTAAAATTTAAAACCGTGAGCGAGGGCTAATGGATTTCATGTAATTGAACTTGTGTATGATGCGTTGCTATTGCATTTTGAAGGAAAATGAGGGTGGTTCAGGTTGAATGAGATATTATTAGTATTATAAAGGCAAAGAGAATTCATGTAAAAGTGTTATATGGAATCGAAGAGCCTACCAGAGCAAAACAATAATTCTTAGATCTAATTGAAATCTGTTTGCTCACTTCGTAATGTAAATAATTACTGTAGAGATAGAAAAAAAACATATTATTATACTTTTTGGATTTTTTGACATAATTTTATAAAAATTTAAATTTGTAAGTAAATATAAGGAATGAAATAATTAGCAAATTTTAATACTGAATCGGTTGTTTATTCCAAAATAAGTATACAATTGAACAACAATAAAGTACAACTCAGGTACTGTGGAGCAATCTTCAAAATAATAATAATAATGAAATTGTTATTAGTAATAACAAAATATCAAATTCAGAATTAAAAATATTATTTGTCAATTTGGATTTAAGAAAAGATTTATTTATTACGGGAAAATCCTCTAACTGTTACAATACAACATTAAATAATACAATAAGGACAGGTATAAAGACTGATACAGCATAACCAATTGATTTAAAATACATAACACTTACCATGTAGCTACAGGCACAAAACAATACTTATATAAATAAAAAAAAATTAAGAACACAGCATAACTCAACAAATCACAGCCCTAAGGAATATTTGAACTGACCCAAAGACATATTGAAATTATCAAAATTAAAGCTATTTAAAAAGCACAGATATCTATTTATAGGACTCAAAGCACCATATGTTGTTCTATGAAAGGGCACATGAAAGGTAACTTGATGGCGAAGACCCTGACAAGGATTGCTAATCCCCACCTGACTCAAAAGATCCGCACAATCAACCTGCGCATTTAGGAGTTTAAATATAAATATAGCCCCCCACATTTCTATACGATTACCAAGAGGAGCTAGTGACATTTGTTTTTCAATTTCAACATAATTATATGGTCTATTATTCTATGGTATTCACTTTATCTTCGCGTTTAGACAAACGGATCCACTCCGGTATAATATTTTTGTCTTTTGGAAAGGTAAAAAGCTGACATCGTGTGCAAATCCTTTCACGTGATTGTCTGAATCACAACCATACACTGCACATCTCATTTTGACTAATTTTTGCCAATTTTCAACAATAATCACTGTGCCAATTGAATGAGGAAACAAATATTTTTCTATCTACTTGTCTGAGGATTCTAAAGAAGAACGCATTTTTTCCATACAAAGTTAATTTATTGCATTACTTGAGACCTGGAGATAGTCAGCGTAGCTTGGACATACATATACATCAAAAGTCTGTCACAAAATTCAAAAAATTATTGAAAATTTACGTGAACAAATTATAAATATCATTTTACATGCAATAAAATAGTTGATTTAAATATTTTGATTCAAATTTACGTTATTTAATTATGCACCATAAATATAATGTTAATAATATTCACATCATAAAGCTTGTTGCAGTGAGAATCGTGAGGTTTGTATGTATATCGAAACACAGATCTCATTTGACACATTTTATTTTGAGAACACTAGCTAAACCCGTTAAATTTTCCTCAATAACGTTCCGTAATGACAAAGGAATTTCAAATTTTAGCACCATAATTTTTTATTCAATTCTAAAACTCCTCGTCCTGACAGGTTAGGAAGGTTAGGTTCCAGCGATTCATCGAGTTTTCTTTTTTTTGTACTGTTTAACTGATTATATTTCCATCTTTTTCGTTTTTGTGAAACAAATTTGCCTCTCAGCCTTCTATTGTAGTTTCGGTTATTATTATAATTATCTTTATTGTTTGTAACTGACGAATTAAACATATATATTTTTAATGACCGTTTATACTCAATTTCTTATATTTTCATGGGTTTCGGTCAGAAATAAAATCACTTGCTTATAGTGGTAACGTTTCGGTTTATTTTATTTAAACCATTTTTAATTATGCCTCCGTAGATGCTTGTCTACTGCTGTACTTGGTACATTAGTAGACAAGCCTCTACGGAGGCATAATCATAAAAAAGGTTTGAAAATGGTTTAAATAAAATAAACCGAAACGTTATCACTATATGCTAGTGATTTTATTTCTTACCGAAACCCATGAAAATATAAGAAATTGACGAATTTAATGTTTTTTAGACAAAACAAATATATTATTATATATGTATTTAAGTTGACAGCTGAGAAAGACGATGTTGCCAAATTAAAATGGATTCAAATCAACTACTAATGACTACTGATTTTTTATAAAAAATACCTTAGAAATACTTGGAACAAATGAAAATAATTTATAAATTATTGTAAAATTATTAATATATTTTAGAACTTTTTTTACGTCTCGAATAAATTCAATAGAAGTTAGTACTCATTTGACTCTAGCGTAGCACATGAACGTCCTTGAAAATGTATGTGTGCTACATTTGATAGAACCTGCCATCGAAAAAAAAATATTGAGCACAGAGCCATCTACATATTGACTTATTTAAAGTCAATTTATATCCAAACCTGAAGCTGTCTTAGCGCTCTACAAATTGACTTGGACATAATTAAAATATCTCTATTACTTTCCGAAATATCCGACCTGGGAGTTTTTATTGAAACATCCTGTTTATTGAAATATGTTCGTCTGTCGGCTCAAAATAAATGTGAACACCGACATTCCGTATCATTATTTTACATTATTCACTTAAAAGTTGATAAATACTGTTTTAAATTTCCAAAAAATCTGCGGGGAATGCCAAATTGAACTTTAAATGCGTGGTTACTAATATAAATGTCACTTATAGCTAAATAACGAAATAACGCAGACAAAATAGAAAATATCGTAAGAAAACCGAATAAGATCACCACAATATACTTGAATATTTCAGGATAAAATGTAGAAACAAATTGATGGCTGTATTATGGGATCCATAACAAGTGTTATGGCACAATTAGTAATAAGACGTATTTCCAAAAAAACACAGCAGATAAGGGTAGGTTGCAAACAATTATTTTTCGACGTTGCCAACTTGTGCACAAAATAATGAAAATGATAAAACAGATGAACAAAAAGATAACAATACAAAAGTAAAAGTAAAACGTAGTGAAATAGATTCAATAACCTCCGAAGAGTCGATTTAACGCTCACACATTTTGCTAAGATGGAGAGGATAGAAGAAATCTTTCCCGAAATGAATCAAAGTATTGAAGAGTGAGGTAAAAAGAAAAAACCTGGTAGTACATGGAGTGGAAGATGACGAAATCGAGAAAATAGAAGAGACTGAACAGAAAGTCACTGATATTATCAAAAATATGGGGGTTGAACTAACTAGAGATGAAATTGATAATGCCAGAAGAATGGGAAGATATAAATCTGGAAACATAAGCCTAACACAAGTGAAACTAACAAAAGGAACTAAAAACGCAAAGGTTCTAATATTAACAAAAAAATTTAGAGACATAAATATATGGATAAATGAAGACCACTCAAAAGAGGTACTAGAATAAACGGAACTGTGGATAGAGTTCATACCAAAATTAAATCAAGACAAGGAAAATGGAACAAAAGCAATACTCAAAAACAACAACCTAAACAACAAAGCATATAGCCTAGAAGAACTAACTAAAAGATATCCCTATAAATGATGACATGGAAAACAAAACCGATAATAAAAGGAAAATCGGTCAGTGATCTCCAAGAAACGAATTTTCTCGAAAGCAACTAAAGAGAATAAGTGAAACAACAGAAAACTAACAAAGACAGATAAAGGAAATATAGGCGAAGAGGACAATGGTAACGGACAACGTAAAAAGAGCATAATAAATATAACACATAACAAGCACAAAATCTAAAAAATAGGAAAAATTATAACAAATTACAAACAATATAAGATAGACACATGGAATGTAAGAAGTATTGCAGAAAATAACAGCAAATGATACAAGAATGCAAAAAGACGAATCTAGAAATCCTCGCCATAACAGGAACAAAGGAAATAGAAAAAGGAGTAATGAACATTGAGTGTTATGGGATATTATAGAGCGGAGTAGAATAGGACAAAAGAGTAGCGACAGGAGTAGGGTGTATATTAAGTCCCAAATGTATTGAAAAACTCTTAGAATGGCAAGGAATTAATGAAAAAATTATGAAAATTACACTGTATATGACAGAAACAGAAATCACTCAGTTAATAATAGCATATGGGTCCAATAAAAATTATTTAATAGCAGACACCTTGTGAGGAACTTCAAGAGATATATGATGAGACTAAACATTCTGTATGGAAGATTTGAATGCTAAAATAGGAAACATTACGAAAGAAACAGAATGAGTACTCGGAAATTTCGGCGAAAGAACAGAGAATAGGAATGGATCCCAACTAATAGAGATTTGTATACAAAACAAACAGGTAATACAAAACTGATTCTTCCAACATAAACTCTGTCACATATACATACCAGAAGAACCAGAAAAAAATAAGGAATCAATCATAGATTATATTATAACTGAAAAAAACAAACGACAATTGGTAAAATACGTAGTAGTGCAGAATTACGAACATACCACTACTTGGTAGTAGCAACTATAAAACAAAAAATATCTGAAAAGCTTACCGACGAAATTAAAAATCTATATAATGAAAAGATTGTCATCAAAACATACAAATTACATGAAGGAGAAATGCAGAGAACTAGTCACTAATCTAATATAACGAAATAACACAAGCAGACTTAGAGAGAAAATGGAAAATATTTAAAACAATAATTACTGAAGCAGCCAACAAATCCCGTGGAGTTATAATGGTCGAGAGATCAAAGAAGAGAGATGCAGCTGTTGGAGTAAAGAAATAAAAATAATTGTAAATAATAAAATACGTGCATGGGAAAAATATGAAAAATACAGAGCAATAAGAAACCTAGGTAAAACAAAAATGAAAGAAGCTAAAGCCAAAGTATGGGAAAATTTCAGAAAAAAGATAGAATACGATAGCAAAAATAATCCAAGAAATATTTTACAGTTCTGAAAAACATGACAGGCAAAGAAAATCAGCATCGACACAACAGCAAAAAAACAGAGAAGGAGAAATCACTACTAAAACAGAAGACTAACTAACAAAATTGAAAGAACACTTAAAAGCAGTACTAGGTACAAACGAGGCAGGTGAAGAAGAACCCAAACAACAACATCGACGACGGAATCTCCAAGGAAGAGATGGAACAAGCGGTCAAAACATTAAAGAGCGAAAAGGCACCAGGAGTTGACAACATAAACGTAGAAATGTTCAAGTGCATGGGAGATAAAGGATTTGAAATATTACACCAAATTTAAGATACAACATGGAAAACTGGAAGAGTACCAAACGAATGAGCAACACAAGTAACTACACCAATAAACAAAAAAGGTGACAAAACTGATTACGGAAATTTCAGAGGAATAACGCTTACCTGTAGTGCAAGCAAAATATACGAAAGAATATTGGAGACATCATTAAGAGACAAAATAGAAGAACAAATACATTAAACAGAGTAATATCGTGGATAAAACAACTTGTAATTATGGTGATGCTGTTTACATAAGACAAACATCACTGTGTTTGGAAAATGGATTAAAAAGCCATAAATACGATAAAAATAATAACCCTGAAATAATAATAACATTGCATTTAATTATAAAAATACAAAGAGAGAACTTCTAGAAATTGTTTTTATACATAAAAATGACAGATATATTAATGATAAAAAAGGATCTAAACAATTGAAGCGGAATATATATTTCTTTTCCAAAAATTTTTCGTATGTTAAAACTTAAGTGAAGAATTTTAACAAATAAAAATTAAAAATATTCATATAACTGATTACAGATTATGTTTTAATATTCATGATTTAAGTTATAGTATTCAGGCATCAATGTTGTCAGTGACAAATGATATTATGATAAAGGCCAAAACGTGAAAAAGATATTTCTATATAAAATATATTATTCATTAAACAGGACCTACAATAAAGATAATTTGAGTATATATTACTAGATTGATTTTTTATTTGTAAAAATTATGGAGTAATATTTTGTGTCGTATAATTTTCCCAAATTGGTAGATAAAATATGGAAAATTAACTAATATTTCATTAACTGATACGACCCCCTCCTTGTAAATTTTTACTTGATAAATTATTATAAAAATTAAAAAGAAGATATTTTTGAAAAAAAATTATACAAACAGAAGAAAATATATTTTTTTAAGAAAAACTCATAATTTCCTTGCGTGAAGTTTATTAAATAATTTATTATCAATTATTTCTTATCCCACCTACTGCTTTAAGTTATCATTAATTAAAAATTTATTTTATTCTGCTAATAATAATGTTACATATTCAACTCACATTTAAAAAAACTATCATCCAAATACGTATCTATCAACGATTTGAAAAAATCACCAATCACAAAAAAACCGATCAATTGCGCTTCACCGGTGCTTCTTCACCTACTCACAAAGACTACAGAGAGTGTGCTTATCTCTTCCGTCGCAAGAGATGTTACAAAAGTGGCGCCTATATCAATATAAGTGGATTTTGCCACCGATTGCAGGATTCCGCATAGAGTGAAAGGATCTGTTCGTCCCTCTACTCTTATTATTCTTCTTCTCATCTCTTCATGCGAAACACTTGTTGTTACACTCATTTATTTCCCATGTAAATACATTTTTCGATATGGCAATGATGGTAGGTACATCGAGGTTAACACTTATGTTAAATCTGGTAGGTGCGTGTTTAACTCAGGAACAATTTGTTATAGTCGATGAATTTATTAAAAATGTTTTTTATTTTGAAAATTCACGATCACTTATTGTAAAACTTCAAGAAGCATAATATAGTTTTATTATTTTTAATAATATACAGTTGTTAAAACATCATTATAATCATTAGCAAAGCATCGATAGCAGCAAATTTATTTGTAGAAATATCTTCTTTTTGGCTTATCCTTATTTGCATTCTTCCAACCTCTATATCCCATATGCATTTTATTTCTTGAATTTGTAATCAACACTATGTCATCTGCATATAACAAATTACTGAGTTTAACTAAAATTTTGTATAACATCTTCCTTTTTCTGTAACTCTTTTAATTAGCTTATCCATGACCAAAATAAATAATTATTTATTATTAATATACTAATTTATTAATAGCCCATTGTTATGAAAATTGGAAAACATAGGAATTGGACAGAACATAAACAAAGACGACCCAAGCAACTAAAACGAAATATGAATATAAGAACATGGAACGTATTAATCTGGTATAAACCAGGAGCAGTCCTTCACGTTATAGAACAGCTGGAAAAAAGCAAAATTGACATTACACCCATACAGGAAGTAAGGTGGCCCGAATCTGGAAGCGTAAGAGTTAGTAGGTCCAAGGTCTACTTCAGCGCCAGCCAACAAAACAGACATGAGTTCGTTACGGGTTTTGTAGTGATCGATCATCTAGTGAAATTCTCATTTCAACCACTAAGGGAACGCATATGATACGTCCGTTTTATAGGTAATTGGTACAATAATTCCTTCATATCAGCGTACGCACCAACCGAATAACATGGTGAAGACAACAACGATAAGTTGGAAGGAATAATTGCAAACGCCAAACAGGACTAACTAATAGTAGGTGGTGACTTAAACGCTAAAATCGGTAAGGAAGATTTCCTGAAATCACTTATTGACAATTACAGCTTTCATGACGTATCAAATGATAATGGTTTGAGACTATAAATCCTAGCAGCAGCAGATGTCAAAGTCTACTATGTTAGATCATAAAAATAATATAAATAAACATGGGTACCAAACGACGAAATTACAAATAATCAGATTGACGACTTTTTCATCAATGCTTGACACGGAACAATATTATGGACATAAGAAGCTTTAGAGCAATATATGGAGACACTGGCCACTTTTTGGTGCGTGCTAAAGTTATGGAGCGAATATCGAGTACAAGGAAAGAAAAAACAAGCCTACCAGAATCATACAATGTAATCAACTGAGAACAAGTGAATTACGAGAAGAAGTAGAATATTATTGGACATGTATCAACTATGCTGTGAATAGTGCAGGAAATGTCACACTAGGAACAAAGCCAAAGGTTAAACGGAAATAATGGTTTGATCAGGAGTGCAGAAAAGTACTGGAACTTCGAAATCAAGCAAGAAAAATAATGCTACAAGACAGAATCCAACAGAGAACGATATAGAACCCAAAGAACTGAAGCAAAAAGAACATTGAGAAAAAAATTATGAGCTACAGAAATTTGAAGAAGAGCATGCTTGAATAACCATCTAAGAAAATTCTACAAAGAATTGTCAAACATTAAGAAAGGATTCCAGCCTAGAGGTGAAACAATGAACATGAAGGACGACAAAAATGAATAACCTAGAGAATGGAAACAGTATTTTGACACATCTCTGAACATTAGCAACGACAATGGTTATATCCATTTAATATACCATTCGGCAGAACCGCTCATAGATGATCCTTAATACGAGGAGATGATAAATGCCATAAATAAGCTTAAAAATAATAAAGCCCCCAGAAATTATATGATTTCTTCCTGCAGAAGATGAAACAATACCAACTGAATAGTCCGTATACACATGGAGATAAAAATAAAAAGAACTGCAGCAATTACAGAGGAATCTTCCTCAATGCATATAAAATTCTAGCCAGCATAGTCCTGGAACGCCAAAAACCAATTACAGAAGAAAGTATTGGAGACTATTAGTGCGGCATCCGAAGGAACAGATCAAATTTTCACCAAAAGGCAATTGCTGGAAAAAATCTGGGAAATCAAACGGGTCGTCCACCACCTATTTGTGAACATCAGACAAGCATTCGACAGCATATTGCGTGTTAAACTTTGGGATCAATGTCGGAAATAGGAATTCCTAAAAAACCTAACCAGAACGTTTTCCAAAGTAGAATACGAACTCCGTTGAGGTAAACAGCGAGATTAAGCAGGGAGACGCGATATCTCCAATTGTATTCAACATTGCTCTTGAAAAAAATAATAAGAACCACCGAAATAAGTGTTGAACTTTCTGGTCAGGATGGTCCAACGTCATTGCTGGCTTTTTCCGATGATATTAACGATACTGACGGTTGAAAATCTCTCTTCTAGCGTAGAAACGCACGCTGAGTAAATAGGACAAAGACAAAACCAAGTATATGCACACCAGCAGAATAGGACGTAGAAATAAATTAGTCCAAAATGTCACTATTGAGAAATACAATTTCGAGAGTGTCGCAACTTTTGAGTATTTAAGAGCCACAATTTTTCAGGATAACAATCTGACAGAAGAAGTTGAAGTCCGAATTGAAAGTGGAAACACTCAAGTGCATCGAAAAACATCAATTTATAAAACCGTTATACAACCGTTTGTTATCTATGCTAGCGAAACATGGACTCTGACCAAAGACAACGAACGGAAATTGAGAGTCTTTGGAAGAAAAGTTCTACGCAAGATGTTTGGGCCACTGTGAATCCCAGTAACACAACAGTACCGAGTAAGAAGAAATATTAGAATTATACAAAGATTCAGATACTGTAAAGGAGATAAAGGAAAAAGGGTTGGAATGGGTGGGGCATGTGCAAAGACAGTCTGACACACGGATGGTAAAATTACCTTGGAAAGGAACACCAATAAGACGAAGATATTTAGGGCGCCCCGAATGAGGTGGTGTGATAACATCAAAGGGGACCGATGGATTGTTGGGGTAGAATACGACCCAGCATTTATGGAAAATCGGCAATAATGGGGGCAAATAGTACAGTCGGCCAGGAACCACGCGAGTTGTGGAGCCATGGAGTAGGTAGGCAAAATAAATAATAACGGGCTTAACAGGTCTCCTAGTTTTATACCTTTTTCCATAATTAGGTATTCCTCTGATCATCCTCCTATCCGTCATCATTCTGTTTCTGTGCTTTTTATTACTTTTACTAGAGATCTAAGGATTTCCAGCTTTCCTCTTTCTATAGTGTCAAAAGCAGCCCTCATATTTATGGATGCTAGATATAGTTTTTCTTCTTTCTGGATTTTTCTATCTATCAGTCTTGTGAGTACATGTATATTATCGATTGTTTGTTTGCCCAGTATTATCGCTTCTTTGTCTGCACGGGCTAAAATCTGCTTGCTTTTGTAACCAATGTTCCACATACTTTCAATCTTGTTTCTAGTACCAGAAACGGTGAAATTTACTTTAAAAATAGCTGATAACTTTTTTGTAAACAATAATAGTTCAATAGTTCTCATATTTTCAATTGGAAACTTTTTTCTCTATTGTTAATACTTTCCGAGATATAATCAAATTTTTTATCTTGGGCATAATTTTATGGAGAGAATTTTTGGAAATGAGAAAAAAATTATGAAATCAAAGTTGTAGAGGATACAATTTTTTATCATTTTTGTAAAAGACTTTGTAAAATTCATAATTACTGAATTTTAGCGATAATAGGTAATACTTTTACTCTGGCATGCAAACAAAAAGTATAGTTAAGTAGACGCGACATTTCGGCAGCATGTGCTTCGAATTTCCAAAAATTATCGACATATTATGTTCCTAAAAACAAAAATGTTATTGTTTCTCAGAAAATATTAACTTTTCAATTAAAAAATATGGTAAGTTTTATCCTCTACAAAAAATGTTTTCATTATTTTTAACGTAGAACTAATCGTTTCCGAGATATTTGCAAACAGACGTTTATCAAGATAAACTAAACTAAAGCTCGCGAATTCTGATGACAGAAACTTGGTTTTATACTTTGAGGGCATCCTCTTACATAATCCAATGAATGCTAACATTCCTGGACTAATATGACAAGCGCATTTCTAGTGAACGTTCTACTTCTTTTTGTTTATTTTCAGTTCATTCCATGGAATTATTTTTGTAAATACTATGAACGTGATTTTTGGGATACGTCCCTGCTTAGGACGGACCCCAGCTTTGTACAGTGTTTTTAACAGAGTTTACCGTTAAATTTTGTAAAGTAACAATGAAATATTTTTTTTTGAAAATATAATTTTTGTTCGTAGGTAACTTCTTAAATTTTCTCACGTCATGAAAGGCTCGTTATTACAGCAATTTGTTGCTCGTGCAAATTAACATTCGGTTAGATTGCTTCTGAAACACGAAGGTAACGAAATCGACAACGCTCCTTACTTTTAAAGGATCGTCTTCTTATTTAATATTCAACATCGCAATGAAAGTAAACGTAATTGCTTAATAGATCATTCGCTATCTGTTATAAATTTCTCATTGTTGTTAATGTTATTAGTTGAAATTTGCGCACTTTTCAGTAGACTGAAGTTTAAAAAAAAACTAAACGCGTTTAACTGGAGGTCGTAGACCAGTGTAATCATTGAATAACATGACCTTTTCTCAGAGTCATTCATTACTGCTACTACGAGTGTGAGAATAAAATTTTTTCAAAAGGAATTAGAAAATTCAATTGAGAAATATTGTGAGACGAGATACGTAAAAGTTTCAAAAATCTCGTCTCGGTATTGTTAAATTAAAAATATGAGGGAGCATTTACAAACGATGCGATAGTGATAGCAAAAAACGAAAAATAATGGAATCGAAATAAACAAAACAAAAGTAGGGGAAGGCGGGGTAATACCGCGCGGCGGGGTAATATCGCGCAGGCCAAAAGACATACAACGGATGAACGGGTCGCTTAGTAAGAAGTGTAACCATTTGTATGGTGTTTCCGCGTAACTCAGTTGTATCAATGAGGACGATTTTGTTTTACTTACCAATACACGACGTAGTTGCATCTTGTGATCACTTACTCCAAAGAAAAAATGACAACGAAGGTTTGGGGGAAGGAAGGCCAAAGGGAAATTCAAAGGGGGAGTAACAACCACTTAATTAACTTTCATCTTGTTTCAAGAAAAGTTGGTTTTGTGATAAATTAAAACCTATTCCGACAGAATTTTGCCATTCGAAAAACCGAGACCGAAAATTATATTCTATTACTGAGCCGATCAATACTAATAGTACCTACTTCTATTCTAGCTAGTAAATTTTTAATCGTATTTTTGGGCGGTGTTGTCAAGCTGTACCTATAATTTTACTTTTTCAAAATAAAATCGCATGAACATATGGTATTAGAGTAATCTGGAAACTATGCAGCAAAGGTCTGCCGCCCGCTCAAAACACTCAGTTGTACGTGATACATGAAAGTGTTACGTTATTCGTTTTACTTCTATTTTGTGTAGGTCTAAAATAAGGAAGATAATTGGTAATTGTATAGCGAATTACGATCCGTAAGTACGTATTGTTTTTAAAATTTTTGGGTGATATTTCTCCACATTTGGTTTATAATTTGAATTTCAATTGTTCAAGTTACCATTAGAAAACCAAATCAAGGTTGGTAGGGGGTAATATCGCGCAAAGATGCGCGGTATTACCCCTCACTTTTTTCAATGACAACTTTTTGTTCTCTTATTTTTCTGGATTTTGGTGAAAACATAAAAATTGGATGATATAAATGACTAAAGATGATCATTGATTAATAATATTTATTTTATTTCGACCAATTCCCAGGAAAAATATTTTAAAGAAAAGACAAAGGAATTAATATTTATTGTCAACGTTTACCTACTTCTCCTTTGACATTGTCAGAAACTACAAACGAAAGACCTAACGACAACTTTGGTGAATTAACCAGCTTAACACGTTAAGCGCCATGAGGTATAATGCGCATGTCGCACCCAATTTGGATTTCTATGTTTTGTAAGATATATGTTGTGCTTCATTGCAGTACTAGCGTTTAGCAAGCTGCAAGTCACAGTTGATCCTGACCAATCAAAAACGACCGAAGTTAGGATCCGTTGGCGTGAAAGTTTTAAAAATACCAGCTGCTTTCTATTGAAAAAAATATTGAATTATTTCAATTAAAACGCATTGCATTTGGTTTTTACAAGGCAATTAACCGAGAGTATTTGATATTCGGCCAAATTTGCTCCTCTGATAAAAAAGAAAAGTCGAGAAAAACTTTTTTTCAGTTAAATTAACTTAAGAAAATATGTTAAATTGAAATAAAAATATTGTTTTACGGTTTAACGAACTATTTTGGAATTTTAATTTACTCATTTAAGTTTGAGTTTTCAAAAAACGTGAAACAATATGGGTATTTCATTTTTCAAATTAAAATATAAATCGTTAAGTAGGAACAACAATAATTTAACTTTTCTTTTTTTTTTCTCGTTGTATCCATCAATTTCCTATTATTGCTATATCAACGAGAGTTTATATAGTAACAAAAAAATCATTTAACAGTCTTTATACATGACTTAGCGAATTCTGAAGATTATCCGGTTAACAGATTTAAAAAAATGCAATAGTTAAGTCTAATTCTCACGTTGATCAAAGGAGAAACTTGGAAAATACTGTTAACCACTGTATCTGTTGTTATAAGGAAATATGAATACTTAACAAAGCAAAAACAAACTACCTAATTACAATTTATGTGTAAACTTTTTATTGAAAAATTTACAGCTATTTTTTCTACTTCTTCATGACTGGGTTTACAAACAAAACTTTTTGATATATTTTCCTTCTTTTTAGTAACAGAACAACCTCATCTGAATATTTGTTCTTTTATTACTTATGTGAAACATTAATTTAGAAATCACAGGAAATTATTTTTCTACCTACTTAACGTTTTATATTTTAATTTGAAAAAGTAAATACATATATCGGTTCAAGTTTTTTGAAAACTCAACCTAGAATGAATAAATTAACATCCCAAAAAATCCCTTAAACCGTTAAACAATATTTTTATTTCAATTCAACACATATTCTTAAGTTGAAATAAGAGCAAAACATTCTCTTAACATTTCTTTTTTCTCAGTGTTGCAATGTCGTTATGATTTAATAAATGCGTCCGAATATCAAATAATCTCAGTTAATTGTCTAGTAAGAACCAATTACAATGCTTTTTAATTGAAATAATTTAATATTTTGGTCAAAAGAAAGCAGCTATTACTTTTAAACTTTCGCGACAACGGATCCTCACCTCGAGCGTTTTTGATTGGTCAGGATCATCTGTGACCTGCAGCTCGCTACACGCTAGTCATTGCAGTCGGTTCAATGCAGCGCCGTAACACTGTATGTGAGTATAGTATTAACCCATTAATGCCCAAGGGGTCGATGATGACACTCAGACTAAAAATGAATCTATTACGCAGTGTCATTTGCAGATGGCACTACAAGTACGTCAGTCTAAAAGAGTGTACTTGCTTCATCGGATTCTCACTCTCTCGCAACTCGCCAAAGCGTACACGTGTTTTTATTACGAACGTAAATATATAAAGAAACAATGTCTTCAAAGAATTATTGGTAAGTAGCTTTCGTGTTATTAGTTTGTGCCAATATTTATATCTTTGTTAGGTGCTCTTGTGAATATATGTCTTCATTTCATTTGATTTGAGTACGATATACGTGATTGATGAATCGTTTTTGTTCTCTGGATCGTTAACGACCCCTTGGGGATCTATCGAACTATTTACAATTTTTTTTTTTTTTAGGAAAAACCCACTTTCAGTTGCTGAACTGCTAGAGGAAGCCGAAAATTTGGACATGGACGGTTCTCAAATCCTTCCAGAAGGCATATACATAACCCCCCCTGAAAATGATGGCGAAAATACGGACTGTGATTCAGGAGATGAGGAAGATACTGATCCAAATAATTTGAGTAGTCGTCAACTGAGAGCTGAAGGGGACCTTATTTATAATAGAGTAGATAGGGGTATTTTATTGAACATACAGAAAGAAGAAGAATGTGACTAAGTTAAAGATTCGAATGAATAAAGCAAGAATAAATCCATTAATAGCCAACCAAGTAATAAAACCTTGCAACCTCCTAAAAAAAGTCAAAACCGATATAAAATTTGAATGGGAATAGGGTGATCTAAACAGGCCAATTTCTTCTTGGAATGGTACCATGGTACCACCATTGTCCCTATCTAAACATAGCCATCCTATTGAGTTTTTTCACCTGTTCATGAGTCCATCACTTATTAAAAACCTCCTGAAATATACAGTTAGATATGCTGCTCAAAAAAATATTTGTGGATTTGAACTCTCAAGCATTTATAGGAATTCTTCCAGGTTTTCATAAAATGATGGCAAAACATTCAATACAATAATATTTTTTACAATCCAAAAATTGATATTTTGAACGCTTTTGATATTCTTTGAATAAGAGTTTTCTATTGATAATTGAATTCATAATTCCTTTTGTAATCCAATCTTTTTTTGTTTAATTTGCTTTTCTTGAATGTCACAGTGCTGTCTTTCATAATTTCAGAGATTTTTGTTGAGAAAAATGAATTAGCAAGTATGGGGTCATTCATTTCGTACAAAGTATTCCAATTTAATTCTGTAAAGTTTCTTTTCAATTTTTTATAATTAATACGTTTTGATATGATGGCCTGATGATGGTTTTCAGTTTGAACATTTTCATTTGTTGGTTTTAAAGACATTATAGTGTCTTTATGGTTGGATATGTGACTATCTAAAACAAACGCAGAATATTTGTTTTCAAAATCGCAATCTTGAGCCCTAACAAATATATGGTCGATGCAGGTACTCGATTCATCTTGTGTCCTTGTACCGATATTTACTGTCGATGTGAAATTGAATTCACTGAGGATATCAAGGTAATCATTAGTCAGGTTTTTTTTGTTTTGTTTTATGGGGTTAGGAGGTATCCATGCAGCCAAATACTTTGAGTTAGGTAATATATAGTGATGTATTTGAGGTTTATATTTGAATCCAATTTCAATTAAGTGCCAATCAGAATCGATACTGCATTTGTTATGGATTTTCGTGTTGTGGATATGTATCCTATTACTCAAGCGAGCCCTAATTTAACCTATCAAACTATTGTCGTCTGCGATTCAAGTTAATACCGCTTTTCGATCAAAGGATTGGTACAGGGTTACAAGTTTTCTCAACCAGGGGTCGTTCAGAGCATTATTTGAACACATACAAAGGTAGACCACGGGTGGAAGGTATAAACATTTGGGTTAGGGTAACAAAGGTCACAAGCTCTATATAACTTAACTATATCGATATGTTAGTCATCCTTTGAAATTTTACTAGGCAGTCTAATATTTTGATGTTATTCAGCGTCAGTAAGTGTAACATGTTGATGGGAGGGAATATTTTTTCATGTATTATGTTATTATAAAGTTATTTCGTGGCATTACGATATTCCAAGCGTTCAAAAAATATATGATCCAGGTCTCCTATGACACTGCAGGCTGTGCATAAGTTTGATTCGATTACGCCTATTTTGCTCAAGTGCTCTGGGTACGACGCGTGTCCAAATTTCATTCGAATTATACAGCTAATTTCCCACTGTTGTTTTGGTATTTCCCTATGCAGTAGTGTGTATCTAGTAGGCTTTGTTTTTACATAGTGGTCCCATTTCTCTTTCCATGCTGCTTGAAATTTTCTTTTGTATTTATTTAAGCAATCTTGTAGTGCCACTTCGTTTGGTTGACATTCATCTTTTTCAGCACTTGTTTTGGCTACCTGATCAGCTTTTTCGTTGCCGTAAATTCCATAATGTGCTTTTACCCATATTTTTTGAAGGTCACTCTCTTAAGTAAGTTGGTGTAATAGGGATTGAATTTTCTTAATGTGCGGGCGAGTGATGGTATCTACTGCATTATTATTCAAACATTGGATGACAGACAGCGAATCCGTTAGGATAGATACATTTTTCTTTTTTTTGGTGGATTGTGTGTTCTAGCGCCTTCATTATGCCTGCAGCTTCTGCTGAAAATATAGAATAATTGTTGCTTAGCTTAAAGGTTTTTCCTTCTTTCGTTTCTGGCACATAGAACGCTGTGCCTGTACCTTTTGTTGTGTTTGATGCATCTGTATATATTGTTATTGTACTGTTGATGTCTTTTTTTGTAAGGCTGATAATTTTTTCTTTGTTTAATTCTGGTATTTCTGAGTACGCAGGAATTATTATTTTTGCAGAGTGTTCTATGTTCTCGAAGTAATTGCAACTTTCATACGTTAAAATTTATTCTTTATTGGTGTTACGAAATGCGGTGCATATCGGTGGCGAGTTCTTTTTTTTCCAATATTTATTCGTCAGGTCCAATGTATTTAACTCACATATTTTTGCCATCAGTGTAGAATTTTTTGCTTTACTCTTAAGTACCATTTTTTCAGCGAGAAATGTTCTTCTCAATTCCAATGGTGGTTCGAGTGCTTCCACCCTTAGAGGTTCCACTGGTATTGTTGACATCGCTCCTAAGCATATTCTTAACGCTTTATTCTGTATTACTTCTAGCTGTTTCAGTGATTGTTTTGATGCAGATCCGTATAGGACGGAACCATAGTCTAAAATGGACCTTATAGACCTTTATAGAATAACAGGCATATTCCAGTACTTGCGCCCCACCATGTTTCGGTGGTCATTTTGAGGAAATTAATGGCTTTATTACATTTTATTTTGATTGCTTCGAAACCATGATAGAGGGTGAGGAACAGAATGACAAGATGACAACAAAAAAAAGGGGATAGTGTAAAAAAAGACGTAGGAACTAAGGATAAAAGAGCAAATGAAATGATAAAAATGTAAAAAAGATACTGCCAAGGAAAACATATCGAGCAAAGACTTGGCAGAAGCTGGTCCATTGCGAATTTCAGGAGAAAAAACTATCAATAAAATGTCAAACGATTTTGATACCGATAACGAATCAGACGCTGATGTAGTTTACTATACAGATCAGGAAAGTGATGATGACTTAGAAAAAAGCGTGAGAATGAATGTGTCATTTGAAGACCTTCAGCCTACTCCCCGGTTTTTAAGGTCCAGCCAGGAAAAGGGCAAGAAAACACATTCTCTATTATTTACCGTGACACCAAATAAAGAAGAATTAGAGAAAAAAGAAGACGCAAAAATAAAAAAAATGGAACTGGCGAAATCAAAAGGAAGAAAACGAAAACTAGCGAGAGATGACGAACCAAAGAAAAACAAGGACAAGCCAAATAGAAAGCAGAGGCATTCGGAAGAGGGCACGGACCCTTGCATCGTATGCGAGGAATTCGGTAAGGATAATGAGTGGTGTGTGATCTGCCCTTGTGGAAAATCATCACATGCCGAAAGTGCAGGCGTGGAGATCACCCAAGTGTATATTTGTCATTTTTGTCAGCCATAAATCACTTACACAGCTTTCATGTTATATGTTTAAAGTTACCATGCATGTTTAACATCTTTGTTCCATTGATATTTTGTCAATAAGATTATATTTTTTTAAGTTTTTGTATGGTCCAAGTTTGCTCGATATTACCCGGATAGGTACGGTAATACCGATCATTTTGTAATGTTTTTGAAATAAATTCTTTATTTTGTGTAACATTTGTGTTTCCGCCTTTTCTTGGTCTTCAATAATTGTACTTTGTTAAATTTTGCACAAAATAAGTTTTAAATTCCAGCTAGTTTGATATATATAATTATTTCCCTTGAGTGGTCGGTATTCCCTATATGTTCCCCATATACAGGGGTCAAAGTTATAAGATAAACCAAAACTCATGGATAATGTTAAAATTAGCAAGGAGTCATATAGGCCACCGAGGAAGAATACAGGAATTCTGAGAATCGCCAAAACACCGGCATATACACTGCTCTCCTTTGCATATCTTCAGAATTTTTGTAAATAGGAAATAATAAAAAAATCAATAAACGACCAATATTGTTGGTATTTCCATTTTTCCTTAGCGTTTCCAATTTTTAGTGTCAAAAGCCGCCCTCAGATCTATGTACTCGTATTTGAGATATAGTTCTTATCCTTCCGGGATTTTCCTTTCTATAAGTCTTCCGACTACATGTATATATCATCCCTTGATTATTCGGGAGGAAAGCTGCTAGCTCTTTTTCTAAACGATGTTCCACAAATGCTCTCAATATAGATATACTCTAAATGAAGTTGGAGCTAAAACAATTGACAATATTTATTATATACAAATAATAGTTGTTGTACTCAATTTTTTGAACAGATTATGTTGATCCTTTCAACTCTGTTGCATTCCACCTTGTAACAAGCCATCAAAGCGTAAGAAAATTGCGAAGGTGGAGCCATCATCAAAAATCTGGGCGAATGGCATTTCGCAACAAGAGATTGTTTCGAAAATAATAGAAATCTCCTGGTAGAATCTTTCTTCGGAGAGTGAATAATAGCTCAGACAACGTTGAATATCAATGAACTTTCAACAATGAGAGGCGGATATCATCATTGATTTTATTAGCATAAATATATGTTGTATTGTCGGGCGTTTGAGCCGACCCGACCGGTGACATTTTGAGGGAGCGTCCTTTTAACCATTTCAACGCTAAATGTTTTCGATCAGATAAAATGATTGTTTTTTTGGATGACATCAAACCAACGTGTTCGACATTTTATCTTATTTTTACCAATAGCAATGATTGGATGATTTCGTAATGACGCTTAGTTTTTAACATTGTTTCTTTGCGAGGAATGGTTTTTTCATAATATGTACAGTTTCGACCCTTACTGTGCGGAATCTACTTATATTACTTTTCATATGAAACTAATTGTTTGTAAATACTTCCAATAGATAATATATATTATTATTTGAATAAGATTTTAAAGCTATTTCTGATTTGGTAGCTAATATTTGTTTAATATTATTCGAAGTTTTGGTGATAAAATGTGCTCAACGAGTATGGCTTAAAGAGAAAGTAGAAAATAAGAGACTCCTTAGACACCTACACAATTAATCAACTAGCAACAACCAATGGTTATCCATTAGATAAAATAAGTAAATTAGTTAATAAAAAAAGAAAAAAGTGGCGTTACAGCTAGTATTTCCAAAACAAAATAAAGAAATAGAAAATTACAAATCACATAATATGCTGGTAATATTTCTAATTATATTTCAAAGATAGCAACATATACAACAATTTCTTTTGAAACAGAAATATTAATGCGAGTAAAAAATTGTTAAATGTAAAAACAAAAATATCCCAATTAACAAAGTCTGGTATACTTATACTTAAATGTCCAGAATATTATACTGTCTATTTGGGTCAAACCATTAGAAATTTTCAAATTAGACACAGTAAACACTTACGAGAATAGGGGAGGAGGGGGCACGTTTGAACATGAGGTACAATTGAACAGCACTCAAATTTCCCGCTGTTGCGAGAATTTTAATTTGAAACTGTGTGAGCAAAGACGTTAGTCGAACAAAGCTGTGCAAGGGATACGCTTTCGTCGATAGTTGTAAGGCTAGTATAAACAAAACTTATATCTAGTGTGTTTCACTACAACTTTCCGCTCATAAATAAATCAGGATATATCTTAAACTATAACAAATATATAGATGTCATGTATGACCATTAATTAGGCGAGGTTTGTTTAATATTATATGAAATCCTTCGACTTTTGTGATTATGGTGAGGACTATAATTATGATAAAATTCAATTATATACATATGTGACACCTTTGGACATTTCAATGGGGTACTATTGAACAGTGTTCAAAATTACCCCAGTTATACAAATAATGGTGACTTCTTGTTTTAATCTTAAAGTTTGTGATTGGTATACCTATATTTTTTATAGATTCAATAATCAATATGATGAGGACATATGAAAAAAGAAAAGAAGAAGCAAATTTCACAGAAGAAGACATGACAAAGGCAAAAGCAGCAGTAAAAGATAAAGAAATGTCTTTAAGAAAAGCCGCAGATGTTTTTGAGGTGAAACACACCGCGTTGTTTTATCGATTAAAAAAACAGCCTAGACAAGAAATATTCTCCTCAAAATACAGTTTCAGTGTTCAACATGGATCAAGAAGTTATGTTGGTAAATTATGCTTTGAAGTGCTCCAGACTTCAGTATGGTCTGTCATATAGTGACTTAATGGCCTTTGATTATGCAAAGCGTAATCGGTGAAGGTATCCACCGAGTTGGGATATTAACACGATGGCAGGGTTGGACTAGGTGCAAGGGTTCATGAGACGGCACAGAAAACTAAGCTTGTGAAAACCGGAAAATACGAGCTTAGCCCGAGTTAGTGCCTTTAATGAAAGGGCTATTAACGGGTTTCAGGAAAATATACAGCGTGCCTTACAAAAACACAAGTTTACTGCAATTGCGATACTGAACCTTGATGCACCAAATGTAATTGCATAGAAGGGTGTTAAGCAAGTTGAGCAGGCTACGTCTGCAGAAAGGGGCAAGCTTGTGACTATGTGTGCCATCGTGAGAGCTGATGGCAATAGCTTACCACCAGTTTTTGTTTTTCCGCGAGCTAGATATCATGAGAGTTTTATAAAGAATGGATTAATTAATCATCCTGCTAGTGGTTGGATGAAAAAAGCTCTCATTCTACAAGTTTTAGAACATATTAAAAATTTAGAAAATGCAGCAAATACGAAAATTTTTTGATTGTGATGGATAATCACGAGTCTCACTGCTCATTAGAAGCAATAATATTCGCAAATGAAAATGGTATAGAACTTGTCACTATACCCCCACATTGCACCCACTAATTGCAGCCTTTGGACGTCTCATTATTAGCTCCGTTTAAGGCTAAATTAAAAGTTCCTCAACACGATTGGATGGTTTCAAATCCTAGTAAAACCATCACAATTTAGCTGGCAATTCAATCGCCTTTTACTCCCAAAAAAATTATCTCTGGTTTTCAGAAGACAGGAATATGGCCATTTTTTCTGAAAGTGACTTTGTTGCTACAAAAAAACCACTTCTCAACACTGTTGAAACAGACGAATCTTTGAAGCGCAGTGACCTAACAGTATCAAACGAACCTATTGTATCAACTTCTACGGTATCAGTTAGTGACCTCGAATTACTCTCTCCTGAAGTTATCAGGCAATTTCCAAACATTTGCTTGGCAAATAGGAAGAAACGTCAAATCTAAAAAATCCCTTCTCCTAATTGATACGCTCCTACAAGATGAAATTGAGGCTGAAGTGGCAGCGCGGGAGGCCATGAAAAGAGCAAAGACGCTAGCTAAAAAACCAAAAGTAAAGAAAGCAATATTTGCTATTAGCGACTCTTCTTCATGTGACGACGCTATATCTATTCACGATGAATCAGCTGATAATGATGTTGATATCGACCCGACTGACGAACGTTCTGATGCGTTGAACAAAAGTCAATATTTGTCGTGGAAAACTGAAATTGACGATTTTGTTATAGTGCAGTTCTGTACAAAGAAAACAAGAGTCCATTATGTAGGAGTCATTACTGGTAGAAATGGAGATGGTCAACAATAATTGACAATAATGGCACAGTAGCATCTGCAGGCATAGTTCAGAAGTTGTCAGTTCCTTTAAAAAAAGGCACCGAAAGAACGTGCGCATTAATGCAGTTTACGATAAATTTCAATAAATATCACATCACATGATACTTTTTGGTGTTTTATGCGGTTTTGATACAAGATAAATTGTCGAGGCCATGAACTAAATAAGAAAAGAAGATGAAAATGTTAAATGTCAATTAAATGTTTTTAATTTTGTCCTCGTGAATCGTGCACGAAGAATATTTAACGTTACATTTCAAAATGAACAAGAAAGCTCCAAAACAGTGAGAAAGTTTGTTAAATCAACCAATTTTTCGATAAGAGAGGAAAATATTTTGCTGACCTCAATTAAAAAGTACCGTGAATAGAATGCAAGAGTACCGATTCCAACATAAGGAATATCTAAAAGAATGCCTGGATGAAGGTTACAAGAGAATTTAATATGACATCATAGGAAACGGCAAGAGATGGAGTAACTTTAAAAAACAAATATGAAAATATAAAACAATGAGTAAAAAGATATTTGCCAATCACAAAAATTATATCACTGGTACTGGAGGTGGGGAACCAAAAGATATAGTATCACCAACACCGACAATACCATCCTGAAAATAATAGACACACAAATGACGAGACATACCTCTGAGTGATGATGTGGTAGAAGGTAAATAAAATTCTAATTAAAAAGCTTGCTAATGCTTAATATATTCATATCTTTTTAGAGTCTGTGGTCCATTCGGAACTTGAGATTGTTGAGAACGAACACAGATCAGAAATTTCATATAGTCATGCAGACTCCCAATGGTTAGCAGATGATTCTGCACATTTGCCGAAAACCCCAGTGGATATGCGACAGTTGACCACTTAACGTCAAGCCCAAGTACAAAAATGGCCGTCTACTTGCCAATGACAATAAGTAGCAGTGGAATAACCCCGAAAAAAAATAATGAAACCGTAATAAAAACTCCTTTTTAAGAAAATAAAAAAATACAGGATGTGGGTACAGAGCTGAAGAATGTGCTCGACGTAAATGTGTGCTCGCAGAATTGCAAAAACAACGATATATTGACGAACAGAAAATGAAACAGCAACATATGCAAGAGAAGCATGAGAAAGAATAAAGTTTTTGGGAAATATATGCTAAAGAAAAAAGAAAATGGGCATATGAACAGCACCTAGAAATTATGGAAAAGACAGTTCTTAGAAGAAGCTCTCAATATGATTAAAAAAATACTATTGTTTTTTTATTTTATTATTAAATATTTAACAAAACGTAAAAAATATTGATTAATTTTTGTGCCCTTTACAAAAATAGAAAATAATTTCTTAATAAATTTAGTTCCTTTCATGGATGATATTCTGAACATAACTAATCAAAACTTGCTTAGTAGCATTTTTGATAATAAATGCATTATGCCTGCTGTTTGTGTCTTGTATATAGGTATCCATATCATTTGATAATTGGATTGATGATTCCTCTTCGTCAAGTGGCAATTCATTAATATCTTCTTCTTTCATCATGCAGATATTATGTAGATATGAGAATGCAGCTACTACAGCCTCAACTTTGTCTAATCTGAGGCGAATTTGCAAGGATAAAATGGGAAAACGCCTTTTTAAAATACCGAAACGTCTTTCAATTGGGTTTCGTGTACAAATTTGAGATTCATGATATAATTAGATTTTTAGCATCTATCACCATATACTCAATGTTCAAACTCATGCCTAACCCTGGAGTTTCGGAAAATATTAGAATCAGGGACAGATTCTGGCCAACTACAAATGATACTTCTATTATTTGAGTTAGCATCTTCTATCATTTGCACATTCATGGAAAATAAATGTTTTCTATTCCTATATAGTTCAGCATGTGGTCCTCCTGGATTGATTAATTTTATATGAGTGCAATCAATAACCCCCATACATCTGGGAAATCTTGCTATTTTGAAAAAAACTTCCCTCACAATCTGCTTTTCTTCCACGGTCGGAGGCATCTTTATTACTTCATTTTTGAGCCTGGCAATTGCCCTTAATACTTTGGTAACAACTCTGCTGGATGTATATTTATCTACTCCACAAAAGTTACCCAATACTTGTAAGAACGAATCAGTAGCCAAAAATCATATCGCTAATAAAAACATTTCACCTGGAGTAAGTGCATGATTTCTGAAATTCGTATGGAACTTATGAAAAGCGCTCAAAAATTGCACGAATTAAAATTACATTTGAGTAAAGAATTCACTATCGATAAAGAGCAACAAAAAGATTATGAAATTAAAAAAAGGCGATGGCGTGCAATCATTAAAAGAATGATTTATATTGTGCAGTATTTGGCTGGTCAAAATTTAGCTTTCAGGGTTGACAGCTCGAATCTTTATGAACCAAATAAAGGATTTTTAAAAACTAGTTGAAATAATTGTCAAATTCGATCCAGTTTTGATGGTACATCTGAGCAATATTCGAAGGTCTAAGGACAAGGAGTTGAGTCAAAATATACCTCATTATCTGAGCAATCACTTTCAGAATGAATTAATTCATTTAATGTCAAAAAAATATGCAGCGAGGAAAATTGAAATGCCCCAGAACAGCAAAATATGACTCTATTATTTTGGATGCAACTCCAGATGCCAGCCATGTTGAGCAGCTGACTTTCATAATTCGCTTCGTTAATTGTTCTTCAAATGAAGTCGAGCTTAGAGAACATTTTCTAGGGGTTTTCAAAGTTTTGAATACTACTGAAGAAGGGCTTCTCAATATTTTAAGAGAAAAAATATTGTCAAAATTTGAAATAGGCCTTCATGATATCAAAGGTCAGGGTTACGACAATGGTGCAAATATGTCTGGCAAACTTAAATTCAAAAAAATAACCCCAGAGCAATGTTTTTGCCTTGTTCAGCTCATACGTTGAATATAACTGTAAATGCTGCATCTAAAATTTCATATAAGACTAGTTTTTTTTTCAATCATTCAGGAGTTGTTCAATTTTTTATCTGCCTCACACTACAGGTGGACATTTTTTAAAGCGAATGTGCCAAACTAATCTTCAAAATGAGTAAGTCAAAGGCGATGGGAAAGCAGAGTCAGAGCCATTCGACCTCTCTTACTTCAATTCCTCGAAGTTTGTAGAAGTTTACAAGATTTTGGAGAATACAAGAGATATGAACACCAAACATTCTGCAGGATCACTATTTGTTCACGCGATTTATTTTGTTAAAGTAAAAATTATAGGTACAGCTTGACAACACCGCTCAAGAAAACGATTTAAAATTTACTAGCTAGGATAGTGGTAGGTACTTTTAGTATTGATCGGCTCAGTAATAGAAAAATATATAATTTTCGGTCTCGGTATTTCGAATGGCAAAATTCTGTCGGAATCGGTTTAAATTTATCGCAAAAAACAACTTTTCTGGAAACAATATGACAGTTAATTAAGTGGTTGTTACTCCCCCTTTGAATTTCTTTTTGGCCTACCTTCGCCCAAACCCTCGTTACCATTTCTTCTTTGGAGTAAGTGATAACAAGAAGCAACCACGTCGTGTATTGGTAAGTAAAAAAAGCAGTCCACATTGATACAACTGAGTTACGCGGAAACAACTATTAGACAAAATTAAAACATTTGTTCTATCATAATTTGGTATGGTGTGCTAACAAAGGTTAATATAGTAAGTAAAATGATCCAGAATCCCACTATAAGTTTGAAAGAATGCTATAACGAAAAAGAAAGATTTTTATGAACGAAGCCGTAGTACCTAAAAGTAGAAAACAATGATATAGAGCAAACATTTCCTTTATCAAGGCAAAGAAAGACGAAGCGTCAATTTTCATATGAAAGGACAGATGAAATAGTTTTGGATCCAAAACAAAAATTTAAGGTCAGTTTCTATTTTCAAATTTTAGACACAACAATTCAATCCCTACAGAGTCGCTTTGAGAGGATAAGTAAATGCAATGATTTATATATATATTCTTGGGTGATTTCCAAAATCTAGAGTCTAATGTGATTACACAATCATGTATAGATTTGGATTTGACTTTGTAAACACAAAAAGAAGGAAATGTGTGCAAATATATTGATGCTCTTGATTTGCATAATGAAATTCTATCATACAAAATTATTAACCCAATTACAGATTTTAGCGAAATTTCAGACTACTCCTTAGATATTTTAAATTATATAACGAAGAAAAATCTAGTGCCTTTGTTTCCAAATCTATTTATAGCCATGAACAAGCCTCCCGCTACCGTATGTGCAAAGTGTGCAACGCACACTGGCGCCATCCTTTGGGGGCGCCAAAACCCAGGGTCCAAAAAAAATTGTAAAAAATTTGCAAACAAAAAACGAACAATAATTTTAAAATAAAAGTTGAGACCCTTGTCGACTGTTTTGTATTTACATAGACAAATTTTTCCTAATTTATAACAATTACTCTTAGAGCTGTAATACCAATTGAACATTGAATTATAGTCTATTCTAAAAGAAGTCGAAAAACAATGCATATATTCCTTTTCAATTTTGCAATTTGGAAATTGTAAATTAAGAAACTGCCTCTTAATCTATTTGTTTTTTCACTATCTTATATTCAGTTTAGAACTTCCAAAATTAAAAAATATTAATTAATTAATATGTATTATTAATTGCTGGTAGACCCCGTTTGTACAAACATCTGTAAACAAAAACCCTTAGGTCAAGTTCGTATTGTAATAATATGGGATTAACGTGTCCAGCTGGTAAAGCCTGTGGTTTAAATTAGGGCGGTTGGCCGCTGCACAAAACGCATAATAATAAGTTCTTGAATAACGCCACCAATTCAAAGCGCTACCAGCTTTAACGATACCCCGCTGGGTCGCTACTGGTTATGTTACGTAGAGTGGGGATCATGTAAGTACCAATCTCGGTATAATCGACCTGCTACTGGGTAACGTGCTACACCAATTACATACTTTGGGTGTTGGGTAATTTAAATAAGGCCTTTCCTGCATGATACAGAATTTATTAAGTGAAATTTTTGTATTGTTGAACAAAATATTAGATAAATAAAATTACAATTAGATTTTGAGATGTGAAATTCAAACTTCCCACTCAGAAATGACTGATGACAAGTGACATTGTCAAATTAAAAAATTAAGAGCTATATTGATGATAGTCTAACAGTATCAGTAGAAATAAATAAACAGACGAAACGTATGCGCGGTAAGAGGCTAGACAATCATTTTTAAAACAAAAACGGTTAAAATTTAGCATCTTCAACCAATTTTGAGATTCTTAACATCACTTGATGTATATATAAAAAAACATGATAAAAAAGAATATTTACCGTTTCTAAATACATCGTACTTAATATTCTAATTGTAAATACTATTAGTTTTGATGAACCTTGTAACTAAAGATCTTTTCATCTCTGCATGTGTTGCTAAATATAATTAAATGCACATAATATCTTTCAACTTCTTTGAAAACGATTTTATTGTGTGGTGCCATAAATCTAGTTAGCGGCACACTTCAAGGCATCATAAAACGGCAGATAAGGACTAAAAAGACATCGTTAAAGGGATTTTTTTAAAAAAGCACCTTCTATAATTCTTTGAATATTTGTTAGGCTTGTTTGCCTATGTATAATCATGGACAAATACATTGTTATATCGAATTGTAATATAAAGCAAGCTCCGACATTTTTACATGGAAAAACCACATTCATTTTATAGTAGATTAGGTTTGTTCATTTATTTTCATTATATATTTATGGTTTAATTAAAGAAAATTGTTTAAAAAGTTGTACGTAAGAAAACATTTTTAATTTAGAAAATGTAACAGTTTTTCAAGGGAAAATAGAAGTTTCTATAATTATTATAAACTCATGGACAAAATTATTGAATATTCTTTGTAATCATTATTATTTCAAAATAAATGTGAATAATTGCCGTAAACTTACATGTGCTGGTATTAGTTACCTAGTAGGCTGATTAATCAGTTGATTTAACATATTTTGACGTTTAATTGACAATAATGGCAGATTTTATTAACAACAATTAATTTCATATTTTATGAATTATAGTGAATTAAGCTTGAAATTATGTTACTGTAGTGTAATTAACTAAGTAACAGCAAATAGTGTTTGTGTTTGTTGCTATTGAAAACATCAGCATTCCACCAGTAAGACACTGCAATGAAGATGAAGCGGTGCAAATTATAACTCTATATAACGAAGGATATAAACAAAAGGATATCGCATAACGTCTCAGGAGAGGTCAATCTACAGTATCGAATGTTTTAAAAATGTATGAAGACTGGAAATGTTGTACGTAGACCTGGTCAAGGGCGCAAGAGGTGTACAACAGCAATTGATGATCGATTTTTGATTCTTGATTCTACACAAAATCGCACATTGACATCGACGCATCTCAAAAATGACTTACTAAATGTAAGACAAGTTAATGTAATTTCAAAAACAGTTAGGCGAATAATAAAAGAGGCAGGTTTAAAGCCAAGACGGCCCGCCAAAGGTCCATGTCCTCTTCAAAATCACAAAGCCTGACGATTAGAATTTGCTAGAAGACATATTCAGTGGGAGATCGAGAATTGGAACAATGGTCTCTTTACGGATGAGACAAGAATTCAGTTATGGAAGCCAGATGGACGAAAACACGTCTACAGAAGGGTTGGAGAACGATATGCTGCCTGCAATCTCATAGAGAACGTTAGTTTTAGCGGTGGCGGTATAATGCTCTGGGGCGGTATTTATTGGGAGAGACGTACCGAGCTCGTGGAAGTGATTGGACGAATGACAAGTGACTTGTATATTGAAAACATACTGCAAGATCATGTTTTCCCTTATGTCGGCTATATTGGATATGAAGGATTCATATTAATGCACGATAATGCTCAACCGCATGCAGCTGACATGGTGACTAATTACCTTGATACGTTCCAAATTCAAAGATTAGATTGGCCACCATATAGCCCCGACTTAAATCCAATAGAACATACATGGGACTATCTTAAGCGCCGCATACGACGAAGAAATCCTAATCCAAGTACAATAGACCAGCTGCACAAGAAGAGTGGAATGCAATTCCTCAACAATTTATCCAGAACCTCCTTAGCAGCATGCCGAGAGGAATGGAAGCAGTAATTAGACCTCTAGGGAGATATACTCGTTACTAACTGTCCTCCAATTATTATTAAAATATGATGTAAATATCCTTAATTCTTAAATGGAATTAACTGTTTCGACCCTTACTTCGTGGAATCTGCTCATAATAGTGTTTTAAATGGAACTCACGGTTTCTAGTTAAATCCACAATATAATAAAAGTTATTGAAAATTCTAAAAAATTGACAATTGTTTCGATAAATCAATATCATCGTCAGAATGACAGAAGTTACATTTCATTTGATGCCTACATGATGTTAGTAGTTATTTTTGGCTGACCTAACTTGTGATTGACTTAATATATGTTTGTATTAATCTCTCTATCAAAATTACATTTGTTCATAGGAACTGAAAAAGCTCTATGTATCATTGAATTATATGCCGCTAGTCTGTGTGACATAGGGTGATTGGAATTGAATGGAATTGTCACATCAGTCTGTGTTGGTTTTCGGAGATTAATACAATTAGACAAATAGCAACATCCAACGGTTAACCATTAGATATGATAAATAAGCTAATTAGTAAAAAAGAGGAAAAAGTGGCATTACAACTAATATTTCCTAAACAAGCTGATGAAATAAAAACTTATAAAACCATCACATATGCAGGAAATATTTCTAATAATATTTCAAAGATAATATCTTCAGCAACTAATACAACAGTTTCTTTTAAAACAGAAAGTAACGTTAGTACAAAATAGTTAAATGTAAAAACAAAAATACCACTATTAAAGAAGTCAGGTATATATAAACTCAAATGTCCAGAATGTAATGCTGTCTATTTGGGTCAGACCCTTAGAAATTTTGAAATCCGATACAGTGAACACTTACGAGCATACAGATTAAAACAACCAGATTAATCCCACTACGCAAAACATCTACTTGATACCAATCATTCATTGACACCTAACACAAAACTAGAAGTGCTGCATATTTGTGAAAAGAAACAAGAACTGGATTTCCTTGAAGAATTGGAAATTAGAGGACATTTGAGAAACCCACAATAAGTTGCCAATGAACAGATAAATCTAGGGAGTTCTCCACTAATAAACTGTCTTCTTAAGTGATAATTGTAAAGATCAGCAGATATAGTTTTCCTGGTTTTCTATATCATTGCACAGTTATACTGATCTTAATTGGAAAAATGATATCCAGGATATCACCATAGGGCTGATAATATATAAGCTTCTATATTTGTAATATCACATCTTCTTCTTTTTTCTATAAACATATATTAAGTCAATCACTTCTTGGTCTAGCCAAAAATAACTACTAACATCAGGTAGGCATGAAATGAAATGTAACTTCTGTCATTCTGACGATGATATTGATTTATCGAAACAATTGTCAATTTTTTAGAATTTTCAATAACTTTTATTATATTGTGGAATTAACTAGAAACCGTGAGTTTCATTTAAAACACTATCCTTACTTCTCATAACATTCAGCATAATTTTTTTTCACAATTTTCTTCTGATTAAAACTTAAGATTATTCACTGAAATATTTTAAAAGAAATAGTTTCTCGTAAATGATAGTATTTAAATGACTTGATTCATCAGAATATATTTTTTCAACAAGAAATTATGAAAAATTAAAAATATTCGATAATTTTGTCCATGAGTGTATGACATTTTATTTCAAGAAATGCGTCATTGAAGTCTATAAACGCCAAATGCTTATTTGTGATCTATCTATTATATTTGTGATTTTAGAATATTTGATTATCTTGAAAAGTAATGTAATCAGTATTAAGAGAATATGTGGAATCTCACATGCTTACTTTTGACAAGTCTACCACACTTTTCCTTTTCCGCTCGGGAAGTACGAAACCCGGCATTTTCCTGGTGTCTTCAAAAATCAACACCGCATACTTGGCCATTAAGGAAAAATGTGTATGCCACGATGGATCTTAATTGTTGAGTTCATACTAAAGTTTGACAGTGTCTCTTGTCATCAGTCATTTATTTAGCGTTATTTTATAAATTTCACGTCTCAAAATCATATGTTACATCAAAGGGAGTTTGTAATTTCGAAAAAGAGGAGGTCATAAAGATATGTAATTTCGTCAAGACACCTTTTCAGGTATAAAATTCAACATGTAATCTGTCTAAAACGATAAGGTCGAGTTGTCTTCGAAGACAATGAAACTAAATCTTAAAGAATCTTAAAGAAATAACAAATTCTACCATTATAATATTTTTGAAATCGATTATTGAATTCCAAAATCTAGGGGAGCACGAATTTGTATACTTCAATTAGTAAGATCTCTTTCCCCTTTTCACTAAATACCACTAGTTAGATTAAGTTAGGCTAGGTTAGGTTAGGTTAGCCCAGCGTTCAAAAAAGCCCTAAAAAGTTTTAAGACCATTGACAATGGAAACAAGACAACAGAAACTAGTAAAACGTATATAGACTACACAACAGATAACAACAGAGCGTTACACATACAGTCAGAGGAAACCACACCAATAACACAAAACTAGCACTACACAAGAAAAACCCCTTAAGCACAATGCCTATAAAATGTTTACAAATAAACCTAGACAGAACACATGCCGCACACAACCTACTGGAACAAATAATAGCCGATGAAAAAATTGATATACCCAGTTATCGGACAAGAACCAAACAGCAGATGAGTAAAAAAAGTATATTGTGATAACAAAAGCGACTGCTCTATCTATTTTAACAGAGGCCTGAATATCCAGAACGTCTCGAGAGGAGATAGCTTCGTAAGCGTTGACTTAGAAGGCATAACAATATATTCATGCTATTTTTTCCCCAAATAAGAATAGACAAGACTTCGAAAACTACATATATGACCTGGACAAACACAAACAAAAAGCTGGGAAGACAGAAAATAATAGGAGGATATTTTATTGCCTTGGCTACCATATACGGATCACAACGAACATCAGCAAAGGGACGTATCCTCGAGGAATGGATTATAGCTAATGACTGGAATAGAATAAACGTAGGAAACACGCCAACGTTCTCTAACGCAAACGGCCAATCCATTATAGACATAACTCTACCGTCAGAGAAGATATCTCAATACATTGATAAATGGCAGGTAAATGAGGATGAGGTTAATATGAGTAGCCCCCGCACGATTCGATTTTTAATAGAAGAGAAAACCACACAAGACATTTGCAAAAACTACTCCAGACAAACTAGTTAACTTTGGATAAGACAGCAAAAAACTTAATATCCTCTTCGATGCTTATAACGATACTGTAGCAAACCAACTCACGGGCAAGGTAACTAGCAAATGCAACAAACACTTTAAGAAAAAAACCAACTACATCATGGCCACTTACCGGTGTACTCGTGGACGACCAATATTGCAAAATTAGGAAGGAGGCAATCAAAAACAGACGTAAAATAACAAGTGCTAAATATGCAAAGGGTAGAGAAACAGCATTATAAGAGTATAAAGAGGCCAAACAAAAACTCAAAGCAGCTATCATGGACCAGAAGAGACAAGCGTGGAGCAAACTATGCGAAGAGCTGAACGAGGATATATGAGGAAAAGCGTATCACATAGTGATGGATAAACTTAAAATCAGGCCACTTATATTCTTAAGTGTAAATGAAGGAACAAAACAAACTGATCAATTATTCTCAAAACATCCTATTGTATAATGGTGCTAAATCGACATTACACAAAACATAAAAAAATTCACGGAACAGGAACTAATGGAAGCCGCTGGAAAAATAAAAAACGGAAAGGCTCCAGGGTTAGATAACATCCCCTCGGAAATAATGAAACAAGTGGTACACGCGAACCCGAAAATAGTCCTAGAAGTTATGAATTTCTACTTAAAGCGAGGAGAATTCCCAGGAGAATGGAAAATATGGAAACTTATTCTCATAGAGAAAACTAGGAAAGACGAAATTGCGCCTCCAACATTCAGACCATTATGTCTATTAAACACATTTGGCAAACTTCTAGAAAGACTAATCAAAAAAAGAATTGAAAATGAGATAGAACACAAGGCAATACTGCATGAGAAGCAGTTTGGTTTTCGAAATAAAAAATCTACAATAAATACTCTGCAGAAAGTCAAGGATATAGCTGAGAGAGTCAAAAGCAATGCATGCCAGAAAGAGACTTAGCAATAATGGTAACTTTAGACATTGAAAATGCGTTTAACTCAGCACCATGGAGAAATATAATCAAGAACATGGAACAGGCTGACATAAGTAAATACGTTAAAAAAATAATACAATCGTATTTTTGCGACAGAAGTGTACTAACGACGAATGGTAGAATCTTCGCGATGACCTACGGAGTACCACAAAGATCCGTTGATGGGCCCATTATATGGAACTTATTTTACGACACCATACTGCAAATGGATATGGCAAATAGCATAGAACTAATTGCATACGCTGACGACCTGGCAGTGATTGTAAGGGCGAAGACTGAAACGATGCTGGAGAATCTGACAACATATGCCATAGATAAAATAACGAACAATCTAATGAGCATGGGAATAAAGCTTGCTCTGCACAAATCTGAAATGGCTCGATCTGGATCCAGGAAAATAAGAACGATGGAAATAACATTAGGCAACGATTACTTAATAAGCCAAGACCACATAAAATACATGGAAATATACATAGGAAAGAACATGAGTATGACTGAACATATTAAAAGGGCATGCATCAGAGCCAATAACACTATAAAGTCATTGCAAAGGATCATCCCTAGAATCGGTGGGCCTAAGTCAAGCAAACGAAAAACGGTCTCAACTGTGGTACTTTCTGCAATATTGTATGCGGCACCAATATAGGAAACAGCCCTTCAATATGCACATTATAGAACCCTGCTAGAACGAATGAACAGAAACCTCGCATTAAGAATTACCTCTGCATATAAAATAGAACCAATTACCGCCATTATTGCATTTACAGGACTGCCACCAATATACCTAATGGCACAAGAAAGAATATGTATACACAAAAGAGGCAAAGATTACAGTAGAGAGGCCTGAGAAGACACCTACAAAAAATGGCAAGAAATATGGGATAGATATGAAGGTAATGCAAAAACATACATCAAAAATCTAAAAGCAGGGCATGCAAAAAAATTCGGAGACATAAACTACTATATCACTCATGCGATAAGAGGACATGGCATCTTTGGCAGCTTCCTAAAAAGGATAGGCAAAAGAGATAATGAAAAATGCTGGTACTGAAACGAGACGGACAACTTCGATCATACGGTCTTTGTATGCAACAGATGGATACATATCCGTCAAGAAGCAGATATAAAATGTGGGCAGAACATTATAGAAGAAAATATAGTTACATTATTGATTGAAGATACAAACAAGTACGCAATAAATAAAATTATAACAGACATCCTAAAACAAAAGCAATTAGATGAAGGAAAGACATAAGACACTCTCTTGCTCTGAAGTAAGGCCACGCGGCGGGGTTTTTAGTGAGTATTAAATCCTGAGTCTCACACTACCCTGCGGAAGACCATTGCAGGGTGTGCGTAAAAGCATTTTCCACTCCTTGAAAAAAAAAGGATACGTTACGTTAGGTTAGGTTAGGTTAGGTGAGGTTGATCGAATAGTGACCCCAGTATACCTAGTAAATATCATTAAGTGCAACACACAAGAGCAAACGGAAGTTGACAATTATTAAACAGATGATAGTTAAATATTACCTTAATAAAGATGTTACCTTAAATACCTTAAATGATTTTACATTTATTAGAAATCGAATAGGTAGTGATGGTTCATATAACAATTTAACTTGGAAATCCCAGTTCTCAAATTTAAAGCATAATATTTACAACCCCAAATATAGAGTCACAAAATTCTACCTGAAAAATGTTTTGGCAAAATAACATCTAAGATTATGATCATAAAAATCGACAAGTGATTAAATACTTCATATTTGGCCAAAATACATGGCACCACATCAAAAACTACTAAAAATTTCGTGAAGATGTATTTAAAATTTCTTATTCATAGCGTAATATTCAATGTACCTTACATAATACATTATTTGGTAATATTTAAGTAGGAGCCATCATTAAAATAATATAGTCTTTTGTATCATCACGAACAATGCAAAATTCTAATCTTAGATAAAACCACCATAAGCATTTATTGCGTTTATAAATAATTGCAATAAACCTAAATTGTTTTTTTGTTATAAATTTCGAGAATTTGTTATTGACACGATTTATCGAACAATGGCTGCCTATTGATATGAACCAACTTACCCCTTTCAACACTGTAGCGTGAAAAGATATAATATAATAAGCAAATTCTTCAAATGTCTGAAACGAAACCAAAGTGAGAGGGGAATATAGTATCAATTGATTATTATACAACGTGAAACTTAAAAAAAATAACTGTTTTAAAGATTAAAACTAACTTTTCGGCATCGGTGAGTTGCCTTGAACATTATGGTCACTTGTGTACACTTCGGAGATTGTATCGTGATAACAAACTGAAATTTCTCCGAAAATTACCAAAATGAGGTGATTCAGGTACCATAGCACCCGTTTACTGCCTCTGGTGAGATGAAAATCAATAGGGTTAATCTGTGACATTCCCTGAAAATATCCAATCATAAAATTGGTCACTTGTGTGCACCTGGAGACTGTACCGTGTTAATAAACCGAAGTTTCTATAAAAATTAACAAAATGTGATACTTCAGGTACCATATCATCGGTTGTACTGGCTCTGATGAGTTGAAAATCATCTGTTAGATGTCCTGATCCATATCCACTCATAACTACAGTAAATATCGAAAACCAAATGGAAGCAACACATATATTTTTTAAAATGATAAACATGTGTGTATCTACCAACAATCATGCTATTTTTTCGAAAATGTATATGGTTGACCGGACCCAGTAAGCGTGACCAAAATATAGACTGAAGATATAAATTGCCTCATTGACCAATTACACATTATGTATGCCTACTTCACATACCAAAACATTAAAATTCAGTGTACCAGTATTTCTAAAAAAATCATAGCTCAATTAAATCTTGAATCTAACAATCAAGAGGCTAGCGATTCTTCTGTACAATCAATACCATTGAGTTTGGCCTCAAAAGAGCTTCAGATACCTATTATATCCACCACTATATTACAACGGAATCTAAACGGGTAAAACACCCAATTAGAAATGTTTAAAATTAACTAGCTAAAACTGCTTCTTCTCAAAATGCTGAGATTGAGAATAAGACACCTCTTGCAAATCTCAAGCAGTTTTATAGAATCATTATTACCTCCGACTGGCAAATATACTGAAACAATTCATTATCCAAACTCTCCGAAGTAAAAACATCAGTGAAAAAATGTAGGAATATAATAAATACAGCTGTCGCTATAACCCTTTGGATGGATGCAATTTTTTAAAATTTAAAAAAAGCTTAGTTTTAAAAAACGTATACGTTTTCAAACATTTACTAGCTGGATTTCTGTGCAAAATCACTTTAAAAGTTTATAATGTATGACCTATAGGTACAAATATCTCGTACGCTTAGAAATCGTTTTATACAACATCTGCAATAGTTTCTTGTAAAATGTCAATAGATTCATAGGTGTTAAATGTAAATGTTAATATTTGATAAAACCATGGACTAGACTAAATACACATAAAAACCAACATTTCTTATACACCATAAATATTATTGTAGATTTTGACAACTGATAGAACAGAACAGATTCGAAAATTATGCGATCCGTCAGGAGAGTGAAACTTCGAGGACACCAGTGGCAAATCGAAATTTTGTAGGAAGAAGAAAATATTCTTAGAAGCTATCAGCTCTAACAATAATTTTATAAATTAGGGAGAGGTTGTCGAAGTTTGAAAGATAATTCGAGGAGCAATGAAATATTGTATGTTATTTTCATTTGAATACAGTAATGCAAATAAATCGTTTCCAGGACCAGATATTAATTCAAATCATAATCCTCTAATTGCTAAAATGTACACCAGACTAAACTGCAGCAACCAGAAATTAGACATGAACTTCAAAAAAGAATAAAAGAAAATATAACACAGCTTGCTTCACAGATACACGAAAACCACGCATGTATTAATGAAACATGGGGAAGCTTCAAAATGGCGATAATAGAACCTCGCAAAACAATATTGGGTAAGAAAGGAAGAAGCATAAACAGGAATGGATGACAGATGAAATCTCATAATTCATGGACAAAATAAGTTCGTACTTGGAATGAAACTCAACATTTCTAGCTAATTCCACAATATAATGAAAAATGTTGAAAATTCTAAAAAATTGACAATTGTCGATAACTGAATATCATCGTCAGAATGACAGAAGTTACACTTCATTTGATGCCAAAAATAACTACTAAACATCAGGTATACATCAAATGAAATGTAACTTCTGTCATTCTGACGATGATATTCAGTTATCGAAACAGTTGTCAATTTTTTAGAATTTTCAACATTTTTTATTATATTGTGGTATTAACTAGAAACATTGAGTTTCATTTAAAACACAAGTATGAGTAGATTCCACGAAGTAGGGGTCGAGACAGTTAATTTCATAAAGTAAGTTCGTTCAAAACAAGGTCAAAAGTTAAACAATCAAAACATTTCAAGTGAAAACGTGAAGAGATAGAAGAACTGCAAGCCAAACATAGCTACCATAATATTCACAAGAAAGGTAAAGAATTCACAAAATCGCAGACAGCAACAGATGTTGACAGATGATAATGGTAAACAAATAATGGAAATCGAAAACTAGTTTAAAATGTGTAATAGAACTGTTTGAAGACGAAAGAAAGAAATATAACCTTGAAATTCCGGATATAACTAAAGAGGAGATTCTATGTGTAATTAAAAAAGGAAAAGCAACCGGTTCCGATGAAATTCCAATCGAAATCCATAAACTTATAGAAGAACATGAAATTCAAATACTACTGGTCCTATCTAACGCAATATATTCGACTGGAATAATACCTGAGGAAATGTTGTTATTTACTTTTGTAACGCTTCCAAAAAATGTAAATACTAGACATTGTGCAGATTACCACACAATAAGTCTAACGAGCCACATGTTGGAAGCCTTATTAGAATTATACATAATAGATTATACAGAAGACTAAAGCAAGATGTGAGTGCAACTCAACTTGGTTTCAGAAATAGTCTAGGTACAAGAGAAGCATTTTTTTGCTGTAATATCACAAATGTGTTTGGAGATGAACCAATATGTTTTATCGATTATATTAAAGCATTTCATAAGGTTCAACCTGACACTTTAATGAAACTGCCAATAGACAAGGGACTAGATCGCATAGATATTAGGTTAATATCAACACAATATTACAATTAAAAAGCTAAAATAACAATAGAACAGAACATTTCGAGCGATATTAAAGTAAAAGCAGGAGTTGGACAGGGGTGCGTCCTTAATCTATACTCAGAAAATATAATTAGCAATGCTGTAGAATCATTGGTTCCCAACGGGGGCGATACCGCCCCCCTGTGGGCGCTGCAGCCTTTTAGGGGGGCGGTAGCGGATTCAGAAGCAAATAATAAGCAGTCAAGAGGAATGGTGGAATAAAAATGATTAATAAGAGTTAATAAGCAGTTTTAAATTAGTATTAACAATAATACTAATAATTATAATAATTAATAATAAGTTATAATAATACCTTCATCCCTCCACTACCTATATTTAATATGCAAAGGATGAATGATAGGTTAATGTTCAATACACCAAATGAAGCAATTGAAGCGGCATAAACGAATGGTTAGATCATTGGTTCCCAACGGGGGCGATACCGCCCCCCTGTGGGCTCTGCAGCCTTTTAGGGGGGCGGTAGCGGATTCAGGAGCAAATAATAAGCAGTCAAGAGGAATAGTGAAATAAAAATGATTTAATAAGGGTTGATAAGCAGTTTTAAATTAGCATTAATATTAATACTAATAATTATAATAATTTCTTTTAGTTCAGAATAGAAGTATATGACTTGTCCTCGCACGTTGATAAGCGAACGCGCGATGTTCATACAAAATAACATGTTTCGACATGTTCGCATACAGACAAGTTGAATCATGCACGAAATGAAACGTATAAAAGCAACAGCAACAGCGTCAGAATGACAGAAGTTACACTTCATTTGATGCCAAAAATAACTACTAAACATCAGGTATACATCAAATGAAATGTAACTTCTGTCATTCTGACGATGATATTCAGTTATCGAAACAGTTGTCAATTTTTTAGAATTTTCAACATTTTTTATTATATTGTGGTATTAACTAGAAACATTGAGTTTCATTTAAAACACAAGTATGAGTAGATTCCACGAAGTAGGGGTCGAGACAGTTAATTTCATAAAGTAAGTTCGTTCAAAACAAGGTCAAAAGTTAAACAATCAAAACATTTCAAGTGAAAACGTGAAGAGATAGAAGAACTGCAAGCCAAACATAGCTACCATAATATTCACAAGAAAGGTAAAGAATTCACAAAATCGCAGACAGCAACAGATGTTGACAGATGATAATGGTAAACAAATAATGGAAATCGAAAACTAGTTTAAAATGTGTAATAGAACTGTTTGAAGACGAAAGAAAGAAATATAACCTTGAAATTCCGGATATAACTAAAGAGGAGATTCTATGTGTAATTAAAAAAGGAAAAGCAACCGGTTCCGATGAAATTCCAATCGAAATCCATAAACTTATAGAAGAACATGAAATTCAAATACTACTGGTCCTATCTAACGCAATATATTCGACTGGAATAATACCTGAGGAAATGTTGTTATTTACTTTTGTAACGCTTCCAAAAAATGTAAATACTAGACATTGTGCAGATTACCACACAATAAGTCTAACGAGCCACATGTTGGAAGCCTTATTAGAATTATACATAATAGATTATACAGAAGACTAAAGCAAGATGTGAGTGCAACTCAACTTGGTTTCAGAAATAGTCTAGGTACAAGAGAAGCATTTTTTTGCTGTAATATCACAAATGTGTTTGGAGATGAACCAATATGTTTTATCGATTATATTAAAGCATTTCATAAGGTTCAACCTGACACTTTAATGAAACTGCCAATAGACAAGGGACTAGATCGCATAGATATTAGGTTAATATCAACACAATATTACAATTAAAAAGCTAAAATAACAATAGAACAGAACATTTCGAGCGATATTAAAGTAAAAGCAGGAGTTGGACAGGGGTGCGTCCTTAATCTATACTCAGAAAATATAATTAGCAATGCTGTAGAATCATTGGTTCCCAACGGGGGCGATACCGCCCCCCTGTGGGCGCTGCAGCCTTTTAGGGGGGCGGTAGCGGATTCAGAAGCAAATAATAAGCAGTCAAGAGGAATGGTGGAATAAAAATGATTAATAAGAGTTAATAAGCAGTTTTAAATTAGTATTAACAATAATACTAATAATTATAATAATTAATAATAAGTTATAATAATACCTTCATCCCTCCACTACCTATATTTAATATGCAAAGGATGAATGATAGGTTAATGTTCAATACACCAAATGAAGCAATTGAAGCGGCATAAACGAATGGTTAGATCATTGGTTCCCAACGGGGGCGATACCGCCCCCCTGTGGGCTCTGCAGCCTTTTAGGGGGGCGGTAGCGGATTCAGAAGCAAATAATAAGCAGTCAAGAGGAATAGTGAAATAAAAATGATTTAATAAGGGTTGATAAGCAGTTTTAAATTAGCATTAATATTAATACTAATAATTATAATAATTTCTTTTAGTTCAGAATAGAAGTATATGACTTGTCCTCGCACGTTGATAAGCGAACGCGCGATGTTCATACAAAATAACATGTTTCGACATGTTCGCATACAGACAAGTTGAATCATGCACGAAATGAAACGTATAAAAGCAACAGCTCTACGAATTTTTTGTTAGTTAGTTTTATGTGCTTGGCCGCGATATATAGTCGTGAATCATAAGCTCTACCGTAGTAAATAATCGTGAGTGGTGTGTCATTTTATAAACATTGCTACCTATAAATATTGAGAATCTACTTCTAAATTAAAAAAGAAATGCCGGCAATACAGTATTGAATATTTAAAATATGGATTTGCGGAATCTTCTACAAACAAATCATTACCTATGTGTTTAATTTGCCGAAAAGTTTTTTCAAATGAATCTATGAAACCTTCTAGGCTACAAGAGCATTTACATAAAATGCATCCTGATAAGAAGAACAAAGATATATTCTATTTTCAAGTACTCGAAAAACAATATTTAAAACAGTCAACTATATCAAACCTTTTTGCATCGTCATCTAAACGAGACGATGATGGGCTACCAGCCTCATATAACGTTTCATTGTTAAACGCAAAGTCAGGAAAACCGCACACCATTGGCGAGGAATTAATTTTGCCGGCAGTCGAAGAGATATTAAAAACTGTTCTCCATCATAAGACACCATTTGATATCATTAAAAAAATTCCTCTCAGTAATAATTCAGTGCAAAGAAGAATAGATGAAATGGCAAATGACGTTGAAATGTCATTATGCGATTACCTAAAGACTTGCGAATTTTCCATTCAACTCGATGAATCAACTCTACCAAGTAACGAAGCTCTACTCTTATCATACGTACGAATTATAAAAGAAGAAAAAATTCATCAAGAGTTATTATTTGCTAAGAATTTGGAATCTGATACAAAGGGACATTCTATATTTAATATCATTCAAGAATTTTTTCAAGATAAAGAAATTCCTATTAGCAATATTTTGTCTGCTGCTACTGATGGTGCTCCAGCAATAACCGGGCGTCATAAGGGTTTTATAGCACATTTGAGAAAAGCAGTGCCAAATGTACTCGCTGTACATTGTATTATTCACCGTCAGCATTTGGTTGCAAAAAAATTAAATGAACGTCTGCATGCGTCCCTCAATAACGTTATTAAAGCAATCAATATCATTAGAAGTAATTCATTGAATGACCGTTTGTTTCATAAGCTTTGCAATGAAAATGATGAAGACTACAATCGCTTGCTGCTACACACAGAAGTACGTTGGCTCTCTAAAGGTGTTTGTCTGAATCGTTTTTTCAATCTATTTGACTCAGTGTTGGAATTTCTTGAAGAAAAGGAACAATTGCGCGAAAACCTGATTACGTCAAAAAATGACATCGCTTATTTGACGGACCTGTTTAAAGTATTTAATCAAGTTAATCTACAATTCCCAGTGTGATGATTTAAATTCAATTAAAACTAAAAACGTCATAGCTGCTTTTGCAGGAAAACTTCTTATATTCAAAAGAAATCTTGGTAGAGCTGAGTACAACCATTTTCCTACATTATCAACAGTGTCTGCAAAACCGGAAGATTTACTTACTTACTGCCACCACTCGGAAGTTCTTCATGTTGATTTTACAGAGCGTTTCCAAGATATTTTAAACATGGAAATACCAAGTTGGGTTATGGATCCTTTCGCAAACACAGATACTGAAGGCTCATCAAATTTGGAAGAGGAGCTATTTGAACTCACAACTAACGAAGAACTGAAAGTAAAATTCAAACGTGGATATCAAGAGTTCTGGCTTCAAAAACCAATACCAGTTCTCTATCCTGGATTGTGGACAATAGTACAGAAGTTGTTAATTGCATTTCCTTCGTCCTATATGGCTGAGCGTGCATTCAGTGCAGTAACTGATTTGCTGTCAAAGAAGAGGAGCAGACTACACATCAATGAACGTGGCGATCTGCGATTTATGTTAACGAAATTGGATCCCGATATTAACAAACTGGTAACACTCCACCAGCCTCAACCGTCTCATTGATTTTTTCTTTATTATTAATTTTGTATCTCTTATTCTATTGCATTTCTTATTTCTATCGTGATTGTATTTCTTATTGATTCTGTGTTTATATTTAAAAGTTTAATAAACAATTTTATTGTACATTTGGTAGTCGTTTAATAAATTTCTACTTCATCATTCCTCTAAAATAAAATTTAGACATTAACTGAAATTAAAGCTAAATACAGATCAATTGGGACGGTACAGATAATATTCAAATAAAATTAACTACTTTGGACTAACCAGCGACTGGAGGGGGGGGAGAGGTTGGTGAAATTTTTGTTCTCTTCTATAGGGGGCGGTGGTCCAGAAAAGGTTGGGAACCACTGCGTAGAAGATAGCAGTATATGTATCAAAATTATTGGTACACAAATGAACCATATACCTACGATATACTGATGACAATGTTTTGTTGGCAGAAACTCTGGAAGACCTACCGGGCTTATTAACGAAAGTAGTGATGATTATGGGCTCTCATTAAACACGAATAAAACAAAGTTTAAGCTGATATAAAAAACGACACAAAATGTAGGAAACTTGTATATCCATGACCTGGCAGTTGAACATGTGGAGCGATATGTTTACCTTGGAACATGCATAAATGAGAACAACGATTGCTCTTTTGAAAAAAGAATACCCATAGAGAAAGCAAGAATTACACTCATGAGAATGAAAAGAGTGTAAAATAGTTGACATCTGAGTCTGAAATTTAAGAGGCAGCTGGGAATATGCTACGCATTGTCTGTACTGTACTATGGGATGGAAACATGGGCAATGAAGAAAATAGATACCCGACGCCTTCAAGCCAACCTTTTTAACAAACTTAGTATCATTTGAAAGGAAATTCAGTGCTCAATATTTTTATCTCAGTTTTTTTAACGATCGACTTGAAACCCCTCATCCAATTTATGATTATTTTAAATTAAACTATTATTCTTAGTAAAAATACACGACCGACACCTCTGCTTTCACAATTGCCTAACAATTGATAAGAACCTTGTTAAAATTGCTGAATATTTTTATATTTACTTTTGCTATCCACTAATAGGTCGAGATAAGATGTGAAAACATTGAAATGTGGAATACCGACACAAAATATCATCGGTTTTGCAAATATTTGACGATAAGCATCATATTTCCTTATCAAGATAAGGCAATAGTAATGGCGTCCGAATGTGGGATGGTTGTAAAATAAAACAATACCTAGATAGAACGGGAAATGTAGAATTTACAACTTCATTCAAGAAATCTATATTTGATTTCAAACTTTATGTAAATTCGTAAGTGTTTGTTCGTTTTGTTATCATCGTTTTTTGATTCTAACTTAAACATTCCGTCATTTCAATCACAATTAATATATAAAAAGTGGAATTTTACACTAGAAAGTGCAAGAGGACCCATCTTTATGCACATGAAATTTACAGTATTTTAAACCAAGGGACCATCTAAGAGATTCATGACTGAATAAAACTAATAATGTCAATTAATGACATATTATCAAGAAATAATTGCCTATTGTCATTTTATGAATAATAGAAATAGTGCCGTACCTACCATTGAGGAACTCCACTTGTAATTATGCACACGATGAACTTGGACAATTTTTTCTGTAATATTTGAACAAGTACAAATCAAACACCATAGACTTGAGTCAAAGTAGGAGAACACTCATTGATTTAACAATGGATTCGATTGAGACAATTTATTAGCTGATAGATGAATTTTCAATAAAACCCCAGATAGCACCAGATATCCATGGGATGTCCTAACAGTCTTCGATTTGCAAGATATATATCCAAATATTTTAGGGTTATTCTGGGGATATCTAGAATATCTGTGGGTATACCTAAATCGAATATTCAATGTAAGTCCAGTTGGAATATTCTCAGATTATTCTTTTTAGAATATTCTATGATTATTGCTTTTTGTTCAAACACTCTTTCTGTTCCATGGGCATGCATCAGTAGTTGCAGTTGACAGTTGACGGTAACGACCAGTGAAAAATGGCGGTTCGACCATCTTATATAGGTTATTGTTATTGGTGAAATAAAAGTAGTATGATTAATTATTTTTGATCGTTAATTAATTGGTCAAATTTTTTGCCAATGTGAAGTTGTTTAAATATGTTTCTACGGTGTATTTATTCTATGCTATCGGTGGAACTAATACATACGACCTCACGCATCAAAACAGGTACGTTTTGTTTTATTTTTTTAATGCCTATTGATTTATCAATGAATTTCTTAGAAAATTATCGATTTACTGCTCAAACTTCCAATAAATGATGAGGCAAAATTTTAAGAAGTTGAGTCAGCTTGCCGAATGAATTTTGTGTAAATTGAACGTTCAATATTATATCCAAATCAAAATGAAACTGCCTCGAAATATTGGAGTATTTATGTGTTACTTTTTATATTTTAGTGCATGAAAATATTAAAATAATTGTTGATTTAATAAATTTTTGCAAAAATATTTATGGATAAATGTTTTCAATTGTAAGTAGAGTAGAAATTCACCTCGTTGCTAAAAGAACAACTTTTTATTTTCTCAGGTAGTTTCACGTAATTATGTTACCAAGATGTATGCTATGAGTTCCTTAATCAAATTGCCTATAGTTACCCCTATTCCTTTTATTAATTGTCATTGACTAGAAAGCTCTACACAACTGGCAATCTGATAATTTGAAGTTGAATTAGTTCTGACATTTGGTAAATAAAAGTTATTGCTGGTCATTTGTCTAGTTTCCGGCATATGCATACCGTTCACACAGATGAAAGTGGTGTTATATTTTTGTTCGTTTGTTGTAACTTTGCTTATAAGCTGTAATTGTTCAATTTTTAAAACTTATGAGATTTACTTCCAAATTAATACAATTTTAGGTCGTACCTCTGGCAAGATTGGAAGGTTCTTATTTGCAACAATATATTAAAAGATTTTTGCAAAAAATCCTGAGTATTTAATGGAGGGCTACAGTATGCATGAATAAAAAGGGAAAAATGCTTTGGAAAAACAAAGCTCTTTGAAGCAGTAGTAGGTATAATCATGTTATTTTATTTTGTAATGTACATGTAAATTAATTTATTATATCATGTACAAGAAACAAATAACTTCTAATCACTATTTTGTTTGGAATATTTTGCTTTTTACTTGTCTCCTACAAGACTTATTTTTTAAATTACGTTTCTTCAATTTCAACTTTTAAGTTACAATTTTCGGGATTATATTTTGATTGTTATACATACATACACAAAAATCACAGTAGAATAGAAATTGCTTATTAATAAAAAATATAATTATTTTATTGTTTCAGATGCCGTCAAAAAGTTGGACAAGAACATAACAAACAAAGAAGTTGAATTGAAAACAGGAATTTTCTTAGCCAAATGTAAGGAACGGCTGAAGTCGGTTTCAAAAAGTGTCGTTGAGTATGTAGGAAGTCAGTGAATTTTGTAATCTCTAATTTGAAAATTATGTTAGTTTCAGTTATGCTATGAGGTACATCTTATAGTTATGTATGAATAAATTAAATTGAACTCAATGTTTCCCTTGCTTTAATTTTTTTAATTAAAAATATTTTTCCTATATATACAATTCGAAATGTTGAGAGATTCCTTAGATATTTGTAAGATATATACCAGGGGCGCATGTTAGTTGCAGACGAGATTTATGATCTAAAAAGGGTTTTATGAGGGTATCTAATCCTGTGGGTGAACTGCAGACTGGCGGTCAGGGGTCGGTGCTGCGGATGTACGCAAATATATTATTATGTCTATCAGTTTAAAATTGATTTCAACAGTGACGACACATTTGTTAAGTACGATATACAAAAAACTGAAGATGGAAGTGAAAGATATGATAAGTGAACGTGGAAATTCAAATTGTTATTGAAAATTGAAAATTTTATAAACATCGTGAATTAAAAAATGGTGAGACTTGTTCGTGCTGTGTGAGAAGGACATGTAAAGCTAAAATATATACAATGGGCGTTAAAAAAGTGATGTCTAAAATATTAAATACTCATAATCATGAACAGGAAAGTGACAGTGCAATCAACAGACAAACATTAAGTAATAAATTAAAAATAAAAGCAGACGATATGATCGCTGAAAGGCCATCTAAAATAATTCGTAGTGAACTTAAATTAAATTCTAATGCTGTGTCAACTTTGGTAGAAAAAGATATACAATATATTTAACGCAATATTTACAGGGACAGAAATAAATCATTTCCAAAATTGCCTCAAAACGTTTCCGATGTGCACAATTTTTTGGAATCTGTTCAAGTTATGACCGTTAAAGAAGAAGAATTTTTGATAATAAAAGACAGGATTAAAAATATTATAGTATTTTCGTGCACTGAAAATTTAAGTGTAATGTGTTCTAGTTCAACAATATATATGGATAGAACATTTGATTACTGTGTAAAACACTTCTTACAAATGTTTAGTATTCATGCTCTTGTAAACAACATTTATATACCAGTGGCTTTTTGTTTATTAATTAACAAAAAAAAGAAACGTAGGTATTCGATATTGTTTGATATGTTGAAATCCAAGTGCATTAGTAAAGGACTTAATTTTAACCCATATTTCATCACCGTGGATTTTGAAGTTTCTATCCATTCCAGTGTGAAAGAAACATTTCCCGACGTTTCAATAATCGGCTGCAGATTTCATATTGATAACAGGCTGATTCATTCCATGGATTATTTAGTGGACACCTATATTGAAGAAAATTCTTTATTTCCTCCACATATCTAGGCAGAAAATGCAGCGTCACTCATACGAACTACAAATTGTTGCGAATCATTCCACTCAAAATTTAATAATTTGAATTCATCTCCGCATCCGAATATAATTCAGTTTTTGGATGTGTTAATAGATATTCAGACTGATACGTACTTAAAAATTAATTCTTCACGATTAAATCAGCAACGTTACATTCGAAAGGATGTATTGGAAAGACAAAAATTTATTTCAAATAAAATTATTGATTACAGGAACAATAAAATTATATTCAGACTGATACGTACTTAAAAATTAATTCTTCACGATTAAATCAGCAACGTTACATTCGAAAGGATGTATTGGAAAGACAAAAATTTATTTCAAATAAAATTATTGATTACAGGAACAATAAAATTGCAAGGATTGAATTTGTTGAGTGTGTTTCGTATAAATATGCAGTATAAAACTATCTTATGTTGTTAAATGTAGGTACATGTAGACGAATATTTAGTTTATATGATATATATTTAAAATAATCTCGTTTTCTATTTTATTGATGAACGAAATGTTATATATAATAGGTAGAGACCGCGATATGCAGTTAACTCATTTAACAGGTAAACAGACTTGACCCTTTTCCTTCGTCTGCAATTGACCATTTTTTAATCCATGTCATAAATCCCGTCTGCAGTTAACTTGCACCGATACCAGGGAGCACTGGATCATGGTACTCCCCCTTCGCTCCTTTAGTTTCAGAGAATATTTATTTGAATTTGGGACATCCCGTTGGCTTACTGAAAGACACTTAAGTACATATCAATTATTATTTTCCACTTCCACAGGGAGTGATACCAACTTCTGATTTTCAAATGGAACACTCTGTATAATATTATATGAGCGGTTAGGGATGATTCTATGAATCCATGGATACCAAGTTTGGTGGTGATATCTCCAAAGACTACGGAGAGATATCGCCGATTAACTTTCCCATAATCTCGATAAGTGCGAGAGAGAAGCTTTCCCTGGCGGGCAATTCTATTCTCTCTCATAGCAATGGAGCTTATATGGATAAAATAAATGGCGATATTGAACGAAAGTTGGTATCACTTCCGGTGGAACAAGAAGTTGGAAAATAATTGATATGTACAATACTGTCGTTCATTAGGTATACAGGATCTATTAAATTTAAAACAATTATATTTGAAACTAAAGATGAAAAGGGAGGTGTACTATAATTCAATGTCACCCGCTCAACAGGTATCATCCATATTGGGATATTCTACAAATATTTGAAATTTTGCTATATACGTTCCACAGATATCCTTATAATATTCCTAATATTACTTGGATATTTGTAGAATATACCTATTGGAATGTTCTGTGAATATTCTGGATTATCTTGCTATATACATTCAACAGATATCCTCAGCATTTTCTTGAATATTCCTTGGAAATATTTATAGAATATTCATAGAATATTCAAAAAATTTCCCATTTCATGGTCCATAGAATATTCGAGAAAGGATATAAATATTTAAAGTGGGTCTATAGAATAATACAATATCCGAAAACGAATATTTTTAGTACGTCCATTGAATATCTAGTGCTATCTGGGACGATAAAAGTGTTTTGATATACACGGGGTGTTTGATTAAAAACTCGCAGGAAGGATATTCTGGAAAATATATAGATATAATTTTAAATCCGTAAACAACAAATAAATCACCAAAGTATTGGCAATATTAGCTGACATCTCTTCAATTATTATATCTTAATACATTTTACGGTCGTTTGAAAAAAGTGTTGGAGCTTTAGCGACGGAAAAGCGGAATGTAGAAAATCGAGGTACTTAAATATCTTCAATCTACAAACGTTAGGCTATATTTCGTCGTTTTCCTTGCACTATATTTGCGGTAATTACCATTTAATTAATTCAAAAATAAACAGTTAAGCAAAGATAGGGCTCAATTTATCTATTGATAAATCTGACATCTGAATTATATCATAAAATATATGATTATTACCATTCAATAAGCTTGTTTAAAGTAGCATATCATTATAAGGTATTTGGAAGCTGCATCCAACAATTAACCGGAGTTATTAAGTCATCATCAGGGTGCTGCATCATGCTGGAACCACTCTACATGATTTCAGATCTCCCAGATTTTAATTAAAACGTCACTAATTAATTTCTTGATTGAAACGTCAATGGGCAGCGTTTAGAAAAAAATTATAGGTAATCATTTTAAAATTGAAACTGTTCAAAGTACAGGTAGTGGAATAGACTTGTAATTAATTTACGATTTAATAGACAAAACAATTATTTTTTCTACAACCGTTTCTAAGAAATCAAAGTTGGATAGTTAAAATATTAGATTGAAGATATTTCAAAGAATGGAAAGATATTTGTTTTACAGAATAATTACAAATCTTTACACCACAAGGAAATAATTTTATATAGTCTATTCAACATTATTTATCATAGTTCATGTATTTTTATTCTGAAGAAACTTGATTAGACTGTCAAGGTATAGATAATTATTGTCATTAGATGAGAAAAACTCACTTTTAGGGAGCTTAAGATACATAGATTTATTTTGTAACAACCCATAGCTTGGTTTATACTCATTGAAATCAGACGAAAATATTATTAGAACGCACAATATCTAAAAGAAGAAGTACTGCAAACATTACTAAACGTTTTTCAGTAGGTACATTGCTGGGAAAAAAACTCCAACACTTAATCATTCCAAATTTAGAAGTTCGAGTGATATTTGAAAGACAATTTTGGCTCTTGCAAACATTGAAAAAAAGCACAATAACTATCAGATGAGTTTTGGAATTGATGAATGATAGGAAATCATATTCCAAAAGGACTGACTTTTTTGTTGTAGACGTAAGAAAAGTTGGAAAAGTAGTAGTGTTTCTATGGAAAAAGGAATTTTGATGAAAGCATCTGTTGGAAACGAAACCATAAAAACTTCCCACGGGATAAATGTCACTTCTTATTTAAATCACATATTTTCACGTCATTTGTGACATTGTTCATATTTAAACGATTATTTCTGAATAATTGAGATGTCTATGAAACAATTGGATAGAAATTAGAAACTGTATCTTATAAATAAGACTTTTATCGTTATAGTTTGAAGAAAATGCTTAGTATTTATGTAAGATAAGTACTTGATATATTCTAACCTTTCAAATATATCCCTAATACCTATCAATGGATTTTCTTCGCAAGAATGATCCTAATTCTTCTCTCAATTCTTTCACTCGTTGACATTATCGGAAACAAAATAGCAAACTATGGGAAGAATTCAAATGGAACATAATTAAAGAAAACTTTCGAAATAACCTCAGTTAAAAAAAATAGAAGAGAACGGGGTACCACGAGGATCAATAATAAACGCTCGCTATTTGTCAACAGACATCAGTTCAAAACTATTTACAACAAACCCTCAATAAACCAGAATTATGATCCAAGTCGTCCGGATAACAATTCTCTCTAACACAAACTAAGTCTATCTTATTTACAAAAAACGCAATGTTCCTACAGCACATCTGAAGTTATACAATCAAAAACTAAATTTCACAAATAATATTCGTGTCCTATCAAAAACTGTCCCAGAAAATACATTATAGACGATTTAAAAAAAACATGTCAAGCGGGAATAAATCTCATGAAAACTATAGCCAGTAAAAATTGGGGAACATATTAAAATACATTATTACATGCATATAAATCTTTAGCTGGAACTCTACATTATGGTGCCATAGTTTATACTTCCGCTAAAACGTCAACATTAAAAATCTTGGAGAGCATTCAAAACACAACTCTACAAATAGTTATAGGCGCGATTCGTACAACACCAATTAAAAGTTTACAATGTCTAACGGGAATACCACCCCTAAGCTTTCAACGCAACCATATATGTCTTTCATATGCATTCCGCAATCGCTAACATATACAAATACGTTCACAGATCGCTTTCAGGAAACATACGTCACAACAAGATTAGACTCATCATTTTACGGAAGAGTCAGAAGAAACCTTAATGATCTACAACTTCAATTTTTCCAAACACCTCCACCCTCATTAATACTCATACCCAGAATCAATACCAACCTCAATATATTAAAAAAAGGAAACTAACTAACCTGGTTTTCTATATCATTGCACAGTTATACTGATCTTAATTGAGAAAAATGATATCCAGGATATCCCCGTAGGGCTAATAATATCCCAGTTTTTATATTTGTAATAACATATCTTCTTTTTTCTATTAACATATATTAAGTCAATCACATGGTAGGTCACTTCTTGGACTAGCCAAAAATAATTAAACATCAGGTAGGTATCAAATGAAATGTAACTTCTGTCATTCTGACGATGATATTTAGGTAATATAGAAACAATTTTTTAGAATTTTTAACATGTTTTCAATATATTGTGGAGTTAGCTAGAAACAGTAAGCTTCATTTAAAACACTAATCCAACTAACCTGATTAAACAGACTTTCTAAGAAAAATAGAAAACTACCCACTATATGGTCACTGTCGATTCCAAATCATTAGACGGTGAAGAGCTGCCATCCTCACCCCAAATATATCCATAAAATTTTATTTCAAACCGATCAGTTCTTCATACACTGCGTTGAATGCAATACTACAAGCACTCATTAATAAAAAAGAATCAAAAAACGCTCAGTACCCAGTGCCCAGTGGAATATACAGGACTTTGTCTATTAAAGTATGTCATTTTGACAATAAATGAAATAATAATTGCTGCTCTTGCATCTATGTCAATGGGTACATTAACTTCAATCATGAAAAACGGAAGTACACAAAATTGTTAAAACGTTTGGTGGTTCAACAAACGAATAGAATAAAAAATGTTTCATACCCTTTCTCAGCTGTTGCAAAAGCCTGTTTGTAACAGAAAGTTATTGGATAAACGATATTATTCTTTCTCTTTCAAAATCGCCGCAATTTTTGTGCATAATACGAATAAGTAAATGTTTAATACCTGATTTAGTTTCTCAGTAAAAACATTTCAATTACTGTAAAGCTTCATTTTACTACCGATTTGACTCGTATGTTTTCAACTCATTATCTGTAAACCTTATTTAAATAAATCAGAGGTCGTAAATTGTAAAAAAAACGAACATTCACTGCCATCTACGAACAAAAAGGCCAAATTTTATTCGTTAAAAATTAAGGCATTCTGTTTCCACTTACAGTAATTGATTTTTCGTTACTCGTTACAAGAATCGCCGCGGTGTGGAGTCATGAAAGGTTATCCAGCAGTACCGTACTCAGTAAATAATTACAATGTCAGATATAATAAGGTATTAGAAGCAAATAATTTTAGTATCAGATTTTGAGCGATAATCACAACAATGATAAGATTATTAAAAATATTTATGCACTTTTAGATATTAAATTGTATTTAATTTGTTTTTTGAATATCTTATGAATGAAATTTGTTAAATAATGGAGTAATTTTTACTATTTTTGCATATTTTTTCAAAGTCGATCAATTCCGAAATGCGATAAATTCGCCAAAACATACCGTGGAGCTGACGTCAACATTGATCATGTCCTCCTTATGATTGTAATAATAATAAAAATAAGAAGAAGAAGAAGAAGAAGAAGAAGAAGAAGTTGAAAATGTGAAGTAACCCAACAACAAAAACAGAATAGACATAACGAAATTAAAGAAAAGTAAAGTAAGACAGGAGATAGAGAAACAGATAAATAGGGACCTAAACAATATAAAAACACAGTTAGTAAGTAATACAGATAAATGGAAACATGAAAACCAGATTATAAGACACTACTAATGAGAAGATTCAGGCAGACCCGATAATCAAACACCATGAATGGATGACAGACGAAATCATCTCTTTGATGAACAATCGTAGAACATGCAAAAACAAAGACAATAATCGACATAAAGAACTACAGAAAATAGTCAGCCGGAAAATCAAAGAACCTAAGGGGAAATGGTTAGATGAGAAAGGTTGGGACATAGATTAGTTTGAGAAGATGCATGATCAATTTAATGTACAGTTGCGGCCAAAAAAAATGGGACAACTCTTATAGCAGATTTTTGTCTAATTGTAGTTGCTTGAATTTGTCTTATGAATATGTCAAATTGCAACATTGAATATTTAACATCTGTCAGACAATTCTAAATTCAAAAGGAATAAAATTATGTCGCATATAAATTCAGTGACGAAAGGTGAAATATCGCAAAAATAGACGATGGGTGGTCAGTGAGGCAAACTACGGCATCTTACAATGTAAACAGTAACTCAGTTTCAAGTATTTTAAGAAGATGGCGAAATGATGGAAGAATTAATAGAACTCCAAGCTCAGGACGTCCGAGGCAGTCAACTGCTGATCAGGATGCTGCTTTGATTAACCACATTTAAGAGCAAATCCATTTGAAATAGTAGTTCAAGCTGTTTCAGCAACATATTTTCCAGTAAACGCCCAGACTTGAAGCCAGTAGAAAATTTTTGGGCAGTGTTAGTAAGAGAAATTCGGAAGGCAAACGTAAGATCAAGAAACGTTGAAGGTTTGTTGGATGTTATAAATAATGCTTGGGGGGAAATAACTCATAAATATTGTTCCACATTATATAGATCGATGACCAGAAGATTGAGGAGTCATAGAGCATAATAGCGGGAATACTTATTGTTTTTTATGGAAAATTAAAAATTATTTATTAGCTTTTGATATTTAATAATGAAAAACAATATTATTTACACTATAGCGTAATTATTATTCAAATACGACAAAAATTTCCCCGGAAACGTAAAAGTCACAATCACCACTAGGCAACAAAAACTGTCCCATTTTTTGGCTGTACATAAGAAAATTAAAGAAATTACAGAAACGTACATAAAGAATACTACAAATACAATAACTGACAAACATGGGAAAATACTATTCGAAACACAAGAAAAATGTACAAGATGAGAAGAATACATAAAAGAGCAATGCCAACAACAAAGGGAAGATAATCCTAACATAACAGGAATGCTAGAACCACCCATAACTAAAGATGAGATCAAACAAGCCGTCAAAAGACTGAAAAACAGAAAAACATCGGGTCTCTGGATCTCTGATCAACACCTAGACACCTTGCTGACCATTTTCAATAACATTTACCACACACGAGACATGCCAAGAGACTGGCTAAGCTCAATATTCATTACCATTCCGAAAAAGACCAACGCCAAAAGATGTGAAGACCACAGAATCATAAGTCTGATGAATCCGGTTCTAAAGGGGTTTTTGCGAATAATACACGAACGCATTTACAGAAACCTGGAGGAGGAAATATCAGATACGCATATGGGCTTTAGGAATGGTCTTGGGACAAGAGAGGCGCTAATAAGTCTGCAAACGTTAATAGAGAGATGCTGAAATTCAGACTAAGACGTTTTTGCATACTTTTGACAAGGTCCAAAAGGACAAGCTAATGAAGATTCTTCAAACCAATAATAATGACCATCAATACGCCAATATTATTAATAATCTATACTGGTTTCAACAGGCGGTAGTAGTACATCAACAAACAACGAATGAAGTGCCTATCGAACGAGAAGTGAGACAAGGGTGCGTTTATTTTGATTTTTTCTTGACCCAAACATCGAATCACATTCTAATCTCCCTTGCGGATACTTCCACTGCTTTTCCATATTTACAAAATCACTTTAGTTGCAGGAAAAACGAAATTAGAAGCTTAATTAAAAATTTGTTAAAACGTTATGCAAATAAAAAGTCATAGTAATGCATTTGAGTCGCTGCTTTTAAAATGAATTAATAATACTTGAATTTTATTTAATAAAGGCATATTCTTATATCAATTTTAAACAAGTATTTGTTATCACCTTAGATGGTTATAACTAAAAGTGGCAACATTGCTCAAAATTTCAGTACCTGTGTCAAGGGTAATCTATTTAGTAGTTTTGTCCTTGTTTAATTATCATATAAAGAGAAATGCAAATATCGTCAGAGTGTGCTTAACGATAATTCCGAATGCGACGTAGTATTGTAGTAAATAATGTCAAACGTGGTTTGTTTATACGGGCGCCATTACGACTAGAGAGTAAACATGTTGTTCTTTCGTTTTGATGAGTTTTTCAAAGAGTTTTAGTCACAAAATGAACTTTCAAGTTAATTATTTTAATGTTTTTGGATTATCATGGTTCGTCGGTGACAAGTTTGTCAGAAACACAGCCGAAATTACCGAGGCCATGTTCTACAATACCATCCCCACTTTTTGTAGTTTATTCATTACTTCACCACTGGCGTTTAGAATTGTTGACTGCAAAAATAAACGTGTTTATAAATAAATAGCCCTCTCTATTTGTTCGATAGCTCAATGAAATATTTAAATAAAATGGACTGTAGAAATGAAAATGTAAATGATTGGTTTTAAAAACTTACCAATAAAATGTTCCTCTAAGATTCCATTACTTGCTCTTTGGGAAATGGGATAAAGGGGAAAAAGGAAAATCGAGCACTTTAAGTTATTTGTCTCACGTGAGAAATTACTAATGTATGTTGATCGGTTTTGTGCCACAGCTGTATAGAATTTTCGCCCCGCTGGCTACATAAAATTCTCAACTAACGTTCGCACCACGATTGTGCTAATTACTGCTACCTTTTTAAATCCTTTCAACAATTTTCGGACAAAACACGGAAGCGTTGTTGCCAAATTATAAACCATTTCAGGGAAACTAAATAGGCGTAAACACTATTGTATATTATTACTCGAAGGTTCGTACTATCTCCACTTCTGTTTCATATTTATTCAGATTAGTTATTCAAAGAAGCAATTGGTGAAATTGAAGAAGAAATATCGGTTAACAGAGTAGGTATAAACAACCTAGATACGCCGACGACACAATTTTGTTTTGACAGCATGGAAGAAGACCTTCAAACATCGACCAACAGATTGGTAAGCACATGTCGGGAATATGGTATGAAATTGTATATCAATAAAACCAAGGTGATGATCATCAGTAAAAAGAAAACTATTGACAGCATGATTCATGTAAACGGATCGCCTCTAGACAGGGTTTCACAGATCACTTACTTGGGATATACTATCAATGAGGACTGGGATCAATCACGTAAAACAAAAACGAGGATAGAAATAGCCAGAAATGTATTCAGTAAAATGAGAAACACCTTGTATAACTCGAAACTTAACAAAACTCTTAAAATGCCACGTCTTCTCGACCCTCGTCTATGGTATAGATGCATGGACTCTGTCTGATGCTATGCAAAAAAAGAGTAGAAAACTTTGAGATATGGTGCTACCGGAGAATGCATAAGATTTCATGGACTCGAGACATCACAAACATAATTCAGAGCATGAAAAAAGAAAAAGAACTTCTGAACTTAGTAAAAGCAAGAACATTCTCATACTTGGGCCACATTAACGGAAATGATAAATACCAATTTCGACCACTAATTATTCATCGAAAGTAAAAGGGGACCAGGCTGATGAACCTTCGACAATGCTCAGCAATTGAATTAATTAACATATTTGGACCAATGTGATCGCCAACGTTCTTAAGGATAAGGCACCCTAAGAAGAAGTCGACCACTATTCGCGAATGGAAGTGAAGTACTTTCGCAAAGATAAGGAATGAAAGAAAACTTAAGCTTAGCACCTGTAATGAACACGTTAAATGAAAAAATTGATATCGATTAGACATATTTACAACCATTAATGTACTAAAAACCAACCTACGTTTCATTTGTAATATGAAAACCATCATGTTGATCATGTCAAAGATACAGATAATAGGTTAATGCGATTAACAAGAAAATAATTTCTCTAACTTGCTCTTGATTTGGCAGTACATTTAAAACTTGACCATAGACTCAATATTCCCACCAAAACAGCTGGGAAGGATTTTTACTATAGATTTATAAAGCGCCACGCGGATACTAGCTTGGTTATGGCTGTTGGTTCCAATAAGCCACAAGTTAATCTGTTTTCGACAAACTTGAAATTCTTATAGACACTCACAATTTCCCTCCATCTGGTATAATATATGCAATGCAGATGAGACCCACGTCTCATATGTCCATAAAAACGAAAAAGTATTATTTCAAAAAGGAAAAAGACAAGTTGGCAAAATAACATCACCTGAAAGAGGATAGAATGTTACTGTTATGACTTGTTTGCATGTCACAGGTACCTTCATCCCTCCACTACCTATATTTAATATGCAAAGGATGAATGATAGGTTAATGTTCAATACACCAAATGAAGCAATTGAAGAGGCATAAACGAATGGTTAGATCATTGGTTCCCAACGGGGGCGATACCGCCCCCCTGTGGGCTCTGCAGCCTTTTAGGGGGGCGGTAGCGGATTCAGAAGCAAATAATAAGCAGTCAAGAGAAATGGTGAAATGAAAATGATTTAATAAGGGTTAATAAGCAGTTTTAAATTAGCATTAATAATAATACTAATAATTATAATAATTTTTTTTAGTTCAGAATAGAAGTATATGACTGGTCCTCGCACGTTGATAAGCGAACGCGCGATGTTCATACAAAATAACATGTTTCGACATGTTCGCACACTGACAAAGTGAATTATGCACGAAATGAAACGTATAAAAGCAACAGCTCTACGAATTTTTTGTTAGTTAGTTGTATGTGCTTGGCCGCGATATATAGTCGTGAGTCATATGCTCTGCCGTAGTAAATAATCGTGAGTGGTGTGTCATTTATAAACATCACTATCTATAAATCTATTGAGAATTTGATTTTTGTATGAAAATGGCTGAATATACTTCTAAATTAAAAAAGAAATGCCGGCAATACAGTATTGAATATTTAAAATATGGATTTGCGGAATCTTCTACAAACAAATCATTACCTATGTGTTTAATTTGCCGAAAAGTTTTTTCAAATGAAGCTATGAAACCTTCTAGGCTACAATATTTAAAACAGTCAACTATATCAAACCTTTTTGCATCGTCTTCTAAACGAGACGATGATGGGCTACGAGCCTCATATAACGTTTCATTGTTAATCGCAAAGTCAGGAAAACCACACAGCATTGGCGAGGAATTAATTTTGCCGGCAGTCGAAGAGATATTAAAAACTGTTCTCCATCATAAGACACCATTGCATATCATTAAAAAAATTCCTCCCAGTAATAATTCAGTGCAAAGAAGAATAGATGAAATGGCAAATTACGTTGAAATATCATTATGCGATCACCTAAAGACTTGCAAATTTTTCATTCAACTCGATGAATCAACTCTACCAAGTAACGAAGCTCTACTTTTATCATACGTACGATTTATAAAAGAAGAAAAAATTCATCAAGAGTTATTATTTGCTATGAATTTGGAATCTGATACAAAGGGACATTCTATATTTAATATTATGCAAGAGAAAGAAATTCCTATTAGCAATATTTTGTCTGCTGCTACTGATGGTGCTCCAGCAATGACCGGGCGTCATAAGGGTTTTATAGCACATTTGAGAAAAGTAGTGCCAAATGTTCTCGCTGTACATTGTATTATTCACCGTCAGCATTTGGTTGCAAAAAAATTAAATGAACGTCTGCATGCGTCCCTCAATAACGTTAATGAAGCTATCAATATCATTAGAAGCAATTGAATGACCGTTTATTCTATAAGCTTTGCAATGAAAATGATGAAGACTACAATCGCTTGCTGCTGCACACAGAAGTACGTTGACTCTCTAAAGGTGTTTGTATGAATCCTTTTTTCAATCTATTTGACTTAGTGTTGGAATTTCTTGAAGAAATAGAACAATTGCGCGAAAACCTGATTACGTCAAAAAATGACATCACTTATTTGACGGACCTGTTTAAAGTATTTAATCAAGTTAATCTACAATTGCAAGGTGATGATTTAAATTCAATTAAAACATAAGACGTCATAGCTGCTTTTGCTTATATTTGAAAGAAATCTTGGTAGAGGTGAGTACAACCATTTTCTCACATTATCAACAGTGTCTGCAAAACCGGAAGGTTTACTTACTTACTGCCACCACTTGGAAGTTCTTCATAATTATTTTACAGAGCGTTCCCAAGATATTTTAAACATGGAAATACCAAGTTGGGTTATAGATCCTTCCGCATACACAGATACTGAAGGCTCATCAAATTTGGAAGAGGACCTATTAGAACTCACAAGTAACGAAGAACTGAAAGTAAAACTCAAACGTGGATATCAAGAGTTCTGGCTTCAAAAACGAATACCAGTTCCCTATCCTGGATTCTGGACAACAGTACAGAAGTTGTTAATTGCATTTCCTTCGTCCTATATGGCTGAGCGTGCATTCAGTGCAGTAACTGATTTGCTGTCAAAGAAGAGGAACAGACTACACATCACTGAACGTGGCGATCTGCGAATGATGTTAACGAAATTGGAACCCGATATTAACAAACTGGTAACACTCCACCAGCATCAACCGTCTCATTGATTTTTTCTTTGTTATTAATTTTGTATTTATTATTTTATTGCATTTCTTATTTCTATTGTGATTGTATTTCTTATTGATTCTGTGTTTATATTTAAAAGTTTAATAAACAATTTTTTCCACTACTAGCTGTGAAGTTGACAATTATTGTGTCATCTAGCCAACTGAGAAGTTGAATTTCTCTATTGTTAACCTAGGTCAATAATGGACAAATTCAAATGTTTTGAGAATTCCGGGATAATAGCTTAACAAAAACTAGTGCAACATAATTTTGTATACCCAGGAGATTGTGTTTAACATATTTACTGCTTGAAATTACCTAACAAGATAAAATTATTTCAATAAAACTGTCATTCGTTTAAAATTCGCGCTCAACTGAAAATTTCTAATGACATAAGGAGTGCGTTCATAATATATGGGTGAGGTGAGGAGCGAAAACAGTGTCAGTGTCAGTCAGACGACAGAGTAAACGCCTAGGGAGAAATCAGTTTGAACGATTTGTAGATCGACACTATCAAAATTTGACATTGAAAAGTGTTGTTTACTTTCAGTTAATTTTAGAAAAACGAGGATCGAGGAATGTTTTTACCTTCAACATTATCACCAGTGGAGTTTGAAAATCTTCTGTTGATAGAAACTGGTAGCTAACCTTGATCACATAGACAAATAATATATTACTTTCTCTATGGTGAAGCATATGTTAAATGTTTTATGAACGCTCACTTTGTACCCAAGTGTTGTGGACGCACTACCGCTGTAATTGTTCAATGTTCGAAGTGAAACATGAACCACGTTTTTTGAAATTTTTGGATGTGATCGAATAATTGGTTTCGTTCATTCGTTGCACTTAATATTGGTGATTATGAACTATAGGAATAATGGTATTCTATTGCTCTGTGATTAAGTTATACCTACATGATTTTTATAAGACATTTTTTTATTCTTTATTTTTGTCTTAAATTTGGCTAGTAGTGGAGAAAAATGTATATACACCACGGTGGTGAAGACATTTATAAACCTCGCACCTTATTCCGCTCGGGGCAAAGCCCCTCGCGAAATAATTTTGGTGCTCGGTTGATAATAATAGTCTTCACCACCTTGGTGTATAATATACTATTACTGTACATTTGGTAGTCGTTTAATAAATTTCTACTTCATCATTCCTCTAAAATAAAATTTAGACATTAACTGAAATTAAAGCTAAATACAGATCAATTGGGACGGTACAGATGATATTCAAATAAAATTAACTACTTTGGACTAACCAGCGACTGGGGTGGGGGGAAGGCGCTGGTGAAATTTGTGTTCTCTTCTATAGGGGGCGGTGGTCCAGAAAAGGTTGGGAACCACTGGGTTAGATGAACAGTTACGTATTTCTAACATGTCTTAAACATTTTGTACAACATACCCACTCAACTAAATCTAATCCCGTTCTTCTAATTTTGGTCGGACCAGGTAGTCAAAAAAATCTTCAAGTAATTCTCTATGCTCGCCTCACACCACGAAAAAATTGATGAAACCTTTTAAATTATCCTACAATGAAGATTGCTCTATGTGGATCAGATCTCATCCTGATACGAGAATAGGGCAAAATAATATGGCAGGGTTAACTACACAGGATTTTCCCCAGACTACTCGATTAAATAATGCACAAAAGGGCTTCCAACGTAATTACTAGAAACACATTTACCAACTTGGAGTTTCTTCTATCTATGATAACTTAGGTTCCAAATATTTCCAAAACGGTCGAAAATAACGACATACCCAATTAAGTGAATCATGATAACGATGAGACTTCCATGCAAAAGGAAAAGGTGCACACGCAGCATATACACTCAGGATCTGCGATTAATGAACAAACTGTCGATGTTTACACCATACCATCACCAACTAAACAAAGCGCCAATCATAGAACAGGTGATGCTTCTATGGAAATGGAGGAAGTGAAAAGGATTGTCTCCCATCCAATTTATTTCTTGTTCTCCCAGCCATTTGATACATTCTGTTGCTATTCCGTCTTCTCCGCTTGCTTTTCCTCTTTTAATGTTCTCCTACTTCTTCTCTCGTAATTTCTTGCTGATCTATTTCTGTTTCTTCTACCTTTTATCTTCGTTTCCTGCTATTGTGTGGAATTTGTCTACATAGTAGTCCCTCCATGTATCTGTCCTATACCCATTTTAAATTTCGTTGGAGCTATTCTTCTGTTTCTTATTTCATTTCCTTTTGATCTTCCTGATTTGATCCCATTTTGTGTTTTATACTGCTCTCTGTTTTCCCCTGTTCATTTTCAAAGTAGTTGTCACTGGTTTCTTCGCTTTTATCTCTTTTATCACCTTCTTTTTCTCCTTCTTTTTCTCCATCATTAGGATCCCTTTGGTATTTAGCGTGTTTGTCCGTTGGCTGTTTATTCATATGGTATATTGTTTCATGTCCTACTTCTTTGTTTAAATTCATCCGTTTTTCGTTGCCTTTTCTGTCTTCATTACCTGGTCCCGTTTTATTCTCGTCTATTAGTTTTTTGAATAGTGTGTCTGTTTAGTAATTTCCCAGATTTACTCCAATTCTTTCTGCGTTTCATACACATAACTATCTATTATCAGTTTGTTGTTTCTCATGTATGCATTTTTCTCATTTTGTTTAGCCCTTTTTATGTGTGGTATTAGTGCTTTCCTATTGCTCAGGGTCTATCTAGAATAATCTTCATTGATCCAGATATTGCTGCCCTTCAATTTCCTCGTCGCTCTCAATATTTCCATTTTCTCTTCGCGTTTTATTAGTTTGATTATTATCGGTCTCTTCCTATTTCGTTGAAAGGATACTTTTTTCCTCACCTCCCCGGCATCAACATTTAATTCCGCCTTTATTCCCGCTTTTCCCAATATACTGGATTGGACATTTAAGATATATGAATAATAAACGAATTTAGACAAATTTTGTCGAAGTTACCCCCATACCATCAACATCTAGGCATCATCTCCCTTCTCTACTTCATTTTCTCAGAATATTGAAGCAGCTAAAAAATTAGAATTAATATAGTTTGTTCCGGATTGTAACAGGAGAAGACAGAGCAGTAAAAAGAGGAAAGCCGAAAATAGTGAAATACTAATGTCCACTCCTTTCAAAGATTTATTGGCAAAGAAACAGATACAGGCTTAAGACACTGACATCAAAAGAGTGCGTAAAAAAGTAATATTCGATGGGATTAAAAAATAAAGCTGGAAAAGTGATATATAAAGGTACAAAATATAATATAAAAAACAGCAATTATAGTGGAAATAGATATTATGCCTGCTTAGTCTACGACGAAAATTTCGAAGAAGATTGGATTCAATGTCAGAGCTGTAAAGGATGGGCACACGAAGACTCTCTTTTTTATACCTGCAACTTTTGTAAATATCAATTAAACTAAATTAGTTGTCTAATTAAATTTATTTGACACCTTTTCCTTTTTGATCCCCCGTCCCATATTACCCTTCACAATTAAGTGTAGCGAATAATGTTTCTTTTTTTGCACTGTCCTGGGTTGAACTAGTAATTTTAATTAAAAAAGAATAAAGTCCTTGTTTGTTCCTTGCTGCCCGACGTTTCCCGATAGATGGGAGTTGTCGATTTCCCATAATATTTATTAAAAAATATATTATTAACACAGCAATAGATATTAAACTATTGTTGCAACCAAAATAAAAGCAAACATTGAGGAAAATTGGAAACTTACATAAATAAAAATGCTGCCACGGACGCTATTTAGAAACAAATTAACAGACGGCCTTCAGCTCCTTATGTGTTTACAACCGATAACACTGGGCACGACTTTTTGTCCCCTAGATTTTTTTACTCCCTATTTATTAAAATTCGTATTATCTTTAAACATGAATCTGTAATTAATTGATTTTTTTTATTCTAGTTCAAGGAATTGCAATTTAAAAACAACTTGTCTGAACTTGTTTGACTGAACAACTTGTCAGAAGTTGCATTGTTAGTCAATGAGTCATTTGTTGTCTAAATAATAAAGAGTGATATAAACAAAAAAAATAAGAAATGGTAATTCGAGCTGTTGTTTATTTCAAAAATATGATGATCAACAAATTAAAATCTATTTGATCAGATTTTTTATTAATCGTGTTTGTTTGAAATTGTATATCTAAAATCTGTCAGGGAGAAAATCTATTAATAAATTATTTTCAATAATGACTTGGGGCTTGTTATCAATAAGTTCATCGAAAAAATTTATTTATCATACTAAAACAAGTATAAATGGGAAAATAGCTACACATCATTATAACTGGAGTAGTTCAAGAATTTTTTATATACTCATCAAATTTTCATTACCATAACGATGACATTAATCAAAAATCGTCTGTCACTGTCCGCGATATATTTATAAGAAATTATGGAAGATATTCGGTACACTTCAAGACAAATCATTAGAGACGTCGTTAGAACTTCAGCAAGAAAATCCATAGAAAACTATAATCACCAGTACGACATGTGCAACAAACACAAAATGAAGAAATACAGTGAAAATGTGTTACTGGCATATTTTTTCCGTTATGTCAAAGATGTGTATTGTCCCTCAACGTGATTCTATTATTCCGTGCTTAAAGCAACCCTTTCAGGGAAGCAGTGAATGAAGAAAACTTTTTCAGAACAAGAAGTAACGTTCCAAAGAAATCCAAAACTCTTTCACAAGAAGGAATACTCAAATTTTTACTAGAAGGACCAAACGAAATCTACTTGATGATGAAATTAATTTAATTTTTAAAACCAAAATGATATAATCTAGTAATTTTTTCTAGATTTGTGTTTTATTTGGAATACTCGAGCTTTACGTAAATAAGTACTTTTGAATTTAAAAGTATGTGGCATAGAGCACAAAGAAGCAATACTGGTTGTTTATATACCGAAAACCAACACCAACAAGCTTCGTTTGTTTATAGTCCCCGAAGAATTTCAGGGAAAAGTGAAATCCATAGAACTATTTAATAAATGTTTCTCTGTCTCGCGATCGATTTTTCCTAACATACAGGAACGGTAAATGCACTGTTCAACCAATGGGCTCGTTCCAAGCAAAAATGCCAACTATTTGCATGTGCCAGAACCATCACTTTACACGGGACGTTGTTTCTATCAAACATCTGCAACTTTACTAACGCAGGCGGCAGTGAAGAAAATGTAAAACGCCTCGAAGAGTAGAAAGATTGCAGATTCCTAAGTTGAAGAATATGTGCTCAATAAAACAAAAATTGCGAAGAGAATTTTAGGCGATGATCAAACTGACAACACAGTTATCACCAATGACAATTCTAAAAGTGCAGATTTCCACATTTTCAAGATAGATAATAATTCTCAAACGTTTTCAGTTGGAACTCCTTCGACTTCAGGAACCAGTTTTTATAATACTTCAGGATGTACGTTCAATTTTAATATAACAAATTGAGTAATTAAGTAGATTTGTTTTATATTTGTATTTAATTTGTCATAATAAAATGCGATGAATTATACATCAATTTTTATATTATAAATAAAGGACTTCGGCATAAAAAATGGTAACAAACATTTTTGAAAATTTGAGATATAGCTTTTCAAAAGTTCTGAGTTTTTGAAATGTTCTTGAAATAGATTTGGTAACTTATATAACATCTTGAGCATTTGATATAAATGCCGTAAATACAGCCTGTTTTGTTTTGATGATAACATTATTTAATTACAAAAATATTTATTTTGAAAAACACATACAATCTTAAAACATACACTTTAATCATAAGCTAACTTGTAAATGAATATGGTAGACTATTTTGATTTTAGGTTCGTATAAAATAGATGATGAACAGAAGGAATCCAACATAGACAAGACAAAACATGCTCCAGGTTTCATTGATCTATTGTTTTTCTTTTCAAGATCTTGACCGAAACACTGACTTGAATTTGTTGGTCTTCCTCTTTTTTCAAGAAACAGAGGTAAATGAACCGGAGTTTGTATTGGACATATCAGTTTAATCAAGTTATGGATGTCAGTAAAACTTTCCGCCATGTACACAAGTTTAATAAACAATTAAAGAAATTAGCTTTAAATCCCAAACATTTTTAAAATCACATAAAATATCATGCTGTCTATTAAATGTATCCAACTTTTTCTATTTTCAATTGATACTTACAAATAAAAAAATTCAACAATTCTCAATTTATTGACTGAAATTTATTCAGGTAAAATTTTTATATCTATATACTCCAATTTTAAGCTGATTTAAAAAATCATTTGGCATGAAGTTTTTTTTATAAAAACCAATCCTGGTACCCTCATGCCGAAAACTGGGCCAAATCTTATAAATTTTGTCAATAAATAGAGAATTATTTCGAAGAATGTTTCATTGTAAGTATCAATTTTCTAATAAAAAAAGTTGGATAAATTCAATAAACGACATGATATTTTATGTAATATTAAAAAAATTAGTGATTTAAATTTCATTACTTGAATTATTTATTATACGCAAATTTTATTCTATCTAGAGTCATTTGAGATGTCTATATGGCGCAAAGTTTTACTGACATCCGTAGATGGCAGTTTTGGTGGTACAATATATACAAATAAAAAGAATACATACCTATAATTAACCTCAAATCTATAATCACACTTCAAAATGTTTATATTGGGAAAACCACAAATTTTCACACTAATTTATCATTCACCACCATATATAATGTAAAATCACTCACACATATTCATAATTATAGGTATATGAATTTATTTTTTATCTTCACTGTTATGTATTGTAGATTCATAGATATTTCAAAACTACTTCAGTGAGCGACATTTATATACCAACTTCGTGATGTCACTTTTTCGGACTTAGGTATGCGCGTGCGTCCTAAAAATGTTTCCTATGGGCACCAAAGGAAGAATAACTGATTGATGGAAGAGCAATAAATGTCCCAAACAAAAAAGATAATGAAATAACCGGAAAATACCGGAGGAACACGCTTGAAGAAATTTAAAAAAAAATCTTTAGGTCTACTGGGTTTGTTGCATTGAACACAATGAAAAGAACGCTTAACACTGTATAGGGTTATGATTATTTATTTTGTTGTGGTTACTTTCTCAAATACTGAAGTTTATGCCGCTCTCCTCAACCTGGATGTTAATCCAGCAATAAATATTCCAAATTCTATTATAGTCTGGCGGGTGGTTGGTCGTATTTCAAAAATGATTTTTGGTCAAATGACCACGCCTTCACTACACTTATTTAATTAAAATTTTGAATTTTCTGAGAACCTTGCAAAATCCTTTTAAACGAGAGGATACATTACAAAAGTGGTATTTTTGTCAGAACTAATAGCATTACACTACAGGGTTCCATTTTACCTGCCCATGAGGATGTTGAAATAATACCAGTAGTCTCAAAACACCACCGCTAAGAGTATTTTTTTAAAAAATAATAGTTATAATCTTCACAGCAAGTACATTCTTACGTTTAGTGGAAATTTCTTCGGTGTGGTTTGTGATGGTTAATGCTGATTGACATTTTTATTTTTAACTGTAATGTCTAAGCTTTTGAAAAAAATCCCTGTCTCTTAAATATTTTGATTTGTATAATCGCATATTCTAGGATTAGTCGGAGTTAGGTTTGTCAGACACGTATCGAAAGGATTTTTACTTTGTTAAACATAAACATTTACATGTTTCACACGGGATTTTCACAGGTTTTTACTGTTTACAAGAATTACCTTAATTTTTGAATAAACATTTGGGTAAACATCTGTAAAGTATTTAACTGGTTTCTAAAGACGTAATAATGGTACTAACAAGACTGAACATGAGCTCAAAGAGCTGGTTAAACTCAGTAATCCTCCTAATTCCTGAATGTATAAAACATGTATTGCATTAAGCCGAATTTATGAATTAAGGAACATCTTGCAAGTGTGAAATCCTCACAAATGGATGACAATGAATGAATCAAAAGCTACAATACTACTCATATACCAGGATTTTGAATTTGGTAAAAAGTGAAAAAGATAATAGTAGGATGAAACCCATTGGAAAAGGAAGATAATATAACACAAACGAAAGGAAAAATAATTTACGGGCGATCTGAGGTCGGGAAGTGGAAGTTTTTAAGTGTAAAAAACGGTTTATTTAGATTTCCGGCACAAATACAAGTCCTATGAAAAATAAACGGTTTTAAAGATTAAAACTAACTTTTTCGCATCTGTGGCACTGAACAATATTCTATTATAAAATTGTTACTTGTATACACTTCAGGGGATGTATTGTGCTAACAAACCGAAATTTCTCCAAAAATAACCAAAAATTTAGTATATCTGGATTTATAGGACCCGCTGTACTCGCTCTAGTCAACTGAAAATTAATAGGGTACATCTGTGAGACACCTTGAACAATATTCAATCATAAAATTGATCAATCGTATACTCTCTGGAGGCTGTATCGTGCTAACAAACTGAAAATTCACCAAAAATGACAAAAATTTGGTACTTCACGTACCATAGCACCCGTTGTACTGGCTTAAGTGAGCTAAATTTCAATAGGGTTCATCTTTGAGACGCTCTGAATAATATCTAATTATAAAATTGGTCACTTGTATATATTCCGGAGGCTGTATCGTGTTAACAAACTGAAACTTCTCCAAAAATGACAAAAATGTCGTACTTCAAGTACCCGTTGTACTAGCTCTGGTGAGCTGAAAATCAATAGGGTTCATCGGTGACATGTCCTTAACATTATTCCATTTTAAAATTGGTGACTTATTGCACTCCGGAGGCTGTATCGTGCTAACAAGACATGTAAGGAAAAATGGCCGACGACAACGACGACGACGACATACACACAGGATTTTTTTCTAAAAACCGTTTTTTCGTGTTGTTATTGATGGAAAACGTAAAAATAACTCAAATTTTTTTTTCTAAATTCCATTTTTTTTGGTGTAAACCAATACTTTTCTCGCATATTAGATAGGTTGGGCGGAGAAGGAATAAGTCCTTAATCAACACAATATACTGTTCACCTAAGGGCAATGGCGTAGGTGACACCTCCCCCTTTAGAAAGAAGCTTCTCCTGGAAGCTGTATCCCATCTTCCGTTGACTACTGATGACTCTTCCAGTCCTTCCTGAATGCTTCCTCTTATACAGGATCCTAGAAAGGCCACTATCAATGCTGTATGAAGAAGAATAATCCAAATACTGGGAATGTGAAAATTATGGTTTTCCGTGAATATTGCCGTTACCAGTTGATTTGGAATATCCTTCATTTTTAAACTTTTTAAATCAATCTTCATTTGAGAAACGTGTAATCGATTTAATTTCAAATTTAATTCATTTATTATAAAAGTTTGTCCAAAAGTTTTTTGTTGGAATATTAACACTTGATTTCTAAGTATAATTTTACATGCTTATTTTTCTATTATATAAATGCCTTCAAGAGTTTTCACTTCAGTTTCTTGCTTACATTTTATGATTAACTTTTCTTCTACTGAAAATATTACCAGAAATTGATGTATGTCCGGAATACTTTCAATGCGATTCTTAATTATTCCAATTTTTGTATATTGACAATATGTAGAATTTCCTGCTAGCAATATGTTTTCTTCGCGCCCATAATTAATATTGTCTTGCAAATGGTTAGGACATTGAAAAATATTGCTGCGAGTGCAAATGTCATTTATAGGTTTAATGACATTATTTGATTTTAGTAAAAATTTTGAATTAGGTATTAAAGTTACGTATTCTGATTCAATTTCTGTAAGTATAGGTAACATATAAAAAATATTAAATAAAATATCATAATTAATAGGTATCGATAAAAAATATTGTATTTCTATGACGGCTTCAAATTCTAAAATATTTTTATGTTTTAATTCCAACGGTAATTCCGCTTGATAGTAATAATGCACTATTTGCAACTCTGCATATAAGTCGTCAGATTTTATAATACTCGGAAGCAATGTTCTAAGTTTACAGAAAGTTAAGGAATTTTCTACTGTTTCTAAAATGTCTAAAATTACATTGAGTGCGATAAGAAGTTTGTCGAATAGCTGTTTCAAATAAATAATATTTTATGCATTTGCTTAAAAATCTAAAATATCTCTTATCTCAAATATTTTCGTTTCTAATATTTTTTCATCATACGAATATCCTGAATTGTCTTATAAAAATCATCAATTATTTGGTGACTAACAGAATTTTGCATTTTAATTTGATTTTGCAAGTTTTCTTGGTTTTGTTTGAAATGTTCCATAATTGAATTAATTCTTTCTCCATCTTCAGAGTCCAAGTTTCCCGTAATTGTATATACTATTGATCCAAGGCCGTTAATTAACGCTCTCATTGGCATATCTGAGGTAGAATCAATATTAACATTATCTAATTTTTCTTCTATACTATTCCTAGTGTACTCGATTATATTTACAATATTTTCTGTTTCAGTTAGAAATAAACGGTCATAAAGATTAAAACTAACTTTACCCCATCTGTGGCCCTAAACAATATTCTATCATAAAATTGTTACTTGTATACACAAAAATTTAGTATATTTGAATTTATAGGACCCGCTGTACTCGCTCTAGTCAACATAAAATCGATAGGGTACATCTGTAAGACACTTTGAACAATATTCAATCATAAAATTGATCAATCGTATACTCCCTAGAGGCTGTATCGTGCTAAGAAACTGAAAATTCTCCAAAAATGACGAAAATTTGGTACTTCAAGTACCATAGCACCCGTTGCACTGGCTTTAGTGAGTTGAATATCAATAGAGTTCATCTTTGAGACGCTCTAACTAATATACAATCATAAAATTGGTCACTTGTATATACTCCGGAAGCTGTATCCTGGTAACAAACTGAAACTTCTCCAAAAATGACAAAAATATCGTACTTAAAGTACTGTAGCACCTGTTGTATTGGCTCTTGTGAGCTTAAAATCGATAGGGTTCATCAGTGAGATGTCCTGAATAATAATCAATCATAAAATTTGTGACTTGTTGAACTTCGGACGCTGTATCGTGCTAACACACTGAAATTTCTCAAAAAATGACAAAATGTCGTACTTCAACGTTGTACTGGCTCTGGTGAGTTGAAAATCAATAGGGTTCATCGTTGACATGTCCTTAACAATATTCCATCATAAAATTGGTGACTTATTGCACTCCGGAGGCTGTATCCAGCTAACAAGATAGGTAACGAAAAGTGACCGACGACAACGACGACGAGGACATACACACAGGATTTTTTCTTCTAAAAACCGTTTTTTCGTGTTGTTGATGGAAATCGGAAAAATAACTAAAAACAATTTTCAAAATTTCAACTTTTTTTGGGGTAAAACAATACTTTTCTCGCACATTAGATAGGTTGGGCGGAAAAGTAAAAGTTGAAAAGAAAAGATGTAGGTAATAAAAAAATCTACTACTTTTGTATTCACACTTTTTTCGCATAGCCTTAAAATTTCTGTGAAAAGTTTAAAAAATTTTTGGTTTTTTATTTTTATCTTTTACAAAAAAAAATATTTTTTCCTGAAGTTCGGTGAAAACTTACCTATTTATGTCCCAAACACACAAAAAAATTTTTATTTAAAATATTTATTTCTTCGCCTTATGTTGACTTAATATCGAAAAAGCATCCTAATTTTCAATCGAAAATTGTCACGTCAAAATATCCACTTTTTCAAAAAATTCGCTGGGCTTTTTGTTCGTTGAAATCTCTACTTTCTGATTGGATATATAATATATACATCACTATGGTAAATATTCTCATAAAATGCAAATAAAAGTGAAAAACTCGAATCCGAATTTTTTATGAATCTTTATGTCTAATTTTCTGCTATTTATTAAAATTTAAACTTTAATTACCCGAAAAACATAAGATTCCATGTTACGTTGATAAACAATAAAGTTGCGAATCGAAATATACTACTATAATTAATTTTTTCATCGATGGTTGGACACAGAAAATGGGCTAATGGATACATTTTTGCTGGATTTAAGAACAGAAAATTTTGGAGATAATTTGCATCACTAAGATTTCAAGATCATAAAAGAAAAATTCATCCAGCATCTAAACTTAATACAAAAAGTGTTCCTACCGCAAAACTTTGAATGGAGTACTGGCAAATGATCTCATTTGTTAAATATTTCATACGGGCTGGACGTGCAAGTAAGGTAAGTGTACCAAATTCAGACCCTGCACCAAATTCGGACCCTTTCCATGTTAATTGCTAGAATAAGATTTCAGTTTATGAAACGACAATGTAGATATATGTCAAGCCATCTATGATCATGTGGTCATAATATATTTCAAATGTCAGGCTAACCAACCAAACAAATCATTTCTAGTAGCTCATTGAAACTGACAGGGCGTAGACAGGTGTGTTGTGTTAGAAGCCTAACGACTTTTCGTTATATTTTCAGGTAATATTATTATTACATTTTTATTGCAAAACATATTTTATTACTGTAGTATGTTTTTATATGATAATTGTACATGATTTTGAAGAAATAATTACTTTTTTATATTATTACCTCGAATTATTAGGGTGTCAGTATTATGGCCAACCGAAACAGCTATTCCTGAATTCGGACTCGGAGTGTCCGAATTATGTTCATACTCCAATATTTTAAAGTATGTATCTTACATCTTTTTCTGATAAAAGGAGCATTGTATTCCACGTTCTTCGTTCATTTTTGTAAATTAAAGTATGGTGTTCTCATTCTGACACGGGGTGTCATAATAGCATCCAATGATGTCCGTTTTATGTACATGTAATGTTATCGTTGTTACAGAATGTCCTTAAAGAAAAATTATAAATATTCAGCAGACACACTAATATCCGCATTAGAAGCTATAAAAAATGGAATGGCTATTAAAGCTGCAAGTAGAGAATATAATATTCCCAAAACCAGCCTTCACTCAAAATTTTATGGAAAGTATCCTGTTGAGTGTAAAGCTGGAGCCCCTACAACTTTATCGAAAGCTCAAAGACAGGCAAAAGCTAAAAAAAGTTATTGAGGACACGAAGCATTCTATTCTGTAACAGCATAAGATAAAGGGTAACATATTCCAAATTTTGATCTAAAAAACTGTTTGTTGTTATTATATATAACGGTTATACATTCCCGAGGGAATTATAACCGCTTCACTGGAGCCCTCTAATTAGAGTAATGCTGCGAATCACTCCGCGTTTCTTTTCCAACGCTTTATAATCTCTATTATTGCAACTCAGTCCTGTATTTCGATCCTTCGTAAATCAGTTTTAATTTGGCCTTCACACCTCATTTTTTGATCTCTCCCTTAGTCTGCTTTCTACGCGTGTCCATTCACTCACCCTTTCAATTACAGTATCCAGATCTCTTCTGCATACATGTCCATGCCAACGTATTCTTTAGGACTTTATATAATTCACTACATCCTGATAGTATATTTTACTTCCAAATTCATTAGTAGTCGTTGACCTGAATCATTTTGTGTCCTAATATTTTTATTGAAGTTAGCAGTTTCTTGTAATTGAAAAAGGATCTATTACCTGCCTTTCCTGTCTGCAAGCGTTCTGATATTTCTTCGGTTTTGCTGTCATTATTTCTAGATCTGAACGATGAAAATAAAACAATAATTTGTTTAAAACTTCATTTATTTGAACCAATGTTCAATTTAAACTGGTTGACGCGTTTCACTAACACAGTAGCTTTCTAAAAACGAATTCTTAAAATAAATTGAACAGTAGTTCAAATAAATGAAGTTTAAAACAAATTAAATTGTTTTATTTTCATCGTTCAGTATGGATCTTCATCAAGTAAAAGCCTCATCTATTCAATTTCTAGATCTCTTTTTTCTGCTTCTTTATCTTCATCTTTTAGCATTTGCAAGTTAGCAGTTGCTTGTCTTTGTCAAGCTCAATAACTACGTCCGTCATACTTTTTTATCTCTTGTAACTATAGCTATATCATTGGCATATGCAATAAACTGTACCGCTTTATTTATTATTGTTTCTTGGTATCCCCGGTCCTGAATTACACCTTCCAAGCATATATTGAATAAAAATGTTGTCCATGCATCTCCTTGCATTACCTCAGTTTTCGATATTACCTTCAGCTGTCACAGAATTTGCAATTGTCATCATAACAAGTCTAATTAATTCTGCTGGTATGTTTCTCCTTCGCATTTCTCTACTAAGTTTGTTTCTTATTAAACTGTCGAATGCTTGTTTAAAGTCATTATTAATTGATTTGTGGAATTTAAGAAATGTAAATTGGGTATCTGGTAATATCATGAATGCTGAATCTAGCTGGGTTATACTGCATTCTATTAATGTGACAATATTTCCCTTATTAGTTGCGTTTATATTTATAAACTAATTATTGAATAATGATTTAAAAATACTGTAATTCTTTTTCGAATTATTATAGAGGCAGGTTTCATGAAATAAAGTTCAAAATGAGTATTTTAGCTGCATAAAAAATGAGAATTTACTAGATTTTTTTATAAATTTTGTTGTTACAGTTTTCATAAGGCTTTCGATACAATAATGTTGAGAATTATCTAATGGTTGAGGTTGAGCAACCTTTTGTAACTTATTTTTGCTTTAATAAGTCTCAAGTTCCAGTACTGAGCATTAAACCAAGTATTTTCTATGAGAATATTTGTGTATAAGGCTCAGTAATCACTACTCCTCTCAAATCTGTCATTAGGTGTAGGAACCGTAACTTTGGTCACAAAATTTTACATTACTTATATACTTTCAAATATCATTTCTGAATGTGACAAAAATATTTCTAATCATGTATTAAATACATAAAATTGCCTTCGTGTTGAAGTTGTGCAACATCTAGGAATCATTTGAGGGCATTTTGTGGGCATTATCAAAATGAAATCATCGAACAAATGTTATTGAAGCGTCATTGACCATCTGTTTCTAATAAATTTTAATAAAACCATCAAGAAATAAGTGGATTAAACAATTAAAACTAACTTCTCCGCACTTATATACTCCGAAGCCTGGATCGTGCTAAAAAACCGAAATTTCTAGGAAAGAGACCAAAAATGTTTATAAGACTCGTCGTACCGGCTCAGGTGATCTTAAAATCAATACGGTTCATCTGTGACACACTATGAAAAATATACAATTATAATATTGGTGACTTGTATACACTTCGGAGGTTGTATCGTGCTGACAACCCGAAATATCTCCTAAAATGACCAAAAAACTCAACAGATGAAAATATTATAGCCGTGGCTTCTGCGACATCGAAGGAATGTTTTCAATGTCACTACTATCACTATCATACATTTTTATCCGCAATTTATAACAGTCCAACATTCACAGATGACATTTTTTCATAAATAACATCAACTGAGATTTGTGCAATTCATTCACTCACTTGAAAACTTTGCATGATCGAAGATAAAATTATGTAAGATACACGTCTAAAATGCTTCGTTATTAGACTCAAAGCTTCAAAAACTGTCGCTCGCGTTTTTAAACGCCAGTTTTCACAATTGAAAGTCACTTTTCACCCTTGTATCTTAAATAACTATTAGTGTATATTGTCAACGAATCATCGGCTATCCTCAAACAAACAGAGTAAAAGTCGGTTCATAAATTATTAAGGACGTTGACATAAAGTGAAACCAAAATAAAACATCGCAAATAGAACACACCGAGCAGAAGAAAGAGAAATCTTCAGTCTGTGTCAGAATGAAACCTCCTAACAACTAAAACAGTGTTGCCAAAGCAAATTTAAAAAATAGAGTAAATAATTCAAAATAGAATATAACTGAAAATGTTGAACATTGGCAGTATTGCTGCCTTAAAACGGAGCTAAGTTCATGCTAATCGATTGAAAGGTTACAAAATTACTTATCAGTAGTTTTTGTAATTGTGATGAGCACTTTGTCATCATAAATGATTATTCAGGACTAGAACTACCAAATCGTATTGAATTAGTGGTAAAAGTACTTGAAATAATTCTATCAATGCAAATTTCACTCTGATTATGGTGAAAGAGGATTTAAATCATCTTTTTGAAGAATCTACACAATATTTACCGAAGATTTGGGTAAAAGGAACGTCTGTATTCCAAATCAGTTAAATCAAAATAAAGAAATATCACATTTACACCAAAATTTATTCCCTACAAATACTAAAGTTCTTTGAAACAAATTGTATCATGATTAGAATTAGCAATATCAGATCTACATAACTAAACAACATGGATTTGTATATAACTTTCCTCGAATATCAAATATTACATTTACCATATTTTGCTCTGTCATGCTATAAATATAATCTAAAAATAAGGATAAAAATTATATTAGAATTGTTGACAAAATATCAACGAGTATGATATAGTATATTCCTCAAGCCTATTAGATTTATATTCAAAGTCTTGATACTAATTAAAATCCGGTTAAATCTGACAACGCTGTTGTGACTAAGCTATAAAAAGGTTCCAGACCTCGGGCTGTGCGTAACTCGGTAGGTAGTTCTGATGAACCGTAGGCGTAACACCGGTAGCTCGGCGATCACGTGTTCAACAACAGCTTATATAAATAATAAGCATTACAAATGAAGTAGATTTCGTAAGGGGGCGCTGTTACGCGTGTAATTTGAATAGTAATTTCATGCAATGTATGTATGTGTGAAGAGTTATTGAATAATTTAAATTTTGAATAATAAAAATAATTTGTTATTCACGAAACTTTTTAATGATCAATATAATGATTATGTTAATAATTATATATTAGGAAATTCTTTGTTCGTTTGGGAGCTAGATGAAAGTCGTGTTTGTTAAATGGATAACTTATAATTTATTTTTTACCCATTGTCTTGAAATATTTTCTATTTTGTTTAAAAATATTTCTTAAGGATGATAAATCGGAAATCTCAATTTATAATTTACTAATATTTGATCACATAGCCAAAGGCATAATGTTTAGAAAAAATTATTATAAACATAATATTATTCGTGTATTGATTACGTATTATTTTAACACTTTACTAGGTTGTCAACAACAGCAGTTTGACAAAGTACTGTTGATTTGAATATTGTATAGATTGTTAACTCTAATTAAAAGTGTAAGTGTTTAAATTTGATAATTTTAATTAATTTGAATGTTTGGTTTTCCAAAAACTAGTGAAAGATATTCTACACAAATACCTACAGTTATATAATTTTTTTATACCATTCTCATTTTTTAGATATAACACACAAGATGCGAGTATGAACAAATGTTTAAAAAATTAATTTTTCCTACTTGTTCATTCTAAAACTTTATTGACAGTCGTGTCAGTTTCATGTATTATAAATATATCATACAAATACTTATGCTTAATGAACATTTTCCCAATCTCAAACTTGATAATGGTTGATTACCATGATTACCCCCTTTATAATGCTGAAAAATAGTATGAAAAAATAAATACTTTCTATGCTCTTTAGGAAGTTTTAGTAAAACTCTACTTATCTAAAACAATTATTCAGTATTTCACAGAATATTTGAATCCTAAGCTAATAGGAACATCGATTATAATCTCAAATATTGATTATATTGATGTAATCACATTACAAAACGCAATTTTTGATTACAATTTAAAAATTATAATGATAGTTTGTTATGTATTTGTTTCTACAAGATGAAACAAGGTTTTTAACATATTTACGTAATTCTTTCGTAATATGGGAAATTATTTGTATAAAGAATTCTGCTTCCAACAAAATTACTATGATTATTAAAGAATTTTCATAAAATATAAGTATTATAATATTTAGGAATAAATAAATATATTTAAATTGATATAAATTTATCCTACTATGCTATCGATGTCTCTTAGTTTGACAGTTAGCCTTTCAATAAATTTAGTTGTCATTATAAACAATATTTAGGGTTTCTGTTACATGCGACGATTGATATCTTTTTGAAAATGATTTAGTATATGCGCATTTGGGGAAATTTTACTTTGATTTAACCATATTTTAATGTGAAAAATATTCATTATAAGAAATAAACATACAGGTATAGAGATTAATAATGAAATTGATTTAAATAGTGATCCATATAAAATTGTTTTTAAGGGTTTTTGTGCTACACGGCTATTGGTATCTCTTCGAAAATAATTAGGGCAAGTTTTCCTTTTGATTTTATGATATTTTCACATTGTTATAATATTATATCAAATAAAAATACAGCTATAAATATTAATAATAAAATTTTATTTAAATAAACTGTGAACTATGTACGTGTATTTGAGCAAGTTTTACATTTATTTTACGATATTTTCACTTTGTTATGACAAGACAAGCACTAATTACCAGAAATAAAGATACAACTATAAATATTAATAATTATATTGATTTAAATAAATTGAATCGGCATTTAGGGTCTCTCTTATAGGCGACTATTGGTATCTTTTCGAAAATGATTTAGAATACGTGTATTTGAGCAAGTTCTACATTGATTTCTCGACATTTTCACTTTGTTATGATATGAAAAACACTGAGTATAAGAAAGAAAAAAACAGATGTTGATATTATTAATTAAATTGATTTTAATAAATTGCATTGGCATTTAGGGTTTCTCTTCTACCCGACTACTGGTATCTTTTTCAAAATAATTCATAATTCTTATAATTGAGCAAGTTTTTCATTAATTTTGCAATATTTTCACTTTGTTCAGATATGAAAAACACTCATTTAATGAAATAAACATATAGCTATTAATATTAATTGTCAAATTAATTCAATTAAATTGGTGATCAATATAAAATTGTTTTTGGGTTCCTGTTCTATCCCACTACATATGTCTTTTCGAAAATAATTTATAATACGTGTATTTCAGCAAGTTTAACATTTATTTTACAATATTTTTACTTTGTTACGTAATGAAAAACACTAATTACAAGAAATAAACATACAGCTATGAATATTAATAATTAAATTGATTTAAATAAATTGTATTGACATTTTGGGTTTCTCTTATATGCCACTATTGGTATATCTTCGAAAATGTTTTAGATTATGCGTATTTGAGCAAGTTTTACATTGATTACACGACATTTTCACTTTGTTATGACATGAAAAACACTTATAACAGGAAATAAACATACATCTATAAATATTAATAATTAAATTGATTTAAATATAAGGTGAACTACATAAAATTGAGATTTTTGGGTTTCTCTTTTAAGCGACTATTGGTATCTTTTTGAAAATGACCTAGAATACATGTGTTAGAGCAAGCTTTACATTGATTTTACAATATTTTCACTTTGTTATAACATAAAAAACATTCATTATAAGAAATAATCATACAGCTAGAAATATTGATTATCAAATTGATTCAATCAAATTGGTGATCTATATATAATAATTTTTTAGGGTTTCTGTTCTATACGACTATTGATTTTATGATATTTTCAATTAGTTATGATATGAATAATACTTATTAGGGAAGATAAACATAAATCTACAAATACTAATTGATGAATTAATTCAAATAAATTGGAATCCATACAAAATTGTTGTCGCGGGTGTCTGTTCTACACGACTGTTGGTGTCATTTCAAAAATGATTTAGAATGGTCTATTTAAATAAGTTTTACATTTATTTTACAATGTTTTCACTTTGTTATGAGATGAAAAACACACGTGACGAGGAATAAACATACAGCTATAATTATTAATGAGAATATTAATTGTATAATAGAAAGTGTCATAGAATATTTCACGTTTCACAATAATATTTTGTATAAAAATAACGCTGTTAATAGATAATAAATCAGTGTATAAAATAACAATAAAATAAGTTGCAGCCACTTCTTAAATTAATTTACATGAAAATAGTTAAATAAATTCAGTTTACCCTTTTTAGTCCGTGATTAAAGAAATGGCACACAAATTGAAATCACAATCACTGTTAAACAAAAAATCACTAACCTGTGTATTGGCTGCTTTCGTTAATATACAATTCTGGCAAAAAGTGTCCGGATGTCTCTAACAAAGTGTCTGAGATAGTTGAATTTTGCTTCTGTACCAAACTATGGCTGGTAGCTCAATGATTCTAACAAGTAGTGAGTAGAATGGGAAACCGAGGTACCCCTCCCGACACCACAAGCACTGCCTACCGAGAGAAGCACCTTATGGTCCTCGGTTATTAGGACGAAGATGGCAGGTTACAGATACCAGAAGTCACTCGATTGGTAAGGGATTATGAGTCTTATAAAGACTTGTTTTAGGAGGTTGACATTGTTGAGGTTTGATTAAGTTTTTAAAATAATTCGGAATAATTATGGTAGGTAGGCACTTTATTTTGTGCCTTATGGATTTGTGTTCTCGTGTATGTGGGCTGGACTCTTATGGTGGTACCTACTCCTTTTTTCAAAAAAAAACGGATCCTAATTGTATTTGATAAATGATTTCTGCTCTTAAAAATAATACTGTTTGAAGGTAGCATATTTCTTCATTAAAATTGTTTTTTTATGTACCATCAAGATTGTATAAGGTTAAACACATTCTATTAAACATTTCGGATACTTAAAAATGATCGATATACGTTTAGAATGTTCATAGAAATATGCGTAATAGAAATGAGAATGAGTCTAGTTTATATATCAAAGAACTGTTAGAGCAAGTTACAACTTGAATACTAAGGAAAATAATGTTAGAATAATATAAAGCAGAACAAAATAAAATGAGCTAAAACTAGTAATTTACGTAACAAATTCCGAAAGTTATATTTTAAGGGATGACTAGGAACTTCCGCGAGTCTCGTGAAATCACTTTTGGATCTTGCTACGTACAGCATTTTTTCTGTAACCGTTTTGTTTGTTAAAAAGGATATAGATGGATATAAACTTTATATAGACAATTCACTATCACTCTTAGAAATACACTAGTTGTGAATGGTAATTACACAATTATTAGTGTTTTTAAATGAAACTCACGGTATCTAGTTAATTACATTACACAATTATTAATTAATTTATTTGTTTACAATATCCCACGGGATATACCCAATTTACAGTTAGTAATACTATGATAAATAATATAAAGCAATCTACGCTAATCAAAAGCAATACCAAGTAGATTAAAAAATATATAAAAATAGTTTTGGAAGTTAATATCGGGTAAAATGATGGAGATTGGGGACGAATTAAAAAAATACAAAATAGACATAGCGGCCCTACAGGAGATAAGATGGAAAGATCAAGGGATGGTGGAAAAAAATTATTTAAGTTTTTATTACTCAGGAAATAAAAACCAAGGACAGTATGGAGTAGGATTCATAATAAGGGGTAATTTACGAAATCTTATATTAGAATTTAGACCAATAAGCGAACGAGTGGCATGCCTGAGAATACAATCAAAACCAATGAATATATCGATAATAAATACATACGCACCAACTGAAGGTGTAGATAAGGAGGAGGAAGATAATATGTACGGAAAATTGAAGAAGAAAATGGAAAAATACCAAAAGAAGACACAATACTTTCAATTAGCGACTCCAATGCACAAATAGGAAAATGGGACTACTTGGGAAAAGTGGCAGGAAACTACACTGTACAGAGAAAACAAACAGTAACGGGCAGCGCCTATATAATCTGGCAGCAAGGATGAATATGATAATAAGTAGATAAGTAGCACTAAATTTTCCCACTCAAGAAAATACAAGATAACATGGACATCGCCGGATAATAAATATAGTACACAAATAGATCATGTGCTTATTCATAGAAGAAAGCAGTTGTCGATCAAAAATGTACAAACATACAGAGGGGCAAATGACGACTCGTATCACTACATGGTAGTGGTCACAATCAAACAAAAAACAAAAGATTTAAACGCTACAAAAACAAACCGAATTAAATGGAACCTCGAGAAATTTAATAATGAAAATATAAAAAGCGAATACGAGAAGCAAGTGGAAAAAAAAATTATGGAATGTGAAGAAACGCAGAATGTGGCATTGGAATGGTATATTAGAAAATGTTCAGTGGAAAATCAATTGGGGAGAGAAAAAAAACGGAATAAACAAGCAATGGTATGATGAAAAATGTCGAGAAATTGTAAGAGCAAAAGGAATCGCTAGAATAAAATGAATAAGTACAAACAAACCAGAAGATAGACAGGAATATGAGAGAATAAGGAAACATTGCAACAAATTGATAAGAAATTCTAAAAGAGAATGGATGAATGACAGAATAAGACAAATAGAAAATGAGAAAACTAACAAAAACTTAAAAGCCTGTTATAGCAATCACTGGGATGGGGTGAACAATCGATATTAAATTGGACGCCACCAGCTTTTTAAGCGATACTTTAATTAAACAAAAAAACTAAAAAAGTTAAAAACTGGAAAACCTTATATTTACTTCAACTTAACAAAACGAAATACTAAAAATATTTCAACGCGATGGTCCAAGTTAAAATAAATTGCTGAAAATCAAATATTTAATGTTCAGCAAATTATATTCATTCATAACTCCATAGATAATTCACATTAACTGCATATCCAAAATACAAGACGAATACGAACGCCGTTATACAATAGAAATCTCCAATTCTAGATTTCCATGAATTGAGTATAAGACAAAGAACTTATCTTGAAGAGGTTCTGGAATTATTCAGCTCTCAGCTAGGTCCTAGTGGATGGAGATATGGACCTTAATTCATCCCGGCCGGTTTTGTGTTGTCTCAATGGTGGTGCTCAGTCTTAGGGCCTACCTAGGGGCTGCAGAGCTGAGGAAAGAAAAAAAAAGAGTAAAAATCAAGGAAAAATTCTGGGAAGGAAGGGATAGATAGAACAGATAGGAAGCTTATCCTTCAACACATAAAAAACTGAATCTAGTTTTTAAAATAGAACTAACAGAAGTCTGTTCTATCATATTCGCTTTGTTCCATAAATAAACAGAAAGTGCGGAATTATTCAGCTTGAAATAGAATGAAAAGAAATTATGTGAACTTGTGATCTCTTTTTAATTTTTTTCGATAGGTAAAAAGGAATTTTGGTAAACATAATGTTATGAAATAGTACTGATCCATGAAGAATACGTCTATTTTTTATGTTCAGCCAGCCAAGGTCTGCAAGATGCTTAGAGGTTGGATTGCGACGTCTGATACTACAAATAAATCGAACACACATATTTTGAATTCGCTGCAGTCGATTTTGATCTAGTTGTGTTAAGACTGGTCCATATATTACATCACAATAGTTAAACTGTGAAAGCACGAGACTATCACAGATCATAATTTTGGTTGATTTATTAAATAATTGTCTATGTGAGTATAGAAGTTTTAAGTTGCAAAATGCTTTCTGAATAATTGATGAGATATGATTGGAGAATGTTAAGGAATCACCCAAAACGAGACCTAGGTTTTTTTCACAATTAGATAAAATTACATTATCATTATTAATTTTCAAATGTATTTTACTTTTGACTTTATTTTTCTCAATTCTACGTCCAAATAGCATAGCTTTTGATTTTGAAATATTTATGCTTAGGCAAAATTTATTAGAAATATCTACAATAGTCTCTAATTCTTCATTAATTTTCATACAAGCATTTACAACTTCTGATTCTTTAAAATCCACGTACAATTGTGTTTCGTCGGCATAATAGTGCACCTTCATATAATTAAAGTAATTTGAAAATTGGGAGGTGTATAGGGTAAATAGCAGGGGTCCTAAGATGGAACCTTGCGGAACTCCTCGCCATAGGTAAATTTTCCTAGATAATTTTTTATTTATAAATACTCTTTGAGATCTATGATCTAAATAGGATTGCATCATTTTTTGCGCTTGTTTATCAAAACACATATTAGTCAAATAATGACAAAAGCAGAGGGTGATTAATTTTATCGAATGCCTTTGAGTAATCTAGTAAGATTAAAATGCATAGATAGTTGGAATCAATATAAGAATAAATGTCATCCAAAACTTTGAGGAGTGCAGTAGTGCAGCTGTATCCTGGACAAAACCCCGACTGGTGTTCAGGTAGGAGGTCGAATTTGGTGATGTGTTGACGAATCTGTTCATCCATCACTTTTTCTAGGATTTTAGAAAAGATACACTGAATACTTATGGGACGAAGTTCATTGAAATCCGTCTTAGGTATGGGTAGAACTTTAGATTTTTTCCAAAGAAAGGCCCATGAACACAAAATGGAAATAGAAATTCTATTTATAGACTTCCAACAAGCAATTGACTCAGTAAAATGAAGTAAACTGATGAGAGGACTGAAAGAACAGGGGATAGAAAGTAAGTTAGGCAGATTAATTGCAATGATTATGAACGAGTCACAAGTGAATACACTTACAAGTAAAGGAGAAACGGAAGGCTTTGTGGCTAATAGAGGTGTAAGACAGGGTGATGGCCTATCAACAATTCTATTTAATCTGGCCCTGGAGCATGTTATGAGAAACGAGAACAAGGGAAATTTAAGAATGAGCGGGAGCCAGGCAGATGGATAGTAACGAAAAAAAGGAATATTCTGAATCAAATGCTACTAGAATTAACGAAACGGGGCGAAATAATGGGATTAAAAATAAATAGCAACATAACCAAAATAATGAGAGGTGGCAAACAATCATGGGATTAAAAATAAATAGCAACAAAACCAAAATAATGAGACTTGGCAAAAATTGGTAATTTATGAACCTATTGCTACACATTAGTTTTCTGTACCATTCTGTGATTAGTACCACTCCCATCATCCTCAAAATATGAAAATTAACTTGAAAATAGCCCTGAAATCCCGTGTTTGCAAAGTAACCCACATATCCAGAGAAAGGGAAGGACTCGAACAGCTCAGGAAGATATTGGTTGAGAATTCTTATCCATTACCAATAATAAATAAACTCCTTTTCAGTGGTCCAAATTTTGGTCAGACTTCCAGTGTTGCCATTATTTCACACCATACAGCTCACACCTCTAATAATACTACAATACTACGAACAAAATATGGGTCATTACCTTACATAGAGGAATTAACACCCAAACTTATTAATATTTTAAAAGATGAAAACATAAAAATGGCAAAAAGAAATGTTTCCACTGTTTAATCATTATATTCGAAACCGTACCAACAATGGATAAATCTGATGTGGTTTACAAGGTTAAAAGGCTTCACTCAAATCTGATCGCAAAAATTTTAAAAAGTCTTGTGTATTAGCAGAACATGTAATATTAAATGATCACATTATTGACTATAATAATGCAAGTGTCCTTAAAGTAGAAAATAACCTACAAAAAAGGACTTTTTTGGAATTGATTGAAATTAATAGACATGATAACTGTATGAATAAAAGAAGTGACATTGATGACTTAAGTTCCATATACTCCTACATTCTAAAAATGTTTAATCACAATTAAGTTAACTCACATTCAGTTTCACCTTTTATTTATATACTTTTAAAAAATCATTTTCTTGATAATAATTTTACATTCTCAATAAATCAATGCTTTCAATATCTTAATATAGTTTTAACGTTTTTATTCGTTACACTTAATTTGAAACAAAAAGAATTTTTTTCATAACTTCGTTCCTATTGTCATTAGCTTTCATAACATCTTTGTTGATAAAGATATGATAAACACAATTTTTTTCAAATTTACTACTTTTTATAAAACCTAACACGTTACGCCCTTGTCCAAGTGTAAAAACAATGCTACACTAGTTTACTTCAGGAATATTTTATTACCTACATAAACAACAACTAAGTCGAATTCAACTCTCTATGAAATCTGTTAATATCCCTTAAATTTACGTTGAAGAGTGAAGTTGGCCTTTACTGGTCTTTGGAAAGAAATAAAAAATTGTAATAATGCAGTTGAAAAATTAAAATAGACTGCCTAGTATCCAGATGTTAAATATTTCTGATGTTTCTAATGCTGTTTTGAATAATCCCACTATTAGTAAGTAACCGATATTATATATATATATATATATATATATATATATATATATATATATATATATATATATATATTAAACTGGATAGAACGGGGAGAGAAACAATGATTTAACGTTATTATTAGTTTAGTTTATATTTAGTTTTGATTTGCCCGGTATATTGTAAAATTTAAAATTTTATTATTAAGATGATCACACTTTGAACATAAGAAATTCTTTAACCTCAGAGTAGGGTTCAGATATAGAAAAAAAAATTCAATTTTTAATGTGAGCGCCTAAATTTGATTAGATATCTCTATCTTCATAAAAATTTTGTCAATCAAAAATGTACTTGCTTCATTTAATAATACCAAATAAATTCCAAAGACGGTCCTGTGTTTGATGTTGAACCTCTCCACGATTCATAGATGTCAGTTTAAACTACCAATGGTTTAAACTAGATGGAGCCATCACCACAAAGAAATGAAATATATCAAAAATCAATTTTACAATGTTCTTCAAAATAGAAAAACGTTATGAAAAGACAAATACATTGTTCTTTTACAGGACACAAATTAATAAAAAACCTATTATCTATTATGATCACTCATTCGAACAAAATCATGTACTCAGATGAATAATTACTTCTATATACAATTCCAAAATAGGCAACATTTAATACAAATCTTATAATACGAAATCCATTATATAAACGTCTATGATTTAAAAATGGCGAAAGACAAAGGTTACAAATGTTTGTTTAATACCAAAGTTCAATTCTTTGCACTAAATCGGTAAGTTTATTTAACTTTCTTTACGTATAATGAAAATAGTTTAAATACCTTATTCTTGTATAGTAATTCACGTCAATTATTAGTTTTCTTTACTTTATTTCAGGTTACCTTCTGGAAACTACCACATAACTGGTCCAGCTTGCACAAAATCAGGAATCAATGCTATATCTCGTCCACATCAATACATTTCAGTCAAATCACATAATCCAAAGCTTTCTTAAAGGTATGGTGGATATATCAATCCCACCATACAAAATATTAATCAAATATCATCTATAAATTATACGGTTAGTATTCAAACATAATTACCAAATTCTTTCTTAGGGTACGGACACAAAGAAAGCAGGTTGCCTGCTTGCTGGTAACAAGCGCTTATAAGCGCCAATAATTTAATTCACGTTTAAATGCACCCGCACACAAACAAAGCAGGTCGGTGCTTGTTGCCAGTGCGTATCGGCGCCGACTTTTTACCGGAATGATTTTGTAGTTCTTGGTCGCTTGCTTTCGGAGCCGGACGTGCGATAATGGATGTCGAATTACTGATTTCTGCGATTTTTCAAAGAAATGCATTGTGGGACAAACGACTTAAATCCCACAGCAATAGGAATATAGTGCAGAAATTATGGATGGAAATTTCTTATGAAATGGAAATTGAAGGTGAGTGTACTTTATCACAATTTTTCATCAAATCATAAAGTTTTATTCGTATGTACAATAACCCTAATTAAAAGTAGTTAATTTCTATAATTTAAAGGATTATCAGTGAAGAAGTTTTTAAATATATCCCTTATAGTTTTTGCTGAATTTAACGGTCTTCCAGTAGGCTGATTGTTTTGTGTTCTTGGCACAATTTCTATATCGGTTAGGTGTCTTTCTATACCTTCCCTATCAAAAATCGTGTTTTGTAAAATACAAACACATTTGATAATATTGTCTGCAACATCTATATTAGTTTCGATGGCTTTAGATAGGATTCGCCACTTTGAATACAGGATCCCAAAAGTACATTCAACGGTTTTACGTGCCCTGGAGAGTCTGTTATTAAAGTATTCTTCTTCAATAGATAAATTTGTTCCGCTATATGGTTTAAGCACGAAATCTAAAAGTGGATATGCTTCATCTCCTATGAAAACGTACGGGGCCTTAACATTTGTTCCAGGTAGAGAAGAAGCCGTTGGAATTTTTATTTGCTTCGTAGTGAGTAGTTTATAAAAATCCGATGATTGGAATGTGCCGCCGTCACTCTGCTTTCCATATCCACCTACGTCTATGGCAATTAGTTTGTAATTGGCATCAGCTACTCCTTGAAGTACTACAGAAAAATATTTTTTATAGTTGAAAAACATCGACCCAGATTTTTTTGGACAAATAATGCGGACATGTTTTCCATCTATGGCGCCGATAACATGCGGGAAATTCCATGTGTTGTGAAAATCTTCAGCTATTTTTTGGAAGATGTCCGTCGTTGGAATAGGCATATGTTCGGGTTGTAATTCTTCCCATAATGCTACTACAGTTTCAGATATGATCTTTCCTACGGTTGAGGCTCCCATTCGAAACGAAAATGCAAGCGTCTTGAATGAACAGCCTGTAGCCAAATACCTGTAATAAATAATATTATCATAACTTTCGTTAGACGGTTTGTTGAAAAGGGTAAAAAAAGGACGGAAATGATAAACCTACATTTGCCATGCTTTGGTTTCTTTGGTTAACTTAAAATATTAAGTGTGTCTGCTAAAGCCCGCATCATATGGAATTATTCCCATATGATGCGGATTTTATCATCAGACAAAGGGTAGAAGTAGAGAATTTTGTGCTTTCATATTGTTAAGTTGACAATTACAAATACAATAAACCACTATCGTTCAAACGTTCATATTATTGTTCCTTAAAGTCCCTAGCTATTATCATTGATTAGTATATTGTTTGTTTTTCAGAAACGGTTCTAAGGAAAAAATGGAAGTACTTGCGAGACCAGTTTTCTGTAGAATTTGGAAAAATACCAAAAACCCGATCGGGGGAGCCTGCACCGAATTACACGGTAAAATGGCCATATTTTCAATCCCTTTTATTTTTGAAAGACATAGTGAAAGCGCGAACTTCTGGTGGAAATTGCGCCACAATAGAATCTACCGAGATTGTAGAAGAAAATGCCGAAACCGATAATAATGTGTCCATGCAAGACACCGAGTTAGACTCAGCGACATTGACAAATGAAGACTCTATTAGTGCACCAAGTTCCAGTAAAACTGAATATCTTGAGGCTGACAATAAAAAGAACGCTTCTGAAATGATTAATAAGCCAGCTATAAAAAGGAAACGGGATAGTAATTCTTTTAACGAAGAAATGATAGAAATTGAACACCAAAAATTACGATATTTGCAGGAAAAGGCAAATAAACGGCAACGCGAAGTGGACGAAGATGACCACAGCAGTTTCTTCAAAAGTTTGCTGCCCCACGTTCGTAAAATTCCACCAAACAAAATATTGTCATTCCGTGGACGGATCCAGCAAATTGTAGACGAATACGCATATGGACAAAGCGCGCTTTACGTACCTACTCCACTGATTTCCCCTTCTGGCAGCGCATATTCTTCGTCCTCACTATACTCTGCCTCAGCCCCTTCAACGTATGGACATGTTCTTTATAACACCACAACTCATGAAAATACATCGTTGGCAGAACCAGAGTCTCCAAACGACCTGCTAAATATTTAGGATTTTCCAATATCTTATCCGCCTTCACTAAATTTAGTAGTTTTCTATTTTTTGTTTCAATGTATGACTTTGGTTAAATATAAATAATGTTTTTACTTGTTTAATAAATATTTTAAAAAAATTCAATTTACTTACCTAATGGTAACCACGAGTCTTTCTTCTTGAAGGATTGGCTGCTTGTGCCAATTACACCACGTTTTGGTTAGCCGCATTTTAATTTTTTCCAAGATGTAGGTGAATGTCCCAAAGGTCATTCTCATATACTGAAAAAAGCGTTGGTCGTGTTGCTTCAATGATTGGAATAAATGGTGATATTCACCATAAAGTTTCCGTTCACGATTTACCGGATGTATGCCTTGCTTTGTGCGTTGCATCCTAAGAAATGTATTTTCCGTTAATAACAAGTCTTCATCTGAAGATGAACCAGACATCTTTGTAGTGTGGAAGTTGCTTTTAAACTGGCCGAAAACCAGCGTTCATTGTGTACTAATGAAATGACTTGTAAGCGCTGATTTTCGGCGGCGAAACTAGGCGCTGATTAACCTGCTTTCTTTGTGTCTGTACCCTTAGTTTGTACATCTGCTTGTTTTAATATATATAATTTACTATATTACAAATACAATGTATTTCCTTCCTTGAATTTTGATACCAAAAACGTTGTTTTCCGAAAGGTTTAATTAATTTAAAGTAATTTTGCTTCTTCCAAAAATTTCTACCACCCCAAAAAGAAAGTACCTAGTGAATAGCATGTATAATCAACAAACTTTTCTCATTCAATTTTTTATTATTAACAAACTACTTGTCGCTGATAAAAGTATGTTGAATACATTCCACCAATCAGATTTGGTTATCAAAACTTTTCTTGATAGATTTCATCTCAAATAGTGAATTGTCCATCCATCATTTGAAAACACTTTGTTCTAAGTTTCTTTAATGATTTTAACTCATATTTTATCTCTTAAATTATATTTCATTCAATTTACAAAATGACATTTCCAACTTTATAAAATATGTATTCATAATGTCAAACCGTTCAATAAACGTCACATTCCATAAAATTAATGTTTTCATTTTACTTTTTATAGTCTTGTTTTTTTTTAAATATTTATAAAATCTTATTTACACATCCTTCAATCCCTAATATTCATTTTAAAAAGAATCACACTATTTATTTACTTTGACAATAAAAACAAAGGATTATCATTTCCATTTGTATATGTAATAACGTTCTAAAATTCTGTCTTGTAGGTTTATAGAAATTTTGTTATTTCATTTCACATATGTTTTAAATCTTATTTTAAATCTTCTTTATAATTATACAATTAGATGCTTTCTCTATTGAATAGTACATGGTACAGATTGTCTCCTTTTTTAGATAGTCTTTTAATAAAAAATCAAATTCCAAAAATTTTAATTTCTTGAAATAGGTAGTCTTTTATTTTATGTTCAGTATACAGGGTGTTGTCTTACTCTATGTTAATATATATATATATATATATATATATATATATAAATCAAAATTCTTAATTGGATCTTCAGCCAAAGGAGAAATAAAAAGTGGACTCTTTATTATGTTCAAGCTTTCGGGACTTTATTGACTCTTCATCAGGAACTCTACAATAAATCATTAAATGTCAAAATAAAAATAACAAGAATTGAAAATTCTCACTCACGAACGTGAGGTTAAATATGTACATAACTGACGCTATTTTTACGAAATCCTCACAACACGTGATAAATGCATTATATTGATAAACAAATACATTGATTAAAATTAATATTTAAAGGTAAAGACAAAAATAATCCAATCACATGTTCAGGAACACGAGGAATTTCTTTATTTATGATTTGACAACTGACGCAAACACATAATCAAAACTCTGTCAATAAAATTCAGTGATGCCAATATGTATTGATACATGAAGGAGGAGAAGGTGTAACAACTGAAATTTATTGTGAAAGATAACCTCTGTTTATAAAAAATATTGAAAGTTTTCTCAAATTTTGAGCACGTAACGATGTGTGACTAGTCTTGATAACTCCGTTTTTCATGTCAAGAACGAGGTTAATTTTTTGTTTATGTTGGTGATACGATTCATAATGTAAGAATCTACCTGAGGCTCTAGGTTTGGTATACCAACTAGTAATAAGTGTGTTATCCACTCTCCTGATCACCTTAGTATCTAGGAAAGGGACACTGCAATTTTCATCTTCTTCCTCGATTGTAAACTGCAAGGATTCAAGATAAGAGTTGAACACAAGTAACACCTGTTCTAAACTGTTTTGTGGAATACTTAATATTATATCATCCACATATTTTTTAAGAAAGGAACATTGAATGGAAGCTGGCTTAAACAAGAACTGATAAGATCATCCATGACAAATTGAGCAATGATAGGTGAAACTGGACTGCCCATCGGCATACCTAAAATTTGTTTGTATATAGTGTTATCAAACGTAAAGAGGGTAGTATCGTACAAGAATTCAATCAATTCGAGGAACAATCTTTGAGAAATTCTGCTATGCGATGATATCTCATCCTAATGCCTGACAATGCTATCATTGGCCAACGAAACAGTGACATTATTATACAAAGAAACCACATCTAAGCTGATCATTATGTAATTTTGAGGAAGTTGAAATTCGTTAATGAAAGTACTGGATTCGAAAGAGTCTGCTATGAAAAAATCATTGTTGTTGTAAAGTAGGTTTGTGAATCTTCGGAAGGCCATAAAATTTATCGCAAGTGCCATTATAAAACCTATACTTCATTCCCTCCTCCCTCGAAATAACTTTCTCTCCAAATTTCTCCTTTGGCTCAAGACCCAATCAAGAATTTTGATTTCCTTAACTTAGTCAGCCGACTAATACTCAACTTGTCCTATATATATATACATATATATTTATATATATATATATATATATATATATATATATATATATAATAAGCAACGAATAGATTAGTGGGTATTGCACGCAAATAGAAGAAGGGGCTACTGAGAAGAGTGGTAACCGCAGACATGCATGTTTCTAGCTCATTAGCCGTCATCGGTACGGTACAACCAAGAAAAGATGTGAAACATGAGAGCAAAGGTGTTGAATGAAACATGAGAAAATATAACAATACCCACTAATCTATTCGTTGCTTATTGTTCATATGTCACGCACTATTCGTATATATATATATATATATATATATATATATATATATATATATATTTATTGTAATATATTTATTGTAGCTGTGACAATTTATAATTATTTATTCAATGAATGCTGCGGTGATAATTTATAATTATTTTTGTTTATTTATAGCTCAAGGTGAATATATCAAGTCGAGCATGAGTACTCCTTAATCTCTTTGAATTCTGGCACAAAGCTTTTTATCTGTAATTTATTGTTTAGTTTTAAATAGATTAATAAAGAATTATTTGTTTTTTTCTATTATTTAAAAGAAAAAATATACCTTGTCTAAATTTATGTTGAGACGCCTATGTTATCAATCCTATTCCTGTTTTTAGAATTGACACTTGAAATTAATGGAATAACTATTTCCTGTTTTTAATATAGGGTATTGAAACGAAAATGACGAACACTGTGATTATATATTATCAAAATTGCGATGGAAATTGGAAAAGAAATACATGTCTCAATACAAACAAATGTAAAATCGCAATAGTAGAACAAACAACTATAATCTAATAAACTCAATAAATTGGTACCTTTACGCAAATTTAAATTGTTTTGAATGGCCAAATCATAAAATTTCAAATTGGTTAACCAATAAAATGACGCACTAACCTTCACCGAATAATTGTTTCTTCTTGATACCAACAATCTCCAATCTGCTATAACACCACGATTGTGTTATTGTTTCTACTGCCTTACCTCGTGCTGGACTTCAACTAGACACCACTTCTCCAGGTAAATCTTGAATTTCTCGTTCTTAATATACTTTATACTATTATTTATCTTCTCTTCTTTCACAATTTGGTTTCTTTCTTTCAAATATATTTTTTAATTATACTTCTTGGTATCTTTTATTATTCTACAGTCTCTATTACTTTTCCGCCCAACTTATCTAATATGCGAGAAAAGTATTGGTTTACCCATTTTTTTTTAGTTATTTTTACATTTTCCATCATAACAACACGAAAGAACGGTTTTTAGAAAAAATAAACGGTATTAAGGATTTAAACAAACTTTTCCGCATCTGTGGTCCTGAACAATATTCTATCATAAAATTGTTACTTGTATACATTGCGGGGGATATATCGTGCTGACAAACCGAAATTTCTCCAAAAATAACCAAAAATTCAGTATTCCTGGATTTATAGGACCCGCTGTACTCGCTCTAGTCAACTGAAAATCAATAGGGTACATCTGTGAGACACCTTGCACAATATTCAATTATAAAATTGATCAATCGTATACTCTCTGTAGGCTGTATCGTGCTAACAAACTGAAAATTCTCCAAAAATGATAGGAATGTGGTACTTCAAGTACCATAGCACCCGTTGTCCTGGCTTTAGTGAGCTGAATATCAATAGGGTTCATCTTTGAGACGCTCTGAATAATATCCAATCATGAAGTTGGTCACTTGTATATACTCCGGACGGCGTATCGTGCTAACAAACTGAAACTACCCCAAAAATATCGTACTTAAAGTACTGTAACACCTGTTGTATTAGCTCTGGTAAGCCAAAAATCAATAGGGTTCATCAGTGAGATGCCCTGAATAATATTCAATAATAAAATTGGTGACTTCTTCAACTCCGGAGGCTGTATTGTGCTAACAAACTGAAATTTCTCAAAAAATGACAAAATGTCGTACTTCAAGTACCATAGCACCCGTTGTACTGGCTCTGGTGAACTGAAAATCAAAAGGGATCATCTGTGACATGTCCTTAACAATATTCGATCATAAAATTGCTGACTTATTGCACTCCGAAGATTGCATCGTGCTAAAACGACATGTAAGGAAAAGTGGCCGACGACAACGACGACAACGACGACGACATACAGACAGGATTTTTTTTCTAAAAACCGTTTTTTCGTGTTGTTGTTGATGGAAAACGTAAAAATAACTCAAAAAAATTTCAAAATCCCAACTTTTTTTGGGGTAAACCAATACTTTTCTCGCATATAGAAAGGTTGGGCGGAAAAGTAAAATTCTGTGTGTATGTCGTCGTCGTCGTTGTCGTCGGCCACTTTTCCTTACATGTCTTGTTAGCACGATACAGCCTCCGGAGTGCAATAAGGTAACAATTTTGTGAAGGAATATTGTTAAGGACATGTCACAGATGAACCCTATCGATTTTCAGCTCACCATAGCCAGTACAACGGGTGCGCTATGGTACTTGAAGTACGAAATTTTGTTATTTTTTGAGAAACTTCAGTTTATTAGCACGATACAGCCTCCGGAGTTCAACAAGTTACCAACTTGATGATTGAATATTATTCAAAACATCTCACTGATGATCCCTATTGATTTTCGGCTTACCAGAGCCAATACAACAGGTGCTACAGTACTTTAAGTACGATATTTATGTCATTTTTGGAGGAGTTCAAGTTTGTTAGCACGATACAGCCTCCGGAGTATAGAGAAGTGACCAATTTTATGATTTTATATTATTTAGATCATCTCAAAGATGAACCCTATTGATATTCAGCCCACTAAAGCCAATACAACGGGTGCTATGGTACTTAAAGTACCAATTTTTTGTCATTTTTGGAGAGCTATCAGTTTGTTAGCACGATACAGCCTCCAGAGAGTATACGATTGATCATTGTTATGATTTAATATTGTTCAAGATGTCTAACAAATGTACCCTTTTGATTTTGAGTTGACTAGGGCGAGTACAGCGGGTCCTATAAATCCAGATATACTAAGTTTTTGGTTATTTTTGGAGAAATTTTGGTTCGTTACCATGATACATCCCCCGAAGTGTATACAAGTAAAACAGTGTTATGATAGAATATTGTTCAGGCCACAGATGCGGAAAAGTTAGTTTTGTTCTTTAAAACCGTTTATTTTATTCATCTATTTTAATTACTTTTCTTCTGTTCCTTTATTTATCTTTCAAATCTTCTCAAATTATTTCATTCACTTTATTTAACTTCTTTTTATACTTTTATTTTGATTAAATCAGGACTGGACTTATATTTTCTTAAACTTTTAAATTTTTCCTAGCATATGTCCTCCCTCAACAATATCACACCATATACTACTCATCGCTTCAAATCAACAAACTATTTTTCCTTCCCGTTGTCATGGACCAAATTAATCATCTAGCAAGATTTTTTTACAACTATCTACATATCCGAGGTCTTTCTATTTAATTTCATATCTTTTTCAACTATATTAGGATATTTAATATTCTTTCCGTCTGCAAAATAATATAATAAAATAATATAATCTACTGAACTAAAACTCAACTTCTCTAAAAACTATCCCTATTTCTAAAAAAACCTCGTGTTATGTATTACTTCTCCCTTCTCATATAAACAAATCTACAACCTAATTACTCTGAAATACATATGCAAACATTTTCCATTTATTTTAGAATTCTTTTACTATTATAGTTCATTATAAACTCGGTCTGAAATTTCTATTTAATTAAAATATTTGTTTGCTGTTTCTTGTCATAACGCATAATATACCCATCAGAAACACATATAGTTCCATGCCAAAAAAAATCTGTCGCTAGCATTCCATGCTTTGAAAATAAATTTGACGTTCACATATTGTTGACAAGTCTCTGTGTCATAATAATAATAAAATCTTAAAAATGGTAATTTTGCTTCGAAGTTCTTGTTAAATCGTATGTATTATAGTTATCTAAATATTTGTATTAATTCTTTTAGATTTTTCTTTATTTTGGATAATCTCTATGAAGTATATGCCAAATTCACAACTGATTATTTTTCTAATGAGGATTTATATCGTGATATATGAGTTGAACTATTTAATGACGTGTTGACATCGTGGTAAATATTTTGAATACTATTTTAGTATTTCAATATTTATAGTAAATAAATGATACCATAGGTATCCATTCAATATTTAATTCACTTTAACGTCTCAGATTAGATTTTAACGGGGTTACTGTGCACTGAAACCAAAGGTACCTTAGGGTTTATTTATTTATTCACTTACATTCACTATTTATAATTTCTTTGTAACATTTTGTGAATAAATTATTATTATTATGTACATTTATCCCTAATATCGCACTTCTTTAATCATTGGTTGCATAAAAAGAATTGCTTTTACTTTTATCGAGCATGGAAACTTCAACATTAGTTTATCCTACACACGATTAATGAAATCATCTTGAACATACGCCTCCACAGCCAACCAATCGTCACTTTTGTTCACATTGCATATAGAACATTTCGTTAGTCTATTGTTGAATGTTACGCGGATAATTAATATACGATTAAACGACACCAAGAGAAAAACTGGACTTTTATATAGAATTTCAGAAGTAGTTTAAATGCTAAGAAGCGGATTATAAGAGTAACAAAATAAATCACATGAATCACATGATTCAGCACAATTTAAAGTCTAATTTAATCCAGGAATAATAATTCTTTATTATAAATTTCCACTAACTCTTTTAGTATTAGCACAAAGTGATAAATAAACAATATGTCAACACCATTAACAATACCACACCAATTATGAAAATTACTTATAATAATATTATTAGGAATGTTAACAGTAACAGTAAAGTGGCTACACAAAAATCTATTATTCTTAAATATGAAGAAAGTAAATCCGAGAATGTCAAAAATATGCAATATCAATTTAACTGGTGCTGGTTTGGGTTTTGGAGAAAGAATCGACAGTAACCAAATCATGACTGTACTGTGGTTGTTAGATGTGTTATCGGAATGGAGAAGCCACGATTTTAATCATACACTCTATAATTTTCCGACGAATTTGTTCGTTGAAACGTCGCATAACACCAAATAATTGGCAACACATAGAGAATGGTTAAATGAGAGGAGTAATGCAATATAGGTACAACAGATGTATAATAAAACTGGAACTGTATATTATTCAAATTTAAATTATTTAAAGAACTGTAACTTTTTTATATTGTCCTGAATAATATTGAAATTGTAATATATAACAAGACATCGCCTTGATTCAATAAAATGTTTCGCACAAACAGTTCCAGCTGACTTATAAAGTCTAAAAGCTGAATCTTTTCTGACACCTGACTTAGTTGACAATATTACCAACACATACTGTGCTGGTACAGTTAAAAGTTCGAAAACGATAAACTTGTACTTCGAAATTTAATTTTATTATTAAAGCGCAACAAAAGAACTGACTACAAAAATATGGTGCTCTACAATTTATAGGTATGATAAAAGTATTATATTTCTTGCTACGTTGCATTGTGCAAGAATGTAACTCCTCAACCCCTGAAAGGAAACGCATCTCTCAAGGATGTGGTTTCAGGACTTCAACGACAATATCTACTTCTCTTGGTCGTTGGCTTCGTTGATAGTAGAACGCACAGATTTTTCTTAATATCCAAAATCCTAGAATGGAACCCAAGGATAAGTATAACAGGACTGTCCATATACTTGTTACGGGTTAGTAAACTGGAGTGTCAATATTTTCTAAATTCTCATTTTGAACTTGTTGTTTGGTTTTAATTTCATGATTTTCTTTTAAACCAATTCTTCTAAGGTCCAGTGACGGTGTGTCAACTTCTTGACTTTGGTTTCCAAAATTCAGTGCCAAATTTATTACTGGGAGGTGAACGTCAACAAAATTTAATTTGCTTGGCTTCGTTGTAACAAACAGTACAACATGGAGCGGATTCTAATAATAATGTGCCATGGATGGGCATGTTGTCTTTTGTTTTTTGGCAATCAATCATGGGTACTTCCTTCTTAGGTGCGGTGATAAGCCATTGTCCATCGGAAATTTTCGTTATTAAAATTGTATGTAGTCGAACATGAAGTGGTCGATAGGTTTTGACTGTATAGGTTAGTAATTGGACAGCACATGGCGACTCTTCTGTGGTGAAGGATTTGGTGGGCTTCTTTACGTATGTACTCTTTGAATGGTATGTAAGTACAGGCTTGGTCCATATATGTATGAGCGACATCAGTAAGTGCAAGGAAGGATTTATAAGGGAGGTGAAGGTAGAATTCAGAATTTTTTCCAAGAAGGGGTACAGGAAATAATTTGTAATAGTGATATATTTTTGATTCTACTAGAGGAATCTCTAGTATGAAAGTAATAATAAAATCCTTTGAGTAACTTTTGACTTCAATTAATTTTTCAAATTTAAGAAAATTTTCTAAAATTGGTTAAAATGGCGAAAATTCTATATTCGATTTAAATTTTAATTTTTTCATTTCATTTTACAAATCTAAAGGATTTACTATCGAGTTAAGTAGTGTATTAAGTTTCAATTTTTTCCAAAATATCATATATTGTTTGGTATAACATAGTAATTTGATTTATTACTACAAATGATTAAAAATAACCATAATGACAATTAAATTAACTGTCTCGACCCTTACTTCGTGGAATATGCTCATATTAGTGTTTTTAAATGAAACTCACGGTCTCTAGTTAATTCCACAATATAATATTGTGGAATTAACTAGAGACCGTGAGTTTCATTCAAACTATAATGACAATTGTTCAAAGAATGTGTTCTTTTATTTATATTCAATCGTTTCTATCCTTAGTTTCAAGTTCAATTGATTGTATGAAATGTTGGAAATGAAACTATTAAAATTCTTAATTGTATTTTCTTAAAGTGTATTTTGATTAATAGAGCTTTTTTAATTAATTTTGATTTTCTTGTAATTGTCTGATTTGACCTTCCTAATGTTCCGCATCTTCTTGATCTAGATTACCAGTTATGCATTTTATGATTCTTCGTGTACTTTAGTATATAAAGCTTTGGTATTAGTTTTATGGGAATTTATATATTGTCTATAAGGTTGTGCTGGTATAAGTGCCATTGGATCATGGCCCTAATACTAATTCATGAGGTGTATACTCTGTACTAGAGTTATTGGTACTCTTGAAAGCTATAATTGCATAATGCATTGAAGAAAGGACATAGGCATCTTTATCTTCTTCTCTAAACAGCCGATGCTCATTTAAAATAGAATGAAATCTTTCTACTGGGCCATTTGACTCGTGATGGTAGGGTATTGTAGAATGAATACAATAGAATTGGCTCGAATGGAGATTTCTTTACTATTAATTGAAATGCTTTATTATTTATAATAACATCTAACAATGTAAAATTTGCATCTTGGGAAGATTGTCCGCTATGAGCCGTATCTGCGTCTGAATTATTATTATTTTGTTGGTCTTGCAATGCATTGATTTCTAAATATTGATTAATAGTTTTTTGAATTATTTACTGGTAGTTGTGAATCAATAATTTCGAGTTCCTTTAGTGTATTATCCAATTCTACAAGGTCGATATTATCGGGGTTGAATTTTCTTATATAAAGGTCAATATCGCCGGGGTAATTTAGGTTTGATTCAGTTTCTAAAGTATTAAGATTAGTTCCTGATAAAGGATCTGCAATATTATTTTTCCCTGGTTTATATTTTATGGTATAGTCAAATTCCTCCAATTTAAGGCGCCATCTTTAGAGTTTTGAATATGGTTCTTTTAGGTTAAATAAACACACTAGAGGACGATGATCTGAAAATATTTCGAAATTACGCCCATATGGATAATGACGATAGATTTTGCAAGCCCAGACTATGGCCAGCAATTCCTTCTCGATTGTTGAATATTTCTGTTCTGTACTATTAAAGGTTCGCGACGCGTATGCTATGGGATGATCATTAGGGATTGTACCTTGTGACAATACACCACTCAAAGCTACGTTAGAAGAATCAGTGGTTAAAATAAAAGGCTTAGAAAAATATGGATATGCCAAAATTGGAGCATTTATTAAAAGTTTCTTAAGGTGGTTAAAAGATTTTATAAATTCTGGAGAATGTACTACCTTAGAATTGTTTTTAAGACACAAAGTAAGGGGTTTTGCAACTTTGGCGAGATTATTTATAAAGCGCCCATAATAACCAGCTAAACCCTAAAAAGATTCAATTTCCCGTTGGGATCTAGGTATCGGAAAATTTTTTACAGCACTAATTTTGTCTGGATTCGGTAATTTCTCATTCTAGTAATTTTACGACCCAAATACATTACTTCGGTGTGCAAAAATTCAAATATTTCTAGCTGTACTTTTAAATTAGATTGTCGTAACCGTTCAACCACTAATCTCAATCTCCGCATGTGTTCTTGTAACGACGACGAAAAAATAATTATATTATCAAGATATACATAGCAGATCTCAAGTTACGAATACAGTATTCATAACCCGTTGAAAAGAGGCAAGTGCAATTTTTTGTCCAAAAGTTCATCTTCATCTATATCCATTTTTTTCAAAACAATTTAAGTCTATAGTAGATTTCAATTCATTTTCTTCAATTGACTCTACTTGAAAGGGCTCAGTAACAGAATTTTCACTACTATTCGTAATTACAGTAAAAGCAAATGAGTCTACAATTTTTACCAGACACTGAGGGGTTTCAGCTTTTCCAAAATTAACATAATTTAATATTCCTATGCCGGAGGTTTGATTTATTGGTAATTTTACTTTCTGGCATACTCGCGGGGGAATATTGCTTGGCTTGGTTTAAAAGACTTGGGCTAAAAATGATACAAAGGCAATACAGCGTGAAGCGTTCCTAAGGTAAATTTTTAAAAATTTATGTTAGCACCAATGTTTTTAAAAAAATCATAACCTATTAATCCATCAAAATTTGTAGAAAAATCGAATAAATAAAATTGGTGATTACCTTTAACATTAAATGAAGGGAATATAGGAATGTTCATAGTTTCATCATGAAAAGATGTTGTTCAGGTCTAATAAACTTTTTATAAATTTTGTGAGCAAGATCTTGTTTAAGAAAACTTTGGATAAGAAATTTAGCATTTAATTCTGGTATAATAACCTTAGGCAACGCTGAATAAACAACATTATTTATATTTATCATTCTACATTGTCTTCCGAGGCCATTTAATAAAAATTTTCATCATAATAATATTCGCAACTATTTTCTCGGAACTTTATGTTCTCATTAGATTGTGTATTTGATATTTTACTCATATTTATTAGAGGAGATATCCATAGTTTCTGGTTTTATAAAATTATTTTTTCTTGCCTGTATTGAGCGATTTTGAAAGTTTTGTTGAGCTTGTGGGTTAAAGTTTGAATTAAATGATCTGGGAGTAAATTGTTGAGAGTTTGCATTTGCAAAATTAGGTCTTGTATTTTGAAAGTTAGGTGTTTGATTAGAGTAATTTTGAAAATTTGGTCTTGAATTACCAACATTTTGATTACATTGAATGTTTCTGAAATTAGGCTGTTGTAGTTGAGTATTAAAATTTGGAAATGAATAAGATTGAGCGTTAGCCGGATAACGCCTTGATGGTTGGGACTTTTGTCTATGCTGAAAATTACCACTTGGTTTTGAGTTTGAAAAACTAAGGAAGTTTTCTTCCTCTCAGGCGTAAGCCATTACTTGTTCAACTGAATCAGGATTTTTTAATCAAACAACTAATTGCATATGATAATTTAGACCATTAATGAAGGTCTTTAAACACAAATCTTCGTATTCTTGAATTTTTAATAGCTTAGCATGATTTGAGTGGTACGACATATTAATTTTTGAAAATAAAATACTACGCTCATCTTGGATTTTTAGTCCAAAATTTTGTACGTTCTCATTCTTTTGAGGATGCATCGAAATTATGTCTCGGATTATACAATCAATTGATCTTTGGTCAGAAAAAGTAACAAAAAGTGAATCTTTAACCATTGCCGAATTATCTAACTCTGTTCTAGAAGATATTAACAGCAGCTCTACCTATAAGTTTTTCAACTATAGTATTAAATAGACAAATATCTATTGCAGCAAAATTTTCGCATGCTTCAATAAATATATTAAGTTGTTTCGGGTTACCATCAACGTTTGGAATATTATCTGCTTGGTATTTAATTAGTTGATAGTTTGGTTGAGCCATTTCGTTTCGTTTCGATAATATTTTAACTACACTATGGACTTTGGACGATTTTTGTTCCTCTCTCCTCGCCAATAGGGTCGTCAACGATGTAATTCCGGTCCTCTGGTCAAACTATACTATGGACTTTTGGACGATTCTTGTTCACCTGGTCACTGGTCACTAACCTTGCCAATACGACAACTGAGGTTAGATCCAAAATTTCTGATGTGACCAATGAAATGAAACCACTAAGTACAAAAGCAATATCAACCAGAGTTGAAAAATCTAGCAATAATGTTTCGGTGACCAAAAAAATGACATTGCCTCCAACAAGTGTCAAAATAACTCCGATGTTTTGCAGTCAAATTCAAAATTGGAAGAGAATTATGACGTAAAAAATAATCGGTCGGAAGTCGATAGGGTCATTGTAACTGAGGAATCAATAAACATCAATTCCCTTTCTAAAAATAATCCTAGAGTTAACAACTTCTCTTCATACATTTCATTTTCGTTTAAAGATTTTCAGGAAGGGGATGAAACACAATAAGAACAAAAGGACACGTCCAAAAATGATGTAGATAACAAGGAATATATTAACAAAGTGAACCAGAGCAATGATCTATCGACATCAACCAAAATTTCCAAAGCCGCAATATCGCCATCCAATTAAAATGTTTCACGTCCGTAACTATTTAGCAGGACATTTCCTACTTATTTTGAATTCCTCCAAAAACCGCTTCAATTACCCATCTGAGTATCGTAACAAATCTTGATTAATTTGCTTGCTGAATGAGGCATGACAACGTTAAGGTCCATATTTTGACAAAGCTGCATTGCTTCTCAATAACCACGATTGTATATAACGTTGTCACCTTCTTGGAAAAACGTAAAGATCCATCCTCGTTTACAGCCATAGCTTCGAACATCGACGAATCATTGTTTTTAGCGTCTGAAGCATACAGACCAGTAACATCAATAATATATCCGTCTGGTGCTGTCACAACCGATAGTTTAACTAAATTTGAGCGTTTCGGCAAACAAAATCAATTCAAATTCATTATCACGCCGATCAAGTGAGAAAGACAATAATAGAATCCGAGATTATTCGGACAATGATAGTAGTTGCGAAAGAGCTCTTAATAATATCTCCATAATTAGATCCATAAAGAGTATTCCCCAAAAATCTTTGGGTCTCAAAGGCCTCAAAATTATTGGTAACACATGTTTCATGAATAGTATTATCCAATGGCTATCAAACACAAGGTGGCTATTAGAATATCTAAAGAAAGACGCATACATAAGAGATATTAACATAAACATATCTAGCATAAAAGGAGCACTAATTAGAGCATTTGCTGAAGTTATTCAAGAGCTTTGGTCTGAAGACAATTCAGACAGAGTGGTTAATACGGTATCATTGAAAAGTCAGATTCAGCGATTTACTTCAAGGTTTATGGGATACACCCAAAATGATGCACAGGAGTTTCTTCGTTACCTATTAGCAGGACTTCACGAAGATGTCAACAAGGTATATGAAAAACCAAAACCCATATTAACAGAAATTCATAACAAACTTAGTGACATTGAGAAAGCACAAGAATCTTGGTTAAGATATTCGAGAATAGACAACTCCAAGATTGTGGATAACTTTGTCGGTCAATTAAAATCAACAATCAAGTGCACACACTGTGGTCACTGTTCAGTTACCTACGATCCCTTTTGGGATTTATCCCTTTCCATACACCAAAGAAGAGGTCAATTACGATATTCGTAATGTGTAGATTCGTTTACAAGAGAAGAAACACTCGACGGTGATGAGTAACCAACTTGTTCGAAATGTAAGGAACGAAGACGATGCACTAAATCATTCTCAATTCATAAATTTCCAAAAATATTGGTTATTCAGCTGAAGCGCTTTTCACAAATAGAAAGATTTAGTGGAAAACTTAATGTTGCAATAGATTCTCCACTAGAAGGGCTTGATATGAGCCATTACGCGGCTGATAATGTGGCACCTTGTTTGTAGAACCTCTACGCTATATCAAATCACAGTGGAACCACTTACAATGGTCACTACACAGCATATTGCCGACATCCCTACACGGGACAGTGGCACGAATATAACGATTCAAGGGTGCTATTAATATCTTGGAAATGTATTGTCAGTGGAAAAGCATATGTTTTTTTCTATGAACAAGATGACACAAAATCCAACCTTTAAGTTTAATAATTTTTTTGTTACTAGTTTTTAAATTGTATATTTTCATTGTGAACCAATGTCTTATTTGGTTTTTTCTGCAAAATGTTTTTATATATTTATATATATTCTTATTTTGAATTTTTATTAATAATAAATATTTTGTATTCAAAAATCATTATTTAGTTCGAGATTCATTATTTTCCGACCGTATAATTTTATTACGGCAAGTTTCATATGTCATCGCTTATAATTTAGAAATTTTTTTAGTGATTTCTATTGGTGTGATTCAGGTTCCTTAAAATGCTCCTCGTTTGAAAACAGTCTATAGTACATACTTACTCGACTATAACTTGTTGCACAACTTATTGACACATGATTTCATTGAAGAATTTTGTGTAATATAAATGTTTGCGTAGGTTGTAGCATAATTTATAGAAATGTCTCAATTAAACGTGCTCACAAATACAAAATTACTATAATTGTAGGCAGAACAAAATTAACAAATTGATAGTTACCTATATTCAATTTTTTTCTAATGTTTTTAAACGTTTAGGGTGTGAGAGTATATGGAATAATGTACAGACAGTTTTGTTACCTATCATTTGATTTTATTTTGTTGCTTCTAAACTTTTGGGACGGAAGTGTATGGGTACCACCGACCTCTTTGTGTTCTATTAAGAAGGTGTTAAAGAATATATTTACTCAAATTGCAGGAAATGATCTGATAATTTTTAATATGAGTATAAATTTCTTTTACACCTTTGTTGGTGTCATAAAATGTTAAAAGGTTTCAAGTGAATAGTGTAAAAATTTTACTCATTGAAACCTTCTTTATCTCTTTGAAGTGTGCACAAGTCTTGCGGTCTTTTCTATTTATTTTTTCACGTAGTGACCCTAATATCGGTCAAACAGTACACCAAACCTCGAACTGGGAGGTCCCTTTTCTAAACAATCAATTGTTAGTTTTTATTTATATTGTGACTGACAGATATCCATTTGTGACTTATTTAAATAATTAAAAATAATCTTGGAACAAATGCCAAGGAATTTTCCATGAAGGAGGTAAACAAGATAGTGAGAAAAATTAAAAAGCGGGTTTGATGACAGGATATTTAATGAGGTGTGTCTAATGTTGTATCACCAGATATAACCAGTGGCGTACAGTTGTCAACAAAGACAACCAAATGGAAATGTAATCCAAGTGAGGTTATATTAACCATACAATACTAATATTAAATTAAGGAAACCCTAAGAAATATTAAAATATGTCTTGTTTTGATGGAAGAACATGATATTTAAAACATTATATGTTAAACAATGATATAGAATATCATGTATAACCAGATATAAGATATGACGTTGTAAATAGATTGTAGCCATGTGGTAGCACGAAAACAAGTGTATTTAGATGAAAATAAATAATAAACAAAGTAGGTACTTCAATGATATAGCTGAAATTATGCTATCGTAGTAGAAAGAACTAAGACAAATAAGAAAAATAATGGTATATGACAGGATATTGTCAGAACACACTAATGGATTGTTGTATTTGATTCGTCAAGGAGAGATGTACTAACTTTTGTGTCATAATTATTTATTTAAAGAAGGCTGTGGAATGTAATGAGACAAAGGACAAAGGTAGCCAAATTGAAATTACTGATAACAGGAGGAAGAAACTTGGAACTCGAGGAATAAAACATGCAAATACTAACAAGTTAAACCTATAAAAGATATGAAGCATGCAGAACTTACCTCTATAAATATGGACTCATTATAAACCTAACCTAACCTAACTTCTTCTGTACCTCAGCTTCCCTCGTTCTAGGGATAACCAGCTGTCTCCTCATTTCGGAACCATCATCGTTTTCAAGGACTCTTTTCAACAGCCCTTCTTCCAGGACAAGGGAGTCCCACTGAGCCCAATATGCCTTGAGTGTCGATGAAAATATTGACACTTCTTGCCAGGTAGGTCGCAGATTTGCTTCCTTCCATTGCAGGATCATCTTCAGTCTTGGGTTATGTTTATGATTTGCAGATCTCGATCTTTCTTCTGCTGAAGTGCCTTGTGTTCTTAAATCAGCAATATTTGTCTCTAACTCCTTGATTTTCTCGTCCATCTGATTTTCCATCGTTGTCATCTTATTCTTGATGTCTGATTTTAGAGACGAAATTTTATTCTCGACCTCAGCAGCAATGTCATTTTTCAATGATAAGATATCTGCAGATATATCATTCTTCATAGCAGAAATCTTCTCGTCCATATTAGTAGAAACCTTGTCCATGTTAGCAGAAATATTATTCTTCATATCAGAAAAATCGATGTTTATGGCAGAAATATCGTTTTTCACATTAGTTGAAATCTTTTCTTCCATGGCAGACATCTTTTCGTCCATGTTAGCAGAAATTGACGAGATTGAGGTGGAAGCCTCGTCATTGAATAAAAACCTTTCTGGATCCAAGCCAGTGTCACTTTGAGTCTTTCTACTAACTCACTCTTCTTACGGGACGTTTCCAGCTCGCGATTTTCCAGTTCTGCCTTTAGCTCTATCACTTTCAAGTGACTAAGTCTCTTGGCCATGTTTACGTCGCAATTTATTTATATTACCCCACACCTGACACCAATGTAATGTTTTTCTAATTTATTTAAACAGCAAACCTTTTTATTACGGGTGGGATAAACTTTAAACACACGGTATGGCTACTTACTAATTTATTTAAACACTAAACTACTTACATCATTTAATTTATATGCACACAAACTTAATTATTAATTTATATCAACAGTTCACTAATTTATATTCACTTGTTTATCTCACGATATGAAATTATCAACTGCCTTATCCGCTGATCGGTCCTTATATATTAATGCATTTTTCTCTAGATAATTCTAGATTTCAAAAACAATGGGCTTTCTGGCATTTTCTAGATAAGACTGGTCAAAAAAACAATGTAGACAAGTCACTATTCGTAAACAATTCTAGGAAACCCTGCGCGTCCGCCATAATTTTAACTATCATACCTGGCTTAGACAGAGTCGGATTTAGGGTCTATACCAGTGTGCTGTTTCGTAACAATACTTCCAAACAACACAAAAAAAATGCTGAAGAACAGCACTTCAATTTTCATATCAAAGGGAATTTACCTTATAATGACCTATTTTCACTGGAAGAACTAGAGCATGCGTTAGATACTGCCAAAAAGAACTCAACTCCAGGAAACGACTCAATTTCTTACGAACTACTTTTGAGATTACCCCAAAACAAAAAAATATTTTTACATAATATATATAACCAAATATGGATAACAGGAAAGTACCGTACTCAGGGGAAAGATGTCATTATCGTTCCAATTCCAAAAATAGGAAAAGACTCACAATATCTCTCCAATTATCGCCCAATTTCATTAATTTGCTGCATTGGAAAGCTTTTGGAAAAAATGGTCAGCATAAGGCTACTTTGGCAGTTGGAGAATAAAAAACTCCTTTCTGACTGTCAAATGGGTTTTCGAAGAGGAAAGTCAACAACTGACCACCTTGTTCTATTGGACAATTATATTAAAAACAGCTTTTCAAATAGATCTCACACTGTTGCCATTTTTTTCGACATTGAAAAGGCTTTTGATACAACCTGGAGATTTGGAATAATAGATTAGTTGTACAAATGGGGTTTGAGAGGTTACTTATCCCGGTTCGTTCAAAACTTCTTATCGGGTTTTGGATGAATTTTGTATAAGTAATAGTAGAAAACGGACGCCAATGTGAATCCTGCAAGGCCCGAAATCAATACATATAGCAAACACAAGTGACTAATGGCGCTTTCAAAGAAGAAAACAATTCACCGACAGCTACGTTACCTTCAAGAAAGGTGTTGTTTTGAAATATGTACTTCCAAACCCAAAATATCACTGAGTAAAAAATTACTTAAATAATGATGTAAAGATTCTAAAGATAGAAGCGGGTCCTCTTTCTCCTCAAACTAATGGGTGTCCGGTCAAATTAGTGACAATATTAATTAATAAAAATTTGGAAAATTATCCGAATAAGAATGCAACAACTAACTGTAAAAATATCTAGATAAAGATGATTTATAATTTTGATTACAAAATAAATTAAAAGATATTGTTATTCAAATGAGTGATGCTAATATTTCATTTTAATCCAAATGAATGAATTTCCAGTTGAAAGATGACATAAAAACGCTAATTATTTCTGAACTGGAAACCTAGCATTCTTGTCACTTTTTGGAGCTATTCTTAAGAGGGTTTAGAATAGATCCCTGCGGGAAAATTTAAAAAGGACCCCGCACATCTTATACCTATGGGAAAATGGCTCTCCGTCAGATTTCTTGAATTTTTGATGTGTTGTAGAATTGATCATTCTGGTGAAATGTTTCAATTGGCGCAACACGATCCTATGACTAGTTTTCGAGATACAGGGTGGTGAATATGAGTAATATTCACTTTTCATCACTCGGTATCTCCCAAGTTATGATTTAGTTCTGATTTATCTCTGGTGATATTTTCATCACATCCTTGTATGACAAATTCATGAGAAATTGATTTCCAAATCCGTTCGTATTACAGGGCGATTTCACTTGATAAAAATGCTATTTTGAGACTTTCATAATTTTATTGTTTTATAAAGATAAAATGCGAAAAAAGGTTGAATTATCATATAATATTATGAATTCATTTCATCTTTCATCACAGTTGATACAATTCATACAAGGTTATTCACGAATATAGAAAAATAACGAATTTTGGTTTTTCGGACACCTTGTAGTAATAAACCCACCGAAAATGACAAAATTTTCGTGAAGAATGTTAAATAATGTGTTTCATCGTATACCTTGATTATTTTCATCACCCTATATTTCATAAAGGAGTCCGAAAAGTTAGCGATATTTTTTCATGAGAGAACTCGAAATACTTTCATTCATGTCGTACATCAACGGAATTCTATGACGTGATTTTCATATACAAGGCGCACACTTTGTGGAAAAATCCATATATTTTCACTATTTTTCGCCAATAATTTACCACTTGATTTCACTGGATTGTAGGTGTGGATCTTAGATGAGTAGACTATTCAATCCATTTGAAGTCTCCTGATGTTACTGAGAAGGTACTTATGTTGAATATTTATTCAAAACGTAAAAGTAAGGAATTCAGTGAAGTGAAATCAACATTATTTCAAATCATTTCCACGCCACCCCAGAGGTTTTTTCTATAGTGGTGTCCCCATGAGGCCTACTCCACTAGAAATATGGATAATTCACCAATCACAACGGCCTTGACAGATGGCACAAATATATCCCATGACTATAATAAAGATGCCCGTCATGGATAATGCGGGAGTCTCAAAATATATACTAGGTAGGGGATGTAATATGTCCTATAAATATTCGTTGAATGTTACGATATAAGGAACATTCCAAGTGGATAAATCGTAGGCACACGTCAGTATGGATGTATATCGTAGGATACTAGTGTTATCAGGTAACACGCATGAATCATATGTATTACAGATATCCAGCAACCGATGTCTTTTGTTGACATAACTATTATTATTATAAATACTCAAAACCAATCAAATCGAAAACCTATAATTCCGTATATGTGAGAATCACAATCGGAAACTCCACGATTGAAGGAGTTCCAGGAAATCCTCTAGATTTTTCGTTATTAGTTTTCATTTCCGTAGAGAGGAAAATACTATTTCAATGTCACTAAAACGAATCCGCTCAAGTTTGGGACCATTCAAAATATCTCTTGACTAATTTATCTACAGTATTCAAATAAATACTCACAGCAGTTGGGAAATTAAAATCATCAAACTTGTCCACTACATGGCATACTTTATATCAATGGCAGAATGGAAACTCTTGTTTCAAATACAAACAGTGGAAATCCATTTTCATTTTCTGCTCGCAAATGTAGTACAGCCTATGTACATTGCTAGTTTTTTTTTGTTAATCTCTGTATATTGTTCATTTTGGTTTCAACATTCTAATTTTCAATTTTCAAAAAATATATTTGAATCATTTCTAGAACACACAAAATTTCTTTCGGATATTCTAGAGTATAAATGAAATAAAGCGCGAAGCAAAACTTCAGTGCTTCTGGAAAACTTGAATCAATTATAACGTAGCTTCCTTCTTAAAACCAATTTATAGGTTACATTATATCACATTTATCGATCCAGTGAAACTTAGTCGCACATTTGTCATAACTTTAGTTTAGTTACAACGTGAATTTAAAGTTGTTTTAGTATCGTTTACAATTTAATGGAAAGATGGAAAGTAATGGCAAACATTTATAATTACAATTACTATACAATTCTATGACGCGAAGTTTCGCCAGATCTTGTACATTTTTTGTGAGTTCAGTGTAATTACACGAGCAGAATAAATGGGGAAGAATATTCGGTCATTACAAGTTTCAAGAGAAAACGTAAATTTAGGACGATATATTTTTTAAGCCATACGTGGTATGATCACTATCTCGAATAAAATAACCCAATATATTTTGAATTTTAAAATGTTCTTTGTAGAATTGATTTCAATAAATCTAAAACAATAAACTAAACGTTTTGTGAAGAAAAAAAGCTCAATTCCTTTTCCTAAAATGAATACATTTTATAAGGAATTCTTCCATAAAAAATTCATAAAAATTTCGAATTTAAGTCGTTTTTTACCATAGTGATGGTCATGATGGTTGGAAGAGAACCTATATCGACATTGGTCAGTTTGTGAAAATGCAATAAAATTGCTTTTTTGTTCATTAAAATTGACCATACATCTAAAATGTCTCCAACACCATTTTTGAGAAATAATAGGAACTTACCTAAAAATTATTTATCCTGCACAACAATACAATTCACGTGAAACTCGTCTGCGAATAGTGTCACACATATAATGTAATAATTACGCAAATCATGTGATTTTAGGTTAATTATGTGTATAATTCCTTAAATTGTGTAATTCTATTACACGGATTTTGTAAAAATCGCAGTTTTTAGGGAAAAATATTTACACCTTTTTATAATTAATTTCACTAGTTTATGTAAAGGGGATGTTTATATTTAATTTTAAACTTTTTAAGGGGCAATGCAATGCCATACCTCTGGCAAAAAAGTATTGGCTAATATTTGGAACACAATAACACTTTAGGCCCTTGATGTATTTTGAGTATATGTTAAAAGTAACTTAGTTGTTTAGTTTGCCAAATATGAAAAGAAATAGATGTAAAATCATATCGATTTTTTCGAAAAAACCGCATATTCAGCCGTATCACTTTTTCTCTATTGTCAAAAGATGAATTTTTAGGAATCGATATAGTTTCACATTGTTTAGAATCCATACATATTCAAATTACAAAATTTTATAATGAATTTTCAATAAAATTCTTTATTCTTTCTTTATTTACCAAAATTTCATGTATACTTACAATATTTTTTGACGTCGCATGTTCTCTGTTAAAATTTAGACTTTAAAATCATTTATTCACATCATTTCAGATTTTGCACAAATATTACATCAAAATCCTATGTAAAGTTACAATATTATTAAAAACTATAAGTATAATTATATGCACATTGTAAAATAACAGGCCTAATCTGATTTTACTTGAAAGCTACATAAAAAAGAAAGTTTGATTTATTTTGAGTAAAGTTACACTGAATTATTCGTCTAAGTATCATGTACATTTACAATAATTTTTGAAATTCACATAGTCATTGTTGAAATTCACAAGATGAAATAAAATATTTTCAGAGTGATAGATTGTCGACATATATTTCGTAAAAATGCTATGTAACCTTAAAGGAAAAATGAAAAATGTGTGTATAACCACAAAAATATTGGATAAGTACATGTACAATGTAATTTCGCTTATAATCCAGGGTACAATAATCATTTACATTTTATTTACAGTGAAGTTCCACCTATTTCTTATGTAAACTACATGTAAATTTACCTTCATTTTTTACTGTGTATTGAATTGAACGCAGAGACTTCTCCTCTCAACAGTCGTTGTCTATTCACAACTTGATTTTGAATTTTTAGAATGAAATAATACATTTCTGTTCAAGTATTCTTACTAACTAATAAAACTTTATAATGTTGAAACTACTCTATTTATCACTTACCTCAAAGTCACGTTTCTCTGGTGAAATAGTTTCACGGAAATTTGATGTTTTTTCTATTGATTCCCTTATGGCATCTAAAATATATGTAAATGTATCCTGGTTCATGCGGTAGTAATCGAAAAACTTTTTTCCATCATTTTTTAAATCGTTATATAAATGATCAAATTCTCTTCGTTTTGCTAGTATATCGTGAACCCAACACTTTTTTCTTTTTGCCTTTAATCATCGTCTCAAAAGATAAGCATTTTTCAAAAAATATTCATCCATTATTTAGCACACTATTTCCCAAAACACACTGATTCGGATTGTGTAAAAACCTATCCAGTGGATGATACTACTAATACGAAATCTGACAAAATTATTCATCCAATTTCTGACGAAAGCATTTCGGACGAACACGCATCTAAAGGACGACCGGCCTAATATAACTTCTGAGAAACACTAAGCATGAAAAAATAACTTCTACATTGAATTGCCTTCTAGACGATGCTGCAAATGTTAATTCGGATCGTTGCTTTTTTTCGAGGGATACGGTATTATTGCTGATCTATACAATCCCGCGGAAAACTGGAGTGAAAATATTGCAATAAGGCAATGTACAGATCTTAGCCTTTTTCACAAAGTGTTCGCCTTGTATATGAAAATCGCGTCATAGGATTCCGTTGAAAATTTTGTAAGAAGGAAGGAAGGAAATGTTAGGGGGATTAGGTGCATCGACATCTTGGTCATTTAGCACCCATAGGAGTTTTTGTTGTGTATATGTATTGTGTGGAATTACTTTAACTTTTGTGTTTTATACTGGAAAAGATAGTAACATTATTATTTCGCATTGCGAATTTTTACAGAAGATTCTTTGTGTTATACGTTTAGAGATTGTTGTATATATTGATGTCTTTTATATATTGAATGAGCTGTTTGGCTGCTGTTAGATTTTGAGCCATGATGTCTTTGAATGAATTTGAGTTTAGTATGTTGGTTCTTTTGTTTTGAAGGTGTGGACAATCGATGATTATGTGTTTTATTGAAAGGATGGAATTACAAAATGGGCAGGTTGGTGGAGGTTCATATTTGAGGAGGAAAGAATGGGTTAAATTGGAATGACCTAAGGTAATTCTTTTCAATTTAACATTGTCCTTCCTAGGTAATACAGGGAAGTCATATGTATCGAAGAAATTGTTTTTCACTTCATATAATTTGTTGTTGTCGTTAGTAGCATGCCAATCTCTTTGACTTAAATGTCGATTGATAGGGGAGAGGAAGGAGCTTTCTTTTGAGGTGTATAGGATTAGGATAGGTGAGCCATCTGTAGTTGCTTGTTTGGCAAGGAAATCTGCTCTTTCGTTGCCTGTTATGCCTTCCAGAGGAAGCTAATTTCTATATTTCTCAGTTTGGAGATATGAAGTAGATCTTGTATTTGGATAGAGATGGGATGGTTGGGGGAAAATTTTTGAATAAGTTTCAGCCCGTTAAGGGACTCTGATATTATTAAAGATTGAGGTGTTTTGTTTTTTAAAGTGTGTTTTATGGCTTCCCGAATGGTGAGGAGTTCTGCTGAGAGGATTGTATTATTAGGGTGAAGTTTTAGTTTTGTAGAGGAGTTAGATGAATAAAAGGCAGATCTCACACCGTTTTCAGATTTAGAACCGTCTGTGAATATTAAGAAGTGTTGATTGTACTTTTGGTGGATGAGTTGTGAAAAGTGAGATGTAAAGAAGGAATTAGGGAGGGAAGATTTATCGAATGAAAGCATAGAGGTATTAATGGAAAAGGGAAGTGTCCATGGGGGAAATATGTTCAAGTTTATTGGTAAGACGTTGGGGAGAGAAATATTTTTGTTGTTGAGAAGTGTGTTTAGTCGATCGTTAGAGCCGGGGGTGGAATTGATTCGCATTGTTGGAGAGGAAGGAGACAGTAGATTGTTGGTTTTTTGTATGAAAAGTCTTTGTTTCACGGTGATTGAGAATTTTAACAATTGGATTTGTCTGAGATTTTTTAGGGAAGGAGAGTTAGTGATACTTTGTAGGCTTTATGGGAGATGTTCGGGATGCTCCTGTTGATATTCTGAGGGCTTGATTTTGAATTGGATTGAGTAGTTTTTTATATGAGGGTCTTGCGGAATGGAAAATGAATCCGCCATACATTAGTTTTGGTAAAATTACTGTTCGATATATTTTAATTAACGTATTGTAGTCCGAACCCCAGGTGTGATGTGATAGGGATTTCAGGATGTTCAGATGGCGTTGATTTGTGGATTTTAGATAATTTATGTGAGATTTCCAATTTAGGTAAGAGTCGAAATATAAGTCTAATATTTTTATGTTGTCTTTTATAGGAATTTCGTCATTGTTGATGGAGATTGTGTTCAGTTTAGAACAGTTTCTCTTTCTACAGAAGTGAATAATGGAGGATTTTGAAGGAAAAAAGGAATAGCCTTTGTTTAAGGACCATTTATATAGGTTGTTGATGCAAATTTGAATTTGTCTTTCAGATGTTTTGGAAGTGGAGGAGGAATGATAAATTATTAGATCATCGGCATACATTCTGTAGGATATGGAAGAGGGGATGTATTTTGATATATAGTTGACTGATATGATAAAGAGGGTGAAGCTAAGGACAGAACCTTGGAGGATTCCATTTTCGAGGGGGTGAGGATGGATTCGTGATTATTGATTCTTACAGAGAAATATCTTAGTTTTAAGAAATTTGTAATAAATATGGGAAGGTTACCGTTGAGTCCGAAGTCTTTGAGTTGATGGATGATTTTGTATCTCCAGGAGGTGTCATACGCATTAGAAAGGTCGAGAGAAGCTGCTATGAGGTGATGTTGTTTGCGAAAAGATGTTTGTATGGTTATTTCTAGACTAGATAAATAATCTATTGTGGATCGTTTGGGTCTGAATCCGAGTTGATTACTATTTAGTATACCCTTGGATTCTAGGAACCACGAAAGTCGAAAGTTAACCATTCTTTCTAGTAGTTTGCATAGATGATTTGTGAGAGATATTGGGCGGAAAATTTCTAAGGGGTTTTTGGGTTTGTTAGGTTTATGGATGGGTATTATAATAGAGTGGAACCAGGATGGAAGAAATATATGATTGGTCCATAAATGGTTGTAGAAGTTTAAAATTTCTTGTTTAATGAGGATTGGTAGATTTTGGATCATTGGTATTAAGATGTTAACTGGGCCTGGAGCGGAGTTCCTGGATTAGGAGAAGACGTGGTGGAATTCGTGTAGAGAGAAGGGGATGTTATAAGAGTCGGAGGATGTGGTAAAAATGATACTGTTTTTTTCTCTTTGTTTTTTCTTTCCGAGGAAGTTTGAGTTGTAGGATGAATTGGAAGATTTATGCTGAAAGAATTTCGCGAAGAGGTTGCTTATTTCAGTAGGGTTTGTTATCCATTCGTTATTATGGTGTATACCGGATATGTGCCTGGAAGGGATATTTTTCATTTTTTTGATGCCATCCCAAATTGTCTTGGGGGAAGTGTTGCGGTTTAAATTTGATGTGAATTTGTTCCAAGATTCGATTTTTGCTGTTTTTGTTATTCTTTTGGATAGTTTTTTGAATGTTATGAAATTGGATTCAGTGGGGTGTCTTTTAAATGTTTGAAGTGTTTTTTTCTGTTATTGAAAGCTTTGGCGCATTCTTTATTCCACCAAGGAACTGGAGTTTTGTGTTCTGGGTAAGAGAGTTTGGGTATTGATTGGGATGTGGCTTGTAAAATGTTTGAACAGAGAGATTGTAGAAAATGTTCGTGATTGGTATGGTCTGGGAGGGGCAGAGATGTAATGATTGTTTGGTATAACGGCCAATTTGCTTTTTTGAGATTCCATCTGTTGTGAGTATTTGTTGAAGTGTTGGTTGGGTGTTGACTTCTGATTAATATTGGAAAATGATCGCTTCCATGAGTGTCATCTAGAATTTCCCATTGGAAATGGGGGAAGATAGAGGGGGAGCAGAAGGAAAGATCAAGGGTGGAGAATGAACCGGTTGAGCTACACAGAAAGGTGGTATTAATGTTTAATAAGGAGAGCGGAGACTGAGTTATCAGATTTTCTATGAGAGGTGTGTTTGGAGCCCCAGATGGTGTTGTGAGAGTTGAAGTCGCCTAATAATATAAATGGATGGGGAAGTAGGGATAGTAGAGAAGTAAGTTCTTCCTGGGAGATATTTGCTGTGGGGTGAAGATAGAGGTTGCATATGGTTATAGGACTATGTAAATGGGTTCTGATGGTACATACTTCTAGGTTGGAGATGATATTAATTTGGTCATAATCTAGAGATTTATATAGATGGTTACTCCGCCAGCAGAACGATTTGTGTCGGGTCTGTTTGTGAAATGAATATTGAAATGTTTTATATTAGTTGAGAATTTGTTTTTAAAGTTGGTCTCTTGGAGACATATAATCGAAGGGGAGTATGTTTTTATCAGGATTTTTAACTCCTCCTGTCTTGGTTTAAAACCGTTAAAAGTCCATTGTAGAATTGGGAGAAAGAAAATGAATGTTGTTGATAGAGGAGGAAAAGTATATGATAAGTGATTGAGGAGTTTGTGAATATTTACTGGAAGTTCAAGGGAGATGCTCAATGTGATGATCCATATCTATGTCTGATAGTGAAGAATTTGAAGAATTCTTTGTGGAAGTTTTGTGTTTATGAGATTTGTTGGATGAGCTTTCTGAATTGTTGGTTTTGGATTTGAGATTGGTGGATTGAGAAGACGATGGAGGTTTTTCTGTTGATGAGTTGGGATTTTTTTCGGAGGTGGAATGTTGGGGGTAAGATTTTTTGGAAGGGGAATGGAAATGGGGAGAGGGAGTGATGAGGAGAAGGAAGAAGTGGATTTTGGGGGGTTTTGGGGAGGGGGTGGGGGAGGGGTGGTAGAGGAGGGAGAGGGGATGAAATGAGTGGGGTTTTGTTATTTGACGGAGGATTTTGTTGTAGGAGATCACATTGAATGGATATTGATACTTTGGGTGTTGAGTCGATAGGAATTGTAGAGGCTATTGAGCTATATTTAAAAATGTGTGGTGGGTTTAAGAAAATATACTTTTTCTTTGCGTCAAAGTATGAGATGTTTTCTTTTACTCTAATTTTTTGAATTTCGAATTCGCGTTCAAAGGCTGAGCATCCTTTGTATCGACGAGAATATTTTCTTTGCAATTTACACATTTTATTGGAGTAGGTCATAGAGGGTCGTCGTGTGGGGGGTGACCGCAGGATGGACAAGTGGGGTTGTTTTTACATTTGGAAGCTGTGTGACCAAATTCATTGCATGAGAAGCATCTCAAAGGGTTGGGTATGTGCTGTCTTACTCTGATAGAGTGAAAACCTGCCAATAATTTTGTGGGAAGATTATGTGTTCCAAAGGATACGATAAAAGTGCCAGTGGGAGTTCTATCGGTTTTGGAGAGATTCTAGTAACACCTTGGTCTTTTAGATTGGTGATAATTTCTCCGTTGGAACAATTGATTAAATCTTTGCAAGTGATGACTCCTTCAATGATGTTCAAAGAAGAGTGAGGAGAAGTGATTACTTCATATTCATGTAGGGTGGTTAATTTTTCTGCTATTGTGGATTGTTTGATATTATTGACTTCTATTAGGAGTGATCCATCAGATAATTTTTTGGTTTCTTTTAAGGTACCGAAGTAATTATTAAGGGCTTTTTGAATAACGAAAGGCGAAATGTTGGTAAAGTTACGTATTGATCTTTTCAATGTAAAAAATATATTATAATTGTTTATGGGGGATGTAGTTATTTTAGTCTCAATTCTGGGTCGCTTGGACCCGTTTATTGGGGGAAAAGAAGATAAATTAGAACTATTCATTTTAGTGCCACAAGTATCCTAGGAAACATTTGGTCGATCATGATAGAGCCTGGATATCATGACAAGGTTAAATTACAATCCAGATGTAGCCCGGTGTCTGGAGGGAACCTTTCGAGATTCACTAAGGCTGAGCCATGCATCTCGTCAGCACGGTGTTTAACACTTTGAGATTACCTTTTCAATGAGGTGGAACATATTACAAAAATGAGATGAACAAAAACAAGACATTAACAGGACATTACACGACATGACTAGGGTCCCGGGATCGTCACACCCGTATGCCAGAGTTGTTGGCCATATAGCCGACCACCTGGAACCCCCTGAGGGGAAAATTTTGTAAGATATGAATGACAGTATTTCGAGTTCTCCTATGAAAAAACATCGCTACCCTTTAGAACTCTCTTATGATATATTGGGTGATGAAAAAATCAAGGTTTTTATTTAATAAAGTATACGTAAATTTTCAAATTAACATCATTCGAGTCTGTATACGATGAAACACATTATTTAACATCCCTAACGAGAATTTTGTCATTTTCGGTGAGTTTATTACTACAAGGTGTCCGAGAAACTATAATTCGTTATTTCTCTATATTCGTGAATCACTTCTTATGAATTATATCAACTGTGATGAAAGATGAAATGAATTTATAATAATATGTGATAATTCAACCTTTTTTCGCATTTTCACTTTATAAAACAACAAAATTATGAAAGTCTGAAAATAGTATTATTATCAAGTGAAATCGTCCTGTAATACGAAAAGAATTGAAAATGAATTTCTCATGAATTTGTCATACAAGGATGTGATGATAATACCATCAAAGATAAATCAGAACTTGGGAGATACGGTGTGATGAAAAGTGAATATTTATCATATTCAATACCCTGTATCTCGAAAACTAGTGATAGGATCGTGTTACGCCCATTGAAACATTTCACCAGAATGATTAATTCTACAACACATCAAAAACTCAGGAAGGAGAGCCATTTTTCCATATAAGGTGTGCGGGGTCCTTTTGATTTTTCACTTTTTTATTAACAATGAAAGGCATTAAAAAATGAATAATGTAAATAAAGCAATAAGGAATTTTTTTCTCAATTATTGTTACTATTTTGTTTTCTTATTGCTGAAAGGTATATTACAATATATTTTTTAAATATTTTACTTCATTTTTTAAATAAATGTTATAAACAATTGCATTCAAATTTCCTTCAAGAATTATCAATGGTGATACACCTTAGCTAAGATGTTTCAACACAGATAAAAAGTCTTTGAATTATTTACGGGCATTTGGTTCTACTGTGTATGTTCATAAAGATCCTGCGATAGTTAAACTATTTGATAGATCAATCAAGGGGATATTAATCTGTAGGTGATCCACGTGAATCAAAACGATATATAATTTGTTTACCAAAACAAAGAAAATATGTTACTGCTCGTGATGTAAGATTTATTGAAGATAATTAGTTGCTGACTTCTGATAGTAATGATTAAGGAAACAAAAATATACTTTGGGTCTGAAAATGTGACAGAAAATGCAGTTCAACCATCTGAAGAAGATCAAGAAGGTGTAGAGAATGAGGACGAATGCACCCTAACTACATAATGTAATGTTTATTTAACCCTTTTTGAGCGACAATTTGACTAGCATAAAATTTTTTTCTGTGTGTATGAAAAGTAAATAACATTAACCAAGTCTCTATATAATTACCTACTCACAAATTTCTCATTGGTTATTGATCTAGATATTACCTACTTCTTCTGTAGCTGAATAATGGTTTACTATTCACAGGTTGATATCCTTAGGGGCCATTTTTTGAAAAATTAGTTTCGTGTATTATCTTAATGAAAAATTATCTATGTGGAAGTAGCACAATGTTTAAGATGTATCGGGGATTGCAGTAGTTTAGAATATGTTTTTTCAACAACCATTAGTGAAAGTGATAATTACGAAATCAATTTAAACAATAGAATGTAAACATAATCTCTATCGAATATTTATTTTGACACAATTGCTTCTTATGTGTTTTGCATGTATTTTTATTCTATAAGAATTATTACAATGAATTTCTGCAATGGAACTAACATGGATTGAAATGGATGTCAAAACTGTCATTGTTCAGGTGGATCCAGACTAAGCGAGCTCTTCCGCGCTGCGCTGCTCCGTGCTGGAAAACACCGCGCAGCATTATTGAATTCGATGCAGAACGGCGCAGAACACCGAAAGAAAATTTTTTATTCGTCATTGTTCTAACTGGCTCGCGCTCGTTTTAGATTAATATGGAGTATTCCAAAAAAGTAAAAATTGCTGCTGCGGTGATTATTATTAATCAACATTTAAATAGAGAAAGACGAAATAGAAAACGTCGACATTGAGTAACACCGATGCTTAGAAATAGATTAGTCTATAGTGGAATAAATCTATTAAGTGACATGTTAATTGGTAATATCGGACAATTTGAAATTTTTTGCCATATGTCGTCAGCGTATTTCGAAATCTTATTACATTCAATTGAGCCAGTAATACGAAAAAAGGATACAAACTATAGGGGATCTATTTCTCCCAAAGAAAGATTAGCTGTAACTCTACGCTTCCTGACCACGGGAGATTCATTCAGCAGTTTAATGTACCTTTTCAAAATATCTAAACTAAGTATTTTAACTATAGTTATTGAAGTTTGCGGGGCTCTTAATGAAGCATTAAAACACCAAGTTTAGGTAAGTCCCCTTTATTTAAAATTCTTTGGATACACTAAAATTTGAGAGAAAATTTCGTGCTGTATCATATTGAGAGGTTGAAGGTTCATCCATGTTATATATAGACACAGATTGAGTTGTAGATGATTGTGGAGGAATATGACTTGTTAGAGGCGTACCAACAATTGAGGAAGCGTTGCTTGAGGAGTATACATTTTGATATGTATAGCTGTGCAATTCATTGAACACTTCCATCTCAGCTTCGAAGATCCAGCTATTGATTTTATGGATAACGATGGCTCTACTTCTCTCATTTAATTTTCGTAGCTTATTAGCGACATGCTCTCCATATACCGAGCATTCATCGCGACTGGACGCTGGTTCGCTTGAAATGCTATCGATGATGTCATATTCTTTACTCAATCTACGGTCTTCTGTTACCATTTTGCGTTTTGGATTTTTTTTGGGGAGACAAATATTTTTCGCTTGGCTATTGTATTTTTCCCATTGCTTTGAGAGGGGAATTCAATGACATTTTCAATAAATTACTCAGTAGTTTGTTTTTCACTTTGTAGTTCACTCTGATCATTGGCATCATCAACAGGAGGTTGCAAATTATCTTGCGAATTTTCTTCGGCGTGTATTTGCAAATAAAGAAAATTTCATTTAAAAATCATCAATAATTTTTTTCAGATGCCAAATACTACAAAAGGATGGCTGCAATGTGCTAAATAATTTGAGGAACATTGGAATTATCCGCATTGCGTAGCTGCTATGGATGGAAAGAATACTACAATTATAAGTTATATTCTAGCATTGTGTTATTTGCACTTGTGGATGCGATTTATAATTTTATTTTCGCTGATGTGGGTACTCAGGGTCGTATATCTGATTGAGGAATATTTGAACATAGTCTAATATGGGAGAAAATACAAGCGAAAAGTTTGTGTTTGCTAGAACCAAAAGAGCTTCCTGGGCGGGAAAAACGTATTCCTTACGTCATACTGGGTAATGAAGCATTTGCTCTCCATGAAAATGTAATTAAACCCTAGTCTGGTCTTTATAAAATGGCGAGTTTCAGAAAATCCGTTTGGAATACTTAGTACAGTATTTATAGTTTTGAGAAAACCCATGCTCCTTGAACCTAGCAAAGCTAGAGATGTAGTAATGACGACTATTTATCTACACAATTACTTAAGAAGAAGTAAAAATTCCAGAAATACATATACTCCTGCAGGCACTTTTGATAATGAGCTAAATGATGGCACAGTTGTTGCTAGAACCTGGAGGAGGGATTATGTAAACCAAACCTCATTGTGCAAGTTGAAACCAATACCAAAAAAAAGTTCATCAAATGCGCGAGAAATATGGCAAGAATTTGCAGAATATTTTTTTACAAACGGGTGTATACCTTGGCAAAATGACCGTGCTCAAATAAATATTATAGAATGATAAAAATATATTATTTGTTTTTACTTACTTCTTCTGTGTTAAGAGTGTCCTTTGGTGTGTCCTTTTCTGACAAAAAATTAAAAAACTTGAATGCAAACCAGTTGGAGATGTAAATCTCCTCCCGCCCTAAAAGTGTATATCAGGTATATTATATGGGATACAAAATATAGGTACTATTCCTGCCTTTTCCAGTGCCCGTCGATTTTTTTATTTTTCCTTTTTCCCTTCTATATGAAGACAATAAAGAAGTAATTTTAGATTTAACAGCATCAACATCGATTCCAATGTCCTAGGAAATGTTTGTCCAAGCATCGTGCTTTTTAGTTTTAATGTGATATGTGTTATCTTTGGGATCCCACAATTCCGGTTTTTGGCGGTATCGGTCTATCAATCTTTCAATAGTCTCATGTGTCTATTCAATTGAGGCACTCATATTTCAATTCACTTCAAAAGAACTTTGTCAAAACTCGAAACATTTAATCAAATAATCAACGTAAACGTTTTCACGTCCAAAACAAACGAGCATAAACATTCGTTTTTTATTTGATGTACCGACATCTACCTGATCGCGTTCGATCGTGTTGCAGGATAGCGCAAGTAAGCGCGAATCAACGCGGGTTGTCGTTCAAACCCAAAGCGCTGCGCCCCCTGAACTGATTTGAGCGGCGCAGCGCGGAGCAGCGCGCTTGGTCTGGATCCACCTTTAGATATAAATGACATCGTCGATTATTCATACATTTTTAAATGTAAACAAAATGAGTTGAAAGTCGAGTGAATCCGATATGGAAATTGTCTCTACCTGATATTACGAATTAGATATGCAAATACTATAAATGAAAACTTGCTGCTGCAAAAATCGAGATGTGAATATGAGAAGTATTATACAGGTGGGCAAATTAATTTTGGAAGTTGACGATGCGCGAGAAAACTTGACAACGTTGTAAACGCAGTTACCGGGAAGAGCAGGCGACGTACATTCCGCATGCAAAGTTTTAAAGGTTGTGAGGCTGCTAATACGTACGAGGGCAATTTGGATTTAAAAATAATAAATTGTAGCACATGTATAATGCTATATAAAATCGAGTTTACAAAACCAAATAACATTAATGTGTTCTTTATTATTAATTAACTGAATAAGTAAATAAAGACCATTAGATTTTTCGGCATTTTTGTACAGACATAATTATTTATAGCTTCAAAAGCCATACGGGAAATTCTATAATTACCCTTTATTATTTTATGTGATGTAAATAATAAATAGATTACAAGAGACATAAACTTTCACCTTTACTTCAAATTAATGTCTTTTAAGTGGTCCCTTCCTAATATTCGTCATTGAGGTTTATTTGTATATAAATTGGAAGTTACGTAGATTTTGTAGATAAAGCAAACAATATGATAAGGATTGTTAAACGACTTTCTAAATTTAACAATGGCCAACAATTTTTCCTATCTGCAACTTCTGTGATCGTATCCTTATGTATTATTTATTTTATGAATATTCATCGGTTCTGTAGGATAATAAGAAAACAGATTTTCCACTATGCCGACGTTTCGTATTTATTTGAATCTTTTATCAAGGCTACAAAGATATACATGCAAATGGTGATTATGGCTATTAAATACTCAATAAAAACATTAAAACTTCAAAAACTTTCATAAAACTTTAAAAACTTAAAAACTTTATAACCTTAAAAAACTTATACTCGAGTAAAAATTCAAAAATTTCAATAAAAAACTTAAAATTCTCTCACATTTTTGTCTCTAAGAAACATCATCAAATAAAATAAAATCTAAATTGCTGACAATTTAAAATTTCTCAAGGTCACTCTTACCTAGTGAGGCTTTTTCCGTCGAGCAGAAATTCTTTATTTCCTTGTCAAATTAAAAAATAGACGAGAAAACATGAAAATATTTCAGAATGTTCTGGCACGTCATATAAAAACAAAGTAATGCACAGTCTTCAAACATTGGTACTTACTTATTATTTTCCTTTTTATTGAGATTCTATAAACAAACTGTACCTTAATATTTGGTGTTGACAGGAAACTATACGTATTCATTGATAAACGAAAAACAAAAATTGCAAAAAAACTACTAATTATGTTGGACTGGGACAGCTTTTTGAATACAGTGTGTCCTCGCAAAAATTCTTAGTAATTGTTAAAGAACCAAATTATCTATTATAGATATTATTTATTGAGTTAGTATCGTTTGTTTTTTAATTTTATATAATTGGTAATTATGTATTTGTATATTTTATTTAAGTTGTCAATATCTGATTTTTTGTTTACTGTATTCTCACTCAATTCAATAAATATCTTTTCGCTTGAAAGACGTTTGTGATAGTTAGTCTCTTTATCTAGGATGTTGACGGTTTCAAAGTCAAATTTGTGATTTTGTTCAAATGCATGGGTTGCTAATGCTGTTTTTTCTTATTTGTCCCTATGTTTTTCATCACATGAGTTCCTGTGGGCATATATTCTGTTTTTTAACCTTTGCTTGGTTTGACCAATATAACATCTATCGCATTCTAAAATTTTATTTTGTAATTAAGGTTTGATTCATAGTCTCTCGGTAATTTGTCCTTCATAGAGGAATAAAAACAATTTACCGTTTTTGTATGGTAAAATACGATTTTTGTTCTTTCTGTTTGTAGTATGTGTTTCAATTTTTCCGAAATAACCTTAACATAAAGAATCTTAAAAAATCTGTATGAATCTCCAGTCAATACTGGTGTTAAACTTCGTCAATATTTTTATTAATTATAATATTACAAACATTAAGGGGATAATCATTCAACAGCCGTTTTTCTTTGAACTTAACCATATTTTCATGTAAATATTCAGGGCTAATGAGTTTAATAATTTTATTTTTGATGGCAGTCATGATATTTAATTTTTGAGCAAAATGATGCTGTGAATAATAATTTAAAACTCTCCTAGAACTAACATGTTTTCCATAATGGTTAAATTTAATTCTTTGATCTTCAGTTCTAATCAATAACACATCCATATATGGAATGGAGTTATAATTTTCTGTTTCTATTGTGAACGGTAAGCCCGGATGATAGGAATTGGAAGCTATTAGTATAGAATAAATTTTTGATTTTGGAACAGCTAAAATAGTGAGGTCAACATATACTTTAACCAATGGTATTTTATAATAAAAACTTGAAACTATCATAGAAATCAAATATTCCATTTATAGGGCTGCTAATAACGAAGTTTACGAATTCTGCCAGCGAAGTGAGCTCTTGCAATCCGCATACGTCTTTGCTACGGCGCATCGGACGTTGCCAAACTTCCGACTGCCAAAATTAATTTGCCAGCCTGTACACTGTTAAGTGATTGGTAACAAGAAAACAAAACGGTCTCTCAAAATATTTTAATAATGTAATCGTCGACATTCAACCGTAAGATCTAACAGCGCTTGACTTCATTTTAATCTTGTAATAATAGATCATACTTTATATTGCATAGGTTTCTAGGATGATTTTTATTTTACTTCTGTAGATGCCTTCGAAAACAGCTAGAGCCAGGCAATACAAAGAATTAATTAATTCAATTGAAAAATCAGATGCTATTATGTGGGGCAAAAGCACACCTGATATGAAAAGGGAGGCTCGGGAACATGTTTCCCAAGTCCTACCTTATATTGGGAGTCCCAGAAAATTGGATAAGGGTGAAAAAGGTAGGTAGAAAATTTTAAATTAATGTTCAACGTAGTTTTCTTCATAATTATTCAATGAAGAACACTAGTAATGAACTAATGAGCACTTCTGTGGCTGAGGAATCATTTTCCACCCAGGAAGCCTGAGAGAACTATAGTGCTCATTTTGAACGGACATAGCTCACATTGCAGCAGTGTGGATTCATCGGAGTTTGCAGAAGAGAATAACACAGTTATTCAATACAATGCGTGCCATTTCTACATAAAAATGAATCCAAATAGAACGATTTCAAGACTCGTCTTGGGAGGATTTCTCACAAAGGCATGGGTATAAGCAGCTACGATAGAGAATGCCATATCGGGATTCAGAAGTACAGAAATCATCCCCTTCAATCCTGATAAAATTCCCAAATGCGCCTTTTTGATATCCGCGTCGGAACAACAACAGGAAAACAAGGAGTGACGTGAGCCTAGTGAACCCAAACTAGGTTGTTTGTACTGGCATGAAGTCCGAATCTCGTGGAAGTATCAACTACAGAAGTAGAGAGTCATCAGGAATTAGAACAGGCGGTGAATCCACTGGTAAACATACAACCCCTAGTGCAACTCTCATCAGAAGCTAGCGATCAAACTTCAAGAGTGTTTACAGGATAATCAGAAATAACCCCTGGGAAAGTTTGGGATCAAATTTCGTCGATACCTAGCCTAAAGTAAGTAGAATATGCAAGGAAGAATTCCAGAGCTTTAACTGAGATTTATAATTCTACTTTAAATATCGTCAGTCTACGAAGAAAACGACTAAACAAAACCATCAAGGCAGCGAAATATGTAGCGATCTCTAAATAAACGGTTTTAAAGATTAAAACTTTTCCGCATTTGTGGCCCTGAACAATATTCTATCATAAAATTGTTACTTGTATACACTTCGGGGGATGTATCGTGCTAACAAACCGAAATTTCTCCAAAAGTAACCAAAAATTTAGTATATCTGGATTTATAGGGCCCGCTGTAGCCGATCTAGTCAACTGAAAATCATCTGTGAGACACCTTGAACAATATTCAATCATGAAATTGATCAGTCATATACTATCTGGAGGCTGTATCGTGCTAACAAACTGAAAATTCTCCAAAAATGGCAAAAATTTGGTACGTCAAGGACCATACCACCCATTGTACTGGCTTTAGTCAGCTGAATATCAATAGAGCTCATCTTGGAGACGCTCTGAATAATATCCAATCATAAAATTGGTCACTTGTATATACTCCGGAGGCTGTATCGTGCTAACGAACTGAAACTTCTCCAAAAATGACAAAAATATTGTACTTAAAGTACTGTAGCACTTGTTGTATTGGCTCTAGGGAGCTGAAAATCTATAGGATTCATCAGCGAGATGTCCTGAATAAAATTCAATCATACAATTGGTGACTTGTTGAACTAGGGAGGCTGTATCGTGCTAACAAACTGAAATTTCTCAAAAAATGACAAAATGTCGTACTTCAAGTACCATAGCACCCGTTGTACTGGCTCTGGTGACCTGAAAATCAATAGGGTTCATCTGTGACATGTCCTTAACAATATTCCATCATAAAATTGGTGACTTATTGCACTCCGGAGGCTGTATAGTGCTAACAAACTGAAATGTCAAAAATATCGTACGTCAAGTACCATAGCACCCGTTGTACTGGCTCTGGTGAGCTGAACATCAATAGTGTTCTGAACAATATTGAATCATAAAATTGGTGACTTGTTCTACTCCTGAAGCTGTATCGTGCTAGCAAGGCATGTTACGAAAAGTGGCCGACGACAAACACACTGGATTTTTTTTCTTAAAATCGTTTTTTCGTGTTCTTCTTGGTGAAAAACGTAAAAATAACTCAAAAAATCCAAAATTCCAAATTTTTTTGGGGTAAACCAATACTTTTCTCGCATTTTAGATAGTTTGGACGGAAAAATAATAAGTTAAAATTTGATACATTTAAAAAACTTTGCTGCATGCAGATATATTGCGATTTATCCGACATAAAATGTCATTTTTCAGTACACCGGTTGATCAGTTTTCCACTTAAAAATGAAAGATATAACAAGGGAAAGAATTTGATTGAGGATATAGCTGTTCTTAAGGGTTATGACAAGAAAATTATAGATAAATTAATTAATCATCGTAGATTGAAGAAATCTCTTCGCTACACTTTTTTTCAAAAGTTAAGTATATTCAAACAGTTCATAGGTAAGCCAAAAATCAAATAATATATTTTATAACGATATAGCTCATCAAATGAAAATTAAATATGGAATTTTCCCTTTAAAAGTAGGTTTTCACTCTGGAATACTTTCGAACGCCTAAAATTCAGTATATACATAAATTTTAGTTAGTTAATAGTTACCAGGACCAAATATTGCTTGAATTTTCCTGAAAGTTTTCTGAGAACTTAGTGAAACTCCCACATACAAACACTGTGATGTATAGTTTTGGCAGCAGATTGAAATACAGAGACCAACACTTCCTTTCCCAAAGATGTTTTTTCCTGTTAGTTTTCAGGTTATATTATAATTGAAAGTTATGGTTTTCCAACACAACAAAATGACTGCAATAAATATAGTGGTCCATAAACTGTTATATAAAACCAATCAGGCTAATCAAAAACTTTTAGTATACTCTCCTCGGGCTGCTTCGCTGATATTAAAGGACCGTCTTGAGGTAATTAGCTTTTAGCATTCAAATCACGTACAAACATTATCGCAAATTACGGGCTCATCTGCGTATCTCAACGCATTTTTCTCAGTGTGAAGCCTACAATCGATTCAACAGAAAAAAAATATATAGAAAATGCCCTCCAGACATCGGCCATATAAAATGAAACGCTCCTACAGTAAACCACATTTAGCCGCCGAAGAAATATGTGATTCATCTTGAGAACTTCCCAGGGCCATAGGTGGAATGCTGGGAAAGCCCCTCTGGGCTTTTAGTAGCGAGCTGCCCTTACTCCTGCCGGTTCAGAGGTCAAGTTACTGCAACAATGTTTTAGGCCAGTATTTGGATATACATTATTTATATATAATTCATTTATTTATTTATGTATGAATATTATAATTATTCAATGTTATTTGTCTCAAGTTGGTTCGTCGATTGTTATGATATTTTATTTTCATTTATTTATTTATAATTTTAATTATTTAACAGGTTTATATTATTATAATTTTAGTTGTTGAGCGCCAGATGAAATTAATTAGGTAATAAATGAATATCTGTTTAGTGTAAAAAGTAAAAGGCCAGCTAACTTCAGTCCTCAAGATGAAACTCTTAATTATTTGTAGGGAATTATCGTGAGTGAGGATACGTTTATATTTAATTTTAAACTTCAAAATATTAAGATATTATATAATTCATAAGAAAATGAAATATTTACACTAACTATTACTTATTATTTTCCAATAATTTTTAAATAGATCTAAATAGCACTCAATATGTATCTTTACTACTAGTAAATACCTTGGCCAATGGGTTTAACTATCTTACTGAATAATATTTAGAGGTTATGAGAAATTATATCATTGAAATTATCGGGAAGTTCTTTCCTTTTATTTTTTTATATTAGTTATAAATCGATTCAGTAAAATTTGTTAAAATATTATTATCTAAAATTTGTTAAGTAACTTTTTTTCTGGTCGTTCAATTTTATGTGAAATATATCAAAAATTTACCATTTGAAATTGACACAAGTCCGATCAGATGAAAAGATTATGTATGTAAATTTGACAGTTCCTTCGTGAAAAATAAAAATGATATAAATTTAGTTTTCATAATTTTACCTTACAGTTTGTAATTATGCACTGGATTTTTCTTCGATATTTCTTAATTTAATTATGTGTAGTAATGAACTGAGCCAAAATTCAGTTCTATGTCCTTGCTGGATACCGAAGACTGCTTTTCCGTAGTTCCAGTAAGTAATGTTTTATTATATTTACTTGTATTGTGATCAAATACTTTTTCACCTCTTTATTTAATCTATATTCTCCACTATTGTCATTGTACTCTAAAGTAATACTTAGTTGATTTTACTTATTTTTAAGAATTATTTCTTCTACAGCTTTTCTTATATTTCAACATGTATCTTCTTTTTTTAGTTTTCTTATTATAATCTTATTTGATTCTTCTGAATGTCTCTATTTTAATAATCTCTTTAGAAATCTCTCTAGAAATTAGAATTATTGGATTAATAATAAGTATAGAATTAGATTAATTTGAGAATTAAAATTTTAGTTCAATATATATATATATATATATATATATATATATATATATATATTTCTGAAATGGAGGGTTTTTCGAAAAATCCTCTAGCAAGTCGATTTTGTTTTAAACAAAGGCACTTTTTGACATACATATTTGTGACGTAATCGTTATTCCAGATATAACGAAAAAGCGTGTCATCGTAAAAAATTATGGTTGTCTGACAGTTGCCTTAGCAACCGAAAATGTTTTTATTCCTGTCAGATAAAATCAAGTATTTTTTTGTTTTTTATGTTTTCTTATCGATTTATTATCTTTTGTTTGGCAAAAGCAGTGTGTTTGAATTGGTTATTGAGTAGTGACTTTGTCATTTTGTAAAAAATGGTGAAATTAAATTTGGACACAGGATGCGCACCTCTTGTTCAATGAAACTCATCCTGTTCGGCGTCCTATTAGCCAAAGCATGGTAAACAATATTGAGTATAAATACCGTAACTTTGGACATGGTTTACTTAAATCAGGTCAAACCTCAGAATCAGACGAATATCGACTTAAAGTTTTGTTAGTAATACAAGAAAATCATCTCTCAACGCTTAACCAAGTGGCTTCTGATTTCAATATGGCTGCGTTCACATTTCACAAAATTGTGAAGAAAGCCAAGTATCATCCTTATAACGTATGCCTTGTTCATGATGACTTTGATCGGCGAATTCAATTCTGCAAGCAAATGCTAGAGCTATGTAGGAATCATAATAATTTGGTAAAAACATAATTTTTTCTCAGGAGGCTACGTTTGTTTTGAACGGTCATGTTAATAGACAAAACTGCCTTTATTAGGCTACCGAGAATCACTGATGGATGATGGAGTATCGCAATCAAAATCCTTAGAAAGTGAATATCTGATGTGGCATAGTCGAAGGAAGAATTCTGAGTCTTTGACGTGAACTGGTGCAAGATATTTGGAATTTCTTCGAGGCGACTTTATTCCTGAACCAATAAATCTATATCCAAATGAGGAACGTGATCTTCTGAGAAATGACATTTTCTTTCAACAAGATTGTACACCTCCTCATTATGTAACACCTATTCATGCTTGGAGTGTAAGGGGTTTGACGTGAAAATCAACCAAACCCAAAAGACAACCTCACCTGCTCGTTGTGCACCCTGCTAAAAAACTAACGAGGCTCTGTCGACCAAGTATCTGCCGCTATAAGCAGACACCTCTTGCTGGCCAACAGCTACGGGTGGATGAGCCAGTAAGAGTAAGGGTACTCACTTGTCCTAGGGGTGCGAAATCATACCTAAAGACGGATGAATCAAGGAAAAATGACCTACGGCATGCGGATGCAGAAGGCAATGGGGCACTAAAGACTGTAAAAGTATTCCTAGTGCAATCATACACAGCGATCAAGTGTTCAAAACGATATTTTTTTGAGTTAATACTTGCCCACTGTCCCCCCCCCTCCCGGATCAAGTTTATGAAAGCAAACATTATGAAGATCGCTACGTGGAACGCAAGAAGTGTTTTTGCATTGGTTGAACTGGACAATGTTGCAAAGGAAATGTCAAGACTTGCTAGCGACGTGAGATGGCCAGGAAGTAGCAGCTGCCCAACAAGTAACGGCACATTCTATTATTCTGGAAATAGTGACCCGAAGCATTTCTACGGAGTCGGAGTAATTTTAAACAAAAATTTTGGATGCACGGTTTTAAATTTTATACCTTACTCAGATAGAGTCATGATGCTCCAACTTGAAACACATATAGGTCATCTGAACATAATACAGGTGTATGCATCAACAACGCATAAAGAGGATGACGAAACTAAGGAATTTTATGCTGAAGTTGATGTTATCTTCAGAAGCATAAGGGGTAATAGTATCATAGTTATGAGAGATTTCAACAACAAAGTTAGCAAAGTCAAGGTTGAAGGATGCACTGGAAGTTTCGGTCTGGGAGAAAGGAACAATAGGGGAATCGACTAGTAGAGTTCTGTCAAGTAAGAGACCTTATGATAACAAATACCTTCTTCAAACTACCAGATCGCAGATTATACACCTGGATATCCCCTGCATATAACCCAAGAACTACTATTAGAAACCAGATAGACTATATCCTCATTAACAACCGCAGAAGAAACTACCAAAGAATTGGGAAACATGCAGAATGCCAAAAAATTCAGCATGTATATAAAGAGATATGTCAGTAAAATTAAAATCACTAAATAAAAGAGTTGGTGAAAGTTCGTGGAGAATCACCTTGAAGTGGACATGTGATGCTACACACCCTACAGAAACCAAATGAAGAGGAAACCAATTACTGGGAAGAGTCAGCGGACTTGTTACTACAGGTGCTGCTGTCTCAGGATGAATGAGAAGCAGATACTGAAAATCAAAAACTGCCTAGGCAGCGATTGGTTGACATGTATGCTACCCAAGAAGAATCTCGAACAAGGAGATTTACTGAGACCGAAATGTGTGCATGTCTGCAACTGCAATAGATTGCATGAAATAAGAGAAGCCCAATGAATGAACCCAAACCACTACGACTACCGTAAAGGTAAGTCAACTGAAGACACCATCAATAAAGCAACGCAGATAATTCATTGAACACAAAATAAATACCTAATATTGATCTTCATTGACATATTTGATGCATTTCACAATCTCTGATGGCCAGCATTGTTTGATAAACTGTGAAAAATAGAGTGTTCATTCGGCCTCTACAAGACTATGAAGAGCGACTGTCAGAACAGATACGCCAATCTGAGCTGTCCAAACAAAACAAGACAAGGCACCTCACTAAGGGGTGTTCCGAAGGTTCAGTATGTGGTCCCATTCTGGGACCTCATAATGGAAGAACTCTTGAATGAAATTGAGCAGAGCGAAAATTCGGAAGGAGTAATCAAGTACGCTGATGGCCTGCTGCTTGTCGCAAGAGCAGAGCCGTAGATATCTGGAAGCGAAGGCACACGCGCTCATGGTAATGGTAGGGAGATGGTGCAATGATGTGAAGTTAAACGTATCAACCAAGAAACAGCATACAGTCTAGTTAAAGGGCAGCTCGCAGAAGACCCTAACATAAAACACAATGGCAATATAATTAGGAGAGCTAGAAAATCACAATATCTGGGAATCATCATGGATGAATCAGGACTGTTCAGTCACCACATCACAAATGTTTGTGAGAAAGCGACAATGGTAATGCATACACTTTCCAGCCTTGCGCAGAGGGAATATAAATTGCCAACTGGGGGTAAAAAAACTTGGAAGGAAATCAGGAAGATTGCAGAAGACAGTGTTGTAGTAGCTTCTTCTCCATCTGAGCTTAGTAGATCTAAGTATTATCTATTAAATAAACCTCGTAGAGCTAACATAGCAATTCCTAGAGAGAAGTAGAACATAAACTCTAGATTCATTCAATACGGTAATGAATGAATTTGGTAGGATTTGTAAGATTAGCTAAACACTTGGATTCTGTCTTTTACTTACTCTGAATCAAAGCTGTTTATAAAGACAGAAAGGATATATAATATTCAATTAAAACAAATGCTCAATTATCAATAATTCTATATTAAAACGTGGATTCATTTACACTGGTATATAAAGACAATTAATCACACCTGTATAAGTACTAATTAATTAATTAGTGTATTACTATGATAAAGTAAAATATAATTCTGTAACCAATACCCGGCCTATTTTCCTTGAAGTTCTCCACAAAATTTTTTGAGCATGTTTTAAGAGAAACGCCATCGCGGTATGTTTTCAAGGAGTATGTGGGCATGTGCGATGGCGAGCCAATACGGTAAGCGGCATTGATGTACCCGGTAGCTGACCAATGTAGCTACTGTTTTTCCCCTCTGATGAGCTAAGTAAGGCGTATGTTCTCATAGGACAGCCAACTAATAATACCTTGTTCAAGAAGGAAAAAATTATATAATGTCAAACACTAATTGTGCGCTTTCTCAAATGGCAAGATGATTTTCTTAAAAAGACTTATGAACCTGTTCCGTTAATTATGGAATAATAAATTGAAGGTATCGAAAAACTTAAGAGGAAAATAAACATAATTAGTTATTACCTATTAGTTATTTTTGGGAATGCGCACAACAAAAATAAATATCATTTTAATACATGATTTCACATAAATACGATTTAATTATTCATCGATAGTTTGCCTGCACTTTTATAAAAATTTGGAGCCAATATTGCTGCGTTTCTTAACAACTTTTTTAATCTACTACCTTATCCCTTTACAGCATTTTCCAATTTTTCCATTATTTCTGGTTTCGGTGATTTGTTTTGGCCAGAGCCACAGAAAATAAGAATTTCACAAAGTGCACACCGAAAAAACTTATAAGATTGACAGAGATAACATTAGAATCGTCAAAAGCCACAATAAAAATAAACAAAATATAACAAGCACTTTAGTGTGGATTTTACATCTAAAAATTAAAATATCATTTTTTCAAAATTTGTGAGCATGCTTACTAACCTTATTGGAGCCGGGAAAACAGTAACACAAAGCTTTAGTAAACATGGTACATTTTAGAATTTCTTAGGAAGTTCATATTAAAATATTCCCATTTTATTCATTAACTCTTGCTGTAACTTATATCTTCCTCATTATTTCCCCAAAAAAGTCTCATGTTTATAAATATTTTATCAAGTCAGTATTTGAAATATTTCAAGATACGTTTCACTGAAATAATAAATTTATAAGATCATATAAATTCTTCCCTTATCAATGTTTGCTTTGATTCTTAACGTTTACAACATTGTCGGCATTCTTTTCATAGAAAACTTCTTAATTTTGTTGTTCTAAAATTGACTTGATAAATAATGACATACATCTAAGCGGCACTGTCACACATCACATACGACGATATGTATTTATGATATCATCCCCCATAAACGCGTGACAGATGGTTTTATACATGTTACTCGGTATTTTACCTATCTATATCTCTTTTCTGCGTAACTGGCGATAAGCGAAAACGCTGCTGCGTGTTTTCATCTTAAAGGATACTTAGGTGTGATAAATCTATTATTTACACACTATTCAGTCTGAAATAATATGTTAAGTACACCTAATGCTATAGTGTTGAAAGCGTCGCTTACCTTGAAATATATTTTTAGACCTAATAACGGAAAATCAACCTAATGTTAATCAGATAATGTGACTTTCTTTATTTTTTCTTAAATGACACTATACACTGACAATGACGCAATACATTGAAAAAATCTTATGAATTCTAAGAAATTTGACAAATGTATCGATATTAGATATCATCGTCAGAATTTAATTTAATATCGAAACAATTGTCGAATTTCTTAGAATTTTTAACGTTTTTTCAATATATTGTGGAATTATCTACAATCAGTAAGTTTCATTTAAAACAGTAATATAAGTAGATTCCACGAAGTAAGGGTTGAGATAGTTAAACATTTAGCCAATTCCTACCTAACAAAGGAACACAATCTTTTTCAGACTCAATTACAGTAATTACTAATTGAATGCCACATTTTTCACAACTCCTACCATTGTACTGATTGTTGTCATCACGTGAATTACTTTTGTAATTGACTTTCTCTGTGATTTGTAGGTAATTTACTCCACTACTGTCATCTGAGAAGCCTTTCATTTGCTTTTCCTCAACCTCTGATGTTGCGCTGTTTTACAAGTACTATAGAATGTCAACTGGAAATATGCCAACAATTTTCTCTGAATATTATCAGATCTCAACCCACATACGAACCTACCGCTCAATGCTTCGTTAAGAAATGTTTTAAAGTTTTATAAACTCGCTAACTTACGTAACTCCTCTACGTATTCCGAAACAATCTGATCAGGTTCCTGGTTATATCTATTAAAAACAAATCTTTCATAGATTTCTGACTCTGAAGGAGCGCAATGCGATTTCAATTCGGTCCCTGCATCTTCATATGTCAATTCTCCTGGCTTCCCCGTTGCAGATAAGTTTTTCAGTATCTGATGTACACTCCTCTACCAGCTAAGATTATGCTAAACATCAACATTTTGAGCTTGTCCTCTACTTTATTTACTGCGAATAAATGCTCCATTAACTAAAAATATGTTCCAAATTCTTCAGCTACGCAATTAAATGGCTCTATATTACCGATCATCGCCACTATTCAAACATTAGTACTTGACTTTTTGATCGCTGTAATTTCTGGTGTTTCTGTATTGAGAAACGGCTGTTTTGGTTGTAATTAATAAACTGGTAGACTGTAAATATTTCTTTATTTTTAGTTTAAATTTAGCGAAATAGCACAACTGCAGCCATGTTAACATTCATGGCGAGACTAATATTTTTATAACAAAATGCGCTGATGCCATATTTCATAAATGATCGGCGCTAAATACTTATTATAAATTTTTAATTTTTGGGACTTAACAACGGCTTTAATAACAACTTCCTTTGAAAGATAACTCGTATCCGATTTTCGTCACCAAAATGATGTGTTTCTACGTACTGAAGGAAACACTTTAGTTTCTGAATTGAGTAATAGTTATAATTTAAGCAATATATGAACTGGAACTTGTAACGATACAGAATACCTTCCGCTGGCTGCCTGACTTCTCTGCAGTGTTACTAGTAAGAAAATACTTACATTCAGGCAGTGTGGCCACATACATAACAATATAATCATCGTGTGAGAGAAATTCTCAAACCTGAGAGCTCCTGTAATTTTTTCGGGGACAAGTGGTGGAGGGTTAATGTAATTGTGCATTGGGCGGGGTTGGAGGTCTTTGCTCATTGTTGCACCGCTTGAACTACTGCTTGCTGCTTTTGGATGTATGTTAGCTTGCGTTATGGGGTGGTAGGCAAATTCAGCTATCGGGTGTCTTGTGGTGATTAAGCCGGCAACTGTTCCTCGTTAAGTCCTCCGCCCATTATACCATTATCAATACGAAACACTTATCCTTAATCGGTGGGAAGAAATAATACCATAGTTTATCAAAAATCCCTGGAATAATATATTGAATACTATTTTTAACAAAGTTACTGACAACAGATAACTTATACAAAATGCATTACTGCTATGACACTAGTTAACAATGAATTCTGCTTTTCAACGTAAAAAAATTCCTATATATATTATTAAAAGCTAACATTAAAGTAACTAAATCTAATAGTGACTTTTCGGATCATCACAGTCATTTTTGGTGCCGTTATTCTTTGACTAAATCACATCCCAACGGTTTTCGGCTTAATCATACAATGTGCGAATTCGTGCCAAGGGGATGCATGACAGTGAGCCTATCATATGTCACTAACGGAACCTTCAAGATACTAGGCGCCCTCTAGTCATGAGTAAGCCTTGTCCGTGATGGACATCTATTCCCTAGCTATTATGGACTTTTATGGAAGAAGTAACAAGAGAAAAAAATTTAAAACTACAGAGGAGATAGAAGTCATCCTATTGGCTCCAACTGACCTCCCTGTAACCTCCAACCCGGAACGAGAATTACTCAGTTCTCCAACTCCTGAGAGTAAACCTAGGAAACTAGGTGGTGCAGACAGGAAGCGACTCAGTCGTCTTCTCATGAGTGGGCTACCTTACCAATCCACCTTGCACCAAATTCTAGAGCAACGGAATCGTGATCAATCGCAAGAGAGGAAACATTCTCCTTCTGTGGCTGGTGCCAGCAAGCGTTTACGCTCTAACGATGACTCACCCGAACAGAAGGCAAAAAAGCCTTCCTCGGCTGAATCAATGGTAACGTCAGGTGAAATTGACTTACAAAAGCCCTCTTATGGCCAGGCTGTATCCGACATCAAGGTAGGAATTTTACACCTTGAACATCCGACAGCTTCTATAACGACCAAACAAATGGAATCTCTTCAGTATGCCATTATGGACGCAGTAGATGATATTCCTGAATATGGTTCTCAAGTGCAGTTCCAGAGCTGTACTTTCCGGCATGGATGGTTACAGGTCACCTGTGTAGATCAAGAGAGTGTCTCGTGGTTGACTGGCGTAGTTAATACACTTCAACCATAGAATGGTGTCTCCCTGAAATGCGTCTCAGGCGACCAACTCCCAAGGCCACACATCTGCGTGGCTTATATAGCGGACGAGGGCAGTCGTAGACTAACTTTTGAACAGGTCCTCTCTAGACTGAGGAAAATAAACCACGGCCTGTTAACCTTGACCCATCGTCTGATCTCTCCTGAGGATATGAGGAGACACAAGTTTGCCTTTGGCTCAATATATTCGTCACTCTCAACTATTTACAGGCAAACTTACCACATGCCAAGGTCGCTTTTCATATCCTTAGTAAAAGGTTCAAGGACGAATTAATCGACCTTACCTTCCTGCAAGAACCATTTACAGGAAACACAGATCGAGTAATTGGTCTCAGTAATATTCCTGGTGAGGTAGTAGTTTGTCCTGGGGTAAAACCCAGAGCATCTCCTCATTAGGAAATTTATTAATTATTTCTTGCTTACAGGCTATTGCACTCCTGACGTAGTAGCCATCCAAGGGTCCCTAACGGAGAAGAATGGTATGACTAACATAGTCACCGGCTCTGCATACTTCCCAGGGGACATGGATACTGTACCTCCCCACACTATACGGCGGCTAATCGACTATGTCAAGAAGAACCGACTCCAGCTAGTCGTGGGCTGTGACGCCAATTCACACCATACATCGTGGGGCAGCACAAATATAAACCACAAAGGTGGGTTACTTTTTGATTATATACTGTAGAAAGGGCTATATGTTATTAATAAGGGCTCTGAACCAACCTTTATAACTAGAAACAGATCAGAGGTGTTAGATTTAACTATCAGCTCAAACTTTCTGAGCAACATGATACGGCACTGGGCAGTATCTACTTAGCCTTCATGTTCAGATCACAGACTCAATCCAACGTTGAAATAGGTCCAAGGTCAGTAGTGGAATATCGCGACTCAAAAGCTACTGACTGGAGTGGATACAAAAATTCCCTCCAACGGGCACATTGAGGACGGCTTCACTACCATTAACAGCTGTGATGGGATAGATACTGCGGCGGAAGAGCTTAGGGAAGCAGTGATCTCCTCCTATCATGAAAACTGTCCACTCAAGATAAAAAGAGATAATCGCAAATCTGCTTTGTGGAACAAAAGCCTAGAAAACGCAGAAAAGAAGTTCGAAGACTATTTAATCGAGCTAAAGAGTCAGGCAACTGGGAGCCTTATTGAACTACTCTAACAATCTACAACAAATAAATTAGAAAGGCGATGCGGGACTTTTGGAAGAAGTTCTGTGCGAGTATATCTGATTTACCTTGCAGTTCCGGAATACTCAAGATTGCCGAGATAGCACTTTCACGACCTCTAGAAAAGAATCGCTAGAGCTTTTGATTGGAAACCACTTTCCCGGAAGTTTATCTCTTCATAAAAATCGACCTCCCTACTTTGAGGGCGCAAGGCGGCCCAAAAAGAAAGATTGGGAGGTCACCAAGGAAGTTATCACAGCATCGGCGATTGAATGGACAATAAAATCATTTCAGCCCTTCAAATCTCTCGGTGAGGATGGCATTTTTCCAGGTCTGCTGTAAAACGGAGTACTTTTACCCATCCTCAACGGTTGGATTTATCATTCATGTCGCCATTCAAAACGTATTATTCCCAACAAATTGAGTTGAGGCACAATCCAGGTCGAAATATTACCTCATATTAAATTTGTGAATTGATTTGTCCGGCCTATTTAAACAGTGCGACGGCAGAAATTTCGATAAATGGGTTTCGTAAAACTGGGATATTCCCTTTTAAAAGAAATAATTTTTCTGAACATGACTTTATTTTAGAACGGCAAAGAGAGAGAGAGCACCACCACCAAATGTAATTCAAGACAACACGAAAACTGTATTGTTAGCTAATTTAGAAAATGTTCTTGAAACGACACCTCCAAAGCAAACTACAGCAAAGGAAACAATCCTGGTGAGGGCTGAGGATATAAGTCCTTTACATTCAAGTAGTTCTACCTCCCAAGTTAAGCAAAAAAATTCGCGACAAGGTTCAAGTTGTGTAATAACCAGAACACCGTATAAAAATCAAATAGAGCAAAGTATTCGTGAAAAAGAGAGAAAAAAATGTTTAAAAGGAAGAAAACCAAAATTGAGCGGAGAGGTCGGAAAACAAATTCAAGAGACTGATCCAACAAAAAGAAGTGAGAAATCTAAAATCAACAAAAAACCCAAAAAACAAGCACAGTTAAAAATAGGGGGAAGAAGAAATTGAGCAGTGACGAATCTTCAGATTCTTAAGGCGATTACCTTATCATGGATGATGATTCAGATTTAGATGCGGGCGATAAAGATGCGGACGCAGAATGTTTATTTTGCTTGAATTTATATTCTGGAGATACTCATGGTGAACTATGGATCAGATGTATGCAATGTTGCAGATGGGCTCACGAGCAGTGTGCTAACAGTAACCATTAGAAAGACTACGTATGTGATTTGTGTATGGATATATAACCCATTTTGTTTTACATAAGTGGTGCCCCAATTTCGGATAGGGTATCCGAAATTAGGCACCCAATATTTTTCCAACAGAAAATGTTTACTTTTGTTCAATCTGCACTTTTGTAAAAATAGAATGTAAATAGATACATATGTTTTCATTGTTAGAATTTTTTATATAATATCCAGAGAGTTTCTTGACATAGATATAATTTAAAACAAACTACATTTTTCACGAATACCAGGTATTTAAAAAGTGGTATCCGAATTAGGCAACTAGTGTCTTCATCGAACCCGAACCTATGATTGACATCGCAAAATATATTGCCAAACAAACACTAAACACCTGGACAGCATGAAGAGCTTTAGACTTCTGGTATGATATACCAGGATTGGTTCATTCAAAGACTTTCATACATCCTTCGAAAAATGTAGCCAAACACATGTTAGGCTATAATAGGCATGTCCTACGGTGCCTAACAGGCCTTTTCACAGGTCACTATCGTTTGAATCATCATATGCTGAAACTTGGACTGTCGGAGGATCCGATTTGCTTCTTTTTTGGGAAGATGATGAAACAGCAGAGCATATAATTTGTGCCTGCGCCGCCGCGGCTCGTATCAGGTATCTGATGTTTGGCAGGGTCTCTCGATCGCTCTCGGACCTGATATATCAGTCAGCGAACAACTTAATCGGCTTCGTTAAGAAGCTGAATTTGTTTCGTTAAATCTGAATAGGTATGAGCCACAATAGAATCTTACGAATTGCAGTGGAAGCCCTTACAGACCCACTCACTACAAACCTAACCCTAACCTAATCTAAGTGTGCATTATTTTTACAGTCCAAAAAACTACTGTTGTGTAAGGAAGAAACTAATAAATTAAGTTCGATTTATGTCGCTCATTAATTGCCAAAAAAATTATTATTTTGTTAAAAATTATATAAGTAAAGTAATATATTACAATCATAAATAATTTGAATCGCCATTATCAATATTATTTATAAAATTAATTGTTTTTCAATTAATTAAAGAACTGAACAACTTAAAACTGTTTCCTCTTAAACAAAAGATCAATTAATATACTTCTGCAGTTTCAATTCACATATTTATCATCCCCCTTTTTGAAAAACAACTTTCTATTATAATAATCTATAATGTAATATAATCTAATGTTGTAATTTATATTATCGAAATAAACCACCCATGCTGCAATAAATATTCATAAACAAAACATATCAGAAGTTATTGATATGCTCTTCATTAATTCATAAAGTCGTTGTGTAACAATACAAAACGATTATAAAAAAATTGATGTTAACAACTATAAATCTTCTTCCTACATGTAAACAGCACATTTCCTCAAACCACTAATTTTTTCTATGGTCAAATAGAGACCAACAGACCAATTATAATTATTATTATAATAATTATGTTCATGCAACCGCAGAGTGCTGATTGTGAATCAGAAGAGCTAGAACTATTCACTATGACGTTGTCTTGTTTCATTTAGACCAGTGACACAAGTTAAAAACATACTATAATATTAATTTCCAAAACCACAACTAGAAGACCAGGATCTTCAAATGATTGAGGAATATCTAGAAGCTAGTACCATAAAGTAAAATCGGTCAATAAGTAAATGCTTGAGGAAAACTGTTTGAGTATTCTAAAAGAAAATTATCTTATTTATAAGACGTTCAAGGTGTTGAATATTTGAAATTACTTGTTCACATAACACTGATCGTAAAATTAGATTTTAAAGTCGCATCTTTCGAGGGTGGAATATTATACACAGCACTCCTGGCTTCTTAGAACGTGAATTATATCAACGATTCATATGGAAACCGATGAGTTGCTGTTCCACGGTGTAAGATGCAGATCCCGTAATCAGCATAAATATTGTATATATAAAAGTTTGTAAAATTATCATTTTGTAAAATAAACGTTTTTAAAAACAGTATTTCTAGTTAGTAATTTGAAAGTGGCACAGTCAAGTAGGATATTCAGAATTAATACGTATCGAACGCATTAATTTTCGTTTTAACGATTGGCTGAGTATCGTAATCTACGGACTTAGTTGTTTAGTGCAAGTGGAAGTTTAGAGTGGCTCCTAGAACGTCAGGAAACCCAGTGTATCACACACCGAAACGATCCCAAGCACGAAGAAGTCCATCAACGGGAATTGGAACGACAATAGTACAATTTTGCAGAGATATTCATCTGAGGAAGACAAAAAATGCCGAACCGGAGTATATCTCTATAGGAATGCTTGAAATATTTCTTCTATTATTACTGTAAGTACAATACATTTTTATGTCTGAAGTTGACCAATTATCAAACATTCTTCAAAGTTTAAAATTAGATCCTTCAACTGACTCACTAATTTTAAATCAAAGTTCAATTACTAATAACTTAATCATGGCCAAATTAAGACCAGAATATCTAAAATGTGTGCCAGATTTCACTGGCAATCCGAATGATTTGAACAGATATCTAAGTGTGTGTAAATTATTAATTGATTCATTTTACAGAATAGACACATCAAATTGTTTCCAAAATGTGTATTTATTGAATTGTCTAATATCTAAATTAACTGGTAATGCTAAATTAGTCGTAAATATACAAAATGTATCTACTTGGAACGAGTTAAGAGATGTTTTAACGAGAAATTTGGCAGATCCGAAAGACGAAACTTTTCTAAATAGGGATTTAGTAATGGTGAGACAACAATCAAATGAAAAACCACAGCAATTCTTTGATAAAGTTTTAAACATTCTCAATCTTTTGTGTAGTTATGTAGACGTTCATGAAATCGAAAATGACTCAAAAATTTTAAAAAGAAATTTATATAATAATGTAGCTTTAACAACATTTTTATCAGGACTTAAAGAACCGTTAGGTACAACTATTAGATGCACGAAACCAAATAATTTAGCCGAAGCTTTACAACATGTTTTGAAAGAAGACAATGTACATCATTTCCAAAATTTTACTCATAAAACAAATATAAAGCAACCGCAATACTCTGGTAAGCCTTTTGTACAACGACAGAATTTTAACAGTAATCCAACTCAATTTAATACTCATACACATTTCTTTAGAGCACAAAAATCATTTCCATCTCAACCTATACCTGTTCGCCCTATAACTCCAAGACAACCCCAACGCTTTCCTACGAATTCTCAAGTCTTCAGACTTCAACAGAACCATAATGCATTCAAAGCAAATCAAAATTTAAATTTACCAAGACCCACACCCATGAGTATTTCCACAAGAAACACAGTAAGCAATCACCCAATGAGTTCACCTATTAGAAACTCATACCCAGGTCCTTCAAATCAAAATCATTTCCGAAATTCTCGACCACAAAATAATTTTATAGCCGAGGAATTATTTAATGCTGATATTCAGGACGAGGAAACCGAACAATATTATTATTCTGATAACTCATATTCTGAAAACGAACAATATCAATTTGAAGAACAAAACAATAATGATTATTTCGATTCCTCAAATCAAGATTCTACAAATTTTCACGAAACGCCTCACAATTTAGAGGAAACCTAACCCCCGAATCAATTCCATTAAATTTAAGTAATAATAGTGAATTGCCTTATATAATATTCCGCGAGTATAATATCAAACTTTTAATAGATTCTGGATCATCAAAATCCTTCATAGATCCCGAAATTGCATTTGAATATTTTACAGATAACATAACTCATGACCCATTTACTGTGTAATCAGTTTTTCAAGAATCTTCCCATAAATATAGCACTCTAATCCCTTCTTCAAAAATTTTCAATTTATCTGATGCTTTAAATCTCAAATTCTATGTATTCAAATTCCATAGTGTATTCCAAGGACTTATTGGCCTAGATAATTTGAATTTATTGAAAGCCAACATAAACATTTCTAGTGGATGGTTAATAACTCCACATAGTAAAATTAAATTAAATTTTCATAAAACTCAGAAAGACATAAACTTCTATTACTATTGAACCTAGAACTGAAAAGGTTATCAAAATAAAAACAAGTATAAAAAATGGTGAAATCATCATTCCACATCAAAAATTCCACGGTTGTGAAATACCAGAGTCGCTATCAATTGCAAGAAATGGAGAAGCCATTACTACAATTCTAAATATCACAACAAATCCAGTTAAATTGAGTTTTTCAGAACCCCTTCCTGTAGAAAAATTTGATAACAACGCTTCTAAAAATTTCGAATTGAATAACCTAGAAGACACTTCTACACAAACTTTTGATTTAAATAATATTAGAACCGATCACTTGAACAACGCGGAAAAATCCAAAATACTCAAACTTTGTTCCGAATATTCTGACATATTTTATAACGAAAAAAAACCACTTACTTTTACGAACAAAATTAAACATGAAATACGAACCACCGACGAGATTCCTGTTTACGCTAAAACCTATCGATATCCTTTTGTGTACAAAAAAGAAGTAGATAAATTCAGAAATTTCTTGAACATAAAATTATCCGACCAAGCTCAAGTGCCTGGGTGCCCCAATTTGGATCATACCCAAGAAACAAGACGCTTCTGGGAAAGCCAAATTTCGTGTAGTCATAGACTATAGACGTCTAAACGAAAAAACTATTGATGACAAGTACCCACTTCCTAATATAACGGACTTATTAGACAAGTTAGGTAGATGCCAATTCTTTAGAACATTCGATCTAGCTTCAGGTTTTCATCAGCTAGAGATGGCATATGCAATTAAATATCACCCCATTCGCCTCGAATCCATTCGAAATTATTCATTTAGATTCTTTCACGATCGAACAATCAAAATTTTTAACTATTATTGATAGCTTTTCTAAATACGCTCAAGCATATCACATAAATTCTGCCTCTGGTACAGAAGTGGTAGACAATCTTATCAAATTCTTCTCTCATCACGGCATACCGAAACAAATCATAGTGGACAATGGCACAGAATTCAAAAATTTCGTATTAACAGAACTACTGAGCCTTCATAAAATTCAAGTTCATTTTACCTCACCCAATCATCCTCAAACCAACGGACAAATAGAAAGACTCCATTCAACTCTAATAGAACATATACGACTCCTAAATACTAAAGGTTTCTCAAAAACCCCAGTTAAAATGAAAATGTTATATGCTATTCTTGCTTACAATCATTCGATTCATTCCAGTACAAAAATGAAACCGATAGATATAGTCAACGGACATATTAATAATAATGATGTTTATGAAATTGACATAAATAAATCACTTTTAAACGATTACATCAACAATCACAAAGAAAAAACAAAATAATTGTACTCAAAAATTAATTCCGACTTAATTAATCGAAAAGAAAAAATTACTTCTAAACTAAATACAAATCGAGACAAACCGGAAATATTTAAACCTAATCAAAAAGTATATGTGAAAAAACACATACGACAAAAACACGCTAATAAATTCACTCTACCAATTAAATTAAAAACCGTTAACCTTGCACATAAAACAGCTTCAACAGAAAATAGAAATAGAGTACATATGAATAACTTGAAACGTCCCCGGAAAAAACCTGAAAAATAGAAACTTATGTATGATACTTTTACACAACTTTCAAACGTAATATTAAGACAATAATTTAGAATGTAGAATTTTGCTTTATTTTAGATTTTCTGGAACTATGGAACTCCATTATAAAATAACAATTAGAAATCTAGTGAACAATCCCGGGCTGCTACCCTTTAAGTTAGGAACCGTAAAAATTGAAATGTACAATTAGGGCCTTTGCTGTTCAAAACATCCAATACGCTAATGATCTCTCAAATTATTGTAAATTGCTTGACTTCACAGAAACCAAGATTAACGATAAGCTAGCAGAAATATTACCCTATCCTTCAAGAACTAAAAGAGGTCTTATAAACGGCATAGGATCAATCTTCAAATCTATCACTGGAAATTTAGATTCTAACGATGGAGAAAGATTTGAAACTCTCATCAAAGAATCACAAAATAACCAAAATAATTTAGCTAGTAGTATAATAAATCAAAACTCATTATCAGTCTCACTCATTGATAAATTTAACAGAACCATTGAACAAATAACCAATAACGAACAAATTTTGGAAACAAAAATCAAATTTATCCATAATTTAATCAACAGACAAGCAAATTACGAATATTATGCACATATTAAGATGGCTATTAGCTTAATCATAGATCTGTATGAATTGATTAATTCGGTTTTAAACGATATTGAAAATACGATTACATTTGCTAAACTTCAAGTGATGCATCAAAGCATAATTAAAACTTCTGATTTATTTAAACAATTAAAGAATTTGGAAGAAATATTTACATAAAACCAATTGCCCTTAGAAATTGAATTCGATAAAATTTTACTCTATGAAAAATTAATTACAATTGATTGCTACTCATATAATAATAAAATTACATATATTTTAAATATTCCTATAACATATCCCAAAGTTTTTGATTACTACCATTTATTTTCGGCTCCAATACTAGAAGGTAGTCAGTTTAAGATGATAATACCTCAGAATAAATTTTTAATTACGAATGGTGTCAACTTCGCTTATTCAAGCAAACCATGCAAAGAGATTCTCCCTCAGCAGTATGTCTGCCCGAGAATAGACCTGCAGGAAATTCAAGAAGAAAGGCCTTGTGAAATAAACTTACTTGAAATGAAACGCACTTCCACTTGCGAGAAAACCAAATTTCAATTGTCGAAGCCATTTCTGAAACAACTAAACAATTTCCACTGGTTGTACATCATTCCATTCCAGGATACAGCAAATTTCAAATGTCCAAATCAGGAGGAAACCAAGTATCTTACAGCGGGTACTTATCTCTTAGAAATTCCTTTGAGATGCCAAGTAGTAGCTCATCACACAGTCATAAATAACCAACAATTCTATAGTAGCTTCAGCGAGCCGATACTACTATTAAATCTAGATAACAGTACCTTTCGCCCAACCACATCAAACCTGGACTTTCATTTGGAGGAAGCAGAACTAGACGATCTTCAACCGCTAAAAAGTGAATTTGTAGAAAATCAACCTCAATTAACATTCGGACAAGTCTCAAAAACCCCCAGCATATGGACCTTATTAATTTATTTATTGTTAATTTTTATCTTTGTATTCTGTATATATAAAAAATGGGCATCGAAGTACTGCAAAGTTGCAAAGAAACCATCCCAGGTGGACCACTCAACCGTTCAACTTCCTCGCTAGCTGCGTAAGTTGAATTTACGAGGGGAGGAATTATATCAACGATTCATATGGAAACCGATGAGTTGCTGTTCCACGGTGTAAGATGCAGATCCCGTAATCAGCATAAATATTATATATAAAATTACTTGTTGTAGATAAAGTCAGTCAGTTACTGGATTTCACATTGTTTATCGTAGTTTGTAGAATTATCATTTTGTAAAATAAACGTTTTTAAAAACAGTATTTCGAGTTAGTAATTTGAAAGTCGTGTATCCAGCAATGTATTAGACATCGAACAAATGCTTCTTTCTATTTAAGAACCCCGCACTTCTCTTATGGAAACGGGAAAACCGTCAAATTTTCTGAATTTTTTACATGTACTGGTATTTGATGTCCTGATCAAAAGTCCCCGTGGGTCCAACCTTATACTATCGCTAGATTTTAAGATTCAGGGCGTTGAAATCCAAAATCTCGACTTTTTTAAAACGGTCCCCAAAAAGTCCCTCATAAATATTTTCGATGTTACTGCCAAATATATCAAGACCATATACATACTATTAGCTAAAATAAAATTTCTGTTGTTCACAGGATGATTCGTGCGTTCACAGACCTGATTCTTGGTTCTGGGTGCCGTCAATTATTGTTTATTTAGAACTATGTACAGATGTGGTACAAATATTATATTACTCTAGTGGAATTCGTCTCTGATATCTACAATTTTATAACACCTATTTACTTTTGTTGCGTTTAATATATTCAGTCATACCACCAACAAAGAAACACTATAATGAAAAATATGTTTTAGATGTACAGGGATCATCAACAGTAAAATAATGATGTGCATCTACAAATGATTCTTCAAAATCACTTTCTATATCAACTCCATCATCCTCGGTATCTCCGTCTTCGGCCAAATTAATAATAATATTATCTACAACAGTATCTAAAAGTGGTTCATTGTTCATAAATTCATCTTCAATCTTTTTAACATGGTCACATCTAACTTTTCAATCATTTGCAGAAAATGTGTCAAAAAATTCATTACAGAATTCTTTAACTTTTGTAAAAATGCGTGCCGCCCAAACACTTTCTATCCGATTTAAGTCTTATATTGCGGTTTATACATTTTTGCAATGTTATGAAGATCCGATTTTAACATTTGTTCCTTGTAACATATGTTTCTTTTAGAAAGCCAGTTTTTTAAATTATTGTTTAGTCCAAGCAGTCGTAGATAATTTTTCGTTTAGAACATTGTGATATGGGGCGTTATCAATTACCACAACACCGTTTTTTGTTAGGTTTGGAATAAGTTTTTCTCGTTTCCCCTTCTCATTTTTCTCACGCCATTTCATTATGATAATCTCCTGTTTTTGATAGAGAGTACCACATAATCCCAGCATTAGGTGCAAAACCATTTTCACTTCCTGCATGCACAATGATGAGCCTATTACCTTTTGAAACGGGTTTTCTTAATCCTCCGTTACTCTTGTCGCTCCATCGTTTAAGGTGCATGTGACATGAATGAATGTATGTTTCATCCATATAAATGATATGTTTGTTCTGTTCTTTGTACTTTTTTATGTTTCTTAAATATAGAAGGCGTACATGTCTGATTTCGTGTCGTTTCATTAACAAACTTCTGTTGTTTTTCATGTTGGTCCAACGAAAACCCAAAGAATGTATTTGTTTCAGCAGAGATTCGCGACTTCCTGCGAAGCCATAACTATCTGCAAAGATTTGGTGTACATTTCTTTCTTAACGTGGGTACTTTTCTCTCGGATATGTGATAATTTATTATGCACGTTCTTTGTTTTTTTAGTAGGTACATCAGTGTCAGCATTACTTCCTGCCTGCTTATTTTTTAATAAGGGAAAGCGTTCTATGATTAACTTTCGTAGCATCAGAAACTCGTTCAATGACCTGATAATAAAATAAGTCGATATAAATGTTTTATTAAAAGTTTTACTCATGTGTATTTTTATACAAATGAAATGAGGAAGTAGTTAAATTTGTTTTCAGTGACAGTTCTTTGAAATAAAAATTTTTGTCGTGGTTTTCGACCATTTAAAAGAAGTATTAAATTCAAAAATACTATATTACGTTTCAGTTCATTAGTTGTTTCAAACGATCTTTAGATTTTAGTTAGTTAGCTAAGAAACCTATCACATTTAAATAGGTATCTTAAACAAAATAAACATGTGCCTTTTCATATACTCCTGTAGACAGAAACAGAATAGTTATTTATGCAACAAGTGCATAAAGTACTGCTTTTTTTACGAATGGATAAATTCACGCATGAGCCGCAGGCATGCAAAAACCAAAATATGTCTCATTTAGGTTGCTCTAAAAGGACTAAAAATGGCGTCGATTTGTTTGTAATGATGACATAACGGTGCATAAAATTGACACATGAGAGCATAATAGTTATTTGTAAAACACGTGTTACAATGAATCGTTCTGTAGTACGAGTGAAGTTTGCGCAAAACACGAGTAATACAGAAAGTCACTGTGGCACAAGTTATACACAATATTTTTTATAATTTGCATTCATTTAGTTCTTTAAATAAAACAGAATTACATAAAATCCCTGTTTTTAAACTAAGAGGAGTGGTTTGAATTTAAGTTGGCAATTCGGTAGATTCCTGATAGGTCAGATCACAGATGATTTTATTTAGCACTTTTGACATATTATGACCGAATAATTGTGTAAATTGTAAAGAAATTTTCATTTAAGCAAACAGATGAAGATTATTCCTTCAAAGAAGAGCTTCTTCGTATATGCTCTCGCGATCTATTTATATTATATCATGAACAAAATTATTTCTGTAATACATATTCACATAGATATCTGGTAATTTATCCCAGACATCGAACATTATGTATACCTATATATTCATTATTCCTTAATATTTTTAATATATAATTCATTCTAATTTACCTTTAAGAACGTTTAATATAATCATTTTCTAGCTAGAACAACGCTAGACCATTCCATTCATAATTTCAAGGTTCAAGTCAAATGTCAAATAAAAATATAACTACATACAATAACCAACTGTACATTAAAAATTACTAAAAAAGTGTTCAAACGGCTTCATTGTGACACTGTTAAGAATGTTATAATGGAGTCTCTTTTATACGTGAATTATAAAATAGTATATTATGCAACGATCATGTAATGAAGGTTATTAATACACGAGCATTAACCGGGGAAAATGATGTGATGATTGGTAAATAAAATTGTTGGAAGTCTTAGCTACAGTTTAATTGAGTTCTGTAGAAAGATCAGTTCTAAGAAGGTCCTTGATAGCCGGGTCTACGTTATGTAACACTTGTTCACAGTCCATGGCTAAAGTTCTAATGTTCATGTGAGAATTTAGAGAAAAAAGGTTATGTTCAAGGCCTTTGTTAGTTGAATCAATTTCAGGTTCCGAAAAACTGGAAGAGCTCAAGTTGAGACATCGGGGATGAAAATGGAAATTTGAAAAACCGAAAGAACCTTGAACAAAAGTTGAATTTTGAGAGTTAGCATAAACCGTTAAATTACAACCACTTTTTAAGCGCTTAAATGTGTGAGTAAGGCGATCAAAGTTACTCTTACCGAAACCCTGCACCATATCCCTGATATGTCTGTCCAAAATATCAAACTCAAATTAACAAACTTACTATTAGAAGCTTCTACTGGCCGAAATCCAGAATTATATCGATCTAACTTAATTTGCACCTGATGATGCTCCATTTTAAAATGTTCAATAATTTTATATACAGATGGATGGTGGCAGTCGACTGTCTATTGAAAAGCTCTATGCCTTCCTTCTACAGAATTATTGGTTCTTGTTAAATCTCTAATTACTCTATCATGATTATTCCACACATCAATTGGAAACAATGGTTCCAATCTGCGATGTCTTCTTAATATACCGATGTATATGTATCTTCCCAATAACTTATTATGTCGTCCATTTCCTGTGGACGTTGGTCAACTAAGATTCCGGAAGCAGCTCCAAATTGTTCATGTACAGGTTTTTTAAGTTGAGTTCTGAATTTTGTGTCATAAGTTCTAACCTAAAGAAAAAAAACAACCTGTCACTAGATGTTCGCCGAATACTGCAGATATTGGATTATGGGGATTCCTTTTTCATAATCACACATAGCACTCAGTGGTTCTAAACTGTCTTTCATGTCGTATAATTTTAGAAAAACACGAACATATGATGCTTCCCGTTTATCTTGCTTCAAAATACAAAATAATGGTGAGGCACGATTGCCTACCAGCGCATGAACAATGAACAGTAAAATTTTCTAGGGAAACTTAAAATGTTCCATTAACAAACCAATGGCGATGATTGAATGTGTTGAAATTGTTTTCTGTTCAAAATATAATCATTCGGTTACGATCATTGTTGCCAGAATCCCATAAAAGAAAATTTTCGTTTCTATCAGTTGTCCTTAACAGTACTTGGATTTCGCGTTCGGTAGATGTTTTCGTAGGCGAATACGTTCAATATTACTCTGCAACAAACAATCTTCAGGGGAATAAATAGCAGCTTCTTCAGAAATATTAGTGACAACTTGATTTATAATTTGTCTCGGTTTTCCGACGGTATTTTCTGCAGATTGTCAAATAGAACTTACATAATTCAGTACTTCATTTTTTGCCGGATTTGGTACATGGCAATGATCAGTGACAATTTGAACGATTTCGCCATTCAGCAAACTGATTCGGCCACGACTGTGTTTTAGAGAACATTTCCATGAAACAGAACTGTCTTTATTTATACGCGCATTTCAATAACTGTAGCCACTTTTTAACAATACTCCTTTTTTCGGGACGTTATTTTTTCCATTCTTACTAAAAAGGGTTCAAAAATAAAACTAACTACAGTTACACTGAAATTGCCATATTTATATAGTGAAGAATACATAAAAGTAGAAGGGGTGTGAAGCTTTATTTAAATTAAAAATTACCTAGAATTCATTAGAAGGGTCACAAAAAATTACGGTACTGATTGTTAAAGCTTAGCGGATTATTAAAATTAGAAAAATATCATTTATTTGCCATGTCTAAATATACTCTAGTTCTTGAATGCAGGTTAGGATAATATCATTTAATATAAATTTGCTGGTTTTGAGCTTTATTATACTTTGAAAATTCTTATTATATTGTCTAAGAGGTAATCGCTTTATATCTTAATACCCCTAACTACAAAATGCAGGTAAGATTAAGAATTTAAAATTATTACAAATAATATTAATCTGTTTGAACCCTAAAACACAGAAATTAAAAGATCGCAAATAATACTATATTGTTTCCAGACCAAGGATTAGAATTTAGATGGTTTACAAATAAAGAAATCTCAGAACTCGTCAGAGTGTAATCAGGAGAATGTCTCTATTTTATATACAGGGTGCGGCATTAGTGCGAGGAAGTCCAATTACTCACTTGTCGTGAGAGATACGAAAACTTTTATTTATTCAAAAGTTAAGCCATATGTAGGACCATATTTTGAAAATATTTTCTAATATACAGGGGTGGGATCACGGCAAATAGAATTCTATTTTAGTGACGTCATGTTTCCTAGCAACCGTTCAACATCATTCCCAAGCGATAAATTGGTATCATGACACATTACCTAAACAATCACCCCTTTCCCCACCCAGCCGCGTAGAATCGACTTCATTCTACAAATGTTAAGTGATAGAAAAGGTGCTACTTCTCTTTTTTCTTAATGCTCCAGATAAAGACGACACATGTTTCTACGTCATTTTATTTGTTTGGCTTTTGAGGTTAGGATCTAATCGCTTTCGACGTTATTTTGAAATTCTTAACCAATATAATCGTGTCAAAATAATAAATCCCAATTATCAACAAACATGAAAGTTCAGTCCGATCACTGGGCAGTTATTTTGGACTGCAGAGCAACACCCAGAAATCATAACAAATAAATTAAAAAGTATAAAAGGTCGAGAAGGTCTCCAACAAAGTTGGAAGGAATTGACCACCATGCTCAACAGCCTTGGCATGAGGAAAAACGACAGAAGAGTGGAAGAAAACCAGAATAGACTGGAAAAGCAAAACCAAAGCTAAAGCAGTATCAATCAGAACCCACCTAGGGGGTACGGGAGGTGGGCCTCCTCCAAATATAATGCTGACTGCTTTTGAGAAAAGGCTTTTAGCCATAATGGGCAAGGTAGCCGTTGAGGGAAATCGCAAAGTTGCGGAAATAGGCCTAAATCTATGATAAATAAAGAATACATGGGACAAATTAATGAATGGAAGGAAAATCCAACACCAAAAAATGTGCTGATGAAGTCCTAGATGAAACCTTTTCTTTTGCAGGTATATATTTATTTATTATACAATAATTAGCCTACCACTCACTTTTTATGAGAAACAAAAATATAACAACTTATATTTTCTCTTTTTTTTCTATCTTTATTTAGGAACAGGTACTATAAGTAGTACCATATCCATGTAATTATTACTGATTTAAATTTTATAGGCCAAACTCATAACCAGCCCGTCCCTATTAGAGGTACTGAGAAGCTACAACCAAAAGGAATTTTGAAAATGGGTTCTTGTAATATGGAAACAACACAAGTAGCTAATAAAAGTTGTAACATTTTTGATGACACAACACATTACAGTAAGTACCAAATTTTAATAAATATTATTTTTACCAAATAGATTTTTTTAAAATGATATTTATTTTTAGGTGAAATAGAACAAAATACTACACTATCCACATCCATTAATCTAATCGGAGGGCATCATCACGGCGCAGAGACACCTATCTGGGTGAACGGCTAGAATCAATGAACAACTCTGTACTTACGATACTAGAAAGAATCGACAATAAATTAGAGAAAATTGGGGATCGTTTGGGAGTATTGGTCGATGTAATTAAAGATTTAAATAAATAATAATGATATACATATATTTTTTCCAAATGTTTGTTCGTTGTTTTTAATACCTAATTACTTTGTAGTTTAGAAATATACTAACGCCCAATTATAAGACTGATGTGGAATAATTTTTTTAATGGTGAGAATAAAATAAAAATGAATTTTTTTTTGTTTTATTTCCAATTGAAACTTGGGCAACAATACCTATATTTTTAATATTAATAAATGTACAGCCTCATTAAACATGAATTAAATATGTGACACTTTAATAAATGAAACAACTATATCCTATAATATGCAAGTGAAAAGTTAGATTATTGACAACAAAAACAAAGAAATGTCTAATTAAAATATCTTTCAATTAAAATTTCTCTAACATTTCTGTGATTTACTGCCTGATCAGCATTATTTGGATATTGATTATCATTAAATTCATCGTCAGTACATATAGGGGGCTCTTCAAATTCTAATCTGCCACTAATGCAAATGTTATGTAGTACTGCACAAGCCGTTGTCATGTGTCCACATTTGATAGGGTTATATCGCATAACTCGCTCCCCCATTAAACACCTACAAAATATAAGCGTGTACCTTTATATACTTAAAAAATCACACAATCAAAGTAGTAAGCAAATTTGGGTACTTCTCTGCGAGTAAAAAGATGACTCTCTTAGCAAAAGACCATGTGATCACATTTCTAAAATTGTTTATTTAATCACTTGGTCTTTCCTCAGTTTACTCGTAGAGGAATAACCAATCTCCACAAGTATTTGCTTAGGAAGTGCATCACTGCCTTATACCTAAATACATTTACAGGGTGTATCACGGTTGATGGTATCATAGACATTTACTGTAAACAGGACATAGTTATTTTCTGAAAACTTGGCAAAATAGGTAATTGGTCCCAATCTATTGACTTAAAATATTTTAAGTGATGTGATGTTGCCGCTTCTGGGGCAATATTGTTATTTTAAATGGAACACCCTGTATTTTATTCATTTTTGGCTTCCTTGGAAAATACTAGATACGTTTTGTTTAGAATGTCCTATACCTATCTTCAACTGTTTTCAGAATAATGACAATTGCTGTGTGTTTTTGCAACTTTGAACACTGGTAAAATCCAAATGGCTTGAGATCAAGATAAACAGTTTTCGCGATCCTCCCAAATTACCTATATTTCCAACAATTCTAAAAATCCCTATTATCTGTTTGCCATAAACATATAAGGTATCATCGGCCATGAACACCCTCTAGCTTGTAGATTAATAAGCATGTATTGCATCTCCTAGTAGGCAAATGTATATTACACAAATTAAATATCCAGCCTAAATCTTGCTTTCAAAATCCCATGGCATCTTTCAATGCAAGTTCTCGCTAAAATGTTAGTTCTCGTATATCTGTCCTCAGGTGATCCTGGAGCAGCATTTAAAATTGGAGTCATGAGCAATGGCTCCTGCGGATAGCCACTATCACCAATGTGCCAAGTATGATGATCCCCATTATCATAACATTCTTGAAGGTACTATCTTATATTGGACTGTCTCCATATAAATGCATCATGTGTTGCACCTCCCTATCTGGCATTAGTATTTGAAAATTTTAAATTTGCATCACATATCTAAAACTAATTTTTAAGATAAATTACTAACATATCTTCAATTTTTAAATAATAATTAGTATTCTATTGTAATTAAATTTAGTTTCAAAGTTAAACTAACTCACAATCTGTACATTTTTCGAGTGAAATCCTTTTCTTATTAAATCATTATGCTCCTCCTCAGCTGGAACTATAATGGTAATATGGGTGCAATCTATAGCACCAATGCATCCTGGAAAATGGTACTTTTCCATAAATTTCCTTTTTGCCCTTAGCTTACTCTTCAAATTTTGAGGAAATTGAATCCATTCTTCAGCTAGATGATTGGTAATATGATCAGTTACTTCATCAATACATTTACTAACAGTATTTTGGGCCATTGATAACTGAAAAGTTTGTCCTATTGTTCTTTGGTAAGAACCCGTTGCATAGAAATATAATGCAGCAAAAATCCTCAGAGTAGGGTCAATCCCACTAGGATGTGCTGTTTGGGACATATGTGGCGAGATTGTAACACATAAATAATTAACCATATCTTTAGTTAATCGAAACAGATCAGTAAATTGTGCGTCTCTTAGCGAAAATGGGTCACTTTCATTTCGCATAATCCTTCTTTCAATATTATATTGTTGAATTTCTTGTCGATGTTCATCATTATCAATCAAAATTGCACCCAAGATCTGGACAGGCAGCATCTACAATAAGTATAGTGTATGGATTTAGTGATTCGCACGAGACTTTCGTTTTCGAGAGTCTCGCATGGTCTTGTCTCGTTTTCGAGACGAGACTCGAGACGATACTCGGACCAGATAAGACGAGACTTTTGTTTGATCTCGTCTCGAGTCTCGTGCATGAGGTATCGCGTCTCGCAGGTGAATATTTCTGAATGAACAAAAAAATATTTACCTTTTAATTTCTTCCATGACAAAGATACTCAAAAATTTTTTAAAGGAATATTTGGAAAGGATTTTCCATAAAAGGATTAATTGAGAAGATTAGCAATATTACGATTCGACTGCCTAAAGCAGAAAATGACCGACATGTTGACAAACAATTCTTCAAAATTATCATTTACTATAGACGGCTGGACCTCTATTAGCGGCAGATCTTATTATGTAGTTACAACACATTTTATAGATCACAATTGGGAATTGCAATCGATCGCTCTAGATTTTGTTCCTGCCCATGGAAAACATACAGAAAAAGACATCAAATGTGTAGACGCTAAAGGCTTGATCCACAAACTTCAAGGAATAACAATGGATAATGCCTCGGCAAATACAACTTTTATTAAAGGAATTCAGGAACTCATTCCCGATTTAAATGTAAAGGACTGCCATTTTCGTTTTTTTGTGCGTGCGTGCCAGACAACTGGTAATTCTTCGCAATTAACACCTGTGCTGGATGTGCCTACACGCTGGAATTCTAGTAATGATATGTTGAAAGTAGCTCTTGAAGCTATATATGGACTTGATGTACTGTGTCAAAATGTTGTTGATGTAAAACAATATGCTCTTATGGACAATGAATGGATTCTGGTAGAAGAAGTGCATAAATTACTAGTCAACTTTCAAATTCTTACCAAAATGCTCGGAGGAGAGAAGTACGTCACATTACCTATGGTGGTTGTATGTATCAATATTCTAATAGATGATATTGAGAACAAAATATTTAAATGGGACCAAAAGGTAGATCAAACCGCTGTCAAAGAGCAGCTTATTGTTAGTTTTCAGGCTGCGAGAGATAAAATATTAAAGCATTATCGTAAAACTAATTGGATTTATGCTGCAGTTTTAATTCTCGATCCGCGGCATAAGTTCGAAGCGTTTGATATGACAACATGGGGCTAAGAATTAAAAGATACTTCGATTCAGAAATTTCAAGATATATACAAAGCCTATTTTAATCAATCAGAAGATTCAGAAGGAGAATGTACGAAGAAAACGGCGGCGAGGGAACGAGAAGATCCTGAGCCGGAAAAGTCAGATTTTTTAATTGATTTTGATGTTTTGTATGCAGGAAGAGAATGGATGCAGGAGGTTCAAAAATATTACTCTATGCCTCGAAGTAATACAGAAACAGATATACTACAATGGTGGAAAATGCATACTTCTGAATGTCCTATTCTAAGTTTAATGGCACGAGATCTCTTAACCATACCGACTACTTCAGTCCCGGCGGAAAGATTATTCTCAGGTGCTGCATTAACTATAAGAAAACATCGAAATCGCCTCAACAATGAACTGCACGATGTTTGTGATTTCTATACGACTGGGTGAAAACATTTGCAACCGAGAGGGCTAAGGGCTGTTTTTTACTTTTGATTTTTTCAGTTATTTCATTTATAAAATAATGTTATGTTTTTATTTTCTTCGGTTGTAATACATTCAAATACATGTTATTTTTCAACAATTGTAATTTTCTCTTCCGACTCTTATAATATAGCAATCATTTCAGTATTCGTTATTGCACAGAAACAATAAGAGTATGAATGATGAGATATCGATACTTTTACGAGACTCTCGTACAAGACACGAGACGAGACGAGACGAGACGAGACGAGACGAGACGAGACGAGACGGGACGAGACGAGACGAGACGAGACGAGACGAGACGAGACGAGACGGGACGAGACGAGACGAGACGAGACGAGACGAGACGAGAAGAGACGAGACGAGACGAGACGAGACGAGACGAGACGAGACGAGACGAGACGAGACGAGACGAGACGAGACGAGACGAGACGAGACGAGACGAGACGAGACGAGACGAGACGAGACGAGACGAGACGAGACGAGACGAGACGAGAAGAGACGAGACGAGACGAGACGAGACGAGACGAGACGAGAAGAGACGAGACGAGACGAGACGAGACGAGACGAGACGAGACGAGACGAGACGAGACGAGACGAGACGAGACGAGACGAGACGAGACGAGACGAGACGAGACGAGACGAGACGAGACGAGACGAGACGAGACGAGACGAGACGAGACGAGACGAGACGAGACGGGACGAGACGAGACGAGTCGAGACGAGACGAGACGAGACGAGACGAGACTGGAGGCTGCGAGACGAGACTTATCATTGCATCGGCGAGACGAGACAATACTTTGTGAAAATCTCGTCTCGTTGATCTCGTGCGAACCACTATATAGATTACTTATATTACTAGGTATCTACTTACTAACAATTTACCTTATATTGAGGAACACAAAAATGCCCGTAATTTTGGAATTTTTGTATTGTTTATTTTATATCACTCGTTTTTTAGGTTATGCACTGTTGAATATGTCAAAACACAAAAATGTTTTCTGAATAGATAGATACTATTATTCCAAAGATTGCCGAACTTAGATTTCTATAATCGCAAGAGATGTAACGTGATACCAAATTTCAAGATTATCGTCGTTTTTGAATGACGTCACTAAAATAGAATTCTATTTGTCGTGATCCTACCCCAGGGTTACCCATATTGGCTGTATGAACCTAACTTATCTTTTTTTAAATGGGTCACCCTGTATATTTCCACATTTTTTCATTCCTCTCGATTTTCTTGTTTGTGCGATATCAGGTATTGCAATGTTATACGAGGTAATTTAAAAGATATAAGCACTTTTTTAGTAATTTCCTAGTAACATCAACGCCCTGTACCATTGTATAGATTTAGTATCAAGAAATCTTCTCAAATATGAATAGGAATTTATAATTTTCCTAGTTTGTGTACAACGACATGGCGTAGTTCCATGCGTTGTAATCCAATATGCTCAAAGAAAACAAAGACTTTGCTGTTAACAACGGGACACCTTGTCCGACTCGTTAATTCTGACCGTCAATAATATATTTTATCACTTTATATTCAAAAAATCAAATCTTAAGAAAAACATGTCACAAGAGCATGACTTTTTATGTATCGTAATGAAATTGTATTGTATGGCACTTTATTATTTCTTAAGTATTCCCTATACCGAATTGCTCTAATTTGTGAGTTATTGATTATACTTTCAGCCAAACATTATTTGAAACAAATAGGTGAAATTTTATTAGTTTGACGGTGGAAATATTTCACCCAAAATCATTTTCCAAAAAAAATCACCAAATAATCTACTCAGATCCATAATTGATTAATATTAGATAAATTACCAAAATATATGAGTACTTAAAATTGTTGGTGTGTAAAACTTTATTAAAATCACACAATATTCTAGTTGGCGATGAAAATAATAGGTTATGGGTTATTGCATCACAAGCATAAACATAATAATACAAAATCTAAATTACTAATATTCCCAAACTTGATACCCATTATCAAATAAACAAAAAAGGGAATTAACGTTTATTATAGTTACCTAAGAATATAGATAGAATAGATGTTCAAAATTATCTACATTGACGTTGATACATAATTGCAAGCGATCTTCAAAGGAGCGACTCAGATTTGTTAACACAATCATCATAAATTCATTTCTAATTCTTTCCTTCATATCTTCTTTAGTTGTAGGAGGTGTTTTATATAGCTTATCTTTTATATAGCCCGAGAAAAAAAGTCTAGCTTGTTCAACTCTGGAGATCGTAGTGGCCACCTTATAGGTCCTCCCCTTCCAATCCATCTTCCAGGAAAATTATAATTTATATGCTCATTCACTAAAATATTGTGGTGTACTGGAGTGCCGTCATCCACATTCTATGACGTTTGTTTAACGGTACTATTTCCAATAATTCCGGCAAATCGTTGACCAGAAAATGTCGATACATTTCTCCGTTTAAGTGATCTTCGAAAAAGTAGAGTCCGATAACATAATTTCCAATAATTCCACCCCAAACATTCAATCACCATCTTATCTGTGTGTGAAAATGTGGTGCGGATTAGAAGTTGAATAGTGGTGGAAATTATATCTGTTTACTTACAGTACCACTCTTATGGAAAATAGATTCATCTCCAAATAAAACATATTCAAAAAAAGATGCATATAATTAAGAATTTATTCCTGCGCTCACCGAAAAAATTCTACTCTATTATTATAATCATCCTCTTTAAGCTCTTGATGCAATTGTGCATGATATGGATGCATCCTATTATTTTTTTAAATTCTACACCTACACAGTGGCGTAGCTAGGAACCAAGAGCCCTGGGGTAAATTCAAAAATGGGGCCCCACTGATGTAAACTGATTAGGTTTTATCAAATACTAGCTACTGAACTTCTTAAGCTCTTTTTTGTGCACTGCAGGGCAGGTAATAAAAATATCAAACAGTAACAACATAAATTACAATTAATACTTGGTGTAGGTTTGGCTAATAAAACGAAATAGAGAAGATTCAAGGGTTTATTATATAAAGGTCGGGCCTACCAACTGACTAAATAACAATTATATTTACAATTTTTTCGTAGCTTTAGTTTTCGCAAAAGTATCAATACCTTCAATTAAATCCAGGCTTGAAGCGGTTTTGTTTTCAATTGCTATTAGCCATAAATGTCGGAGTCGAGTTTGGCCCATATTATTTCTTAAATAATTTTTTATTATTTTTAATTTGCTAAATGACCTTTCAGCTGATGCAGAAGTGACAGGAATTGTAAAGAATAATAACATTGCTGTAAATACTTCCGTTAGGTCGCATTCCAGCACTCCATAGCTGCTAATTATTACCTTACATAATTGGTGAACAGTCCATGCTTGAGTTAGTTGAGGTAAAACTAGGTGGTAAATATTAATAAATTGAAGTGAAAAACTAGGGCCTATTATATCTGAATATTTTCTTTGGAATTCGTCACACTTTTGTAATAATACTGCTTCATCAACATGTAATAAAAATGTTGGTGTTAGAAAATCGAATTTATGACAGACTGCACTCATACCAATAGAACGTGTTTCTAATTGAGATATTACTGTGTCTAGTACATTATTGAAAATCTTAATTTTAAATATTTTTTCTCGGTTTGGAAATCGGTGATCAGCAGCTAATTCATCAAATTGTTTTTTAACTTTTCTTTGCCTTTTTTCTTGAAAATGGGGATCAATACCATATTTTCTTGCAGTTTCACTGGATTTGCACTTGAATAATTCGAAATCATTTCTATAAATTTGCAACTTTGCTTTGGTCTCTGCTGAAACTTTACTCGACTCGCCCAAATTGATGTCGCATTTTTGTAAAGTTTTGGATGCATAATTGATGTCGTTCAATACACTGTGCATGAATTCGCAAAGCAACACGAACTCGAAATTTAGCATTTTTGTTTTAATAGTCTCTGCTTCACTACGTTCATCTTTATTAGATATCGTATTGACCCTACTGGACCATCTAGTCGGATTTGGTTTTTTTAGAGTGGTGTCCGATTCGTCAGTGAATTTTGACAGTAGATCCCAACGTTGGATTCTGTTTCCGAAAAAGTTATACAAATTTTGCAACGTTGCGAAAAAATTCTGTATTTCCACACAACTGCTAACGGCATCATTTATCATCAAATTTAAATTATGAGTGGCACAATGTACGTACTCTGCGTTAGGCTGGATATCCTTAATATGTTTTTGTACACCATAATACATTACACTGGCTCCATCATAGCCTTGCCCCACACATTTTTTCTAAATCAATATTTTTGTCGATAAATAATGTTGTAACTTGGTTGACTAAATCTACTGCGCCATGTTTGAAGGCTGCATAAAAGCCTAGAAACACTTCTTTTACTTCTATATCAATTGGCTGTCCATTTTCCGATCTGGTTATTACTGCATACCTCACAACAATGCTTAGCTGATCTACCTACGATATGTCCTGTGTCGTATCCATTATGATGGCAAAAAACGTTGACGCTCTAATTTGTTCTAGTAGATGGGTTTCGAGTTTGGTCCCCAAGCTCTCAATCATTTCATTTTGAATTGTTGCACTCAGATATCTTGTAGATCCTAAAAACACAATTTCAAAAAAGTCCTGATATTAAACAGTTGATAATTATGAACAAAATAAAACAATAAAAAAACTTAGAAATAATTATTATTACCTTTGGGCATATCCAAAACTTGCCGCAAAATGAGATCATATCGGGTGACAAGCTCTACAAAGGACAGAAAATTTCCGTGGTTTCCTTCCTGACTTAAGTCTTCTTGATGTCCTCTCAAAGCCAAAGAACTCTTTGCTTGGGTAAGTGATATCGAATAACCTTTGAAGAACCATTTTCCAAAATGATGCTTCTTTGCGAATTTCATTTTCAAGTTCCTTGTCGATAGTATTAGTATCGTTTTTTTTCCAAAATTCATACACAGCACATGCTTCCGAATGGCCACTTGAACAACTGTGTTGTTTAATTCTTTCTGATAAATGCTTCCAATCTCGAAATCCCGTACACTAAACATTATTCCTTTGTGAAGCAAATATCCAACAGGGTTGACAATAGGCAGCGTCTAGTATTTTGGAATAACACAACCAAAAACGATTAACTGGCCCATATTTAGAACACGAAACGTAGTACGATTTTGAAAAACACCTATTGTTCTGGTTGATGTCTGTTAGAAAAGGTCCTGTAAAGGCCCCATATCAAGAATTTGATATTTTTCGTTATCACATAATATTTTGTTCGTTTCCCAAGTCATAAGACGATTTATCGTACACATTTTCGAAAAATGTAGAGGTCTGTGGTTTCTCCAAACCCGCTCTTATGTGTGTCATGCAAACATCATCCACGTTCACATGATCGGCGGCGGAGGTATCACCAACTGCAATAATTGTCGAATCTTCTTCAGTAGGCTTCTCAACCAACACTGCAGTTACCACATTATTTGAGTCACTATCAATAGAAATATTTTGGCCAGATGTACTTGCAGAAGGCTGACTAAAAAACTTGTCAGTTTTGGGCAATTTTTGTTTACTATCTTCTCTTTCTTGGCGTTGTTTGCGTTTAAATGTACTACTGGGTTTCTTCTTTTTATCCATAATTTTAGTTTTCTTATTTATTGAAACAATACAATATTAGATTGTGCTCGAGGTAGGTACTCAACTCACTGTAGTCACTGTTCACTGACGAGGTTAAAAGTAAAATAAAAGGAAAGAGAAACACAATGATACGCTACAAGCTACAAGTGTTGTTGGGGAGTCCCCGGAAAAAAATTATCACCGTTAGTGTTACCACTGTTGCCAGTTTAGCCGAAATCTATAGATTTGACACGAGTTATTCACTTAACGGACATCAATATGAGTGGTAGAATCAAATAAAATTGAACTACTATATTCTATATTGACCAGTACAAAAAAGTTTATTGATATTAGCTCACTTACTCCTGATACAGCATTAATTTTTTAACCGTTCTCGAAAAAAAAATCTTTCGAATTCACAATAAAACGCACATCGATGAATAATAAAACGCACATACCGCTATCCATCAAATTGACAACACTGACAACCTACAGAAAGAATTTAGGGGAATTCCCTAGGCAAAACTTTTGAATTTCTCTTAACTGACTTTTCATGATTAAAGTGGGGTTGCAACCTGTCATCTGGTAAGGATTCGAGGGCCCCCTGAGCTTGAGGGCCCCGGGGCACTGCCCCGCCTAGCCCATAGGCAGTTACGCCACTGCACCTACACTGCGACCACTAATTTCAAAAGCATTTGCAATTTCCCTCGTACTAATATGTGGATTCGCAGTGACCCTAATTATCAAATTTAATTCATCTTCTTCATTTACAACAGTTTTTGTTCGTTCAGATCTCTCGCAATTTACGTGTTTGGTCCGTTGAAATCATACTAATAAATTTTGAAATGCTTCTGTTGTTGGTTGTAGACTATCAGGGAATTGCTGATGATAAATTCTTCTCGCCAGTAACATATTTTTGTTACATTCTCCTAGCACAAAAACCATATCAGGCAGCTGTTCCTGAGAAAAATTCTTGTTGATAATAGTAAACAGAAACTAATAAAAGTAATCTAATATTAAATTATTAAACCAGTTTATTGTCAGTCATAGCCAACTAGAATAATGTGTGAACTTAGTAATTTTTTATACACCAACAATCTTAAATACGCATGTATTTTGGTATTTCACCCAATATTAATCAATAATGGATCAGACTGATTTTTTTTGGAAAATTATTTTTGGTTAAATATTTCTACCGCCAAACTAATAAAATTTCACCTATTTGTTTCAAATAATGTTTGAATGAAACTATCATCAATAACTCAATAAGAAAAATTTATATGAACTTGGAATATTTATTTATTTACTTTATTTATTTTATTTATTTGGGATACAAACAGGACAAACCCATAAAAGTATCTACGAATAGTTACACATAATTTTACAAATTACGTGAAAAAGAAAATATAAATATAATCATATAACTACATTAAATAAAAGTAAATACAAGTATACAAAAAAAGAGAAAAAAGAGAGAACAAGAGTAGGTAATGAAATAAAATTAAATTTACAAAAAATAGTCTTTCAGTAGTTTTTTAATCAAATCTGCACTGTGGTAAAAAATATCCATTTCAACAATACTGGACAATTTTTTGTATTTGTTATTCTGTGAGCAGGAGAATTTAAAAAATAATTGGTGAGTGCTTGATGTGTGATAAAGGAATAATTGTTTCTAGTTGAGTGGCTGGGAATACGAAGTGTTTGAAGTTTGTAAGTTCAAGGCAATCTATATTGTTATTGAGGATTTTGTGAATAAAAAGTACATCCGCAATTTGCCTACCATGCTCTAGTGAAATTATCTTTAAATTAGAACGAATACGTTGCCTATCCACATCGGGATAAAATTCTCTTTTACAATATGAAATAAACTTGTTTCTAATTTTGAAATATAGACCGAAAAACGCGGGTTCCAAATAGTAGAACCAAACATTAATATACTATTTACGTATGCCATATATAATGATCTAACGGTAAGAGGATTTTGAAGTTCGAAACATGTTCTGTATATGGAGCCAAACTGCTGGTTAGCTTTTCTAGTTATATTACAAATATGCCGATCGAAAAATAATTTAGAGTCTAAAAGAATACCACGATCCCTAACCGTATCTACAGCGTGTAATACGCTATTAGAAATTTCATATGTGTTGTAGTTCAAGTCTGAATTACAACGAGAAAATTGTATATAATTACACTTTGGGACATTTAAAAACAAATTATTTCTCAAACAGTAGTCGGATAAATTGTCTAAGTCTTCTTGCAATCGAACTCTGTCATAAGCACATGAAATTGAGTGATATATTTTCAAATCATCGACAACTTAGCAAATTGAAAGCAACTAGAGCTGTCATTTATATATAAATTAAAAAGTAAAGGACCTAAATGGGACCCTGAGGTACTCCTGAAGTAGTTACCATAGCCTTAGATTTAAGAGCACCTAAAATTACTTGTTGTGACCTAAGTATTTCTGACATATGAGTCGAACCATCTTAATAAATTACCATGTATACCGACTTCAGAAACTTTTGAGACAAGGACGGAATGATCTATTTTGTCGAAGACCTTACTGAAATCAGTATACACAGAATCAACGTTATGCCTATCGTTTAGACTTTTAAGTATGTATTCAACGTATAGGAATAAATTTGTATCTACCGAACGTTTTTTCATGAAGCCATGCTGTTCAATGTTAAGTAGGTTTTTTACATCATGATAAAGAAAATCAAAAATGATACTTTCAAACACCTTACTAAAGATGTTTAATTTAGAAATAGGTCTATAATTTTCAACTCTATTCTTGCTTCCAGTTTTATGAATTGGTGTAATAAAGGCTGTTTTCCATGTATCAGGAAATTGACCTGAACTGAGGGATTTATTAAATAGCAAAAATAATGGCTCTATTAGCGATTCCTTACAATTTTTAATAAAATCAGTAGGTAATTCATCTGACCCAGGACCTTTATTGGGTAAATTTTCAATTTTTTTATCAATAGTTTCACGAGTAATTGTGTAGTTAGAAATATTCAGTGGTGTGTTAGTATACATATTACCAAAGTTACTAGCATCACTACTTACAAAAACAGAAGAGAAATAATCTGAAAATATATCACAAATTTTCTGTAAGTCGATAGTAGGGCCCTGAGCAGTGAGCAAGTTATTAGGGAAATTATTTGCTTTTCTTTTGCTTTTTACAAATTGCCAAAAATATTTAGAATTATGAATAATATTCGTTACTACAGTAGTTAAGTATTTTTTATAATCTTCATTTATTAAAAATTTTGATCTGCCTCGTAAAATTTTGAATGTTAAGTAATCTAAATTATTATGGTATTTCTTCCATCGACAGTGAAATTTAATTTTTTCTTTAATCACTTTTATTGTAGAAGACGAGAACCAATGAGGGTATTTTTTATAATAGCTGGGATATTGAGGTACATGTAAGTGAACGATCTGGTCAATAATATTGTAGAACAGATTAATTGCTTTATTTATGTTAATTGAATGAAATTTAGCTGCCCAGTTAACACTACATAAAAGTCGGTTAATTTCGTGATAATTTGCCAACTTAAAACTCCAGCGATATTGATTAACAACTCTAGTGCAAATATTGAAAGGAATATCCATATCGAATTCCAAGGTACAGTGGTACTGATCCTCGGGAACTAATGGATTAGATGAAAGATGTACATTTTTGATTGAAAAACTACTGCTAAATATGAGGTCTAGAGTGTTGCCAGATATATTCACATTTGGGTTATACTGAACCATATCAACCAGAGACATAATGTCGACTAATAAGCTAGATCTAGGATTAATATGATTATTTGGCTTACAATAATCTCCCTCGTTCAATGACCATTTAATTTCAGGAATATTGAAATCTCTACATATGATAAAAGTATCGTTAATATTATTTAAGTAAATATCAATAAGCTTAGTACCGAAAAAGTTTAATGCAGCCATGGCTCTAGGAGGTAGGCAAACACACCCTATATGCACCCTTCGAAGTCCACTAAGAGGAACGATGGAGACCCATACATCCTCTGCTTCGGACCGCCAAGAATCCTCAGCATACCTAGTTAACTCTTCGGAGACGACTATGAGGACACCACATCCTGTATGTTTTGTGGAAGAACTCGTTTCCCTGTCTCGTCGATACACTTTGTATGATAAAAACATTTCTTCACATAATATTGATGCATTTAGCCACGTTTCCGTGAGACAGATGGCATTTTGCTCACAATTTAGAATATTTTGAAATATAGTGGTAATTTTTGAATTCAGTCCACGCACATTTTCATATAAGAAAGACAGCGTAGAATCACCCGCCATATCAGTGATTAAAAATATATAAATTAGGTTGTGAGTACAAAATTAATTGACGTTTAGGATAATTGATCAATATCGCCATCACAAGATATTTTCATTATTCGAGACCTGTCATCTTTGCGCACATATATGACTCCATTTCTTGTCCAAATATATTTAAATTGTTTGGATTTAGTAACTAATTTGGTTTCTCGAAGTAGTTTTTTATTTTTTGAGCTCAAGTGCTTATTGATATATAATTTTTCAGAGATATTTGCTACTTTCAATCCTGCAACGCTTCCATATTGACGACGCTTAGCTTTTTCTGCAGCCTAAAATGCATCTCTTTTCATTTTCTTAGAGAATTTCAGAATAATTGGTCTGGGAAGATCTGTTCTAGGAGTAGAGGAACGGTGAAAAGAATCAATATCGACGTCAGAGATTGGAAGATCGATTGCCGAGCCTATCGTGGAAACGATATCAAAGATATTCTCATTATCTCTAAAAGGGACTCCACATATCTCAACCTGATTAGCCCTTAGCTGTTGCTCCAATGTATTCACTCGAGAATTTAAAAATTTTACGTCGTTCTTTAAGTCTAGATTTTCTCTTGTCAATCTCTCGACTTCTTTAATCTTTGTAGTGAGAGCCGACACAGTATTTTAAAAAGTTGTGATAGCATCACTACAAAAGTTGACAGACTGCAACAAATTTCCATATTTCGTATTCATTGACTCTTTTACTAAGTTCCGAATTTTTGGCACCCTGTATATATATCAAACTGTAGAGAAATTGCTGGAATTTTTGTAAAGGATCTAAAAAGTAATCGAACTTCTGAGAAATCATTCGAATTTTCGAGAAATAGTCACAACGTTACCAGGTTTTTAAGATATTAATTGAATTTTGCAGAAAGTGTCTGAAGTTTTTCGCTTTTCGAGAAAATACCAATATTTCTCCCAAACATCATAAATTCGCGTTAAAATCCATCAAAAATTAAATATTTGTATCAGATCCCTTTTAACAAACTGAGTGACTGGATTATTTCGTGGAGCAGAGGCGGTGAGTAAGGTATGGTCACCGTCGTCGTCTACGTATGTGTGCGGAGAAGTGAGAGGTATTTCGAACCACTACTGTGCATTTCCCACGCGATAGAAGCATTCGGTGTTCTTCAGTGTCCATTACCCCACCCATAGAGTTTACTGTAACTTAGAAGACACCGCAAATAGACAGTGACCTGATGATGGCGAGTGACCACCAGTATACCGAACAATTATCGTTTGGAGTTACCGAAACGTAATATCTGTGTGTGTATGTACGTCTGGACGTGATTTCTGTATTCGAAATTGGGCCTTTGATTTCTACAAGGTGGCGAAAAAAACCACATACACTTTTCGTAAAAATATTGTTATAATTAGAAATAAAATTAAAGCGAAAATGTTAATTAACTCTCGACAAAAAATATTATGGAAACATTGTATTTTTTTTCAAAAATGGGAGAAGTAGGGCGCCAAATTCAAATAAACGGTTTTAAAGATTAAAATTAACTTTTCCACACTCCGGAGGCTGTATCGTTCTAGCTAACCTAAATTTCTTCGAAAATTACCAAAAATGTAGTTATCTGGTTTTATAGGACCCCTTGTACTGGCTCTGATGTGCTGAAAATCAATAGGGTTTATCTGTGAGGCACCTTGAACAATAAAATTTACTGTTTTGACTCTTACTTTGTGGAATCTACTTATGTATTTATTTACTTATTATTCATACAAACCTTACGGTTTTATTACATGAATAAATATATATTAGTGTTTTAAATGAAACTCACTGCTTCTATCTAATTCCACAATATAATAAAAATTGTTGAGAATTCTAAAAAATTTACAATTGTTTCGATAAATCAATATCATCGTCAGAATGACAGAAGTTACATTTTATTTGATGCCTACCTGATGTTTAGTAGGTATTTTTGGCTAGACCAAGGAGTGACCTAACTTGTAAAGATCACCAGATATAGTTTTCCTGGTTTTCTATATCATTGTACAGTTATACTGATCTTAATCGGAAAAATTATATCCAGGATATCACCATAGGGCTAATAATATCTAAGCTTCAATATTTGTAATATCACATCTTCTTCTTTTTTCTATTAACATATATTAAGTCAATCACAAGTTAGGTCACTTCTTGGTCTAGCCAACAATAACTACTAAACATCAGTTAGGCATTAAATGAAATGTAACTTCTGTCATTCTGACGATGATATTGATTTATCGAAACAATTGTCAATTAGAATTAGAATTTTCAACAATTTTTATTATATTGTGGAATTAGCTAGAAGCAGTGAGTTTCATTTAAAACACTAATATGAGTAGATTCCACGAAGTAAGGATTGAGAAAGTTAATTTTTTAAATATATAATAAGATACATTGTGCAAAATAATACATTTTTACATAATTTATAAGATTCACAAAATGTAGACAAACATGTAATTGTATAGTTTATCCTAGATTAATTGAATTGTATGAGAAATTAACTGTCTCGATCCTTACTTTGTGGAATCTACTCATATTAGTGTTTTAAATAAAACTTACTGTTTCTAGTTAACTCCACAGTATATTGAAAAATGTTAAGAATTCTAAAAAATTGACAATGGTTTCGATATTACCTAAATATCGTCATCTTCTGTCTAAAAATCGTTACTGCAGGTTTTTCGGGTCGCTGAATTCAAATACGGCACCGACGCACACCTCACAGACACCTGGTGTGCCCTACCCTGGCTCTGAAAGTCATCCCCGAGGGTTTTCCAGGCACAAATGAAAAAAACCACCAAAAAATCGTTACGGGGTGTTTCTTGGGGCGCTGAATTTAAATATACCATCGCTGAACACCCCACGGACACCAGGAGTAGGACTCCGTGCACTATCGTATTCTAGCTGTCGCTTTCTATCATAGAATTCTACTGTAGAAAGCGATAATCGAATTTGATAGCACTGTGTCTTGAAATCGCCTTCTCTTAGGGTATTTCCGGAATTGATAGGGTAATTTGTTGTTTTAAATGTGACCACACTGGTTTATTTATTTGATAAACGTCAATCTCATATCTTATGTGTGTCATTTGTATTATTATGATTTTGTTGATTGATCTGATTTAAATTGGGACTAAAGGCGAGTTTAAACAACTTTTATTTTGCAAGTAGAAGCGTTTAGATAATTATGTTTCCTATAAACAATTTAAATTTGGTTGTGGCTGAAGAGGAAAAAAGGCTAGAAAACATACTAGTGGAAAACATCGAACGAAGAAATATGCGTGTTGAGGCCGACTGTTTTATAATTGAAGATGTTCGCTTCAAGGAATTATTTCGCCTAACCAAAGATATGGCACAGTTCATACTTATACGTATTAGAGGAGAGTGGGCCACCATGAGACGGAAAAAGTCTGGTTTAAATTGTCGGTTAATTTATTGTAAATACGACACATATATGTCGTCGGTGCATAAGTTATGTTACATTAATGTAAAAAAGGATATAAACTATTTATATTTGACTAGATTTTAAAGTTATGTGACATTCATTTTTTCAGTGCCCGTCTCATAGTGGCCCTTTACTTGGGCCACTATTAAAATATTTATGAAACACACAAGAAATCATTATTATCATCACAACATTTGAAATAAGGAAATATTTATAAAACACTCAAAAAGGATTAATCTTTATCTTATATTAATAATAAAAATTAACGTATGTTCAGTTGATTAAAATTGATTTCAAACTTATAATACGATTTCAATCGTTTTGTATTTGCTAAAAGAGTTGGTTTGGGTAAAATCATTTTCACATCAATGACTGGAGCGGTGGCAATGTCTGGGACAGTTGGAAATATAAGATGTCCTTCAACCTTCTAGGCTTTTCTTAGGAAATTGATTTTGACATCACTAGATACTGATTCTAGTTCGACTACTTTTCCTACAAAGAATACATCATTTTTTGCCTTGAATTGTACCAAAACAAAATCATTGGGCTCAGGATCCTTATCAACTTCTTCAAAGCTTGACGGTTCGACTTCAGGAATCCACCCGTCCTCATCAGAATCGTCTTGGAAAGGTATCTCACTTTCAACTCCGGTATCATCTTCATCGGAAGATATGTTCTTAGTGATCTGTTTTCGTTTTTTCGCAAATACGTTTTTTGCAAGCTTCCTCTCTTTTCTTCTGTTCTTTTTTTTTCATTTCTCTCTGTTCAATTTTCTCCTTTTCAGGTGTGTCTGTGGGTATACAACTTTTAGCTCTTTTACGCTTGCTCTTTTGTAATTTTTGTAGTTTTTCTTGAAACCTGCCTTAATATTTAATGGAGGCATGGATCGTTCAAATGCCACACCAACACAACCAGCAACTTCATAAATAGATAACAGTGTAGAGGTGGTGTAATAATTGCAACTCCATTATCTTTAGCAATGTTAAGTGTTTCTATGGTAAGGTGGCTTTCATGATTATCGAATATTATGATAGTAGGGCTCTTTTTAGAGGATCCACTATATTTTACGAAGTGTTTCATTACAGATGGAAATATTACTCCATTCCTCCAACCAGATGAAGTTGCGAGACCTAATGTACCTGATGGGGCTCCATTTAACATATGGCTTTTAAATTTTTTTCGTGGAAACACCATGGCAGGTGGTAAAGTATTTCCACTGGCACTTATTATACAACACTTAGTAATTAATACTCCACGTTCACCACTAGTACATTGACTGACTTGTTTAACTCCTTTTGCCGATAATACTTTCTTCGGTTTCTGAACGGTCGTCCAAGTTGTAGATGCGAGTGCCATCAGAAAATGCTTCGGAGCGATTATATGTATTTTTAAGATTATCAAAGAATAACTTAACATTATGCTCATTAAATGACGAAGCTCTGGAAAGACTACACCCTTCAGACTGCCGAATACTTAACTGTTTGCTATGTCTTTTTAGAAACCCTTGTAACCAGTCAATGCCAGCCAATTTATTTCATTCCCAACTTAACGGAATTTTCTTCTGGTTAATTTTTGCCATTTCATACGCCAATTCTCGAGTATCTTTTGTTGTTTGCCCATAACACATTTTAGAGCATATGATTACATAATCCACAAGCGCTCTTTCTTCATTATCTGTAAAAATTAATCTATGTTTATATTGACTTTTCATGGATATTTGCATGTTAGGGCCCGTCTTTACTTTTACTTTTTTAACATATCTCTGCAACGTCTGCAAGGATAAACCGTTCTCTTCTTCAGCTTTACGTAGAGACAGTTTTACGCCACCTTCCCCTATCAATACTTGTCGAACAGCTCTTCTCATACATTCTTCTGAAAACAAACCTTTCTGGCTTTTCCTTTTGCGACCTCTGGACATCTACAAAAAATAATTTACCTGATACAGCCAGTTCCTTATGTGGGCCACCATGAGACAGTGTTTCAAGGTGGCCCTGAAAATGTGTCTCATGGTGGCCCATTTGCACGTGGTTAGTAGATGTACATACATAATTTTTTTATTTGCCATTTCATACATTTATGACAAGCGAAAGAATGCTTATTAACTGTTCTAAAAAATGGTATAGAAAATTTACCTTTACTAGTTTTATTCTTCTCTTGACGAACGAACGAAAATGCACGTCTTAAAAATTTGATGAGATACACACCCACTGGTGGTCATAACTCTACTAAGACTAACGTACGGTAATAGAAAATTATATTGGTAAACGCACGTAGTGTTAACTTATTATCTCGACCAACAGAGGTCAACACTATATCTAAACGGAAATATTTAATTGTCTCATGGTGGCCCATGTCTCATAGAGGCCCACCCTACCCTATACCTCTTTCAATCCAGGGAAATAACCCAGTAGACATAGCACCAACAACAAAACTTTTTGGCGCATTGCATTTTTATGCTACTGGAACTTACCAGAGGATAATTGGCCAAAGCTATAATATCTCAATAACAGAACAAAGTGTTTCTAGAGCCATTGAAGAAGTAACTGAGGCAATAACTAATACGTACGCGGCCGAATGGATTCAGTTTCCTGTAACTCCCGAAAGAAAAAATACCATTAGGCATAGGTTTCTGGAGTCCAAACATTTTCCAGGAGTTATAGGCGTTATAGAATTATTTGTGATTTTGACTTACGAATTCTAAATATAAACGCTCGACATGGTGTGGCCAGTCACGACAGCCACATTTGGAGAACTTCATCTGTAAGGCAACTAATGGAAAGAGCACATGCTAATGGAGATAGGCATTCCTGGCTGCTAGGCGATTCTGGGTACCCTCAGGAACCCTTATTAGACACTCCTCCAAATACTCCATAATTCCGCTATACGCAGTGCCATATACAAGCCATGAACTGTGTAGAAAGATGTATAGGGGTGCTAAAATCAATATTTTTATGCCTTTCAAAGATATTGAGATATTCTTCCACAAAAGTAGGGAATATTTGGAATGCATGTACTATATTGCATAACATTTGCACTGAAAGACGGTTCAATGATGACTTTGAAATACCTCCACCTCCTGCAGAGAGACGGGATGATATGAACATTCCGTACGTTGCCCATATTGCTAGGGAGGGAATCCAAGCATGACAAGGAATTATAAATCAATACTTCCAGTAATTGTACCTACTTAAATAAATATAATTATAATAAGCTTTAGAGTTTCTATTTGAAGCCCTAGATATAGTAAAATTGAGTCCATTGAACCTATTGGATATTAATTGTGAGTTGTCCTCACATAAATCCAGCAATCATTGCCATTGTTCTGTACGAACACGCATATTTATAATTTTTAATAATTATTTACTACTTTACTAATCAAAATACACTAAATAATGATAGACCATCGATACCGTTGACAGGTTAATTTGCTTCCAAAATAGAATACGAGACGTCTATACACCTCGTCAGAAGTCGATCGCTTTCGTGATAAGAAAGCTATTTTACGCACGTAAAGAGTGTCAGTGGTATAGAAATTAGGAGATTTATAGAATTCTATGGGACACAGAGTCCTGCCTCTGGTGCACTGAAACTTTTACCTCGACATCGATGTCATTCCCATGAATGTCTACTAAACCTGATGTTTAAGCTATTGACGACAATATACGGTAATAACTACATGGAATTGTTGTTTCTAGTGAAAATATGTATGGAGGAAAGGAAGAGAATGAATAGAAATTCAATGTTTATGTAATTAACATTTATAAACTTTTTATTGAACTCATATGAAATATAATCCACCCGTTACTCCACATAACCTTATCAATCAATAATCTCGATATTTGGTTGGTCTTTTTCAATTGGTGTTGGCCGGTGCCATATTTGATTTCAGCGAGCCAAAAACCCCCCGTAACGATTTTCGGGTGGTTTTTTTCAATTATGTCTGGAAAACCCTCGAGGATGACGTTCAGGGCCAGGTTAGGGCACACTTGGTGTTCGGGTGGTCGTTTTCAACATAAAATTCGGAATCAGCGCACACAAAAAGCCCCCATAGCGATTTTCGGTTCATTATTGCCGATATTTCCAGAAAAATTCACGAAGATGATGACCGCGTCCAGGTTGGGGCCCATTAGGTGTACGTGGGGTGTTTGTCGATGGTATATTCGAATTCAGTGACCCAAAAAACCCCCGGGTGCCCAGTTTCTCTCTTATCTCGCATAAAGTTCGGGAGAGTCCCCGGAGATGACGTTCCGTCGGCGTTCCTGAACTCCAGGTGTTCGGGGGTTCAATTTGAACATTATAATCGTGACCAGCGACCTCGAAAATCCTCGGGTACCCGACTTGAGCCAATTCTGACTCTTATTTACGAAGTTATTAAATTTGCCAAAAGGCCTCTCAAAAGATGCATTTTTTGCATGCAGTTTTGGCTGCAGCAATGCAGCAATACAAAGTAGGTACGAATGATATAAATAATTTTTGCAAGCGAATGCAAAAAACCGCATTCCGATACGTCTTATCCTAAAAGATTTCCTATCTTTGGCCTTTTTAGTGCTTCATTTCCTCGATATAAGTGTTTAGTAAATGTGCTAGAAAAATTTTCATCAATTCTGCCCTTATCATATCAAAACCAGGTGATTTGTTTGGTTTCAATAACTTCGTTTTTACTTGTGGGTGACAGAAATATAGAGGAGCACAAATGCTGAGAGGGTAAGGGAGGATGTTTTGGAACACTAATTTTCTCGGCCAATTTACTTCCAACTGTTGCGTAGTGTTCACTGAATATTTCTACGATCTCTTCCGTTTCTTTTATTACTTCCCCATTTACGTTTAAAATTGCATTGATGCAATGCTGTTTGTTTGCTTTAAATATCTCACCAACAGTGTTCCATAAATGTTTATTACCTTTATTTTTGTTTATTTTTTCATTCTTTGTAGGTTTTAGTAATTTATTAAGATGATTCCTATAAGTAATAAATTCCTGCTTTAAATTTTCATTTTGTAAGTCGGCTTTGTATTTATGATAGAGTTTATCTCTAGTTCCGATAGACTTCATTATACCTTTTGTAACCCATGGAGTTCGCATTGTGTTTTTATGATTTAATTTGATTGTGAGAGTATTTTTATTTACTCTTTTATTGAACCTGCTAAGGAAATAGTCAAAACATTCATCAGCACTGTTCATAGATTGAATATCTGACATAGTAATTTCTTAGTTCGTTTTTTATGTTTGTATAATTATGAACTTTCTTAAGGGTTACTTTATTTTGGGCATTGGTATTTTTTTTATTTCCATAGCGATAACTGTCGTGTAGTGATCCGTGATTCTTGTTTTCATTACGGCTGCAATCGTATCGTTTCTTTCCACTTTTTTCCGAAGCAAAATATGATCTAAACATATACCACTGTCAGGTCTTATAACAGTGTTTAAATACGAATGGAAACCGTTCTCATATACATCATTCAAGTAGTCAACTGCATCGTCACTATCATCCATAATATTAATAGTAAAATCACCGGTGAGTATATTAAAATCACAACTTTCGGCGGAAAGTTGTGACAAATATTGTTTAAACTCTTTTATGAATGTTTTGATTTCGATATAATACGACCTGTATGAAGCAGAAATAATTATTTTACGGTTTGTGATTGAAACAGATAATTTCGGAACATTACAGAGTCCTACTTTTTTACTATTTCATGGGTATACTCTAGACAATTTTTAATGTAAACCAGGACTCCATCACAAGTATTGACGTCTCCACTATTATATAATATATCGTAGCCTGGAAGATTGAAATCTTATATATTTTCAATTTTTCTGGTTTCTGTTAGTATAACACATTCTATTTCCCTTCTTATATTCTATTGTAAGACTGTGAATTTATTATTGTTTAGATTTTTTAACATGTTATACTGACTAACAGAATATAATTCTAGGGGAATGTAGTAATGAAAGGGACCTGTTTTGAAAGGGACACTCTGTGTAATTATTTACAGCTTTCTTTTAAAGCATTGAATTACTGGCCGTCAGATGGATGTATGAGTATGAACTTCAGACTTCTTGAAACTCGTGTTTTTCATCTGTTAGTAAAAAGTTAGAAACGGTGTTTACAGTTTAGGAAGAAAAGCATGGTGTATGTGAAATTAGACTACTTTTCATATAGGTGAGTAAATAACAATATTTTGTTTTATTACTTCGTGGAGTTGTAGTGTATAGTGTTGTAAATAAACTGTTACAACTCAACCTCAAAATGTGCTATTATGAAGGAAATAGTACCATACATTTAGCATGGATGTACTGTGTCACGAAATTGAGGAAGCGGTAAAGGAAGTAATACCACAAAATATGTCCATACGATCGGTGGCAAAAGCTTTTAACATAGGAAAGTCATATTTGGCCAGACTGGTGCAAGAGGCTAGAACACTTCCTACCGTTGATACATTTAAACACGAACCAAATATAGGCAACAGAAGGATATTTTCTGAAGCAGAAGAACAACTACTTAGTAAATATCTGGAAACGGCGTCAAAAATGGCTTATGGTTTAACAACTACTCAAACAAGGCAATTGGCACTTCAGTACGCAAATCAGTTATCAAAGAAAATGCCAGATATATGGAATGATAAAAAGCAAGCAGGTCGGGATTGGCTTCGTGGTTTCATGGCCCGTCACCCTAAATTGTCTCTGAGACAACCAGAAGCAACGAGTTTATCACGAGCCACTTCATTTAATGCCACTAATGTCAAAATGTTTTATGATAACCTTGAATCTGCTTTGAAGAGATACAATTTTACACCAGATCGAATTTATAATGCTGACGAAACTGGTCTCCTAACAGTAAGCAATCTCCCCAAAGTTATTACCGAAAAAGGTCCTTAAACAGATGGCTCGAGCTACTTCAGCCGAACGAGGGCAGTTGGTTACAATGCTTTTGTTTATATCGGAAATACAGTTCCTCCGGTCTTTGTTTTTCCTCGACAAAAATTTAAAGAAATAATGGTTCAAGACGCTCCACCAAGCAGCTTCGGACTTGTTTACCCAAGTGGTTGAATGACGGAAGATAATTTCACGCTCGCTTTCGATCATTTTATTAAACACACCAAATCATATTAACTGTGATGTTGTATGTCGAGCAGCAGATAACGGTGTAATCATTGTCACGTTTCTTCCACACTGCCCTTAACAACTGGATGGTATCGAATCCCGGAAAAACGGTGAACATATATCACCTTCGAAGATTGGCGACGTTCGCATTTAATAATGCTGTGACGATTAATAATATTAAAAAATGATTTGAGAAAACCGGCATTTATCCTTTTAATTCAAGTAATTTCACAGAAGAGGATTTTTTACCATCTTACGTTACTGATCGCCCACTTCAGACTGAAAATACCGATGAAACAGTTACTACTAACATACGAAGTCCTTCCCAAGCCAGTAAGGTATCAACCGAGCCTATTCCAAATTTACCATCCACCTCATTTGCTCCAAAAAATACAGTTACACCAGAATCCAAAACTTTGGTTGATAACTTCAAGTAGATCAGGTATCATTAGAGCCAATTCAAAACTTACCATCAACTTCATGTTCCTCTGTAAATATTGTTACTCCAGAATCAGTAAGGCCATTTCCTAAGGCACATCCACGAACACAGTCAACTAAAGGCCGTAAAAAAGGATGCTCAAGAATATTGACGGATACGCCCGATGTTTGGATTTGGACCAAATTCCAACTGTGACGATTGCAAGTCAATAGAATTCTATTTTTGTTAATTATATTCTACATTACAGAAAGTGCGAGATGTGTTGAATCTCTCTTGTTGGCGCATTCTGGTGTGACTTTAGAATGCAGCCAATGAGAAAGATGCTGGTACCCTATGCGTAGTCCATTTTCTGACAGGATGCGTCGGGGTGAAAAAATAGTAGTCGAGAGGGAATGTTTTTTTTAATGTCAAACATAAAAAGTCATGCTCTTGTGACATGTTTTTCTTAAGTTTTGATTTTTTGAGTATAAAGTGATAAAATATATTATTGACGGTCAGAATTAACGAGTCGGACCTGGTGTCACATTGTTAACAGCAAAGTCTTTGTTTTCTTTGAGCATATTGGATTACAACGCATGGAACTACGCCATAGCGTTGTACACAAACTAGGAAAATTATAAGTTCCTGTTCACCCGAGAAAACCAAATGGGAACAGGAACATTTGGAGAGGCAGATGAAGAAAGAGAAGAAATAACAAATATCAGTACGGAAAAAAGAAACTGTAAAAAGGAAAATAACAGACGAATGTGATGGAAAAATAAAAGAACGCAAAAAGACAGGTACCAACACAAAGGATGTAGATGAGTATAGTACAAAAAAGAAGATAGTAAAAAAAAGTCGAAAATAGACGAATCCAGTAATAGTGACGTTTCTGTAAAATACGCAGACAGTAAAAGTGATAAGACGAAGAGTTTCAAGACGAACAGCTAAACAATGTATTACATAACATTGGAAGTTACGTATTAGTGAAGTTCGCGACGAAAAAAAATCTGAAATACGCAGTAGGAGCAATAAATGAAATATTATCAAGTGATGATGTTAAAGTTAAATTCATGAAAAAGATAAGCGCTCCGTTCCATTTTGTTTATCCGGAAGTGGCCGACATCGCTGATGTTCATATTAATGATATAGACCTCATCTTACCAGAATCTCGTTTACAAACAGGATCAGAACGTACAAAAAGCTTTTATTCTTTCGCTGTTGATTTTACAGGAGTACAATTTTGTTAAAATAAATGTAATTTTATTTAAGAATTATCAATATATTGCATACTTGTACTAATATCTAGACTCCAACGTTTTGTATTTCATCCCAAGTTCAAACTCGCGGTGACGCGTTATTCAATAAAAAATTAGATAATGAATGCCGTTGAATATACTAAAAATAGTGTTCATTATCTAGTTATTTATTGAAAACCACGTCTCCGCGAATTCGAACTTGGGGTGAAATAAAAAACGCCGGAGTCTACTAATTTCCCTTTCATTACTACACATGTCCCTTTCAAAACAACCTATGTTTTGAAAGGGACATTCGCACGAACTACTAGATTTTGATTTTTTTGACAATATATAATAATTTATGTTTATTTTTCATTTTATAATGATAGCTCATTATGTTTCCTACAAACTGTGTTAAATAAAACAACTATTTATTTCTAAGTTATTTCCTATTTGCTAAAAATGTCCCATTCATTACCACATTGCCCTACAGTTTTAAAGGGTGTCTCTCATAATCTCGAATATAGGGGTTCATAGATGTTATATTTAACTAAAATTATTTTTTGACTGAGAACCAGAGCGAATGTGAGGTTTATTTTTCACAATCTCCTTTTTATTGCATGCAGTTGGTGGAGTAGGTAAACTTGTTGCTGCTCTCTTCTACCAGAGAGTATTCTTTCAATTGCTTAAAAGTATAGGAAGTGCCGTTCAATATTAATTGATTTCCCCTTGTGTAGCACTTTGAAGGATCTCTTGATTTACGAAAGCGGATTAGATATTGTTTAAGGACAAGGGCGTCGCCAAGGGGGGGCAGGGAGGGGCAGCTGCCCCCCCTAGAGATTCTAAAAAAGTTGCCAAATATAATGCAACCAAAGTCCTAAGTATTTGAGTTGATTTGCTTGAAGTTCAAGCCTTGAACAATCATTCCCGGGCGTCGAAACTCGAATGAATTCACCAATTCGACTCTTAATATTCCGTACTACGCTGCGCTCTGCTCTACTCTATCGTTGAAGCGGGAGAGAGGGAGTGGGGAAGCAAAGCAACATGTAACCGCGTGGCGCCCGCGCCCCCCGCACAGCCGCCTTTGTTTTATCGTCTGTCTGTCATTTATTCGTGCGTTAGCGTTGCCACTGCCCGCTTTTACGTTTGTTTTGTGCGCTATTATCACATCTAAATAGTTGCTGTGACCACATAATCAATATGGACATCAGAAAATTTTTTGGTGAGTATCACTTGCGGTTAGCTTTCGTATTTTCCGTCCGTAAAATAACGTCAATTGATTTGATTATAAATGCTGATTTTGTATCGGTTTTTAAAATCGCAAAGATCCGTTTCTAGGCACGATATCCGATTCTTAAGGGTCGTCAGTTTAAACCAAAAGGAAAATTGCTCAATTTAATGGTTCAATCGAAAATAGGACCGTATTAACATAGCTTAAAGTAGAAAATTGTATGAATGAATATCGGCAGTGCCGATTCGGCACAGTTGGCTCGCGTATGCTTGAGACTCCGATGCGTGCGTGTCGTCGCGCCCGCTCTAGAGTGCTCGAGCGAGGATGCCCGAGACCGCGCGAGCATAGCCGCGGCGGTTAAGTCGCTCGAAATAGCTAGGACTGTTGATATAAAAAATATCGTTGACGCTAGTCCTTGCGCGGGCTCGAGCCTGCCGCCGTCTTGAAGGGCATTTATGCTTTCAATGTGAATTGCGGACCAGAAGAAGTTGTTGCTATTTCAAATATTTTATTTTGCAGTTTAAAAAAAAAAGGAACCTGAAGGAGCAAGCAGTGACAGCGATGATTCCGTGGGTGACCTGGCGAGACCTAGCACATCCAAAGAACCGAACTTAGTTCCCGACTCTTCGATAAATGACTGCAACGAAAATGACATCGGTAAATTTATTGGACAAGCATCAATGTTATCGACTGAAATGAAGAAAGAATTGCTTGAAAACACTTGGTCTCCGTCTGCGACGTATGACTTTGCGGAGAACGCTAAACATTTGAAGAGGAAATTCAATTATTCATGGTTGGAAACGTACTCTCCATGGTTGGCCTATTCCAGGCACCAAAAAGGAGCCTTTTGTAAATATTGTACATTGTTCCCGCCAAATCCAAATTCTTTAAGAGGCGTATTAGGGTCATTTATCATAAGGCCGTTTTGTAAGTTCAAAGATATTCACGAGCATTGCAAAAAGCACATGGAAACCCACTTCCATAAGATGGCACTGGAAGCCGCTAAATCATTTCTTGGAAGTGTGCCTGTAGATTTACAACTCAACAAATACTCCCGGGGCATTATTGAAGAAAACCGAAAAATTATAACATCTATTATTTCCTGCATTACGTTTTGCGGGTCGCACGACTTAGCTCTGAGAGGAAAACATTATGCCGAAGGTATTCTCGAGGACTTATACAAGCTACGAATTGACGCGGGAGATTTAGTTTTGAAGAAACACATTGAGCATGGGAAAAAGAATGCAAGCTATCGATCGATTGCTATTCAAAATGAAATTATCGCAATTTGTGGAGAGGTTATTAAGGCAGACATTGTGAAAAAAGTAAAAGAAGCAGAAGCTTATAGTATGTTAGCAGACGAAACAGCTGATATTTCCGGTACTGAACAATTATCGATTGGGCTGCGATATTTTGACGAGGAAGCCAATGAGGTCCAAGAAATGTTCGTCGGATTTGTTGAGCTGAAAGGTCTGGATGCGAAATCTATTGCATATTGCATCGATGAGTTTCTGACAAAAGAAGACCTTAATCCTGCTGATAAATGCGTTGGTTTTGGATTTGACGGTTGTTCGACGATGTCCGGAAAAGACGGTGGAGTACAAGCGACCCTTCGCAAAAAATATACCAAAGCACTGTTCTTTCATTGCTCGTCCCATAAACTGAATCTGGTAATAAATGATCTCAATATTCTTCCTGAAATTCGAAACACCATGGGAACCACTAAAGATATTATTAATTTTTTTCTGGAATCTGTTTTGAGGAGAAAATTGGTACCTAATATTGCCAGGCTCTGCGAAACAAAATACAGTGAAAAACATAAAACTATCAGAGTATTTAAGGAGAATTTTCCTGTTATATTGGAAGCCTTAGAAAACTTATCGCGTGAAGGAAACAGTGCTGCTCGAAAAAATGCCTTTCAACTCCATGCGGCTGCTTTCAAAATTTCATTTATACTTTGTATTACTTTGATAGCTAAATACTCTGCTTTGTTAGAACCTGTTGTCAACGCACTCCAATCCATAGCTTTGGATGTGGTTAAGGCCTCGCAACACGTCAAACGCATTTTGCAATTGCTTAAGAGCCACCGTGATAATCCCGAAAGAGTCACAGATGAAATTATAAAGGATGCTACTGTTGTTGCGGAGAAAGTCGGCCTGGAGGAGGATATCACTTCAATGCCGCGCATTGTTGGGAAACAACGTCATCGAAGCAATCACCCAGCAGAAAGCCCTTCAGAATTCTGGAAAAGATCATTAATAATACCATACTTGGACTCCGTTATTACATCGCTTGAAACACGCTTAGCCGAAGAAAATACTCCATCATTTGCTTTATCTAAATTACACCCCGCACAAATGCAAACGATGTCAGTCGAAAATCTCACAGAAACTTGTGAAACTATCGCTCAGTTTTATAATTTACCAAACATAAAAATTGAAGTCGAGCTTTGGCAGCAATTCTGGCATAATAAACCAAACTCAACAGATCAAACCGTTGTTGATATCCTAAAAGAAGCAAAAACCTTCTTTCCCGACACGAAAAAAGCGTTGAAAATTTTGATCGCTCTTCCATGCACGACGTGTACGGTAGAGCGATCGTTTAGCAGCCTCAGGAGACTAAAAACCTGGCTAAGAAGCACTATGAGTGAAAATCGCCTCAATGGTTTGGCCTTGATGAGTGTGCACCGAAAACTTATACATGGAAACTTACAAGATTTTAATAATAAAGTGGTCGAGAAGTTTACAATGAATCCCCGAAAATTATATTTTAATTAACCTAATATAAACAAACAACGACCATTATAATATTAAAATCTGATAATTAAAAAAAATACGTTGTACGCTGTACACTTATTCAAATTCAAACTCCTTTTTATTCTATTTTTCTAATAAATGTTATTATAACTCATTTACAATTTTTTTATTGCATAGTCAAGAGCTCGTGCTCGTGTAGCTTTACACATTGGACTCTGTACTGTCACAGAATACCTACAATTCATACATACTTTACCTACAATTCATACCTACTTTTCTCATTTATAGAGAATGAGAGAAGTATGAATTGTAGTATGTACAGTCAATTTGCCCCCCCCCCCTGCGCCATCTGCTGGCGACGCCCTTGTTTAAGGATATTGTTCTCTTCCCTTTCCGTCTTACTCCAGTCGTGAGAAATAGCTAATCCAGTACCGTTCAATTTTTTGATGTTTTTATACGCCTCTTTTTTCGTTAAAAGATAAGTGAATTCAACTTTTCCTGGAGCCGTATCCGACTTTCCCAGAGAGTAAAAGTTGATTATATCTTGTTCTTTGAGGATTATCCCTAGCTTTCTGTTCAGGTTCTTGCATATATCTCCTACTTCGATATACCATCTTGGATGCCAAAATCACGATATTGTTCGCTTTTATCCTTTTTTACATTATTACCAATATAGTATTTATTTGTTTCTGTTTTTAATACACTATTGTAATAATTTTTTATTTTATTTGTGTTTTCGTTATTTATTCGTAGAATTAGTCGATCTTAAATATCGCAGTAAATATCGCAGTCAACATTATCACTCGAACAATCTATTTCTCTTTAATTCGGAATTGTGGGTAGATTTAGATAAATTTAAATATTTTGTACAAAATAAGTTATTTACGATGGTTATAATTTGGTCTCGTTTTATTACGACGTGACAGCAACGAAATTATCAATGACAAAATCTACTTCCTACGCGAAACGAGATACATCCTCTACCTGTAAATTTCGTCATTGTTCTATGGATCTGCTATTATGTCTAAATTACACCGTTTAGAAATTCAATAATTACATTGTAAACTATAATCACTACCCCATTATTTGAATTAAGGATGTCCAGAGAAGATAATATTACGTAGAACAGTTATAATGTTCCTTATTTATATTGTATTTCTATACTAATTATATACGAATTTTCGAATAAAATGGGGAGATGCGAGTCTATTGTAATTTTTTTCGCGTTTTGAATGATAGTGTGTTGTTTTCCTACATTCAAAATCGTTCACTGGAAGTCTCATATTAAAATTGTTCGTAAATAGTACAGGCGCGGATTCAGGATGTTGATCAAGAGGAGGGGGCATTTTTTGTGCGACAACTTACCTTTCAGAATAACTGTGTCCTAAAATGTATATAAAAAATTCGTACATTGGTCGAGAAATACAGTTGTTTGTATAATGTGTTTAATATGTATGGTAACGAAAAATAATAATAGTCTAAGTTAAGTTAGAGTATTGAATTTCCACTAGCCACTAGCTGGCGTTAGCTTTTTTGATTGTCACAATGACACTTATTGAGAGTAATAAATGAGTTTTAACAGCTCACGATATACTTTGTGTTGTTTTATAGGGATCGAGACGGAACTATAGAGGCAGCACTTATGCCGCCCTGGTGTTAAATAAGAAAAACATTGTGATGTAAACAGTATAATAAACAATCTACAAAATGCAAAAAATGAATAGATCTTTTTATTTTCTTTGCCAGGAAAAATTGTTGGTATGTAAGATTTGTGTAGGGGATTATTTGATTTTTGATTATTGACAAAATGAGCACTGCAAATTTTAGTATTTTTATTTGGTTCCCAATCCTCCCGATGTTTTCTGAAAGGTAATTAAAAAACGTGAAGTGATTCGTTCTGTACAAATGTTTACTTTCTTCCCCTTAATAGTATATAATTATTTGAACTGATTATATAATAATAAAGTCAGCAAGCACATAACTAGTTTTTATTTTATATAATCAATGAAATCGTACAGAAAACAACATTTTATTCTCTCTATAATAATCTTTTATTTATGTAAAAAAAAAGTTTAGAACTTTTCTAATAGCTGCAAATTGTAGTATCATACTGATTATACACAAAATAATAGTTAACAAAATGTTTTAATTAGAACATTTTAATTACATATGGGTTTTTACTGATTTTATTCATTTTTGACGTTTCAAGGTTATCCACGCAGTGTTCAATGAATTTTCGGAGAAACTATAAAATTTCAACTGCGTAGTATTATTATACAGCATATTTGAATAGCCATGAATACAGAAAGATACTTTTGATGACGACATCACAAACATTTAATATCAGTTTTAAAAAATGAACATTTAAAAACGCTGATTATACAAAACTACTAATACTACTAATACTTTGTGTTTTTTCACGGCAGATGGCATAAACGTCATCTTTCTCGGTCTCTATTTAGCTAATACGGTAAACGAGTACGTGCAATAAACATTTGGCGCCGAAACCCGGCAATAAGTGTAAAAAAAAACAAGAGTTTAATATAAGGACTATATTTTTGCTTCCAAAGTTTACTTAAATTATTTTATTTTGAACGATTATATATCTTAGAAACACTGTACAACTTAAAATTTTTGTTCCAAAGAATCCAGCTAGCTGTATATTTGAGTCATGTCTTCACTCGTATGCTGTGTTAGTGGTTGCTAAAAAAGCATCTATTCTAAGCATTGTTTTCCCAATCCTGCCAAAAACAGTAAAGTAATTTTTGACAAATGGGTAAATTTATGTGGAAACAGAAGGTTGAAGGAGAAAATTACATCTGAACATATTCACAACAATTGTAGAGTGTGTGCCTAACACTTTTTTCCTAATTATTTTGGTCCAAATAAAGTTCTGAATAGAGGAGTTTTCCCATCGGTCAATTTACCAGGTAAGTCTATAATAATTAAAGAAAAAAAATTAACAACTAACTAGGATACATTTATTCAATAATTGTTTTTATTTTCTAGAATCTTTAGAAACAGTAACTGATGATGTTCCTTCCTCAATAATTGAAGCTCAGCCATCAACATCTTTAGCTGTACCACAAATTGGCGCTGCATCTGTACCTGAGAGTCCTAGGACTTAGGACTAAGTTACAGAAAGCTTTAAATGCTCAGTTTGTAAAACTGAGAGCTAAAAAAACACAAGAATCCTGTGCTATTAATGAGGCTAGTTGTAGCTATTCAGTTGAACCCGAGCTGAAATTATCAACACATGCTGTTAAAGATTCTACTTCTGTCGCACCAGCAGACACAGTTCCTCCAAAAAAAAGTGAGTGATTAATTAATTGATTTATTAATATATAAATGTTTAATAAAGAAATTTTCACAGAAATAGTAGTTATTAGGTATAGCCAAATATTTTGATTTATTAAAAAACATGGCAAATTATTAGATACTTAAAAATGCATTTATAATTAAAAATATTTATGTATGGTTTCTGCAAAGCATAGAGTTAGGTACTTTGGTTACAGAATGTCAACTAAAGATCAAGCTGGCCCTTCGGGCTATTGTGCATTATCTGATGTGTATGTGAAAAATATTTTGAACGCGGTGAATGATAGTGATACGTATATCAGTGAGGAGGAACCATTTATAGATAGCTTTTGAGAAAATGAAGATATTTTTTCCTTTTCTTAATTGCTATGGAGCACTCATTGTTCTACCAATGTGCTCTGAATATGTAATTTCTGGTATTAATATAGGTAAAGCTTTTAATATGTTTGATCAAAGCGATTGAAGAAAATCTTCAGGGTCAGAGAAAGGAAGCGTAGAGAGGGTGGATAGATATATGGCCCAGTTGGCTCTTTTGAAATTCCATCTTTTTTGAAATTTTGTTGTCGAAAGGGGTTGTTGGTTCCTAATTAGAATTGGAAAGTGATCGCTTCCATGGATGTCTTCAAAAAAATTCCAAAAAAGTGGGATGATAGACGAGGAGCAAAGCATAAGATAAAGGATGGAAAACGAGCCAGTAGAGCTGCATGGGAATGTAGGAGAATTGATGATTAATTTAATGTCGGATAGAAGGGAAGTAGGAGAATCTTTAGAAGTTGTTCTGTGTTTGCGATATATTTGTTTGAGATTTGGATTTGGAGGTTTAGTTAAAAAAGCTTATTTTTGAGATGAAATGGGGTTATTTCAAGAGGAGGGGGATTTAGGGGTTAGTTCTTCTGGGAGGGCGAAGGAATTAGGGTTGCGGTTAAGAGGAAGAGGGGAGTTATAGGATTCAAGGGATCAGGGGAAGAGGAGGGTTTTTTCGTTCAGGTTATGGTTTATGTTTTGAAAGGTCGCATTAGATGGGAATAGTTACGTTAAATATTGGAGGAACTGACGAGTTTGTGAAGGCTATAGTGCTGCATTTAGAAATAAACGATGGGGTTAGAGCGATGTATTTTCTTTTCGCATCAAAATATGAGATGTTATCTAACTTTCATTTTTTTATAATTTCAAACTAGCGATAGACGTCACAGAGACGGGCGGAGCTTATACCGACTCCAAACAATTTCGTTGATAACGGTAAATCCCCATAAGAAATTTTTCATTTAGTGTTTTCGTGGTTTATGTGAAAAAATAGGACTTTTCAGTTGATTATATTGTTGAAGGAACGTACTATTTAAGAGTTTTTCATTAGTTTTTCCCCAGGTGAGTTAATTTAACATAGTAATTTTGCTTTAAAACTTGTGGAGGTTATGTCTATTTTATTTTTGATGTTAATATCTGTCATCTACTAATAGTATAAATAAATTAATTTTTAGGCTTTTACGATCTAGGAGTGCTTCAGAATGGGTAAGTGCTTTGTTTCAGACTGTAAACATTACAGTTCAAAGCATCCATGTAAGTTTTTTCGGTTCCCAAAAAACAAGACCGAGAGGAATAGATGAATTTATCTCATAAGATGAAAGAATGATAACATTCACTTTTCAAAGAATTATGTTTTAAATTTATTTATTTACAGAAGAAAAGATGGAGATCCAAGTGAATTTGCAAAAGTGTGCGATTGTCACTTTTTAAATAAAGTAAAAAAATGGGCCAACTTTATTTGATTTCAATATTCAGAAGAAGTTTATTATAAAATCTTCTGAAAAAAGGTATTCATTTTGTTGCAGAAAGTCCAAGCGAACTGTAAAAATTTTGTGACCGAGCTACTAACAGGACCTTTAACCGAACCACTACCAGGACCTTCAACTGAGCCACTACCAGGACCTTCAACTGAGCCACTACCGGGACCTTCAACCAAACTACTGCCAGGGTCTTCAAAACGAGATCATGAAGTAACTCAAATTAAACTTGATGCTTCCCTCCTGAGTCCGTCATCTGCATTTGAAGATGCAGCAGTTGGTTGAATTAACCGAAAAGCTGGAAAAGTTATCAACAAGGTTCAGCTATGAAAGTGTGAAGAACAAAGATGCTCATGTACTAATTTATACTGGTATTCCAACCAATGAGATGTTCATGGTTCGTTTTGAACTAATGGACAGCATTAAATTAAGATATTATGCTGGATGGAATGTTCAGATCGTTCCTAAAATTGATCAACTGTTTGTGACCTTAATGAAGCTGAGGCTTAATCTTCCACATGAAGATTTGAGTATTAGATTTAGTTGTAGTACAGCTACAGTGACCAATATTATAATGACGTGGATGCATGCTCTACATGAAGTCCTTTCCAAGAATTTGATGACAACTATACCATCAGATCAACGGAATCAAGCCTGCCTCCCTATTGCTTTTACGAATTTTAAAAATTGTAGGATAATTCTGGATTGCACCGAAATTTAGTCAGCAGCTCCAGCAAGCATGGAAAATCAGAGGTTGGCCTACAGTTCATAAAAACACCGAAACACATCAAAAATGTTGGTAGGTGTTACACCAAACGGTGGAATCGCCTTTGTTAGCAAGGCTTATCCAGGGTCTACATCTGATAAAAAAATTGTTGAGGTGAGTAAAGTTCTAGATCAGATGGTGGCTGGAAATTTGATATTAGTAGATAAAGGTTTCTTGATTAAGGACCTTCTCCCTGCAGGAGTATCATTAAATATACCCCCCATTTTTAACAACACCACAGTTTACATAATCCCAAGTAACTCAGCAAATCGCAAAGGCTAGAATTCATGTAGAACGGACCATCAGGAGAATAATATTTTGCAGCAAGTTCCATCATATTATATATCAAAAATTTCAATTATTTTTCAACTGTGTGCAGCCCTCATAAACTTGCAATATCCCCCAATTAAAGAAGTTGAGGAGTATTATTGAAGGACGAATAATATAATAATAATAATAACTTTATTGCTTATAGAAAACAATGTTTACAGCAGCAAAAAAATTTCAAGTTTACAGGACAGTATGTAATAAAAAAAATGAAAAAAAATAAATACATTATTCATCTAGTATAAATGACCTCAATTTGAGAATATTCCATATAGTTTTTTCCTCAGATAACTTTATATTTTGTAGAGCATTTAGTAATAGTTCCAAATTTTGCAGACAGGACATGTTTTGTTTCATGTCTGTATATATCGGACACTCAAACAAAATATGAAAAATAGTTTCTTTCTCGTCCATGTTAGAGTAAGATCTATACTGTAGGTTACGTCGTTTAATGTGAACTTCCTTTTTAATTGATTAACCGTACGGAGTTGAACCAAAGTACGACATATTATAATTTTGAGTTTTAAATATTTTTTTTGTAACAATATATTTCCTTATTCGACTTTTTTTGTGAAAAATTTAGAAATTTTTATTTAAAAAATGTATATTTAGATTTTACTTAATTTGTAAATGACAATTCTTGTTAAAAGTAATAATAATACTATTTTTCTAATTTAATAAAAGCCTGTAAATCCAACCACAACTTTCATAAAGTAAACAAATACAATTTGATTTCTTATCAGTAGACTACAGTCTTTATAATCATCAAATAAAGTATATAGCCACAAGCACTACAAGCAGTGTTTATTTTACAAGTTTGTGTAACATCTACTGAAAAAAATCACTCAACTATAGTACATTCAATACAGCAATTTAAAATAGCTAAAGTTTGTTTCAGAAATCTTTATAGTCAAAATGGCATTGTACATTTATATTAAAAACATAATTTCCTGATATCCTCAGCAAACAAAAATTTGTAAAGAGTGGCTTTTCAGTCTAAAATAAATAGTAAAGATTTTTCCAACTGTATACTATATCTGTTAACACTGTAGAATAACCTAAAATCACATTGAAAAACATGTCAAATTTTTTTATTTAATTGTCTAACAACTTTGGTAAGTATTGTTCTATATAGAAATTTTCCAAGAGTGAAATGTTTTTTTTCCATGAATCGTCAAACTCCACAATTGTCGCAACTGTTTCTTTCAAGGTATAAATACGTAAGTAACATTTTTACTTTTTTAAAATATGTAAATCTCCTTGAATTTGGTGATAATAATTGTGACTTGTATTTCAGATCAAGTTCATCGTCATAAAAAACTATATATTTATTAAAATTCTTCAATTTTTCGGACAACTTATCATTTCTGAAAGAATATGGGCATTGTACTGAACTCCTGAATTTGTAAGCCATACTCCAGTTGGCCGAAAATTTAAATCATAAATCTGCTTCAAATGATCTAGAGCATCTTTTTCATGAGTTCTACCCCACTGGATTGCTTTGATATCATCCAAATTTTATTCGCCTGGAAAAATAATAAGGTAATTATAATAAAAAATGTATGTCATATTAAACTAAAGTAAGGAAATGTTACATAATATACCCTTTTTGAAAAGACTACTGTTTTAAAAATTAATCTTAGAGGATCAATAAGCAAATTATTGATAACATAATAATAATAATAATAATTTATTCAATTATTTTCAAAAATTTTCAAAAATACATACACTATGATAACAATAAATCACAAAATATGAGAGAGAATCGTATAACATATAGCGTAGTATATGAATGTACAGCTAATCATGAATAAATTAACCCGAAGGGTTCCGAGAGGTGTAATAATAACACCTGTTTCGGCATGTTACTAAAACATACCAATTAAACTTTGCTTATTATAAGACTAAACTAAAAAATTAAAATTAAAATTAGCCTAACACAAAAGAACAATTCTATTTCTATTATTATTACTATGGACCAGTAGACAAACATTAAACCTTTCAAATGATATCCGACTGTGTTTTTGGTTTGAGGTTCATACAAACTATAAAAATGTTTATTCGGGCATCTCTAGTACTTACCCACTGGTAAGGACAGTACTATAGAATTCTTTCTAAGAGAAAAAATTTAACTTATTTTTTGAATAAGTTAATATTTGGAATGCCTTGCAACTCTGTAGGAATGCAATTGTATATCCTTGGTGCTAAAAACATAAATGATCTGTGACATAAAAAACTAGTCATTCTAGGAGCAGTAAAATGATGTCTCCGTCTAGTTTCGTATCTATGCTCAGGTAAGTCAAATTTATTTTTTGTGGTGTGAAATTTTGTGCTTACGCATAAGAAATATAGTTGATGCAGATCTAATATCTTGGCTTCTTTGTATAATAGGTCTGATGAATAGGTGTAATGTTTATGTAGCATTATCTTAAGAAATCTCTTTTGAAGAACTTCTAAAGGATGCATGTGAGTTTTTAAGTCACTACCCCAAACAAGTATGCCATACCGAAGGTGACTTTCCACTAAACCGTAGTATAAAGTCTTGAGATACTTAAACGGTATACATTTTTTTAAATACTTAAATCTATAAAGAATAAATTGTAATTTTCTTACAATGAATTTAATGTGGTAGTCCCATTTTAAGTTTTTATCTATAATTACTCCCAAGTATTTGATGTTTGTTACAGGATTTATGATGACGTTTTGGTTGTCTTGCTATATTACCAGAGGTTCAAAATGGTCACTGGTAGAGTTACTCTTAAGGAATGGTAAGTAGAAGGTTTTTTTGAAGTTTATTGTTAGTATTTTTTTATTAAACCACTTCATTACTATTTTTCTTTTCTTTTTTAGGTCGAACCAGTTGTCATCATCGTAAATGATAACTGTGTCATCAGCAAAACCAATCATATGTCCTATCTATTGAAAACAATTCGTTTATATATAAATTGAACAATATAGGGCCCAGAATTGTTCCTTGCGGTACACCATATGTAATATTGCACTGATCACTTGTCTCTCCACCAATCCGTACAAGCTGTTGTCTATCTGAAAGGTAACTAGCAAATAATTTCAGACAGTTGTCTCGTATACAGGGGCGTACCGTGGGGGGCGGCAGGGGCGGTCCGCCCCAGGCCCCTCACCATCAGACGCCCCCAAACCTAAAGGTAAAATTGTAGAAATGACCAACGACCCTAACCAAAAAGTAGAATTGATAAAAAAGCGTTATTTGGCGATATTATTCAGAGGCAAATTTTAGATAAAAAGATTGAGACACACCAAAAAAAAACCTGTTTAAAAACGATTTTGTCCAGTCCACTCACACATAAATATAAGATATGGAGACTTGGTAACAAAGCCATTACATATAAAAAGATGGGATTTAATCGTACAAAGCGAAAGAGAGCTGAAGTTTTATGAAGATGACAATAATAGTCTTTGTACGGCAGGAAAAAAAGAATGCCTTACTCGCAAAAAAATGATAAACTTGCATCAGAAATTTCTCAATACGAGTTTGATGAAAATTGGGTATAATTCGTTCTGCAAATTGCGTCCATTTTGGGTTGTTGTGCCACAGCTTACAGACCGTGACACATGTGCTTGTGTTATTAATGAAATTTGAAATTAGGTGCCTTAAAAAATGCAAATGTTCTTGACTTTGCAACATATCAAACTGCACTGGAAACAATTTGCTGTGATCGTTACTCGGAAAAATGCTTAGCGAGAACTTGCCAGGACTGCTCGATGAAGATTTTACCATATAAGGAGTTTGATAATAGTATGAACATTGCAGTCATATAATGGAAGCATGGCAGGGAACAGATTAAAGACATTAAAACCAAACAGTATCAATACGTAACAAAGTATAAGAAAGAGATGTAGAACTTAAAACCTCGTGATTTAGTTATGCAATTAGAAGAGAGTGATCTTCCAAAATTATTCCAACATGAACAGAACTTCGTTCATCAATATAAAACTATCAAATCTTTGGAAGAGTCACGTACAGAAAAGGATGCAGTAATTGACATGGACTTCTCGGAAATCTACACAACTAAATACAAACAAGAAATTCAGACGTATCATTTTGGTGGCTCCAAGACTCAAATTTCTTTGCATGCAGTGGAGGTTCACACAAAGGATAAAGTAACACCTCATCGCACGGTGTCGTTAAATTTATTTTACAACGCTGGAGCCATTTGAGCACATTTACAGCCTGTCATAGGATTTCCATCCTGTGTAGAAAACTTGCATTTTTTGAGTGGCGGTCCTGTAACCCAATATCGAAATATAACAATTTTTTATATTTTGGGCTGCAGAATCGAGGATTTCTATCCACTGGCTATGAAATACACGTGGAAGTTCCGCGAGGCGGGAAAGGGACACCAGATGGAATCGGAGCTACATGCAAAGGTACTGCAGACCAACTCATAGCTCAGAGAGGTGACATTGCAAACTTGTACGACTTTGTAGCTGTGCTTCGAGAAAGGTGTTCAAATATACAGATTCCTGTTATCGAAGATGTTGACAGAAAAAGTTAACAAAATGATCAATGAGCATGAGGAAGAGGAGAAACCGTTTAAAGAAACTCTCTTAGTGCATCTAGTCTCGGGTGATATTTATAACCCTAATTAACTTGTCTTGAAGTCATTAAGTTGCTTCTGTGATAATGTTGATTGTAATCATTATAACTTAGGGACGCCGCAATTTGCTCACAATATGATGATGCAGATAGAGAGCTGACAGTTACAATCGTTATAGTTTGCAAAGAAGAGAGCACAGAATTTGAAATAAATGATAATGATATCGCCGACGTGCCTTACGAAGACGTTATAGAAAAACTGCCAGTTTCTAATCTAAGCGTCAAGAGAAATACAGTATTTTACAAATTTAAAACACCCGTTAATGTTTACGAGAAGTGGAAAAAAACTGGTAAAAATAAATACGAAGTACTAGGTAATTTAAGTTTGAAATAATTGTGATCTTTTAATAATTAATAAAAGTCTGAATATTATGTTCAAATTATGATTTGGTTATACTTCATAGAATTTGTGAACTTAAGAGATAATTTGTTGTTTCAGTTGATTTCGCAATAAAAATGTGATTTGACATAATAACTGTGTTTGGCGTCAGTCCCTAGAACACTGATTTTGAAAAATCATAATTTTCTATAAATAAATTTCGAGTGAGTGTCCCTTTTAGATGCAGCAAAGTAAATGTTATACCCACAGCATATAATATAAACTGTTCTGATTTTTAACTAAAAACACCACTTTCAAAATTACGTCAGAAGTTAACCAACTGTCAGATAACCACCCATATATATTGGAAATTTGAGGGTTTTTTTCTTGGAGCTTATGATTTATATTCTATAGTCTATGTGTATTTCTTGGGCATTTTTGGTTCTAAATTGATTAAAACAAGTGAGGTGTTCTTCATAGATTATAAAGCTCCATTATGGTAATTAGTTTTCTACACTCTTGTTTTTGTTTAAAATTGTACGATAACGATACATTTAAAACACATTCAACACACACTACATATACGTTCACGAAAGTACCATATATATAGGGCCCCTTCATCTATAGCCGCCCCAGGCCCCCAACTATGTCAGTACGCCACTGCTCGTATACCAATATTTTCTAAAGTCTGTAGCAGATTGCTGTGGCTAACAGTGTCGAATGCTTTGGCTAGGTCTAAAAATACAGCTAGGCATACCCTATCACTATTTAATACATCAAATATTTTAGATGTTAAATTTATCAAGGCATCCTGTGTGGAGTTATTCTGTTTGAAACCATACTGATTAGGTGAAATTAGATTGTATTCGTTTATATAAGAACATGTATGACTAAACTATGTAATAGATTTATGATTTATTAATCACCTAAGAGTGTGTTGAACAAACTCACTGGGATTCTGTTTCTCCTGCATGCTGCAATAATAGCACCAAAGTTGTTAGCTGTTAATCTAAATTTTCTCACAAGGTACCATTTTTCATTTGACACCTGGCCAGTAGAGGTGACAAAGATTTCTTTTATTAGCTGATCATCAACAGCACATTTTTCTTTGAACACAGTCAGTTTATCTGTGGCTTCCAAAAAGTCCTTTGAAGAAATTATTTCTTCAGTTACCGGAAATCCATTTTCCAGCAAATTTATTCACTCCTCATTCAATAGGCAGGTAAAACCAATAGTATTTTCAAAGCTGTGCAGCCTTTCCTTCAATCTGTTGATTCATGCTTCTGGTACCCCACTTTCAAGAGGTGTATAGGGCTTTGGAGGGTAAAGCTCTTCTGCAGATTTCACTGGCCCAACCTTCGATTTAGGCCTTCCATGCACATGCTTTATCTGTTACAAATATATTGTAGTGCCCACAAAGTGCCAACGCCGCAATGTGATGGTATTTTATACCCCTGGGACAAGTGCAGGTGGCTTCTTCAATGTCACAAATCTTTTCCAACACTACAATAAAATTATAACCGGATTAATTCCATGTTTCATTAACAAAGGCAAATATACCTACCTATAGATACCTTGTAGCTCTTGTCTTTCATACTAGGAATTACTTCCCCTCTGATTATCTGCAAATCAGAGTCAAAGTCCATTTTCTTCACATGACTGGATTCTAAGGCGTTTTCACCCCTTTTTTAATTTTGTTGTCATCTATAAAAGCACTGATGCTGGATGCCGATGGCTGAATGGCCGCAGGGAATGCGACCACGAACGTCCCCTTGGGGGTACCAGGCGACACCCCCTTGCAAAACAGCATTTCCCTGGCATGCGGGGCTCTGCCAGGGATGACGAACATTTCCCTAGCTACTCGTGGGACCAAAATGGACCAAAAGCAAGTAAAAAACCAAAAACCGGAGGATGAGCGAGAACGCTCACCTCCACCAAAGCACCGTCGAGGAAAAAGAATCTGCGGTGCTGAGGCAAAGAGAAGGAGGAAAGCGAGGCAGCAAGCTGGCGTCTCTACAGACACCACTAGCGCCACTCGCCCCTCCCTCTCTAAACCTGGCACCAGTGGCCAAAAACTTAAGGGTGGCGAAGGCAGTTCCTCCTCCAAAAGAGGCCCGGAACGCGTCGCCCCCCAAGTAAAGAAGCGCATCCGCTCCAACACCTCAGAGGAAAACTCCTCAAGAGGAAAGAGGACGCGGATGGACGCTAAAACCACAAACAAAAGCTACAGCGAAGCAGCTACCAGCCACTTACGCGTAGCCATACGGTAAAATAATTACCGATAATGGAGACCTTATCAAAAAACAACTAATGGAGGCTTTGGACATAACCCTTATGTCCGCCTCCAGCAGTCTGAAAAAGCCACCTACTTTCAGGTCATGGTCGCACTCTGGTGAAATAGTCAGAGTCACCTGCGATAATGACGAAACGCTAGAGTGGCTAAGAAATACAGTTTCAAAACTGAAACCGTGGAAGGAGGCTAAGCTCGACGTGGTGCACGTCGACAACCTCCCCCAGCTGACAAAAGCCACCCTCTGGGTCCCCAGCGAAGCTCACGCTGACCTGGGTGACAAAGAGGATGTGCTGCGCCGGCTGGACAAACAAAACCCAGACCTTCGGGTGGATGCATGGTTTTCCTTCCACCACGAAGCAAAGGTCAACCCCAAAGGACACCTATTCGTCTTTGGCGTAAGAGACGAGGAAATGGGTGCCCTAAAAAAACGATCAATGAGGATGAGCTACGCGTTCACCTCATTTATTGTCAAAATCAAGAAACTGGACCCGGAACGGAAGGGATTGAGCACGGACCCCCCTCTCCCACCCGAGGAACTCCAAGAAGCTGTTGCTTCTGCGGAGACTGTCGAACCATCCTCCAAGATGGCGACCGACACTCTTCTGGCAGAACTAACAGCTCTAAGCCAGGACACAGGCGACGTCAACACACCTCCAAATGAGGAAGTGGAGATGGCCTAAAAGAAATATCCATCTCACCACCATCAAGCCGAGATGGACAATGAAAAGGTAAGATTCATACAGTGCAACCTTCAACACAAAAAGGTGGCTTCGGCAACACTTTGCCGCCACCTGGATGTGATGCAGGACACAATAGCACTTATCCAAGAACCCTGGATAAGACAAACCAATATCATGGGTCCAAATAATCCAAAAGGTTTAATTTTCAGCTTTCCAAGAAATCAGCAACCTAGGACGGCCATATACGTCCCTATAAACTTTAAGACCTACCCACTGACGCATTTTTCGTCCTCCGACCTAACGGTAGTGAAGATTGAATATGCACAGAAAGGTCAAAAGAAAGTGTTAATACTGGCATCCGCATACCTCCCCTCAGACGCAGCTAAACCACCACCAATTAAGGAGCTGGAGGACCTTGTGGAACACTGTCTCACCCAGAAGCTTGAACTGGTAATAGGCTGCGATTCAAACTCTCACCACGTAAGCTGGGGCAGCAAAGATATTAACACTAGAGGTAAGTCTTTTTATGATTATATAACTAACAAGAATCTTTGCATTCTAAATAGAGGTACTGAACCAACTTTTATTAACTCTCGTAGTCAAACGCGAATAGATATTACCGTATCTACTATTAATACTTCGAATAAAATCTCCGGCTGGCATGTATCCGACGATATTTCAATGTCGGACCACCGCTGGATAAAATTCGAAATAAAACTTGCGCTCACAACCTCCACAATGACTCGCGACCCCAGGAAAACGGATAGGACAAAATATGTCCACTGCTTGAAAGGGGATCTGCGAGGAGTCGAGGATGTGTTGCCCAATAATAAAGGAGATTTGGAAAGTTATTATGAAACAATTCAAAACTCCATTATTAATGCCTACAAGATGTCTTGCCCACTCAGGCGGAGCGATCTCGATGGAGCCTCCACTCCGTGGTGGTGCCATGAGATTGACCAGCTCAGGGGGACGGCGAGGAAATCTTTCAATAAGGCTAAAAGAACAAAACTCAAAGAGGATTGGAACTCATACAAGTCTCACTTCAAAGAGTATAAAAAAGTCATCAGACAAAAGCAAAGAGAGGCGTGGAGAATCTACTGCGAAGAAATCGAGGATTTTCCCCAAGCAGCCAGACTCCAAAAAGCCCTCTCAAAAGACCCCCACCGTCATATCGGTATACTAACCAGAGAGGATTGCACTAAAACTGCCAACCTAAAGGAAAGTCTTCAATTATTGATGTCAACTCACTTCCCTGACTCCAGAATCACAAATACGGCGGCCTGGGAGGATGAGGAGAATCACTACCCGACGGACGATGACTGGCGTATATCACGACAGATCGTCGACGCGGACAGACTGAGGTGGGCCATCTTAGGCTTCTCCCCCTTTAAATCCCCCGGAACGGACGGCATTTATCCAGCCCTACTTCAGTGGGGCCTGGATGAAGTAATGCCGCACCTGGTAGGAATCCTCAGATCCTCACTGGCACTGAGGTATATTCCAAAAGGTTGGAGATAAGTCAAAGTCGTGTTCATACCAAAACCAGAAAGAATGGACTATTCCATCCCAAAAGCATATCGACCCATTAGCCTCACATCGTTTACAATGAAGACTTTAGAGAGGCTGTGCGAACGATTCATAAGAGATGTGGTGATAACACAAATTCCACTGCATCCAAATCAACATGCATACACTCCAGGGAGATCCACGGATTCGGCTCTTCATCTCGTGGCGGGCCGCATCGAGAAATCGTTGGAAAATAAGGAGTCCACCCTGGGTGTATTCATAGACATAGAAGACGCATTTGATAGAACCACTTTTCCTGAAATAACAAATGCACTTTCCAATAAGAATATCCCCCAAACCATAAATGGATGGATATATAACATGCTTTCAAAAAGAGCAATCAAAATCAGTGTAGATGATGTAACCATCAGAGGCTTGGTTGTAAAAGGTTGTCCACAGGGAGGGGTGCTCTCACCACTACTATGGAACATGGTCTTAGACTCCTTGGTTAGCCACCTCAATGATAACAACTACTACACAATAGCATACGCAGATGACCTAGTGATTCTGCTAACAGGAAGATTCGAGGAGACACTTTGCGCTTTAATGCAGGAGGCCCTCAATATCATAGAACAATGGTGCAAAGACCATTCGCTGTCAATAAATCAAAAAAAGACTGAGATGGTCCTCTTCACGAAAAAAAGGAAGCTTGCAAAACATCAAGCCCCAAAGCTCCTAGATACCAAACTTAATTTCTCTTCAGCGGTGAAATATTTAGGGGTCACCTTTGACAATAAGTAAACATGGAACTCCCACTTAGAAAACAGAGTTAAATAAGCATATATTTCGTATGAGCAGTGTCGTAGAAACATCGGCCGCACCTGGGGAATGTCACCTAAGGTTGCTGCCTGGATCTACACTGCCATCATCAGACCTATGCTAACATACGGTGCGATTGCCTGGGGAGCTAAGGCAAACCAGCTGACAGTCGTCCGTAAACTGGACCAAATCCAAAGAACAGCATGCCTCAACACAACAGGAGGCATGAGAACCACACCAACAAGAGCTATGGAGGTAATCCTCGGTCTCACTCCCCTTGACATATACATCAAGGAGGTTGTTTTGATGACCATGGCACGTCTGCGCTCTACTGGTATACAACCTGATGTGGGATCCGTTAAACTGAGACGTAACTTGTGGCATGAGGCCCTCAGGGAGATCCCACTGCTGCAGGCCAATACGGACTCGATTCCACCGCGATATGCCTTCAACAGGCCCTACAAGGTAATCTTTAAAAACAACTCACAAGACCTATTGGAAGAAGGCGCAATCCGCATCTTCACAGATGGGTCTAAATCCAATGTAGGCTCAGGATGTGGTATTTTTTCCAGATTCCTGAATCTAAACATAAAATGGGCAATGGGCTGCAATGTAGGTGTTGCTCAAACAGAGCTCACTGCTATCTGCATCGCTGCTAAAGAGATTACCAAAAGGAAAATCACAGGTAATAATATATACATCCTTACGGACAGTAGACAAACACTACTAGCCCTGAACAGACCACGTATTACATCAGGCCTAGTACTAGAATGTCACATGGCCTTAATCGAAGCCAGTAACAACAACACGGTCACTTTAGGCTGGATCAAGGGCCATGAGAAATCGAAAGGAAACCGTATTGCAGACTCGCTAGCCAGGAAAGCAGCCTCCCAAAACTCTTGGGACCTGGCACTTTCATTGGTCTATCACCGTCAGCAACGGCCGACCTATTAAAGGAACACTCCTTTAATAAGTTTAAGGGCAGATGGGATGACGCAGAAGGCTGCAGGCTTGCCAAGGAACTGCTACAGTACCCAGACAGCAAAGTAGCCAAAAAATATGTGACTATGAACAGGCGGAACCTACGAACAACCACGGGAATTCTGACTGGTCACTGCCACCTACGAAAACACCTTCACAGACTGGGTTTATCTAACACCCCACTTTGTAGAGGATGTGAACAAGAAGATGAGACTGTCGATCACATTCTTTGCGAATGTCAGACACTCTCTCAATTTAGGTTTCAAGTATTTGGCGAGTATAGGCTAACATACGCCAATATGAGGGAACTTAATTCAGGCGACGTTATCGCCTACTTCAAGGAAGTAGGCTGGATGACGAGCTAGAAGGAAGTTTTGAACCTCAGAAGGATGCACAATGGGCCAATTGTGGCCTAAGTGCTGTGGGGCCACCCACCCTTCAAATCTTTACAGATACAGTCAGTTTATCTGTGGCTTCCAAAAAGTCCCTTGAAGAAATTATTTCTCCAGTTACCGGAAATCCATTTTCCAGCAAATTTATTGACTCCTCATTCAATAGGCAGGTAAAACCAACAGTATTTCCAAAGCTGTGCAGCCTTTCCTTCAATCTGTTGATTCATGCTTCTGGTACCCCATTTTCAAGAGGTGTATAGGGCTTTGGAGGGTAAAGCTCTTCTGCAGATTTCACTGGCACAACCTTCGATTTAGGCCTTCCATGCACATGCTTTATCTGTTACAAATATATTGTAATGCCCACAAAGTGCCAACGCCGCAATGTGATGGCATTTTATACCCCTGGGACAAGTGCAGGTGGCCTCTTCAATGTCACAAATCTTTTCCAACACTACAATAAAATTATAACCGGATTAATTCCATGTTTCATTATCAAAGGCAAATATACCTACCTATAGATACTTTGTAGCTCTTGTCTTTCATACTAGCAATTACTTCCCCTCTGATTATCTGCAAATCAGAGTCAAAGTCCATTTTCTTCACATGACTGGATTCTAAGGCGTTTTCACCCCTTTTTTAATTTTGTTGTCATCTATAAAAGCACTGATGCTGGAAAGTTTTAGGACATGTTTAAAAGCCATCAATTTCTTAACAACAAAAGGGTCTGACAATAAAACAAACAAAAAGGTACTGCAAACATAAAATAGACACAACCTTAACAAGTTTTATATCAGAATTTATATGTTAAATTAACTCAGCTGGGAAAAAACTAATAAAAACCACTTAAATAGCACGTTCCTTCAACAATATATTCAACTGAAAAGTCTTATTTTATCACATAAGCCACGAAAACACTAAATGAAAAATTGCTTATGGGCATTTACCGTTATCAACGAAATTGTTTGGAGTCGGTATAAGCTCCACCCGTCTCTGTGACAATAGACTTAGGCTGTTTATTGAAGGCTGTGCAGCTTATGTACCGAGGGGAATGATTTTCTTCACAACTTACACATTTAATAGGAGTTGGACATTGAATAACACAAGAAGGGCAAGAAGGTTTGTGTTTGTATTTGGAAGCAGTGTGACCAAACTCATTACAGGGGAAGCATCTTAATGGATTGGAGATGTGTTGTCTTACTCGAATGGAGTAGAGTTAAAAGACAAACGAAAGATATCTGTAGGAATTCTATATATTCTTGAGAGAATTCTATAGATGGCCGTTGCTCATGGTAATTTAAAATCAATCCCGCACCAAACATTCATTGACACCTAACTCAGAACTAGAAGTACTACATAGTTGTGATAAGAGACAAGATCTGGATTTCCTTGAAGAGTTAGAAATTAGAAGATACTTGAGAGATCCACAATATGAAGTCGTCAATGAACAGATAAATATAGGGTGTTCTCCACTTTTGAACTGTCTTCTTAAGTATAATAATTGTAAAGATCAGCAGTTATAGTGTTGCTGGTTTTCTATATCATTGCACACCCACTATGCAAATAAATATTACAGTTATGTTAATTCAACATCACATTGTGATAATATTCTTCCTTTTTTTCCTCTTGTTTTCATCACATGCATATCTATACAACCGCTTATGCCCAGCTTGTGGCTGTTAACTTTTGTGATGTTTCAACTTAACTTTTCAGCGATGTTAAAGCGCTGTCTTTTTACATTACTGTGATATTACTAGAACTTCCTCAAAAGGAAGTCTTTATAACGAACTAAAAACAACATTTCTGTTACATCTTGTCGATGTTAATGCAATGTCTAAAAAATAACATCTTATCAATGAACTAAATGCGACATTTCAAAAACAATACAGTGTATTCTCGTAGATGTTGTATGGACATTACATAAACCTCTACATAATATACCTCAAACATTCTGGATGACATCCTATAGATGTTTCTGTGCCTAATCAGCAAATACAGGGTGAACAACTAAGAACGCCGGCTGTCGGCCATATTTCAAAAAGTAGTCATAGTACAACTTCAAAAAAATACCTTCAGGAAAACGACGCTGAAAAATCGCTGGATAATATTTTTGAGTTCCTAAAATATCTCCTATGGGGTGGAATGAACACTTAAAAACATAATACTGTGATTATCTCCAAAAAAGACATACTAAACGTATCTAGAAATAAAATGTTTGATATATTGTTGAGATTATGAAAAAATGTAGTTAGGGACTTTTTGTCTTTATTCTTCAAGTAAGGGGTGGGGGAAGGTTCAACCCAAACAACAAATGTCGTAACACTTTTTTTTAATCGACATCCATGTTTTTGGCTCCATTTGAAAATGTTTTTACTTTTTAATAAGAAATGCTTAACAAAAATAACAAAACTGGACAATTTTGTCAAGGCTCTGTGAAAAAGTCCACAATTTTCCCATTTTTCTCGGAAATTTCAAAAGTAATGAGGCATTTTTTAAATTCTGGTGAGAAGGAGTAAAAAAATAGGAATCTATTTCAAGATATAAGATTTACAATATCAGATATGAAAATTAACAAAATGCTTCAATTTATATTTGAAATTTCCGAGTGGATACAAAATTATCTAATTTTGTTATCAATCTTATTGAACAGAGAAACTTTTAAATGCAGCTAAAATCATTAATATCGGTTAAAAAACGAAAAAGTTATACATTTGTTCATAAGTTTGAACCTTCCCCACACGTTATTTGAAGAATAATGGTAAAAAATCTCCTTAATTAAATTTATTCATAATCTCTTCAAGATTTCAAAAATTGTATTTTTAGGACACCTTTAGTATGTTTTTTGGAGTGATTATGTTTTCGAGTGTTCATTGCACCCCTAGCGGATATTTTAGAGACTGCAAAATATTTTCCAGAAATTTTTCAGGATCCCTTACCTAAAGGTAATTTTTTTGAAAGTTGTACCATGATTCTTTTCTGAGATATGGCCTACAGTCGTTCTTAGTTGTTCATCCTGTACATTTAAAATAAAATAGCTAAAAAGCAATAAAGGATTTAAAACGTTTATTCACTATTAATGAACAGTACAGTAAATTTGGAAAAAACAGGTACAAAATTAGAAAAAAAAATATCTTGTCCAGCAATCCAACCTAAAAAAAAAATTGTGTAAGCATATTACATAACAAGTCTGGAAAGTGGAAACTATTGAACACATTCAGTAAAAGCAAGAAATAAAAAAGGGTATATTAATCTGTAGTTACCATAACGTACCATACTTTGAAACTGAATTAATAAAGTTTAACGGATACACATACATTACAGCTATTTTACAGAAAATTAATTAGAATAAAACTAATAAAAATTTTACACCATAAAGATTTAATGAAACATTACGTTACATCAACAGAAATCCAATCTGATTCAAGAAAATTCTATCGTTTACTTACGGTTACTTTTTCTCACGCAAGAGTCGCTGTTTCGAGTACCTCAACCATTCCATAACGTACACTTCAAAATCCTTATCTGTGAAACATTTAAAGGCGTTCTGAACAACAGCTAATAAAACAATTACTTTAGATCAAATTGTGCCCATGGAGACCTTTGATCGATCATCATAAATTACATCAAACTTGATTTTCAGCCAATTGACTGGGACCAATTTTCCATAAGATACATAAGGAATAATAACATATTTTATTTCGAGAAGTGACTTTTCATGATTAACCTTCTATTCCATGCCTCACTCCATTTGGCAGGTAAATTCAGGTGTGCTATGAAAATTCATACTTCTTTTCTGTATAAAATAATATACTATTTTCATCTTGTTATTTTCATCCTGGAACAAATTGTATATTAACATCGTGGAATTGTAACTTAATGAAAACTAAGCATTATTAATACACTGTATACAAAAAAAACTACTTATGGGGAAGAGATATGAACACATTATCAAGTTAAATGAGTTTATAATTAATTGTATCCAATTGAGTATCCAATAGCTGTGTTTCTACAATAATAAATAATTGAATGCTGTTTGTTGACTGGAGCATTCAGTATCATAAGTTACATAGGTATTCTTCATCTAGATTAATATAGGTACCATTGTAAGGGACAAGTACAGATTATTTATTGTATTCAGTGAATTTTCAAATGGAAAAGAGCTTTTAACAGAAATTTCTCTTCTTAAACAGTCTCTAATTGTTCACCAGAATTGTTAGTAATAATGTTAAAATTTTCTAAACCTGCAAAACTATATTGATGGCTAAGACTACTACTAAAAAAACTAGAACTAGAGATACTTGATTCAATATTTTTTGTACTGTTTAATAAAATGTTTGTATCAGACTATCTGAAATAGTTACTCCCCTTTCATTACATAATTACCAACTATTTGTTTTTTATTTTATTTGTGTAAGTAGCTTCTGAAACATCTTGAACATTGAAAATATTTTCTTCTAGAATTAAATATCTCCCAACATATGAGCATGTTTTATTATTAATAATAATATCTACCCTATTGCAATATCAAGTTTTTTGTAGGGTATAATGCATATCTAGGATTTGAAATATTGTGAATCGTTTTCAAAATATACTTACTAGGTAACTAAAATATTTTAAAAATTGAAAAAACCCTTATTTTGTAAACTCTATTATATAATGTTAGTGTACAATTCCGCCACCTGGAATTTCAATGTATAATAGCCGATTAAAGTATTGAATGAGTTTTAAGTTTTAATAATTATGATTTTGGAATATGTACTTACCGATAACAATTGTTGTTCGTCCATTATAACAAGAATTATAACTAAGTATAGAAACTATAGCTTAGTAGGAACTAACGAAAACGAAGACCACTTTATTCAAGTACTACTTGCAAAATATGTGCTTCCTGCAATTAAAATATAACACATAACTGAAAACCATCCGCCATTTCATGCTTGTCATTTTTGTTTCCACAGATAACTACTGTATGTTTCGTTCATCAGTTCCTCTTCTGTTTTCTTCTTTTTTATGTTACTGTGATGTTTAATATGAGATATTACTGAGAGTTTTATGAACTAACGTCGTACAGACGTAATAAGTACGATGTTAATAAAAATTATTTCGAAAGATGTAAAAGTAACTGCAACATGTGATCATCTTAGAAACATGTTAATTTGTAATATTACAGTAACGTTCTGTATGTGACATTAGTGAGAAGTATACAAATTAACATCGTATGAATGTTTCCTATAGGAAGTTACTAAAAAGAAGTTCATAGGATGTGTATGTAACTGCGAATTCAAGTATTACTGTGTACATCAAAAATATGTTTTATTTGCTTGACATGGATGTTAATAGAGTTGGTAATAAAATTAAGACATCTAGGAGATATCTCATTAACGTTTTAAATAAACATCACGAAAAGTCTCTAAAAAGAACATCACAAAAAAGACTTGTTATGTTTCTTGTTTAGTGGGCAGTTATATTGATCTTAAATAGGAAAAAGATATCCAGGATATCCCCATAGGACTAATAATATCTAAGCTTTAATATTTGTAATATCATACCATCTTTTTTCTAGTTATATAGGTCAATCACAAGGTAGACCACTTCTTGGTATAGCCAAAAATAATCTGAAATGTAACTTCTGTCATTCTGATGACGAAAGTAATATCGAAGCAATTGTCAATATCTTAGACTTTTTAACGTTTTTTCAATAAGTATACTGTTTCATTTAAAACAGTAAAGTAATATAGGTAGATAGCTATATAAATATCATTATAATATTTTTCCTCAACTTCAATATCAAACTCCAATCTTTTCTTACGACCAGTCTTTGCAAATCTTGTGATAACTATCTCGGTATCAATAGGAATTTGCCTATGGATGCGATGTGCATAAGTGCAGGACCAAGAAGGCGGTTTTCGGTCATAGTAGATCTTAAATATATTTTAAGGCGCCCAAACGATGGGAATAACATTTCTGCACCGGAAGTGTTGTAAGGACTAGTACAAATAATTCACGTATCAAAGGAAATGCATCCTTATCGCACGTGGTCAAATATCCACAGCAGTTATAGGAAACTCTTCATGTCGTTCATTTTCGTGAAATCATTTATTTCGTCATAGTAGAAAGTAATCTCTTAGGAGTGGAAAAGCAACGTTCTTATCAACGTCATGAAGAGATCCAAAGCGACCGAGGAACTTGACTCTTTTGTCATTCTTATATTTTATTCAGGAATGAAAATTGATAGCCGACAGATGTACAAGTTCTTATTTAAGAATATCTCCCGTAGATCTGTAACAACGAAATCTAGAAAGGGTGTATAGACACTCTGTAGTACTTCTCGGCAGAACTCATTCCATAGTTAGCACGATAAATTTGACGTCCACCATGGCGAGGGATCCGAGGAATATTCAGCTCGAAACCCAGTTGTTCGACTAAATTTTTCGTACTGCTATGGAGATCAGGCGTCGGCCTCTGAAGTAATTTACTAAGTGACTGCGTTGGTGATAGTAATTCACTTAGACACAATACTGATACAATGAACTGTGTATTACATAAATTGCTACCAGTGAAGCAGCTTTTCCAGCTGTGCTCGTGTCACACTACTGTGAAATATATTCTAGAGTCTCCACAATCTTTGCGAGGTCAACAGAAAATTGGAGTATACCTTCATGTCGCTCTATCCATCGTGTCTCATAAAGTGATGTATGCGCCATCTCCAAGGTGCTCATAAGGACAGTTTCTCGTTTTGGATGTGATTTAACCCAGCAAACACAAAAACATATTGAATACATATATGTTACATATTTTTTGAAATATAAAAGTCACAATTATATAAAACTGAAGTCACAACTAGATAGTATTTATGTATTGAATACTGACAAAGGCCGGCACAGCTAGAGAACAATAATAATATAAGAAATACATATTATCAATTATATCTCAAATATCTCCAAATTACTATGTAATATATATGTAAAATTGGGATAATATCTAGAGAATATTTATGTATTAAATATTGCATAATATAGATGTAACAAAAGTTACCTAATTTTTCTTTTGCCTCGCCCCTTACCTAAAATATTTTATTTCATTCGATTTATGAAAAAATTCAGCAAAATTCTTAATTTATAATAAATTCAGAAAAATCTGTTAAAACATTATTTTTCATAGATGAAATGAAATACAATATTTTTAGTAGTGTTGATGGCTAAAAGATTAAGGAACTATTGTTACTATATTATCTAATACCTACCTTATGAATATTTCAAACTTGAAGCAACTTAATATTTATATATTGTAAATTTAGTAGCTGGTACTAAAAAATATAGCAAATAGATGCATATAAGTACATTTATTTTATTAACATAAAAAAGAGATGCTAAAAACAAAACACCTAATGAAAAAAAATATTGCAAAACTAAAAATATTCAAAAACTAAATGATAATAAAATATAAAAGAAAATGATGTAAAACAAATGAATATTCAAGAACAAAACAATAATTAACCATGGAAAATATTCTCTTAGAAGAGTTTTCGAGGTCCACTTGTAAGCGAGCGGGCAATATTAAGGGATATTATCCATTGTTTTGAAGGGTTACGCACCTCTTTTCCCTCTGCAGTCTCTTACTTAACCTTATCCACACCAAGGTGATTTGATCAAAATCAGTGCATGTCATATTAAACTGTTTCAGTAACGTTTCTAAAAATGTAGGTATATATTAATTATATTGAATAAATAAATCATATAGTAACAATACCTTGTCCTAACAATGAGTGAGAGGTCTCTAAATTATGTATTTCTGGTTCACCGTTACCATTGTAAAATTGTACTATGTATCGTTTTTCAGTCTTATTCATAAATCACAGAAGTCTTTCAATTTTTCACGTTTTAAACAGTTATTTTGCCTAAAATTCATAATTTACATTAATTTAAGTATTCGAATATAAATAAATTTCAACAGATAAGTGATAATTAATCCATTTCAAGATATTTTGTCTTGACTTACTACCTGTGGTCAGAGAATCAAAGATTTGTATTTAATTTGATATTATTACAAAATCCACTTGAGCCCTAAGTGCATACCTGGCCGGCGGTATTTGTTTCGGATTAACGACTCCCTACATAGGGAATTATTGTTAAATCATGTCTAGTAAGTTAAAACGAAAATATATTGAAAAGTACTTTAGTGAGATAGTTAGTTATAATGTGATTTGTAATTGTTTACTTCATTGTATATTTTAATATAGTTAACATTTTTAATACGTTTGTTAAATAATCTTTGGTGAACGACAGTTGAATGAACGGCTTCATCGGGATGTCCCTTGCCTGTTGAAAATAGTAATAATAATATCACTTACATGATGTGTTCTCCATTCCTCTACAAACAAAACTAAAAACAAACACACAGACAAAACTAAAGAAAAACCTTTTAAAACGTTAGTATACTTGCAGGTATGTGGGTAGATCGCTTTAAAGGTTATAATATTGAAGAGCTTTCTTCTTTTTCTTTAGAATGACACTAGACGAGGTTCGTAAGAAATACATATGAAATATATAAAATATTTTATGTAACAAATTTTACGTAATAAATATATATAAAAAATTTTCATATTTATGTAGCAGAATTAATATCTTGAATACATATGAAAATAGATATATGCAATATATAAAACATTTCATAATATAAATATTGAGAATATATAACACAATTTATAAAGATTTTGTTACATAAAAAATATATAAACGTTTTATATAAAAATCATTCCTCCTCTGTTATATATTTTTATGTAACATATACATTTGTGTTTGCTGGGAAGGAAATCAGTCCTTCTTTCATAACTGAAACAGCGTCTCTGATCGCAGGCACAGGCCAAGTCTTAAAATAATAGACGAAAACGGCACACAAGACACTGATATAAATAACAGAATTGCAAAAATAAACTATATTATACCATGAGCACTAAATTTGTAACTAAAAAAGAAATGTACACCATAGTACTAATGAAATTAACTGTCTCGACCCTTACTTCGTGGAAACTACTCATATTAGTGTTTTAAATGAAACTCAACGTTTCTAGCTAATTCCACAATATCTTTCATTATATTGTGGAATTAGCTAGAAACGTTGAGTTTCATTTAAAACACTAACATAGTACTAATATTTAAAACAATATTTCGACCAATTCTAACATTTAGATATGAATCTTGGGTATTGAAAAAACGGCAAAAAAGTAAAACTTAGGCGACAGAGATAAAATATTTAAGACAAAAAAGATAGAATAAAAAATATTGATATAAGAAATGACCTAAACATACAACCTATGTTAGAATATATAGAGGAAACACAATTGCAATGGTGGGAGCACTCACAACGCATGAAGGATGAACGACCCTTTACGTTACACCCTACACCATTAAGTGGTAGAAGGGTTTACAAAAAATATATAAGTATATACATATAAATCCCAATGTGATTTTAGAAAAGGTTAACTTCTTTGGCATGGCATAGAATTTATCCATCTGAATAAAACGTTCGATAAAGTCCCAAAAAAGATAAAATGTAATTAATGAGAAGTCCTGCCAAGCAATAGAGAACAGTATCTAACAAGAGACAAAACTCGTTTTATGATTCTGCTAGGCCTATACAAAAATTACTGATTCTATTGTCGGGCACCTTTTTTTGAGATTTTTCCTTTTCTTTTTTCTGCAAACAAATTCGTATGTACCTCTCGTATATTTTGAAAATGAATTTCTGAGATGCCAGCCTCATCTATCCCAACTCATCACAGTTAAATGATAGAAGCGCAGTAAACTTGTAATTTCGTATGCACATGTAACTTCAGAATAATAGATGGCGCTAAAGTAAATATGTAAAATGAGCTTAAAGAGTATTTAAATTATTTATTTAGATTTATAATTAGTGACTAATTTTTGAAATTGAGTAGGTATATAATTATTTTATGCTATTGAAATCGCTCAAAGTTCTTCTGGTTAAAATTAACAATAATAATAAAAATATAATATAGGGATAGTTTGCATTACAGGTCTGATATTTTGGAAGGTAAAGATTGAAAAATATCTATCAATTTTTATTAAAGAAGTTAAAATGAACCAAACTTCACTAAGAGTTATCAAATTACTAAAATATTAAGTAATACAATTTTATATTATTACTGACATCTATCGTAATTCATCTCAAGCGAAACACAAAGCTGAAGAAACCTGTACTTTTGTATCAACTGGTAACCTGGTGCTGCTTTTAGATAATAGAGGATGAAACTTATTTCAATGTATTAAAAGAATAGTTCATTTTCCTATTTTATATCTTTAGTTAAAACTATAATAATAAAAAATATATTCTGATATTTCTGAAAAAACATTTATCTTACTTTAGTGTTCCCAAAATAAAAGACAGCCATTTGCATTAGATTCAACAACAAAAATTTGTAAAAGTTTCCTGGTGTTGAGTCTTGATTGTTTCTGAGTATCATATTAAGTTCATGTGTTGAGAATGGTTTGGATGGTGTAATATTACTGTACTCCTGTTGATCTTCTGAGAGTACTCTTTTTTGTTAGAGAATTTTCTAATTATTTTCCTTATCTTATTTATTGATGTGTCTCTGTTTAGACTTTCTGTAAAAGCAATAAAGCTGTTTTTCTTTTTTTGTTTTAGGATTCTTCTTGTTCTGGCAGCTGTGTTTTTATATTTCATATAATTCTCTTCACTTGCTAGATCTTTATAATCTTTTAGTGTCCCATTCCTTTCCTTGCTTGCCTCTTCACACTGTCTGTCCCACCATTTAGGCTTTCTTATCTTAAGTTTTCCCCTTGGATTTGTACTGGTTTTTGGAAGAGATTGTTCTGCTGCCTTTTCTATTTCCACTTTGATTTCTTGATATGAGTTATATTTTTTCCCAGTATCAAAACTTGAAAAGTATTGCTCGCAGCTAGCTTTTTTGATGTTCCACTTTGATCTTCGCGCTGTTTCATATGTAGGTAAATTGTTGTTTATGCTTAGTTATGTTAAGGTTGGGACATGATTACTTGTATCTACATCTTCTATTGTTCTCCAGTGACAATATCCAGCGATACGATTTGAACATACAGCGATATCTGGACAACTCTTGTTTTGGTGTAGAGGGGTAATACGAGTTCTTGTTCCATCATTTAAATATACTAAATTTAACTCATTAAGAGTTCCTTCCCCTTGAGTTTGCAATGCCTGAGCCCATTGCTGAGTGTTGGGCATTCAAATCTCCTATTAAAATAAACGGTTGCTCCAGCTAGTTAAAAATTTCTGCATATTGCATACTATTAATAGGTATATTTGGTGGGCAGTACATTGTAACTATTGTTAAATCATTGATCTTTGTAGCTTATATTTGACATTCTTCAGGAATATTTAATTGAAGGTTCTTAATGGAATATGGAATGCACTTATTTATGAGGATTGCAATACCCCCATACCCATCATATCTATCCTGTCTTATGGTTCTGTAATTTACAATATTCAGTCTCTTTGTCCTGTCCAGTAGTGTTTCGTTTAATATCAGAATATCTGCCTAATATTGAGTCTAACTTTGCAAGTGCACTGCAGATATTCCACTGTATAATTTTTATTTTGTTTAGCTCCATTAAAATGTGGATACCGCGCCATCTGAGACAGCGGGACTTTTAGGGTTTACCTTAGATTGCCTGGTATTGTTGGTTTCAGTGATGTTATATTCATTTGTTACCATTGTCTGTCTTGCTTCTATAACTTTATCAATTTCATGTTGTGTTAGCATTGTCTGTCTCAATATATTTTTTTTAAATTCGCTGATTGGTAATATTTCTGTCATTTCTTCATCCATTTGTACGGTATCCTCTTGATTTGTATACAGTATACAGTTATTGTGAGCTATTTTATCATATTGTATCTCAGGAGATGTGGCTATACGTTTTTTTGGGGATTTGGCCATACGGGAATATATTTTTGATGTTGTGCTGTGCTGTCGTCTCTCTGCAACTGTGATTATATTATTTTGGTCATTACTGTTTGTAGGCATGCTAGGAAAAGCGTTTCTGTCATACACGAATTCGTTTTGTCTTTGGTAACCTGCCCTTGGGATTCTTCATAGAAAGATACGTTTTCATATGTCATCAGTTCTTTGATCTCTTTTTGCCTCTTATATTCTTCGCTGTTTATTCTGTCTGTTGCCTTGTGTCCTAGTTTGCAATATATGCATTGAATTTTTTTCTTACACTGTTCTTCGCAATGATTATCTCCACATCTATTACACCTCTCTTTGCCTCTACAAATCTCTTGAGAATGACTAAATCTTAAACAGTTAAAACACTGTATTACTGGTCCAACATATACTTGCACCCTTAATTCGTAATATATAGTTTATTTCTATGGTCTTCGGCATATTTCTACCTTCGAAGGTAATTAAAACCGTTTCACTTGGTACATATGTATTTTCAACTATCTTTCTATTCAGTCTCCTTGCTCCTAATATTCTTGTTTTTGATTTACCTTGCTCAATTATTTCCTCCATCGTTGTGTCTAACTCTACTCCTCTTACTATGCCTCCACATGAAACCAATGTTGCCGGGATCAGCCCATTCCAGTTTTGCTTGACTAATAATTCATTTTCCATAAATTCATTTGCTGCTTTATGACTCTTGAAGTCTATTCCTATTCGGTTCGTACCTTTTCTTGTTACTTTTATTACTCCATTAATTTTATTGTTTTTAAGAATTCTGCCGACCGCGATTGGGTGTAATGCTGCTACATTTTTATCCTTACTTTCAACAATTACTATGTAGGGTGATGGGTCTAGATACATATATTTTGTTGGAATGTCCGGTGGTTTAACACATGGGGGCCCCGGAGGGCCCCCCGAGTTATCTTCCATTTCACCTCAAAGCTCTAATCTAATTCTTTGAAGCGGGTTATAGGGTAAACAGATAAATGGAATCAAGTTTTACCTACGTCCTTCACCTGTGCCGGAGCCTGAACAAGATATCGTCGCCTCATTTTTCGATAAATCCAAAATTAAAGATCAAGATATTTACTTGCAAGAAAGTAATAAATTCACTTTATTAGTTTATTCATTCAATTTTAATACTTAAAGAGGATAACTATTGAATAAATAAAACTGACGCAAAATAATCTTAATCGTAAAAATAACACCGCACCGATTCTTGAGGTTAGTTTTTACTCTGCAAACTGGGATACCCAATCATATCATGAGTCGGACAATATTCAAATTTGTCAAAATTATTTGTCACTAAGTGTCGCAAATGATTATATTTTACATCTACATGTCTGCATCTGCGGCTAACTTTTTTATTTCTAACCAATTTTATACATCCTTGGTTATTTTCGTAGAGACAAGTAGCTCCATTGGTTTTCTGTCCAAAAGCAGAAATGGCCTTGGCCATGGCCAAATAACTTCTTGACTTGCGAGAGCAGTAGCTATGTATTCTGCTTCCGTTGAAGATAGAGAAACTGATATTTGTTTCTTGCTGCTAGATATATGAAGACATCCTGCATAAACCCAAGTTATTTGAAGCCATCCTGTTTACATAAATAAAGATTGCTTGTCATTCTAATCCTGTACCTTGTATTGTAAACATCAAATTTAAATTAGTAAAGTTTTGTATATTTTAAAAATAAAAGTTTTATTAAAAAACTATTTTCGTGAATAATATCCTTTATCTCGCTATTTCAAATTGGGAAAGTAAAAGGAAAATTTTGAATAAATAAACAAGTGTAGAGTTTAAATGTAAGATTTATTTTTTATCCAACATAGCTGAGATTCGAAGCACATTACAGTTTGATATGTTGACGACACAGAAACTAGATCTACGGTTATTTTTGAGGTCTAGCAATTTAAACATTTATATCCTTAAAATGATTTCTAGGAACTAGATAGTTTTATCAAGAAACTGAAATTCCTATTAAGTTTTTAGATAGTTACCTGAATCTTTAAATAAAAAAATTAATATATTTTTATGAATTCAGTTACCAAATAATTTATGATGGATTCTAATTGATGTCAGTATTTTTGAAATTTAATTGAAAAAGGAACTTAATATGGAATTTCCAGATTCGAAGCCCATTTTCAACCTCAGAAAACACACTTAAATGTATAGAAATGCTGGAATTAAAACGTTTGAATTATCGTAAAAGTATATTATAATTTAAAATCGAATGTAAATTCTTTGTAGATCGAAATTGGGCATTTTCAGCTGTTATTTGAATGATACAATAAATATGGAATACAATTATATCTCCTTAATAAGATACTGATAATACTGTACAATTTCTAGTAAACTCACACCACTCATCTCACACTTATTCACCAAAATATACAAGTTGTCTAATCAAAATTATTAAAAAAATTGTGTCATAAATTTGTTACATATCTAAGCGTTGCTTATACTCAGATCTTTGATACTAGATCTTTAATGTTTTTCCCCAAGTCTGTTATTATTCTTATTGAAAATTACAATTGAAATATAGTGGAAAGAAGAATATAATACCAGACAGCTACTAACGCTGACGCGCAAAATTTTAAGGTTGAGATGGCACAACAGAATACTCTGATAAAAGGTTTCTGTATGACTGCAATAAAATGAGTAACCTTAAGAGCAAGGAATTGAAACAATTTTTAAACAATTTTTGCGACTTTAAGTGTGGAAATATAATGAAAGGATGTTTTGGTGTTGTTCGTGGATGCTGATATAAATCAGGGCACTTGTTGTCATTGTTGTTTTTTCCTAAAGGACATGAGCGGTAAGTAAAAATTTTTATGCAAGGTGTTTCAAAATTTAGTACAAAGGTTTTAATGGTGTATTTATCAGTTCAAAATCAAAACTTTGATTTCTATAAACATGTGTTCGCAAACGCTTTGTTACCGATCTACAGGGCGTTAAGTTTTCAAGATTTTTTAAGTTTTTTTCGTAACGACTCTTCAAGTTTTAAAAATATTTGGATTAAATTTTAAACTTTGATTACGTTTTAGAGCTTACATCACCCAGCAGGTCTACCGATTATAAGAAACTACAGGGAGATTCTTTTTCAGAGCTCAAGGTCTTTCCTTCCCAGAAATGTTTTATATTGCTCCGTTGCTAGGGCCAAATTTTGTCTGTTAGCATAAGGACTATCCCTGGGTACCAGAAACAAGGATTATTCTCAATGATGGAACCGAAAAAATGGAAATATAATGGAAACAGGCTAAGTAAGCAAAGAAAAAGTTGGAAAGCACAAATACATCTAGACATTGACAAACCACAATTACATGGGCTTATTTTTGCCTATTAGCCTATCCCAGGATATCAGAAACAAGGATTAATCCGAAAAACTGGTAAGAAACAGGCTACGTAGGCCAAGAAAAAGATATAGAAAGTACAAATATTACTAGATATTGACAAATCACAATTACAGAATCCTTGGGAACGGAAAAAGGACTGTAATATGTTAAGAAATTTATAAGAAAAATGAATTATTATAATTTAAGATAATTCTACTTGTGCAGTGATTGAAAATTTCTAAAAAAATTATACAGTAGTCGACAAAACTGGAAGAATCAACAAGACTATAAATGGGCTAATTTTTGCCTATTAGCCTATCCCAGGATATCAGAAACAAGGATTAATCCGGAAAACTGGAAAGAAACAGGCTAAGTAAGCCATGAAAAAGTTAGAACATACAAATATTACTAGATATTGACAAACCACAATTACATAATTCGTGGGAACGGAAAAAGGACTGAAATAAATTAAGAAATTTATAAGAATAATGAATTATTATAATTTAAGATAATTCTACTTGTGCAGTGATTGAAAATTTCTAAAAAAATTATACAGTAGTCGACAACACTGGAAGAATCAACAAGACTATAAATGGGCTAATTTTTGCCTATTAGCCTATCCCAGGATATCAGAAACAAGGATTAATCCGAAAAACTGGAAAAAAACAGGCTAAGTAAGCCATGAAAAAGTTAGAACATACAAATATTACTAGATATTGACAAACCACAATTACATAATTCGTGGGAACGGAAAAAGGACTGAAATAAATTAAGAAATTTATAAGAATAATGAATTATTTTAATTTAAGATAATTCTACTTGTGCAGTGATTTAAAATTTCTAAAAAATTATACAGTAGTCAGACAAAACTGGAAGAATCAACAAGACTATAAATGGGCTAATTTTTGCCTATTAGCCTATCCCAGGATATCAGAAACAAGGATTAATCCGAAAAACTGGATAGAAACAGGCTACGTAAGCCATGAAAAAGTTAGAACATACAAATATTACTATATATTGACAAACCACAATTACAGAATCCTTGGGAACGGAAAAAGGACTGTAATATGTTAAGAAATTTATAAGAATAATGAATTATTATAATTTAAGACAATTCTACTTGTGCAGTAATTGAAAATTTCTAAAAAAATTATACAGTAGTCGACAAAACTGGAAGAATCAACAAGACTATAAATGGGCTAATTTTTGCCTATTATCCTATTCCAGTATATCAGAAACTAGGATTAATCCTTAAAACTGGAATAAAACAGGCTAAGTAAGCCAAGAAAAATAGAAAATACAAATATTACTAGATATTGACAAACCACAATTACATAATTCGTGGGAACGGAAAAAGGACTGAAATAAGTTAATAAATTTTTATGAATAATGAATTATTATACTCGTAATTTAAGATAATTCTACTTGTGCAGTGATTGAAAATTTCTAAAAAAATTATACAGTAGTCAGACAAAGCTGGAAGAATCAACAAGACTATAAATGGGCTAATTTTTGCCTATTAGCCTGTCGTAGGATATCAGAAACAAGGATTAATAAGAAAAACTGGAAAGAAACAGACTAAGTAAGCTAAGAAAAAGTGTAAAAGTACAAATATGACTAGATATTGACAAACCACAAGTACAGAGTAGGTGGGAAAGAATAAGGCCTGCCGCATATTGAGCCTAGCACACGCATAGCCCACGCACAACCCACACACAACACACGCGCAACCCACGTCCACGTTTCTCGTATCTACCGCATATTGAACCCACGCCATACCCAACCAGACCCAGTTCCACAATGATTGCGAATGATCAACGTGCACTTATTGACATGGATTCTAAGACAGAAGGAGAAATTTTGACCTTGAACCTTCTACTTAAGGTTAAAAGTATTGGTGGCATCGAATATTTGCCAAAAAGTTTTCCGAAAATGTAATGTTGTATGTTATTTCGCCGGTCGGATTGAAATGGGATACCTTATATAATACTTTACCTTGAAACAAAGAAGTTTTATACGTTACATAAGATACCTATTGAACGATCCACATTATACATACATACTAATTTATACATACCTACTTACAATATACGACATAAACCTAATAATTTATCTCTTTTTGGCAATCTGTGTCAACAACTCTTCTTTAAATTTAGATCTTATATAATCTTCATGACTGCTGTCATTAAGAACTGGGAAACTTCGGACTAACTCTATTAATTTCTTCATTTTGAATAAATCAAGCTGTACACACGACCCACGAAAACTGTGCGACACACTCAAACCGACCCAAGCGAACGTGGGTTGGGCGTGTGCTCTGCGTGGGTTGGGCGTGTGCTCTGCGTGGGTTGGGCTCAATATGCGGTACCCTCCTTTAAACCATTGTTTACAGAATAACACACGCGTAGATTGCCCGTGGGCTGTGCGTGTGCTGGGTTAAATATGCGGTGAGCCTTAAGGACTGAAATATGTGATGATATAAAGAAGATAAAGGAAAAACGAATATTGAATTATAATAAAACAAAATTCTACTTGTGAAGTGACTCAAAACTAGTAAGGTATATGTATATTTTATCTATCCATCTAAAATCCCCTGGACAGTGTTCAAACATTTTCCAAAACAAAAATACATACATTTGTGTATTTCAGAGTATCTTAAAGAAGAAGTAAATGGTTAAATTATCTTGGAAATGTGTAGAATTTTTACAAATTGGCATTTTCCTGTGAACCAAGCATTCCCACTTTTGTCCTGGCATCACTATACAAGGTATATTTACTGGAAAAAAGATTACACTACTTTTTAAAGAATCTTAACCAGTAGGGTAAAGTCACTCAAGAGTACGCAGTTTACAAGAGTGCGCATCGTATATATTTTGGAAATATACCCCACTCCGACATCTATTAGTGGCTCCTCACACTTCGCTTTCATACATCTTGCTGTAGGTAAAATGTGTCCAAGGTGGACCCAACCAGTCGGCAGATAAACGTTGTTGTGTAATTTCGATATTACAAGTGTTAATGGAGGAGTGCCTAAAACAAGCTTTTACAGATAGTATTTGATATTTGTACAATATTAGAACTTGTAAAAGACAAAATTAGTTAGGTACGTAACTAGGGGAAAGTCGGGTAGCATCGGATAGCGGGTATCATCGGACGTTTACCGTTTTCTGTCATTTGTCATTTAGCCGCTTCCATCGCATGGTTGCACGAGCTACTTCGATGCATGTAGCAACATATCTTCAGTTAACCTCGATACAGAATAGGGACCGAGAAAGATGACGTTTATGCCATCAGCCGTGAAAAACACAAACAATGTGATGTAAACACTATTAGTAGTTTTGTATAATCAGCGTTTTTAAATGTTCATTTTTTAAAACTGATATTAAATGTTTGTGATATCGTCATCAAAAGTATCTTTCTGTATTCATGGCTGTTCAAATATGCTGTATAAAAATACTACGCAGTTGAAATTTTATAGTTTCCCCGAAAGTTCATTGAACACTGCGTGGATAACCTTAAAACGTCAAAAATGGATAAATGCAGTAAGAACCCATATGTAACTAAAATGTTCTAGAGTTAAAATATTTTGTTAACTATTATTTTGTATATAATCAGTATGATACTACAATGGGCAGCTATTAGAAAAGTTGTAAATTCTTTACATAAATAAAAGATTATTATCGAGAGAATAAAATGTTGTTTTCTGTACGATTTCATTGATTATATAAAATAAAAAACTAGTTATGTGTTTGCTGACTTTAATATTATATAATAAGTTCAAATAATTAAATACTATTAAGGGGAGGAAAGTAAACATTTGTACAATACGAATCACTTCAAGTTTTTTAATTACCTTTCAGAAAACATCGGGAGGATTGGGAACCAAATGAAAATACTAGAATTTTCAGTGCTCATTTTGTCAATAATCAAAAATTAGATAATCCCCTACACCCATCTTACATACCAACAATTTTTCCTGGCAAAAAAAATAAAAAGATCTATTCATTTTTTGCAGTTTGTAGGTTGTTTATTATACTGTTTACATCACAATGTTTTTCTTATTTAATACCAGGGCGCTCTACTTTCGGCATAAGTGCTGCCTCTATAGTTCCGTCTCGATCCCTATTAAAGTTGATGTCCTGTTTCTCTTAGTTGGTAAGTGTTTAGTAAGTGTTCTCTACATAATGCGTGCATATATGAGTAATGATTATAAAAATGTCTTCATATTACTCTGCATTTCAAAGTCCTACCAGTAAATAGTTAATTGATCGCTAGCTGCATGTCAGGTGTCACCGGACACAAACATTTCGGATATGATCGGACGAAAAATAATTTCAATATTTTGTTACAGAACATATGAAATGCCGAAGTTTATTAATAAAAATATACGAGGGCAATGGGACCAAGAGTATATGAGAACAGCAGTTAGAAAAGTGCTTGATAACGAGATAGCGATAAGAGATGCGGCAAAACGTTATGGTGTTACTAAAAGTTCTCTTACTGATAAAGTGAAACAATTGAAAGAAACACAATTTATTCCAAGTCTTGGATGATATCGCTGTACATTTCCCGCCAACTATGAACAGGAGCTCGTGAACCACATGCGGGAGTTGGATAGTCGCCTAATGCCCCTCACCAAAAAAGAATTCTTATAACTTACGTTTAATGTGGCGGAGCGTTTAAAAATTCCACATAGATTCAACAGAGAAAAAAGACTGCCGGGAAAGACTTTTACTACACTTTTCTCCAGCGCTATCTTCAAGAAATGCCGAGTCAACGAGTTTGCAGAGAGCAGTAGGCTTCAATCGACCACAAGTTGCAAGATTTTTTAACAAACTTGAAGATCTAATGCAAAAATATAACTTCCGAGCCAATGAAATTTTCAACGCTGATGAAACCGGTGTGTCGACAGAAAGTCGTCTCAATAAAAAACAAGAAACAAGTTGACAAAATTACTTCCGAAGAAAGGGGCCGCACTATAACCGTCTTATTGTGTATAATTGCAGCAGGAGATCAATTCATACCTCCACTATTCATTTTCCTAGGAAAAAAAATATTGACCGACTGAAAATTGGAGCTCCGGAGAATGCCATGTTCCATGCACAGGACTCTGGCAGGATGAATGATGACATTTTTTAAAAATGGATTCAGGAATTTGTAAAATCCACAAGCCCGTCTAAAGAGAAGCCAGTTCTTCTAATTGTCGATGAGCATTGTAGCCATAAAGATTTACAAGTCGTTAACTTTGACCGGAAAAACCATGTCCATATATTAAGCTTACCTCCTCATTGCACCCATAAGCTGCAACCTTTGGATGTGTGTGTAATGAACCCATTCAAGGATGCCTACAATGAAGCAGCGTGTAGATGGATGAGGCAAAATCCGTTTATGAGAATTAGTGATTATGAAATCGCAGGCCTGGTGAACGACGCCTTTACGAAAATTTGCAGGATGGACTCATCTAAGAAGGGTTTTGAGTGTAGCGGCATTTATCCACTGAATTCGCAGATTTTGACGGACTTGGATTTTATTGTATCGGAAGGATTGGACGTCCCAGAACCAAGGAAAATTAATGCATTTACATACACTATTGTTAAGAGATGTAACGAGACAGAAAGCGAGTCAATAGACTCTCTAGAATTTCCAAAAATACCAACTTTACCAAAGCTCAAAGAACAAGAATTTCTTGGTACATCTGAAAATAAAACGGCCTCAAAAAAGTCGTAAAACTGTGCACGTTAAATGAAACTTGCCAACCTTCGACTTCCAAAACCAGCCCTCAATGTTCTGTACAAAGAAATCCCACCACAGGCAGCAGCAGAAAATCATCACAATAAAATACTTTGGATCCAAATACGATTTGTGAAAAAAGTATTAGTGATTTTCTTAAAGAAATTTCACCAATTCCCAATGCTGCTGAACGTAGAATGGTTTCAAGAAAAAGACGTGCTGAAAAAAGTCCTCATTTCCACTCCATTTAAAAATGAGCAGCAAGAGAAAAATAAAAATAAGGCTAAACGGGTGAAGAAAAATTTAAGTGAAAATGTTAATCTAGTTGAGAAAAAAGTTGCACAAGAACAGAAGACAAAAAAAGCGTATAAAGAGAAGACTAAAGAAACCCAAGAACCGGAAAATAGGGAAACTTATTGTGTCATTTGTCAAGAATGTTTCGACGAAGACTGAATCCAGTGTTGTGAGTGTAAAAACTGGGTTCATGAGGCTGACGTGGAAAAAGGTCAAAAGTATTACAAGTGCGATAACTGTTAATATTTTAATTTTTTACGGCAGTATCCACAATTTTTTTTTCGTGTCCGGTATTACACGCCAATTTTTCATAATTTTAATATGTTCAATTCCTTTTTTCAAAGGATTTTCCTTTATTTTATAAAGTTGATAATTGTTTCTTTCTTAGACATGTAAGATATATCTAAAACAATCATTTGACTATAAATTTGTTGAACAAATTTGTTAATAAAGATATGTTTTGCAATATGTTGTTATCATGTCCGATGCTACCCGACTTTCCCCTAATAGAATACTTATTTAATTTTAATTGAAATTGATTATAATCAAATATAATTCAAAGTAACAAAGTATATAAGAGTACGCATTCAAAAGGCTACAAGAGTGAGCACAATGCGTACTCTTGTATATATCACCTCATTCAAATTTAATGAGTACTAATAACAATTATTTATTTAATGAAAAATTGTCATTAGTAGTCGATGAAAGTAATCCATTTAATAATAGGAAATCACTAGATTTTCTACAGATATCTGTAGGTATAGTTGTAATCCTACTAAAAATAAACAATTTATTTTTCAATTCCACAATCTAACATCAGAATGAGTTATTATAAGAGGAAAAGCGAAAGAAAATTGGTATTTACTGAGGCATTGATGAATGAAGTGAAATATAAACTACAGAATGGTCAAAGCAAACGAAGTATTGCAACTTATGAAGGAACATCAAGGAAAAGATTCAAAAACAATACTATCCCCTTGTCGTTAGGTCACTTCCATACTGTTTTTACGTCGGAGAAAGAAAAGGAGCTGACTGAGTATGTTATGGAAATGGACAAACGTTTCAACGGCATAACAATGAGAGATCTGAAAGCATTCGCTTTGGAGTTTGCAGAAGCAAATAAAATCGAACATTGCTTCAATCGAGACAAGAAGGAAGCAAGCAAGACGTGGGTACGAGGCTTTTGTATGAGACAAAAAATAACATGGAGAGAACCAGAGCAATGTTCATTGGGAAGAATAATTGGCTTTAACAAACCACAGGTTGAATTGTTCTTTAGTAATTTGGAAATTTTGTATAAAAAATATAATTTTTCGCCGCTTACCATATACAACATGGACGAGACCGGAATATCTACTGTTCCTAACAAAACACCTCAAATATTTACATCAAAGGGCAAGAAACATGTTGGTAAAGTATCAAGTGGGGAAAGATGCGAACTAGTTACAGCCGTATGTTCCATGAGTGCTGCAGGACAGTATGTTTCACCAGCATTGCTTTTTAAAATAAAAAGAATGAATGACGATCTGTATGCTGGTGCGCCTGTAGGAACACTCCGTTTAATATCCGATTCTGGGTTCATAAATTCACAGCTGTTTATGGTTTGGTCGAATCATTTCAAAAATCACGTCAATCCGAATCAAGAAAATCCTATTCTGTTAATATTAGAAAACCATTCTTCACATAGGAGTCTTGAAGTCATTAAATATTGCAGAGCTAACTTCATACATTTACTATCCCTGCCACCTCATGCAACACATAAATTGCAGCCGCTCGTTAGAGGCTACTTCGGGCCATTCAAAACAGCTTACAGCAAAGTTGCGGAAAATTGGTTAGTTACAAACCATGGCAAGCCCATAACTACAAAACAAGTAGCGGGATTATTCAAGGTTGCATACAACATGGTTTCTAATATCGAAAAGGCTGAGAAATCATTTGAGGCATACGGCCTTACAATCCACAGAAATTTAACGACGAAGACTTTGCTCCTTCTCTAGTGACAGATAAACCATTTACCGAAAACAATAAGTTACAAACACAAGAGGAGTGTCAAACTAATGAACATGCACTTTCGGAGTTTGAAATTGATGCTACTACTGGACTAGCATTAAACGAGACTTGTAGCATTCCAAATTTTATTAAGCTCGTTGATAAATCACAAGCAGAAATTATTATAGAAAATAGTAACTCTGCAATAACACCAAATGAAAAGTCTGTGTGCGATGTCTCCACCGATCATACGCCAAAACAGTTACATCCAGTAACTCCTGAAAAAAATATTGAGCCTTCTTGCTCTGGTCCTGTTAATAAAGAGGTCGGTAGTACCACTCAGTGTACTGGTACCATCAAACCAGAAGAACTTAGGCCCTATCCAAAAATAACAAGAACGCAAAGAAAGAGAAAACAAAGTCACAAATCTGAAATTCTGACCAGTACACCTTACAAGGAAAACCTTGAAAAAAGCAGGAGGTTAAGAAAAAAGCCAAGACTGTTAAGAAGCGAATTGTAGAACCTGATATGGTATCAAAGAAGAGAGGAAAAAAGTCGCAAAAACGAGTTCAAAAGGAAATGTCAAATAGCGACAAAAACGATCAAAATGTGTTTTGTCCAGCTTGTTCCCAGAAGTACACATACCCTCTAATAGAAGATTGGATTAAATGTAGGATGTGCGACAAAAAATGGTGGCATTAGGACCGTACAACATATGTTGAGGGTTACTTTACGTATGATTTATGCGAGAAATAATTCATGCGTACTCTTACATACCTCGTGCGTATCTTTTGGCATATAAGAGTACGCATTCTAATATAGTTGAAAAATGATCGTTAAATGTAGTTACTTGTAAACAATTGCATATCTGTTATCAATAAAATATTTCTAAATATATTATTCTATTATTACATTTACCAGAATTTAGTAAGTACAATATTTTTGGGAAACTCCATTAAAATTGCTTAAGTGCGTAGGTACTCTTGTGTACTTTTACCCTAAGTAAGTTAGTCAGTAATGCTATGCGCTTGCCCGAGAATGAACTGCACAATGAACACGTGTTGTTGTGTCTCTTGGTGAGCAACATTTCCACTTAAGGTCAGTAGAGTATTAATTATATAGAAGATTACAATTATAGGTGGAACAGGGAATTATTGTTGATTCCGGAATACTTTTAATTCAACAGAGGAAAGTTCCTGAGTATACTCAAGGAGTTAAATATTAATTTATGATTATTATAATTGATGTTATAAATCAACTTGTATATTTTTCGTTATAAAAATAAATAGAGCTCTTTATAACAAAGAAAAGAAAAATAATAGAAGTAAAAAATATACAAAATATACAAAAACTACAACCGTCCATTCATCAACAATCACTTGTTTACTTTTATTTTTTTGTTATACACACAATAAATAAATTAATACAGTAATCACGACTAATGGATTATTTGAATAAAAAAATGTTATGTACAAAATAAAGAATAATTACAAATTGTCTTAGGTAAAATGTTATATATAACATATACATAACATACAATATAAAAATGCGTTTGGTACAGTGCATTTATTATACATATTATTATGTAACAATTAAAAATTTTGTTTTAGAGAAAAATGTCCAAAATTTCATTTTTTTTGTACAGTTAAGTTACGTTAAATATGCAAATAAAAGCTATTTAATGATAAACATTTTAGTAGTGCATATAAAAATGATGATTTTTCTACATTTACAATAAACATTACTACGTTCTGAAATTGAATGAGAGTGAGACATTGCTCAATTTTTAGGTTCAAAACAACGTTTGAAACCTTCCACGAGGGATATTTTGAGCACTGGAGGTAATTAAGGTGGGAGTATCTAAATTTAGATATGTTATGCCGGTTTGGACATATTTTAGTTCTATTTTGAGGCATTAGTTCAGGATTTGAAGTACCCTGAACAGTCGCGGCTCCTGTATAAGGCAGCCAAGCCGCGCGCCCCTCATTGAATTGTGAAAATATAAAACATCTAAATTAATAATTCCTCTTCTAATTACTTCCGGATAAAGTAAGTTGGCCGTTGTCAGAATGCGGACTCGGTTACATGACAACGGCATGCGCGCTTGCTTTGTATATCCACATCAACACAGGAGCACAAGAATAAATAACAACCAGATTTCCAACAGAAACAGAGGGAGCCATAGTCAGGTAAAACCTGGCAGCGGGCTTTGGAAGAAACTGTTGGCGTAAACGGTCAGTGATGTAATAAGCACAAATATGGCAGGGGAATTTAGGAACACCCTATATATATATAAAAAAAATTTAAATCAAATATAAGTTGAATTAAATATAAAAGCGACCTAGTTTCGTTAGCAGAGCTAGAAAAAATTAATTAAACAATTATGAAAAATCAACAAACTACCACAAGGTCGTCACGCAAATTAGTCGAAAACAAAAAACATCGATGTTTTGAATATTATAAAAATACAGACGAATTATGCATAAGGAAATTTAATTAAAGTTAACCTTCAATTACGACAATAAAAGACATAAAAGCGAGGACAAGTAAATAACGCACAAAAACACAGTTACGTTTGATGTTTTGAATCACTAAACTCGTCTCAAAATATTGGAAATAAATAGAGAGAAATTGGACGATGAGGCAGAGTCGGACAGCGACAGTGCCGTCTGGTACTCTGAAAAGAAGATAGCCTATCAGAGCTTATCTCTTTTTTTTGTGACGTTCGACCAAGATTTTCCAAACCATAGGTTTTTGAACCTGACAATCTTTTTTCTATTGTTTTTTTGGGAGAATCATATTGGTATTGCTTTTTTTTGTTTTGTGTGTCTGACTATTCATCCTGGCCATATAAGTGTACTACTGAAGCTTGAACCGTATACTACCGTAATCAGAGAGATTATGCTTCGTAAATTGTTCTTTCTCTTATAACTATAAAATTTTATTCAAGGAATTTTGCGAGGGGTACATCCCCCATAAACCGAAGATAGGTAGATTACTCCGATCACACTCTAACAAGTTAGTATCAATTATTGCTTTCTAATGCTTTATTCCGAGATATTTATCTATGCTAATCGTTTGTTTACACTGTAATCAGGGAGAAATATTTTCAATAACACTCCATGAAATATATTTAATTGTAACATAAATTATATTCGCTTAAACAATAAGATTTTAAATTGACTGAATGTAAACGACGAGTACTCAGTGTGTATATGTTTATTAATATGCAGCTAAGCGTTTTCGGCCTTTTGGCCATTATCAAAGCTGTCGTCATAAAAAAGATCCAAAACAGGTGTCAAAAACATCCAGTTGATAAAATCGAAACAATGTACAAAGTCATTCTTACGATGATGTCATTAAAATAAAAAACATTAAAATAACCCTATTAAAAGGGTGTACAATTATAATTCACATAATGGAAATTCCCATTCAGAAGTGCAAACTCCCCTCCCCTTTGAGTTTGCACTTCTGCATGGGAATTTCCATTATGTGAATTATAATTGTACACCCTCTTAATAGGGTTATTTTAATGTCAAAAAAGTAAACCAGAGTTACGCAATAAATTAAAAGAGAAAAGATGTCCACCGAAATTGTGAAAATCGAAAAATTGGAAGATCGAGCCATCATCAAGTACCTGTATTTAAAAGGTTAAGAGGTAAACAGATTTACGAAGATATGCTTAATACCCTTGGTGATCAATGTTCTTCGTATGTGACCGGGAAAAATTGGAGTGCAATCTTCAAAAGAGGTAAATTTTCCATTGAAGATGATGACCGATCGGGAAGGCCAGTCAGTCTACAACAATATCGATGCAGTTCATGACATGATTTTATCAGACCGTCGAATTGGGCTAAAACGGATATCTGAAGCACTGAATATCCCATACGAACGCGTTCATCTCATCATATAGTTCACGTCAATTTGGACATGAGAAAAACTGCTGCAAAATGGATCCCCAAATGTTTGAATGTTGACCAAAAGCGTGCAAGGGTAGAAGCATCGCGTTCGATCTGTGCTCGATTTGAAAACGATGTAGACTTCTTAAACCGAATTGTTACTATGGATGAGACTTGGGTACATTTCTACGATCCAGAAACAAAGCAACAATCGATGGAATGGCGACACTCTGGTTCTCCAAGACCTAAGAAGTTTCGTGTCCAAAAAGCAGCTGGAAAAGTTCTTGCTTAAGATTTCTGGGATTGCCATGGAGTAATCATGATTGATTTTTTGGATAAGGGTAGAAAAATAACTGGAGATTACTATTCGACATTACTGACCACTCTACGGGAAAGAATTAAAGAGAAAAGACGCGGAAAGTTATCCAAAGGTGTTTTGTTTTTGGAGGACATTGCCCCTGCACACTAATCTCATGTTGCCATGCAAAAAATTCGAGATTTAGGGTTTGAATTACTAGAACACCCCCCTTATTCACCAGATTTGGCTCCGTCCGACTATCATCTCTTTCCTCAACTGAAAAGAAGTTTAAAAGGTCGTAACTTTTCTTCCAACGAGGAGGTAATAAACGCTGTGAAGGTCTGGTTTGCAGAGCAAGAAGAAACATTTTTTTGAAAGGTCTAGAGACGTTGCAGGTTCGCTGTAAAAAATATATCCAATTGAGAGGAGAATATGTTGAGTAATAACATATTTTGACATTGAAATTTTGTATGGTTCTATAGTAGACTAAGAATTTTTCAATATATTCTCGCACATGTTTTAGTTTTAATGATTAGAGGTATTTATGTTATTTTTTTACGCTTTAAATGCTTTAAACTTGTGAAGATTATCATTTAAAAAACATAGTTGCTGAGGCGATAATAAAATTGGGATATATTGGGTTATATCTACAAGCAACAACTTGTGATAAGGGTTCAAATAATATTTTAATGTTCAAGAAAATACATTCTTATTTATTGAAAATAAAAAATAGTGTTTCTATTTGACATACCTCATGCAAAAGCCATGAAACTCTCATTTAGAATATAATTTTGTAAACGACAATAAAGTAATAAGATGGAAGATGGAGGCATTTTATAATTTGACAAACAAAATAGTAGGTAATCGGGCAGACCACAAAATATCAGACACTCATATTTTTACAAACAGTTTAAAACAAATTAAAGTATACTACAACAGAAGTTATGAGTAATTCAGTAACTACTGGTTTGAAGATTTTTTGTGAATTTTTAAGCTTTGTCAGCAGAAGGAATTCATATAGCTGAATTTTTCGATTTAGCTGATAAATTGTTTGGTCTTCTTAGTTCTTCACAAACATCATCATCAAAATCTTTTAATCGGGCTTTTAACATTCCTAAGTTAACGTGCGGTCTGCCAGACCGAACCTTATCCTACTAAATGGCCTAATAATTATCCCTCCTACTGTTAGCACTCAGTAGCTTCATATTTTGAAGTACGTGTTCACTGTTTCTGTGAACTTTAGTGAAGTAAAACAATTTGCAAGTAAAGACTACTTACGGTCCAACGTTCCGACGTTAACATTTTAGTTACAATTGACGGTATGTTATAATTCCTTAAATAAAATATATTCAAGTAGTTATTTGTTTTGTTTATAGCCAAATATGAGTTACGAATAGGAGCAGCAACGATTACAGGTCTTAATGGATGAACATTTGGACGAGTGCAATAAGCACAAATATGACAAGGGAATTTAGGGATATCCTATATATATAAAAAAAATTTGAATCAAATATAATTTGAATCAAATATAATTTGAATCAAATATAATTTGAATCAAATATAAAAAGTCTAAAAGAAAAGCGACATAGTTTCTATTATCAGAGGCAGTAAAACTTAATTAAACAATTATGTAAAATCAACAAATTACCATAAGTTCGTCACGCATAAATATCGAACACCAAAACACCGTTGTTTTGAATATCATAAAAATACAGACGAAATATGCAACTTAGCATAGAGAAATTTAATTAAAATTAATTAAATTAATCAAAATACAGCTACGTTTGCTATTTTGGCATAAACAACTCGTCCCAGAAAAACTCGAAATAAATAGAGGGAAAGAGGACGACGAGAGAGAGAGAGTCGGACAACGACAGTGCAGTCCGGCACTTCGGGCGTTTGCTGACCTACGACATTCCACGTTTTGACAGCGAGTTTTAGTGATTGTCGCGAAGTGCTTAAATCAGAGATAGCCTATCAGAGCTCATCTTCCTTCAGACGCCGTTTTTTTTTGTGACGTCCAACCAGGATTTTCCAAACTGTAAGTTTTTGAATCGGAGAACCTCTTTTTTCATTGGTTTTTTTGGGAAAATCATATTGTTATTGAATTTTTTTTGTTTTGTGTATCGGACTATCCATCCTGCCATATAAGTGTTATACTGAAGCTTGAGCCGTATATCACCGTAATTAGAGAGTATTATACTTCGTAAATTTTTTTCTTGTGATTATACAATTTCATTCAGGGAGTTTTACGAGGGATACACCCCCATAAACTTAAGCCAGACAGATTACTCCAATCATACGCAAAAAAAGTTTCGTATCAGTTATTGTATTATAAAGTTTTATTCCTGAGATATTTATTTATGTTAATCGACTGTTTACACTGTAATTAGGGAGAAATATTTTCAATACCAGTTTACTACCCCGGGTATATGAAACACGCCAATGACCATATATTATTCATATCATAAATTATATTCGCTCCGAACAATAAGATTTCATTATTCAGTTGACCTTTTATCGGGCGACGAAGATCATCCCGATCAGCAGAAAGGGCGGGTTACGAAATCATTTTTTTTTGCAGTACGTAATTTCAAAGTAATGGAAGTCACTGAAGTAACCATTAGCTAGGTCAAGGTTTTATATTTTAGTAAGGAGAAGCTAAATATTTTTTTCTTAACAAAACCCTGGCCACTTTTCATTGACGAAATGATCTTCGTTGTTCTTACCGGACGCTAACTCGAAGACAGGGTGAATATATTTAGGAACCCTAGCTAGTTTATTTAAGCGCCGGACAATCATTGTATACCGTAGGCATCGAAAGTGCGCCCTAGAGTTAATTCATTGTTTTTTTGGTAACTTTAATTTTATTTGTTCGTAATATAGGCCTATTTATATGTTATCTACCTAGACTGTTTCCTTTACCCCCAACAAATCCCTCCCCCTACACAGGTGGACTGGACCCCGGGGACGTACAGACTCCTGGACGACATGACAAACCTTGGAGCTCAGGCTTGGCACATCGTTTAAGCCCAAGGGGGCCCACGATACCCTCCCGCTCGAGCCAGGAAACCACCCTCCTGCGAGGTTCTTCAACAGGGGATTTCCGGCTCTATTGTGCCCTACGGTACTGGTGACAGCAAACGTTGCAAAAATAAAGGTGAACAAAGAATAACAAAAAACAAACCCGAAGTTGCTACACACGAGTTTGAAACAGAAATCGATCTAAATGATTCAGATGGAAGTCTGGAAGAAGATGATATTGAAACACAACACTACAACACAGACAAAGGGCAAGAAATTGATAATCATGATGAACGTTTAGACGATGTACCTGTGGATCGGTTGTTTAGAGTACCTTGTTTTATGGAAAAGGATAGGAAAACGAGATGGAAGAAACACTACGACAAAAAACGTAGAATACGAACGCGTGCCCAAAATTTAATTAGATCTTTACCATCTGCAAAAGGAGAAGCTCGCAATAAAAATGACCCTAATGAAATTTGTAGTACCAAGATTCATATTAACTAACTATCAATCCCAACAACAGAACTTGTAGGAAAACAGATATGAATGAAATAAAAGCTCTCATCGGACTTTTATATATTGGCGCAGTATCTAAAGGTAATAAAAGAAATGCAGAAGATATTTTCAGAACAGACGGAATGTCAGTTGAAATTTACAGACAGCCGATGTCTCTCGCTCGATTTAAATTCTTACTCAGACAGCTACGTTTCGACGATGTAAGAACTAGTGCAGAACGTCGAACATTTGATAAAAACTCAGCGATTCGAGACATTTTCGATTGTGTTCAGTGTAGTGTTTTAACTTAAAGTTGCGTTTTCATTTGTTTTACTGAATCTTTGCTGAAATTTATTGTGTTTAATATAGTTCTTTAACTTAAACTTAGTTTTCGTTTCTTTCTTTTATCAAAGCTTATGTAAGTGTAGATTTTAACTCAAAATTTTTACTGTTTCGTTTGTAGTAAATTTAACATATACAGATATTCTAGGAATTATTTGATTGTACCCTCTAAGATATCTGATGTTGGTCAAATCGCGGACGAAGTGGCGATTAAAAGCTAGTACAGTATATAATATTTATAAGTGAGTAAAACTAGTTACTCTTAACTTAACTTGTTTTTTATTTGTTGTAGAGTCTTTTAAAATATGCTATTTATACATTCCAAAAAAAACACACCCTACAAGTTATTAAAAAAAGATGAGAATACTACTTTTATGCATGTTGCTGTTTTGATCATAACTTTCCTCAAATTTTTGGATATTTTTCTCAACAATCTTCAGATGCAATCAAAATACCTTTATTACCATCATTGCCCTTAATAAACATAACCTTTCTTTAAGTACATTCACTGCATATTCTCTAAGGCCATCTTCAAGTACATTCTAAATGATTCCTATCTTGGAAACTGGTTCATTATTTTCGTTAATGATGATCACTCTATAAGGAACATTTTGATTACATCTAATCATAGTGTATATCGAGAAGCTAACCTTAATTATCTAAAATTTTATGTGATAGTGCTTTTAATAATGTTATTGACTTTAAATGAAGATAATCTTAGAACAAGTTGTTAATAAGGTAGATTAGTTCCAGGTAAATTTATTGTTATTTTATCATCGATGTTTTACAAATTTTTAAAAGGTTATCGCGTCCATTTTATCTGTATACCGAGGGGTTTTGAGGAACAGTAACATTAGTTAATTGTAGATAGGATCGTTGTGGTGTTTTCTTTTTGTAGGATACTTTATAACCTATTCCAGAATTGCTACATATTTTAACTTTTTATTTATCTATCAACCGTAATTACAGAAAAATAAGACAATAGAGAACAGAGCTAATAAAAACAAAAAGATTAAAATGGTTGAATGGATATATTAGAGAATGCTAATAAAAATACTCTAAAATTATATCAATATTGTAACGAACCCATTAATGACAGTCACATTGTAATGACAGTGATAGTGTTAAGTTAGTTAGCTATTCTTCTTTCCCATGTTAGTTAGTTTTAGGTTAGGTATTCTTCAGTTAGTCGAGTTGAAGGTAATTCTTTAATTATCGGTGGTAATATGAACATAGGCCCAAAATGCTTCGAATTTCATGTTTGTCAGTCGGAGTTGGCCAATCCTCAACTGCTTTGATTTTAACAGGATCAACAGCGACTCCATCCTTATTCACAACATGGCCGAGATAACTGACTTCCTTTTGAAACATGTGGTACTTCTTTACGTTTAATGCTAGATTAGTCATCTGAAGTATTTTTCGAGGTTGGATATATTTTCTTTAAAATGCTTGCCGATTATATTGACGTCATCTAGATATGCCAGACGACCGTTAACTGCCATAAACCTGTTCCGCTAGTAAAAGCAGTCTCCTTCTTATTTAGGGGGTCCATTTCCCCTTGCCAGTATCTGCTCTTCAAGTCCAAAGTAGAGAACAGTGTAGAACCCGCCAGAGCATAACATGCGTCATCGATCCTTGGCAAAGGATAACTGTCCTTTTTAGTGTGGTAATCAATCCAGAATCGCATTACTCCATACTTTTTTTTCACTAGTACCACGGGGAAGTCTAAGGACTACTGGATACTTCAACTACCCCGTCTTGAATCATTTCTTGAAGGGTTCCACCTGCCAGTTCTTTGTTGACTTGAGGCATCCGCCGGGGAACTTGACGAATATGTCGTGCATTGCTGGTATCGATCTTGTGTTTCACCACATCCGTTCTTTCGAGTTTTCTTCCAGCACCAAAGTCAGCTTTGTACCGATGGACTAAATCTCTTATTTGCTTTCTTCTTGGATCCGACAGGGATGGATCGGAGTTGGTCATTAGCTGCTCTATTTCGCCGGTAATCCGTGGCTGTTGCCCGATTAACCACGGCTGTAACTGGTTCCAGAGTGCTCAATTGCGTACCTTTCTGAAGGATCTGAGTGATCGCTCAGGATTATTAAGCGCATCGGTACATCTTGTGTTGATAGAACAATAGCGTTGCCGATGAGTGTTCCTTTTCTCAGAATCAGGTCAGCTATCTTAGGTTCTATCGTTGTTGGTGTATTGTTTTACTCCTAGTTTACCAGCTAGTTGACCAGCTACAACGCATTCACAATTTTCTGTGAGTTCGACGTCGTCTGCCAGCGTTATTGGAACATCTTTTCGATGCAAGAAAAATTGTTCGGTCTCGGTTCCAATATGAAGGGTTCGTCGTCGAAGGTCCAAGCGAAACGCGCATCACGTCCATACCCAAGTTGACGTCTTCACCTTTGTCAGCGACCAATACCGAATGTGTGTTAGGATAGTAGTACCAAAGTGCAATATCGTTTTTATATTCCCAGAGACTTTGGCTGTTTCTCCTGTAGTGGTTCGTAATTTCCAACTGGAAGGCGACATCCTTCTGTGGTTGGTGACGGTTGGTCGTACGAGGGTTTTCGTGGCCCCGGTATCTATTATCATGGCATACTTCTTTATATCGATTTGTCCGTTAATGTATAAGTTGCCCGTTTGTTATTTGATCGTAACCAACTTTACAATGGGAGCGTCTTTTCGATGATCTATAGTCGATGTCGCCCTCCAGGAGTCGACCCGTCTTAGTTTTCCTGCTGCTGAGAATTTTCAGCAGGGGTCTTTCTGTTATTCAGGCAATCACTTCTTATGTGACCAATTCCACCGTAACAACAGCATCTCACGGGCCGTCACTTCTTTGAAGCTACCACCCTCAAGACTTATTCCACCACTTCTTTAAGTTCACTATGGTTAGCAGTCGCTGGTGGTACAAAATCAGGGCTGGGACACGAGCAGGGCCTAGCGTAGCTTCCGTTGCCCTTTCAAATTCCATTGCAATCGACAATGCATCCACCAGTGTCTTCGGACGCGGCAGCAGCAACGCTCGCTGTATCTCTGCATTTCGAAGACCGTCGATGAAAGCTTGGCCTGCCAAATTTTCTAATACGTGTTCTGTTACAGATGGATAGACACATCTTACTATCCTAGCGATATCCATCTCGAATTCTTGTATCGACTTTCCGACTTTCTGCTTCCGGGCCTTAATTTGGGATTTGTAGACCGGCTCCAGATGGGCATGACGATAACGCATCTCAAGTCGTCTCACTAAGGCCTCAAAGTCTTCTGAATCACCCTCAAGAATATACTGCAGCATCCGTTGGCCCCCAACCGCAGCATTGAATTGCTTCAAACAATTTGACCAAGAGTTGGTGGCTTGATGGTAGGTCTAAGGTCTGCTGAATTCCTGACGCCCTCTTCGTCATAGCGAGTTCTTGTTCCTTGTTGCCTCCTTAATTCACAATTTACGTCAGTGATCTGCCGAGTCATGAGTCACGAGTGAGTTCATGAATCTATTGAGTCAATTGTTCCATGTGCTCAGCTCTTTGGTTGTGCATTTTATCAGACAGCTCATCACAACGGTTGGATAGTTGCTGACGTAACTTGTTGTTCTGTTTACTAATTTGTTGTTGAATACTGGCTAACTCGTCTCTCTGGGTCGATATTTGCTAGGATAACTCGTCTCTCTGGGTCGATATTTGCTAGGATAACTCGTCTCTCTGGGTCGATATTTGCTGGGATAACTCGTCTCTCTGGGTCGATATTTGCTGTGATAACTCGTCTCTCTGTGTCGATATTTGCTAGGATCACTGGTCTCTCTGGGTCGATATTTGCTGGGATAACTCGTCTTTCTGGGTCGATATTTGCTGGGATAACTCGTCTTTCGGGGTCGATATTTGATGGATCTTCGAATTCTACTGACTCGGGATTGATACCTTCTTTAAAAAAATACTCCCGTAATCTTCTTAGCAGAATTATCGTTCTTCTAGCCCTCTTCTGAGCTTACCAACCAATAGTTCATTTAATTTCTTCCCAGGCATCATTGCTTCTTCTATATCCCACACCTGGCACCAATTGTCACACTATAGTGGATTTCTTGAGACTTTTTATTCACAAACAAAGAATATAATTTACAATTCTCTCAAAAACGTTCACAATTTCTCGCCAAATCGTTCAACTTCATTTCTGTTACTTCTGTCAAAATCCCGTTTTAGCTGTCGCACCTTCTTCTGTAGTTATTTTCAATCTTCCAGAATGCTCCAGAATTAAATTTTGAACCTCCAAGATCATCGATCGAACATTCCAGAATATTCAATTGCTCTTCAACCTAACTGACAGAGGACAACACAAAAGAGAAAAAAGAATACCTAACTTAAAACTAATTAACAGAGGAAAGAAGAATATTTAACTAACTTAACACTGTCACTGTCATTAAAATGTCACTATTAATAACGGGTTCGTTACAATATATAAAGAAACAAAATAGGAAACCAACTACAATAAATAATAAAGAAAAAAAGTGGAGTCAATATTTCACAAATTTATTAACGGAAGAAGACAAAGAGCAGGAAGAATAGGATATGAGCGATAATGATATAATGTTAGATTATGAAGAAATATTGACATAAGACATAGTTCACAACACACAGCAAATCAGGAGGGACAGGCGAAATAATAAATGAGCTAATAAAATATGGAGGAGATGACCCAAGGAATAAAATGGTCAAAATCAAGGAAATAATATGGGAATCAGAAACAATTCCGAAAGAATGGTCCACTTGAATGATTACTCGTATGCCAATAATGAAGAAAGGAAATATTTAGATATGTAACAATTATAGATGAACTAGTTCACTTGACACCATATATAAAATATCAACAACGATAATAAATGAAATATTGAAAAAGGTAAGGGAATCAAAAATAGGGGGGTATCAAAAAGGTTTTCGACAAGAAAAATCAGCAGTAGATGACGTACATACTATAAGTTAAGTAATTGAAAAATGTTTTTAACACAATATCGGACTCCTAATGCTATTCATAGACTTCAAGCAAGCCCTCGACAGCCTGAAATGGAGGACACTTTATTATAAAGGACATGGCACAGCTAAAAGTACCAGAAAATATAATACGATTTGTGAAAACCCCGATGAAATATTCAAGGGCAAGAGTAATGACAAGGGAAGGTCCATCTGAGGAATTTGAAATAAATGCTCTAGCAATATATGCAGCAAGACAGGCTCTTCTCATGACGAAACGCCATCATGCCTCCTATGCATTTTACAACTAAAAAACTGCACTGACTCGCTATTTTTCCTCCGACAGTCGCGATCGATTCCCTGCTTTGAGTTTTCATGGTACGAACTGGTCGAGGCGACCGGGTCGAGCGAACAGAGATGGATGCGTTTCTAGCTAGGCGCACTGGTCGTCAGTGCGGTACCTCCCATCCAAAACAGGGTATTTTAATGATCGCAGCGATTTATCAGTCGCCTGTCGGTAGTCGAATTGCTTAATATAAATTAATGGTTTTACTGGTCGCAGCGATATGACCTCTGCGACCTAGACGCTCAGTACACGCACAATCCTAAACAATCATAGTTTTCGTTTTTGTTATGTTATTCATGTTTATCTAGATAGCAATGTCAATGGGAGTTTGGTTTGAGAAAAACATTGCAATCTAAGTTTTCACAAAATTTTTAAGTTAAAAACTGGTAATCCTCTTCAAATTTTAAATTCGTACATTATTTTTGTCGTTCTTAATATTTGTAATATTTTTCTAATTTACCTTATTAACATTGTTTATGGAAAGCAATGATGACTTATTGATAGACACAATTCAAAAAATATTTAAATACTGAAAAATCACAGTTAACCTACCATCATTAGAAAGATCTATTTCCATCTAAATTATACGTTTGACATGTTAAAGTTGAGGAATAGAAACAACCTCAAGTGATCCTTGAGTGAATTCGAAAATTGAGTCTGAGAATCAGAACACGCGTCGTTAAATACAATCAATAAATATTCGATAAAGCTAAGTGACTCTTCACCACACGAGCACGTATCTTATTAACTGCGCCATGTCATGTGATAGTCGTGTTCTTATTCTCAGACGTATTAATTTCTCATTAGAACAAATTATTTAATGATATTTTTTGATGGGTTGGTAGTTCATTTGCATTTTCGAGCTCGGCGGCGGAATCTACGCATTCGTTGATCCCATTCGTCTTTCCATTCAATGACAATGGATCTTTGTGTCACTCCCAAACTTCCTGTTACTATTCCTCCAGGGGAATCGTCCCGTTCTCTTCCTAAGAACAGATATGACCTAAAACATGAAAAATGATTGAATTAATACATTTTCCTAGAAGAAAAAAATCTTAGCAAAAATACTAATCTAGAAATTCACAAAACAGTGATAAGACTAGTAATAACTTATGCAGCTGAAGTAATGAACGTTACATAAAAAAAGACGAGTAAAAATCTGAGAATAACAGAATGAAAAATATTGAGAATCCTAGGACCAAGAAAATGAATACAAGCACTCATGCACCACGAAATAAGAATCCATATGGAGGGAGATAGTATAGTAAAATACATACTAAGATGTTATGGTCATATACAAAGAAAGGATCCTCCTTCTCTGTTAAAAAATCATGAAGAGGAAACTAAAAGAAAGTAGACCGAGAGGAAGATCGAAAACCAGGTGTAACGATCAAGCAATCGCTGGTAGTAATGATTTGGAAGAAAATAGTGAGAGAACAGAAACGAATGAAGAAAGATGGTATACTTGGTAAAAACCACACCACTTTATTGAAGAGGCAGAAGGAAAGAAGAATAGAAGAGCTCTCCAAGAGCAGCCAATACAACATTTGAGAAGTTGAGAGGCCTATATAACATATAACACATTTTTTGATTCTCAGAAATTAGCTTCTTCTTGAGGAGATCACTACCAGAACAAAAAAAGCACCTGATATTTAGGTTAGGTTTAGAAAAATTGTTTGTGTATCCTGTATTCATTTCAAGTAGTACTTTGAGAAGATAATAATGCGATTTAATAATTTAAACTAGTAGCACTTATGTATTTGATACCTACTTGTTTGATTTGATTTTCGGACATTTACAAGCTAGATCAGCGGCAGGTACCAACATAGGCATGGTTCCTCTTCTAATTCTGGATTCTTTGGACTTCTTGTAGATAAATTCTACGTTAATCATGAATCTCACCCAACCTTTTGTATATTCCGCTTCGTTATTATCAATACGGGACAATACTTTTGCCATTATAGCTAAAAATTAATGAACAAAGATTGTATAATTAGTAAATAATTATAAAGATAATTATAATAATAATAAATGCTTTTATTGACAACAAATAAATCAATAGTACACAATTAAATATTTGCGTCAACATGTAGGGTGCAGAGGCACCTAAAAGAAGCGAAAGCTCGTTCTAAGTGATTCTGCTCTTCCACCCAACATTAAAAAAAAACATACATGTGACTTGAAAAAAGTACAAAAAAAAATGAAAACAAATACATGTGAACTTTTCTGAAATTTATGACAATTCCAAATATTTTATGACATGAAAAATGATTGATATTGATTATATGCCTAAATCTTCTACTACTATCTACCTTAACTTTTATAATATTGGACGCTTTACAACATAATTTGATAGAGCCCTTTATAAATTATTTTTAAAATGAGTTTTACTGAGACTAATATCAAACCTATAAGAAAACCAATTGCATAGCTTTACAATATAACAAGAAAAACATCCATTGTATGTGCTTGTTCGATGGTACGGTAGAGTAATTTTTGTTGGGAATATTAATGTTATGAACGGCTGTTCTGAATCTTATTTTATTATACTCGTATAGATATGAGGGAGTTTTGGTAGCAATTTGTAGCATTATAAAAATACAATAACATTATTTATTGACAGTAAATCACTTTAGTATAGCTGGTTGCCTAAATTGGTTAACTCCGTTTCTTGATATATTTTTTAAATATTGGGGTTTTGATGATGAATATTAGTCTGTCAGAATATTTTCAATAATCTGTTACGTTGTAATTTACAAATCAAAGAATATTTCAACAATTGATGTTGGGAATATTGTTCAGCTGGATGTCAAATCAGCTGTCGATGTCTTTCATTTCCTCACTTGTACTGCAAATGTTGACGGAGCTGTAGCTGCACGTTTTCCATAAGTCAAAGGCCTGGTAGCAATGGTTGATTCGTGGAATAGTCTTTTATTTCCCCTTGGAATAATTATATTAATTATGGTGTCAAAACTCTTGTTGGTGGCACGGATGGGTTTTTACTGATGATAGATTTGTTCTTACTGGATTTTTTTATGAAACTAATTTTTCGAATATCAAGTCTGCATCATTGGAATTTGTATCAATGTGTATCCTTGATCGATAAGATCATATGATAGCGAAGGCGTTCATTTTCTCGGATGGATGTTAACCTAAAGAAAAAAGATTTTCTGAGGGCGTTTTTGTAACGTGATGTGTAGAAGGCCGTCAATTATGATTTATTTCAATCTTTGATCGTTCTTGATCTTATTCTGTTGTGGGATGGATTTTTATTATGGATGGCCATGAAGTACGAGATATAATAAATGCTGTTAGCAAGATGGCTGATTTTAGTTTCCACAAGTCGAAAGAAATTTGTCATTTATAATGGTTGACATCTAATGATTTAGATATTAACCGCAAGTAATTATTTTGTTTTTATCCATATTAGTCATTAAATTTTATACAGATATGATTTTAGCTTTTGGCTTGAGAAATTCTCAATATTTTCACCGACATATTAATTTGATATTTCAATCTTTGAAATTATATTTCATTATGACTATATTCGATGTGATATAGTTAACATTTTATTATTTATTTCATTATTACAGTTTTGTAAAAGTTATTATTAATTTATGTGATTATTATAAAATCAGTCCATAGATAACAACTAATATTGTAGCTGTTACTTTTAAATTTAATAAATTTTCACTTATTAATTCATTATTTCACATAAACAATACTTCTATCATCAATACAAACTTATCCATCTATTGGAATTATTAAACTTATTTATTGGGTTTGAGTGTTTTATTTAATTCACAAATATAAAGCAAAGTATTTAGTTAGTAGATTTTTGAAAAGTTTTTACTAGCTAATTTACTCTTTATTGATCTTGATTGATCAGTAAATGTTTCTTGAAAATCCTTATAATCAAGTGGCGCCTATAAAAATTAATCCCGAATCACTTTTCAAATGAATAAATTAAGCTCACGACTTTAGTGCTCTCTGACGAAAAGCTGCCTTAACATTCAGAAGTATTGAAGGCTACTGGCTATTGTGTGAAACATAACAGATGCATTTATAACTCGTCGCTGGAGTGTTGTAAACCGTCCAATATATTCTAGTTGACCGGCTATATGTTCCCTTTTTCTAATACCCCAAATGAGGCTTATACATGAATTCTGCAACTTTTGTAATCAATAGGAATCATATTTACGAATCTGGCTCCATATACAGCGTCGCCATAATTCAAATGGGATAACACAAAGGATTTTGTCATTAAATTTAGTATGTTTGTGATAGAATATATAAGTTTTAAATTAATAAATCCTCTTCTAATTATTATGTAGACATGTGGAAAAAAGTTAAGGTCAAAATCAACTATGATGCCTAAATGTTTGCAACTTTCTTTAATCTCTAGGACATCACCGTTTATACTTATTTGCACTTTATTTATATATCTATTACGCTTGACACGTCTACCGAATAACATTAAATCAGTTTTTTGGCATTTATAGACAGTCCAATTTTATTAGTGTTTTAAATGAAACTCACTGTTTCTAGCTAATTCCATAATATAATAAAAATTGTTGAAAATTCTTAAGAATTGACAATTGTTTCGATAAATCAATATCATCGTCAGAATGACAGAAGTTACATTTCATTTGATGCCTACCTGATGTTTAGTAGTTATTTTTGGCTAGACCAAGAAGTGATCTAACTTGTGATTGACTTAATATATGTTAATAGAAAAAATACGAAGATGTGATATTACAAATATTGAAGCTTAGATATTATTAGCCCTATGGTGATATCCTGGATATCATTTTTCCAATTGAGATCAGTATAACTGTGCAATGATATATAAAACCAGGAAAACTATATCTGCTGATCTTTACAATTATCACTTAAGAAGACAGTTTATTAGTGGAGAATTATTAGATTTATCTGTTCATTGACAACTTCATATTGAGGGTTTCTTAAATGTCTTCTAATTTCCAATTCTTCAAGGAAATTCAGTTCTTGTTTCTTTTCACAAATATGCAGCACTTCCAGTTCTGTGTTAGATGTCAATGAATAATAGGTGTCAAGTAGATGTTTTACGTAGTGGGATTTATCTGGTTGTGTAATCTGTATGCTCGTAAGTGTTCCCTGTATCGGATTTCAAAATTTCTAAGGGTCTGGCCCAAATAGACAACATTACATTCTGGACATTTGAGTTTATATATACCTGATTTCTTTAATTTTGGTATTTTTGTTTACAAATTTAACAATTTTGTACTAACGGTACTTTCTGTTTTAAAAGAAATTGTTGTATTCGTTGCTAAAGATATTATCTTTGAAATATTATTAGAAATATTTCCTGCATATGTGATGATTTCATAAATTTTTATTTCATCAGTTTTTTTAGGAAATATTAGTTGTAATGCCACTTTTTCCTCTTTTTTATTAATTAGCTTATTTATCATATGTAATGGATAACCGTTGGATGTTGCTATTTGTCTAATTGTATTAATCTCTCTATCAAAATCATATTTGTTCATAGGAACTGAAAAAGCTCTATGTATTATTGAATTATATGCCGCTAGTTTATGTGACATGGGGTGATTGGAACTATATAGAAATGTCAGATCAGTGTGTGATGGTTTTCAATAAATTGAATAATCAAGTACATTATTAACTCTTTGAATTTTTAAATCAAGAAAATTGATTGATCTATTTTTTTCAATTTCTAATGTAAATTTAATTTTTGGGTGTAAATTATTAATGTGGTTCAAAAATACATCTAATTGTCGTTCACTACCCATAAAACAAGCTAATATGTCATCTACATATCTATACCAAAATAAAACATTTTTCGAAATATTACTTTCAAAGATCTTTCTTTCTAAACTGTCCATAAAAATGTTTGCCAAAATAGGTGATATAGGGCTTCCCATTGGTAAACCTCCATTTTGTATATATATCTTATTGTCAAAAGTGAAATAATTTTTAGTTAATTCCAATTTTATTCTGAGAAAGCAACTAGAGATCCAACAAGTTTAAGGTGGATGCCACTAAGTGATGGTCACTGTCTGACCATCAGTCAATATTCTAAAAGTTACTTATTTTTTAAGGCTTCTGTACAAAAAATAAGGTCTAACAAAGTTTTACTGATGCTTGTATTGCGAGTCAGCTCAATTACTACTTGTTTTAGTTCAAAACATTGACCAATTTAAATAATCCTTTTGCCTAGTTTAGTTGATGTTATTGACAGTAGGTCTATTTTGAAATCACCAAGGCACAAAATGTAGTCAAATTTGTGGTTCATTTCCGTAAGTGTACTATACCACTCGTTAAGAAAACGATAGACTGGAAAATCGTGGGATCTACAAAGTGACCCTACCACGCAGGTGGAGTTACGAATTTTAAAACTAATCGGTATTAGTCAGATAACTTAGTTTCAGTATGAATTATTTTAGAACAGTTTTCTTTTATGTAAATGGCAACACATCCACCTGACTTGTTTTGACGGTCATATCTTGAGAGTTTGTAGCTGGAGAGATTTATTAAACTATCGCTTTATTTTGTCCCATGTCTCAGAATCTGTTTTTATGTCGTATATACGAGTATTATGAACAGTGTGTGTAAATTCGTAAAACTGCTTTCTAAATATCTTGTGTTTAAATGACGAACTTTGATAACCATTGTGATAAAAAAAGGAAAAAGAATCAGTAGGCCGGTATAAGAAGAGAACACAAGCTGAAATTAAACCTTAAAGAAGAAAGAACAAAAATATTTTATAGTAAATAAAATAATACAAAGCAATACATATATCAGACAATGAGAAATAATAGTTTAAGAGAAAAAATTATGTTATTTTCTGCTTCCTAAATTTCTATTTATGTTCGTTAGGCGTTGTTTGATTTTCAATTTTCTTTTGTCCACTTGCCAGTTGGTGAGCTTGGTTTGTAATAGGGGGCTTGTTTGAGATGCTTTGTGAGTCGCTTGTTTTTAGTGGTCGTTCCTGGCCTTTAACTTATTCTGGGAGGCAAGAGCAACCGACAAAGTGGTGGGCTCACTTCTTGCTTCCGGTTCAAAATCAGAGCTATTATTCAGTTCTCTCAGCTATGCTGCTTTATAGGGAGTTCCGTTTACATAAAGTTTATTGTTTTTTATACAGCACACGTTATCTTTTGACTGCCGTGAGAGATAGAGATATTTCTTTAAAATTGTGTGCAATTGACACCATAGACCCTTTGAGATTTTTAATATTATCATAAACCTTCTATTTTGTGAGATACGAAATAAGCTGTATTCTTATTGAAACATTCTGTTGCCGTCCCAGTGTGTAGATATTGCTGATGTCTCGTTCTGTTACATACATTCAAATTCAGTAAATTATTTAGTTCTGCTATTTCTTAATTTATGTTTAGGTCTTGTTCTTCTCTGTTAATTCAAAAAACAATGATGTCATTCTTTCTACCTTCACTTTTGAGTAACTCTATTTCTTCTTGAAGGGCAATGTTTTCTTTTTGTAATCGTGATACCAGCCTTGTTCTAACGGTGTTTATTTGACAATTCAAATCAGTATTTCCTTTCGTAATTGCTGCTAATAACTGTTCATTAGAGATTTTGCTTTCGCTCATTATTATAACTATTTAATTTTTATTCATTTTTTAAAAATTATACTAATTTTAAAACTGAATATTTACCGTGTGTGGTCAGCTATATTCATTTTGTAGAAACAAATTTAAAAAAACTTATCTTGTTCACTTATATAAGCAGTTGCTTTTAAATTTCATTTAGATTAGGATAATGTGAGCTAGTTCTAATAACTATTAACTAGCTAAGGAAAATCACAATTTAATATTTATTAACCTAGTATTAATGTTACGAAACAGCACACTGGTGTAGTTCCTGAATCCGACTCTGTCTAAGCCATGTATGAAAGTTGAAATTATGGCGGATGTGCAGGGATTTATTAGAACTGTCTACGATTTTTTTGTGACTATCTGATCTAGACATTGTTTTTGTAACCAGTCTTATCTAGAAAATTCCAGAGAGCCGATGGTTTTTGTGTAAGCCGCAATCTAGAATTATCTAGTAAAAAGGGAACTAATATATAAAGGCCCGATCAGCGGGAGAAGTCAGTTTATAAAGTGATCTCGTGATATAAACAGCGAACAAGTAGTAATTAATGTAAGTGAATATACTGTGAATAGTGTAGTGAATACATAAATTAAGTTAGTAGACATAACGTGTGTTTATAAATTTATCCCACCCGTAATAAAAACGTTTAAATAAAGAAAAACATTACATTGGTATCAGAAGTGGGATAATATAAATAAATAGTCACCTAAACATGGCTAAGAGACCAAGTGACCTGAAAGTGACGGAACTAAGAGCAGATTTGGAAAATCGTGAGTTGGAAACTTCCGGTAGGAAAAGTGAATTAGTAGAAAGACTTAAAGTGGCACTGAAAATGCCGGCTTTGATCCAGTTTTATTTAATGACAAGGCTTCCACCTTAATCTCGTCAATTTCTGCCATGGAAGAGAAAATTTCAACAAATGTGAAAAACGATATTCCTGCTATGAAGACCGATATTTCTGCTATGAAGAACGACATTTCTGCTAACATGGACGAGAAGATTTCAACCACGAAGAACTATATTTCCGGTAATATGGAGAAACTTTCTGCCGATATCTTGTTGATGAAAAACGACATTGCTGCTGACGTTGAAAATAAAATTTTGTCTCTAAAATCGGATATTGAGGATGGACGAGAAAATCAAGGAGTTAGACAGAAGACATGTCAGCTGTTCCAAAACCGAGTCAACTATCTAGGTCATATATTGAGCAATGGAGGAGTGGCGGTGGATCCAGAGAAAATTACTTCCATTCAGCAATAGCCGCAACCAACCGACAAACATGAAATTAGGAGTTTCCTTGAACTTTGCACATATTATAGAAGATTTATCAGGAAATTTGGAGATATTGCCAAACCTCTAACTCGACTTATAGAAGAAGCAAGAGCTTTCCAATGGGACGAAGACTGTCAAACGGCTTTTGATATTTTGAAGAGGCATTTAACCACGGCGCCGATATTAGGATACCCATTACCAGCGGAAGACATTATTCTTGATACCGACGCAAGCAACGTAGGAATCGGAGGGCTCTCACAAATCCAAGGAGGACAAGAAAGAGTGCTGGGATATTTCAGTAAAGTACTCTCCAAACCAGAACGAAACTATTGCATCACAAGAAGAGAACTTTTGGCAGTAGTGAAGTCCATGGAACACTTTTACCAGTATCTCTATGGTAGGAAGTTCTTAATACGGACTGATTATGCAGTACTCAAGTGGTTGATGCACTTCAAGAATCCCAAGGGCCAGATCGCTGGATTGAACTATTTTAAAAGTACGATTTCAACATCGAATATCGAGCTGGTGTGAGTCACCGAAATGCAGTCTTCCTGTCTAGACGGCTGTGCCCAACAGACTGCTTCCACTGCAACAAGGTGGAATCTAGGGAAGCTGCAGTTCAAGAACTACTGTAGTCAACGAGGAATGGTCACCTACTAGGATCAGAGAAGATCAGAAGAATGATCCTCACCTGAAGATGATCCGGCAATGGAAGGAAGAAAATCAGCGACCTACATGGCAAGAAGTGTCAAGATTTTCACCGACACTCAAGGCGTATTGGGCTCAGTGGGACTCCCTTGTCCTGGAAGAAGGGCTGTTGAAAATAGTCCTTGAAGACGAGGATGGTTCCGAGATGAGGAGACAGCTAGTTATCCCGAGAAAAAGAGTAGCTGAAGTACTAAAGAAGTTACACGACAGTCCATCGGGAGGTCATCTGGGAGTGAAGAAAACCCTCCAGCGAATCCGTGAGAGGTTTTCTTGGATGAACAGCTCCGATGACGTGAAGGACTGGTGTAAGAAATGTACGACTTGTGCTATGAGTAATGGGCCACATCGCAAGAGAAAGGGACCTATGAAACAGTAAAATGTTGGAAGCCCTTTCGAAAGGATTGCTTTAGATATCGCTGGAGCATTTCCGACGACAGAAAATGGTAGCAAATACATAATGGTTGTAATGGATTATTTCACAAAGCGGGAGGAAATTTACGCTATCTATCCCGAACCAAGAGGCCACAACTGTCGTGGATGTATTGATGAAAGAATTTATCAGCCGATATGGAGTGCCATTGGAAGTTCACAGTGGCCAGCGAAGACATTTCGAAATCCCATCTATTCCAGGTGATTTGCGACAAGATGGGAATGAAGAAGACCAGGACAACAGCATTACATCCTCAGTCAGATGTAATGGTCGAGAGATTGAACAGGAACTGTTTGGACGTGAAATGAGGCTTCCTTATGACCTGGAATTTGGCTATAGGTCTGGAGAAGATCTAGCAGGAGAAGACTACGTGATCCAATTGAGAAGGCTGGACGATATTCATTAATTAGTTCGAATAAATCTTCAAGTTGCCAGCGACAGAATGAAAAGTCAGTACGACACGCAGACTACAGTAGGCGGTTTAAAAGAAGGGGACAAAGTATGGTTACCCAACCCGACGAGGAGAAAAGGTTTGTCTCCAAAATTACAAAAATCCTGGGAAGGTCCATAATTAATCAAGAAAAGGATCAATGATGTTGTATATCGCATAAGTAATATCCCCAACGGAAAACCAAAAGTAGTTCACCAAAACCGACTAGCGCTATTCGAAGGAGACCATGACCTAGAGAAAGGAGTAAAACATATTCGAGATGTGTCTGACCCTACCTTCGATGAATTTATGGGCGCGTATGGAGGTACGGCGAAAGCTAGATATCGAGTCACTTCCGAACAACAAGATTTGTTCACTCTCCCGGAAGATTATTCACTGGCATACAACATCCTCGCCCGTATCAAGAACGCAACCGTCTTTCGAAAGAAGTTCGGGCAATTAGAAAAACTTGTAGACCTGAGCCCATGGCAAAACACAATTCGCGGTACGTCTTCTACGTGGTAACTAAAAATGAATTCCAAGATCGATCTACCTACCGCGATGTGTGGGAAGCACTTTGAAACCTCCGAGATCATGTGTTGGAATTCAGCGCCCAAGATAGCGAGTAACCAGTTGGATTGGCGAGTCATCAGGAACATGGTAGATGTGATCTTCGAAGATACCGATGTCCAGATATTAGTTTGCAGCTACAACCCCCGTTATCAGTATCCGATGAAGACGGGGCCCTGTTATTTCTATAATATCGGAAAGTGTAGAAATGGGGCCAGTTGCGGATTAAAACATCCCTTCTCGGCTACACAAAAGTTCCAGGAGGAACTTCCATTTAAGGAGTGGGTAATGTTACAAAACAGCACACTGGTGTAGTCCCTGAATCCGACTCTGTCTAAGCCATTTATGAAAGTTAAAATTATGGCGGATGCGCAGGAATTTCTTAGAACTGTTAACGATTTTTTTGTGACTATTTTATATAGACATTGTTTTTATGACCAGTCTTATCTAGAAAACTCCAGAAAGCCGATTGTTTTTGTGTAAGCCGCAATCTAGAATTATCTAGTAAAAAGGGTACTAATATATAAAGGACCGACCAGCAGGTGAAGTCAGTTTATAAAACGATCTCGTGATATAAACGGCGAACAAGTAAATAGTCTAAGTAGTGAAGTGTTTATATAAATTAATGTAAGTGAATATACTGTGAACATAATATAAATAAGTGAATAGTTTAGTGAATAAATAAATTATGTTAGTAGACATAACGTGTGTATATAAATTTATCCTACCCGCAATAAAAACGTTTAAATAAATGAAAAAAACATTACATTAACAATTACAAGTACTTACGTACTGTTCAAAATTTACTTTCTTGCAATATCACCACTATTTTTGCATTTTAGGTAGATATTACTAGTTCTGAGCTGTTTTGATAAGGTTTAGAATATTTTTATCAATTACGAAGCCAGTCCTGGCTATAAATTGTATAAATATTAAAACACATAACAAGTTACTATATTTCTCGCTGTTAACGATGTTTTCTAAGCCACGTTTTATTACATCTATGATAATCGTAAACATGAAATTAAATTTCACATGTCTTGTATCGATTTCCCATAATGTGCCCCTACAGAAGGTAGACGCTGCAAAACAGTATAAACATACATGTTTTAAGTTTTTCTACTGGATACGAAGAAAAAGTGTGGTGTAAAGAAAAAAATTGTATTTGAAATAACTCTTGTCCAGGGGGCGCCACTTCTGCTAGCAGCGATGCAAAAACAACAACTTAATGACTTATATGGTATGAAACGAAGAATTGGGGATAATTATATGCATTTAAAGTTGAAATAAGCGTCAGCCGAAGGGAGAGAGGTCCGAACCGAAGCAAGTGTCAAGTTAAGCTAGTTTTTTCGGATTTTTTAAAATATATCAGTCTGACTGTACTATATATTTGAATACCGCGAAAGTTTTTGCCATATTCGTAGCAGAATACAAAGCGTAGAACGGGAAATACACGAAAACGTATGTTTCAGTATCATAAAACAAAACGTAAAACCAAGAAGAGAATACAGAAATAAATTTATTGTTAAAAGCTTGTTGCCAGTCGGAAGATAGGGGCCAAGTGTCACTGGCTCCTACTGTTTACGGTAGTTTGCATAGATCATAATCGTTTCGGTCACCTTTACGTCTCCATATCAGTAATGGCTTTGCTTGTACTGGTGACGAGAGATCATCTCATGTTTTACGAGCTGGCATTTCAACTTTTTTTATTTTCTGAATTCGCAATTCCACCAAAATATCTCTTTAGGTATTGTTGTCGCATCAACTTTATTTGGAATTAACGACAAACATTGACTTCATTTTTATTTAATTGCATTTTACGATACATTGTGTTCCAATTCATTTTTAAACTTTCGTCTAATATGGTAAATAACTCCAATTCCGAACAAGTTAACGCAGTTGTTGATAAAATGAGGCAGGCAATTGGGGTTGTTAACCCAAACAAGGAGATAAAGAGTGTGACGAACTGTACCAATAAAACTATAAAAAACTCAAAAGCCAAGGAACCAAATGTGGTAAATTAGCTTTTAATGTAAAATTAATGTTACTGTTTTAATTGAGACTTACTGTTTCTAGATAATTCCACAATATATTGTAACATTTTTAAAAATTCTAAGAAAATTGACAATTGTTTCGATATTAAATATCATCATCAGAATGACAGAAGTTACATTTCATTCGATGCCTATCTGATGTTTAATAATTATTTTGGTTAGACCAAGACGTGACAGATAAAGATAAAATATATTTATGATTTCTTGAATGAAACGTAAACATAACCAAACTTTAGAACCATGGGTCCATGATTATTGCCGTTTGCCAAAATTGCAGTGCGTGCAAAAATATAGTGTAAAATAAATAATATTATGTTTTTTCACTCTCACAGAGTGAGTCTTAACCATAATCAGTAGTCTTAACAAGGAAAACAAAAAGGAAGAAAAGAAGGTTCGAGCTCAGAACTTTACGATTCGAGTAAAAGAATTTTTGATTGACTTGGTTTCTGCCCAAAAATCAATAATTGAAAATAAAAAAACTGATATTATTACCGGTGAGCCAAAGAAACAGGCATGGAACAAAATTAGTCAAGACTTTAACGGGTTATTTCTTGCTATTTTCCCTGAAAAAATTTTACAATAACAAAAAGGAGGAATTAAGAAAAAGTTTAGCCCTGGAAAGAAGGGATATATATAGGACATGAGGTGAACTACCCCAGCACCTCATCCTCCAAAATAATATAAATGAAAAAACATTATTCGGGGTACCATCATCAATAGCCCCATATAATGATGATTTTGATGATGTCAGAGAAAATCTGAATATGGAGGTAAGAAATTAAATTAATTGTACTTTACTTTATCAATACGTATAGGTATTTATTTTATTGTATGTACACTGTACCTATTGTTTTCATGTCCGAAGTTTTTTGTTTGTTTGTTTGTACTTGTTTGCCAATGATTTATAATACACTTCCTATACCTAGTAGAAAATATTGCATGTGGTTTATGGAAGATATTGTTGGAAATGTAATAAATAGCTCTTGTTTTCAGAAATATTGAAATGTTTTATTTGCACCTAGTGATTTCACTTCCAGTGTATTTTTAGAAACGTTTCTGAGATGTTCTAAACAAAGTACCCCGGATGTAACCTAGTACATCCTATGTCATCTTAGAAATATCCTGCCGGGATGTTTCTAGAACGTTGAAAATGATGACATGGCTGTTGCCAGAAATATCCTAGGGATGTTTCGAGAGAAACGAGGATTTTGTTAGTATGTTTCTATTGTCCCAGAAGGATGTTTATGGAATATTTTTGGAATGTTTCTGTGTTATTAGGGTAGTGACGGACATTGTTATCTCAAAGGCAAATTACACTGGAAACGTGGTAGGAGCTGTGGAACAAGAGGAAAAGAGTGGTGCAATGGGCTAAAAGACTAATCCCTGGATAAACTGTGGGTTCAAACACACCAACTACTTCCTAACTCAATTCTTGAGCGTACATGGTGCGTTTGGGAAATTCACCCACAAAACCAATATGTCATCAAGCGATACTTACATTTACGACGATAGCGTAGACGATGATGAACACACAATGTTTTGGCGCAGAGGGGAAAGGGGTGCTGTTGGTGGACAACTCGGGAGAGCCATTAACGCCAGATAACATCATCAGGTTCATGATTGCCAACAAGGCTTGCTTCAGGAAAGTGTCAAGTATAGTCACCGACATCATCAGAACTAAGGAGGAGGGAGAGGTGGAGAAACAGGCAATAGACGTCACACGCTGACGGGGAACAAAGTGAAGTCAACGACCCTTTATCCCTGATGATATGCCTTCATAGCGGTTCCGGAGATATAGGCGAAGAGGTGGTTTAGGGTCTAGCTGATAGGCAGCCGAGTAGTGGCAGTAAGTTTCCCTGACTAGCAGAGAGATAATGCAACACCTTGACCGAATCCTCGACTAGAGACACCTTCTATAGGTCTTCCGAAGATTCCCTCTCTTTCCCCAAAAAGAAAGGATATGCAGAAGCAATACTTTGTACGCTTTACTTGCTGGGCATGCCCTCACTATTTCAATACGTTCTTCGGTAATAATAACAGACATTGTAATCAATCATCAACAATAACAAACAGTTTGACATAAAATGTCATGATAATAAAAGCCATCTTTTGTTAACACACTACTGTTACGAACTCGCACACCGAAGCAGATACTAAGTACGGCCCTGTAACCTTATGTTAACGGAGTTAAGAAAAAGGTGAGCGCGCCGAATTCTGAGAAGGTCTATTGTGACCGTCCTTTTTAAACATGTTCTCGAAAGGCATTTTAAGAAATATCGCGAAAGGCATGTCCCGTCCCGAATGTTCTAGTAAAGAAAGTTTTTGATATAAATACAGGACCGATCAGCGGATGAGTTCAGTTTATAATTTGCCATAGTGAGTTAAACAGTAATTAAGTGAATATAAAAGTGTTATAAATTAATAAGTTAGTGTGCATATAAATTAAATTTAAGTGACTAGTTAAGTACATATAAATTAGTGTTAGTGAGTTAGTGTTTAAATAAATTAGTAAGTAGCAATACCTAGTGTTTAAAATTTATCCCACCCGTTTATTGTTTAAATAAATAACAAAAATATTACACTACGTTTTCGACCCAAATTTTCACATTCATTTACTCCAGCTTCGAAGAGTAAACGAAGTACAAAACTATTTGCTGTGGATCAAATAGTATGCATGATGCAGTTTTATTGATGTTTTATTATTACAATTGAAATTACTACCGAATCTGTAGCTGGTCAAAAATTAACAAGGGGTGCAATTTTTAAAATGCAATTCTCTCTGGCGACACTGTATAATCAAAAAATTATAAAATTTCTAGAAAATTGATAATTGTTTCGATAAAAACTATTTTATCTACAAAATGTTTCATCAAAAAATTTTTTTAAAAAGCGATGACTAGAATCCTCGAGAGTAACTAGGTGTTTTTCCACATCCATTCTCGTCCTATTGTCTCCGAACCTCTCTCTAGTCCAAGATATAACATAGGAGTATCTATCCCCTTTTATTGCATCGCATAAATTTCCCGGATCTTCTAGAATACAAAAGCCAATTTTAATCGCGAAAATTCGGGACGATGCTCCTGATTTTCTGATAAGCAGCTAATCGCATCACCTTTTTACTGGCGCAGACTGATCGCACTGATAGTCGGTAAGACACTTCCCATTAATTTTCCGTTATCTGTTTTCAGTTTTCATCTCTCGTTACGCGAAACGCGGGTATAAACACAAAAAGCGTACGTGCTTTACTAGAACAGAAAAATGTATTGCTCATTGTTCATTTTCTGATCATTTCATGAAGACTTCATTTGAGTTAAATTATACACACCGAAAATGAAACAATTCACTAACTTGAAAACAATTTTTTTTTGAGAAATGCAAAAACAGTTCGATTTTCATTTCAAGGCGGACATATTTCAATCATTCCCTTTTGTTACTATTACCACTAAATTGTTATCAATGAAACTAACTGTTTCTTAACAATTTCACTATAAAGGGAGTTCATTAAGAATTGTCCATACAGTAACTGGAGCATCGAAGATTTAATCTAAAACACACATGTACACTTTAAAAAGTGATAAAAGATATTTTACCTCTATTACGAAAGGCGTGCTGGGCGGATACCTTCTTTTCCCTCCTTAGAATCTACACCACAGTCGTAATAATCATTTCAGCTAATTAAATTATTGTTATAGTAGTACAAAAAGAACTATTTGCTTCAATAGTTTGTCTAATGTAACCATCATTTCGTTACCGTCATATGAAAATGCTTAAGTCCAAAAAAGTATATTTTACAGGAGACAAGAAAAACGGTTATTTTTTCTTTACGATTTTCTCTCCTCGAATGTTGCGTTATAAGCTCTTACTAAAACAGCAACAGCAAAATAAACTGGATTTTTAGTAAAACCAATGCTCTTAGGCAAATTTCACTGGTTATATGAGGGCCCTAGTACCAAAGGCGGCAATCTCTACCATGTTCACTTTTGAATAAAGTGCAAAAAAGTGCTACATCCATATTAGTGTATATTTCACTGCTAAACTTCATCGAATTTTAAGGTGATTATGCCTAATTTTTTTTATCTTTTTAGAAAAAATTGGAAAAAACTGAATGCAGAATGCCGTGTTTGATACTGAATGTTGGATTTTGCCGAATTTGATACCAAAGGTTCGACTAAAATCAGTTGTGAACTGAATATGAAGTGTTTGGAATAGATTCACGGGTGAAAGAATAACAATATCGAAATTAATCGTACAATTGCACAGTTATACTGATCTTAATTGGAAGAATGATATCCAGGATATCACCATAGGGCTAATAATATCTAAGCTTCAATATTTGTAATATCACATCTTCTTCTTTTTTCTATCACCATATATTAAGTCAATCACAAGTTAGGTCACTTCTTGGTCTAGCCAAAATTAACTACTAAACATCAGGTAGGCATCGAATGAAATGTAACTTCTGTCAGTCTGACGATGATATCGATTTATCGAAACAATTGTCAATTTTTTAGAATTTTCAATAACTTTCATTATATTGTGGAATTAACTAGAAACCGTGAGTTTCATTTAAAACACTAATATGAGCAGATTCCACGAAGTAAGGGTCGAGACAGTTAATTTCAGCATAACAATATTCATTATACAAGTACAGATGGTATTTCTTCAATAACTTCGCAGGTTGCTTCTTCTGTTGCTGTTTCTTCCACGTCTTGCAATGCGTTTTCTTCCTCCTGGCCGGGTTACGCTGGCTCACGAGTTTTATTAGAAAGACTAGTTACATTGATTTCCAAGTAGCCCCAAAGTGTTTTTTAAGAAGTTTGTCAACATCTTTAAGCTTAAAAAAATTCACTTGTTGTAGACCACTTTTTATGATGACAGGGTTAATCATGTGAAGGCTTTTCTCCTTTCGTAGGACACTTTTGAAGATTTGCAAATCATTCTGGTAATACAACTCACGTCTAATCAAAACATTTCCAGTTTTACATTTCTGTAAAAAGAATAGTTTTGTATTCTTGAAAGGAAAATGCCATGTTCCTGTGGGTATCACCACATTTGAGATGGTTTCTTTCCAATCAAAAACGTTGCACTTTTCTCCAAAATGGACAGCCGTCCCATTTTTGATAATAGCTCTATATAGTGTAATGTTTTTCTTATTTATTAAAAGTTTTTATTACGGGTGGGATAAATTTGAAACACTCGGTATGGCTACAAACTAATTTATTTAAACACTAACTCACTAACACTTAATTTATATATTCTTAACTAATCACTTAAATTTAATTTATATGCACACAAATTTGATTATTAATTAGCACTTTACTGTTCGGTATATCTTTGTTTATTTCTCGAGATCACTTTATCCACTCCTCCTCCGCTGATCGGTCTTTATTTATATTAATGTCTTTCTTACTAGAAAATTCCGGGCTGCGGCTTACACAGACACAAATAATTTTTCTGGCCTTATCTAGATAAGTCTGGTCACAAAAACAATGTTTAGATAAGATAGTCCCAAACAGTTATAAAAACACTGCGTATCCGCCATAATTTTAATTTTCATACCTGGCTTAGACAGAGTCGGATTTAGGGTCTATACCAGTGTGCTGTTTCGTAACAATAGGTTTCTGGCTGCGTTCTGCCATCAGCCTGACTACTGCTACGGTGGGACTAAATTCAATTTTATTGAGCCTGTCAAACACAGCGGATGAAATTTTATTGGAACCTTTTCCAAATTCGTTTTCGATTCAGTAATAGGAAAAAACATTTTTCTTGGTAAGTTTAGATTGAGACGCCCCCTGAATAATGGTAAAATTCTACAGGTACAGTTGCCTTGAGTAGTAAACAGTTTGGTCTGGGACCTAGGGAGTTCAAGATTCTTCTGGCAATCGAAAGATAATGTTATCAGATTATCCTTAGTTTCTCAAAGCAACTGAAAAAATGCATTTGCTCTCCGTTTGTGAACATTCTTCTCAATATTTAAGTTATTCTTCTCCCCCTCACCTGTAGATCTCTTAAACTTCTCGGCGAGTTCTATACACGTGGAGCATACGTCGGTCCGGGGAGTACTAAAGCTGAGATTGTACTTCGTATTGAATATCATTCGAAAGTATGACGGCTTCACTCTTTCTTCTGGAGAACACTGATTTTTGTACATTTTTCCTATAGACAAATCCGAAAATAAAGAATTTCTTCGGGAAATGAGTAATGAGATTCGATGCTTTTGAACGAATTAATAAATCTTTGGACAGCAATTTGATTTCCTTCGAACTTTGCTATTTTTCTGTCGCCTCCTCTTTTTTCTGAAGGTGCTTCACCTGTCCTTAGGAACGATTTAATGACGTATGTTAGACGATGTTTTGTAATATGTAATACTGTCAAAAATTTCTACTGGCATACAGGAACATGCTCCTTTGAAACATTTTTTCTAATAAAGTATCTCACTGAAGTTTCTTTTGCTGTATGTTCGTAATTTGATGGATGGCGACGATCAAGTGGTTGAACATTGCAAAATTTCAAAAGAAATGCATCCTGACTCATTTTATTAGGTATGGCGTAAAATGCGTCATGAAAACTTTTAATGTCTCCCATTGTTAAAGTAGTACATTGATAAGCCTTTGTTTTATGCCCACAAGTAGGATATTCTGGCAACTCATGTGGAGAATACTTGAAAAATAGGGAAAATAGTTTCCACGAAGTTTCGAAACTCAAAGAATTTACGGCAAATTCAAAAACTTTTATAATATACAGACTTAATACACAGTAATATTGCTATCCTACAAAAAACGCTACAAAGTAAACAAACAAAAAAAATGGGAGGCCGGTCCTGGTTACAGTACCGATACCAGCTTTTGTAAGCAGCTCTTACATATTCCAAGCTCAAAGTGGAATAAACAAAGAGTTTAAAGTGAAAACCGTATACTATTGTGCAGTTTATAGGCAGTTCTAAATATACCTGTAAGTCAATAAATTCCATCTAGTACTATAAGAGATATTTGGTTTTGGAAATATCAATATATAAATAAGTCGCAGTCGGTTGTTTATAATACCAGTTTTTATTGTTCTCTTGATATCGGTTTTGCCTGACCACATTAGGACAGGACTGTAGTTGGAAACTCTCTGCGAGTATAAATGTAAATCATTTCAATCATGACAGAAAATTTGGCGAAACCCCCTGATCACAGGGGTCATTCTTCGAACCAACCTCAACTGACAAGTTTAGGGAGTGCTTCTGACCACAGAAGTCCCTCTCTTACCCAATCACAAACCAGTTCTTCTCGATCTTATTCAAATGTTGCAGCTAACTCACTCTTTCCCTCTAAAGATCAAGGTATCCTATTTCCTTCTATTGATGGAGTTAAATTAAAGGAGTACATTTTTGCCGTAGGAGCTAAAATTCTTCCTAAAAACATTACTTTTGCTTCAAGAATTTCAAATAACAGAGTATGTATTTACCTATCAAACAAGTCAGTGGTTGATCACTTTATGGCAACATACTCTAGCATCACAATCAACAATCAAGACATCCAGGCAAGATGACTCATTACACCAGTAAGCGGAATTACGTCATCCAACGTCTGCCCTAGTATACCACACGGGACTTTAGAGATTGAATTGAAGAAGTTGAGTTTAAACCTTGTATCACCAGTAACTTTCATAAAAATAGGGGTTTCCAACCCAGAATACGGACATATTTTTAGTTTTCGGCGCCAGGTATTCACCTCTCCTCTATCTCCTGAAAGTAACATTCCTGAATCATTCACATTAACCTATGAAAATACTCTATATCGAATTTTTGTATCCGTTGATGGCCTGGCCTGCTTCAAGTGCAAACAGCCAGGTCATATTGCTGTCAACTGCTGTGATGCACCCACCGCTCCCAACACTTCCGAAAATAACTTAGAAAGTCCACCTAAACCCTCTGATAAGTCAAGTAGTTCTAAGAAAACTCCCAGTACAAAAGATCCTGTAGAAGCATCTCAATCTATTGTGAATTCACAAAACCAACATATTACAAATGATTTACCCTCCACACCCGAACCAGCAATCAAAAGAACCAGTTTCGACCGGGAAACACCTGAAATTGCGGAAGAAGAAAATCCAACAAACAATATCTTTGTCACCCCCGAAACAAAGGCCCGATTTTGACGCATTGCTTAAACCAGCAAAAGTTCTCATAAATTCTCACGAACCACCCTTTGTTCTAAATTTTGGCCAACTGGTGGATTTGTTCGCAAACAGTTACGGTTCACCACACCCCGACCAAATTGCTCTAAATTACACTAATGACTTACCCTTACTTTGCTATATGTTACATGAAATTCATCCTCACTTAAAAGATAGAAGCATAAAAACCCGCTGCACCAAGCTTCGGAAAAAATGTGAATTTCTCGACTGGCAACTATCAACTGACAATGAAAGTGACGCGTCATCGGAAGTGAACAGCTATTAACTTCTCCCAATTAAATTTTTATAAACACGCTTATTATGTTCAAAAACATTCTCCAATGGAATATAAACGGCATTTACACTCACCTAGAATCACTGCAATTACTTATGTCTGAACTAGATCCTTCTATTATCTGCATTCAGGAGACAAACTTTGCAGATAAAACAGTAATAAAAACTATAACGGTTATTTCTTAAATAGGGTCGATTGTCTACGTGCAAGTGGAGGCGTTGCAATATATGTGAAAAAAGACATCATCTCATCACTTATTCCTATGCATACAGACTTAGAAGCCATTTGCGTTGCTTTACCTGGGGACAAAAAACTACATATCTGCAATGTTTACATTCCATCTGACGTAGAACTCAATTCATGTCTAATTCTGCGGCACCCATATGTGAAACATGTCAGGTTCCAGTGTCGGTAGTGCATGTGTTAGTGGAGTGTAACCGTTTTGCTCATCAAAGATCGCGGTATAATTTACCAAATAATATCACAGACATTATCGGAGAAAACTGTAACGTTGAAAAATTGTTACTTTTCCTGAAAGCGGTTAACTTACTGTATACAGTTTGAAAATCCTATTATGTACATGACTTAAATGTAATGTAATAACCATAGGGGTTGACGCCCAAAAAATTTCAAAATAAAAAAAATGGACATTTCTATCTAACATAACTTGTCTTTTTACGTATATTTCGTTTCCAAGTAGAGGGCTTTCGAAGCCTTTTACGAGCTTTATTATTTTCAACAGACATTGTAACACGTTCCATTCCAATAATTATTATTAAATTAAAAAAAACTTAACAACTTCCTGGGTAATTAACAAACCGTATTCTAATTATTGCGAACAAAACGAATTGAATTGACAATCGGAATCCGAAGCAGGTGATTCAGTACGTCACGACAAACATCTGGTTTCTGATTGGCCAGAACGGGCCTTGGAGATTGCCAGGTTTGATTCTCAGGCGACGTTTCAAAGCAGTTTTGTAATGGGTTATACACGTTTTTCATACTCGCAAAACACATATTTAGAAAGAGCGCGAAAAATTCTAAAATATCCTGTATTTATCTCAATTTCGTCCAAAAGTGGAGATTGCCGCCTTTGATACTATGGCCCTCATATCGTCACGTACTCTGGACGTGCAATTTTCATTTTTTTCAATTATTGAGCATACTTTTTGAATAATTATTATAAAAATAATACACCAAAGAAATAAAGACGTTTTAATATAATTACTACATCAAGAAGTAATATAAAACCAAAACACATGATAAATTACTTGCAAATCGATTTGTGACAATGAATTTCTAAGAATATTTCTTTTTTATAAAACAGAAAATAAAATGAGACAAATATTAAAAAAAGGACAGACTTATTTATCTATTTATTGCAAGAAGTCAAAACTCCATTTTTTCAAAGGATGGGTATTAATAATTATTTTCTTAAACTCTAGGAAAAAAACAGAAAACACTAAATAAGAAATATTTTTTGGCACTCTAGTCATATACAAGAGAGTCTTAAAACGCATGGTAATCTTGTTCCATTGTATTTTTTAATAATTACAAGTGCTCAAATTTTTATTTTGTTTTGGTATAGTTTTGGAAGACTTTCCATTGCTATATATTTCAAGTTATTGTTAAATCTAATAGATTTGAAAATTTTCAGAATGTGACAGTTTAAATTCAATCGATCCTTCAGGTTTATATTTAACGGTTCTTAGGTCCTGCCTACTTTATGTCCAGGGCGGATTGAACTAATAAGATTAAGCTTAGAGGAATCTTTGAAATGACTATGCTGTAAATATTGAACCTCATAGGGTTTTGTTGTTTTTCTAGCAGTTTTTGCGTAATAAACATAGTCTGCTGCTACGTTTATAACTCTACCAGAAATTTTCCATTGAAACGCACTCCATTTGCGTATGGCCCTTTTCTAAGTACTTTTGAATAATGTAGACATTATTCTGAAGTACGAAGTTTACAAGAGCATTAGCCAAAATGGAGTTGCGATTTTGTGTACCGCACCCGTCACTATGAACTATTATACTAGGTTTATTATCAGTACCAATAGAGGGAAAAATTTTTGAGCTTAAAAAATTACAAATAATTGAAGCGAAACAATTTGCATTTAGCTGACCTTCCCCCTCATACCATAGAAAGCAATACCCATCCTTTGAATGTAAGTCAAAGATAGAAAAGTTATGGTCAAATAATTTCGTTTTCTAATATAATGCAGAAACGTTCGACTTGGGACTGAGGAGTACCGTTTGTAAGTCCATTGTAAAAACTTTATCAGATGATTCTTCGTCCTTTTCATTTTCGTCACGAACTTCTTCGTTCTTCAAAAATTGCTGTTTCTAGATTTCTTCGGAAATGTTGTTTGTTTTCTAAGCTGCGCAAACATCACATTCGTCCTTCTTCGGCGAAAAAAGGGATAAATTCATATCTTCAAAAACATACCTAAACATCGTCTGAATTTTATTTTTCTTTACACCAGGAGTAGAGCTCAGATTTGTTTCTCCGAATATAATGTGGATGTTGATTTATGGCAATAGTGTGACTCTTATTTCGGTAGGCAGTTTAAAAATTAACAGATCGATAATTTTTTTTCGAGTCTTTGAATCTTAAATTCTGCAGGGTTTTCAGGCTCTTCATCGAGTTCTTTTGTTAATTTAGTGTCGGCGGTTTCGTTAATATGGCAGTTTTCTAGCGAATTAAGGTCTTTTTCAACCCAAAGGGTGATAGTCCTTAAAGACATTCCAAGAGTGTTGGAAAACATGGTTCTACATATCCTATCTCTATTTTTTAATCGTATTAAAAAAAAATGCAGGATGCAGTTCTTCGGTTTATACTGTCGTCTTTTCTGTTTCTCACTTTTTTAGTTTCTGTTGCCGTCATTCTTCCTAAACATAAAACTGTTTTACTTTCCAAGAAAAATTCCAGAATTCTTTAATAATGAGTTGCCTTTTTTCTTCTTTAATTTTATAAACATTCAAATGTACTCCTTTTTTCTTTTGAACATAAACAACGATTTTTTATTTCCCTTCTGTATTTTTTTACCATAAATTTATTGTCTTTTCTTCCTACATATTTTTCTCCTCTCTCTCTATTCTTCTTATAACTATTGTATTCCCAGTCGTTAGTATCGCCCAGTCTGTTTTTTTCACGTTTTCGTTTTTTATTTGTTTGATCAATATTGTCTTCTTCCTCTGAGTTGTTTTCTATTCTTTCGATCTCCTCGGTATTCTTTCCAAAGCTAACGTTGTTTACGTCCCCCTCCATTTGTTATCAGTTTGATCGCATTTTAAAGTATTTTGGTATTTTTTTTCTAAGCTGTGTTCACTTTCAGTCCAATATTTATCTGAGTTATCTTCATTTCGCCTTTCTTGTTCAATATTAGTTAATTTTGTATTTGGATAGTTATTTCATTTTAAATCAGTATTTGAAATAACATAATATGAAATACTCTTTTCGGCAATTCCCATTTCCTGTTCCTCAATTATTGAAATATTATTAGGCAGTCTATGTCTATTATGGTGTCTAAATTGTCCTATTAGTTCGGTAACATAATCTGGAAAACTTAGATTAAAGTCAATATTTTCATTATTTAGTGCTGTTTGAGCTGGAAAACACTCTAAAAATATATATAAAAGTATTTATCTTTTTTGAGATTATATCTCGGTGGGAAATATATAGTAGCTACTTTTATAGTGTGTCTTTTGCAATGTATCGTCATAGAGGTGACTTGTATTTGTTCCTTTTTTTAGGTATACTCAAAATGTTTGATATTTTGTTTTATTATTACTGCGCTTCTTGCTCTGGCAGCATTAGTTGGGTGTATTGTGTGATATATATTATACTCCTTCAATATAAGGTAACTTTCATTTGTGAAATGTGTTTCTGACACTAAACATATGTCTATTTTTAGTGCGTCCAAGTATATCTGCAGCTCTTCTTTATCCTGCAGAAGTCCATTGGCATTCCATGTTACTATTCTAACACGTCTTTAGGTTCCATCTCTAGGCCGTAGTCCAGCATTTCTGTTGCTGGCCTCTACCTTTGATAATCTGTCCATTGTTATCTTTATTTTCCATTGACAAAAAGGAGTCGACTATCAATAAGTCAACAGGTTTTCGATCCTATAGGTTTCATTAGTCCGGTTTCGTTTATACCAAAAATTTTATCACAAGCAACTTTACAAAATAAAATTTATTTGGAACAAATATCACCAGCAAATATTAGTAATCAGTTTGAAACATGATTGAAACAGATCAATTTACTTATTTGCTGCAAAATTCCTCGAATGTTATGTAAAAATATCAATTTGAAGATTCAAAAACGACCAACATTCATGTATTCTATGATGCTAGTCAAAAAGCATATGCGAGTAGTATATATTTGAGATCTAGCTGTTCTGGAAATACAACAATCAGATTATTGTTAGCAATGGCAAGGATAGCACCAAAAAACACGACTCTCTAGCATGACTTGAATTATTAGGAATGCTTTAAGGAACTAGATTATATCAAACTGTCAGGAATATATGAGAATTTAGAGAGACAAAAACATATTTCTGGAGCGATTATAATATGGTATTACTCACATGGGTGAAATCTAATAATAATTTGAGCACATTTGTTGCGAACAGAGTCAGGGAAATAAGAGTTTTCAGCAAGATTAACGACTGGAATCATATTTCTGGGAGAATGAATCCAGCAGGTATTGTATCTAGAGAATGTACAGTAAATGAAAATTTTATTAGAAAGCAGTTGATAGAATGGCCCAAGCTGGCTGTACACTAATCCAGAGTATTGGCCACGTAATGTTGCTGTTCACAACAAGAAAATATGAGGAGAATAGTCTGTCTTCTAGCAAAAATTATAGAAAAATACCCTGGACGATACAATAAACCCCGAATAGCCAAGACCAAGACGAAGAATGGTGAGGAGATTCGTCCATTCCAAAGACTTTATCCGTAGGAAATCGGATCAGAGGATACAAACGATTTGAAAAAACGAGGTGAAGAAAACAGCAACAGTTATAAACACGAAGAGAAGCATACAGATGAAGTAACAGACCATCTGCTTCACTATCACTATTGTATTGTAAATCAACAATAAATTTATTTCCTCCATTAATATGGACTTGTCCAATATTCTTATACTCATCTTCAATTTTGATTACTTTTTTAATATCTGTTTTAATTGTGCCCAAATTAACTCGATGGGATTGAAAATAGAAAAATAATAAGGAAGTCTCACTATAGAGTGTCCATGTTGTTCAGCAATACTCTCTAGGGCGTATAATTTCTTAAATTTCTTTGTCTGTAAAACTTCAACCAGTTGTTGTTTTGTATAAGAATCTTCAAAGTACAAATTATTATCTATTAAAAAATTTTGTAGTTCGATCTTCTTGTAGCTTTTATTTGGTATTTTATTGAGCTGTCGTGAATGATAAGAATTGTTGTCAAGAACTATAACACTATTTGGCTCTAAGTTTGGGATCAATGTGAAAACAAACCATGTTCTTATAATAGTCAACGTTGCATTCTTCAATATGTTCCACATATTTTTAAGGCATTTGGAACCCATCCTTTATTTCCACCGTCCAAATAGACAGTTGGCCGGTTTTCTTCTCTATACTTAGTTACTTGTTCCAAGTATCTATACCGCATATCCACTATTCTTCTGGTTCCATGACTGTTTGGCGTTTATTAATCGTTTTGAATTTGAATCCCAATTTGTTAATCCAGTTTTCAATAGTTTTCTTACAGAGATTTACATTACGGCCGACTTTTGCCAAATTATTTTTTATTATTTCAATCGTAGGCAACTCATTACTTTTGTAAGAGTCATATATGGTAATTTTTAATAATTTTATTACAGACACATCTAAAGGTTTGACCAATCCCTTATCACATCGCTTCTTGCGTTCATAAGGCCAATTCTTGGCTATTTTACATATAGTTGACAGGGTAACTTGTGTTAAATCAGATACAGCTTGCATTAATTCTGTTTCTTCATCGAAACCAAACTTTTCCCGTAGATTCTTATACACATTGAAACGTATTTCCTGTGCTTCCAATTTTGAATGTCGTCAAATCCTGTTTTCATTTTGAAATTTTTGTTATTGCTACACACAATAGGACGCAACATTGTAAATACTTAAGTTTTAACTAAAAATTTAATTGCTATATACTAAATATGTATACTTACACAAAAATCCTCAGAGAAACACTACACTCTTTCTTGATGTCAGCCTACCAACTAAAGAGTGAGTGTTGTTATCTATGGTGAACACCTGCTGTATTCGAAAAAATTGCTATCTCAAAATATACTTATAGTTCAGTATAAGGTGATAAACATAATAAGTTATTTGAAACTTCAGTCGATAAATGTATTTAATAATTATAAAATTATTAAATACATTTTAACGATTATTAGTTGAAATTATAATATTAAATGAAAATATGGTCAAATGAGAATTTTAAATTATGATATTGACTGGACTGTGACGGTATTTAACTCAAACGATAAGCCGAAACCTTAAAGTTCACATTATATCGCTTGCGTCGATTATACCTAACTATTTTTTGTGTTTCAAAGTTGATAAGTTTTAAGTTTACGACAAGTTGTTTTCTTTCTAAGAATTTTACATCAGTTATTGGTTCCACGTTGTTCAAACAACTGTGATTTCAAATTCATATTTTTGTTTTGAATAATGCTTAGATGTGAGCTATGGATGAATGACTACTGGTAAGATTGAGGCGGTTAGTCTTCAGGGAGAAGTTGCGGAAGTGTTTCAAGTCAATTTCGCGACTTCTCCGTAGATATCGAGAAACTGGAAATTTCAAAGAAAGAGCTACAAGTGGACAACCGAGACAACCGAGCGTTGACACCCCCACACAAGATCGTTTTCTTATTGTGTCTACCCGTAAAGAATCTCTGAGTAATTGTCGGATCCTTCAACAGCGTCTTTTGCTCTTTTGAATGCTTCTGGTGTTTGTTGGTGTTCACGGCGACACAAATTCATTGGCGTACCCGATCGGCATGCACTAATGAACATGTGAATTAGCATGCATGTTGACTGGAGGTCCGTATTGTTCACAGATGAGTCGAGATACGGACGGTTCGGGTATGGACTCCTCTTCGAATGGCCAGAAATCGAAGAGTGGTGCAGGAAGCTCATCCGTTCAGAGGTGGTACAGTTTCTATTTTGGGGAGACGTTTGTTTTAATGGGCGTACAGAATTATTAGTTCTTGATGGAAGCATGACAGCGCAGATTTACGTACAACAAATGATTAACAACGTTATACGTTTATTTCATGTTGTTATTGGACCAAATTTCCTCTTTATGACGATAATGCTCGACCGTATTGTGCAAAAGTAGTCGAAGACGCTTTGAACTTCCATGGTATGTTACCAGTGGAATAGATCAGTGTTGTACGAATATTTTTTGATGCTATTCAGTTTTTCGTTGTATGTTTTGAATTTCTTCCATTCTATGTAACACGTTTTATTCCTTAATTTCAGCGATGGATTTATCAAACTTGTAGATAACATCATTTGGACGGGCTCAGATTAAGTGAAAATTTGTTATAAAGTTTTTAATGATCATGGTTTGGTGGGTCCAGAAAATTTACCAGATCAAAACAGTCCCCAAAGAAAACTAGTGTTTTATTCATAATTTAAAGTTCTTTTGCAAAATAATTGTGTAATTAGGGTGGACAATCATGGGGAAATATTTTCCCAAATATAATAAGCACATATTCTATGGTTTTCTGATAGTTACTCCATAACTGATTTATGGAATCTAGACATGTTAGGAATTAGGGGTCCATCAGAAGTGAAGTAAAAAGAAGCTCTAGAAGAAGAAACTCTGAGAAGATTCTACGAAACTTTTTCAAAGAAAAATTACAGATATGAAGTCAACTTCCCACAATACTGAGTAATAGTAGTTTGGCACAGAAGAGACTGATTCATTTATTTTTATTTTTTATTTATTTATTCTTTTATTTTTTATTTATTTATTTATTTATTTATTTATTTATTTATTTATTTATTTATTTATTTATTTATTTATTCATTTATTTATTTATTTATTTATTTATTTAGTTATTTATTTATTTATTTATTTAATTTATTTATGTATTTATTTATTAAAGTCCTAACAGTTTTTACAACCTAATTATAAGGATATTAGCTATATAATACAAAATATAAAATATGAAATATAAAATTCCGAATCCAAAATACGAAATCCAAAGTACAAAATACAATACTGACAGAACCAAACCGAATATCTTATACTCCGGTAATTGATATACATTGTTCGCTAGTTTCAACAAGGAATACAGAGGTGAGGAGGAGATGGAAGATTCTAGTATTCCAAAAGGAATTTTGCATTTTGTAACTATTTGGGGTATTTTAGTGGGTGTTAAAGAGAGTACAGCACTAGAATTTGTGATACTGTTTACCAATTTATACAAGAAGGTCATTGCTAATAACTGACGTCTAGACTGTAAAGAAATAACATTAAGTTCTATACGTAATTTTGTTGATCTCACTGTTACATAGTCCGGCCATTTTTGGTATTTCTTGAAATAGAGATAACTCAGGAATCTATTTTGTACTCTGAAACAGCTTCCAAATTTACTTTTTCTTGCTCGCCCCAAATGAGAGATGCAAAGTCTAACTCAATTCTAACCAAAGTGTTATACAAGACAGATATTGTATTAATATCTGAGAAAACGTACGTTTGCCTCCAAATAAAGCCTAACATACGATTTGTACTAGCAACAGCTTTACTAATATGTGAAGCATATGATAGTTTATTGTCATATGTTACACCCAAATCTTCAATTTCTTGTAATCTACATAAAGTATCCTTTTCAATTTGGTAATTAAAAATAATACGAGACACGGACATAACAGAACATTTATTAATATTGAACTTTAATTGGTTATCAATACTCCATTTATGAATATTATTTATATCTCTCTGTAATAAAACGCAGTCTCGAACTGTTTGAATTTTTTTAAAATCATCAGCGAACAATAAAAAGTCAGAAAAAGTAACACATTGTGACAAATCATTCACAAACAAAACAAACAGTAATGGTCCTAAGTTAGAACCCTGAGGAACTCCCGAATTAGCGTGATATTTTCCAGAAGTATTCCCTAGATGTTTCACAATAAAGTACCTTTCTTGATGTCGAATACGAAGACGTTAATCGACAAAAGAATGTTTGAGGCCAATGATGAAGTATTCATGCAATGGAAACAGTTAGGAATCATCGAAGACGTCACCTCTAATGAATATACAGAACAAGGAGTACATTATCTTCCTCATCATACAGTCATCAAGGAATCCAGCGCAACAACGGGAATTAGTGCGGTTTTCGATGCTTCAGCGAAGGACATACAGGGTAATTCATTAAATGACTGTTCAAAAAAAGGCCCAATTTTTTTAGAAATAATTCCTTCACTTCTTCTCAAATTCCGATTATGTAAAGTTGGAGTTAACTCTGATATTGAAAAGACATTTCTATAAGTAGGTTTGAAACAAGAGGATATGGATTTTTAATGTTCTTGGTTTGGTGGGTCCAGAAAATTTACCAGATCATAACACTCCCACAAAGAAAACTAGAAGTGTTTTGTTCAGAATTTAAAGTTCTATTGCAGATTAATTGTGCGAAGAAATATTCATATAATAAACATGTAAACAATGTTTGAATATTTTCTTGATCAATACTTTTGCCTTTTGAAAAAAATAGTTCTTATTGGAAAATCTATAAATAACCAACTTCAAAACATTTTGAAACAATTATGATTGAAATACTATTGATAATATTGTAAAAACTTACGTTTTGTCATAAACTATTTCTTAACAAGAAAAGACAATTTATTGAGCTACTTCATTATTAACTTCTACCATATTTCATAGATATAAATAATTCATAAACTTCTCAATAGCCGTTATTCCTTTTTATAAATGATATTGTTTGGAAATTCAACTTGAATTTTTATTATACCGTTATTGCTTTTAAATTTATTCAATGTACCAACATGTGTCAATAATTAATAACACAATAATACTTTATGTCAGACTAAGAGACTAAGCGTATCTTTATTTATCTCATGAAGATTATTCAGAAAGTTATTGAAGAACAGCAAAAAACACAAGACCCCTCCCAATAACAAAACTAAACATTAATTTGGAGACAGTTTGTCGCAAAAACCTGAATCACGTAAATTTTTATTTTCTATGGGGCGTAGAAAAAATTGACCAAATGAGTAAATACGGTACCCATCACTGTGCGTTGTTGTCAAAATGTGCTTTATTTCTGAAAACTGCTCCAAAAATATATAACAAATTGAAGTAAAATATGCAAAGTAACATTGCTTTTCAAAAAAAAACAATAGTCATGAGGCATATGATACTATTGAAAGATAACAATTAAGAACATACTGTAAATAAATTTTCTTGCGGTTGATGACAACGCTGTAGAACCTCATCGAATCATCAACATAATGAATCATCGCATAGTTGTCATAACACGCGCACTTTGTTGAGCCGTATTCCTCACATAGGAGTTATTATAGATTACATCCTGAAAGAACTGCATTGGCAGAACGTACTAATAGTGAGGGTCACGTGATGCGTTATGAATATGTCAGGATCTTAGCCACTGAGCCTAGCTATGTTAAGAGAATTTTATTGGAGATGGCTTTCATCTCACAGGAGGTTAATTCTGTGAACAAGAGAAGTGATGTTGATCTACTAAGCACATTGTACTCTTATCTACTGTACTTGAATAAGAAAAATATTAATGATATATCTCAATCTGATTAATTTTAAATGAGTTTTGGGAGTGGGTTTTTTGGATTTGTAGCGGTCTGGTTGTGAGAGGGCTGGGACGCGATGGTTCTGATCATTCTTTGTCATGACTCATTTTATTGTTCAAAACGTTACTTTTATTGTACTCATCGTTCAATGATGAATACTTGTTCATTAGCGTATGGTAACTGTTGCTTCTATACGGGGTTTTTACGTCTCTGTTATGAACGGCGCTACCGTTTATCAGTTCAGTCTCTAATTCAAATTCCAAATTCTCCAGTAATATTTGGTAGACTATGACTGGATCACTTCAAATTATTATATAATTTTTTGCACATTTCATTCTCATTTAATTAGCATATACCACTCACCAGTGGTGATGAATGAATGTAATTACATAACAGTCTAGAGGTTCCGCCCCTGAGAAGTGAGAGACTCATGTGATGTACCGCTAGACCGGGACTGACAGTATTGTACAAAATACTGATGCGTACCTTCTGGGGGGTGACACACTCCATGGGAAGCATCAGTTTTCAAGCTTGATTTCCATGTAAGGTCTAGTATTCGACTCTTCTCTGTTTCTTTCATAATATTTCATATTATCACATAATATTTTAACTAAATGTCCCACATACTATGTTTGTTAATATTCAGATTATTTTAAAATTTCCTCGATGTTCAGAAGTAAAACAGTGGCTGGATATCTTAGACATGGCTGTTATTATATTGTAGTAGTTGGTTTGGATTGATGTAATGGACCTCTCAAATTTTGATGTGAGAGAAGAACTTGTCAAATGTCAGAATTCCAACCTGCGATTTAATCACTTTCGGTCTGAATAATGTGAAAGTCACGTTTAAATTGTTTCATTTGTTTGTGATTTTTTCAAAGGCAATTCTTTTCACTGACTAAGAATGTTACATGTGATAGTAACAACTGAGAAATACTATTCTCAAGATTGTTTCATTTTCTTTCTCAATTCATATTACAGCATCAATTTTTTTTCGTAGTTTTTCTTGAAAATTAAAAGGAATATCTTCGATTTCAAGGGCTGAAAATCTCAGTATTCAAGGAGAATTACGTTCTCTAACGTTGTCAGCTAGGACATATATATATATATATATATATATATATATATATATATATATATATATATATGTATATGTATATATATACATATATATATATATGTATATGTATATATATATACATATATTATAATTGTTTTATTTATTTTATATTTAATATTTACTTTATTTAATTTTTTTTGTATAAGTATGAATATATTATACTTGTTTAGTATTATTTTTGATATTTGTAGTTGGCTAGCTGAGGGTAAATTTATTATTCGAAAGGAGAGCATCAGAAATCTATACTCTCGTTGGGTTCCGGATTGTATCAAATAAGAATTACGAAAATTGGACTTTTATAAATATTCTATTAAATTGTCTCCTCTGATTGATGCAAATAAATTATATAGAATACATAAATGTGACGCCTATGGTATCAAGCTGATTCCTGTATTCAGCACTTGACATTCAAATAAAACACGATGACTCAAATGTAAGTTGACTTAATTATCAGTAGAAATCAATTGAAAAACGTTACAAAATTAATAAGATTCTTATGTTAAACAAATCGCTACGACCTAAAAATACTTATAGCATGGATATGTTCTTTGTACAAATGAAATTATAAATAGAAATTTGGCCAAATTAGAAAAATTTTCAATGTTTAATTTTAAATTGGTTAACCAATTAAATTATTCGCACTGACCTGTTCACTATCCACCGGGAAGTTCTTATTCTAATACTCTCCTATATCCACTTCTTGAGATGACGCTGGATCTTCATCTACTTGCAGAACTAATTAATAGCTGGTACGGCAGGTAAGTGTAAATTTGATTGAAGTACTTTGTTGAGTTACTTTTAATACTTTAACTAAGTTTATTGATGAGTTTGAGGAATTATTTTACTTTACACTATGGATATTATCTTCAAAATTACTAAGCGTCCCCTCTCATTGTTACAATGGCATGTATTTCTTATAATTTCTCATATCTTGACGTTATATCCTTTTTAAATTACTTCCTATATTTTATTTTAAATTTGTAATATATTTCTACCTTGATATTCAAATAATTTCTAATAATTTTAATAAATTTTATAAAGATTTCTTGCATGCGTCCTTTCATCTCTAGATCACCTCACCGACTTCTCTTGTTTTTCAAATCAACAAACTCCTCCTTGTTATAGTTGTTATTTTAACAAAGCACTATCAACCAACTAGATTAGTAACAAAATGTCCTATTTCATGATTTATATTGCATTTAACATATTAACCTTGTTTATATGACCACTTAATGTTCCTTCAAAATTTTAAAATAATTCCTTATACCTATTCACACATTAAATTCTCCTGAAATATTTCTAATTTTAACAAACAATGATTAAATACATGCTACTTCAAATTCATAATAAAAATAAATCTACAATCTAAAATTTTTTAAAACCTTTTGTAATGCCTTCCAATTGAATCATTTTGTATCCTACAATAGCTATTTCATATAACCTTGGCCTAATATTTATTTTCCCCATAAAATTTCTCAATGTTCCTATGACTCTCCAAATTAATCAACACTTCAGAAGCATAAATAATTCCATGACTTAATATTTCTGCTATCGGCATTCCGTGCTAAACTGACATGAAGTTTTTTTGATACTTCTCTGTTATTTTATTTGGTTAAACATGGTAATTTCGTTTCTATATTATAATTAAATATCCTATATATTATTATCTAATCATATTTTTGTATTCTTTTAGGTTCATTATTGGATATGACATATGCTATACACGATTTATTACTTGTGCTGTTTAACAAGAAAAGAATGTATAACTTACTTAGGAAATGAATTAGAATCTATTAATGATAATGTTTACACTTTGGAATTCAAGGTAAATAGTTTAAATTTTATTTTTGTGTCTCAAAAATCATACTAAATAAATGATATCATAGGTATACCATTTAATATGAGAAATTCACTTCTCACACATGACTACAAATAGAACAGATAATTCTATATGTTTTTAAGGAAGTAGATTCTCCTTGTTACTTGATCAAGTTACAAATTTCCTATATTCTTGTCCTTATCTCTTCAATAATTATTACGGTACTCTTATTTAAAATTTGTATTGTCTATGTACTCAATATAATTGAAAAACCCAGTATATGTAGGATTTGACACTATTTAATTTCTGATGACATTCCGATCACAATTGAAAAACATATTCAAGGTTAGAGAAATTAGTAGTCATGATAGGTAAAAGGTATAATGCAAGTATTTTCAAGATTCTTCCAAGTATCTTCAATTTTTCCAAGTATTTTCAAAGTTTCTTCCAAATTTCTTCAAGTTCTCCTTCCAAGTTTCTTTCGAGTATTTAACTGTCTGAGTGTCCAAGTGTCTAAGTGTCCAGGTTTTCAAATGTCTAAGTATTTGCGTGTCTAAGTCTACATGTCTGAGTATTTATTTTCCATGTGTTTTAAGTATCTGAATTTCTAAGTTGCTATTCTCTTTCTGAGGACGAAAGGTTTAGTTTTCTTGACTAGACTCTTCTCGCGATTGTTGCGTTGAGGAAGATTGGTTAGGGTTGCTGCTGAAGAATCTCAATGCTATGTTTTGGTTAGGGGGGTGAGGGGATAAACGAAATACGGTGTGGTGCTTTTCTGAATAGTATGCGAGGTGAAAGGGAGGTTGCTTGCCCAAAGGTCTAGAACGAATTTTATGTTGTTGTTTATTACGATGTTACAGGGTTGCCAAGAGGAGGATATTTGAGTAGGAGATTGCATAATTAGTAGATGTGGTATTCATTTATGCATAATTATTAAATTGCTCAGGTAGGATTTTAAATCCGAACACAATGTTTGTTTCTTTTTTAAATTATCTGGAGGTTGTAGATTTTTTTTAATTATCTGGAGGTTGTAGAAACTTTTTTTATTTAGTGGGAGAAATACAATGACTAAATTTTTACTAAAACTACTTCATTGCAAATAATGTTCAAAGTTCCCCCCACCTTGTAGCGTAAAATACACTAATCGATAATATAAAACTTTTTGTAACTTTTCTAATTTCGTCTCTGAGACGTTGTTGGTGCACGGCAATAGATGTAGAAATTAACAATTCATTGGCTGAAACAATGCAATAAAATATTACGAAAAAACTGATCCGGTTTGTTTGAGGTTATACAAAACAAATGGGTGATTGTATTACGAATACGTCATTTATGACATGCATAAATGTTTATGATGTATGTATTACCTATAAGTATTTCTTGATACGATCTTAATTAATTATCCTCTTTAAAGTTTCAAACACATTCTTCGGTATGTATTAATCTTAAATATTAACACAGCGGTTCTCAAATTTTTGTTCTTCGCACCCCTATTGTAATAATAAAAATGTTGCGGCCCCCAATGCGTAGACATAGGAATTCAAATTCCTCTGTCTAGTCTAGGGCGCCGGAGACGCTGTCGGAAAATTCGCGACACGTATCCAAGCTTCCTGATTACATATCATGCTACTACTAAAATGAATTTGCAATTGAAAAATTTTGTTGATTTTACACCAATGGAACTAAAGCTATGTCTGGTAGATATAACAGTTTATAAATGCTAGTAAAAAAGGAATCTTCAGAAATTATCTTGTTGCACTGCATGATACATCGGGAATTGTTAGTATAAAAACCGCTGGACTAAACATAATTTTGACAGTAGTTATTGAAGTAGTTAACTTCCTAAAATTTAAATCACTATGCTATTTTATTCCTCGTCTAGATGATTGTCACGCAGTAAGGTGGTTAAGCGAATCTTTGAACTAAGAACGGAAATAGCGACATTGTCTATGACAGATTATTTTTGTTGAGGCTGTCTTGTTTAGAAGATCTTCTTGATAAACAATGTACGCTGTCTTTAGCTGCAAGGAAAAGACGTAAATATTTGTTTTGGCTGAAAATATTGACTCTTTCTGTAAGAAAATTCTGTTATTGAAAGAAAACAGTTTTGAAATGTTTCACACGTTGTGCGATTTTGTGCAAGATTTCCTATTAGAATGTAATCACAAAGCTGTGATGCTAAAAAACGAAGAAAGCCAATTAGAAAACTCGAGTGAGGATATAAAATGATACTTCATTACAGAAAATGATATCAAGTTGTCAGACTGGAGCTGATTTTTTGAAACCATTTGAGAATAGATCTGTCGGACTATCACTACAAGAAAAAGAATAACTGATAGATGTTTTATCAAATAACAAAAGTCAAACTGCATTAACAAGTCTTTAACAAACTTCTGGACTGACCTTCCTAAGGACTACTCCGTTAGAAAAGCCAAAGCAATTCGGATTCTATTGCCTTTTCAAACGTCTTTGTGAAATTGGATTTATTGCTCTTGCTGTCTTGAATCAATGAGCTCAGAGTGGAAACCTCTAAATGGAATCAAATTTAGGGAAGTTGTGCGCCTTAAAACAAGATCATGTTAGCCAATAGTCCATGGAATGTTTTTTATCATTGTTAAATCTCATTAAATATTTTTTTCATCATCATCATTTTATTTTCAATATGTAGTAGTACGTCCCCCCATTCATGTAAATGTCCCAAAGTTTGAGAGACACTGTCTTAACATCATAAATATCAACTCCTATATTTCTTAATAACATTCCAGCATCATTTTTCTATCGTGTAAGAGATCGTAATTCTATTTTCTACCGTATTTTTCATTACTCTCGAGAAATATATTTTCCGCTGAGTCTGGCTTTGCTACATTTGGCATCGTGATATTATTAACATTAGTATTCTTCGTATACCAGCAGAATCCCGTTAAATACTTACCACCGACAAACTACGAACCAATTTGTGTTGCTAATAAAACACATACGTGCCATGTATACTTAGGTTGCAGCGAGAAAAGTAACGAAAACTGATAACACAAGATTAATTGGATTCGGGTCTGGACTGAAAGTTATTGCTTAACTTGTCAGAAAATTGCTAAAAAACCAATTAAAATGGTAACGAGACATCAATGATATATCTCTGCTTGTTCGTTTATTACATTAACACAATTTCAAAAGTATGACCAGGTTAATTAATAAAATTTCGGTAATAGTAAAATTCATTTTATACACGACCATTAGTGAAATACATCCAAAATCAATGTCAATAATATAACGTGCAATTACAAAAAAAATTGCAGCAGGTAGCGACTAGGTGGAAGTTTTAGTTTAAAGTGTGAGTAACTTAATAAAAACAAATTAAACTCGAGACCCTTGGTAATGGGGGTACATTTTAGGGTCTGAAAACGTATTCTTGGAATTTTAGGCGGAAAATGATCTAACGAAAAATGTTCTACATAAAAGTTGTAGATAATAAAAAAATTAAAAACTTTTATATGAGATTTTCTTCACATAACCTCAAATTTCTTGAGAAAATTGCAAAAAACTAATTTTTTCGTTTTTATTTTTTTTCTCATGCAAAAAAAATCTATTTTCATGAAACTTGTCGGAACTTGACTGTCTCGACCCTTACTTCGTGGAATATGCTCATATTAGTGTTTTTAAATGAAACTCAAGGTTGAGTTGAGTTTCATTTAAAAACACTAACTTGTCGGAACTGTTCCTTTTTTTTATACTCACATAGCATGAATTTTTTTAAACTGAAAAATCAGTGGTTTTTCTGATTTTTGCAATTTTCCCAAACATTTTCTCCGGAAAACTTTATTGATCTTTTTTCCAATTCTCATACTCTGCCCCTGCTCATTTTAACCTATTGCAAGTCTACTTTAATATGACTTATGTATATGTATATATCAGGGAGAACCTCAACATTTGTTTAACAGTATACCTGGTACACCGATAGGTTAAAGGCCCCATAGCAGGAGTTTAGGACGTCAGGCACAGGCAAATCTGTAAATTAACACGCGTCAGTAACACCTTAACTACTCCATATTTATATCTGTCGCATCTTGCCCAAAGCTACTATTTCAGTAACCACATCGTAATTGTCCATTTTTCATTATTTTCCACATATGTTCTTACTTTTTCGTTTGTTTTTATTCCTCACCATTCTTCATCTTTCCATTCATACGCTTCATTTATCATTTGTTCTAATTCTTATCAATTATATCGTCCCCTTAGAGCAGAAGTATTCCATGTAAGAAAATTTAAATTTTACAGGAGAGGTTTTTTTATAATAAATATTTTGTGTCCTAATATTGTGATAAATTACTTTGATTTCTCTTGTTTTTACTAATTTAGTTTATATTTGCCAAAGATGCGTATAAAAAGGAAAATTGGACATAGAATACCTATAGGTAATGTCGCCTATTGCATGTCCAAACATAAAATAATTTCCGTGTTTTTGTTTAATTTAACATCTAAATTAATCTTAAACATTTCTATGTAGTACCTAAATAATAATAATGGTTAAATCAGGCAAAGAAACTAAAACAAATCATAAAACTCTGACATTAGAACTTAAAAACAAAATAAAGTAATAAAAAATTCAGGTAACTTAGAGTCATTTGCCTCTCTATTATTTTCGCTAAATGGTAAATTTCGAAAAAAAAATGTGATATTGACTCCAAATTGCTTTTTTTTACAAAGATATTTCAAGTGGTCGTACTTTTTCTTTTTTAAGGGTAGAAATTATCTGTAAAGTTGCTGTAGATGAACATCTTTCATGTCGACTTTAATTGACTTTCTTCCCTTATTGAAAATGAGAATTTTTTCAAAAGAATCATCTTCTTGGTAGCTTTCCTTATAGAATATAACATTTGGATGTTCTGGATTTGTTTGGACTATCTTTAGTTGGCTCTAGTAAACTTTAACGTTTTTTTCGTTTTTCTCCCAATTTGAAGAGGTAATTTGCTATAAGTTCTCGAGATCAAAAATATTTTCTTGATCCATCTCAATTACCATATATGGGTTTTTCCTCTTGCACGTTCTAACGAGAGTATACCATTGATCTGGTGTATACATAGGTACATTCCTGGCCCCTTTTTCTATAACGCTGTGAACTGAGTTACCTTCGCTTTGAGTATGACCCTTTTCTAAAAAGGTATGCTGAATCTGTATTGCATATTTTTGGGTTAGTTAATTATACAAAGAAAATAGAAACTTATTCCTATTCTGTCCTGGACAGCTATCAGAACAAACGAAAATTTCGTAGCTCCATGACGAATTTCTTCTTCGATAAAAGCTAAAAGGCAGCTTCCAATTTCCAATGATCCTCTTTTGGCTATATATTCATGGCACATATAACAGAATGTTTTTTTTATGCCAAGTTGTAAACAGTGAAGTTACAGAGAGACATTTTCAATTTATAATATGCAATGCCAACTTCTGTTTTTGGTGCTGATAGAACCTGTTGCAGATCAAAGGACGCAGCACAAATTGAGGCATTTTCCATGGCTTGATTTTTAGCCGCAAGGTTTTATTTTCCATGTGCTGTTTGTATTCATCATCCAACAATCACTTTTCTTCGGGATTACTGTTGTCAAACATATGACAAATTTCCTAAAGATACTTTTTTGGTAAAAAAATGAAATATTAAATTCGGTAGTAAAAATATGTCTGTACATGCTCTCTGTTGCCTTCGTTTCAATTTCATTTTCACTAGTAATAACCCAAGGACATTGATAATTGTTCGAAAAAATTTTATAACAGATTTCGAAAGCTTGTTGCTTGGAAACAGACCGACGCCGCAGGCGGAGGTCTGTTGCCTACAAGCATCAAGCTTGAGAAAGTTGTTATAAAATTTTTGAGCATTTATCAATGTTCGAGGGTTAATCGGATAGAATCTTTTTTGCTAATTATAGAAAAGAACTACAGAGCTTCTATAATTTCATTAATATTCTCGTCAGTATTATGACCAAATCGTGGCATTTTGAAATAGTAAATATTTGAAACGTCAAAATCGAAATAAGTAATCAAATTGTATCCATAGCAACGTGATAAAGTGAAAACAGCACATGAGATCTGTTTTCAGTATAATGTGGTTCTGATTGGTTGTGTTCAATCAAATGACCTCAAATTAACTGATTTCATTGGATTTTTACTAGAGCAAAAATTTTTCTTCACAATAATCTTCATACAAGGCGAACATTTTAGAAATATTAAGCTTTGGTGGCAAGTATTTGCGAATTGTTTTTTGCCTACAATAATGACTATCGATTGTTTCAAACATATTTATGTGATCTCGAATAGTTTGTTTTACTGACTCATCCAAAATCAAGTTTTTACATGCTTTACCTCTTCGTTCCTGAGTCACAGTTCCAGCTGGGCTCATTTTATTAAAAACGGTTGTGACAGTCTGGGTACTGACACTTGAAGTATTTAAAAAAATATCTTGCAGACCTGGACTTTTGTAGTTTCAGTTGGAAAGTAGTACGTAAAAGTAAATGTTCTTTTACTATTTTCATCTTGCTCTTCAATATTATTATTTTTACGTTTTCGGTTTCTTGCTTTTTTATCAAAATTAACGTAGTTTGCCATGTAATATCTTTGGCGATTAATATCTTTCAGGTCCCAAAAAGCCTTAAAGATTGAATTTCTAAGTTCTTGGGATATTTTTTCCACACACTTTAGTCTGCAGTTTCTGCAAGGATCTTTAATTTTTTTCTCAGGTCTGCACGTTCCTTTCCAGTCTGTGTAAGCTTGCCCACTATTTTTTAACCTTTTGATTTTGTTCCTTTGCCAGTTTTCTGGATTTTTTGCTTGTTTACGCGTTTTTCTTTGTTTTTTCTGCTCTGCGGACGAAGATGAACTGTCAGTTGAAAGTTCTTGTACATTTGACCTGTCTCTTCTTGAGGATTTTTCAAGCTAGTCAGTATCTAGATCTTCGCCATCCCCTTCAAATGAATCTGATTCCGACGAAGACACATGTGAATCGTTTAATTATCCAAAGTTGTAGCCGACAACGTCGTAGTTGCCAACGCACTTTTCATAATTTTGTCATCCCGTGTTTGTAAGGCCACTGACTGACTCGGGGACTGCTTGAGTGAATACATGAAATTTTTTTAAAATATTTTAATAAAGGTAATATAATATTTTAATTATTTTTTTATACCGTTTTTAAAAATGGCATTTGGTTGATGAAACTGAATATCCTCAATGGAAAATGTTTCGAAGGATCCACTGTTCATTGCAGTTGTTGTTTCTACTGGTAGTAAATATGCGGGAGGTTCCAAATTAGCACAGTCCATTAAATAACTGGCATCTTTCGCGATGGGTACATTTAGCTCGTCTTTTTTCGGATAAAGAATATTATTTTTCTCTAAGGGAAATATTTTATAGGTGAGCACTGTTTTAGCTGAAATATGAAATGAAAGAGAATAAAACTGACCTGGTATCTGAATTTTAAATGAGCTTTAGTTGCCACTTTGTTATAATATGAAAAAAGTAACGATTATTCTCACGATAAATTAATATTATTTATAATAATTATTAAATTTGACACAATACAAAATATTATAAAAAATCAAAATTATTCTTACCATTTGGTTGGTAGACGTTAATTATATCGACCATTTTTTTCCCTCTTGAAAGATACATTTTTTATGATAACTGAGGATACAAGAACTATTTTCGTAAGAAAATGCAAATCAGAACTATTCTATATCCACAATAAATGATACTATATACTCACAATAGTGAATCAGAAGTATTCCATGTCCATAAAAAATCTATAGCCAATGGCACTTAACAAGACAGTACTAGTCTATGTTCAAGATTTTATTCGCGCCGACCAACGAAGTGCACCCTACGGCAGTAGAACTAGTTCTGCGTATCTGCGTCAAGAAGAAATCTATGTAAGGACATAGTCTTATTTTACAATCGGCATTTTTCGGCTCTTCCCGCTGGCTTGGATATGAAATATTTCTGCACTAGATCGAGCAACCCTTGAAGTACACTTAGAATAGAAAAACCGAAAATTGCGAATTTTGGACATGGAATAGTTCTGCTCTAAGGGGACGATATATTTTCCTAGAGCTCTGTTTTTGACTTTTACTTTATTTTCATTTCAACCCTATATTCCAAATTCCAATTCACATTACAAGCAATAGCATCTCACGTCAAAGCGAGCCACATTCCACACCACAGAAATACAAATGTAACTGGCGCGCATAATATTCGTTTTATTGTTCTGTATTTACATACAGTCTTGCTAAAATATCTTCACGTTGAGCGCATCTCGTTATCATCATAGATTTCGCCATTCTCACCGGATAGGCGTCGAATCTGTCTGCAAAATTATTAATTTTGGAAGATGGTAGATGTTGGTCCGCTGAGGGTTTCGAAATTTTCGCCAAAATTACAATATTACATTCATTTTGCATCACATATACAAACTACAGTACGAATGGGCTTAGTACCTCATCTAAACGCCTTACTTCTTCTTCTCACAGTGCATCTCCTATCGGAGGTTTGCTATCATCACAGCAATCCGGACCTTGTTTACTGCAATTCTGAACAGTTGAACATTGCTACAGTTAAACCAATCTCTCAGGTTCTTTAGCCATGACACACAACGCCTTCCAATGCTCCGCTTTGCACCAATCTTTCCCTGAACTATCAGTTGGAGAAGTGTGTATTTCTGTCCTCTCATTATATGTCCCAGGTATTGAAGCTTTTTTTTCACGGTGTTAATGATTTCACACTCCTTCTGCATCCAGTTCAGCACTTCGGCATTAGTAACTCTATCGGTCCAGGGAATGCGCCACATTCTACGGTAACACCACATTTCGAATGCTTGTAATTTGTCGATGTGGTTTTCTTGAGGGTCCATGCTTCAACCCTATATAAGAGAGTAGAAAAAACGTAACAACGCAGCATCCTCATCCTAAGTCCCATGTTTATATTTCGACTCGTAAATAACTTCTTCATATTTGCAAATGTTGATCCGGCTGTCTCTATCCTCGCTCTTATTTCTCTTGTCTGGTCACCCGATTGTACTATACAGGTTCCTAGATGTTTGTATGTCGACTCATTTCTAAAAAATCTTTCCCTAAAACAACTGAGTAAGTGAGTAGAGTTGGTTGGATGGAGAGATCCAGCTCCATTACAAACATGTTTCCCAAAATGCAATACAATATTTTAATTTATTTTTAGGTTATCTTAAAATCCTGATGTACATGTAAACAACTATAAGGTAATGGTGAATAGAATATAGTTTCAATATTATGTGATACAGGTCTTTTGGGCGAAAAATTTATAACGTTGTTTTGATCAAAGCTACTCGTTCCCCAATTTTTTGTATTAACTTTTAAAATAATGCTTCTCAGTTCTCAATGAATTTCCAGCTAACTCAAAATTGGTTGTTATATTTCCGTTGAAATAGATATCTACAAATTTCCTGTATTTATTAGAACCAAGGCACAACTGGAAAGAAAATCATTTTTCCCAGGGGCGATATAAGTTTTTGAAGGGTAGAATTATGTTTATCACTATGACAAGCGAGTTTTTCTCATTTTTCTCTCTGTATTTTTCCACCGAGGGTCGAATCCAGAACGACTAATGAATAATAACTTTACAAATGGAGTAAATCAGTTACCGAAAGCAGAACGAACGTGATGGGTGGTAGGGAGGAAGTCTCCGAATCTTAATACTTCGTTTGAGTGTTGTTTATAAGCTTGGTGATAAAGAATATTCAGTTCATTTCAAGGAATAACATTGTTTGTGCCCTTATTTTAGTGAATTATGGAATCATGGAGAAGCATCAACTTTTTAATTTAATTGTGCGTAAACACAAATTTATAATTTGCCAAATGTACAGGGTTTTTCACTATAATTTGACCCCCCCTCCTCAATTTTGTAATTAATAGAAATACAAAAAACATGTTCATACAAAAGTTGTACGAAATGAACTAATTTATTTCAAAAATTATATCACAAAATTAAATAAATGCAGGATGTACAGGGTTTTTCATTATATATGGACCCTTCTATATCCCATTTATTATTTGATGCAGATAACAATGTTTCCATTAAGAGTTAAAGGGTTAATAATGTAGTTTTTAAAATTCAACAAAAATATTATACAGGATGTCCCAGAAAAGAGGGTCAGAGCCAAAGTGTTCTTTATTAAATGGGACACCCTATATATTTTTATATTTTTAAACTGTTCACTTCAATCCGAATTCAGCAATATATAATTGTTATAGCCTAACCTTAACAGTTCAGAAAATATATTCATTTAAAAATCGTTTTCTGTGGGATGAAAACCAACTATAAACAACGGGCAATGAAAGCATTGTCATATTTGACAAGTAGTTATTTACACCATTATAAAACATTGTATTTGATAGTTTGGAAAATGCGATATACAGATGATGAAAAGATAGAAATATTTTCTCTATTTGTAAAAAATAATAATAACAAATTAGATGCAAGGAGAGAATTTATGGAATTATATCCAAATCGGCATGCGCCTAGCAAAAATACGTTCAACAGAATATACCAGCATGTAATGACAACTAAGAACTTTTCTAGGAAAAAACGAACGTGTGTAATTAATGAGGAGGATGATTTACATACACTTCTGCATTTTGAAGGTAAAAGTATATATTTCTTTGGATTTTATGGTAGTTGAATAAGAAAGAAAAATTTTTGCGCTACTACTTTTTTGGAGAAAACTCTGAGGACTCGTTAGTAACCAGCTCTAATATATTACAAAAACATCCTATGAAAATTTTTAGGACTCTGAAAAGACACAATTATAAACCATATAAGATACTTCCCGTGCAGGCTCTTACTGAATTGCACAAACGGAAACGGTTAATATTTTGTCAGGAAATGCTTCGTCGCTTGAATGAAACTCCAGATATCCTTCAGAAAATCTGTTGGACAGATGAATCCAGTTTTTCTACAGCTGGCGTGTTTAATCGAAACAATAGACGTTCATGGGAAAATAAAAATCATAGACAGCGGAAAATGCAACAAATAAAGAAATCTGGACGGAAATCAATTAAAGTTTGGTGTGGAATATTCCAGAATAAAGTGGTTGGGCCAATATTTTTCAATTATAAGTTAACAGGACGAACTTACCTAAACTGCATAATACCCAAAATAAGTGAAATACTAGAAAATGAATTTACAGCTGACCAATTAAATACTATGATCTGGCACCAAGATGGGGCATCACCCCATAATGTATTAGAGGTGAGACAACATCTCAACAATCAGTTTCCAGAGTGGATCGGAAATAATTGGACAATTCTATGGCCTCCTAATAGCCCCGACCTAACTCCCTTAGATTCTTTTTTGTGGGGGATGCTGAAAGATATAGTTAGCTTTGGCGAAAATAACAATCTTGAGATAATTCAGGAAAAGATTCAAGGCGAAATTAATAACTTAAATAATCATGCTGATATTATTTCTGAATGTTTAGAGAATTTACGCCAAAGATACCAACTATGCATTGACAATATGGGGGGTCATTTTAAAGAGTATTCATAGTTTCATTTGGGCTTACTTAGTTTGAGATTACTTTATTTTGTAATATTACGTAACAAGAGTTGTAAGTAACCCATTACGCACGAAATGAAAAAGTTTATGCACGAAGCCGCGCAGCGGCGAGTGCATAAATTTCATGAGTGCGTAATGGGCTTACAACTCGTGTAACGTACTATACTTTTTCTACGCCCATTCATTTTCTTCCATTAAATAAAAACACATCGTAATCATTTAAACTTTATTATAATAGTTGTTAATAACAATTATTGGAAATCGATTGTGCTTTATTATTTAATGGTGATAAACGGTTATTTATAATTGTATTATATTTTGTTCAAGAAATCGACAATATAAATGACATAACATTTATTTGCATAGCATGCTACTTAAGAAAACGTGTCCTATTTTTAAAGAAATTGCATAATGGGTTGCCTACATTTAGGGGCATCACTCTTTCAATCTTAAATATATCTCGCTAATGCTGAAAGTTTTTATGTTTTTAATTGACTAAATTTGTGTGAATAGACCAAATAAAGTCTTACGTAAATAAAAATTTGATTGTAGTTTAATTGAAGCAAGAAGTTTAAGATTTCTTCTCAAAACGCACGTGTATGTTATGAGATCTCATAACGTGCATGTTATTGTTAAATGTCATTTACAAGGAATGTTGACAGTGCGATTTTTGACGTTTACAGACATGGGCGTAGAAAAACAAATTTACTGAATTCCAATCGATAGATTACTACATCTTACTGTGTCGTATATATTTTCTGAACTGTTAAGGTTAGACTATAATAATTATATATTGTTGAATTTGGATTGAAGTGAACAGTTTAAAAATATAAAAATATATAGGGTGTCCCATTTAAGAAAGAACACTTTGGCTCTGACCCTCTTTTTGGGGACATTCTGTATAATATTATTGTTGGATTTTAAAAACTACTTTAAGTACCATTCAACTCTTATTTGAGACATTTTAAATTGTAACAAATAATAAGTGAGATATGGAAGGGTCCATATATAATGAAAAACCATGTACCACATATTAAATGCAACTGTATATTTTTTTATTTTTGGTAAGCTCTTTTTCTACTGATCTTGAATATATATATATATATATATATATATATATATATATATATATATATATATAGTTCTGTTATTTGAAATTTAAAAAAAAATCATTTATTTTATATATGACATTCAATACTTTTGAAATACCCAAAATGTGTCAAATTTGGATTGATTTAGTTTCGTATGACATTTCACACGGAATATAATAAATGATAGATAAGTCATATCATAATATAAAAGGAATATTTCAAGTTGAGATCAGATGTCACTGTAGATATTTAATTAGTAATAAAACAATAACAAATCTGAATATTTTATAGAAATTGTGGAATATAAACAATGCAGGTCAGGAAGCAACTTTAGTTTTTTTTTAAAAAAAGCAAAATTTGTAACTAAGTTATAATGGGTTGTTGATTCAAAAAGGGAAGTCAGTTTTATTTGAGATCTCGAATGGAGAGTATGTAAATTTAAAGAACTCTCAAAGTATAGGGAAATTTATCCATGTTGTATTGAATAGCGTTATCCATTTTATAAATTGTTATTCGGTCCCAAACAAAATGAATTCTGTGCGTGTTTTCGTGAAACGATTCGTAATTCGGAAAGTGTAATGATCCAGAAATTCTGAGCTTTACTTAGAGTTGATCCAGATTCCAGTAGCTAGAAACCCCTTGTGGGGTTGCGCCGCATAAATGCTTTCTAGATCTGCTTTCTGGGGAGGATCAATCCCCGTAATTTCAGCATTTTCTCGCCTATTTTTCTCCATAGAGTCCTATCCCCAGTTTTTTCCTTCCATCTAACGATTCCTATCCTTCTTAAGTCCTCCTCTACTTCTTTCAGCCACTGAGATCTGGGTCTTCCTTGCCTTCTCCTACCACCTGGATCCCACTGTATCATTGAGCAGACGATTGCGCGCTCTCCTTCTCTCCATACATGGCCGAGCTATTTTATTCTTTGCTTCTTTACTATATATCTTCCCCGTTCATTTCTCTCAATATTCCATGGTTCTATACGTTGCCTATATTCATTGTCGTCAACTTTTATTGTCTTTAGAATTGTTCTCATTTTTTTCGTTCTACTATCCTCAACTCATCTTCACCTCTTTCTGTCATTGTCATCTTTTCTGCTCTATACATTAACACAGGTCTTATTATTGTGTTATAAATGCTTAATTTCGTGGATCTTGTTAATAGTGTGCTTTTCAATAATTTCTTATTGGCATAGTATGATGCCCTATAAGCTGCCATTATTTTTTCGTCGATTTCTGATTTTCGTTTCCCATTACTGCGGATCGTGACTCCCAGATATTTTTATCTTTCCACTTTCTCAAATTCATATTCCCCTATTTTTATCATTCGGTTTTCACAATGTTTGCCAACTCTCATTATTTTGGTTTTGTTGCTATTTATTTTTAATCCCATTTTTTCGCCATCTTTAGTTAATTCTAGTAGTATTTTATTCAGAATATTCCTTTTTTCGTTACTATCACTGTCATCTTCATATGCGACTACCTGGCTCCCGCTCATTCTCAAATTTCCCTTGTTCGCGTTTCTCATAACGTGCTCCAGGGCCAGATTAAATAGTTTTGTTGATAGGCCATCCCCCTGTCTAACACTTCTATTAGCTACAAAGCCTTCCGTTTCTCCTTTACTTGTAAGTATATTCACTTTTCACTCGTTCATAGTCATTGCAATTAATCTTCTTAACTTACTTTCTATACCCTGTTTTTTCAGTTCTCTCATCAGTTTACTTCGTTTTACTGAATCAAATGCTTGTTTGAAATCTATAAATAGCATTTCTATTTCCATTTTGTGTTCATGGGCCTTTTCCATTATCTGCTTGATAGTGTGAATAGCGTGAATTGTTGACTTTCCTTGTGTGATACCGCATTGATATTGACCTATTATTGCTTTCGCTTTTCCATCTAAGCGACTTTTAATTATTGCTTACATTATTTTGTACGCTACATTTAAGAGAGTTATACCTCTGTAGTTTTTGCACTCCTGCTGATCCCCTTTTTCGTGTATTATGACAATTTGTCCAACCTCTCATTCTTCGGGCGTTCTTTCTTCTCTCTATATTTTCTTCATTAGCCGATATAGTCTTTCGTGAAATTCCTCTCCTCCATACTTGATCAATTCCATGTTTATTTCGTCTTTGCCCGGTGCTTTCCCATTCTTACTTTTTTTGATAACTTCTACTAATTCATTTTTTGTTGGTTCCTGTGATGTATTTTCTTCTTCATCTTCTTCGCTTTCTTCCTCTGTTGTATTATCTGAGAGAGCCTCAGATAGCAGTTCCTCGAAATACTCTTTCCAAATTTGTTTATAATGGGCTTCTTCTTGTATCACTTCGCAGTTTTTATACCTTATACCTTTAATTTTACCTTTATAAGTCTTATTTAGTTCATTTGATTTTTTATAATAGGCTTTTGTTAGTTTTTTAATTTCCTATTTTTCTTATTCTGTCATTCATCCATTCTCTTTTAGCATTTCTTATCAATTTGTTGCAATTTTTCCTTATTCTCTCATATTCCTCTCTTGTTTGTACTTATCCATTTTATTCTAGCGATTCCTTTTGCACTTACAATTTCTCAACATTTTTCATCATACCATTGCTTGTATATTCCGTTTTTTGCTCTCCCCAATTGACTTTCCGCTGAACTCAATAAACATTTTCTAATATTATACCATTCCAATTCCACATTTTCCATTTCTTCACATTCCATTAACTTTTTTTCCACTTGCTTCGCGTATTCGCTTCTTATAATTACATTATTAAATTTTTCAAAGTTCCATTTAATTCGGTTTGTTTTTGTAGCGTTTAAATTTGATGTTCGTACATCATTGATCGACGACTGCTTTCTTTTATCAATAAGCACATGATCAATTTGTGTACTATATTTATTATCCGGCGATATACATGTTATCTTGTGTTTTCTTGGGTGGAGAAATTTAGTGCTACTTATTATCATATTCATCCTTGCTGCCAGATTACATAGGCGCTGCCCGCTGCTTATTGTTTTCTAATGTACAGTGTACTTTCCTGCCACTTTTCCCAAGTAGTCCTCTTTTCCTATTTGTGCGTTGAAGTCGCCAAAATAAAAGTATTGTGTCTTTTTTGGTATTTTTTCCATTTCTTCTTCAATTTTTTCATACATATTATCTTTCTCCTCCTTATATGCACCTTCAGTTGGTGCGTATGATCAAAATCTATTTAAGTTCAAATTATCATGCTTATTATTCAATTGATTTTTCTTTTAAACTTTTTGTATATCGATATACTATTGAAAATTTATTATCAAATTTTTCCTCGGTGTACTTAATTAATTTTATTGCAGTTTCATCTCAGTCCAGTGGCTGACTCCAGGATACAAAATCTCTCACACGAGAAATGCTTTGTGAATAATTATCTGCTACAGGCAAATTCTCCTCTCAATAATATTACTTCAATTAGTACTCTAGTTTCATTTAATTGATTAAATATACATTTTAAATAATTATCAATAATGCTGATCTCAAATCACAATTCTCCTTTCTTTTCAAAATATGACAATGAGACACTCAACATTTTCATTTTTCTATCCCTTGCGATTATTACCAATCAAAATTGATCCATTCATTATTTCGCTTTTCATATAAGATCTCTCCAAAACTGATCACCCTTTTTATATTTTTAAGATCATTACATATTTTAGATAAGATATACCAATGATATTAATTTTTTGTTGTATTCTAAATTATAACTTCTATATCTCACGTTGATCGGTAAATTATAATATGGTCTTCAAGATGGAATAGCATTTGATATATATTTTTTTATAAAATCCTTGATATATTTTCTTGTTCTATATTTTATTTTTAAAATAAAATAACGTAAATTCTGATCCCAACTGGACATTTCATCGTCTTCTCATCTTCTGAACGTTATATTCTGTGTTGAATTTTAAAAAGATATATTAGTAAATCTAAATTTTACATAGAGACTGTCCCAAAAAACTTTGAACTGTACCACAATTTTCCCATCTGAAAATTTTATTATTCACTTTCAAATTTGGTTAAATATTGTATTTTTTCATAAAAATTAAATGAGCAGAATTGTCTTAATAAATCAAAGATAAGATATCGATAAATAAACTGACTAATATAGTTTATGAAATTCTTTGTAATAACTGTAATAAAAAGTACTATGGTGAGCCCAAGAGGTAACTTTCCAATCGAATTAACTCCCACAAAATTGACAGCAAATTGTACCCAGAAAGATGAACATTTGCTGAACACATATTTTACAAAGGCCATTCCAAGTACTACCAATCTGCTAATGCATTGACGACAGAAGTAAATTGTGAAAAGCGTTTGTTTTTGAAAACAGCATATATAACTCAAGAAGATGAATGTATAAGTAAAAAAACAGAGTTAAATAACCTTAGCGTAATCTACGCATATCTTCTAGAATTTGAAGAACAAGAACAAGAACAGTCGTAATAATATATAATAGAATAAATGTTAATATGACAGTATGATAAATGAACAAAATTCATGGTAAATTCACAACGTTATTTAATGTCGTTATATTCTGTTTTTTTGAAGTTTTTATTTGTAAGTCGTTTACAATAATTCATCATAAATGTTACGTTTATACCACTATTCTCGATTGATTATGTATGTAAAATATACATAATATTTTTAATTTTATATTCTGACCCCAATTAATTAATTTTAGTTCCCTGAAAATGAATATATTGTAATGTTATTCTAATTTATTTAAATAATAAACGGGTGGGATAAATTTTAAACACACGGTATGACTACTTACTAATTTACTTAAACACTAACTCACTAACACTTAATTTATATATACTAAACTAATCACTTAAATTTAATTTATATGCACACAAACTTGACTACTAATTTATATTAGCACTTTATTGTTCGGTTTTTTTTTGTTTATTTATTGAGATCACTTTATTAACTATCTGGTCCGCTGATCGGTCCTTATTATATACCAGTGCATTTTTTTACTAGAGAATTCTGGGCTGCGGCTTACAAAAAAACAATTGGCTCTGGCCTTTTCTAGATAACTCTGGTCACAAAAACAATGTTTACATAAGATAAGTTGTAAAGTCGTAAACAGTTATAAAAAAAACAGTGCGTATCCGCCATAATTTTAACTTTTATACCTGGTTTAGACAGAGTCGGTTTTAGGGACTATACCAGTGTAATGTTTCGTAACAATATAAAATATTCGAAAGCTCGGAATATATATTGAAAATCTTTGTATTTTATTGCCACGTATCCACAATAAATTACGTATGTCGGTCTGTCACTCTCATTTTATATTTTAACAACCTTTTACATTACATGCTCTCAATGTTATTATTTGCTTTCTTTTTGTTCTATCCTTGTTATAATTTTTCTCTTTTATTATGCAGCTCAAATGAAATGTAGACTATGTCAAAAAGAGTGATTTTTGAGAAAAAACAATTGATATAATTTTGTTGTAGTTAACAATATCTATGTATATATTTATATTTTAGTATACTTTACCATAATCCCTCTTGCAATATTTGTTCATATTTAACCTCCTTGTAGCTGCTTTGCATTTTCCACACTGATCTGAAACAGAGAACTCTTATCAATTTGCCATTTTGGTTCAAAATCATTAATGAATCCAAGAACACTAGAGTCTACTATAACAGCGAATGCGCAATAATGGGTAGTTTTACCAAACCTTTAGCTAAATTCTGTTGTCATCATGGATACAACAGTATTTGATTTGAGCCGTCACCACCAACTACATGGTAATAATTAGCTGGCTCACTCAAAGAAATACACTAGGTGATAATTTGTCAACATGAATAGGAACATATGGAATAGAGACCTAAAATTAGAATTAAGAGTGACTCATTGAATGTTTCATTTTCTCAATAAGCATACCATCCCACATTTTCTCAATAAGCATTATTGAGAAAATGTGGGATGGTATGGACAGTCTCAGATGAATAGTGAACCGTCTCAGTGCCGTCGAAATGTGGTTCTACCGGATGATGATGAGAGTTAGTAGGGTCGACAGAGTGTCTAGTTAGGTTATTGTTGCAGAAGATAGGAAAAGAGAAATAAGTGTCCATAAAATGTTGATCTTCTTGTTTGTCCTAACGTTGATGCCAATGGGTTAGCAATAGATATTTTCTATATACAGTGCGGTCGTAACTTGTGCCCCCCTCCTCCTTGTAACTTCTGAGAGGAATGAGATATAATATTGAAGCAAAAACTAGATTAAACTAGAGGAATAAATGCATCACGTTATAATCTCAATAACTCACATTCTGTCTATTCACCTCACCATTGAGTGTGAATGCTCATTCGTCACTGTGATGTATTCATTTACTTCACGATATGTCACTTAATCATCATAATTAAGTTGTTATTGCCGTATAGATAATTAAAATATTTTTCAAATGAGGTATTTTGTGACCTTAGTTTCCAATACAAATTTTAAAGATAGTAACGCTCTCTATCACACAACTAAAGTCAGGTGCTTGCCACTATTACTAGTCAGTATAATTTCCTCTAGTTTAATCTAGTTTTTGTTTAGTGTTTTAAATGAAACTTACTGTTTCTAGTTAACTCCACAGTATATTGAAAAATGTTAAAATTTTTAAAAAATTGACAATTGTTTGGATATTAACTAAATATCATCGTCAGAATGACAGAAGTTACATTTCATTTGATACCTAGCTGATGTTTAATTAATTTTGGCTAGTCCAAGAAGTGACCTATCTTGTGATTGAATTAATATATGTTAATATAAAAAAGAAGATATGGTATCACAAATACTAAAGCTTAGATATTATTAGCCCTATGGGGATATCCTGGATATCATTTTTCCCAATTAAGATCACTATAACTGTGCAATGATATAGAAAACCAGGAAAACTATATCTGCTGATCTTTACAATTATCACTTAAGAAGATAGTTTAAAAGTGCAGAACTCCCTAGATTTATCTGTTCATTGACGACTTCATATTGTGGGTTTCTTAAGTGTCTTCTAATTTCAAATTCTTCAAGGAAATCCTGTTCTTGTTTCTTATCACAAATAGGTAGTACTTCTAGTTCTGTGTTAGGTGTCAATGAATGACTGGTGTCAAGTAGATGTCTGGTGTAGTGGGATTTATCTGGTTGTTTTAATCTGTATACTCGTAAGTGTTCACTGTATCGAATTTCAAAATTTCTAAGGGTCTGACCCAAATAGACAGCATTACATTCTGGACATTTAAGTTTGTATATACCAGATTTCTTTAATGGTGATATTTTTGCTTTTATATTCAACAATTTTGTACTTCTGCTACTTTCTGTTTTGAAAGAAATCGTTGTATTTGTTGCTAAAGATATTATCTTTGAAATATTATTAGAAATATTTCCTGCATATGTAATGGTTTTATAAGTTATTATTTCTTTGGTTTGCTTAGGAAATATTAGTTGTAATGCCACTTTTTCCTCTTAATTAGTTTATTTATCATATGTAATGGGTAACCGTTGAATGTTTGTTTAATTGTGTTAATCTCTCTATAAAAATTACATTTGTTCATAGGAACTGAAAATGCTCTACGTATCATTAAATTATACGCCGCTAGTTTATGGAACATGGGATGATTGGAACTGTATGGAACAGTCACATCAGTGTGTGTTGGTTTTCGGTGAATCGAATAATCAAGTACATTATTAACTCTTTAAATTTTTAAATCAAGAAAATTGATTTAACTATTTTCTTCAACTTCTAATGTAAATTTAATTTTTGGGTGTAAATTATTTTTGTGGTTGAAAAATATATATAATTGTCGTTCACTACCAATAAAACAAGCTAATATGTCATCTACATATCTATACCAAAATAAAACATTTTTTGAAATATTACTTTCAAAGATTTTTTCTTTCTAAACTGTCCATAAAAATGTTTGCTAAAATTGATGATATAGGGCTTCCCATTGGTAAACCTTCATTTTGAATATATATCTTATTGTCAAAAGTGAAATAATTCTGATTAAAACATACATCAAATAAATTAAGTATATCTGATATTATTCCTTGATTAATATTTTTATCTTCTAGTAACTTTCTTACAAGAATTAGACATTCTTTAGGACAAATTTTAGTGAACATATTAGTAACATCAAACGAAATACGTTTATAGTTATCTTACAAGTTGAATGCTTTTAATTTTTTGATCAGTTCCATTGAATTTCTAATTGAATATTTAGATGTATATCCGTAACTATTAGGTATATTGTTAAGTTTCTTTGCCAATATATTATTAGGAGTATTAACATAAGAAACTACAGGTCTAATTGATTTCGTTATTTTATGTAATTTAACTGTTACATATAATTGTGGAGAATGAGGATTCTTATTTATAATGGACCCCTTTTCGTAATCACTGAAAAGATAATTTGAATTATTAACAATATCTCTAACATTATTAGAAAACTTTTTTGTTGGGTCTGCTCTAAGAACTTTTACATCGCTAGATTCTATAAAGTTATATATCTTTGAATGATAATCATTAGTTGTCAATATGACAGTAGCGTTCCCCTTGTCAGATTTTGTAATTGTTAGATTATTGTCTTCTACTTTCTTTTTTGTTGAATTTAAAACTCATTTAATATTTTGTTATCCAAAATATTTCAATAGTCTCTAATAAGAATACAATGTATATGAATATATAAATAAATTTTGCAGATAAAACCAAATAAGACATTGGTTCACAATGAAAATATACAGTTTAAAAACTAATAAAAAAATATATGCTTCTCCACTAACTAAAGATTTCTATGATATTAATAGCACCCTTGAATCGTTATATTCGTGCCAATGGCAATTTTTAGTTTCTCATGAAGAAAATTATTTTGAATTAGATTTTACAGCTATTTCTGACTCTCTAGCCATTATCTGTTTAATATTATTCGTAAATTTTGGTGGTATGCTGTACTTTAAACCTTTATTTAATGATTCTATTTCTCTATCTGTAAAGTTAGTGTTTGAAAGGTTTTCAAATCGTGGTGCAAAGTGTGTTGGTATCTAATTAGTTACAGTTTCATGGTGTTTATAGTATTGAACGCTGTGTTGTGTGTGTTCAAGTTTCTGTAGCTCTTGTTCGCTTGTTTTTTAAATTTCTTGTGCTTCATCGTGCTGACACTTTCTCTGATTTTGTCATCTAAACAGTAAAATTCTACTTGATGTAGTTGGAACGTGAGTTCAGAATGTACAACTTTTATGTAGTTGTCTAAGGAGTCCCTTATTTCAAACCATTTCTTACATTCTTCTCTAAGCCAAACTCGTTGAGCACATTTTATAGCTTTTTGTGCTTGAGGTGTTTTAGTATGGGATTTTATATTCACATAATTTGGTATTACCTCTTTTCTAAGGCATTCTTGGTTAAACCAAATGTTTTGAGATGCTTTGCAACGTTTTTGTTGTAACTTCTGGTACAGTCGGGTCAAATCTTCTCTCGAAGATTTTTTAATGAAATTAACTGTCTCGACCCTTACTTTATAGATTCCACAAAGTAAGGGTCGAGACAGTTAGTTTTTGTTTCATTATTATATCTCATTCCTTTCAGAACTTATGAGGGGAGGGGCACAATTTACGACCGCACTGTATACATGCATTTAAGATCCTTCTATAGATTCTGTTATAAATATGGAACTTTTTCATATATCCTTGTATAAATATAATATATCGTCAAAATATTGACGTATACGTAAAATGTATCAAATTAAATATATTTGTTGTCAGATTCCACAGCCGTAAATAAACGAATTCGTCGAATTTCAGTAACGAAAGCAAATTTCCAACTTTTGTTGTTGAAACCTTCAGAACAATTTCACGAAATTCAAACGGGTATCACTTTGATGTATTAGTGCCTTCAATTATTGGGACAAATAAACACTTGGATTATACGATGAACAGAAAATGCAAACAGATGTAGCAAGTAACAAATTAGGACGGTAAATAAATTATATACTGATATAAATCGATCGTGTTGTTTTTGTTTCCAATTATAAGTCGAATGTTAAACAAAACTAATGAAGAAATCAGTTCATTACTCAAAGGAATTCATCTAATTTTAGGAATTCTCGACATGTGGTAGTAACTCAGAGCCTAATTCACAATGTAATAACTTTAAATAGCTGTTTATTATTTTGAAAGCTCTTAAAAACGTTTTAAGATCTTTTTAGTAGTTTATAATAGTTGTTTTGTGTTCTTAATAAATTTTGAGTAGTATTTAAAAAGTTTTAAAAACTCTATTGACCCTTTGAATACTTGTTTGTACTGTCAACACTTACTATTAGGTTTCAATAGTTTTTTGAACTTTTAGGTAATTTTTAAACTTAAATTGACTGTCTCGACCCTTACTTCGTGGAATATGCTAATTTTTAAACTTTTTAATAACTTTGAATATTTTTTAATATCTTATTATATCCTTCAATAACTTTCTAACAATTTTAAATATTTTGGTGGAGGTTTTCAATATCCTTTTCATTTCTCAGTTCTTTTTTGTACTCTTCAAAACTTTTCAAAACTTTCTAATAACTTTTTAATAATTTTTAATAAGTTGTAAAGTCCCTTTTCATCTATTGAATATTTTTTTGTACGTTTCAATACTTACTATTAGATTCTTAGTACTTTTAGGATTATTGCTAGTATCTTATATACATGTCAGATATAATACTTAGGTCTCTAATTACAAATTGTAAGTAATTGTTATTGTAAATTAATTGATCCTGGATGGCAATCAATAATCCTTCCTTCCTTAGCGAACAATTAACAATGAAAGACCCACTTTTTTTACGCTTCAATATGTGGTTGGTTCAGGTCTTAACAATGTCGATCATGAAGTACATTTTGAGGACACTCTACTTGCTCATCCTTATTCATGAATACTTCTAGATACACGTCTGTGCTTATGAACTTTAATGGGAAATAGTTCTTATCTGCTTGAGTGACAAATTTGTGTAAATTTGAAATTACAGCTTTTCCAGAAAAATATTCTGGCGTTGCCCTGCTACCCACTTTCCTTGATAAGGTAGTTTTATTTGTATTTTAATATTTTTTTAGTATCATTTAAAAAGTTTTAACCCTTTGAATATTTTTTTTGTATTCTTCAATGCCTAATATTAGCTTTTAGTATTTTTTTGAACATTGTAATAATTTTGAATATTTTCTAATACCATTATAATACGTTTTAGTACTTTTAAAGAGTTTTTTATATTCTTCTTATACCTCAATTCTTTTTTGTACTCATCAAAACTTTTTTAATAATATCTTTTTAGTGTTTTTTGTATTTTTAATAATTTTTTAGTAATATTTGAAACATTTTGAAGAGGATATTAAACAGTTTAAATATTTTTTGTGTTTTTTAATACTGAGAATTAGATTTTTAGTATATTTATGAATTTTTCCCTAGTTTTTATTACATTTTAATAACTATCAAAAGCATTATAATACTTTTTCAAAGTTGTTTGTTATTCTTTTTATTTCTCGGTTCTTTGTTATACTCTTCAAAACCTTTTAATATCGTTTTAGCTGTTCGTAACATTTTTTTGCATTTTTATAATTTTTGAGTACTACTTAATAATTTTCAAAGACCCTTAAAAGCCTTCCAATAATTATTTTAGCACTTTCATTTTACTAGCTTTTCAATATTTAATTTTTTTTAATAATTTCTATTAATTTTGAATATCTTTTAATTATTTGAATATTTTCTAATATCTTTCAAATATTTTTCACGTTATAGGTGTTTTTTTATAATATTTCGATGTTCTCTTCAATTCTTAAAACTTTTTCGTACTCTTGAAAACCATTCAATAATTTTCACATTTTTGGTAATTCCTAATCGTTTTTTTTAAATATTTTTAGAAATTTTGAGTTCTATTCAAAGCCTCTTGCAAACTGAATATTTTTTGTACTTAATACTGGCTATTAGCTTTTTAGGTTTTCTTTCAACTTAAGATTAATTTACATTACTTTTTAATAATTTATGATAGTCTCTAATTTCTTTCACATACTTTTTGATATTTTTTTCAGTATTTCTTTTATTTCTCAGTTCTTTCCTGTACTCTTTAAAACTCTTCAATATTTTTTATTATTTTTTAACAGTCCCTAATAGTTTTTTGAATTTTAAATATTTTTGTGTGTTAGTTCAAGATTTTTAAGGATACTAATAACCGTTTGAAAGTTTTTAGTACTTTTCAATGCTTACTGCTTACTGGTTAGAGTTTTTTGTCTGAAAAGTCAGTGGTTTTTATTACTTTTTAATAACTTCGAATACTTTTAAATATTTTCTAATATCATTTAATAGTTTTTGTATTCTTTTTATATCTCAGTTCTTTTTTGTACTCTTCAAAACTTCCTAGTACCTTTTCCTAATAGTTTTGTGTATTTTTAATAATGCTTAAGTACTATTTAATACGTTTCAAAGACACATAAAAGACTTTCAAAATTTATTTTAGTATTTACCATTAGGTTTGTATTTAAGAACTTTTCAATTGTTTCTTTTAGAATTGAATAACTTTTAATTTAATAATATTTAATACTTTCTAATAACTTTCTAATATTTTTTATTTTTAGGATTTTTTTGATAATTTTTCGTTATTCTGTTTCGTACTATTCTCATTTTTTCAATACTATTTAATACATTTAATTAATTCCAAATAGTTTTTTATATTTTTAACAAATTTTGATTACTATTTAAAGCCTCTTGCAAACCTTCGAATATTTTTTATACTATTCAATACTAACAATTAGATTTTTAGTATTTTTTTTAATTTTACAGTAAATTTCATTACTTTCTAATATTTTCTAATATCTTTCAAAGCTTTCTAATACTTTTTAGTACTTTTTTGATAGTTTTTCGATACTTTCTACTTTCTCAGTTCTTTTCTGTACTCTCCAAATTTTTCCAATACTAATTGATACATTAATTCCAAATAGTTTTTTGTGTTTTCAATAATTTTTTATTACTATTTAAAGCTTCTTGCAAACCTTCGAATCTTTTTTGTACTTTTTAATACTGACTATTAGCTTCTTAGTATTTTTTTAAATTTTATTACTTTTTAATAACTTTTAATATTTTCTAATACCTTTCTATAGTTTTCTAATACTTGTTAGTACTTTTTTGATAGTTTTTCGGTACTTTTTTATTTCTCAGTTCTCTGCTGTTCTCTCCAATATCTTAATCTCTTAATATCTTTTTAGTAATTCCTAATAGTTTTTTGTATTTTTAGTAATTTTTGATTTCTATTTACTATTAGCTTTTTAGTATTTTTTAAACTGTACAGTAATTTTTAATACTTTCTAACAACTTTGAATAATTTATAATATTTTCTAATATCTTCAAATAGATTTCCAATACTTTTTAATAGTTTTTTGATAGTTTTTCGGTATTTTTTCCATTTCTCAGCTCTTTTTCGTACTCTTCAAAACTTTTCAATAATTTTTAATGTCTTTTTAGTAGTTCCTTACAATTTTTTCATATTTTCAGTAATTTTTATTTAATAGGTTTCAAAGACTTACTATCATCTTTCAATAATTTTCAACGATTCTCAATATTCTCCGATATCTTTCAATAACTTTTTAATACTTTTGAAGAATTTTTTGATAGTTTTTTAGTACTTTCTTTATGTCTTAGTACTTGTTCGTATTCCTCAAAACTGTTTCACTTTTTAATCCCTTTTTATTATTAAATCATGCAATGATTCTCAAATTTGAATAGATTTTTACCTTTTGGATTTGATAAAAAATCTGTAACTAAACAAACAATCGAAAACTCTTAAATTAATAAGAATATATTGGCAATAAACATCGTAATTGAATACCTAACTCTTCCATTCTCACCACAAGAAAACCGTCTTAAAACAAATGAGAAAACTGTTTCAAAAGTAGCAATTTACAATCCAAAACCGCGTTTTCGATTTTCTTTCGAAACAATACATGATCCCCAATAAATTATTGCCTCTCCACTGCTCATAGTTCTCCCTAATATTAAAGCTGGGGACAGGAAACCTAGGCTAATTTAAGTTTTCCAATTTAAAGTTTCCGACATACATCTTGCTGGTACACAGTTTTTAGTAGAGTCTACAGTGGATGTTTGATTATTTTTCCAGTCTATTGAGGACTCGTTCAGTCAATTAAACTGATGTTTCCCCTTACCGAGATACACCCTATGCCATTTCAAAAAAAAACATATTTGAAACGCTTGAGAATTGCGGAGATATTCGGTACAGTTGTATTGAATAGCGATAGATTGGATATATACACTGAGAAAAATTTGTCCAAATGCAAGATTTGAATAATTTGCCACCATTTGTGCAATAAAGTCTTGTCAATCATATTAAAAAAGAACTTTTTGACATTTGATAGTTTACAGTTCCGAAAATTCGTACAAAATATTGTTGAAATCGTGATTTTCTTCGTCATATGAGAAAATAATTACTGAAAAAGTTACGCAGACTGTATCAACTAGTAATATTAAAGGTACTAGTTGAACAAAAACAAGACGTTCAAATGTCAATATTCAAGCAGTGTATGAAGAGAGTCAGTCGTTGAAGACCAATGAGTTCACTTGTTTAGTTTCCTGGTTATACTTACAAGATTTACTGTTGCCAATACATCCCCAAAACATGACATTACTACCACCACTTCTTCTTTTTCTTCTTCTAATCGCTTTCTGCTTTTTCTGGCGTTGGATTGAGAAGTCAGTTCTGGTTCTTTTTATTCCCATTTCTAGAGTCCCCTTTATCTCTTGCCATTATTCTCATTTTGTCCAACGTCTTTGCCTTTTTTAAACCTATTTATTTCATTTGGTCTGTATTCATTCTAATAACAGGTTCAAACCTTTCTAGTAGCTTCTTCCCTATTTTCGTCATTGTCGGCTTTTCTTTAATAGTTTAGGATATCGTAATCCATACAGCCACGAATTTATTTTGCTATTCGTGACAATATTCAGCATAGGTATTATGTGGCCACATTGCAACAGCATTACACAGGGATACCTTTCTACAATAAGGTTCCTTTTATAGCGACTTTACAACACACAAAACGGGCAACGGATAGAAGGTAAAATATACAATGTGTTATTTATAAAATGCGACATAGGGTTTCCTGTACAAAACTGTCAATGGCGAGCTAACTTTTTTTACCAAATAGCGTTCGTGAAAAATAATAACAGATTTGAAAGGTCGTTAAAAAATAAATTCAAGTGCACTTTTAATTTTCTTAAATTCGGTCTGGTTTAATAAGAAAATGCATAATTATGTTTTTAAAAGTCGTACGCCATTTTTATATCACTTTCTCTCTTCCACTTCATTCCGTGATATTTCCTGGTGATGTTTTGATTGTTCCCTATGTATATTTTCTCTCTAGTATTTTCTTGGTGTGTATTTGTGGCTAGTTATTTCTATTCACTGCGCTTATGTTTTTCTTTTTCTTTCCACTGAGTCTTTTGATTTTTGTCCAGAATCTTCTGTTACTTTTCCGTCCAACCTATCTAATATGCGAGAAAAGTATTGGTTTACCCCAAAAAAAGTTGGAATTTTGAATTTTTTTTAGTTATTTTTACGTTTTCCATCAACAACAATACGAAAAAACGGTTTTTAGAAAAAAATCCTGTGTGTACGTCGTCGTCGTCGTCGGCCACTTTTCGATACATGTCTTGTTGGCACGATACAGCCTCCGGAGTGCAACAAGTCACCAATTTTATGATTGCATATTGTTGAGGACATGTCATAGATGAACTCTATTGATTTTCAGATCACCAGAGCCAATACAACGGGTGCTATGGTACTTGAAGTACGAAATTGTTGTCATTTTTTGAGAATTTGCAGTTTGTTAGCACGATATAGCCTCTGGACTTCAACAAGTCACCAATTTTATGATTGGATATTATTCAGGGCGTCTCAAAGATGACCTCTATTGATATTAGCTCACCAGAGCCAGTACAACAGGTGCTACAGTACTTTAAGTACGATATTTTTGTCATTTTTGGGGAAATTTCAGTTTGTTAGCACAATACAGCCTCCGGAGTATATATAAGTGACCAATTGTCGGTTTTAAATGTTTAAGAATTATCTAAAAACTCAATTTGAAGCCATTAAATATTATTAAAAAGAACCAAACCGATTTCTTTCGTTAAAAAACATAATATGTGCTTTCAAACTTTTACGGATTAATTTATCATTGAAACATCTCTTTTCTTCGTGTACTTATATACCAAATATATTTCTTGAATGAAATAAGGAGTCTTGTATATATTTCATTTCAACGTTTGGGAGATTGAATATGCCATAAATGTATTACATCGAAGGGACATTCCCCTATTTGTAAAATTCTTTCACTAAGAAATATATATTTTCGCAGTTATTGGTTGCTCATTCGATACACAATAGTATTTTTTTGGTAAATCGGGTAATTTTTTACGTTTTGAGTACAATAACCAAGATTTTAATTTGCTCGAATAAACTAAAGTGAAAAGGATTAAGGATTAACAATTTTAAGTTTGAAAAGATTATTGAATCATTAGACCAACCAGAATCTGACTGGAAAAGTCTCATAAGTGTCCACAGAGCTAGTAAAGCTAGTAAAATAACTAGATTGCAGTTAATGTAAAAATGGTGTGATTTTTAAACCCTTTTTTCAGTTGAAAAAGTAGTCTGTTCATAGATCCAACAGGAGGATAAAAAAATAATTATAATTTTTTAATAAAAGTATTCAAGCTTACCTCCAGGCTTTGATGTGTCTGGATAGTCTTCATAACCTTCGTTTTCTTCTTCTGTAGCCATCATCTGCACTACTGGTATTTCTAGGAAATATTTAAAAAGTAAATTATTACAATTTCTCATAGTTCTACATAAACAGAAAATTATCGTCATCCATAACTATTGGGGCATAGGTTAAAGGCATATTACGTTTTTTAATGTCTGTTGTTTGGAAAACGTACAACTAAAAAGCATTGAAAGAAAAAAACAAAAAGTTCATGTTGAAAAAGTCAAAGAGACCAGAACTACGGGGTTCAATTTAATAATGTACCACCCTCAATATAGCAGGCCTTATAGAAAATTCAAAAATATGCAAAGCCACTTATTTTTAAGTTGGTTCTCAATTAAATTACATCAACTCACTAGCGGGAGCGGATACAACCCTTGTGGATTGAGTGATACCTTACTTGAAGTTCATTTAACTACTTTGTCAACAATCCTGATCTTCATTTTAGCAGTTCGCAAGAAATCTGTTGAAAACTGTAAACAAGTTTTAGGTATCAAAAAAACTTTTTATAATTCGCGTATAAAAGAGACTTCATTATAACATTGTTTACAGTGTCACAATGAAGCTCTTTGAACACTGTTTCAGTAATTTTTAGTCTACAGTTGGTTATTGTATTTATTTTTATTTGACATTCGATTTTAACATTGCCACAAATTATAAATAAAATGGTCTAGCGTAGTTCTAGCTAGCAAATTATTATATTAAATGTTCTTAAAGGTAAATTAAAAATATTGATGAATAAAGTACGCTAACGTTTATTTATCAATGATTTTTCATTTGTTTATTTTTATATTGTATATATTGTAAAAATGTTAAAATTGGCGGAAAAGACAAAGAAATTAAGATCCAACGGAACTTATTTGGTCGCATGTTGGGGATTTTAGTGGAATATAAAATCGATGTCCCACGAATATTATCATACCCTATCTCTCCTGTTCCTCTTGCGTTATGCCATTTAGACGGAACGATCTACAAGACCGACAAATCAGCTCTTGCCAAATGTCTAGAAGCTAAAATTGATCATAACTCACCAGGCTACTCGGATATTTACTTGATAGACGGATTTTTATACTTCATGCGATGAAAGAAATTCCAAAAACGTTTGAAAGCATTTCCAAGAGATTCTTGCGGATGATAACTAAATATCCTGCAAATGGAATCGATGTAATCTTCGATCAGTATTGGCATCTCTCGATAAAAGATCACAAGCGACAACTGCGAAAAGAGGCACCACTAATTAATTATTCAATTACCGGGCCTGATCAAGTGAGGCCAACATATTTTTCAAAAGAACTGAATAACACAAACTTCAAAGAAGCTTTAATTTATTTTTTTTCAACTCATTGGACCAATGATGAGATTGCTCCTTCCATTGGCAATAAATTGATTCATCTTAATTTCCGAACTTGCGAATCTTACAAAACAAATAATGGATAAGTTGAATCAACTATTATTGAAGATCTTAGTTGCGACTAAAATTATTTACCATGCACGTAACATCGTTGACCAATCTCATATTGTCATTAGAGCCAGTGATACTCATGTATTAATAATTATGCTCGCTAATATGAAGAATTTAACAAATGCTTTTTCCCATATTTCGATGCTTATCGGAACTGGTAATCATGAAAAATTCATTGACATCACCAAAATATATGAAGAACTGGGTGAATTATTACTAAAAAGCTTGAGTGGATTCCATGCATTTACCGGATCGGACTTTAATCCAGCTTTTTTTAACATAGGAAAGAAGAGACCTTTCGGCTAATTGAAAAAATGTGTGGAATTTCAACAAGCTTTTGCAGATCTTGGTAATCCGAATTTGACAGAGGAGCATTTACAAAGTTTGTTCAATACCATCCAAAAGTTTACTTGCCAAATGTATGGTGCAAAAAAAATCAGTGTACGTGGATGGTGGGAGATTCCAGTTTTTCCTCAATAGCTATAAAGCTACTAATGGCAATGAAAATTTCATAAAAAAGGTCAAAAATGTAGATGCAAGTTCTATACCTCCTTGTAAAAGCAAGTTATTTCAACAGTTTCTGAGAGCTTATTATATTTGACGCATTTGGAAAAATGCTTCTCAAGAACAACCAACAACGTTGACTCCAGTTGAGTATGGTTAGGTGGAGGAAGAAAACTCCTACATGTTTAAATGGTTTGAGGGAGATTAACTGCCATGTCCAGTCAGCAACTTGATAGATGATTCTCAAGGTTATAAAATTGACTTTAAATACGAGACTCGATTTGCTAACTTTAATTTTACTTCACAGAAACTGAAAATGCAGATGATGAAATTCATTATCATGATGAAGACGATGATTCAGAAGATGATACTGAAGTATGAAGATAAAAATATATTTTTTCCATGTTTTGATAATGTTTTCAATTAATTTTTTATTATTTTTTTAATTACTATTTTTTAATTTCATTTCTCAAATTCATATTTGTGTTCAAGAGTTATAAAATAAAAATAACTAAGGTAAACCTGGGTAAGAGTGAACGCTTTTCACTTTAAAGCATTATAACTTCTAAAATATATGTCTCTTAAATTTCATATTTTAAACATAGCTTATGAGTATCTCTCTACATGACCTTTGAGCTTTGCTGGTTAAAAGCAAAACACTTTTACTCACCTTTTTTTCTTTTTTTTGTCCGGTGTTCACACTTGCCCCACAAAGGGGAAAGTGGGGCAAGTGTATATGCGGTTCATGCTGTCTACAATAAAAGGTGTTTTCAGATAATTTGGGGCAAGTGTGAAATACTGTTAAAAAAGCTACAATTTCGTTTTTGGAACACTTTAATATCTAAAATAACTTAAGTGCCTAAATTAAAATTTGCCAAATCTACTGAAAAAAGGAATGTGTCTTCTCTGTGGCCTCTCTTGGGGTCTGGCAGGATTCTTATGATCATTTCTTTATTAATCATATCAATATCGTCTATATCGGGACAAGAAAAGGTTTTTCGGCCTAATTTTAAAAAATTCACTTCCCACCCTTCATTAGTTTCGTTCAAAATGTTGCCAACAAAATGCCTTATTCTCTTCTTGGTTTCATATTGAACTACCACCCATTTGCTGTTTTCGATATTAGTTTGCTCTTCTTCGATTTTTTTGTCCAGAGTTTTATCTGTATCTAGCTCTTCTTCTGTATCAGGACTCTCTGGGTCCAAGTCATCTGCTGAATCAATTATTACAGAGAAATCGTCCACCTCTTCATCTGTAGATTCGAAGTCACTTTCTTTCTGGATTGTACGCTTTTTATGAACTTTTTGTCGGAAAACTTTCTTAGTCTTAGTCGCTTTTCCTTCTTCTAGTCTAGCTAATACCTGTGGTGCAGTGATGACTTCTGCTCCACATGCCACTTTTTTTTATTTTTTGTACCTGACCACTATCAGAGTGTCTTATTGTTTTCAAAAGAAGCTCTTCGAATGATAATTTTGATGTGGATCGACTAGTTGTAGCTTCTATATTTGGAATTTGTTCGACATTTTGGTTTTCTTCGACATTTCGGTTTCCTTCGACATTTCGGTTGTCTTCGACATTTTGGTTTCCTTCGACATTTTGGTTTTCTTCGACATTTTGGTTTCCTTCGACATTTTGGTTGTCTTTGACATTTTGATTTTCTTCGACATTTTCGTTTCCTCCAACATTTTGGTTTTCTTCTTGTCTCCCAACAGCAATACCTGAGGTGTGTTTTCCCCACCTTCTTAAAAATTCAGGATCATATTTGTCTTCAGATATGACCTGCCGATCAAATGGCTGTATACCAGCTTTTACAAAACCATTACTAATAGTGATAGGCTTGAGGTCCTTCCAGGCTTGACCGATCATTGCCGAAAATTGTTTCTTTGGTATTTTAATTCCCACATTTCTCCTTTTCCAAGCCACTAATCTTTCATCCCATATACCCTTCAGTGATCTGAACGCTGATAAATCTAGTGGCTGAAGAAGGTGGCTCGTGTGTGGGGGAAGTTTGAGAATTGTTACATTATTGGCAGTTGCCAATTCTATTAGAGTAATGTTAACATGGGTGCTATGACCATCATAAATAATCAGACCAGGTCTGTGTGATCTCAGAGCAGGCAGTATAGTAATTTAAAAAAATGTCTGTCTCCATCCAGCCTTTTTGCTGGCAACAAATGACATTCCCGGATACAAGTCTTCTTCATTTGGAACCCAGGCATCCCAAATATTCTTCCCCTTATACACAATGAGTGGAGGGGCTTTTAATCCGGAAGCAGATACAGCAGCTAAAACAGTTGTATTTTCCCGGCCCGGACCTGACACGGTTGTATAACAAGCTTTTCTCCTTGCACCAACAATTTTTGTTTTATAAGGATCATGAGAAAAAAAACTCTCATCTAGGTTCCAAATTTGTTCGGGCTTGTTATGAAGTGATAAATCTGTTTAAGTTTGATTCAAAATATCGAAATATGCATTAATGATGAACGGATCTGTCATCTTTTTTCGGGCATACTCAACTGATTGGGGCTTCTTTATACTCAGGTGGTGACGTATTTTGAAGTTTCTGAACCAATCATCACCAGGTTTGTTGTTATTGAATGGTGTCTTAATAATATTTTGTTCAACATAACTTGCAACAACCATCCAGCAATTCTTTTCTCGTCATTCCAAATTCCCACTTCTCAAGTGTGCGAAGAGCATTTGCTAATTTGATTTCATTCTCTTTTGCCTCATGGTTGGTAGGTATAACACACTCATTGAGGAAATTTTAGGCTCTCCTACATTATGTGTGGTATGCCGTTCACTGGCTCTTAGACTATAATGTAAAATTGTCAAAAAAAATTTGTTTGACATTTCCGTGGGGAAAAGTGCCATAGCGTGTACTTAATTTTCCAACGGATGTCAAAGAAATTAAGAAAAAGCCTGATTTGCGTATAAAAATTTATGTAGAGAAGCGTGTTTTGCATAGTGGTTGTGGAGAAAATTAGTTTACATGTGATTTATATGAATAGTGTTGTACAAAGTGACTGTAAATAAGAATAAACTTGTAAGTAAATTAAAAATAAATGTTACACTTACTTATACATGGGGCGATATGAGATCGACTTTGTTGATATCCTTTGGCACATCGATTACAGGTGATTCCCACCACACCATCCTTACAAGGACATTGTCCTGTAGCTTGATTACAAGTTTTTCCTGAAGCTCCTATTGGATGACAATCGCAAGCTGGAACAAAAAGAAAAACAGTTTTAGTTTCAGTAGAAATGATAGTGAAAATAATTTGTTTATTCATTTAATGAAATAAGTCTGGTCAATACTCTTTTGTATTATATTCTTAACACAAGAGTAATAATGGCCCTAATTCTCAGTTTATGAACTTTTGTAATTAGTATAGGATGAGAAACTTTGTTAGTAACCTCGTATCCGAGCCTGACCCACAATAATAACACAATTAACCAGATTGTAAATATCAGCCCTAAACACATCCATCAGCAACGGCAAAAGTCATTAACAGACTGTACTAAGTTGACCGAAATATACCTGTTGACAGATTGTTATGGAAAGCGTGAACGAGCATTTGGTCCTTAGATTAGCGGCCCAGGTGTTAAAGAAAAGAATCGAACACAAACGTGCTTTATATGCGCACCATCGCCTTGAATAAATATATTCAAGAGGACCAGTATGTTTAATTTAGGAAACTAATCCTGCTTTTAAAGTGTTCGTATATTATATACACGCCTACTCGATCCAAAAAAAGTCTGGTGACTTTTTAACATTATCATAACGTGTTTTTGGTATACTTTTTATTTAAAGTTTGAGAGAATTAGAAATGAAGAAAGAATGTTTGGAAGTTGACAAGAGTAATCTCTATATTTTCACCTTATTGCAGAACTAACTATTGCATGTCACAAAATGTAAATAGTTCAGGAGAACCATTTTTTTGTTCAGAAATAAGTGAGGTTTATGTTTGACGATATCATCACTATAACGTAAAATTTTTATGTTTGTAAGTGCTCAGCGGTAGATGCAAAATAATCAAAAAAATGTGGACATACAAAATTTAAGTAGAATTCAACTATTGTATCCCCCTCTGTCTGGAGTTACAGTAATTAATTTCTAGTGGAGTTAAAATTATTCTAATTTTTAAAATACACTACACTAACAAAAAAAATTGGCTTTATCCAACACTTTACGAAAAATAATAATAAAAAAACAAATCACAACTGAAACTTTGCATAGAATGCAATGTAATCGTCCAAATTGTTATTCCCTGTCAAAATATTTTTAATTGTTAAGAGTAAAAGGCAAACGTCTAAAAAATTCGTGGTACAGGGTCATTGTAAAAACTTTTTCCAATAGAAATTGCAGTTAATCGAATTTGTTTTGGCTTTGTGTAAATAATAATAGTAAAGATGGATTTATACAGTAAATAAAATATAAAGTTGACCTATTGAAAATCCCTATAGCGTTTATACGGGAAATAACAAATAAGAGATAAAATGAAATAACATAAAAGTTGGCCAGCTTTCATCTTTGATATTTCATTTTATCTGAAAATGGATGTGCGCAATCGTAATATTATTGATTATTACATGTTTGGTACACATAACCCTACTTTCAATACGTATTTTTGTGGTTTGTGTGGATCATAATATATTTAAATTGTCCAGTAGTTTTTTCGAAAGGTAAGTAATAACATTATGTAAAATAGAAACTGATGGTATATTCGTATTCGAAAGTAAATAAGTTAAGTGTTTGAATGTGTAGGATTAATAAAACTACAAAGTTTGATTCCAACCTACAAAATTCACCGAGCTTGAAGTGTGATAATTTGTGGAAAGACTGAAACTGTGTTAAAAATGAATTGGCAAGGATCAGTAGGCCATCGTATCATCTTGAAGAAAGAATTTAAGAACAAGAAGATTCAAAGAACGGTAAAACAATTTAAACCCATTATCGGTATTAGTGCAGATACCACTTTCAAAACAATAACTAGACAAGAACATGTTCATGTGTCTCGCATTGATACTCAGATGACGGCTAATGATCTGTAGTACAGTTAAAACAACTGCAAAAGGTGCTGGAACACGCCCACGGATGAGACCTCTTATCCATACGTATTTTGGGGCGCTGATCACGAAAATGTGGGTTAAAACTTCCGCCGGAGGTGGGAACACCCTTAAAATTGCAAAAAGCACCCCTAAATAGGTGTATTTTCGACTGTACTTGTTGTTTTGCAAACTAACTCATCTTATATGTTTTTTGGGGCGCAACAACAAATACAGTCGAAAAACACCCCTACACAGGGGTGATTTTGCAATTTTGGGGGTGGTTGAGCCATTGCTGCAAGTTTTAACCCTCATTTTCGTAATCAGCGCCCCAAAAAACAAATAAGATGCCTTAGTTTGCAAAACAACAAGTACAGTCGAAAAACACACCTATTTAGGGGTGTTTTTGCAATTTTAAGGGTGTTCCACCCTTCGCCGGAAGTTTTAACCCTCATTTTCGTGATCAGCGCCCCAAAAAACGTAGGGGACAAGTGGTCTCGTCCGTGGGCGTGTTCCAGCACCTTTTGCAGTTGTTTTAACTGAACTACTGTGTTTAAAATTCCTTTTAAACTTAGTGATTCTCTTTCAACAAATCTAACAATTCATATATTCTCAATATCGGCTGTTACAAACGGACCCGTAACGAATAGGAAAAAACGCTAGTTTTTTGCTAGCCCTAGCCGGCTGACGCTCATTTCACATTTCAGGGACTCTTCCTTGAACCGTCTAACAGTAAACATGTAGTTCGGCACCATAATTAATTAATTAATTAAAGTAGTGTTTTTAGTCAGTTAAGGAACCAAGCAAGTAAGATTAGATTTTTCTTCATTTGTATTCACTCGCATAAAATTGACGGCAATTGAACATTCAACAATATTTTTATATAATTAAATTAATTTCATTCTACATCGTTGCCGGCTCTCTTCCATCAGTGTTACTCGATTTGTGTGTTTTGTAATAACTTTATATTTAATTATTGATAGATTTGGAGGGAAAATCTTTCAGCAAATTGTTTATTAAATGAAGTGATTTTAACATCCGGTCACTTCTGGTTTTTGTATACCTTTTCCTGAATCCTAGTCAGTTGACTAATAAATCGTAATATAAGGTATATTTATATTATATTTCGCTTTCATTAGTTTCCTATTACTCCCGTTTGACTTTTAAACCATCTCTAACGGTCAATTTAGAGTGGTCCTTCGAGAACAAAATACATTTAGCTATCGCATCGCCCAAGGATATGTAGGAACGGAAAAGTATGATGTTGGATTCCTTCTCATACCATCGAACCAGCGCAGAATAAATCGAAGTTTTTTATTCCCTTCCTCTACAATCTGAATTTTTTGAAGAATAACGCTCCTGAGATTAAGTTGTCTTGTACATAATGAAATAGATCTGAGCACTCTTCATTATATAGAGTATCTTTCCCCTTTTATAAAATGGAAGAAGTGTACAACTCCATGATTTGGCCTATTCAAGTTATAAAACCATCACATATGCAGGAAATATTTCTAATAATATTTCAAAGATAATATCTTTGGCAACGAATACAACAATTTCTTTTAAAACAGAAAGTAACGTAAGTACAAAACTGTTAAATGTTAAAACAAAAATATTCCCATTAAAGAAGTCTAGTATCTAAACTTAAATGTCCAGAATGTGATGCTGTCTATTTGGGTCAATCCCTTAGAAGTTTTGAGATCAGATACAGTGAAAATTTACGAGCATATAGATTAAAACAACCAATCCCACTACGCAAAACATCTAATTAACACCAAACATTATTTGCCTCCTAACACTGAACTAGAAGTACTACATATTTGTAATAAGAAATACAACCAGATAAATCCCACTACGCAAAACATCTACTTGACACCAATCAATCATTGACACCTAACACAGAACTAGAAGTGCTGCATATTTTTGAAAAGAAACAAGAACTGGATTTCCTTGAAGAATTGGAGATTAGAAGACACTTAAGAAACGCGCAATATGAAGTTGTCAATGAACAGAGGAATGTAGGGAGTTCTCCACTTTCAAACTGTCTTCCTGAGTGATAATTGTAAAGATCAGCAGATATAGTTTTCCTGGATTTCTATATCATTGCACAGTTATACTAATCTTAATTGGGGATATCCAGGATATCCCCATAGGGCTAATAATATATAATCTTCAATATTTGTAATATCATATCATCTCCTTTTTCTATTAACATATATTAAGTCGATCACAAGGTACGTCACTTCTTGGTCTATCCAAACATAATTATTATACATCAGATAGGCATCAAATGAAATGTAACTTCTGTCATTCTGACGATGATATTTAATATCGAATCAATTGTCAAATTTCTTGGAATTTTTAACATTTTTTTCAATATATTGTGGAATTATCTAGAAACAGTAAGTTTCATTTAAAACAGTGTTGATAACTACTTTCTTTCCGTTTCTACCTCAGATATGCATGATGTGCGTATATATGTGTACGTATATGTTGAGAAATATATTATATCTACCAACCAGACTCACTATATCTACTGAACTTGTCAATATTACTGAATTTGTCAATACTATACCGGATTGATCATTATTATTATACTGACACTGTCAATACTAAAAATAATATTTACTTAATTGTATCTTTATAATTTAATTTTACTGTATCTATTTATTATATCACACACATGTTGTTGGTAACCTAGTTACCCTCAGCTTCAGTGGTTAATTGTTTACTTCTATATCAAAAATGTTAGTTAAATTTTGTAGTTTGTATATTTCCGTTTTGTTGTGACATAAACATATATTAATATATATTGTTGTCCTGTAATGTTCCCGTTGCTACGCTTATGTAAGTTAATGAGATCTTGGAATAATTTCGACTATCTTAATCAAATTTCAATGGAAATTAGTTGATAAAATAAACTAATAATATTTAAATCAAAATTTAGTAGAATATTTAATAAATAAATACGCAACTTATTCTTTGTTACTGCATCAAAATCTCATTAACAACAACAATTTCGTATTTGTACAGAAATATGCTGTTTACACAAAGTCAATGTTTGTCATAGATATTTATTCATATTCAATTGTAATCTAAACACGACCATGTTTTGTGGAATAGTTAAAATACCAGTCCAATTCAAAAAGGCAGTAAAACTTCAGTTCTAGTTCTATTCACATCATTATTTTATACAAGTTTAGAGTTTGGTATGGTAAAAACATTTATAATTTCAAATTAATAAACAGTGTAACCAAATCAAGAGTCTCTCTCCTCTCGGCACACTACATTGCAATGTTCTCCATATACATTCTTGTAAACTAATTTTCAATTTACTGGTTTCTCATTATCCAGTCTTTAAAATTTTAATCTGACTCAATTGTTGATACAAGCAATTTGATATTTCAAACCACCGTTACCAACCAGTCATGGTTGTAGCATACTTTAAAATAGAAAAAAATGTCATCTACCGAAGACTTTCCATCGTGCCCGAAAGATTTATTGAACACACTGTTCCGCATGTAAATTAAAACGTTAAACTCTAACAACAAAATCTAGTAGAACATTCATCAGGAATAGAAAGAAGAAAGCGTTTAGATAAATCTAATGAAATTTTAAGGTATCGTTAACACTTCTAATGGCCAGCAAAGTATCATTAAATTATGCCAAGTTATCAATTGTATTTACATAATGGTCGATTTGACTTGTATAAAATGTTACTGTCATTGAATATCTCGACTTTATCTCGGCCATTTGATCGGAAATCTTTAAAATTAATTTTTCTGTGTAGGAGTACGATGTCGGTTGGTAGTTTGTTATGAATATTACTATGATTTATTGTCTATTTCCCTATTGCAACAGTCGAAGTTACAATTTCTTATGTTGTTGTTTTTCGTTCTATTGATAAACCGTAAGAGCGTGTAATAAGTGTGTTAATTAGGATTAGAAATGAATAATGGATATTAGGAATTATTATTTGTTGATAGACATATACAGACTGTTTCCTAAAAGCATCAACCAACCAAAAGGCAGTTACCTAATAGGGATGTTGACTGTATCCAAATCAAAACATTATTTTAATGTAATGTGGTAGCTTTTATCATAGAAATACTCAAAAACACAATAGTTATCCTTTTATTTAAGCCAGTTAACACATTCCCGGATAGTTACTGATTTTGTGGGGTGCAAAAAAATCGGATTTTTAGAGAAAATAACAATTTAAGGGTAGTGTAAGCCAGTACAGCTATCCGTTTACGAAAAAAGTTTATTTTTCTTTGTAAAAAGTAGATGACTGCATTTGCCGCTTGTCCCAATATCTGGCAATAATTGACCGATAATATTTTACTGGGACAAGACGACATTTGCTGTCAATTATCACTTATGTCAACAACCATTTGTAAAAACATAATTATATATAGGCATTCTACTTCAATGAAAATAATTTGTTAAAAAATAATTTTCAAAACATGGTACAAAACATAGTGGAGGTTTTATTTCACATGTTTTACACATATAAGGTAAAAGCACCAACTATCGACAATAATCTATTTATCGACATATTTTTTCTTCATAAACCAAAAATAAGCATTCAAAAACAGGAACGGTAAAGGACCAATTAGAAAGCGTTATTTTCATCTTTGTTCTACTTTATGTTTTTGTCCCTGTAACTATACATGCCCTGTTCTTTCAATCATTGCGTTAAGAAAATAATATAATAATAATACATGTTCATTCACTAGAAATTACAAAGTATAACAAAACTAGATAAAAAATCGTAAATAAACACAATGACCCACAGAAACTGTAAAAAACAGCTTGTAAGTGGTATCTAAATTAAGTACACCGACAAAATTAGTTACACTCACAACAATAGTAAACTTAGCAACAATAACGATAGTAATAATATCACAAATAATACATAGCTCAATCAGAATATCACAACAAAATATGAATTTAAAAAAATATAATATGAAAAATTAAAGGAATAAAGAAAATGAAACTGTAGTATTACAGAAAAAAAACTTATAGTATATTAAACTATTTCAGTGATTGAACACCGAAAACTACAACCTTCATCCAATGTAACCATGTGTAGTTGTAGATACTTCTCACGTTACGATTTTTATATCGCAGAATTCTCTTTTCTGCTCTAAAATGAAATGTTTTAGTTTCTTTTTAAATAATCGAATATTTTGAATGCTTTTAATATAATCTGGACTACGGTTGTAAATCTTAACGGAATAGAAAGAATATGTTTTCTGACAACTCGTTTTTATCATCCTAGGGACTGTATGGAAATGTCTATTCCGAGTATTGTAATTATGATTGGTAAGTTGTTGTATTTTTTGATCCATGATATTCCACTGAAACGCATAAAATGTATAGTTGTTTCAGATCCAATATTCTACTTTCAGAATACAAAGGATCCGAAGAATAAAGGTTCGGTTTAGACATTATGATTTTTAGAAATCTCCTCTGGATTATATTTAATGGCTGCAGGTGAGTTTCCAACGCACTTCCCCAAACCTGAATTCCATATTGAAGATGGCTTTCCACTAATCCAAAATATAAATTGCAGAGATGTTGGCTAGAAATATACTTTTTCAAGTGCCTCTATTTATGCAAAATAAACTGTAATTTTTAAGCTATTGCATTAACTTCTATCGCGGGCCTTGAGCGTGGAGACCGAATCGAGAAATTCCGTAACGAAAATAACCTGACACGATATGAGGATTGTCCAGTAAATTTTAATACCCATATGCTTATACGAGGACTGTCCAATAAATTTTGATCTTTTATGATGATACGAGGACTGTCCAATAAATTTTAATATTATTATACTTATACGAGGACTGCCCAATAAATATTGATACTTTTATGACTATACGAGGAATGTCCAATAAATTTTGATTATGTTATGATGATACGAGGACTGTCTAATACATTTTGATTGTTTTATACTTATACGAGGACTGTCCAATAAATTTCAATTCTTTTATACTTATACGAGGACTGCCCAATAAATGTTGATACTACTATGACTATACGAAGAATGTTCAATAAGTCTTGATTATTTTATGGTGATACGAGGACTGTCCAATAAATCTTGATTCTTCTATACTTATACGAGGACTGCCCAATAAATTTTAATACTTTTCTGATTATTTTATGCTGATACGAGGACTGTCCAATAAGTTTTAATACCTATATACTTGTACGAGGACTGTCCAATAATTTTTGATTATTTTATGATGATACGAGGACTGTCAATAAATTTTAATTCTTTTATACTTATACGAGGACTGCCCAATGAATTTTGATACTTTTATGACTATACGAGGACTGTCCAATAAGTTTTGATTATTTTATGCTTATACGAGGATTGTCGAATACGTTTTGATTGCTTTATACTTATACGAGGACTGCACAATAAATTTTGATACTTTTATGATTATACGAGTGCTGTCCAATAAGTTTTGATTATTTTATGCTGATACGAGGACTGCTCAATAAATTTTAATACTGATATGATTAAACGAGGACTGTCCAATACATTTTGATTCTTTCATACTTATACGAAGAGTGTCCAATAAATTTCGGTTATTTTATACTTATACTAGGACTGCCCAATAAATGTTGATACTTTTATGATTATACGAGGACTGCCCAATAAGTTTTGATTATTTTATGCTGATACGAGGACTGTCCAATAAATTTTGATTTTTTATACTTATACAAGGACTGCCCAATGAGTTTTGATTATTTTATGCTGATACCAGAACTGTCCAATTAATTTTGATACTTGTATGATTATACGAGGATTGTCCAATAAGTTTCGATTATTTTATGCTGATACGAGGACTGTGAAAGTGAAACTTCTAACACTAAGAAAAGAGCTAAAAAGAAAAGAAATTGTGAACGTCAAAGTGTAAAACTCTATGCAATAGCTTTACCGCCGCAGTCTCCGAGTGCCACACGTCTTTTTTTATTATATATTCAATATGACAATCCCATTTTAAATTTGTATCCGATATAACCCCCAAATATTTTGTTTTGTTTATTGGTTTAATAATTAAATCCTGATCAAACTGTGATATTTTCAGTGGATAAAATCGGTTATTAGATGAGTTGGAGTTAAGAATAGGTATGTAAAAAGTTTTTTCAAAATTCATGGTTAATAGTTTACTATCAAACCACGACTTAATTAGCTTGAGGTCAGATTCAACTTTTAGCTTTAAATCATGCCAATTACTGTCCTCATAAACAATTGCAGTATCATCCGCGTAACCAATTATATGACCAGAGCTATTTAAAGGAAATAGATCATTCATGTAGAGATTGAATAACACAGGGCCTAATGGCCCTGTGGTACTCCGTATGTTATATCGCGTTCTTTACTAATAAATCCATTGATTTTGACTACCTGTTGTCCATGTGAGAGATAACTCTTAAATAACTTCAAACAAGTATCCCGAGTTCTCCAGCGTTTTTAATAGACCACTGTGACTGACAGTATCGAATGCTTTCGCTAAATCCATAAAAAATACATAGGCACGTTCTATTCATATTTAGAGCATCAAACATTTTGGTTGTTAGATTTAATAGAGCATTGTGTGCGGAACTGTTTTGTTTAAATTCAAACTGGTGGGACGATATCAACCCATATTTGGTTATGTATGAATCCAATGTTATTTTCAATATTCTTTCAAAAATTTTTTAAATATGTGGTACTAATGATATCGGTCGATAGTTAATAGGAAGGGATTTGTCTCAATTTTTATAAATAGGTGTGATTACAGATTTTTGGAACGCTTTAGGCCATATTCCCACCTTCATTCACTTGTTTATTATGTGTTGCAGCGGATCGAGGATATATGATTGTATTGCCTTTTAGACAATCAGCACTAATTTCCTCTATACCAGTCGCTTTTTTGTTTTTCAATTCATTTATAATGGACTTCACCTCAAATGTATTTGTTGGTAGCAAAAACATTGAATTTGAGAAAGAAACTATCATATACCCGCTGTCGGTTTTTGTCAATTTTTTAGGCCAAATATTTCCCTACTTCAGAAAAAGTTGAGTTAAACTCAATCGCTATTTGAAAAGGATGGGTTAATATATTTCCTTTTTGATCTTTAATATTTCCCATGTTAACTCGTGAGTTGCTTGATCCACAAATATATTTCACTACATTCCGCAATTGCTTGTTATTATTGGAATTTTCGGTAATTTTTGTGATATATATATATTTTTTTTAGTTTGAATTAGAGCATTTAACCTATTTCTGTATAGTCTATAATGTGAAAGTATATTACGATCATTCGGAGTTTTTTTGGTTAACTGAAATAAACGTTTCTTTTCATTTATGGACCTCAGTAGAGCATTTGTTACCCATGGCGCAATTTTGGTATTTTTCCGGTTGTGTCTATTATAATAAAGGCACTTATTAATATTTTCTTGAATTATTGAAATAAATTTCTCTGTAGCATCATCTGGATCATAGAAACTTCTTATCGAATCCCATGACATTTTAGAAACAGTTTCCTCAAGTTTTTGGTAGTAAACATGCTTTGTTACCCTTTCGGATGGCTTCTTTTGTTCTTTATTGTCCATCATAATTTGTGATGCTATTGCGTAGTGATCTGTAATATCCGTTTTTATAACCAAAGGAATAATATTTTCTAAATTTTTATTAGATTTTGAATATAAAAAGAGGTCTAGGCAGAAATTCAGTCTAGTTGGCTTGATAATGGTAGATACAAATCCATATTTGCCTTTAGAAAACGGTCAGTTCAGTAGTTGCCACAGTAGGGGTACGATCAATTGCTTACGAGGTAAGAACACGTGTTATATTCTCAGTCATATTTAAATCATTTCAATCATACAGTGGGTTTAGTAATTGTTTATTATAGATTATTCTGGACAATTTATGAGATATTAAGGCAATTTTAGTGAAAAATATTTTTATAACAATCAAAAACTTGGTGTCGATAAATGGTTTCCTCGCATTCAACTATAGGGCCATATGTCGACAAAAGTTACGATAGCTGGGGAACACACAAAGTTACATGTAAAGTTTTATATTAAGACAAAGATATTTTTCCCTCTTGTACAAACAGTTTTTCTTATTTTAAAAGAAATATTTTATAAAAAGACCAATTATCGACACGTTCTTTATAAAACTCAAGTTGTAGTAAAATTGTTTTAATTTAACTGTCGATATAAGAATACTTGAAGTGTCGATAAATGGGACTAGTCAGTGTCGAAACAACATTCCAAAAGACCTTAGTTAGAAATTTAATAAATTATTCAATTACATTTGTAATATAATAATACTATTTTTGCTAAACTGGCATCAGAATAATTAGTTACAAATCATCGACACTAAAAATTTATATAACTACTATTTTTAAAAAATCTATAAAGTTCACCTGTTGAAATTACATCCTTTTTGTTGACGATAAATGTTTATTAGACAATATTCATTTATAGATGGCACAGAGGTATCAATATTCTGTTGAAGACATGAGCAAAGCTATAGAAGCTACGAAGAATGAAATGCCAGTGTTAAAAGCGGCGAGGCTGTATGGTATTCCTCGCACAACATTATTAGATAAATTTAAAGGAAGAACACCTGTTGAAAGAAAAATTGGCTTCCCAACATTACTCAATGCGAAAGAAGAAGACATGTTAAAACATTGGATCCTTCATTCAGCAAAACATGGGTTTCCCGTTACAAGAAGTCAACTTTTAGACAGGGTCCAAATACTTCTTAATGAAATGAAACGATCTACTTGTTTCGCTAATAATAGACCCGGAAAAAGTTGGTATCACGCTTTTTTACAAAGACATCAGGAAATAAGCGTAAGAATGACTCAAAATTTAACACGTTCACGATCTATTCAAAATGAGCATACTATTAGAAATTGGTTTGATGAAGTCCGAAATTACTTCATAACTAATTATCTTGATATTGCCAATGATCCAAACATAGTGTTCATCTGTGACGAAACTGCATTCTTTTTAAGTCCGTAAAATGATAAGGTTCTCGCAAAAAAAGGAGACAACTGCATCTACACTATTATCAATAATGACGTAAAAGAGTGTTTAACTACCCTTGTTGTGTGTAACGCTGCCGCAGATTTGCCACCTCCTATGATCGTCTATAGCTATAAATAAAGAGTACCACGTAATGTTATACAAAAAGTTCCATCTGATTGGGGCATTGGAAAATCTGAAAGTGGATGGATGACGGAGGAAAATGTTTATGAATACATAGCGAATATTTTTTACACTTGGCTGAAAAAAAGACATAACTCTACCAGTTATTCTCTATGTGGATGGAGATACGTCGCATATGACTATGGCTTCAAGCTAATTTTGTAAAAATATTGGAATCATTTTAGTTTCTCTTTTGCCCAAAACAACACGTATCTTTTCCATCCGCTGAAAAGTGCATGGAAAAAAAATCATAGTTGGCGGATCGAGAATAATGGACAACGACTATCCAGAGAAGAATTTGTTCCAACTTTACATTCAGTTTTCCAATCCATGGAAAAAATCAAATCTACACTCGAAAATGGTTTCAGATCCTGTGGCTTATACCCTTTTTATGCTGATAATGTTAAATTTATAAAATCAAAAGAAGCAAATGAATCTAACAAGATCTTTGAAGGTTCACAAATAGAAACGGAACAATTCAGAAATGATAAGGCCAAAGATTTTTTGAATATTTTGAAAATCAGATTCCCTTGAAAATTTAGACTTTCCGAAGAACAAAGGATATCAGGAAAGGTTCCGAAAAAGATAATAATTTATTCAACTTTTGGAAAATTATAGTCAGGCTGAGAATGGTGTTATTGGAGAAAGTGCTGACTACCTAGAATATGATTTAAAACTCGTAGTTCCAGTTTTCAGCATGGAATAAAATTTAGAGACTCCAGTAGAATCCAATACTGATTTTAATGTAGAAACGCCAATAACAGATTTTTTCACTGCTTTAGATACAGCCAATATGCCTGTAGAGATCGTACCACTGTGCAATTCTGCAATAGAATATATTTTAGATAAAGTATCGCAGGATGAAGCACTGATTTTAACAGTTAGAAACAATGTCGATAATAACGATAATATTCCTTCGACTGATACTAACCTCCCTCTTTGTGAAGAATCACCAGAAGAAAATATTTCAAAGACTAAAGATATCCCTACACTTTTTAAAAAAGCGTTGTTTTGGCCTAGAACAACTCCAATCTGCCAGAAATAAAGGAAAAACGAAAGAGAAACCTCTGTTGTAGCTTCATCTAGGGATTGACAAAATTATTTTCAAAGAAACCAGGAAAAGAAAGAAAAACTAATAGAAGAAAAAGAGAACAGAAAAAAATTAAGAGAAAAGAAAGCAGCAGAACTAGCAAACAAATATAAGCTAAAAAATGACAATGAATCTTCAACTGATTTTTCGTCTACCGAAATGGCAGAAGGAAACTTTGTAATTTTTCAGTATGGCACCAAGCATTTTTCAGGAAACAATTTGGCTACTAGAGAAGATGACGATGAAAACATTTTAAATAAGCAATATCAAATGAGATCTATCGAACCTAATGGGTCCAATTGGAAATGGCCAAAACGAGATAATATACTGTGGTACCCATTTAAATATATCAAAACCAAAATTAATTAAAAAGGGATCATATTTTATTCCTGAAATGGTTCATTATTTATAATACCTGTTATAATTATAAAAAATATGACTTTTGTACTTACTTCCTTACTTTTTAAGTAATTTTAATGAGATTTTTTTTAACTTAAAGAGTTTACATTAATATTATTTTTTCATTTTATATTTTTTTAATAAACAAAATAATTATTTAAAATTCTATTACATTTTATTAAAATACATACTATATGACTTGCTTATACCTATAATTTATACAAAAATAAACAGTCGATAATCGAGGCTTTGACTTGTCGATAAATGACTTACTGGTATTTTCAGTATGTCGATAATTCCCCCCTTTGCTTTATTTTAAATTAAATCTATTTTTATTTAAATTGGTTATAAATTGGCATTTGAATATGAGTAATTATATAAATAAAGGTTTATTTTGAATGTTAGTTTTCACAATAAATTGATGGGATATGAATTTTCAAAATTAAAGGCTTTCAAATATTGCTATCCTGTAGAAAGTCGCTTAAGGTGTCGATAATGTGTGCTTTTACTTTACTTGGTTTCTTTCCTTTTACCTTCTGAAGTACATTGTTTACAACGTAGTGGTGACTCTTCTTTCTACTGTTATCCTCAACTGGAATAATGTCAATCCAATGCATGTCATTACTAACAGGCCCGTCATTTTGCATGTGTTGAGCAACTACGTCACTGTCAGTGTTTTCAATATCTTCCCTCTGTTCTACACTTCGCTTCAATCTTTAACCTCAGTGCAAAGGTTTGTCTGGCATCAATAATGTCCTGACATTCCATGTGCCTAGTGTAATTGATGGCGCTAGCCTTTTGTTCCTTTTTGGGTTTTTAATTTTAGTTTCGGTATTGTTTCTCTTGACCTTTTCCTTTGCCTGTTCATCTTAATTTATTCCTGCCGTGCTTCCGGTTACAAGATCATCATCATCATCATCACCCAGCCCCTTCAGTCCACTGCTTGACATAAGCCTCCCTTGATTGCTTCCATATATTCCTATCTGGTGCTGCTTGTATTGTATTGTTTCCGCGTAACTCAGTTATGTCAATGTGGACTGTTTTTTTTGTTTACTTAACAATACACGACGTGGTTGCTTCTTATTATCACTTACTCCAAAGAAGAAATGGTAACGAGAGTTTGGTCGAAGGAAGGCCAAAAGGAAATTCAAAGGGGGAGTAACAACCACTTAATTAACTGTCGTATTGTTTCAAGAAAGTTGGTTTTTTTGATAAACTAAACCCGATTCCGATAGAACTTTGCCATTCGAAATACCGAGACCGAAAATTATATATTTTTCTCTTACTGAGCCGATCAATACTGAAAGTACCTACTACTATCCTACCTATTAAATTTTAAATCGTATTCTTGGGCGGTGTTGTCAAGCTGTACCTATAATTTATACTTTAACAAAATAAATCGCGTGAACATACCGCCCACCCTGAAAAAACATTTTTCAGCAAAATTGAAAAAATTAAAAAAATAAAAATAAAACAATAATGTTAATAGGTATGATATACCTCTGCGTAATCTTATAACCCATGAAAGAGAAATCAATATTATGACATAATCCCAAAGAAAAATTGAATAAACTATTCTAAGAACAAAGAATATTTCTTATTACTAAGTTCACTGCGAGGGTAAAGGACAGATCCTTGTAACCGGTCGCGTATAAATACCCTTATTTGTTTTTAACGTAACATGTCTAATTACTCCATCTTTTCCGGGATGGACTTCCGTAATAATTGCCAAAGACCAATGTGAAGGGATACAAGCAGCACAAGTTACAAGATAGGCAAATCAAAATTATTCTTTGTGAAAAGCGACTTTTCTACCGTGTAGATCTTTTTGTCAAGCTGATACAAATAATAACACAGGTCTACAATGATTTTGATGTTTTGAAGCTGTTAGCTATTTTCAAGTTATTTTGTGACCCATATCTATGTATCTAATGTTATTTTTTCCATAATTCCCATATAGAGCTATTGTCATTGTGATCTGGCAACATTGCTTGACTTCAGTTTTCTCAGTAAAACAACAGAGTCGACGCAGAAACTTGTCAATACACGTTTATTTACCATTTCATTTATATCGATCCGTCATCGTTTTACTCTTCCTGCGTTTGTTTTGTTGTTTTCTGTAGTTTTTTAAATTTTTTAAACATTTAGATATGGAAAGAAGACATTGTGTAAACAGTCCAAATAGCTTTTGTTATATATGTGGCAGTTATATAGTGACAAAGCAGAGGCAAACTATAACTTCATTTGTGAAAAACGTCTACTACGCCTATTTTGGAGTAAACATTGGTGACCAAGATAAGTCCTGGGCACCACATTATGTTTGTTCTGTTTGTGTAGAAGGATTAAGAAACTGGCAAAAAGGTAGGACGAAATGTTTAAGCGTTTAAGCTTTGGGATTCCTATGGTATGGCGGGAACCCAAAAACAATAGTGATAGCTATTTTTGTTCGTGTAATGTTCTGGGATTCAACAGAAAAAATAAAAAACAAATTTTATATCCCAATCTTAACTCTGCTATTCGACCAGTTCCTCATAGACCAGATGTGTCGTTACCTACCGTGCCAAAAGAGATAGTAAACGTTATTTCATCAGCATCGAGCATATCAGATTCCGACCTAAGTGACTCGGACTTTAACCCAGAAACTTTCACCAAACCTGAAGTGTTTAATCAAAGTGAACTAAATGATTTAATTGAGAGATTCGCACCTTCCAAAAGATGCGTCCGAATTGTTAGCCTCCAGGCTACGTGACAAAATTTTGTTGGCGCCTGGAGTTATATCAAGTTTTTACAGAAATCGCGAAAAAGATTTGTGTCAGTATTTTACTCAAACCGCGTCGTTAGTATACTGTAACAATATTCTTGACATGGTTTCGAAGTTAGGAAATGTGTTAAACGTCAAAGAAGAATGGCGGTTGTTTATTGACTCAAGTAAACGAAGTTTAAAAGGCGTTTTATTGCCCAATGGTAACGTATTGGCCTCGGTTCCCTTAGCTCACTCAGTACACCTAAAAGAAACGTATGAAAACTTAGAGCTTCTTTTACAAAACATAAATTACCAAAATGGATGCTTTGTGGTGTCCTAAAAGTGCTTTGTATGTTATTGGGACAACAGGACGGTTATACGAAGTTCCCCTGTTTTATATGTGAGTGGGGTAGTCGCGCGAGAGATAGACATTGGACTAAAACGGAGTGGCCGTCTCGAATAAGCTTGACACCTGGTAGTAAAAACATAAGGAGAAATAGCTTAGTTGACCCCAAAAAAGTGTTGTTGCCTCCTCTTCACATCAAACTGGGCTTGATGAAGCAGTTTGTTGAAGCACTAGACAAAAACGGACACAGTTTTAAATACTTGTGCGAGAATTTTCCAGCCTAGTCCGATGCGAAACTTAAAGAAGGTATTTTCATAGGGCCTCAAATAAGAACATTAAGCAAAGTCACGGAGTTTGAAAATATTATGACTAATGTCGAGAAGAATGCTTGGGCTTCATTTAGGAAAGTAATTGAAAAGTTTCATGGAAATCGTAAAGACGAAGACTATGAAAATATTGTGGAAAATATGTTACAACACTTTCAGCAGTTGGATGTAATATGAGTTTGAAAGTGCACTTCTTGTTTTCACACTCGAACTATTTTCCTGAAAATCTGGGGGCTGTTAGCGAAGAACAGGGTGAGCGATTTCACCAGGATATTAAAGAAATGGAGCGAAGATATCAAGGAAGATGGAGCGTATCAATGATGGCGGACTACTGCTGGATGTTACAACGAGATATGCCCTTTAAAACACACAGTCGGAAGTCCGCCCAACGTAGTTTTCTTGCAAAAAGGCGAAGATTTCATTCAAAGAAATAGTGAATAAATTATATTTGTCATTTGTGTTCCACATTTTTTAATGCAATAAAAACTATAAACGTTTAAAGATTGTAGAAAAACCTTATAGTCCGGGAGTTAACGACAGAAATTTCCGGGTTATTTTCGCAAGCTTCATCTTTTTTTGTATGATTTATATGTGTAATATACAATAGTAATATGAACGTCTGCCGGCGCACCCCCACGACAGGGGGTTACAGGAGGATTACAATTACAGCTGAAAAAAAAACAAAAAAAATTTATAGCCGCATACGCGAAACTTACTGTACTTATCAAATAAAACATAAGAAGCTTAGAAAATATCGTCTGCCACCTAAATTCGACAACCAACATCGTCTGCCACCCACATAAGTAAGCGCCAATTTAATATAGAAAAAATGTATACCCGCAAAGATGAAATTAATAAAAATGCTTCTTTTTGTAGTAACAAACACAAAAATAGTAGTCTGCCACAAATAAGATATAACGAAGGTCGTCTGCCAAGCCTATGAAGTTGCGCTCGGCATGCACCGCGCGAGCACCGCGGCGACGACGCTGCATCTTTATCGGCTTGAAAGACGATCGTCGTTGTTCTAAATTATTGAACGACTCTCATGAAGTTGTTTTTTATGATACATTTAAATTTGTTCAAGCGTAGAGCATAGAATAAGTCATCGCCTACGCCTACTCGGTTTTCAAAATTTATTTTGAATAAATATATTGATGAATTTCGATAAAATATTACTGTTTTGCAATGACATTAAGAGATAATTTTTTAGACATAATTATTTATTGATTTTCGTTTAAATGAATTCTATATATATTATGTACATGTATAACGATGCTGATCTTGTTTGACAACCGTAATTTTATGACCATTCATCCATATCACATTGATCAATAGAATCATCTGTTTCATCCAATATTATATTCAAATCCTCAATATCAGAGTTCTTGATTTCAGCATCGTCTTCTTCATCTGACTGATCTTAGTTTTGATCTGCTTTTGTTGGTTGATCTGTAACTATATAGATATAATAATTTATTATTGGCTACATAAATATTTTTATATTATTTTTTTCATAATACCTGGATTTTCTTCTGCGTTGATCGCTATGTGATCGAGGAATTTCGGCAATTGATCTCCTTCGAACCATCGGAAAACAAGTTTATCATCTGATTACTCCCAACCAAAGTCAGTAGGAGAAAATTCCATCGGCTGCGGGAGATATGCATGCCTCCAAAGATGTGCAATATATGCGGTTCGTTGTAAGTGGTTGTGCAGCTCTGCTTTGTAAGGTGGTACTGCTCCATCGACATTTTTTACAATGGTCAATTATACTGCTTTTATTTATCATACTTACGTTGCTTTTGATGTTGATGGTTCCGCGTAGTTGTCCTCGTCATGAAAACTTTCTTTTTCCACATTTACACTGCAAAATAATATTTGCAAGATTAAAACTAATTTCAATAAAAAAAAAATATAAAATCTGTAGACGAACTTGTAGTTTTTATTGTACATTAATCACTAAAGTTTTATACACTTACTTTGCTTCTGATGTTGATGGCTCTGTACTGTCGTCATCATGAACAGTTTTCTCTTGTACATGTACACTGAAACATAATATTTACAATATTATATATTCAAAACAATTATACTGTGCGAATAAGAGTGTGTATAAATAAAAATATGCGCGTATGTATAATGTGTGTATGTGTGAGAGACAGAGAAAAAGCATAAGTAAACTTACTTTGATGTTGCTTCCGATGCTTTATCTTTTGCTGGAACTTTGTATTTTTTGCCACTGCTGTAAACTTTGAATAACAAGTTGAATGGTATTTCTGGTAGTCATTTACTTCTTGAGGCAAAATAACGTTGGTTAAATCTAAATTATTCTTTTTGCGAATTGAAAGAAAATATTCACTTTTTCTTAAAATACCAATGACAAATGTTTGCAATTTCCCTGTTGATTTTCGGCAAAAAACGCAGTACGGTTTCACATTAGACATTTTGAAATATCACATTGGCACGCACTTATTTCCACAAGACTTTCCGCTATTAAACACTCGCACAGACGCTACAAGGACGGTACTGACTACTCGCACAGACGCTGCACGTGTCGAATACAACGGTCCGTTCTCCAAAATTTAGGTGGGGATCATCTTTTGCGTAGATATTATCTGGGCATCTGGAATGTCAACAGCTGAGAGCAAGGGGACACATATTCAAGGAAAGAAATACCTTTATATTAGAGGGCTGCATGAGTATATTTCCTCAGGTATAAATTGTACCCGATTTTATAGCCCCCTTTCGTCTACACAAGTATTTGTTTCAAGGTCAACGAGCTCGCCTAGACATGGGTAGAGAGAAGTGATACTGATCCTTTTTCCAGGTAACCAAAGTTTGTGAGGACACTGCTACGGTTCTAAAAATCGCCGCACCGAAAAAAGATTTTAGCGAATTTCATCATTATATTTAAGTTTCTATTATCATGGAAAAGATTGAAACTAGAGTTTAAATTAATTCACTGAGTAAATTTATAGCATAAAAAACAACTTCCTGAGAGTCGTTCAACAATTTAGAACAAACGACGATCGTCTTTCAAGCCGATAAAGATGCAGCGTCGTCGCCACGGTGCTCGCGCAGTGCATGCCGAGCGCAACTTCATAGGCTTGGCAGACGACCTTCGTTGTATCTTATTTGTGGCAGACTATAATTTTTGTGTTTGTTACTATAAAAAGAAGCGTTTTCATTAATTTCATCCTTGCGGGTATACATTTTTTCTATATGAAATTTGCGCTTACTTATGTGGGTGGCAGACGATGTTGGTTGTCGAATTTAGGTGGCAGACTATATTTTCTAAGCTTCTTATGTTTCATTTGATAAGTACAATAAGTTTCGCGTATGCGGCTATAAATTTTTTTTGTTTATTTCCAGCTGTAATGGTAACCCTCCTGTAGCCCCCTGTCGTGGGGGTGCGCTGGCAGACGTTCATATCACTATTGTATATTACACAGATAACTCATACAAAAAAATAAGGCATGCGGAAATGGTGTATTGAAATCTGTCGTTAACTCCCGGACTATTACGTGATACAAATAATTCCATAAGATTTTCGGATTCAGCTCACCAAAATAATATACATTCAGTTCTCAAAATAAAAACATCTGTTAAAAACTTTCGATTTGTAGACCTGTGTAATTAATAACCTAATTATATGAAATTGAGGTAAATCGAAAATATAGCGTTATCCTCTTTACCTAGATAGTGGTAGGTATATTATTTCAGTTACAAGTATTAATTTATATTAGAAGAGCTGGTTTCAAGCGAAATTCATTTTTTTTTTCTAACAGTCACGATTTTCTTGCTGAAACATGAGAAACGATCCATGAAAATATGAATTCACATTCGCCGCAGGTAAAAGAATATACCTACGTATCGAATTGCCAATTCCATTGTATAAATTTTATTGGAAAAGAGTTTCATGTCTCATGACGTGACCTCCTTCAGAACAATCGTTGCTATTTACTTTTAATCCGGAAGTATGGGTTTGAATATTTCATTTTAAAAATTGAAAGAATTCTCGAAATTTCTTTTCTTTCACGTTCATTGAATATGTACAAATAAAATTCAAATAACAGAACAATTTTTTTACGATGACAAAAATAATACGCGTAGAATTCAACAGGGAACATAACAAATTAATTACAGATTACAAGATACAGATAATTAAGACACGTTACAGATGCACCAAAGCAATGTAGACCCACCTTTAATGTAAATATTTAACAAGTTGTAATTTTGTAGACAGTAGACGATTTCATACTGTACAAAGCGAAGATTATCTACGGATTTGGATATTGGAAAGTCTTTAGTATCAAATATTTTAAAAAAAAGCAAAATACCATCCATAAAGTACGTCCTTCCAAAACTTATTGAGTGGACTGACCGTTGAAAATCGAAGGAAGCATGACCTGAGAGCAAGAAGATGTGATAAAATTAGGGGAAATCACAGATTCCATCAGAAAGTTAACAGAAGATGAGGCAGACGGACATGATGGTGTTACTGGAGAAATGTTAAAAAACATGGACAGACGAGCAGTTCAACTACTCGTAACAGTTTGGGAAATAGGTATTATTGTAAAAGAACGGAGATAAGAGGGATTACCGTGAATACTGAGTATTATCGTGATACTCTTGCTGAATCAGTGTACACCACGAGTTTTGGAAGTTTACAAACAAGATCTTCAATATTTACGTTAAATAATTCATCATTGAGAAATTTGTTACTATTACCAATTCACTTCAAAAATTTAGAATTCGAAATCTGCAGAGTCCTTAGAAATAATTTGTCCAACGTGATGTCGTTGAAGGCCTTTTTTCTGTGGAAAAGAGATAAGAACATACTTACCGATATTGAACTTTTCTGACTCTAACTGTAGTTCTTCTTGAACTGCGGTTTGTTCTTGTTGTACAATTTGGAATAGGCTTTCATAGTCAGATTCATTAAAAATAATGTCTTCATTCTCACTTTCAGCTTCCACATCAATAATTTTTGGCTTATCATGTGTTGAGTATCAGATGCTATTTTAATTCGACTCCGCTTTCTTCCTCATTTTCCAACTAATCTAGCTTCAGCTTTAGGATAAGGATGAACCGGCTCAGGTAAAACAAAGTTCACGGTTGACGTTGAAGGTTATCTAGTGTGTCTAAGGCTGTTGATATAGAAGGATTTGGTGATAAGTAGAGTAGATTGAATGTTAGTTCCACTTGTTTGAGGTGTTGGGCCTTGACGGTCGGTTACGGACCCTAAAAACTCATTGTCACTGAAAACATTTTGTCGAAGGGGTAAATAACTATCTTCTAGAACCCACTTAAGATATTACTCGTGGAAAATGCTCTGGAATAAATATTTCCAATAGCCTCTGCAACGCTGTAATATCTAATGTCTTTCCAGGTTTGTTTAACATCCATATATCGACACCTTGGATGTAGTAGGCCTTTAAAGAAGAGTACGTTGAAACATCGAGGAGTTTAAGTCTATGAAACGTGTGAGGTAGAAAGATTAACATAACAAAACCAGCAACAGACGTTTTTTGTACAGCATCCCCTGATAAATGGATATCATGATTGTCAATTATTAGAAACACTGGTTGTTCTCTAGTCGATTTTGTATGTGTTCTAAACTGATGATGAAACTTTAGATAAATAAATTCATTAGACCACTCTGAAGGATTAACTCCCCCAATACTTCCAGGTGGAGCTCCTTTCAGCTTATGGTTACCTATAGCGTTTATGCATGCCTGGTAGAAGTGAAACCGCCCACTTGCTTAAAACCTCTTGGAGATTGGATTTTGCACTGTACACATGCCGGTTTCGTCTTGGTTCCAAATATTTTCTGATGAAAAGAGGCCCAGTCACCGTTGGACATCTTCTAAGTTGTTATAGAACAGATCAACATTTGTTGCCCTGGTTAAACTCGTTTTCTAATAGACGAATTGTAGTGTCTCTTCATGAAGAGTCTCATCCACTCTTCTTCTGCGATTTGCTCCTCTTCCTATCTTGGTGGCATCTTCTTTTTGTTAGCCACTGCAAATTTGTACGCCAGCTAACGAAATTTCTTCTTAGCTATGTGTATGATATACTCCACCCCACTGTTTTCCACTGTATCAATGAATACTTTTTTAAAATGATTTCACTTCACAACTATAGACGTATTTCCCGGATTTCTTAAAATAATTAAAATGATGTGCCAGTGTTGCAAATTTTACATTATGCACTTTGCAAGCTTCCCTAATCGAAATATTTTATCCTTCAGGAGCTGTAACAGCTTATATGGCATTTTTTATTGCTTTTGACTTGACAGGATCACGTTTTTTCCCAGATTTACTTCTCGGCATAGTTATCTGCAACAATTGAGACACTAACATTACCATCGATCCAAGGTACAAGATGTGTTGATGATCACAGATACAAGAGGGTACAATTTTGGCGCCAAGACCATGCTGTCATCTTTAGACTACGTTTAAAATTACAAAGAACATGGCATCCTACTCGCCAGACTAACAACAGTAATCCTAGCCGAGTTAAGGTATTATCAAGCTTCTAACAAAAAAGGTAAACGGAATTTATTGTTTCGACCCTTACTTGGTGGAATTTACTCATATTAATTTTTTAAAATGAAAACAACTGTTTCTAGATAGATGCTCTATGAATGAATTTCAGTTCCTATGAACAAATACAACTAGATAGAGAAATAAATCAATCAAACAAATAGCAACATCCAACGGTTATCCATTACATATGAAACCTAAATGAATTAATAAAAAAGAAGAAAAAGTGGAATTACAACTAATATTTCCCAAACAAACTAAAAAAATAGAAAATTACAAAACCATTACAAATGCATGTAATATATCTAATAATACTTCAAAGATATTATTGTAATGTTTTTCTATTTTTTTCCAATTTATTTAAACAGTAAACGGGTGGTATAAACTTTAAACACTCGGTGGGTTCACTTATTTGATTTATTTAAACACTACACTATTCACTACTTATGTACACAGTGTATGCACTTAAACTAATTTATACAAACAGTTCATTATTTTATATTCACTTAATTACTTGTTTATCTCACGATGTCAAATTATCAACTAAACTTATCCGCTGATCGGTCCTTCATATATATTAGTGCCTTTTTTACTAGAGAATTCTAGATTGCAGCTTACACACACAAAAACAATTGGCTCTCGCTTTTTCTAGATAAGCCTGGTCACAAAACAATATTTAGATAAGATAGTCACAATCGTAAACAGTTATACAAAAAACCCTGCGTATCCGCCATAATTTTAACTTTCATACCTGACTTAGACAGAGTCGGATTTAGGGAATATACCAGTGTGCTGTTTAGTAACAATATCTTTATCAATAAATACAACAATTTCTTCTCCAGAATGCAATGCTGTCTATTTGGGTCGAACTCTTAGAAATTTTGAAATCATATACAGTGAACACTTACCAGCACACAGATTGAAACAACCAGAGAAATCCCATTAAGCCAAACATCTACTTGACACCAAACCTTCATTAACACCTAACACAGAACTAGAAGTACTACATATTTATGATAAGAAACAAGAACTGGATTTCCTTGAAGAGTTAGACATTAGAAGACACTTAAGAGATCCTCAGTATGAAGTCGTCAATGAACAGATAAATCCAGCTTTTAAACTGTCTTCTTAAGTAATAATTGTTAAGATCAGCACTTCTTGATCTAGCCAAAAATTATTATCAAACTTCAGGTAGGCATCACATGAAATGTAACTTCTGTTAGACTGACGATGATAGTAATATCGACATAATTGTCAATTTCTTAGAATTTTTGACATTTTTCCCATTTATTGTGGAACTATCTAGGAACAGTTAGTTTCATTTAAAAAAGTGGTATTAACAGAATTTATCTTCCTTCATCATTCATATTCGAAAACGAAAATTTTGAATATAATCTCACAAAACGTGCTACGCCACTAACGATCCAGACTGAACTGCTTTTTAATACGCGATATTTGAATTGGTTTGATTCGTAATCGCTGGATGATGATACATGACCAATAACAGAAAACTGATCAAGATACACTATATCCAAGGTACTCCCATACAGTGTATCCGTTTTTGGGCACTTTTGCGAGGAATCTCTCTTTCATTTCGTTTCGTTTCGTTTCGTTTCGTTTCGTTTCGTTTCGTTTCGTTTCGTTTCGTTTCGTTTCGTTTCGTTTCGTTTCGTTTCGTTTCGTTTCGTTTCGTTTCGTTTCGTTTCGTTTCGTTTCGTTTCGTTTCGTTTCGTTTCGTTTCGTTTCGTTTCGTTTCGTTTCGTTTCGTTTCGTTTCGTTTCGTTTCGTTTCGTTTCGTTTCGTTTCGTTTCGTTTCGTTTCGTTTCGTTTCGTTTCGTTTCGTTTCGTTTCGTTTCGTTTCGTTTCGTTTCGTTTCGTTTCGTTTCGTTTCGTTTCGTTTCGTTTCGTTTCGTTTCGTTTCGTTTCGTTTCGTTTCGTTTCGTTTCGTTTCGTTTCGTTTCGTTTCGTTTCGTTTCGTTTCGTTTCGTTTCGTTTCGTTTCGTTTCGTTTCGTTTCGTTTCGTTTCGTTTCGTTTCGTTTCGTTTCGTTTCGTTTCGTTTCGTTTCGTTTCGTTTCGTTTCGTTTCGTTTCGTTTCGTTTCGTTTCGTTTCGTTTCGTTTCGTTTCGTTTCGTTTCGTTTCGTTTCGTTTCGTTTCGTTTCGTTTCGTTTCGTTTCGTTTCGTTTCGTTTCGTTTCGTTTCGTTTCGTTTCGTTTCGTTTCGTTTCGTTTCGTTTCGTTTCGTTTCGTTTCGTTTCGTTTCGTTTCGTTTCGTTTCGTTTCGTTTCGTTTCGTTTCGTTTCGTTTCGTTTCGTTTCGTTTCGTTTCGTTTCGTTTCGTTTCGTTTCGTTTCGTTTCGTTTCGTTTCGTTTCGTTTCGTTTCGTTTCGTTTCGTTTCGTTTCGTTTCGTTTCGTTTCGTTTCGTTTCGTTTCGTTTCGTTTCGTTTCGTTTCGTTTCGTTTCGTTTCGTTTCGTTTCGTTTCGTTTCGTTTCGTTTCGTTTCGTTTCGTTTCGTTTCGTTTCGTTTCGTTTCGTTTCGTTTCGTTTCGTTTCGTTTCGTTTCGTTTCGTTTCGTTTCGTTTCGTTTCGTTTCGTTTCGTTTCGTTTCGTTTCGTTTCGTTTCGTTTCGTTTCGTTTCGTTTCGTTTCGTTTCGTTTCGTTTCGTTTCGTTTCGTTTCGTTTCGTTTCGTTTCGTTTCGTTTCGTTTCGTTTCGTTTCGTTTCGTTTCGTTTCGTTTCGTTTCGTTTCGTTTCGTTTCGTTTCGTTTCGTTTCGTTTCGTTTCGTTTCGTTTCGTTTCGTTTCGTTTCGTTTCGTTTCGTTTCGTTTCGTTTCGTTTCGTTTCGTTTCGTTTCGTTTCGTTTCGTTTCGTTTCGTTTCGTTTCGTTTCGTTTCGTTTCGTTTCGTTTCGTTTCGTTTCGTTTCGTTTCGTTTCGTTTCGTTTCGTTTCGTTTCGTTTCGTTTCGTTTCGTTTTGTTTCGTTTTGTTTCGTTTCGTTTCGTTTCGTTTCGTTTCGTTTCGTTTCGTTTCTTTTCCTTTCATTTCATTTCATTTCATTTCATAACAAACTTAGCAAATTGAAAGCAACTAGCGATGTCATTTATGTATAAATTAAAAAGTAAAGGACCTAAATGGGATCCCTGAGGTACTCCTGAAGTAGTTACCACAGCCTTAGATTTAAGAGCACCTAAAATTACTTGTTGTGACCTATTTCTGACATATGAGTCGAACCATCTCAATAAATTACCATGTATACCGACTTCAGAAAGTTTTGAGACAAGGATGGAATCGATTTTGTCGAAGGCCTTACTGTAATCAGTATACACAAAATCAACGTTATGCCTATCATTTAGACTTTTAAGTATGTATTCAACGTATAGAAATAAATTTGTATCTACCGAACGTTTTTTCATGAAGCCATGCTGTTCAATGTTAAGTAGGCTTTTTACGTCATGATAAAGAAAATCAAAAATGATACTTTCAAACACCTTACCTAAAGATGTTTAATTTATAAATAGGTCTATAATTCTCAACTCTATTCTTGCTTCCAGATTTATGAATTGGTGTAATAAAGGCTGTTTTCCATGTATCAGGAAATTGACCTGAACTGAGAGATTTATTAAATAGCAAAAATAATGGCTCTTATCATTAAAGATAGAGGATTGCGGTTTTCGCATTAGTTTGCTATTTTTTTATTAAATTAAAAATGGCGCAATCATGTTGATAGAATCCGATCTTCAAGTTTTTCTAATTGCCCAAATTTCCTTCGAAAGACGGTTGCCAACCATCGTGCGTGTTTGTTACTAGCGGAGATGTTGTGTGCCAGTGAATACTCTTCCGGGAGCGTGAAGAATCTTATCTTTGTTCTGTAATGACCCCGGTAACTCCGTAGGCGACCAGAAATTTTGCGAAGGCTGGGTCAGACACTTGTTGAATATGGTTTCCCTTTATCAGGCTCTCTTTCTAATGGCGCTAGTCGGTTTTGGTGGATTACTCTCGGTTTTCTGTGGACTTCCAAGGGTACTCCATATCGGCTGTTAAATTTTTTCACCAATACACGCGACAATTGTGGCCTCTTGATTCGGGATCGCGCAAATTTCCACCCATTTTGTGAAATAATCCATTACAACTAGTATTAATTTACCACCATTCTCTTTCGTTGAAAATGATCCGGCGATATCTAAAGCAATCCTTTCGAAAGAGCTTCCAACATTATATTGTTTCATGACTGCCTATCTCTTGCGATGTGGTCCATTACCCGTGGCTCAAGTAGTACATTGTCCTTCACATCGTCCGAGCTGTTCATCCAATAAAACCTTTCACGGACTCGCCGAAGGATTTCCTCCACTCCCAGAAGACCTCCCGATGGACTGTCGTGTAACTTTCTCAGTATCTCAGCTTCTCTAGTTCTCGAGATAATGTGTTGACTTCTCACCTTGGAACTGTCATCGTTTTCAAGGACTCTTGTCAACATCCCTTCTTCCAAGACAAGGGAGTCCCACTGAACCAAATATGCCTGGAGTTTCGGTGCAAAAACTTGTCACTTTTTGCTAGGTATGTCGCAAATTTTCTTCCTTCCATTGACGGATCATCTTCAGGTGACGATCATTTTCCTGATATTCTCTGATCCTGGTGGGTGACCATTCTTCGTAGACTACTGTAATTCTTGAAACTGCAACTTCGACGATCATCTGATCTAATGTCAATTCTGGTCTCATCTGAAAAGAGAACAATTTTCAATTGTCCAGTTTTAGTGTTGAAGGCACCAATTTAGCTGGTCAGTTTTGTTTTGCCTGGACAACTCTGAAACCCGTAAATGTTTCCTGCTGTACAACCAACCAACCAACCAAGCACGAAGTCTTTTTCGTATAGTTTCAACTGAAATATTTACACCTGTATCTTCTAGAAGTAGTTGTTTCAGCTCTGGATGAGAAACATTCAGATTTCTTCTAGCAATTTGCACACAAAGCGGTCCTGTTGTTCAGTTGTAACTCTGACGACTTTGTCTAGGTCTATTCTTGAGAAATCCTAATTCCAATTACCTTACATACGTTTTTTATACAGCACCATGGATAGCACCTACTACTTCTGCTACGTCTCTTTGGCGCATTCCTTGTTCAATGAGAGCAACAAATTTTTCCCCTCTGCACATCTGTTAGTCCAACATAAGGCATTATTATCTTCTTTAAGCCGAAATAAAATTACAGGAGTAACGTGATTTTACTACTGAACACAAAATTTAGAAGATTATAATTAATGCAGTCGTTTATTTTTTGCTATCATGTTTATTTACAGCAAAAAAACCTTATTTTCGACTAGCATACCAAGTTTTTTCCCTACAAAATATTTTTGTCACAAATACTGAGTGATTCCATATAAGTTTGGTTGTGTTTATATCAAAAAAGATAGAGAGAGAAGAGAAGTAAATGTATTGGGTTAGGTGGAAGCAAAGCCTTTATTTTCTTGCAAGCAAATAGAGAAAGCCACTTGTGTATCCATGTCTGATGCTCAAAGAATTTTGTGAAAATCTAAGCATCATCCCTATATATTCCAAATAGTTCAACATTTAGGGGAAAGTTGGGTAAAACGGGATCCTTAAGCCCGATTTCACCAACCATTTCGTAAAGTTAAGTAATATCTAAATACGATTTTGGAATTGCTAAATTCAATTTACGTTTTACCACGCGCTAAGTAATACCTAAAAGAGATAATATTAGGTATTTCCTATCATTCTTAGGTGTTTCTCAGCGCGCGGTGAAACAGAAATTGCAATTAGCAATTCCAAAATCCGATTTAGGTGTTACCTAACTTTAGGAACTGGTAGGTGAAATCGGGTATTAGTGTTCTAGGTCTCATACTTTTTTGAATAAAGCAATCCTGGGAACTATTTATGGCTCTAGTTTCAGTTATTAATTGGGTTTTGATTTATACCATTTTTTATACAAAAAACAGAAGCCATATGAGAAAAAAATATGTATAATAAAAAAGTTGCAAGTATCCAATTTTATCTACCTAGTCGGATAAAACGGGATACTTAAGCTTGTATAGTTTCCATAACGTTTAGTCCCCAGCAAGTGAGACAGAACATGGGAAATTAATATACAGGATGTTGCATTTAAAAAAAACATATATTTGCTTCATAACTAAAAAACTACGTTACTGGATTCTACGAAGAAAATTATATCAGAACAAGTTTCAACTTATTCGATCAGTTTAAAGATAACTGAGATACGAGGGGTGCCAGAAAAGTAATACTTTTCAATTCCACCATGTATCTTCAAAATCAAAAGGGCAATTGAAATTATGGTTCAGCCATTTTTAATTTCAAAAAAAAGTAGCAAACTATGGCGAAAACCGCAATCCTCTATCTTTAAAGATAAGGGAGTGCCCAAAATGGGATGCACTGTACAATTATGTAATCACGAAAAGGTGAGTAGAGCAAGAAAATCTTGATGCTAAGTAACAAATTATACAATCTGACGCTATTAAATTACAGAATTTAATTTTTGTTAAAACTGATAAATATGTGACATAAGTTGAGAAATTACATAATTACTTCGAGCTTGCACGCTAAATGTATATAAATAATAAATACAGTTTAGGTCTCGGAGCGCGTATTTTTCATTTTCGAAAATTTATTACGTGGACTTTTCATTTTATGATGTGATCGCCATCCGCCACGCCGCGCCGCCGTGATCATAACAAGATAGCAATCTATGGCTCCCTGTTTATACTACCTCCAGCTAGTTAAACTTAATAACTTCTCTTGTCAATTAAGTGAAACAAATTGGGGCCTTAAAACGCAGCTTATGCGTTGGAAATTATTTTAAGCTCAAACTCGCTCTTAATATCGAATAAACATTTTTATTTTATTGTTATTACTTCTGTTGGACTATTAAATATTATATCGGAACATCTTATTAGCGATCCAGGTACCAAATAACAAGTTTTTTATACAGAGCGATTCATTAGGATTATCTAATCTACACTAAAATTAGCTTTTTTTATTTTGAAAATACGTTGGTATTTTTTAGAAATAAAACTTAAAACAGTGTTTTTAAATGAAACTCAAGGTCTCTAGTTAATTCCACAATATAATACAACTTATTTTCAATAAGTTGTATTATATTGTGGAATTAACTAGAGACCTTGAGTTTCATTTTAAAAACACTAATATGAGCATGTTCCACGAAGTAAGGGTCGAGACAGTCAAAACTTAAAACGTTTATGAAAAGTGTATAGATATTTATTCTGAAAATAAAAGAGATACAATTTTCAATCAACGTGTCCATAGTATTTTCCAAAATAACGAATGCATTCCCCTCATACATTATTTTTAATATAACAAGCAAGATGCCTGGAGGAATATTTTAAAATGCTGTTGACATTTTTATTCAAAATGAGCTGGTTGGTCACGTCTTTCATTGTTTACGTTTACTAACTATTTGAAAGAAAAATGGTGTTTCGAGTTTGAGACGAGGTAATTTTTCATATCCTAATGTAAACCTATTGTTTGAATAAACCGTTAGCGTTATGAAAAATAAAAATATAGAGTTTGTATCCGTATTGTTTAACGGGAAGTAGGGAAGTACATTCATTGTTTGCTAAACTGAAAATGTTCAAAAAAATGTATCTCGTATCACTGTGAATAATTTTGCTCACTCATTTTGTCTTTAATAATATGTAACAATTAGTTAGAAATGATCTACTAGTGGTGTTATAATATCATCAAAATGGTTCTTTAATATAGCGCAGTTAACTTTTTAAATTCGCAATTATTTCAGCTAACAACTGACCAGGTTTTGCTCCAATCCTATCGATGTCAACAATATCTGGTGGAGGTATGCGTGAGTTTCGAATAAGGTTTAAATATGGTAAAAGTTAGTGTAGATAGCAAAGCGATTATAAAAAATAAGAATGGAGTTACTATCTATTGTGTATGGATGTGTTAGATTACACATATATAAATGGTATTTTGGTGGGAATGTGGCAATAAAATAATCTTTTAGATATTTAATACGTGGTTTAGAATATATTCTTATTCATTTTCTTGCTACTTCTTAAGGCGCAATTTCACTAGGCAACATTTGGGCAACATGTAGCAAGCGACAATGACGCATGCTACACTCAGTCTTTCAATTGGAGCAACATGCAGCCTGCTACAAAAAGGCATGCCACATGTTGTTCGGTGTTGCCAAGACACATGCGTCAGTTCTCGACAGATTCAGCGTGTCGAACAGTGTCGGCGTTTATCCGATGGTCATAGGTTCGGTGCGACTTGTCTCCTGCGACATGGAGTGGAATATTGAGAAAACTACTTTGTTTATTGAAGATTATATAATAATTATCTATCTGGAATTGTGGAAAAATAAAATGGCTGATTATAAAGATAACAGACTTAAAAATGATAAGTTAAAACAGTTGGCGATCAAATATTAATGCACTGGGCTTGAAGTGAAAAAGAAAATCCAGAATTTACGTTCCGCTTTCCATCGTGATAGAAAAAAGCTACAACGGTCAAAGAAAAAGTCGATCATCACCTACTCCTTGCAAGAAAGGAAAATGATTTGCGTTTGAGCTTTTGTATTTTTTACTAGATGTCGATGAACCTAGACCAACAACGTCAACGGCCAGTGAGGACGAAGAGGAATCTGGTGAGTTTTTTCTTGTACTAAAGTATGGAAAATAGAATCTTTAATACATACTATTCTCAAGAACACTTCTACTCAAACTTTATTAATACAAAACTTTTTTTATTTTCAATCTCAACTATCAAGTAGTGCTAATAAACCTAAGCATAAAGATCCTGCCAAGGCACACGTCCTTCATGTGTAAAAAATCTCATAAATTCTTTCCTAACTTCTTTGGCTTCACAAGTTGACCTTCGTGATCTATTTTGCAAATTCACTATGCCAGTGTCGCCTTGGCTAATTGCTCTCCAGATCCTGACATAATGTTTCCATCTAGTGTTTCATAGTCAAATGATCCTTGAGGAGAGTACATGGGTCTCGATGTTTACTTCTTCTCAAAAAGTAATGAAGATAAATGCATGTTGTTGTGATGATCTCAACATTCTCTACCTGTAGCATAAGTGGTTTCCTAAAGACACTGATGCTAGCAACCCAAAAGCATTTTCTACTACTCTGCGAGCGCGTGAATTTCTATAGTTGTATATCCTCTCACAGGAGCCTTTGTCATGGTGGCCGCTGAAAGGTTTCATGATGTGTTCCTGTAAAGGGAACGCATCATCCGTCAATATAACAAAAAGTGATTGAGGTGATATCTTATTACTGCCAGGAAGTGACTGCGGGGGTGGTAATGCAAGCTTATTATTTGTCAACTTTTTATAAAATGTTGTTTCTCGGAATACACCTCCGTCGGATATCCTGCCTTGACAACCAATATTAGCAAATATTAAATTATAGGCGGCATCTACAACTGCCATCAAAACAATGCTGAAGGTTCCTTTGTAGTTGTAGAATAGACTGCGACTGTTTTTTGGGGGTTGCATGACGTTGTGTCTTCCATCACAAGCTCCTTCACAATGTGGGTAATTCCAGGAAACCTAAAAATCTCTTGCTATCTTTCGCCATTCATCTGCAGTGCACGGAATCTGGAAAAATCGAAATCTAATTGTTTAGTGATATAATTGATGAAAAATTACAAGAACGGTTGATTATAATATATACGATTTAGAAAAACTAGTTATCATTGAAATATGTTAAAGTAATGTTTTTGTTGTTGCAGAATGATGATGATATTTCGGTCGCAGCCATACAAGACAATCAATCAAGTTTCACTGATACAATTTTACAAAGCTGTGGAAACACTCCTACAACTTTTCAAAGCTGAGGAAATATTTCCACAACTTTATAAAGATGAGGAAGTACTTACAGTGAACCACGCTCCATGGTATCTGCTGGTTCGCATCAATCAACGTTTTCTGTGCCCACATATAGCTATGTACAGAGATCCGACAACTTTAATGGAAACGATAAGCAAAGAGAACATGTTTCGGGTCCCAGAAATAGCTATATACAGCCATCTAGAAACTTTATTGGAAACGATAAACAACGAGAAGATCTTTCGGCTATCGCAGTACTCTCGGAGTTCTTCATTCCAAAATAACGTTATGAAAGCTAATTTTTAAGAACAATGAAACATTTAACATTAGTAATCATATTTTACTCACCTTGACAAAATCATGTGAGATGTCGATCAGAGATCTGCATACCTCTGGAATAATTCGTGAAATGCTTGGTTCAGATATCCGCAACAAATATATAAGTGAAGGATAGCTATCGCCGGTAGCCAAATATCTTAATGTTACTAATAACCTAATACGAGGTGGTATTGCTTCACGGAAGTTGCTATCAGATTTTCTTACAATCGGTGACATCTTCCTCAATAAGTATTCAAAATCTTCTCGGCTCATTCGAGTAAAATTTCTAAACAGAGCCTCATCATCAGAAATCAATTTGTCGTAAAACTCATTCTGATCTTTTTGACCACCAATGTATAATTGTCTCCTCCACTACATCGGCTTCATTCTTTTACTTTTTCTATTCAATGCTATCACCAAATGTGCAGCCGCCGCAACCGTTTGTATAGACATGATGCCGTAAACTGAAATTGCTTGTTGCTTCTATTAAATTGATACATACTTGCCACAAACATATGCTACAAAGCGCATGCGACAGTGAGCAACAAGTTGCTCGTGCAACATTGTTTAAATGTTTGTGGCATAGTCGCATATCTACAAATAGGAAACACTAGACGACGTGTAGCATTCTACGTGTTGCCTTTTGTTGCCCGAGTGGAATTGCGCCTTAACAGTGCCATATACGTGATCGGATGTTGGCGACCTCTCACGTCTACCTGTGTTGTGCTCTCCAGTTACCACAGATACAGTTTAGCGACGGATTCGAACGTCTATGTTGAGAGGCTGTACTAAGCAAAAATACTGTCGGTGGTTTGCCATTGCCTTCCGACAGTGGCTCTCGAATTTTTAATTATAATGTATCTAGGCTCGGGTTTGATCCCGGGGCCTCTCGGTTATCAGACAGAGCACCATTCCACTAGACTACGGAGACCACTTCATTTTCAAGAACTGAAAATTAATGGTCAATGATAACAATATTGAAAATAAAATGGTAACTACTTACAAAAATCTATCGAGATGTAAATTTTTATAATAAATTATTTTAAACATAAATCAATGAAAAACTCAGAAAATAATATGACATCAAACAAAATATTTCATCTTGAACGACTATAATTTTGATTTTTTTGTTTTCAAATTAAGGGTTGTCATGAATGGCGTGTTATTTTTCTAAATCTAAAAGATAGGCATAGATTACACTAAGGTTATTTAAGTCTGTTTGTTTATTTATGCAATCATTTTGTTGTTTCCACAAAAGACGTTTTTTATAATTACTTTCGATGGTCAAAACATTGGCAGAATGATAATCCATAGAATGGTCTCCATGAAACACGTGTCCAGCTAGAGAACATCTGTCAGGGTATACTTTACTGTCTGTTTACAAGACTAATCTGAAGAGCTTTTCATTCCAATTGCCCACTGTCAAATGGTCGATCAGGCAAGGATGGTCCTTGGTGTAATGAGAACCTGTCAAACCTCAGGAAAAGGGGACGTCGGCTCTTCAATAGAGTCAAACAAAACAGCAATTGGCAGTGGTATGAGAAGCTTACTCAGTATAAAAAAGAGATTAGGAAGGCCAAGAGACTTAACTTTCAAGCCTTTTGTGAAAAAATCACTTCCACTTACACAGCAGCCAGACTACAAAAGTTCATGGCAAACGTGAAATTAACCCCATGATGTCGCTGAAAAAGCAGATGGATCCTATACGGAAGGTGAGTAGGAACCAATCTCATCAAAAAACACCGCCAGGAAGGATGGAATATCGCTAAGGAAATATTTACCATCACTCCTGCAGAAAGGTATATAGGAGATTCTTCCTTACCTGCTGAAGATTCCAAAAATCAGTCTAGCATTGGACAAAGGCTCAAATACCTAGAAAATAGAGAAAGGTTACGGTAACCTTCATAGCAAAAATCGAGAAAACAGATGGGACTAATCCTGGATCTTTTAGTCATCTGCCCAACATTGCAAAATGATGGAGAAAGTAGTGGATAACTATATAAGAATCTGGAGAATAAACCACTCCATAAATTTCAGCAAGCTCACAGAGTGGTTCGATCAACGAAGACCCTCTGCATCAGCTGACCTAAGTCATTCAGAGAACTTGAAACAACGAGGAAATCGCAATGTGCGCATTTCTGAATATATCTGAGACAAAGGTGAAAAATCATAGCCACTCGCGGAACATCTCAAGGAGGAGTAATATCTCCCTTTCTATAGAGCCTAGTAGTAGATGAGCTGCTCTACAGGCTAACGGAGCTTGGCTTGGAATGTATGGGATATGCTGATAACATAGTCCTAATAGTCAGAATTAAGTTAGAGAGTACCTTGTGTGGCAATAGTCTGACATGCCAAATCAGGTCAGGAGCCTTTCTGTGGTGCAGGAAAATGCACATATAAGAAAGAGTTTCGTAAGAAGGACGAAACCGAAAGAGAAGCACTCTAACGGTGCCTTTCCAGTATAACTACCAGTAGCAAAAGTATGCTTGTATCTGAGTAGAAATTCACCTCGTTGCTAAAGGTACAGATTTTTTTGATTTTTTCAGGTAGTTTCACGTAATTATGTTACCGAGATATATGCTATTATTTCCTCAATCAAATTGCTTATAGTTCTACGTACCTCTATTCTTTTTATTAATTGGGATTGACTAGAAAGCTCTACACAACTGGAAATCAGATAATTCAAAGTTAAATTAGCTCTGACATTTGGTAAATGAAAGTTATTGTTGGTCAATTGTCTATTTTCAGGCATATGTATACTGTTCACACAGATGGAAATGGTCTTATATTTTTCGTTTGTTATAACTTTGCTTATAAACCGTAATTGTTCAATTTTTAAAACTTATGAAACTAACTTCCAAATTAATACAATTTTAGGCTGAACCTTTGGCAAGATTGGAAGGTACTTGTTTGAAACAATATATTAAACGATTCTTGCAAAAGATCCTGACAGTATCTAATGGAGAGCTACAGTATGCATGGATATAAAGGGAAAACTGCTTTTGAAAAACAAAGCTCTTTAAAGCAGTAGTAGGTATAATCATGTTATTTTATGTTGGAATGTACATGTAAATTAGTTTAATATATCATGTACAAGAAACAAATAACTTCTAATCACTATTCTGTTTGGAATATTTTGCTTTTCACTTGTCTCCTACAAGACTAATTTTTTGAATTACCTGTTTGTTTAATTTCATCATTTAAGTTTTAGTTTTTGGGATTATATTTTGAGTGTTATATATACGAGTACATACACAAAAATCACAGTAGAATACAAATTGCTTATAAACAAAAAATATAATTATTTTATTGTTTCAGATGCCGTTCAAAAGTTGGGCAAGAGCATAACAAACAAAGAAGTTGAATTGAAAACAGGACTTTTCTTAGCCAAATGTATGGAACGGCAGAAATCGGTTTCAAAAAGTGTCGTTGAGTATGAAGGAAGGCAGTGAATTTTGTAATCTCGGATTTGAAAATTATGTTAGTTTCAGTTATGTTACATCTTATATTTATGTATCCTTATAATATTCCTAATATTACTTGGATATTTGTAGAATATGCATATTGGAATGTTCTATGAATATGCTGGATTATCTTGCTATATACATTCAACAGATATCCTCAGAATATTCCTAGGAAATATTTATAGAATATTCATAGAATATTCAAAAAATTTCCCATTTCATGGTCCACAGAATATTCTAGAAAGAATATAAATATTTGAAGGGGGTCTATAGAATATTACAATATCCAAAAACGAATATACATAGGTGTATACATGCTGTAATAAAGTTTATGTTGAAATATTTTCAAAATGTGGACCATCCCTCTCTTTATCATAGAACAAAAATATACGCTAAACATAGTAAATATTTTTCAAACACTTTTTCCTCAAATTAATATTCACATTAGAACTAAAAGGAAAAATCTTCATCATTTTCCACATATTTAGTAAAAAATGTTAGACTTTTTCATAAAATGTATTACAAAATATAATTTTTCTAAAAAACTAGCTGATGATACAAAAGTGATTAACATCACTTTCCAAATATAATTTTTATTTTAAATATAAATATTTTATAGTATATTTGTCCAAAACCCTCATATTTTAGTCCAAATAATCCGTATTCAAATAGTTATATTATCTCAATATCATTATCATTTTAATATTTCATCTCACTCCATTAAAGCATATACCTCCGTGTTGAATCTTTTCCAAGGGCAAGACTTACAAATCCAGCAGTAAGTTTTATCTGCATCAATTAGCACAGCTTTCACATGTTAAGATACGAAACTCGTAATTACTGAATCTCGCAGTACTAATCGTTGAAGCTGTTCAGACTCTCTTGCTGGAACTTTTATGAACTAATAACTCTCCTAAAATTACCTCGGCGTGTAATCTGTGAAGAATTGATTATGAGGCGAAAGTTGGGGTAAATATATAATAAAAGTAATAAGGGAAGGAACACAGACTGCTATTTCGGTAAGGAAAGTTGGGGTGCTGAGCCAGTATCGCGATTTCAATTAAATCAGTAAGTTTTGCAAATTGTAGGGGGCGCCTAAAGGGAGCAGACGTGTCGGTGAGATGCCGCATCCTTACGACAACCAGATGAGAAAACCAAGTCGGATATTTGTATTAAAAAGTATTTTAAATTATGTACTCACAATTTTAGGAATGGATTCAAATTTAGTTAATATGATATTTTTTACACATTTTTGAGACTGAACGAATCCTTGGGTTTAATTTATAATAGTTTGAATTAGAGTTCAAAAAAGAGGCCCGTCTATGTGGTTTCCCAAAATACCAGCCCAGACATTTCCTTTTAATGGGAGCTGTGTATGTTTTTCACGAAAAAAGTCAGTATTTATGTCCCTCCAATACCTGAGTATTAACATTTCCATTAAGGAAGAAAGTACTTCCGTCGCTAAAACAAACTGTCCTTACACAGTATCGCTGTTGGAGAATTTTAGTGGACATATTTTCACAGAATTGCAGCCTTCGGTCGGGGTGGTCATCTGAAATTTGATGCAGCATTTTTAATTTGTATGGATGAAATTTGTTTTTGGTTAACACCATGTGTACTGTACTATGACTGACTCCACAAGTAGATGCTACTTGGGCTGTGGAAGAAGAAGGGTTTACTGCAACTTCTACAACTAAATCAATTTGTTTATCAATACCAATATTTGGTCGACAGAATCGTTTGGCATCATGAACACTAGCTGTTTGTTGAAACTTATGAAAAACTGATATGATAGTGTTATTTTTTTTTTGACAGATAAAAAATGGTGTCAGTTATATTTGCTCGTAATTATTTTAATTAAATAGTAGTTTTACAACACAATAGTGGCGACGAAGAAAAGAAATGTCGGAAGAGGGAGATTTACAGAAACTTAAGAAGACACGGGCTGTAATTAAAGGCCAATTCACAAAGGTCAAAAGACATGCAAAAGGTAACCCTACATTGAATGAGCTTAGTGTCAAGCTAAATGCTATTGCAGAATACTGGGATCATTATAAACGAATTCAGGATAGTATCGATTCCCTAACTGATGAAAACGAGTTAGAGAACGAAATAGAATGTAGATGCAATGTTGAAGATGAATACTTACAACTTACAGCTAAATTACAGGACTTATTACAGAATCTAAAACCTGCTATACCTTACTTATCTTACGATCAAACTGTTTGTACCTCACATGGTTTTACACCAGGCAGCATCAATTTTACTCCTTATAATCCTGATGGAACGATTACAAATTTTATTAGAAGACTAGAGGTATTTCTACATCTAAAAGATCAACTCATTGATGATAAAAGTAAGGTTTACACATTACTGCACGCCCTTACTCCCCAGTTGCACCAGCAGCTTTATAATATCTGTGCTCCTGAAAATCCATTATCAAAAAACTATAATGAGTTAGTACATCTACTATAGGATTTTGTTGACCCACAGCCAAGCCAATTTGCTCTATAACACAAATTTATTTCTAGAACACAACACGAACATGAATCTGTAAACGATTTTTCAGTAGCTCTCAAGAAATTGACGATTAACTGCGACTTTATTGTGGATGTGGAAAGTTCGTGGCAGAAACGTTTCTCAAATTACAGTTTATTCGTGGGATTAATGACATGAACCTTCGAACGAAGTGCGGATTTGTGCTGACTATAAAGTTACAGTGAAAACAGTCATAAACGACGAAAACTATCCGATAACTAGAATAGACGAGATTTACTCACAAATGAATGGAGGAAAACTATTTTGCACCTTGGATATTAGCAACGCGTACATTCACATGAAAATCAATGAAGAATGCGCACTCATGCAAACATTAAGTACACACAACGGACTGTACAAAGTGAACCGCCTTATGTTTGGGGTAAATGTACGAGAAGGGAAATTCGCCTTGGCGATATTTGGCTGGTTCCTATAATTTTTGATTGGTTGATCCTTTCCTTCCCGACATGTTTTTGAGAATTATAGAACAAGAACACTGGCCAACCTTTTTTTGAAGGGAATGTTGAAATTGCTGTTGAGAATAAAGGTGTAATAAAAATACGGGCCACTCACAATCCCTCTATTTGAATTCTTACAACTTGAACAATTTCTTTTATAAAATGAACGAAGTACCAAACTTTAGTATCGGATACGGAAACAGCGCCAAAGTACCGACATGAACCGGTCTAGGCGACCATGCGGGTTCAAACAATAATTTATAATAATAATTGTACTTACAATACGGAGATTCACCGATCAATATCGAAAAAACACTTCACATCATATTCACATTCTTATTTGTTGTCGTTACATGAAATTAGGTTTGTACTTAAACAAATGAATTTACACTTGATCATGTCGTCACAAGAGTTGAGCCAAGACTTACTGATTGCCTTTCGTTGGCGGTAATTTTGCAGCTAGTGGCGCGGGAGGTACCAATTGGTTCCGTGAACATGAATAAAGGGCGTGTAGATTTTAACTCCGAACCTTTGGCTTAATGATGAATTAAGGTGCACTGTAGATGGGAAATTCCTACAGTAAAAGTAGCACCTTCTCTTTGGCAACAGTTTATGGACAAGACCTTACAAGGAATATAGAGAATACAATGCTTCTTTGACGATATTATATTACAGGGTAAAGCGTCTGACGAATTAATGACAAAATTACGTATCGTCCTACAACGCTTAAGAAACGCCAACCTAAGAGTGAACCATGACAAGTGCAAATTCTTTCAAACCAGTATACATTATCTTGGACACGTTATTGACGCTCAGGGCCTCCACAAAACAAAAGATAAAGTAGCATCCATCATGAACAGTAAGAAACCAGAGAATATTAATGAACTTCGGAAATTCCTTGGTCTAGCAAACTATTATAATAAATTCATAAAAAACTTACCACGATCCTTCACCCACTCAACAATCTACATCAAAAGGACAAACCGTATATACGGACATCCAAATGTGAAGAAAGTTTCCAAAGGGTAAAATCAGAGATAGCAAGTGATAATGTTATCGTTCACTACAACTCACATTTGCCCTTTGTACTTGCAACCGACGCATTCCCAGTAGATCTTGGAGCTATAATTTCTCATCGTTACAGTGATGGAAGTGGAAATACCAATTAGTTTTGCCTCGCGCAGTTTAACAAAATGTGAGCTGAACTACAGTCAAATTGACAAGGAAGCGACGGGCATCTATTGGGGACTAAAAAAATGTTTCCCGTACTGCTATGGTCGTAAATTTACCTTGATTACAGACCATAAACCGTTAGTGTCCATATTTAACCCTAAAAAGGCATTTCCATCGATATCTGCTACCAGACCATTCAAATACGCACACTTTATGTCTGGTTTTGATTATAACATCGAATACAGAAGAACCTCTGATCATGCTAACGTTGATTTTTTATCTCGTTTTCCTACAGAACACACTTCTCGTAACGTGACGGATCGATGTAGTTTGTTTCAACTTAGTCAGCTTGATTCACTGCAAGTTGATAGTGAAGTGATTTGTAGAATAACTGCTCAGGACAAGAATCTACAAGTTTTACATGCACTCAAAAACGGAGAATCAATATAAAAGTTTGGCTTTCACGACAACGATCTTACCCTGCAAGATGGATGTATTTTTAAAGGCAGTAGGGTAGTAATTCCAGAAGATCTTGGGTGAGAGAACTCAGAAAAATGTTTGCTACATTTGGCCTTCCATTGGTTTTAGTTTCAGACAATGGAAGCCAATTTACATAGGGCACGTTTCGACAGTTTTTATGTGCAAATGGTGTAGCACAGAAAACTACAGCACCATACCATCCGTAATCGAACGGACAAGCGGAACGATTCGTTCAGACAGTGAAAAAGTCACTTTCAGCAATGAGAGAGGAGGAGAGAAAGCTAGACATCCAACTTTTTAGGCTCCTCATGCAGTTGCGACAAATCCCAAATACCACCGTATCAAATGTACGGAAGGAAGATTCGAACTCACTTGAGCTTAATGCATCCCAAAATCGATCAAGAAACAACTACTACAAAGGAGGTAAAAAGGCACTTTGATGTCGGGGACAGAGTTCAAGCACGGAATTACACAACTCCAAAACATAAATGGGACTTTGCGAACATTATAGAGAAAGAGAGTACTTTAATTTACAAGATTAGAATGGACGATGGCAGTATTTGGCAAAGACATATTGACCAGCTTCTGAAATGTGAAGTGTTCCAGTTCTAACAAATTAGAGGGGAGAGTTTATATGATTGTGTTATTTTATCTTTTGTGTTTATTGAATGACAAAAAGTCAGCTGACAGCGCTTCTGATTTATTGGCATTTTTTGACAGATAAAAAATGGTGTCAGTTATATTTGCTCGTACTTATTTCAATTAAATAGTAGTTTTACAACACAATAAAAGCTCCCTCCAATAAGTCCTCGATATAGGGTGATCGCGGTATATCTCATTAAAAATGACTTCCACCGCATGAAAATTATTTCCACTTTGACTAATTAATTAAGATAGCTGTTACTTTGTCAGCTAGAGCACGTACCATTTTGTTTATGTAGATACTTAAACGTCTTGTTAAACAATAGTTGGACTAAAAATTCAAGATATTATCGCATGTGAAAACGTTAATTAGAAAACCAACTTTTCTGACAATTAACCATAAGCGTACTTTTGAATCTCTATTAATTAGAAGCTAAACTCAAATTTTAGTGTTTAATTATTTTAACCATCAAAAACAGCGTAAATCCAAAAAAAATAGTATGATCGAATAGGTATTCTAAATACGTTTCAAACGAGGTGTCACTTGCCATAAAGTCCCATTCAATATTATTGGTTTCTATTGCCTGGTAACGTCACCGATGCCTATTACGTCACATGTTACCACTAGTAGAGAAGCTTACAATAGTTCATTTTCGCCCTCCAAATTTCATCAACCCAAGTATCACCGTTAAAAGAAAAGAGGGGGAACTTTTGGGGAGCACTGTATAATAAGTTTATTACTTAATAAGGAGAGTTTCCTTTTTAACAAAAATTACTCATGCCCTATTATCGCTATAAATGAAACAAACTCTGTAGATTCCACAAAGTAAGGTTTGATACAGTAAATTTACTCATACTATGCAACCCAACCCACGGGAATATCCCGCAATAGAGACATAATAGGATTCAAAATAAAAAAAAGCGTCGAAAACCGGAGAAATTTAAGACCGACCATAACAATGGAACATCGAATTTCGTTTTATTGAGTGATAGTGCGGATGAGAGTGAGTTGGAAAAAGTCTAGAGAGTCAAGATCACCGCCAGCCAATAAGGCGTAACCAAACACTGGGGGTAAGTTGACGAGCCCCCTGAGGCTACAGGATGCTGAGTGGTCACTGATAGGGGTTGCTACTCTACAACTCCCGGTTAGTAGCAGTTTTCATCTCGAGTTAATAATGTACACAGGGCAGGACTTTTATTTTATGTAAACTGGACGACAATATATTGTGATTTTTGAATTATGTCAATTTTTGGATTATTGCATTTTATTTTTTGATCTAAGTGAATTAATTTTGATAATCTATAAATTTTAATATGAGAAATGAAGATTAAAAATTGTAAATGTAAATAATTCAACTGTCTAGATCATCCGCGCATTCGAAATAAGAAGCAAACTTTCTTCCACGGTTTTAAAAATCTATCAATAATTCCTACAAAATATAAAGTCACAAATATTAATAGTATACAATTTAATTTGCTTCATCGTTTTAACTCTGATCCAATCCTGCGTTCCCTAGGGCAATTTGCAAATCTCACAATATTGCTTTTACGTTTTGCATATAAATTAGGCGCTTACAACGATGTAAATCTGAAAGTAATAAATATTTTTTATAGGTGACATTATTCAAATTAGGTAAGTGGTAAGGAGATAAAATATAATTTCCATATTCCTTTGACACAGAGTGTTTCTCCAAGGCCAAGTACATATATGACAAGAACTGTGATATGCTTGATAATACTACCCAGAGCCAGGCAAATAGCATGGTGAGGTGTTGAAGCAATAAAATGTCGAAAATTCATTCATATATATATACGAGGATGTATTGATATCTAGTTAGCCTAGACCAGTTAATAATATAATAATTTTATTTTCAAAAAAATTCATATACAAAAACAGTTGGTTTACAATTTCAAAATAGTTTGCAGGTATACCAGTACCTAGTTCGACTTGTGCGTGGGTGAGGCTCTTTATTCTCGAGAAGGTTGGTACGTCTATTTTGTTATGAATTAAGACTATACAAAACTGAATAGATACAGTGATATTCAAGACACGTAAAATACATATACAAAACAAAACAATAACTCCCAATTAGACAGGTAAATACAAATAAATAGCAATTAAAATCATACTAAAATCGTACTATTACAGATATAAATATTTTTTAAAACTACCATAGCAAATAAAAGAAGTACACAGTTTACTAAGGCGAATTCAATAATTGTTAATTCTTGGTTTTCTAAACCATAGAGATACCGAATTTTTGATGGGCAGTTAAAAAAATATAGGGTGAGGTAAAGTATTTCAATTTTACATATAAGAACGCTCTATGTTAAGAGGATACGCGAGACAATTGTATTAGCTTGCAGCCATTTTTTAATTTTCTTTTTGAACATTATAGGTGAGTTTATTTCACGAATTTCTAACGGGATTCCATTGTATAATCTTGGACCGAGAAACACATGACTTCTCCAGGTAAGAGTTTTGTTCACCTTTGGAATATATACAGCAAGAGGTTGATTTCAGGTCGAGTACTTATTCTTTGTAGAGTTTTTGGTTGTGGTAAAGTTTTCTTTATTTATTACTCACTGAAAATAAAGTTGTTTGATATCTAGGACTTGCGATAAGTCAAAAAGTTCTACTATGGGTAATTTTTTGTCTTTACCATAAATTATTTTTAAGATCCATTTTTGTAGGATTATGATTGAGGATATATGGTGATTATATGCACCACCCCATGCAATTAAACCATACCTGAGTTGTGATTCAACTAAGGCGTAATATATAGACTGTTCAACACTTACCATCGTTTTGTAGTGCCTAAATAAGTGAAGCAAACTACGTAATTTTCCAGTTAGTTTTTTAATATGGTGGTCCCATTTCAGATTGCAGTCGATGATCAGACCCAAGTAGTTAGTTATAGTGGTCGGTAGTATCGAGAAAGTTATTGTTGGGGTTTTTCGCGAGAGAGGGGGGAAGTTTTCGAAATTGATTTTGTGTATACTGAAGGGCACATAATGTGTTTTATCAAAGTTGATGGTTAATTTCCTAGAGTCAAACCATTCTTTTATTTTCAAAAAGTCTTCTTGTTCCTTATTGAGTAAGTTTGTCCAATCATTTGCGTTATAAAAAACTGCAGTATCATCTGTGAAGCTTATAATTTGGCCTTCGGCATCAAAGGAGAACAGGTTATTCAGGTAAATATTGAAAAGGCAGGAACCTAGCACAGTGCCCTGTGGTACACCATATACTTGATGGTTTTGAACTCACTCAAAGTTCCCTGAATATCTACACATTGACTTCTTTCTGACAAATATCTCCTCAACAACTCAAGGCATGGTCCTCTCATTCCAAGTTCCTCTAGCGTCTCAATCAGTTTCTCATGGCTTACAGTATCGAAAGCTTCAGCCAGGTCCACCAAGATACAAAGTGACGGTTTTCCCTCGTCAAGGGATTTATATATTTTTGAGGTAAGAGAGGCTATTGCATCTTGAGTGGACATAGTCTCTCTGAAACCGAACTGCAGCGAAAAGAGGATCTCATATTTTTCTAGGAATTTGCACAAACGTGATTTGATAACTGTTTCTATTATCTTTGCAAGGCAGTAGATTAGAGATATAGGCCTATGATTCAGACATTCCAATTTGTCGCCTTTCTTATAAATCGGTTTAATTTTGGTCTTTTTGAACAGTGGCGGCTCCTCCATTAGGTCATTGGGCAATGACCTCCCGTTCAAAAATAATTTTAAAATATATTTAAATAGATATATAAAAAAATAAAATATACCTACTATACATATAGTATAGTATTAAATACGAATACTAAGTATTTCTCTTAAATAAAAAATAAAATTTACCTGGAATGTTTCAAGACCCCGTGTAAACGTTTGTCAAGACAACCGTGTAAACGTTTGTCAAGACAACCGTGTAAACGTTATTTCGACCTACATCTCTGCGAAATTCAAAATAGCAAAACGGGCTGGTGTCCATCGATGACCTCAACGCATTAAATGGGGACGGAATCTGCCGAACGTTGACAATCTTCGTAACGTGAAAGAAATACGCCCGAAGTTTACATGTGTTGGGTCAAAAGCCCGGGTTAATATCGAGGATGAATCGACTTACGTCGTTCGATTATTACACGCTTAGAAAAGAGATGAGTAGAGGGGTTGGCAGGTTGCGCTATAATTTGATTTAAAGGAGATCATTTTGAAGTCAAATAAGATTTGTGTTTTGATGTAATAAGTTATTATTGTTATTATTTTGATTTTTGATTCGTTTTTTTGAGGGTTTGTGTTTTAATTATTTGGTGATATTTCATTCTACGCCTTTTATCATGTATGTGGTGCAAATGGTTCAAAATTTGAGAACGAAAAGTGAATTAAATTTTGAAAAACTATTAAAACTAAAGGAAGGTGGTCGTCCTCTTCCAGATTTGAAAATTAAACAGACTAGCAAGGACAAAAATAAAGAAGTTCATCGCAATTTTCGCAGGTCTATGTATGATTTGTCTGATTGGATTTGCGGATGTGAAATAAGTGATGCATTTTACTGTTTCGTTTGTCTGCTTTTTTCGAATAATTCTTTATGGTGTAAAAACGGTGTCCAAGACTTAAAACATTTAAAAGAGAAAATAAAAAAGCATAGTTTGTCGGCAGACCATATGAAATATGCTATGAGTTTTGCTACAATCGGTACTGTGGATATTCGTTCTCAATTAGACAATGCTTATAGACAATCGGTAAGAATTTTTAATGAAAATGTGTCGAAAAACAGATATATTAGAAATCAAATAATTGACTGTGTGAAATTTTGTGGGGCGTTTGAACTTGCTTTGGGAGGGCACGACGAGACAGAATCTTCTGTAAGCCCGGGAATATTTCGTGGACTTATAAATTTTGTTTCAGAGCTGGATCCAATATTCAAAGAATACTTGGATAAGGCTACGGTTTTTAAGGGTACTTCTAAAACTGTACAAAATGAATTACTTGATTCAATATTATCGGTGGCTCAAGAACAACTTAAATTGGGGATTCAGTCAGCCGAATATATCGCAGTCCAGGTGGATGAAACTACTGATAGCTCGAACAGAACTCAAATGACTTTTATTATACGGTACATTTTATCCGTTGTCGTTCACGAAAGGTTTATAAAATTTGTAAATCCTACCGGCACCACAGCCGAACATTTATCGGAGATTATTTTTAAAGAATTATAGATACTAGAAATTAATAAAACACCGGAAAAGTTAATTGGACAGAGTTACGATAGAGCTTCTACTATGAGTGGTCGATTAGGCGGAGTACAAAAAAAAATAAAGAACGATATCGTCAAGCAAATTTTATTCATTGATATGCTCACCAATTAAATTTAATTCTGCAAAAAACAGCAAGTCAGAATAAAAATGTCAAAGCTTTTTTTTGCCAATTTACAGGGATTTTCCACATTTTTTAGTCGATCTCGACAGCGATTCTCGATGAATTTGTTAAAGTACGTTTACCTAGAGCGGCACCGACAAGGTGGTATTTTAATACGCGTTGTGTGGAAACCGTATTTTTGTATCAAGCTGATAGGATTAAAAACTTTTTTGCAAAGCGTGGATTTCCTTTATTGGCTAAATTTTTTCTATTTAATAATGCCTAATTGTGAAGTTCTTTTTAATCAACTTCAAAAACATGGTATTGATGTGATATTGGTGAAAAAAAATATAGACTCATTTAAAATGTCAATTCAAAAAGTCAGAGACCCTATTTTATTAAATGAATCCCGAAGCACCTTCATCTTCTTCAACACTTGGTGCAAGCGCCAAGTTGCTTTGCAGGTTTGCGACATAATAATTTCTGAGATTAACCACCGCTTTAAGTTCAGTGATCATTTAGTGATTGCCCAGTTATTTTACAGCGACCAGCTCGAACAATATAAAATCAATTTTCCAGATCGTATTCTTAAGTCAATAAGAGAAAACTATTCTGGTATTAATTACTTAAAACTAAAAACTGAACTTCAAGTTATTTATGAACGCGACGATTTTAGCAAGAGTTCAGGAGCTGTGCCAATGCTGCAATTGTTTATTAATAACAATCTCTCGGAAACTGTAAAATTGTTGACTATTTTATGTACATTACCAATGACAACTGTAGAAAGCGAAAGATGTTTGTCTACATTAAAGAGAATCAAGACATTTTTGCGTAATACTATGGGACAGGAAACGTTAGCTATGTTAAGCATAGAAAAGCAATTTGTGAATAGTATTCATAATTTTAATGAAAGGGTTATTGATCACTTTGCAGATACAAAAGATCGAAGGCTTCACTTAAATTTTAAAAAGATTTAGATTAATTATCATTTAATTTAAGTTTGTCATATTTAATATGTATAGAAAAGAATAAAATGTGGTTGTTTTTTAAGAGAGCATTATTTTTACATAAAACAAGCGTGGCCCAAAAATTTTTTTGCCTCTCTGGCTTTGGAAAAGAACTCCACAAATTTTGCGTTTTTAGCGATTTTAACGACTTCTGGGCATAAATTGGGCATGGTTTTTCGAAAAATTTCCGCCCACGGCGAATAGGCCTCCGAGGGACTGCTCAGTGTCGTTCTGTATTTTAAGATTTTGGTCACATCACCTATGACCCCCCTACGAAATTAAGCACGAGCCGCCACTGTTTTTGAATGAACTGGGGAATGTACCTTTTTTCAGAACTATATTCGCAAGATGACATATTGGTTTACATATAATATTACATATGATTTTCAAGGTATCTGAACTTATTCAGTCCAACCCGGGTGCCTTGTTCGTTTTGAGTTTGTGAATTATTTGTATTATTTCAGATTCAGTACATTCTTCTAGATATATAGTGTTCGATATGTGTTTTTAATTTCATTGAAATTTTTTGGTTCTATAATTTGCTGTGCCAGATGTTCTCCTTAGCTGGTGTATATATCAACAAAATTGTTGGCTATTTCCAGCGGATTATTTGAAATCGCATTATTTTGAAGACGAATTTCTCTTATTTCAGTTTTTTTATTATTTTGGTTTGACGACTCCCTGAGTGTTTCCCATAATTTTTTTGAATTGTTTTCAATTTTTTCTAATTTTGTCCTTGAAAAAGTTTGCTTTTGTTTTTTTTTATGAGAAGATTGAGACTATTTCTATAAGTTCTATATTCAGTTTGGAGTTCAACATTTTCCCAATATTTGTTCCTCTATTCAGTTTATTCCATTTTTTGATGGATGTTATTAAACCACTAGTGATCCAAATTTTCTTTTTATTATATGTTTTATTTTGACCATGGACTTCTGTACATACATTTGGGTTTTCTCTGTTAAATTATCTGCCAAGGTATCTGCATCCTCGTTCTGGAGGAAGTCGTTCCACGATTCCGCAGTGATGGGTGTTTTCAGTCTTTTATAATTTATCGTATGTGGGTTCATCGGACTATGATCTGATTTTCCAGTTATATTTTCAATTTTAAGGATTGTAGTGAAATGGTCGCTAATAGAGTTTTTAAACGCGATTGGTATGTTTGTTAACTATATTCCTAGTGAATAAATGGTCCAAGCATGAGCGTGAGTTTCATTGAAATCTGGTGTATGTATTTATTTGCGAGATTAAATTGTTTTCATTCAGAATGTTAAGGTAATCATTCGAATCATCCGTTTCAGAAAGTATATTTATGTTTATATCTCCTCCAAGAATAACCTGATTATTGTTGTTCTTCAAGTGATCTCCAATGAAATTTTCAAGACACTGAATGAACGCTGGTATATCTGTTGATGGTGACCTATATATCCCTACAATAAATATATTACTTTTCTCCAATCTTACTGTTAGTTTTATTGCCGTGGATTCGTGTATTTTGATATTTTGAGTACTATAGTTAAAACATCTCTTCATGAAAATTACTACTCCTTCATTTTTATTGAGGTTTCCTTCGTTATATATCAGATCATATCCTTTCAACCGATATAAATGGGTATTTTCAATGATTCTGGTTTCTATTAAGATTATGCAATCAAAATCCTCCTCTATTTGCTGTAAGTCAATCTGAACATCTTCAAAGTGCTTCAAGATACTACATATATTTTGGTTGTATACCGAGAATCCGTTTATGGATTTGAGTTTGTTTCTACAATCCTCATATGATTTGTATACATAAGTCTCTGCTATATTTTCCTCAAAATCTCTAATGTAAGCGTCCATATTGTTACGAAACAGCACACTGGTATAGACCCTAAATCCGACTCTGTCTAAGCCAGGTATGAAAATTAAAATTATGGCGGATACGCAGTGTTTTTATAACTGTTTGGGACTATCTTATCTAAACATTGTTTTTTCTGACCAGACTTATCTAGAAAAGGCCAGAACCATATCTGTTGATGGTGACCTATATATCCCTACAATAACTATATTACTTTTCTCCAATCTTACTGTTAGTTTTATTGCCGTGGATTCGTGTATTTTGATATTTTGAGTACTATAGTTAAAACATCTCTTCATGAAAATTACTACTCCTCCATTTTTATTGAGGTTTCCTTCGTTATATATCAGATCATATCCTTTCAGCCGATATAAATGGGTATTTTCAATGATTCTGGTTTCTGTTAAGATTATGCAATCAAAATCCTCCTCTATTTGCTGTAAGTCAATCTGAACATCTTCAAAGTGCTTCAAGATACTACAAATATTTTGGTTGTATACCGAGAATCCGTTTATGGATTTGAGTTTGTTTCTACAATCCTCATATGATTTGTATACATAAGTCCCTGCTATATTTTCCTCAAAATCTCTAATGTAAGCGTCCATATTGTTACGAAACAGCACACTGGTATAGACCCTAAATCCGACACTGTCTAAGCCAGGTATGAAAATTAAAATTATGGCGGATACGCAGTGTTTTTATAACTGTTTGGGACTATCTTATCTAAACATTGTTTTTGTGACCAGACTTATCTAGAAAAGGCCAGAACCAATTATTTGTGTCTGTGTAAGCCGCAGACCGGAATTTTCTAGTAAGAAAGGCATTAATATAAATAAGGACCGATCAGCGGAGGAGTTTAGTTGATAATGTGATCTCGTGAAATAAATAAACCGAAATATCGATCAGTAAAGTGTTTATATAAATTAATAATTAAGCTTGTGTGCATATAAATTAAATTTAAGTGATTAGTTAAGTATATATAAATTAAGTGTTAGTGAGTTAGTGTTTAAATAAATTAGTAAGTAGCCATACCGTGTGTTTAAAATTTATCCCACCCGTTTATTGTTTAAATAAATTAGAATATCATTACAATATTATATTAGTAAGCAATAAAGCCAAAAAACAAAGTAATAGACGAAATTGAAGGCATCAACGTAAGGGTTAATAAATGCATTAACCCATTAACATTAACAAAGTGGTTGAAATGATTATATGCTAATCTATAGAAATAAAAAAACATGCATAAATGAGTGGAGCACCAAGTGTTAATTTGTATCTATCTATTTGAACGTTGGCTTCGTGTTCTCTCTTTCAAGGCAGGTCCACCAGCTATTGGATTAATGTTCATCCTGTATCCGATGTTTTTGAGTATGTTGGCATCAATAATAGGTTTCTTGTGTTCCACTTCTTTGAAATCTTCCTGTGTTATGGGGACGGATACTGCCTCTGGAAATTCGAATTCTTTTTCAAAATTTCGTAAATTTGGCGTTGGAGGAGCACTGTTCGCGGTGCGTTCCTCTGAGCGATTTATTTCTTCTAATTCTTTCACAGTATAGGCTTTATCGTTGACATAGAGTTTATTTCCTTTTATATAAGATCTATCGGTAGGATCTTTTCTGGATTTATTCAAGAAGGTTCTCAAAATTCTATTTTCACGTCTTTGTTCAAATGTAAGATCGTGTGAGATGGCAACGCCCGTGCCTTTCAATTTTTTGCACTGCTTCAGTATCTCGACTTTCTTCAAATATGACAGCAACTCGACTTTCACAGGAGGTTTTTCTGTGTTGTTAGGGTTATATATATTATTGAAATCAGCTATTCTAACATCAACTTCCAGTAGTGTATTTGGTTTTTCACTTATAGTATTAGCTTTGTTCTCCTTGTTTTCCAGGCCAAATTTCACAATATTGTTCTTCTTTCAATGTGTTTTCAAAGTCTCTACTTTATTTTTCAATGTTTGATTTTATTTTTCAAGATAATACACTTTTTGTTTGAGTTCCTCTACTTTCACTAAAAGTCTTGTTTCGGTAGCTTCAATCGAAGATTTAATTTCCCTTCTGATCGTTATTACTTCCTCTTTCAAATTTCTAATCGCATTTATTGAATCCGATTCCATAGCTTGATGAATGTTCGTCTATTGATAGCTTTAGGTGTTTTATTTTTATTTGAGTTTTTGTCTCTAAGCTGGACTATGATCTAAGTTCCACTGCTAAGTAATGTATGCTGTTCAAATCCTACTAATATATATCGTACATTATCATAATTGATGTAATCAATGCTTGCGTGTTGCTTTGTGTGTTTTTCAGTAATTAATTTTGGATTTAGACATACCAAAAAATAGAATACTTGGTGACAGCACTTTGTTACACTCTTTTCACTGAGGCAGAACACACTTTACTACTAGTTCCATGATAAACAAAATATTGCGTTACCATAGCAACGAACAATAACTTATTAAAAGTGTCAGTGTAAAGTTTGACGTCAAAAAAGTAAACCAGAGTTACGCAATTAATTAAAAGAAAAAAGATGTCCACCGAAATTGTGAAAATCTAAAAATTGTTGTTTTGTTTTTGCAGGACAACGCCCCTGCACACAAATCTCATGTTGCCATGCAAAAAATTCGTGATTTAAGGTTTGAATTAGGTACTATAGCACCCCCCTTATTCACCAGATTTGGCTGCGTCCGACTATCATCTCTTTCCTCGTCTGAAAAAAAGTTTAAAAGGTCGTAAATTTTCTTCCAACGAAGAGGTAATAAAAGCTCTGTAGGTCTGGTTTGCAGAGCAAGAAGAAACATTTTTTTTAAAGGTCTAGAGACGTTGCAGGATAAGGCAAACTAAAATCATGGGTCTAAATAATCCAAAAGGTTTAATTTTCAGCTTCCCAAGCAATCAGCAACCTAGGACGGCCATATATGTCCCTAAGTATTTCAAGACCTACCCACTGACGCATTTTTCGTCCTCCGACCTAACGGTAGTGAAGGTTGAATATGCACAGAAAGGTAAAAAGAAAGTGTTAATACTGGCATCCGCATACCTCCCCTCGGACGCAGCTGAACCACCACCAACTAAGGAGCTGGAGGACCTTGTGGAACACTGTCTCACCCAAGAGCTTGAATTGGTAATAGGCTGCGATTCAAACTCTCACCATGTAAGCTGGGGCAGCAAAGATATTAACACTAGAGGTAAGTCTTTTTATGATTATATAACTAACAAGAATCTCTGTATTCTAAATAGAGGTACTGAACCAACTTTTATTAACTCTCGTAGTCAAACGCGAATAGATATTACCCTATCTACTATAAACATTTCGAATATAATTTCCGGCTGGCATGTATCCGACGATATTTCAATGTCGGACCACCGCTGGATAAAATTCGAAATAAAACTAGCGCTCACAACCTCTACAATGGCTCGTGACCCCAGGAGAACGGATAGGACAAAATATGTCCACTGTTTGAAAGGGGATCTGCGAGGAGTCGAGGAAGAGCTGCCCAACAATAAAGGAGATTTGGGAAGTTATTTGAAAACTATCCAAAACTCCATAATTAACGCCTATAAGATGTCTTGCCCACTCAGGCGGGTCGATCTTGATGGATCCCCCACTCCGCGGTGGTGCCATGAGATTGACCAGCTCAGGGGGACGGCGAGGAAATCCTTTGATAAGGCTAAAAGAACCAGACTCAATGAGGATTGGAACTTATACAAGTTTCACCTCAAGGAGTATAAAAAAATCATTAGACAAAAACAAAGAGAAGCATGGAGAATCTATTGCGAGGAAATCGAGGATTTCCCCCAAGCAGCTAGACTCCAAAAAGCTCTCTCAAAAGATACCCACCGTCATATCGGTATACTAACCAGAGAGGATGGCACAAAAACTGCCAACCTAAAGGAAAGCCTTTAATTATTGATGTCAACTCACTTCCCGGACTCCAAAATCACAAATTCGGTAGCCTGGGAGGATGAGGAGAATCATCACCCGACGGACGACGACTGACGTATATCACGTCAGATCGTCGACTCGACTGAGGTGGGCCGTCTCAGGCTTCTTCCCCTTTAAATCCCCGGGAACAGACGGCATTTATCCAGCCCTACATCAGTGGGGCCTGTATGACCTAATGCCGCACCTGGTTGGAATTCTCAGATCCTCACTGGCACTGAGGTATATTCCAAAAGGTTGGAGAGAAGTCAAAGTCGTGTTCATGCCAAAACCAGGAAGAATGGACCATTCCATCCCAAAAGCATATCGACCCATTAGCCTCACATCGTTTTCATTGAAGACTTTGAAGAGGCTGTGCGAACGATACATAAGAGATGTGGTGATAACACGAAATCCACTGCATCCAAATCAACATACATACACTCCACGAAAATCCACCGATTCGGCTCTTCATCTCGTAGCGGGCCGCATCGAGAGATCGTTGGAAAATAAGGAGTCCACCCTGGGTGTATTCATAGACATAGAAGAAGCATTTGATAGTACCTTTTTTCCTAAAATAACAAATGCACTTTCCAACAAAAGTATCCCCCAAACCATAAATGGCTGGATATATAACATGCTCTCAAAAAGAGCGATAAAAATCAGTGTGGATGATGTAACCATCAGAGGCTTGGCTGTAAAAGGTTGTGCACTGGTGCTCTCGCCACTACTGTGGAACATGGTCTTAGACTCCTTGGTCAGCCACTTCAACGAAAGCAACTTCTACACAATAGCATACGCAGATGACCTAGTGATACTGCTAACAGGAAGATTCGAGGAAACACTCTGCTCTTTAATGCAAGAGGCCCTCAATATCATAGAACAATGGTGCAGGGACCATTCGCTGTCAATAAATACAAAAAAGACGCAGATGGTTCTTTTCACGAAAAAAAAAGCTTGCAAAACATCAAGCCCCAAAACTCCTAGATACCAAACTAAATTTCTCTTCAGAGGTGACAGTGAGTTAACGTGGAACTCTCACTTGGAAAACAGAGTTAAAAAAGCATATATTTGTTATGAGCTGTGTCGTAGAACCATCAGCCGCACCTGGGGAATGTCACCTAGAGTTGCTGCCTGGATCTACACTGCCATCATCACATCTATGCTAACGTACGACGCGATTGCCTGGGGAGCTAAAGCAAACCAGCTGACAGTCGTCCGTGAACTGGATCAAATCCAAAGAACAGCATGCCTCAACACTACAGGAGGCATGCGAACCACACCAACAAGAGCTATGGAAGTAATCCTCGGTCTCACTCCCCTTGACATATACATCAAGGAGGTTGTTTTGATGACCATGACACGTCTACGCTCTACCGGTATACAACCTGATGTAGGATTTGGTAAACTGAGACGTAACTTGTGGCATGAGGCCCTCAGGGAGGTCCCACTGCTGCAGGCCAATACGGACTCGATTCCACCGCGATATGCCTTCCACATGCCCTACAAGGTAATCTTTAAAAACAACGAACAAGACCCAACGGAAGAAGACGCAATCCGCATCTTCACAAATGTGTCTAAATCTAATGTGGGTTCAGGATGTGGAATTTTCTCCAGACCCCTGAATCTAAACATAAAATGGGCAATGGGCTGCAACGCAAGTGTTGCTCAAACAGAGCTCACTGCTATCTGCATCGCTGCAAAAGAGATTACCAAAAGGAAAGCCACAGGTAATAACATATACATCCTTACGGACAGTAGACAAACACTACTAGCCCTGAACAGACCACGTATTACATCAGGCCTAGTACTAAAATGCCACATGGCCTTAATCGAAGCCTGTAACAACAACACGGTCACTTTGAGCTGGATTAAGGGCCATGAGAAATCGAAAGGAAACCGTATTGCAGACTCGCTAGCCAGGAAGGCAGCCTCCCAAAAACTTTTGGGACCTGGCATTTTCATTGGTCTATCGGCGTCAGCGACGGTCGACCTATTAAAGGAACACTCCCTTAATAAGTTTAAGGGTAGATGGGACGACGCAGAAGGCTGCAGGCTTGCCAAGGAACTGCTACGATATCCGGACAGCAAAGTAGCCAAAAAATACGTGACTATGAACAGGCGGAACCTACGAACAGCCACGGGTATTCTAACTGGTCACTGCCACCTACGAAAACACCTCCACAGACTGGGTCTCTCTGACACCACACTTTGTAGAGGATGTGAGCAATAAGATGAGACTGTCGAGCACATTCTTTGTGAATGTCAGCCACTCTCTCATCTTAGGTTTCATGTATTCGGCGAGCACAGGCTAACACACGTCAATATGAGGGAACTTAATTCAGGCGACGTTATCGCCTACTTCAGAGAAGTAGGCTGGATGACGAGCTAGAATGAAGTTTTGAACCTCAGAAGGATGCAAAAGGGGCCAATTTTGGCCTAAGTGCTGTGGGGTCTATCCACCCTTCAAACCTCTACAGATACAGATACAGAGACGTTGCAGGTTCGCTGTAATAAATGTATCAAATTAAGAGGAGAATATGTGGAGTAATAAAATATTTTGACATTGAAATTTTGTTTGGTTCTATAGTACGCTAAGCTAAGAATTTTTCAATATATCCTCGTATAAGTAAAATATAGTTTGAATCTACGAACAACAGATGACTACATAAATATTATATCAGAATCTACATGATATCCACCTAATGAAAAAGGTAATATAATTAAATCTAATTCCTCTTATTCCTTGTGATTAATTTTTATATTTTAGGTTGGTTGCATTAATAACTAGTTTGGCAGGCGCTTGATTAAAATTCCTAATTCTAAAACGAATATGGAAAGGACCTTTGTCGTCCTTTGAAACAATTAACTTTTACCACGCCTAAGAAATGATCTATGGTAACCAAAAAATTAAAAGACTTTATTTTAAACCACCCTTTGGGGTTTTGATATAATTCCAGAGGAAATATCAAACAGCAAACGCTTTTCATTAAAGAAATCACGTTTAGATAAAATAGACATTTTCTCGCCCAAAGCAGAAAACGCATATTTCGTCGCAGACAAATGAATTTTTTTTTTGAAACTAAATTTAAATTTGCTCGTGACGAAAATGAATGGAGGCAATTATTTACAATTCTGCATTTCACGGAATAATAGTGTTTCTGCAGTTGACTTTCGTTATAGCCATTATGTGACTACAAAAGGGACAAAATTAACATCTACACAGCACTTACGCTAGAGCGAAACTTTATTAAAATTCATATAAAATGCGAGAGACGTTTAGGATAGGTTAATCGTTAATTTTAATTTACATACTGCTATGAAGACAAGAGAATTGGAACGATTTCATTTATACGATTTTGTTCAGAGTGTCTCGTAAAAAATTAACATGGATTAAAGGAGTAGTAAATCTTCAAGAAGTACACTGCACATATTTATTAGTAGTATGTTCTGTAGGCCTAGGGCAAGAATGGAAATATTACAAAAATTAAGGAATATTTTTCTAACCCTGTGTACTAAACAATTTGCTATTTTAAATTGAAAAATCCTTTGTTTCCAATTGTCCACACTATGTTTCTCTGTTCTTTCCGTTACACAGTCATACCATCTCTATCTAGGTCCCCTCTTCCTCTTTTTGCCTATTGGTCTTCTATGTAGCACTATTTTTGGCATCCGATCTTTATGTAATATCTCAACATATCCCAGCCATCTAACTTATTCTAGGTTCTGGTAGACGTCCGGTAGACGAACCCAAGTTTTACCGCCCAATTAGTCTGACCTCCTTTCTCCTGAAAGCAATGGAGGAAATAATAGAGTGTTATCTCAGAACTGAACTCCTTGCGTTAACAACGCTCCACAAGAAACAGGTTGCTTATCAAGCTGGTAAATCTACGATTACTACTCTACAGTATCTAGTTGAAAGCATTGAAAAGACATACGCGGCAAATTAAATGTCTCTCTGTGCCTTCATTGACCTAGACGGTGCTTTTGATAACAACTCACATGTCTCACCTTGTCAACAGCCTGGTAAGCTCAAGAGTACGATTTTAATATCGAACATCGAGCTGGTGTGAGTCACCGAAATTCTGACTGCCTGTCTAGACTGCCGTGCCTAGCAGACTGTTCCCACTGCAACAACACGGAATCTAAGGAAGCTGCAGTTCAGTTTTGTGTGTGGAATGTCGTTTTAACTGCTGCTGTGAAAAAATATTCTAAAATAGTGGATAATCTGCTTCAAAAATAAAGTGGAAAATTCATTTGATTCAAATCCATGGAAAAGCATTAAAATATAATTATTTAAATATTCATACATATTGTCAAAGAACGACAAACTCCGCAAAAAAGTAAACAATTACGATAAATCTTACAAAAATACAACATCAATAATTTTAACTAAAGGCGTCTATACACTACATATATTTGTAACAACCAGAATTATCAATGATGCTGACGTTAAAAAAATAATAGACGAAATTATCAAAAATATAGAGGGATTGAAAAATGCAATCAAGGCAAGTGAAACTAGGTTATTGCTGACAATTGAAAACCTCAAAACAAGAATCCATGACTTGGAAAAAGAGAATTTCTCTTTGAAAAAAATGTTGAATTTCCCGAGAAAAGTAATAAAGAAAACAATATTGTTGTTTTTGGAATAGATATAGAAGAGAAAATATCAGTGGAGTGTTCTTCAAGAACTAAATAATCGTCTTCAAATTGATATGACTTACAAGGATATGAATAACATATACCAATTAGGAAGAACTAAGAAATGTCCTATTAAAATTGAGTTCATTTCGTACTTAACCAAAAAAAATGTCCTACAAAATGTTAAGAAATTGAAAGATTCTGGTATTTCCACAATTTCACAAAAACGGAACAAGACGAATACAGAATTTTGAGAAGGCACCTATCAGCAGAAAGGGAGAAAAGAGAAGGGAATTGCTTCATCAGAAGGATCAAGTTGGTGGTGAATGGCAATGAGTTTACAATTGAGGAGTTACAAAGAATCGAAGAAGACGAAGTCTTGTCGAAAGCAAATAGTACGCCCGCCACACCTACGCAGTAACTGCTCCTACACTCTGACGGTCCACAAAAACAACCACAAACTTTATTAGTGACTTCGAGAGAGAATGCATCAAACGAACTCAAGAAAAATCAAAAAAACTAGAAAAAATTATGAAACTTCGCTCTGATTCGTCTTCATCATATACTGGAAAAAATCAAAGTAAATAAATATTATATTATCATTATCTTAACTATAAGTCTTTACTAATTTTAACCTATCTATTTATATAAATACTACTTTATACTGCATTACTAACTAATACATCGTCATTTTATATATTGTGTAATCATTATGGATCAGTACATTCGAGATTACGAGTTCAAAGCAGTCAATACAATCGAACTCGAGCAATTGTGCAGCATATCGAATTACCCTGTAGATACTTGCAATAACAACTTTTCTTTGGTACATCAAAATATTAGAAGCATAGCGAAAAATATTGATGAATTTGATTTATATTTAAGAAAAACAGATACATTATTCGATTGTATCATTCTAACAGAAACTTGATTCGGGATATTAATTTTTTCAGTAAAAGTGGATACGATACTATTTACAGTGTAACGTAAAATCAAACCCCGTGCACCTATGCACTTATTCCACTTACGTTAGCGACCTATTGAAGATAGATCGAACTTGTGGCCCCAAAATCAAATTAATACTAATTCACCAAGTTACCAGCAGATCGGATGGCCGATCTATGCCACAAGGTATTTTACCCGCTAGACTTCAGTCGAAGAAGGGAGGTTCGTACGCTGGTAACGAACAAACAAAATTAAGCTATATAACCCAAGGCGCCAGGTAAACCGTACCCGAGTAAATACCTCAGTTTAATTCCCTAACCGTAGTTTACCCCCAATTAGGAAAGGATTACCTAAAATCAAACTCGTAACTCAACTCACAAGAGAAATGATTTATTGAGGTGGTGGTTTGGTTTGAATTACAGTTATGTAATTAGTCAGAAAATTTTGGGGAGTAGTTATTCCCACAGTGGACACTTAAGGTCCATCAACCCTTACTATAAAAAAAACAGATCAATATGAAATCCCTTACGAACTGTAGACGTTTACAAAGTTCCTTTTAGTTCAATATATACAATGATACAATCATTTAAAATCCTATATACCCCTACCCCAAAATTGATATAACAATGCTCAGAAGGATTTGAAACAGAGACCAGTTCTGAGTTAAGTTGGTTCTGAAACTTAAAAAAAAAATTACAACAATACACTGTGAAAACGGTGAGAACCTGAAGGGTTACCCATACCGTGGCTTATCTACGCATATCAAATTGTAAACTTACCAAAAGCAAAAACAATATAAATTAACATACACGTTCCGTGTGAGCTCAGACGCAACTTACCTACTCTGTCTAGAGTAATAAATGATCAAGAAAAATTACAAGCCACTTGTATGTTCACAAATGGTGAATTATATATACATACCATGTTATATATACACTATAAAAAAAATTATAGAAAAATTTAAATATTTAAAACTTGCGCGTCTTCAGCCGCTGGTGAAAAATCCTGGCGATCCACCAGTTGTTCCTGGGGTAGCAATCACTAAGGTGAGGCTGCAAGCATCGCAGGAACGCCGTGGTACTACGAACCAACACCAAGTGACACCGGAACAAATCCAATACGGAAATCCGAATAACCAAAAATCCGACAATACCCCAGAATCTATGAATAAAAACCAAACCCTGTTTGGCTAAGACAGGGTTCTCCTGTGTGCTGCTAATAAGTAGTTAAAAGCCGTTACATGAAGTTAACCACATGGCGATGTAGGTGACTGGGTTTGCATAATCCATCTGCATCTCACAGATGAGGTCTGGACGAAATACTATCTCCACAAACTTCTCCAATCCACACTACTCCACCCAAACCAAACTACCCCCTCAAATTCATATTCCCCTGCGGGATGAATGTGGAATCTTCATACCAATTTTTGGGGCTCCCAGTTAACACCTCAATTCACGACACCACGCTGATCAGAACAAGAAAAGAAACACAACAGGTTTCATTGACAACCCACCTTTCCGTTCAAGACACTCTCCCTCGAGCTGTTTGGAGCACATACGTTCTATGATCTCGGAGTGAATTACTCTACTTGCACATCGCATAATAAAACCCCCCGTATAAAACAATAATTGGCTAATCAACAATAAACCCCATATTCACTAATATAGCACATCCCACGACTATATTTACAAAATAAAACATCACCCATTATACCCTGACGTACAACCACAGTACACCGGTAGGCAATCCTCCGTACGAATCACAGATCTCTTAACGTTTGTAAAAGAAGAATGAACGAGGCTATGACATATGGCAAGTCAGCTGTTTGATTCGAATAGTGAAATGTTTTGTTTACATTTCAATGGTACATAATATAACAAGTTCACTCTTTTTAAGTGTATATTCAGATTACTGTAACTATTCTACTGAGGGTAATTATTTACTTTAAACTATTAACCCAGATGGTGCTAAACAAATTGACGGCCAGGCTATTGAATAACTGAATTAATGGTATAACTAGAAATTGTTGACATACGAAGCTAGTCTGACTTGATATTAAGGTAGGAATGTTTATTTACTATGACCAAAACTGCATGATTGTTGTCTTTTTATGCGACTGATGTATACTAACGAGAAAAACCGTAACAACAGTGAGGGGAATATCAATACAAAATATGGTGTTGTTGTGTATATGAGGGAGAATTCAAATTACGCGATTAACATTATCAGCATTGATGAATGCAAAGCAATAGAAATTCAAATCCTCTTAACAAAAAGAAATTATTAATCACAGCTCTTTATAGACCTCCTTCCACGAACGTAATAACATTTCTGGATCAGCTCAAACTTTACAGTCAAAACGAAAAACATCAGATTACCATATTATTGTCGGTGATATAAACATAAATATCAAACTTGAGGATGACGATATTGTTTCAGAGTATTTAAATATACTGAGTGAAAACAATTTTGAATCGATGATAAATGAAGATACTAGAGTTCAGAGTAAGTCTGCTTCATGTATTGATCATATTTTTGTGAAATGTAAAACAAGGAAAAATGTATACCAATAATTGTACGCTCACATATCACAGACTATTACACTCAAATCCTAAAAATGCCGATTGAGTCGGAACCTCTTAAAGCTTTAACAAACTCATATATAGAATACACAGATTACAAGAACTTGAGAAGGGAATTGTGCGAATATGATTGACATTCATTTTACGAGATGATAGACATAGATATAGCTACTACATTCTTCATTGGACTTATATGTGAACTGACAGGAAAACATACAAAAAGAATCAAAAAGAAAAAGGAGAATAAAAAAAGGAAAGATTGGGTCACAAAAGCACTAATGAAATCAATAAATATAAAAAATCAACTGTATAAAAAATATCGGAAGAACCCAGGAGCTTACGGACAGGAATTTAATTACCGCAATCATCTAAACCGTGTAATGGAAATTACGAAATTAAACTATTGTAATGTTTTTCTAATTTATTTAAAACGTAAATGGGTGGAATAAATTTCAAACACTCGGTATGGCTACTTACTAATTTATTTAAACACTAACTCACTAACACTTAATTTATATATACGTAACTAACCACTTAAATTTAATTTATATGCACACAAACTTGATTATTAATCAGCACTTTACTGTTCGGTGTATTTTTGTTTATTTCTCGAAATCCCTTTATCAACTAACTCCTCCGCTGATCGGTCCCTATTTATATTAATGCCTTTCTTACTAGAAAATTCCGGGCTGCGGCTTACACACACGAATAATTGATTCTGGCCTTTTCTAGATAAGCCTGGTCACAAAAACGATGCTTAGATAAGATAGTCCCAAACAGTTATAAAAACACTGCGTATCCGCCATAATTTTAATTTTCATACCTGGCTTAGACAGGGTCGGATTTAGGGTCTATATCAGTGTGCTGTTTCGTAACATTACCCCCTCCTTAAATGGAAGTTCCTCCTGGAACTTTTGTGTAGCCGAGACTGGATGTTTGAATCGGCAACTGACCCCATTTCTACACTTTCCGATCTTATGGAAATAGCAGGGCACCGTCTTCATCGGATACTGATAACGGGGGTTGTAGCTGCAAATTAATATCCGGACACCGGTATCTCTAAAGATAACTCGCCAATCCAACTGGTTACTCGCTATCTTAGACATAGCCAGTTTCTTCACAATGGATTCTAACACATGGTCTCGAAGTTTACTAAGTGCTTCCCACACATCGCAGTAGGTAGATCGATCTTTAAATTCATTTTTAGTTACGACGTACCACACGAATTATGTTTCAGTTTCAGTGTCTTGCCAGGGACTGGAATCTGGTCGTCAAGTTTTTCTAATTGCCCGAACTTCTTTTGAAAGACGGTTGCCAACCCTCGTGCGTTCTTGATACGGGCGGGGATGTTGTATGCCAGTGAATAATCTTCCGGGAGAGTGAATAAATCTTTTTGTTGTTCCGAAGTGACTCCATATCTAGCTTTCCCGGTACCTCTATACGCTCATCGAAGGTAGGGTCAGACACATCTTGAATAAGGTTTACTCCTTCCTCTAGGTCATGGTCTCCTCCGAATGGGGCTAGTCGGTTTTGGTGAACTACTTTTGGTTTTCCGTTGGGGATCTTGCTTATCCGATATATGACATCATTGATCCTTTTCTTGATTAAGTATGGACCTTCCCAGGATTTTTGTAATTTTGGAGAAAATTCTTTTCTTCTCGTCGGGTTGTGTAACCATACTTTGCCCCCTTCTTTAAAATCGCCTTCTGTGGCCTGCGTGTCTTACCGACTTTTCATTCTATCGCTGGCAACTTGAAGATTGGTTCGAACTAATTCATGAATATCGTCCAGCCTTCTTCTCAATTGGATCACGTAGTCTTCGCCTACTAGATCTCCTCCAGGCCGGCAGCCAAATTCCAGGTCACAGGGAAGCCTCATTTCACGTCCAAACAGGATTATCGCCGGTGTTTCACCCGTGGACTCATTGACAGCAGATCGATAAGCCAATGCGAATAGGGAAAGATTCTGGTCTCAATATCTCTGATGGCTGGATACTACTTTGGACAGGTATTTTCCAATAGTCCTGTTCATTCTCTCGACCATTCCATCTGACTGTGGATGTAAATCTGTTGTCCTGGTCTTCTTCATTCCCAGCTTGTCGCAAATCTCCTGGAATAGATGGCTTTCAAAATTTCTTCCCTGGTCACTGTGGACTTCCAAGGGTACTCCATAATGGCTGATAAATTCTTTCACCAATACATCCGCGACAGTTGTGGCCTCTTGGTGTGGGATAGCGTAAATTTCCACCCACTTTGTGAAATAATCCATTACAACCAGTATGTATTTGCTACAATTTTCTGTCATCGGAAATGGTCCAGCGATATCTAAAGCAATCCTTTCGAAGGGGCTTCCAACATTATATTGTTTCATAGGTGCTTTTCTCTTGCGATGTGGTCCATTACTCGTAGCACAAGTCGTACATTTCTCACACCAGTCCTTCACATCGTCGGAGCTGTTCATCCAATAAAACCTTTCACGGACTCGCTGAAGGGGTTTCTTCACTCCCAGATGACCTCCCGATGGACTATCGTGTAAGTTCTTCAGTACCTCAGCTACTCTTGTTCTCGGGATAACTAGCTGTCTCCTCATCTCGGAACCATCACCGTTTCCAAGGACTCTTTTCAACAGCCCTTCTTCCAGGACAAGAGAGTCCCACTGAGCCCAATACGCCTTGAGTTTCGGTGAAAACTTTGACACTTCTTGCCAGGTAGGTCGCCGATTTTCTTTCTTCCATTGTCGGATCATCCTTAGGTGAGGATCATTCTCCTGATCTTCTCTGATCCTGGTGGGTGACCATTCCTCGTTGACTACAGTAGTTCTTGAAACTGCAGCTTCCCTAGATTCCACCTTGTTGCAGTGGGAGAATTCTGTTGGGCACGGCCGTCTGGACAGGGAATCGGAATTTCGGTGACTCACACCGGCTCGATGTTCGATGTTGAAATCATATTCTTGAAGTCGTTCAATCCATATAGCGATCTGGCCCTCGGGATTCTTGAACTGCATCAACCACTTGAGTGCTGCATGATCAGTCCGGATTAAAAACTTCCTACCATAGAGATACTGGTAAAAGTGTTCCACGGACTTCACTAGTGCCAAAAGTTCTCTTCTTGTGACGCAGTAGTTTCGTTCTGGTTTGGAGAGGACTTTACTGAAATATCCCAGCACTCTTTCTTGCCCTCCTTGGATCTGTGAGAGCACTCGACCAATTCCTACGTTGCTTGCGTCAGTGTCAAGAATAAAGTCTCCCTCTTGTAATGGATATCCTAATATCGGCGCCGAGGTTAATGCCTCTTCAAGGTTTCAAAGGCCGTTTGACAGTCTTCGTCCCATTGGAAAGCTCTTGCTTCTTCTGTAAGTCGCGTTAGAGGCTTGGAAATATCTCCAAACTTGATAAATCTCCTATAATACGTGCAAAGTCCAAGGAAACTCCTAATTTGATGTTTGTCGGTTGGTTGCGGCCATTGCTGAATGGAAGCAATTTTCTCTGGATCCACCGCCACTCCTTCATTGCTCACTATATGACCTAGATAGTTGACTCGGTTTTGGAACAGCTGACATTTCTTCGGGTTTAACATGAGCTGGGCAGCTTGGAGTCGTTTGAATACGTCTTCCAAATTCTTCAGATGTTCGTCAAATGTTTTCTTCAGTACTACGATGTCGTCCAAATAGACCAGGCATGTCTTCCAAGACAACCCTCTCAAGACATTTTCCATGAGTCTTTCAAATGTCGCAGGCGCATAACAGAGCCCGAATGGCATGTCGTTGAATTGCCATAATCCAGATCCGGTGGTAAAAGCAGTCTTCTCTTTATCTTCTGGGTCCATTTCCACTTGCCAATAACCAGACTTCAGGTCCAAGGTGGGAAACAGTTTGCTGCCGGCCAAAGTATCTAGCGTATCGTCAATTCGAGGCAGAGGAGAGCTGTATTTCTTCGTCACGCTGTTAAGATGGCGATAATCCACGCAGAATCTCGTAGTTTCATCCTTTTTCTTGACGAGCACTGCTGGAGACACCCATGGACTAGTAGATGGTTCTATTCCTTTTTCTTCTGCCATCTCTCGAATTATTCTTTCAGCTTCCTCTCTCTTCGCTCGTGGAAGTCTTCGAGCTGATTGTCTAATTGGCTTAGCATTACCAGTATCGATTTTGTGTTTGACGGCTGATGTTCTGTCAGTCTTTCCTCCTTTTGGTACGAATAAGTCTCCCTTTTTTTCAGTTTGATCCAAACATTGACCAGCTACTGATAACATTTGTTCGAATCTGGCATTAGAATTGTTCGTGGTCGTTGTTTGACGAACTATAGACGTCACTGGTACGCAGGATCCAATCTTGGTTTCCTTCTTGATTGTAATTGGGTTATCGTTCACGTTTATCATACGTACTGAGATCTGTTTCGCCGACGTGACCAATCCTTTTCCAATTAGTACTCCTTTGCCAACTTCTTCGTCATGGTTCCTTGGCTCCATCATAACCGGTGTACCTTCCTCCAAGATTCCCTGTAGTCGTGCTACTATCATAGTTTCGCTTCGTGCAGGTAGAACGGTATCGACCTGTACAGCTGCCAACACCGCGTTGCCTTCATATGGATGCAGGAACACCTCCTCGGAACCCACTTTAATGGTTCTGTTTCTAAAGTCTAATTGGAAACCATGTACATTCATTACGTCCATTCCCAGAATCACGTTTTCTTCAATGTCAGCTACGATTACCGTATGCGTGAACTTTTCTGCGCCAATTCCCAATTGGATTTGTGTCTCACCGTGAACGTTGGTACTCTCACCTGTGGCGGTCCGCAGTCGCAGTCTCGTTGGTAAAAGCTTCTTGGAGTTTATTATTTCTGGTCGTATAATGGTCCTAGTTGCTCCAGTGTCAACCAGCAGAGTATATTTCTTGCCATTTACTTCGCCATCCACATATACACTGTCGTTGCGACATCTGAGAGAAGCTATCAGTATGAGAGGGTCTTTGGAACGATCATGGGTCGGTGCTGCCCCCTCGTAGCCAACCCGTTCTAGTTTTCCTGTGACTGGAGTTCTTGTTCAGCAGGAGTCTTGGGGCGCTTACATGAACTACGTACATGCCCTAGCTCGCCACAATTCCAGCATCTGATCTTTCTTGGTTTCTTGTACATCATATTTTTCATTAAACTGACAAACTGGTCAAATCTGTCTTCGTCACCTTCTTCTTGGATGGTCCTGATTTTGTTATATCCTGAAGCCTTCGTTGCTGCTTCATATTCAAGGGCAGCTGTCAATGCGTCGACTAATGTTTTCGGATGGGCTAAACGAAGCGTCCTCTGCATATCGGGGTCACGTAAGCCATCAATAAAGGCCTGGATGCCCAGACATTCCATCATGTTCTCTGGTGCTGACGGATAAGCAAATCAAAATAGTCGGGCAATGTCCACTTCATATTCTTGAAGGGATTCAACCCGTTTCTGCCTTCGGTTCTTCAGCTGAGATTGGTACAAATGTTCTAGATGTTCATGACCATATCGCATGTCCAACCTCTTCTTCAGCTGCTCTAAGTCATCCGTTTCTTCCAAAGGTATCGTCTGAAGTACATCTTAGGCATCTCCGCGAAGCGCGATGGTTAAGTTCACTGCCTTCTCTCTATCGGACCAATTATTCACTCTAGCGGCTGCTTCAAATTGTTTCACATAATTGGTCCACGACATTTTTCCATCGAACATTGGGACCTTGACTCGGGTAAAACTACCAATGTCTTCTAACTTAGGTAGTGTTTCTGACTTGCAAGGTTTCGTTTGCTCGGTCTTCTTTTCTTCCGTTGGCGTGTCTTGAGTCCTTATATCTGCCATATTTTTTTCTAACTCCTTGATTTTCTCGTCCATCGTTGTCATCTCATTCTCAATCTCAGATTTTAGAGACGAAATTTCATTTTCAAAGTCAGCGGCAATGTCGTTTTTTATTAATAAGATATCGGCAGATATATCGTTCTTCAATGCAGAAATATCGTTTTTCACATTCATTGAAATATTCTCTTCCATGGCAGAAATATCTTCCCGTCCATGTTCTCTTCCATGGCAGAAATCTTCTCGTCCACGTTAGCAGGAATATTAGCAGAAATTGACGAAATTAAGGTGGAAGCCTCGTCATTAAATAAAACTGTTTCTGGATCAAAGCCGTCATTTTTCAGTGCCAATTTAAGTCTTTCTACTAATTCACTTTCCTTACCGGACGTTTCCAACTCACGATCTTCCAATTCTGCTCTTAGTTCCGCCACATTGAGGTCACATAGTCTCTTAGCTATTTCTACGTAGCAATTTATTCATATTACCCCACACCTGACACCAATGTAATGTTTTTCTAATTTATTTAAAACGTAAACGGGTGGGATAAATTTCAAACACTCGTTATGGCTACTTACTAATTTATTTGAACACTAACTCACTAACACTTAATTTATATATACTTAACTAACCACTTAAATTTAATTTATATGCACACAAACTTGATTATTAATCAGCACTTTACTGTTCGGTGTATTTTTGTTTATTTCTCAAGATAACTTTATCAACTAACTCCTCCGCTGATCGGTGCTTATTTATATTAATGCCTTTCTCACTACAAAATTTCGGGCTGCGGCTTACACACACAAATAATTGATTCTGGCCTTTTCTAGATAAGTCTGGTCACACAAACAATGCTTAGATAAGATAGTCCCAAACAGTTATAAAAACACTGCGTATCCGCCATAATTTTAATTTTCATACCTGGCTTAGACAGGGTCGGATTTAGGGTCTATACCAGTGTGCTGTTTCGTACCACTATTATAAAGCGGAGATTGACAAAAAGAAAAAAAGCTCAAAGCATCTTTGGAACATAATAAACAATATGAAATGTTAGGAAAAAAACAACTATCAAAGAAATTATCACTGATAATGATGTATTGACCGATGACCTAAACGCTTTCAAAAAACATTATGCGGAAGTGGGAAAAAAACTGGCTTCATTAATTCAAAAACCAATTACTGATCCAATGCCAAGAAAATCTCTGCCACACTCAATGTTTCTTAAACCTGTAGATGGGGAGGAAATATGCCAGATCATAAATTCATTGAAACCAAATAAATCGCCTGTCATGGCATACCTCAGTAACAAAATAATAAAATCTGGTGTATGTCCCTCTATATTCAAAGTAGCCGTTATAACACCACTTCATAAAAAAGAAAAAAATATGTGATTGAAAATTATAGACCCGTGTCACTTATATCCAATACCGCGAAAGTTTTTGAAAAATCTCTCAAGAATAGACTCAATGATTATATAAAAAAAACCACTTGCTATCAGAAAAACAGTTTGGGTTCAGAGAAGGCAAATCTACCCAAGATGCTATAATAAGCTTAACATCTCAAATTTATAGAGCGATAGATAACGGAAAACCTAGTCTGTGTGTATTTTTAGACCTATTCTTTCGATACTGTAAGCCACACACAGCTTCTCGTAACCTTGGAAGATATTGGAGTTCGGAGAACAACTTATAATCTTCTAGAAAGCTATCTGTACCTGAGAAAACAATTTTTACAAATTGAAAATAAAGTAAGTTCAGAAGAGTTAGTTCAGTTTGGTGTGCCACAAGGCACTGTCGTTGGGCCACTATTATTCTCAATATATCTTAACAACTACTCACCTTGAATAGTAGAGGAACTATCAGCTTCGCAGATGATATAGTGATTTTGTTTGAGGATAAAAATTGGCATGACCTAAAAGAAAAAGTGGATGCTGATATGCCACAAATTATCAATTGGTTTAATCATCAACTATTGACAATAAACTATGAAAAAACTAAATTTATGACTTTCACGGCTTACAGGAATCATTTCAACACTCTCGATATACGGAACAGCGAGTTGATTGTTGATGTTTCCAGAACAGATACCATTAGATAGTCATATGAGATGGGACGTTCACACTGAGAATGTGACAAAAACCTTAAGAAGTATGCTGTTCAAATTCAAATTTTTGAGCAAATTACTTCACTTATTACTTGAAGATCATTTACTTCGCTCTGGTGGAATCTCGTATTCAATATGCTGTACTGAGCTGGGAAGTGGTTGCTGCTACTCACTTGAAAAAGTTGGAAACGGTGCAGAAACGTATTCTGAAAATTATGTATATATAATTATGTATCGGAAAGAACCAACCTTCTCAAGCAATTTGCTTTTTTTACAAGCAAGAATCTTCGATGTAAGACAAATATATCTTAATAACATTCTTACTCATATACACAAAAATAAAAATCTATTAAATAATATCGACCATGAACATTTCACTAGGAAAAAAGAAGAATATCACGTTAAAACCTCTCTGAGTAGTACAAAAATTGGACAACGAAATATATTAAAATAAAAAAGGTGAATTCAAACCTACTTTACATTGTCAATATCTATACAGAAAGACTATTGGAAATTTGAATGTGTAAAACCCACGCGCAACTTTTAGTTTTAGTGGGAACTTCATGTTTATTTACATGTAAACAACAATTTTTATATAAACCATGTAACAACAGTGCGATAAATAAACTTATTATTATTATAACAAGAACTGCAGTAGTCAAGGAAGAATAGTCACCCACCAGGATAAGAGAAGACCAAGAGAATGATCCTCACCTAAAGATTGTGAGGGTTCATCAGTGTGGTAGAGCATAAAAGGGGTTGGATGGTTAGATATATTTCTTTATTCAACCTCCAATAAATTTCTACAATTAAAACCTAAAACTCTGTACAGTAAGTATATATACAAGATTTATTGGTCCTGGAGGCGGGCAGTCCCTCTAGGGTGGTCGTCGGATTGGGTCGCGGATTATTCTTCTCAGTTGTCCAGCTTCCTCACTGAGACGCCAGGTTCCTATAACCAAATGGGTGTGTGTGTCAGGGTCGAGATCCCGCGTTCAACGCACAGCGTGATCTCGGAGGTCGGGAGTATGCTTCCGTCCCGGGCTCGACGCGCTCCGGAATTTCGGCTAATCGGAAAGGCCTCGATCCTGCGCTCAACACGCTGCAGGGCTTGACCTAGGGTAGTTGGCGTCCGCCCTAAGCTCAACACGCTTTAGGACTTCGTCCGATATACAGGTTCGCTTAGCGTCTAGCCTAGAGTTCAACGCACACCGAGGGGTCAACGAGAAGCGGGATATTTATGTGTTCACGATTCCTAAGCTCAACACGCTCCGGAATATAGTGCAACACTTCGGCTATTTTCAGTTGAAGCTTCCTATCGTTGTTCTACGTAAGGTAGAGCTTGACTGGTATATCGCAGAACGTCTGCTTTGGTAGTATCGGTCAAGTTATTAGCGGAAAGGCGAAGGTGCTGCCCTCTCGGTGCTGGGTGCTCAACTCTGTATAGTTTGGCTCGTGTAGAGTTATGTTTTATGACTATTTATCGGGGTTATCTTATGTTCAGACGACTGTGTCGTTACAAGATGATTGTGCAATGGAAGGAGAAAAATCGGCAAGAAGTGTCAAGATTTTCACCGACACTCAAGGCATATTGGGCTCAGTGGGACTCCATTATCCTGGAGAAAGGGCTGTTGAAAAGAGTACTTGAAAATGATTATGGTTTCGAGATGAGAAGACAGCTAGATATCCCGAGAACGAGAGTAGCTGAGGTACTGAGGAAGTTAGACGACAGTCCATCGGGAGGTCATCTGGAAGTGAAGAAAACCCTTCAGCAAGTCCGTGAAAGGTTTTATTGGACGAACAGTTCCGATGACGTGAAGGACTGGTGTAAGAAATGTAGTACTTGTGCTACAAATAATGGACCACTTCGCAAGAGAAAAGCACCTGTTGCATTACGCAAAATAAATTGATAAAAACTGATATTGAATCAGTAATATGTGTGTCAACAGGGTAACTAAACGATCGACCCACTCTCCTACTTTTGAAATTGTTCAGACACCACTTGTAATATTTTCGACATGAGAATATTTTATTCCTTCACAAACACGTGATTGTTAATGGGCCTTGTCTCATAAAATAAGGTGACATATTGGGTCTGGTCAAATAAATAACACTGCAGAATATATTATGTGGGGGAAAGAAATGTACAGAAATGCAGAATACTTTTTAGAAAAATAGAAAGATACATATATAGTTGAGAAGATGTAGCACTAGTAAACATACCAACGCTCTGGTACCACGGGTGTAACATGAAATCGGATTTATGAAGTTTAAGATGTACTTTTATTTAGTGAAGTAAGTTGTTGTAATAAGTTGAAGTTATGTAATAAAGATATGTGAAAAAGCATGATTTCTGGTCCTTCGTTTTTTATGGAATCGCACCAAAACAGCACCCATGAAACAATATAACGTTGGAAGCCTTTTCGAAAGGAAAAATTTTGCTAAATACATCCTCGTTGTAATGGATCATTTCACGAAGTGGGTGAAAATTTGCGCGATCCCGAATCAAGAGGACACATCTGTAGCGGATGTATTGATGAAAGAATTTATTAGCCGATATGGAGTGCCCTTGTAAGTTCACAGCGATCAAGGAAGAAATTTCGAGCCAGGTAGTCCAGGAAAATTGTGAGAAGCTGAGAATGGAGAAGACCAGTACAGCGTTGCATCCACAGTGATATGAATTGGTCGAGATAATGAACAGGATCATTTTAAAATACCTGTCCAAAGTAGTTTCCACCCACCAGAGAGATTGGGACCAGTATCCTTCACTACTTCCGTGGGCTAATCGATCTGATATAATTGGGTCCACGGGTGAAACACCTCAGACAATCCTGTTTGGACGTGAAATGAGGCTTCCTTGTGACCTTGAATTTGGCTTTTGTTCTTGCGAAGATCTAGCAGGAGAAGATTACGTGATCCAATTGAGAAGAAGTATGGACGATGTACACGAATTGGTTCAAACGAATCTTCAAGTTGCCGGCAACAGAATGAAAAACGGTACGATACGCAGACCACGGGAGGCAATTTTCAAGAAGGAGACCAAGTTTGGTTACACAACCCGAGAAGGAGATTTTCTCCAAAATTATAGAAATCATGGGAAGGTCCGTACCTAATCAAGAAGAGGATTTTCTGATAACACTATTTCTGAAATTAAAAACAGTAATTAGTAAAAACTTTTGATAACGGATTGCCTGGCTTGAATTCCTTGGCACCTATAATTTTGTATGAAAATGTGCTTCTGTCGCTCATGATGTATGCTCATTTCCAGTGTCAACTTCAACGGCTTGATAGTTTTCTGGGGAAAATTAGTATTTCTTCAATATTCTTCCTGCTTATGGTGCCGTTGAAGGTCAAAAATGAAGCATGCTTCTCCAGATTATGCTCATATGTATTTTCGTATAATTTTTAGATCAAATAACTGATGATCTACCGTGTTTCTTTCTTCTCCAAACCACCTTGGGTTTCTCCTGTAAAGAACTAATAGCTGTTTAGTCTGCTTCTTATAATTCTTGTTACAAACATATGCAATTAAGTAATGTCCTGGAGGTACCTTCAGATCCTCCATTTCTAGCCACCTTTCTCTGATTTTTTGGCCAAAAATATCCCAATTTAAGACGTGTTCACTTTCAAATGCTCTCATGCTCATTAATTTATTAACTTTCCTTCAATTTTCAATAAGAGTAGCTCCATTTTACGTTATCTTAGCTGATTTAGTATATCTATAATTTCAGAGCATGCGAATTTCTATGCATAAAACGTCCATTAAATAAATGCCTTGGTGCTAAAGAATAAATTTGTATATTCCTCCATATCAATTCTTTTTAAGGAAAAACCAATTTCTTTAAGAGTGGTATCTTCGTAAAACTGTCAACTCTCGACATCCCTTGAATTAACATTTTCCCAAATTCCCATTCTTTTCCATAATCCAGTTCGAAGATGCAGGTTCCTTTTTTTTCCGAATCTGACTCTAATCCCAATCCAATAAAGTTAATAACTTGAAACAATAAAATGAAATTAAACGTGTCGAAGGGTCCTCTGATTGAGGATCCTTTTCTTTGGATTAGTCAAATGTATTATTCAGATTTGAGAATTGAGTTATTTTCGGAGTAGAACAAGAGCTTGTTTGTTTAAAAAACAAGATATTACTGTTTTAAATTAAACTAACTACTTCTATATAATTCCACAATATATTGATAAAATGTTAAAAATTCTAACAAATTTGACAATTGTTTCCATACTAAATATCATCGTCTGAATGATAGAAGTTGCATTTCATTTGATGCCTACCTGATGTTTGATAATTAGTTTTGACTAGACCAAGAAGTAAGTGACCTACCTTGTGATTGACTTAATATATATTAATAGAAAAACGAAGAAGATACGATATTACAAACGTCAAAGATTAGATATTATTAGCCCTACGGGGATATCCTGGATATCTTATTCCCATTTAAGATCAGTATAACTGTGCAATGATTTGGAAAACCAGGAGAACTATATCTGCTGATCTTTACAATTATCACTTAAGAAAACAGTTTAAAAGTGGAGAACTCCCTAGATTTATCTGTTCATTAACGACTTATGTGGATTTCTTCAGTGTCTTCCAATTTCCAATTCTTCAAGGAAATCTAGTTCTTGTTTCTTATCACAAATATGTAGTACCTATAGTTCTGTGTTAGGTGTCAAGTCGATGTTTTGCGTAGTGGGATTTATCTGGTTGTTTTAATCTGTATGCTCGTGTTCACTGTATCGGATTTCAAAATTTCTAAGACAGTATTACAAACAAATAGACAGCATTACATTCTGGACATTTAAGTTTATATGTAACTTGTAAAAAAATTACTAGATGATAAATATATTAATCCAGGAATAATATCAGATATACTTAATTTATTTGTTGTATGTATTAATCAGGATTATTTCACTTTTGTCAATAAGATATATATTCAAAATGAAGGTTTACCAATGGGTAGCCCTATATCACCAATTTTGGCAAACATTTCTATGGAAAGTTTATGAAGAAAAATCTTTGAAAGTAATATTTCAAAAATATCTTATTTTGGTATAGATATGTAGATGACATATTAGCTTGTTTTATAGGCAGTGAACGACAATTAGATATAATAATAATTAAACACAAAAATTTAATTCAAATTAGAAGTTGAAGAAAATAACTCAATCAATTTTCTTGATTTAAAAATTCGTTCTTTCTTTCTTTCTCTTATACTTATGCCTTCTAAGGCGTCGGATTGAAGTTCTTCCTGTACCCTTTTTTTCATTCTTTTCTGTGCCTGGTAAATACTTTCATCTCTCTCAATGTTTTTCCTTTGTTTTTCCAATTTCTTCGATCTGGTTTATCCATTTCCTTCTGGGTCTTCCTCTTTGTCGTTTTCTAAATATTCCCATTTCCATAAATTTTCTCGCAATTCTATCTTACTTCATTCTTTCTAGGTGGCTATACCAGTTTAATTGTTTCTTGTTAATCTTTGATATTATTGGTTCTTGATTAGTCATGGTTCCGATTTCTTCGTTCCTTACTTTGTCTCATTTTATTTCACCTGCCATTTTCCTTGAATGTTTCATTTCCACTGCATTTATCTTTGATTCCTGCTTTTTCTGCAGTACCCAGTTCCCACTAGCATATGTTATAGTTGGAACTGTAATTTTGTTGCAGATTTCCAACTTCATGTCCATATCAATGTGTTTATGGCTTAATATTGTTCGATTTAAGGAATAAAATATAATCCTGTTGATTTATTTGCTCTCTTATTAAGTTCTGCATCTATTTTTCCTTCTTCTGTTATGATGCTTCCTAGGTAATTATAAGTTGTTACTATTTCTAATGTTTAGTAATTGAATTTCAACTCCATGTAATTACTCCCCTCTCGCTGTTTTTCATTTACTATCATTACTTTGGTTTTTTCTGTATTTATTGTCATTTTCATAATAAGTTAATTAGTTTCTGCATTTTATTTTTTTATTTTCCTCTAAGTCTAATATCGTCTGCATACAGTAAATTACTTAATCTGACCGGCACCACGTTTCTGTACCCTATTATCATGTCCAGATTTCCTCCCTGTCTTTTTATTTCCTTCACTATTGTGTCCATTGTAATGACAAACAACAGTGGGCTTAAGCTATCACCTTGTTTTATACCTTTTTCATTAAAAACTCTTCCGATCTTTGACCTCTTATCGGCACTCTTACTTTGACAGTCTCGTATGTGCTTTTAATTATATTAATTAGAGCTTTCGGTACTTCTAAGTCTTCTAATACCTCCCAAATTTTTTCTCTTTCCACTATGTTAAAAGCTGCCCTGAAGTCAATAAATATTGAATACATTTCTTCTCCCGCTTCTATTGTCAATTAGCCTTCTCAAAATGTATATATTATCATTTACTTGTCGTCCTGGTATTAAAAGTATTAAGAGAAATTTAACGACTTCTCTTTGTACATAAATCAGACCTGTTCTATCAATATTTTCTTTGAAAGAAGTGAAACTGTGGCGAACATCTAAAATATCTGTAAAATATCTGTCTGTAAATCAGCCTAACGTTCTTCGCAATTGAAAGTTGTTATTTTTTTTAACAACAAACCCAGGAACATGAATTATTGTTTTGAGTGTCAAAAGTTGAGTAATTCAATTATGTATCTAAAAAACGGGAGTTCAATATTTTCAAATTCATTAATAGTATAAGAAGTGAATGGTTTTGGTTCATTTTGAAAATTTAAAAAAGAATTTAAGTTTCTAATAACTGCAGTCATCTGCTTCACAATTTAATTGTGCTGTAGTTCTTGACTATCATGTTACAAAAAATGAGCTTTCTTTTTACAGGCAATACTGTACTTTAAAAAGCTTGGGTATTATTACTACGTTCAACAACTTTTGGTGGTGTGTGATGTAAGGATTGAAAAGGTAGAGCTAAGTTAAGTCTTTTGCGTAATATGCTTGTAAAAGCAACATCATCATAAAGATCTTCATACAATCCTTGATCATTGGATGTAGTAGGTAGTTCTAAAATGTTGAACTACTCTTTTCTTAAACTCCAAATTACGAACTAGTCAAAAATATTTACTATTACAATTTTTTGCAATACAACTATTATAAAATATACCTGATGATGACATTTTAAAGGTTCACTCACTTTTATTTACTTTTTTTGGAACTGAAATACAAAATTAATAAAAATAATCCTACTCACCTTTGCTAGACCATAACCATATTTCTAGCAATTTTTATTTTTGACACTTTCACTTTGACTTTAACAAACACTAGCCAGATTCCCACCAACCAATGTTAAGAATTGTTATCCTGTCTTGGTGACGAGTCTCGGTGTAGCAACGTCGAGCATATCCCCTCTTCGAACTATTCGAGGAAAAATTCTTTCCAATTTTGTATATAGACAGAGTCGGATTTCGGGACTATACCAGTGTTGTAACGAAGTTACATTTTCAAAGACCGGGCAAAAGCACAATCTTCCGTATAATATCAAATAAAGCGTTCGAACACCGTATTTCTCCGTCCGTATCGATACAATGTAATATAAACATCGGTACAATATAACATAATATAATTTATCAAACCTGCACCGACAGTCGGCGACACTTACGACTTCGCGCCGTATCCCCAACAAGCCATACCGTAAAGCAGAACGATTCTCAGTGTAGTCAGTCTATCCGTAGACTCAGCTCCTCACCCGGATACGCAGGTGAGAATTAAATCTAAGAGCCTTCATTGTGCTCATAAAACCGTTCTCTTTCAGAAAACCGATTCCGTTAATTCGACCGTACCGTCTACCGAGGTAAGTGATATTCCGAATTTTACACCTTAGGGTATATGGTTCTCGCCGTATAATCCGACCAGGGGAAGTAAAGGGGAACCGTGTCCGCTGCTAGAACGTTGAGTTCTCACATCCTAGCAGCGGCCGTGTTTGGGCCTTAAGCCATCCGATCGAGGGGAACCGTGTCCGCTGCTAGAACGTTGAGGTCTCACATCCTAGTAGCGGCCGTGTTTGGGTCTTAAGCCATCCGATCGAGGAGTACCGAGTCCGCCACTAGAAAGTTGAGTTCTCACATCCTAGTGGTGGCCGCCGCAACTCCGAGATTTCGATACCGCGGAAACCGAGAGCCGTATCCCCCGAAAGTAGAGCTTTGATTAACCTAGAGGGTCGCTTGCAATCCGTAGTAGTTCTGCACACTTCCGCTAACCGTCCACCGCATCACCCGGCTTCCGCTAACCGTCCACCGCATCACCCGGCTTCCGCTAACCGTCCACCGCACCCCCGCCCATTTTTGTGGCTTCCGCTTACATAGCTTTGTTTTACTCACCGTAGTAGAGACCGTTTTGAACCTGTAGGATAGTAGTTAGTACTAGTGCTTTTGCCCCGCCTACCCGAATTAAAGGACATTTAGTTTAGTTTTCCGTTTAATAAAGACTCTTTGTAAATAAGTAACTTTTGGTTTCTCTTCTCTCCAACTCCAATTACCAGTAAACCTCCGTAAATAGGTAAGAACGTTAAGCAGCTAATACCCAGGTTACGAAGCCGGGGAGGCAAGTAAAATCTGCCCGACCGGCCGCAACACTTTCGTCACCACCATAAAGTGACCCCTGGAGTATTTTAATTCTTCACTGACGCTGCCCGGTGCGAGTGGAGCATACCACTTTAATAAACTGGCGCCCGAGGCAACCCGTCACCTGTAGTTAAGGCGCCAACCCGTCAAGTAACGACGCAAGAGCGTTACAAATTTGGCGCCCGAGCAGGGACCGTTTTTATGGTGTACCGTGTCCGCTAATTACCAGAAGTCGTAGAAAAACGGTTTTGGAGTTGGTGGAAGTAATCCAAACGTTACAGAGAGGTAAAAACCGTAGCAAACGATTTACTAGACCGTCTTATATCCGAATCCGTCGAAATCCGCCGACCTGTCATTTTTGACAGGTTAGCCGTTTTTTCGCGGAAAAGACCATTTTTATAGTGTACCGAGGCCGCTGATCACCGTAACTTGAATAAAACCCGTTTTGAGGTAGTGAAATTGATTCCGTCACTTTAGAGGTCCGAAACACACCGCAAACACTTCGGGGCACCGTATTATACTCGAATCCGACGAAATCCGCTGACCTGTCATTTTGACAGATTGCCAGCTTCGGCTAAACCGAGGACCGACCGCCTGTGCGACCCCTCGTTTAATAGGTTACCGAGTACGTAGAACCGATTCGCACCATCCGTTTATTGATTAGAGTCACCCGTCTAGAGATACGAGCAATTGGTAAGGGAAAAATAGGTTTCTGACCGTTGAGCAAGGAAGCTATACCGATTCCGAGTATTAGTAAAATGGCTACTAAGAATTCAGTACCCGCAAACACTCCGGACGAAGCTACCGCCGCCCAGAACCCGCTTCCGAGAGAAGAACCGACTGACACCCATGTTGGATGGGTATACCTCCTAAGAAAGGAGGAATTAGACGTAGAACTAGCCAAATTTAGGCTAGAAGTCACCGGAACCGTAGATGATAAGAGACGCCGCCTTTCCAAGTTCATCCGTGAAGGCCGCGCCTCCCCCGCACCGACCGCCACAATGCCGTTTGTATTTCCCGCCACATCCGGAGCAACCACCGCCACCGCCGCATTACCGACCGTCACCGTTACCAGTGCAGAAGAACCCGCAACGACAAACGTGGTCAATGGTACACTGGCAGGAATCCAGCCCACACCAGGGCCAAGCTCAGGACCAATAATGCCGCCATTAAGAACCAAGGATTGGAGGATAAGCTTCAATGGATCAGGAGACCCCGCTGCTTTCCTCGAGAGGCTTGAGGAGATTTGTGAGTCACAAGCCATCTCTCTCGACCGGCTACTGCAAGCTATGCCCGAGCTCTTACATGGAATGCCAGCACTTTGGTTCCGGAACAACCGCAAATACTGGTCTAACTGGCAAGAGTTCTGCACCGCCTTCCGAGATTTTTTCTTCCCGGTCAATTATCTCGTCGATTTAGAGGTAGCCATCAGTAGAAGAACTCACCGGCTTCAAGAGAGTACCGCCACATATATTACAGATATGCAAACACTCATCCGTCGCCATGGAAGTATCACCCCGGAGCAGGAATTGAATTGGCTGTACCGGAATCTCCACCCGGAGTTTCGCCGTCAGATTCGTAGAACGGAATTCTCGAATCCGCAGGAATTTGCCAAAGCCGCCCGGGATTACGAACTGCTACGCTCCGAGATTGAGCAGGCTCGTGGACAAACCGATCGAACCAATTCGTATCCATTTCGGCAGCCTACGCAGCCGCTTCTGCCGCCACACCCTGTCGCTCTCAGCCGCGCCCGGCTGCAGCGACCGCATTAGCGACCGTTAGGGCAACCCATCAAGGAGCCGCGTCCCCAACTCGGCTCACTGGACGCCGTTTTGACTCAAAGGATACAGTAACCGCAACAGCACTCAACAAGCAACCAACCGGCAGAAACCAAGAATGTTGGCGATGTGGCCAGACCGGACATTTTCGCAGTCAATGTCGAGGAACTCCCAGGATCTTCTGCTCCAGATGTAAGAGGGACGGAGTTATGTCCCGAGACTGTCCGTGTCCACGGCCGGAAAACTGGCGCTGCGACCACCCGAGGCTTGCGCAGCAAAGCCCTCAAAACGCCTCAATTCCCCCCACATCAGCTGACCTAGGAAATCGCCCACCTAGGACACAGGCTGGCACCAACACGTCGAGAGTCACGACGAATCACCGTCCCGTCCCAAAGGAGACTCGGCCCGTACCGTGCCTTCCTATTGGGATCACCACGACAAGACCGCCGCTAACTCTCACCAAAGATGAAGAAGATTGTCTACAGAGATTTCTGCAGGAGGAACTACCGTCATTTGAGGATATTCGAGGGGTAACACCGTTGATCGAACACAGGATCCGTCTCACCAATCCTGATCCAATCAAACAACGTTATCGCCCTCAGAATCCCCGAATGCAGGAAATAATCAATGAAAAGGTGGACAAGATGCTAGAGGCAGGGATTATAGAGCCGTCAGCGAGTCCGTGGAGCTCTCCCGTCGTCATCGTCCGTAAAAAGGATGGCAAGCCCCGGTTCTGTATAGACTTTCAGAAAATCAACTCCGTCTCCATGAAAGATGCTTACCCGCTACCCTTCATCAACGCCGTCCTAGACAAACTCCGAAGAGCCAAGTTCATATCCAGCATCGACCTCCGCCAAGGCTACTGGCAGGTAGCACTGACAGAGGACAGCAAACCGATTACCGCCTTCACTGTCCCGGGAAGAGGATTGTACCAGTTCCGAGTAATGCCTTTCGGACTGCACGCCGCTCCCGCCACATTCCAACGTCTCATGGACAGAATAATAGGACTCGAGATGGATCCATATTGCTTCGCATACCTGGACGACATCATAGTGCTCGGAGGAACTTTTGAGGAGCATCTCGCTAATTTACGAGAAGTTTTCCGCCGCCTTCGAGCCGCGAACTTGCGAATCAACCCCGAGAAGTGCCACTTTGGGAGAAAATCTCTCAGATACCTGGGCCACTTAGTCACATCGGAAGGGATCCGCACGGACCCCGAAAAAGTAGCCGCCATCGCCGAGATGGCCGCACCTACGAATGTCAGAGGGCTTCGACGCTTTCTGGGAACAGCCTCGTGGTACAGGAGATTTGTGCCGTCTTTCTCCGAAGTAGCAGCACCGCTGCACCGACTACTAAAGAAACACCACCGATGGAATTGGGGGTCCGAGCAAGAAGACGCTTTTCAGAAACTCAAAACTTGCTTAACAGAAGCTCCAGTTCTGGCATGTCCCGACTTCGACAAACCCTTCGTTTTACAAACCGACGCTTCCGATCACGGTCTCGGAGCCGTTCTTACCCAGGCATCGGACGAGGGAGAACAAGTAATTGCCTACGCCAGCCGATCGTTAACTTCCACTGAAAAAGCCTACTCCGTTACCGAGAAGGAATGTTTATCCATAGTCTGGGGAATCGAAAAACTGCGCCCCTACTTGGAAGGTTACCACTTCACCGTGATAACGGACCACCAGTCGCTCCGTTGGCTTCATTCGATCAAAAGCCCAGCCGGACGCCTTGCCCGATGGAGTATGTTCCTCCAACAGTACGACTTCGACATCAAGTATCGCCAAGGAGGGTTAAACAAGGTAGCCGACACTCTATCCCGAGAACCCCTAGATAATACCGAGGAAGGCGCTGAAGATATAGCAACCGTAGACACAGTGAGCGGATGCTCCTGGTATGATCGAAAGAAAGAAGAAGTACGACGGAACCCTGAAGCATTTCCCGACTATTGTATCCGAGAAGACCGTCTGTATCGACATTTTTGGGATTCGAACGATTTCACTGAACCAGAATTAAGCGACCCCTGGAAATTATGTGTTCCCAAACCGACCCGGCTCAGCATACTACAAGAGATGCACGACGCGCCCACCGCCGGACACATGGGAATCGCCAAGACTATCGCCCGGATTGCAACTCGCTACTATTGGCCTGGAATGTTCCGCGACACCGCTAAATATGTACGTAGCTGTGACTTGTGCCAACGGTATAAGTCTTCCCAAATGAAGCCCGCAGGAAAAATGCAACCGTCGCCCAATCGTCAACCCTGGGAATGTGTCAGCGCCGACCTGGTGGGTCCCTTACCACGATCTACGCGGGGACACTCTTTTCTCATCGTATTCCAGGATCGCTTTACGAAATGGGTACAATGCCGTCCGGTCCGCAAAGCAACCGCTAAGGCCGTCGCACAAGCTTTGTATGAAGATATAATAACCCGCTTTGGTTGTCCCAAGGTAATCCTCACCGACAATGGAACTCAGTTTACCGGCCGGTTGTTCGAAGAAGCGCTAAAAGAATTCGGTATTCAACACCGTTTGACTCCGCCATATACCCCGCAAGCTAACCCCGTGGAGAGGGCCAACAAGACATTGAAAACCATGATAGCGCAGTTCTGTGAAGAAGATCACCGGAAGTGGGACCTGCACTTAGCCGAGCTTTCGTTCGCTATAAACACCGCACGTCAAGACTCCAGCGGATATTCCCCCGCGTTCTTGAACTTTGGAAGAGAATTAGAAATTCCCAAGGCTATATACCGCCAAATCTCCCCCGTTGAAGAGGAGAACGTAAATACCAGTCAAGAGGATGCCACTCAGCACACCGACAGATTGTCCCGTCTAAAGGATACATTCGAGATGGTACGGGTAAATCTGGCCAGGGCATTCACCGTTCAGAGTCGTCATTACAACCTCCGGCGCCGGGATTGGCGTTGCCATGTAGGCGATCAAGTCATGAAACGCGAGCACCACCTGTCATCAGCGGACCGAGGGTTCGCCGCGAAACTTGCTCCCAAATATTCCGGCCCCTATACCGTTACCCATGTCCTCTCGCCGGTAGTACACAACCTCAAAAGCAGAACAGGCAAACGACTCCATCGGATTCATGTCAAAGATCTACAACCGGCACATACTTCCGATAAACACTAGGTAAGAAATAACCGTTTCCTTTCAGAGATGACAAGCCGATGTCCAGGAGAGCCCCCAAGAGGAGCCGCCCCACCGCACTCTCAGCGTGTGCCTCGACAAGAGGGGTTACTGTAGTATAGTTGTTCTTCTCTTCCGAATCATAGTCTTCCGTAGGTTTACTTGATTACATTTTTATAGATATATACTAGAGTTGTTAACGTTTATATATTTGGACCCGTTTTCGTTATATAAATTACGTCCGAACCTCATCTATGACAATCCGTTGTAATAGTCATTTGTTTGGTATCTCTCCGACGGACCGTTTGTTGGGTTAGATTACTGATTTGCTTTGACCTTTCAGGAATCTCGGAGCCATAGAAGGAGAGTGCTAGGATAGATCCGACTCCCGAAACCAAGTCAGCCGTAGACAAGTCGTTGCTGACCTTCTGTAGGCCATGGAGGAAAGCCAAGACACCCCTAGACGTCATGAGGCCATCAATCCCAGAGTTTCAGTGTCCAAAGCACCTTCCAGCGCTGCCATGCGCCGTGCCCCGCCTGCGGATGTCAGCATCTCTTCAAGACGCGTCTTCAGTAGAAGTCGGAAGCCCCACCCCGGTCCGACATCAACCGAAGAACCGAGAAGTTGAACATTATTTTCTTTTTTATTTTCGTCTTTTCATTTCCGAATATTTGTGATAGGTGTACCTACCCCCAATAAAAGGGTTCGGCCGCAAAAGGGGTAGACGCCTAGTCGGTTTTTTGTTGTTGTTTTGGGATCTTTTCCGTAATAGACAGTTCAGGGGAAGTTTTTGAAAAAAAAATATATAGTCATACATTTTTTTTCTCCGAAGTGGGAAGGGTGTGTAACGAAGTTACATTTTCAAAGACCGGGCAAAAGCACAATCTTCCGTATAATATCAAATAAAGCGTTCGAACACCGTATTTCTCCGTCCGTATCGATACAATGTAATATAAACATCGGTACAATATAACATAATATAATTTATCAAACCTGCACCGACAGTCGGCGACACTTACGACTTCGCGCCGTATCCCCAACAAGCCATACCGTAAAGCAGAACGATTCTCAGTGTAGTCAGTCTATCCGTAGACTCAGCTCCTCACCCGCATACGCAGGTGAAAAAATTAAATCTAAGAGCCTTCATTGTGCTCATAAAACCGTTCTCTTTCAGAAAACCGATTCCGTTAATTCGACCGTACCGTTTACCGAGGTAAGTGATATTCCGAATTTTATACCTTAGGGTATATGGTTCTCGCCGTATAATCCGACCAGGGGAAGTAAAGGGGAACCGTGTCCGCTGCTAGAACGTTGAGTTCTCACATCCTAGCAGCGGCCGTGTTTGGGCCTAAAGCCATCCGATCGAGGGGAACCGTGTCCGCTGCTAGAACGTTGAGGTCTCACATCCTAGTAGCGGCCGTGTTTGGGTCTTAAGCCATCCGATCGAGGAGTACAGAGTCCGCCACTAGAAAGTTGAGTTCTCACATCCTAGTGGTGGCCGCCGCAACTCCGAGATTTCGATACCGCGGAAACCGAGAGCCGTATCCCCCGAAAGTAGAGCTCTGATTAACCTAGAGGGTCGCTTGCAATCCGTAGTAGTTCTGCACACTTCCGCTAACCGTCCACCGCATCACCCGGCTTCCGCTAACCGTCCACCGCATCACCCGGCTTCCGCTAACCGTCCACCGCACCCCCGCCCATTTTTGTGGCTTCCGCTTACATAGCTTTGTTTTACTCACCGTAGTAGAGACCGTTTTGAACCTGTAGGATAGTAGTTAGTACTAGTGCTTTTGCCCCGCCTACCCGAATTAAAGGACATTTAGTTTAGTTTTCCGTTTAATAAAGACTCTTTGTAAATAAGTAACTTTTGGTTTCTCTTCTCTCCAACTCCAATTACCAGTAATCCTCCGTAAATAGGTAAGAACGTTAAGCAGCTAATACCCAGGTTACGAAGCCGGGGAGGCAAGTAAAATCTGCCCGACCGGCCGCAACACTTTCGTCACCACCATAAAGTGACCCCTGGAGTATTTTAATTCTTCACTGACGCTGCCCGGTGCGAGTGGAGCATACCACTTTAATAAACTGGCGCCCGAGGCAACCCGTCACCTGTAGTTAAGGCGCCAACCCGTCAAGTAACGACGCAGTGTGCTGTTTCGTATCAATACCTTGAAAAGTAAAAACCCACAAATCGACTAATATTTATAATGTTAATCTATATGGTATCTTTTCATTTTTGCAAAAATACTATACTTTCTAATAATACAAGTTTTTTTTAAATTCACGGATCCGTAAATTCTCATCGCCTATTACGAGGAAAAACTCGCCAGCAGACTAGGATGTACTTTCAAAACTATGGATGGTAAATTAAACAATCAAATCTGAAAGATATCATGATAAGTCAATTTGAAATAGTTAACTAGTACAGTCCTAACGATTGAAGTAGACTCAACTTTAAATAAATTTATGTTAGTCAAAACCTCCATACAGCTTTATAATTGCTAATTTTAATTAAATTCTGAAATGGCAAATAGAAGTTGAAATGGAAGCTTTCGAGTGTGAAATTTGTGCACATTATAAACTAATTACGACAATAAACAGCAGCAAGACTATTATTCTTTTTAAAACAGAAATGAAAAATAATGAGTCTCATTTATTTTAGTCACGAGAAAAGTTAAATTTACTGAAAAAATTAAATTATAAAATAGAATAACGCCAGAAATTAATACTGGGAAAGTATGAATCAGATTCAGTAACAAAATTATGATTATGTATTCATTAAACCAGCGATTTAATATTTTCGACGTAGATGTACCGCGGTTTGTGTTTGAGTCTCAGTGTCTTGACACGTGCAGGAATCTGATCTTCAAGTTTTCCTAATTGCCCAAACTTATTTCGAAGGACGGCTGCCAACCCTCGTGCGTGTTTGTTACTGACGAATATGTTGTGAATACTCTTCCGGGAGCGTGAGCAAATCTTGTCTTTGTTCTGTAGTGTTGTTTGTATATTTGTGGAGTAGGACATGGCAGGATGGCCATGTGTTGTAAGTGATGTTGATATATATGTGACGGATAAAATCATAGGTTTCAAGATGAAGCTATGAATTAAAGTAATAGTTGACTTATCGAATTCTGGATTATAGGGAGAAAAATAAACATTTCGATAAGCAGCACTGAGATTATATTTATATACTAATTAACACTTCTTCTTTTTCTACTTCTTGGAGATCTGTCGATCTGTTACTTCTGAAGCTGCCTCTGCATCTTTTCCTGGGAGGTGGATTGCCAGCTATCTTTCCACCTTTTAGGAGGTCTCCCGGGAGGTCTTGAGCCGGTAGGGTTGTTTTCTAGGACTATTTTCGGAAGTCTGTTCTCGTCCATCCGTCTTACATGGTTGTACCACTGCCTCTTACGTTGTCTTCCCCATCTCACAATATCCTGTATCCCGCACTGCTCTCTGACATATGTGCTTCTTACTCTGTCTCTTCTTGTTTTCCCCACTATTGTTCTCAGTGTTTTCATCTCGGCCACCCTAAGCATTTGTTTCGTCTTGTTGGTGTCCTCGCGGACTTTCGTGCCGGGTCTGATACAAGTCTTGTCGATTCTAATTTTGCTATCCACGCGCATGTACGGGTTGGACCAGACTATATCTCGTAGGCATCCTGGTAGTGCGGATGCTTTGTTAATCTGGCTTCTTAGGTCTTTAACTGGGTCGTGGGTACTTGATATATCTATGCCCAGATATCTGAATTGTATCACCTGCTCTATGGGATTGTCCTCCACTACCAGCTTACATCTGAGCGGATCCTTCGCGATTGTCATACATTTGGTTTTGCTGATAGAAATGTTCATATTGAGTTGGCAGCTCACCAGAAAGAACTGGAAGAGTAGTCTCTGTAGGTCGTTTTCTGATTCGGCGGTGATTGCTGCATCATCAACGTAGCACACCATACCAACTCTTTTGTTGCCCAGTCTGTATCCGAGGCTGAGACATGTTACTTTGTTTATAATTTTATCCATGAGAAGATTAAACAAAAAAGGACTTAGACTGTCACCCTGTCTAATTCCTCCCGGTGTTGGGATATTTTCAGTGAATTGATCTCCTACCTTGACCTTTGTTACGTTATTGTTATGTAGGTTATGGATTATCTTCGTTATGTTTGCTGGTGCCTTATTTTCCATTAATATCTGTAAAATGTCCACCAATCGGACCCTATCAAACGCCTTTGTTAGGTCAATGAAGCAGATATATGCTGGCATATTATACTCTGTAGCCTCTTCTTTTATTTGCTTTATTATGAACACTGTGTCTGTTATTAACACTTAATTAATAGAATTGTCTAAGTATGGTGTACACACTAGATATAAATTGAGTGAATGGAAATACAAGTACTGAGTGTGTATTTTATTGAAAATCCAGCCAAGCGCTTTCAGCCAGGATATTATCAAAGCTGTCCTATAAAAATTACAATAGTTGTAAAAATTGAAAAAACAATTTAAATAAGTCAAGAAGAAGCATACAACTGTTGTCTCAAAAAACATCAAACCCTGTAACTGCTACGCATAATCAAATAAAATGTTTGATATTACATCATTAATTAATTAAAATGTGTTAATTTCACCCTATAATGAGGGTGTACAATTATAATTCACATGATAAAACGTCCAATTTAAAATTATCAACTAAATGATATTTGATGACAAGTTTGACGTTAATAGATGGTGGCTAATATGCCAAAGTACAATACTACAGCTAGTGTCTAATATTACAACGTGATCTTATGATGACCACTGAATCAAGATATCATCTTCAAAAGTGAATGAAAATATCAAAATAGTGAATTTTTTTTAAGAATGAAGTTAAAGTTGCCATTAAAATTAATACATTAATTAAATGCAAAATTTCCAAACATCATTCAACTTAGATAATGAACAGAAAACACCCCCCCCCCTCCTTCCTTGCTTGTCTGAAGAGAAGTGAGTTAAGGGTTGGATCTATTTCCCAGCTAGTCAGGAATCAAGCGAAGTAAACTAATATGTGTAAAGTGATAAAATAAAATGAACATCTGGTCGTAAATTCATCCATGGAGGAGTTTACACAATGTAGTGACTAAGGTAGAAAGGCACGCTGGCAAGGTAAACCCAACAGCTAATGGTATCCCGTAGGAATTAAATGTAAATGGTAAAGAAGGAACCTCGAAAATTGATTGTGACCTGATGGATCAAACTTTAACCCATACATAGCCTGATGTCAAGAACACAATGTGGTTGTGAAGTTTAACGTAATTGTGGCAAACCTAGACCCATACTAGGCATGCACAGGAAGAGAAGGAATCGAAGAAGAGTATAGAGAGATGAAAAGGATAGCAGATATGCTAGAAGTTATGATAATAGAAGGGAGGAATTATGATAAACCAAACTATGATCCATACATAGCTTGATTTCAGGAAAACATTGTGCTTGTGAAGTTTTTAAGAAGCTGTGACAAACAAAGATCCACACTAGGCATGTACAGAAAAATAAAAAAACCTAGGAAGAGTGTAGCGAAGAAGAAAAAGATAGCAGATATGCTAGAAATTATAAGGATAGAATGGAGGAATTGCTTGTATTCTGATGAACCAAACTATGATCCATACATAGCTTGGTGTCAGGAAAGCAATGTGGTCAAGATAATTATGCCACACCTAGGACCATAATAGACATGTGTAGGAGAAGAAGAAATCAAGGTAGAAGTGTAAAGAGAACAAAAAGGTATAGAATGCATTACATACATTAGCTATTAGTTACACCTTATCATCTCACTAAAATTAATCATTAACGTTTAAATTGAATGTAACGTATATGTTACTAAATTATAGACAGTTTAACCCTTCGGAAATATATATCACGAACTGATAATATCAACGTCGTAAATATTGTAATATCCTGACCAACCACAATGCTTGGGAATTTGAGTCACGTTCTTATGAAAACGTTATAACTTTCGATCACATTGTTTACATGGCGTTTTACAAAATGCGCATGAAACATGGCATTGTATATTTATTGGGAATACACGCCAATTTAAGTTCTCAGATAAGATGTATTTTTTTGTTGATGGGTGCAGTTATACGGTTTCCTGCATATTTCAAATCATAAAAACAAACGATAATGTTGCATATATGTAAAAATGTACGGTAATCAAAAGAAATGCCAATACGCATGATGTACAAGATAGACATTTTTGTTTACTGCTTGATTGGTATGTATGTTCGTCTCTTTTATAATTGATGATATGTTTGAAGTCGCAATCAGAAAGTATAGTTAATAATAAAGTAAATAATGTATCCGCCATCATTACTTTCGAATTTGGAATTGTCTGACAATGTTGTCATATGACTTATTCGTAAGATAAATTCAAGCAGCTAGAATTAGACAAAATTTGCTATAAGAGTTGTTTCATTTTTTATTGGCCGCAACTGTACATCCACTTCCTTTTCAACCCAAGCGCTGCCATAGAATTAAGGCGGAACTTTCAAGTACTAACAACTTTGATAAATAATAACATTGTAATTAAATTTGTCATATATAGTGAAATATTCAATAATAATACAAGGTGATCTATTTAAAATAAGGAACTTTTTAATATAACAAGAAGATCAATTGAGAATAAAAAAATCTAAAAACTCCATATGTAAATTATCAGTTTTAAAATTTCTCTAACTGGAACTACTAAGGAATCAGGAAGCCTCCTCCTATAGGCCGATACGTTCGCTTCCATCTATTTCAAAAATATTCGAGAAGCTGTATTTTAAAAACTCAACAGGATAATAAACCAAGAAAAAATCATCAACATGGGATAGTAGAGCAAATACATAGGCTAGTTAGAAAATTAACAGGGATATGAATGACAAACGATACAGTTCCATAGCTTTCCTCGACATATCCAAAGCTTTTGATGCAGTGTGACACAAGCAAGTTAAACTTAAGAATCTACTCTCCCATCCCCACACTCAACTCCTCAAATCATATATGACTAAGACACTTCACTGTGATACAGGGCAACGAAAAAAAACATGCCCACTTCTAAAAATAGGCGTCAGACATTGAGGAAATATATATTTACGAAACGTAAACAAATAGGCATCAAACTACATTAAATGTACTGTCTTATTGTTCGGAAATCAAAAATGTTGTTAGACAACAAAATCTTGTTATACAAAACCATTTTAAAACTCATATGAACATACGGCATACGGGGTACTGCCAGTAGCTCCAATAATGCCTTCTTTCAGAGGTTCCAAAGGAAAGTCCAACGAGCAATAGTTGACGCAACCTACTATATCCCTAAGGAGGTAATCCGTCATGATATCCCGCTGGAATCTGTCAAAGAAGCCACCCATGGTTTCAATGCTAAATACAGTGACAGTGCACCCCAATTAGCTAAATGTGCGCGATATCAATGAAGTGCGAAGGTTAAACCGCCTGTTACCATCCGATCTGAACGATGAACCTAAGGTTAGAAATTAAGACATATAGGAACTTAAAAAACTCTCCATAATATGACTTAAAATTAGATAACTTAACCCCTTATTGCATGATTTTTTATTTTATGTTGAAATTTTTCATTTGATTCTTTTTTCGGTGTAAAACAAAGGAAAAATAGTAAAAAAATATAATGTGAAAAAAAAAGATTTTATTGAGAAAAAAACATTTTGTGCCTAATATGGCACATTATGCAATAAAAATACATACTTTTACTCAGTATGAGCTACCAGAAAACAATTTCTATCTTTGCTAATACATAAGTGCAACCGACATTTTCTACAAAAAATAAATGTTTTAAGAGTACAATTAGGAAACTTGAACCTTTGTCTTGCTTCGGTCCAAATGGGAAAATGATCCATTCTGTCTAAACGAACGTCGCCAGAGGGAGTGATAGATACAGGACCTCGTTTTATTTTATGTTCTTGCAGAATATTTTCCAAACGTTTAGAAGGTCGACCACGTGATCGAGGTGTTCCTTTATTAACTTGGCACAAATCTTCAATCACTGCCATTTTAAAGTCCGCTAATGGCAAATAAAAGTTTTCGCTTTTTTGTTTCCACAAAATCCAGGCATTGACACAACTCAAGTCTACTAGATGGAAGAAACATCTAAGATACCATTTTTTAGATATTATCTGTATCCTGTAATAACCAAGCATGGAATCCAGTAGATCTACACCCCGCATGTAAGTATTATATATCTTTACATCTCCTTTGGTATCTTTATATTTGGAACTATATTTGATCGAACTGTACCCAGTGGCCATATTCCTTGCTTTGTGAGATAAACTTTAGGTGGAATTGAGTTTAACGAGTTGTCAAAAAGTACCTTATAATTTTTGATTCATTCTTACGATAACATTTGAACTAGTACCTAGATCAGGTGCATTTCCAGGTACACTATTACTTTGAGCCCCAGCAAATATATCGTAATCATATGACAATCCAGATACCCCACTCAAAACAGAAGCTTTATACCCCCATTTGTGGTTTTATTTTTCGGATTGTACTGCTTCAAGGATGTTCTGGCTTTGGTTGGTATAATTTGTTCATCTACCGCAAGATATTCTTCTTTCGGAAGAAGACGCATGCGTTCTTTTTCTTTCAGATAATCTAATAGCGGACGGATTTTGAATAGCTTGGCATGACCTGTTTTTCCTGCAGGTATATAACTAAGATTATCAGAAAAATGGATGAAACTTTTTATCTTTTCCCAACGATTACAAGTCATCAAGTTATATACGAAAGGCTGACCCAAATGAGAACTCCATTGTCGTACTTAGCGCAGAGGCGGTAACTGCAAATTTAAGGAAAATTGACATTTGCCAGTCATGAGAAACTAGGATTGAAAATACACCTTTCACTAAGCTATTAAAGTGGTATCTTGTTATTATACTATTAAAAATATAATTTCATTTGAGCGGTATCTACAAATTTCTGCAGTTTTTATTGAAATCATAAGGCGTTAAGCGGTAAGCAACGCATACTAAGTTATTATGGGAGTATCTACGGCAGTTACCGCTAAAATATCTTAGTGAATTGTAGTTACGCCAAGAATACCTTAGGTTATGCACACTTACCGCCAAAATGCCTTACAGAGCTACCAGGTGTGCAAAAAAAAATTAGATCTTTGTTTCAATCAATAGTTTTTCGAACTGAAACTATAAAATATTATATTATTTCAGATTTCGAAGCAAATCAAGAATATCCTTCCGAAAAACCTGTTTATACAGAACTTTTCAATGTGATCCCGGATAACAGTAAGTTGCTGCAGCTGGTTTGGTAGATAATATTACGGAAATTTAGTCCAATGTTATTATAGTATCAGCCTACTTACACAATCAATGTAATGAAGGGGAAAATTGTCCAGGTTTTCAAACTGTGCCGCCGCTTGAAGATAATACATATGAACCCAAATCTGGAAATAGTGATAGCGAGAGCAGCGACCATAATAGTGATGACACTGATTATCAACCTGAATGTGATTATATCAATGCTAACATCTTTGATAATGCAGATAATCCTTCAATTGTTGAAGAAGTAGAGGACGAGGACAGTGACAGCAATTCTGAAGTGATTGAAACAGAATACACGAAAAAGGAAACGTTAAGAAAAAGAAAAAAGTATAAATATTCTGTAACTGAAAGGAGACAAAGGATTGTGATGAAGATGAAAAAAAAACACAAAGTTCTTGAAGCATGTGGTGAAACTTGTAAAAAAAATGTATAGAGAATATTACAAATTTAAGATGAATTGACATTAAGAAACAGTTTTGGAATATGAACCGACACGACCAAAAAAACTTTGTGATGCGTTGCATTGTTAGTAGTGGAATACAAAGAAAAACTGTCGAAGAAGAGTCCCGTATGTCGTCATCGAACAAGTTCTATCTGAAAAACGAAGGAGGGCAGTCTAGTTGTGTATGCAAGATATTTTTTTAACAACATTGGGTTATGAAAAAAGCAACGACAAAATAATAGAAAGTATTATGGAAAAAAATAAAAGCATAATTACCCCTAATAAGGACAAAAGGTGTGGAAAAAGCCCTCCAAATAAAAAAAATCTGGACGCAGTTATTCAACACATTCAATCCTTCCAGTCAAGAATTCCACATTATCGACGCGAACACGCTCTTCTTCGCAAATACTTACCCATTGATATATCCGCTCAAGCTTTGTATGACGACTTCAATTCAAGAAACCCAAATTTTTGTTCCTATGATTCATATCGGTCCGTTTTGCGTAAACATAATATATCGTTTGTCATATTGGGTCATGAAGAATGTGAGCATTGCGAACATTTTAATTTACATGACCATGACAAAAATAATTCCTGATTGTAATACCTGCAACAAGTGGAGAATTCACATTAAAAAAGCTGAATTAGCTAGAATTAATTATAGACTTGATGCTGAGAAGCCTGTTTCAGAAGACGAGGTTATTTTCTCTGTCGATTTACAAAAGGTATTCTTGTTACCCAGGTGCGAGATGTTTAAGTTTACCGGCAGATTAGTTGCATACAATGAAAGTTTTGTGCCAGTAGGATCGAAGAATAAAAATCTAAAACCGACGGCGACTATCTGGCATGAACCTATAAGAGGGTGTAAAAAAGAATATATAATTAGCACCTTTTATAAATTATTTTTGATGCATATAGACAGAACCAAAATAGTACTCTGGTTGGATAACTGCTCGGCTCAAAATAAAAATTGGGCTTTCCTCACATTCCTAGTATATATTATAAATTCGTCTAATATTATTGCTGCCAAGGAAATTGTTATAAATTATTTTGAGCCCGGGCATACGTTTATGTCGGCAGATTCGTTCCACCACCAGGTGGAAAAATCTATGAAAAAAATTAATAAAATCTATGAATTTACTGATTTCAAAAAGGCAGTTTCAAATGCCAATTCTTCAAAAGTAAATGTCCTAGAGATGGAACTTAAAGACTTTTTCGAATGGAAAGATTACAGTTCAAAATTCAAATTGAAACAGGAAAAGGTGTATTTACACGATATAGTTCAAATTGTTGCTGAAAGAGGTGAAATGAATTTATTTTATAAAAACGATTATGAGGGGGAAGCTTTACCACTCAGTTTTTTGAATTCAAAAATTATAAAATCGGGTATTCCTAATCTCCAATCAGGAATCAACGTATAGGGGCATCTCCTATGAAAGATGTAACGGGATTGTTAATCTTATTAAAGATGCCACCTAGCATAATACAAAGTAACAGAATTCAGTTTTGGGAGAATATTCCATTAGTAGAGAATGGTGAACCTGCCGAGGACTAAGAAGAATTTTAAAACTTTTTTATATGTTGACCGGTAGTTAGTTTCATATTTTCTATATGCATATTTTGAAGAGTTTAATAAATGCACTTATAAAATATAGGGTTTTTTATTTAATATATCCAATCTTTTTTATAATCAATATGCTGACCTTTTCAATTAGCTCTTACTGTATTTAAGTTAGTAGATACGTAAAAATCCCTCAGTAAGTTAGTATGAAAAATTCATAAAAAAGCGGTATCTACATTATAATTAATTAAAACAATTAATTTTATATGGATTTCTCAGTAATTAGACTGGTAATTTTCAAGAAAGGTTCTGCACAAATTTTAGATCCAATAACTCACCAAACTACTGAGTTGGCAGAACTATTTATATAAAAGCTCCAATATCTCACGATAGTGAATATGTTAGTTACCGCTTCTGCGCTTAGTACGGCAGTCCAGTAATCTCTTGTAAAAGGTAAATGAACAATAGACATATACATAATTATTCCAAGGAATTTTTCAAACTCTTCTGATAATGAAAGTGGCTTATCAGGTTTATTTTGCGTACAATACAAATTGGACTGAAACACAATTTGCTGGCATAGCTCCTCAGTAAAAAAAAATTTGAAATATTGAGCAGGTGAAACCAGATTTTATGATTCAAGAGGCATATTTTTAGAATCCAAAAATTGTAAATTCTCAGGTGGTACCGAAAGATGTGAACATGTCCAATCTATTGGAGGTTCTTTGTTATTTACCTTTTTTTATTTATATTTTTCTCTCCAACGTTCTAAGAGTGGCAAATCGTCCTCACTATCAGTTTCTGATATTATGCCTATATCTTCATATGCATCACCTTCATATTCTGAATCGGTTTCTTCTACAAGCACAATTTCTTCGTTTTCTTCAGCAATACCACAAAACAAATTCAAAGTTTCAGTTTATATGAACTGAGTGCACACGCTTAGTCACGCAGACAACTAACCACAAAAAAACCCGCGAAAATAGCGAAACCAAATTGACAGGTAAAGGACGCTTCTTCTAAAAGTTATTTGAAATGAGTTTTTTCAATATTATACCTCTGCCGAATAGAGAGCGCTACTTTATATTAAAATTTAATGTGTGCCATATATGTCCCATTATGCAGTAAGTGGTTAAAAAAGATAATTCTCTACAAGACATCTTCCATCGTAACAAACGCTTATTGCTGATTACTCTCAGAGTTAAAAGTTTGTTTCCATAGGACTACATTCTTCCAATTCATAGTCTCTCTTCAGCAATCACGTTTTTATGTAGGTACTTCACCAGTTCAAAGCTGATTACCCTCTATTTATGTTTTCCGTTCAAGACTATTTTGTAATTATTTCCATTCATCTACTATTTGGCATTCTTTTAACAATCCATACCATACATTTACATGACCATAAATATATTTGTAATTAGAATCTATTCGACCAAGCTTTCAAATTGTAGTTTAATTTTCTATAAAAGTGGTTAAAATACATAAAAACTATCAATTTACATCTAAGTTCACTTCCTTAACTAATTATTAAAGACATTCACCAAGTTACTTATAAATTCACACAAACATTTCTCCAATCGCTAACATTTCTTGTGGGCGGTACAACTATATTTGAATTAATTCTATAACATCTCGAAACCGTTAAATTTCAACCATCGAGAATTCGATGCAATCGTCAAAAAGTATGTGGGAGTCTGCAATCAACATTTATTTCACGTCTCGTAACAGAATCTGATCAATAATCGTAGTCGGGATGTACACTGGAATAATTGGTTAGATAATAAACATTCAAGTCACATCGTTTGCATTTATGAAGAAGTTGGTGCATATTCTAGTGCGCTAATGAGTATTAGGCCAGGATTAGCAATATGTTTTTCTTACAGATCCTTTTTTCATTGGAGATTTCATTCTATTATTGTAGCGGAATTCAATTGTCAAGCTTCGGATTTGAGAAGTAAAAAAATGGTAAAATTTGCATCATAGCCGCATCAGTGGGGACAAAAAAGGTGGTTACCTTACATCAAATCTGGGAGTTTTGATTTATTGCAGGGTCATTGCATACAACCACCAGACTGAGGAGTGTGAGGGTCCATATCGCAGAAATTGCTGCTATAATTGTGGAAAGGAAGGATAGCTGTCAAAAGAATGCAAAGATGACCGTTCTGCCCAGTTTGCAAAGAGATGCATAAGTCAAATACCGGAAAATGCATTAGCTTCCGTAGAGCCCTGAGTACCACTAAAAGAATGAAACGACAAAAACTTTACTCCAGTAATGAAAATATTACAAATTAACGCCAATCGTAGTGTCCCAATCCATGACATTACTGCACTCACTGCTGCTAACAAGAAATGTGATGTTATTTGCATCAGCGAGCACAATATCAAAAAGTGTGAAACTGGGAATAGAAATGTATACGTAAACCCTACCAAAGACGCTTTAATTGTTAATGTAAATAGTTCCATCTCCGTTTTAAATGTGTTCAGTGGGAACTGTTTTGTGTGTGTCCAGTATACGAACCTATTTGTAATGTCAGTGTATATCTTCCCAAACATCCCTTTTCATAGCTTCGAAAACTGCTTAGGGGAGCTGCAGGATGTAGTTCTGCGCCTTCGGCAGAGACGTTTCATGACTACTGAAGGGTAAGTATACAGTTTTGTCAAAGTTTATTGAGAGTAATCTGCTGTCAAACCAGTCTTAGAGTTTTCCAAGATCATTTTCAATATTTATTTTGAGATTATACCAGTCATCATGTTTGTAATAAATCACAGTATCGTCCGCGAAGCTGATTATTTTACCGATTGTTTCGTGTTCAAATAGATTATTTAAGTAAATTACGAATAGCACCGGCCCCAATACTGTTCCTTGAGGTACACCACATTCAATGTTGATCTCTTCACTCGCATCATTTTTGAATTTAGTTTTTTGTGTTCTACTTGTTATATAACCTTTGAATAAATTATGAGCTAAACCTCTTATACCCTTCTACCTTCTAGTATATCGAAAAGTATGGAGTGGTCGACAGTATCTAAGGCCTTTTTTAGATCCAAAAAACACCAATAGATGGAGTGCTTGAATCCAAGGAACGTCTGCCGTCTAGCGCAAAAATATATAGAAGAGGACGGAGTCGAGACGTGACATGGCGCGAGTGATAATGATAAACTTAAATGTCCAGAATGTAATGCTGTCTATATCAGTGATAAAAAATTTGGTTACAACTTAGGGGGACATTTTGTATATACAGTATTGTATTGAATAAGTATCATTATTAAATATTTATAAGCGAATAGATTGGCAATTTCAAATTCTGAATTTAAAACTTCTTCGTATCAAAAAAATAATATAATAATAGTTCCATTCACTTCATTAAACTACGTTTTTTGGAGACAAATCTTTTTGCTTTTCGTATTTCCCCAACTGATCTGATAATTCTACAAATTACTGACTACAAAGACAAAGTAAAAACGAAACACGTACATTCTTATTTTATATTATGCAGCTTTTGAATATTTCAGATGAATATAAACGAAGCTAGTTAACTGTGACGGATTTTCTGTTCTTTCTGGGTCCAGAAGGTGTTCTATAAAATAAATATGATTTTAAATTCCTGCAGTGCATACCGAATGAATTTATTTCGGATTGTGCTGGATTCATCTTCATTTTTATTATATAATTTATGGAATTCTTAATTTAACTCAACGATGGTTTCATGAATTTTAAATTGAACTTGTGATATCGGGGTTATCCTGATTGGTTAATTGATTATAACGATTTCATTGATTGTAATGTTTCATCTTTCATTTCAGGTTTTTGACCTGTTAGTAAAATATTGAGTCGCAATTCATATCTCTCAGTTGGATATGGTAAGATACAGATTGTCTACTTTAAATAAACTTCATACGTTATAAAGATTGATGCACGTCATAAATTTTTATCTTTAAGTATAATTGAAGAAAGGAGATTTAGTATGTTAAAATGTACAAATTATTAAATATAATTAAGTATAATAATTATTTATAATATCATACCTTTCACACTAAACAAGAAACATAACAAGTCTTTTTGGTGACGTTGTTTTTAGAGACTTTTCGTGATGTTTATTTAAAACGTTAATAAGGTATCTCATAGATGTCTTTTATTTTATTACCAACTCTATTAACATCCATATTATGTAAATAAAACATAATTTTGATGTGCAAAATAATACTTGAATTCGCAGTTACATACACATTCTATGAACTTCTTTTTAGCAACTTCCTATAGGAAACATTCATACGATGTTAATTTGTATACTTCTCACTAATGTCACATACAAAACGTTACTGTAATATTACAAATTAACATGTTTCTAAGATGATCACATGTGTTGCAGTTACTTTTATATATTTCGAAATAATTTTTAGTAACTTCCTACGATTACGTCTGTACGATGTTAGTTCATAAACCTCTCAGTAATATCTCATATTAAACATCACAGTAACATAAAAAAAAAGAAGAAAACAGAAGAGGAACTGACAAACAGTAGTTATCTGTGGAAACAAATGACAAGCATGAAATGGCGGGTGGTTTTCAGTTTTGTGTTATATTTTATTTGCAGGGAGCACATTTTTGCAAGAAAAAGTACTTGAATAAAGTAGTCTTAGTTTTCGTTAGTTCCTACTTAGCTACAGTTTCTATACTTTGTTATAATTCTTGTTATAATTCTTGTTATAATTCTTGTTATAATGGACGAACAACAGTTTTTATCGGTAAGTACCTATTCCAAAATCATAATTATTAAAACTTAATACTCATTCAATACTTTAATCAGGTATTGTACATTGAAATTCCAGGTGGCGGAATTGTACACTAACATTATATAATAAAGTTTACAAAATAAGGGTTTTTTCAACTTTTAAAATATTTTAGTTAGTAAGTATATTTTAAAAACGATTCACAATATTTCAAATCCTATATATGCATTATACCCTACAAAAAATTTAATATTGCAATATGGTAGATATTATTATTAATAATAAAACATGCTCATATGTTGGCAGAAAATGTTTTCAATGTTCAAAATGTTTCAGAAGCAACTTACATAAATAAAATAAAAAACAAATAGTTGGTAATTATGTAGGGGAGTAACTATTTCAGGTAGTCTGATACAGACATTGTATTAAATAGTACAAAAAATATTGAATCAAGTATCTCTAGTTCTAGTTTTTGTAGTAGTAGTCATGGCCATCAATATAGTTTTGCAGGTTTAACATTAATACTAACAATTCTTGTAAGCAATTAGAGACTGTTTAAGACTTTAAAAACAGAAATTTCTGTTAAAAAGCTCATGTCCATTTGAAAATACACTGAATACAAGAAATAAGCTGTAGTTGTCCCTTACAACGGTCTATATTAATCTAGTTGAAGAATATGTAACTTATAACACTGAATGCTCCAGTCAACAAACAGAATTCAATTATTTATTATTGTAGAAACACAGCTATTGGATACTCAATTGGATAAAATTAATTATAAACCCATTTAACTTGATAATGTGTTCATATCTTTTCTTCATAAGTAGTTTTTTTGTATACAGTTTATTAATAATGCTTAGTTTCCATTAAGTTACAATTCCACGATGTTAATATACAATATGTTCCAGGATGAAAATAACAAGATGAGAATAGTATATTATTTTAGACAGAAAAGAAGTATGAATTTTCATGGCACAGCTGAATTTACCTGCTAAACGGAGTGAGGCATGTAATAGAAGGTAAATCATGAAAAGTCACTTCTCGAAATAAAATATGTTATTATTCCTTTGAAGAACCCCGCATGAATCTTATGGAAAATGGGTCCCAGTCAATTGGCTGTAGTTTATGATGATCGATCAAAAGTCTCCATGGGCACAATTTGATCTAAAGTAATTGTTTTATTAGCTGCTGTTCAGAACACCTTTAAATGTTTCACATATGAGAATTTTGAAGTGTATGTTATGGAAAGGTTGAGGCGCTCGAAACAGCAACTCTTGCGTGAGAAAAAGTAACCGTAAGTAAACGATAGAATTTTCAATAATCAGATTGGATTTCTGTTGATTTAACGTAATGTTTAATAAAATCTTTATGTTATAAAATTTTTATTACTTATAATATTATTAAAAAACTATTCTAATAAATTTTTAGTAAACTAGCTGTAATGTATGTGTATCCGTTAAACTTTATTAATTCAGTTTCAAAGTATGTTACGTTATGACAACTACAGATTCATATACCCTTTTTATTTCTTGCTTTCACTGAGTGCGTTCAATAGTTTCCACTTTCCACACTTGTTATGTAATATGCTTACACAATTTTATTTTTTTTAGGTTGGATTCCTGGAAAAGTTATTCTTTTTCTAATTTTGTATCTGTTTTTTTTTCAAATTTACTGTACTGTTCAATAATAGTGAATGAACGTTTTAAATCCTTTATTGCTTTTTTTGCTATTTTATTTTAAATGTACAGGGTGAACAACTAAGAACCACTGTAGGCCACATCTCAGAAAATAATCATGGTACAACTGTCAGAAAAATTACCTTTAGGTAAGTGATCCTGAAAAATTGCTGGAAAATATTTTGCAGTCTCTAAAATATCCGCTAGGGGTGGAATTAACAGTCGAAAACATAATACGCCAAAAAAATATACTAAAGGTGTCCTAAAAATACAATTTTAGAAATCTTGATGAGATTATGAAAAAATTTAATAAAGGAGATTTTTAGCCATTATTCTTTAAATAATTCTTCAAACTCATGAACAAATGTATAACTTTTTCGTTTTTTAACCGATAATAATGATTTTAGCTGCATTTAAAAGAGTTTTTCTGCTTAATAAGATTGATAACAAAATTGGATAATTTTGTATCCACTCGGAAATTTCAAATGTAAATTGAAGCATTTTTTAAATTTTTATATCTGATATAGTAAATCTTATATCTTGGAATAGATTCCTATTTTTTTAACCCCTTTTCATCAGAGTTTAAAAAATGCCTCATTACATTTCAAATTTCCGAGAAAACTGGGAAAATTGTCGACTTTTTCACATAGCGTTGACAAAATTGTACAATCTTGTTATTTTTGTTAGCATATCTTATTAAAGAGAAAAAACTCTTTTAAATGACGCCAAAAACATTGATATCGATTAAAAAACAAAAAAGTGTTACGACATTTGTTTTTTAGGTTGAACCTTCCCCCGCCCCTTACTTGAAGAATAAGGACAAAAAGTCCCTAACAACATTTTTTCATAATCTCATCAATATATCAAAAATTGTTTTTCTAGGATACCTTTAGTGTGTCTTTTTTGGAGATAATCACAGTATTATGTTTTTAAGTGTTCATTCCACCCCATAGCAGATATTTTAGGAACTCAAAAATATTTTCCAACGTTTTTTCAGGGTCATTCTCCTGAAGGTATTTTTTTAAAGTTGTACCATGACTATTTTTTGAAATATGGCCGACAGCCGGCGTTCTTAGTTGTTCACCCTGTATTTGCTGATTACGCACAGAAACACATCTATGGGATGTCATCTAGAATGTTTGAGATATATTATTTAGATGTTCAAGTAATGTCCATACATCATCTAAGAGTATTGTTTTTGAAATGTCGCATTTAGATCATTGATAAGATGTTATTTTTAAGACATTGCATAACATCGACAAGATGTTGAAAGGCATTTCAGAATGTAACAGAAATGTTGTTTTTAGTTCGTCATAAAGACTTCCTTTTGAGAAAGTTCTAGTAACATCTCGGTAACGTAAAAAGGCAGCGCTAAAACATCGCTGAGAAGTTAAGTTGAAACATCATAAAAGTTAACAGCCACAAGCTGAGCATAAGCGGTTGTATAGATGTGCATGTGATGAAAACAAGGGGAAAAAAAAGGAAGAACGTCATCAAAATGTGATGTTGAATTAACATAACTCTAATATTTATTTGCATAGTGGGTTTAATATTATAAATGACCTTTCTTGAATTAGATTTAAAGATAAAACATTTAAGACGTGCATCATTATTTGAATCTATGAAGTATTGAATGATCAACTTAATACACAGGTTTATTCTTAGGAAGTCGATAAAACTTCTTTTTTTTCTGGTCGACAAGTTGAAATTCGTGGAAAATAGAGATAAAGCTCCTGAAAATATGTGTGGTATGCTCATTGGATTCATAATTTTTTCTAGAAAAATGTCTCGAAAGCATTTATTAGCACATAAAAAATGCAGAAGTTATAAAAACATTTTGGTTTTCGACTATATCGCATGAACAATTAACGTTTAAGAAATAAAACAAAATATTCTTAAAGTGGAGGAAATTTCCTATAAAAACCCCCGGCTCCCGAATCTCTATCTTCATTATTCATAATTTTAATTTAACGCTGAAAGTATGTTCTCTCGCGTTATTTTCAGGATGTCAACGTCACATTAAGTAATTTTTCAAAGTATTAAATGCTAGTAAGAAAATTCGAAAAAATTATGTTGTATTCAGAAAACTTCGAAGTTGGAAATTTGTCTTGAAGTTAATTTTCCACCAAGTTAGGCGATTGGTAATTAACAAAAATTTTTACAACTTACCTCTTCATTGTAAATAATAAAAATGATTAAATTGGCCTAAAAATATTCCGCTTCGTGAAGCCCTTCTTATTTATAGTCATACTTAACAAGGTCACGTCATAAAAATTAATAATTCGTTTATTAATTTTTTTAAATGAACAAAATATGAACAATCGAAGTATTTTCGTGATTTTTCTTTAAATTTACTGTCATATTACCGTTTTTATATCAATGAAAGACATTAATCATTTTTTCTTTATCTATTTATACATTCTTTATAAGCAAATAGATTAATTTGATATTTTTAAAAATTCTTTTTACAGTTGTGTCTTGGGAATATTATCAGTTAAAAAAAATTATCTTAAAAACAGTTTTAACAATTTTATATAATTTTTTTTTTCATATTTGAAATGTTTAAATAATTAGTTGGGAGAAAAATGTTTTTAAATCATAATTGACAGTCCTATATAATTAATAAAGACAAAAGATCCTCTTTTGCAAATTTAGTTGTTTATTAACTTAATTTGTTAGGTATAAACAAATTCACAACTTTGCTTTATTTTTTTCCTGAAACTATTAAAGTTTACGAAAACAACTAGACATATATGGAGTACCATTTGAAATACGCAAATAAACATTCAGGTAATTTTTATAGAGGATTAAACGATATTTTAAAGTTCTTAAACATTTTTGTAGTTATTGTTCATAAGTTGCTATGCGTATTTCTCTCTTTACCACGTTATACGATTTTTTTTTATTTCTAACTTTAAAATAATGCATATTCGGTTATAGAAGTTAAGTGCAATTTTGTTAAGTAATGAAATATGCGACAGTGGCAATTGTTTATTTATAAATAAAGTAATTTTTATGAATTTACACAGGGGAAGTGTGCCTTTGATGGACCCCTTACGGAAATTCCATTATATTTTTTTTGCTTTTGTAGTTATTAATCTTCTTTTTATGTAAATCTCTACTTAATACAAAGATGATCATAGTGTAGGATGAATTTGTTAACAATTAATTGTCTGTTCAATAGCGCCAGAGTTTTCTTATGAAGCCGAGGGGTCCATCATTGGCGCATATGTGCCTATGTGCCTATGTCGGCCCCCAAAAAAATAAAACAAATAAAATTATTTTAAAAGGTTTATTAAACAAAATTATCGTTGTACCAAGAACAAAGTAACATTGAATAAACGAAAAACATTTTTTTTGCTTTAACAAAACAGAAAAAACCAAAATTAAATGCATAATTCACAAATGAATGATTTGCAACGATAGCTGACATCAGCGCACTCATTGTGGCACCAAGATTGACAGTTCTGACAACGAATCCACTTTTCTCTCGCTCGCGATTGAGAGTATAGCTCATTGCTTTAAATGCAGCCTAGCGTCAGAGTCGTCTTATTCTTGCCCTAGATATTCTACTAAGATGGATTCATCATTAGAATTGTCCTCAATTGAAATGACAATCTGGCGTTTGACTGCCCTGCTTTGTTGTTTCCTTGGTTTCATTTCCTTTTCAATCACTTTTACTTTAAGTTCATGCATTTCTGGTGTTGAATTCAAATGACCAGTTCTTTCACGTTTTCTGGCTTTTCTTCCATGAGTACCAATAGCTACAGCTTCAGGAGGAGGTGAAATTTCTCTCACAGAACTGAGGATGAAGACAAGTTATGACCAGATGTACTTGGTTCATCTTGAACCTCTAATTCCATTTGATTTTCGTTGATTACAGCTGGATTCTCGGAAATCTGCCTATTAGTTGCTAAAGATGGTGCAAACTGCCAGTCCTCAAAAATATGGGGATTGAAAGGATAGATGCCAGTCTTTTTAAACGAGTTTATTGCATTTGATGGTACTGCACTTTTCAAATAGGCTTGATTGAGAAGACTAGCTATTTTAAATTGAGTCTCTCGCTTTCCCGGGTTTTAACGCAGCCATAATTGGATTTTCTGATCGAAATACGTATGAAGAGCATGAAAAAATCCAACGTCCAATGGTGGAACGTGATGAGAGCAGTGTGCAGGAAAGCAAAATACAATTACACCATTTTCTTTCGCAAACTGCAAAGATTCAAGACTTTTATGGCTACTGTGGCCTTCTAGTAGCAAAGGCACCTTACTCTCATTAGATGCTTTAGCGTATCTTACGAAATGCTTTAACCAGTTACAAAAAATTTCACTGGTCATCCAACCTTTTTCTTGTGCAAAAGCTATGCTACCAGCGGGAACACCATTCATAAGATCATCGTTCATTCTTTGACGAGGGTAAATGAGAACAGGAGGAACGTAATTGCCTATTGCATTCATTGCGAACACTACAGTTACGTGTTGCCCACGCTCGGCACTACTAAGCGCATTAACTTGCTTGCGACCTTTCGCTGCGTAAATTTTCTGGCACTTCTGGACCGTAATCAAACCTAAATCGTCTATATTGTTTATATTTTCGGCTAGATACTTGTGTTTCTCCATAATATTAACTAGTGCATTAAAATAGGCTTCGATATTAGGCTTGTAAAAAACCTGGGCTCTAGCTAATGATGGGTTCCTCAAAGACATTCGTGGATTGCGCTTCAGAAATCGCCTGACCCATTTCCAACCTGCCATTTTTAATTCGCGATTGAAACCATGTGCTATTTTATTTTTTTCGGCTACTTCAAATACCATTCGCCGCAAATCTTTAGACGTTAGTCCAAAAAACGTGTTTCCATATCAATTATATGACTCATAATCTCCTGTTCGATGACTTTAGAGAAAATTGCGTTTCGACCTCCCAAATCACCCTTACAACTATCCTGTGTAGCCAGACGTCTTCGCAAGGTTGTTTTGGGAACACTAAACGTCCTTGCTGCCAACTTATAGCCCATATTGTTGTTTTGAACATTGAGCATAGCTTATCGCACGTCATCCTCGTCCCCTTGCCGCTTTTTCTGAAATGCCATATCTGTAATGCAAGACCAACAAAAACATAATTAAAATATTGTAACTAATTCATTGCCAATGATGACATAAGACACAGTTCAAGGGTCCGTCATAGGCAATAAGACATAATTCACTAAAAAATGCCAATCTCTTTTATTCTTTGCCATAACCTCAATTTGTGCCCGACAGTCAACATGAAACAGTTTCTGTAAGTTCCAGTAACAAAAGCAGATTCTAACTGAGCATAAAAAAATTACTTAACATCATGCCAAGCCACATTGTTATATCAATACTTACCAGTTTTGACTTAATTTTTTGTTTTCACCTAAACGACTTATATCCGCATGAATGCTTGTAAACAATTGGTTTTAAACGTCAATCCTCCTAAGCAAGATTCGGTAGTCCGTGATGCGCGGTAAATTGGAAAATACAACTTGTGGTCCATCATAGGCGGGGGTCCATCATAGGCGGGGGTCCATCATGGGCACGTTTCCCTTACTTTTTCGACTAATTTGTATACATTTTGTTCGTTTGCCAACAAGACATGTATCGAAAAGTGGCCGACGACGACGACGACGTACACACAGGATTTTTTTCTAAAAACCGTTTTTTCGTGTTGTTGTTGATGGAAAACGTAAAAATAACTCAAAATTTTTTTTCAAAATTCCAACTTTTTTTGGGGTAAACCAATACTTTTCTCGCATATAGAAAGGTTGGGCGGACGGTTCAGCTATACATTGAAGAATCTTCAAATATAATGTAAGGATAAAGTTGTATTGTTAAGGAAACATGTAATTACGTATAATTATTATAAATGTTTTATTTGGATGAATTACAAAAAAAATAAGGGAAATATCAATTTATATATACCCGGAACCATTTGTGTCAAATGAAAGATTGACACAAAAGACACAGCTGCTCATGTACCAAACTCGAAATCGATAAACACCCAAGGTAAACAAGAAATATATGTATAACTGTATTAAATGAAAAAAAATTATTTATGAAAAATGTAGTCCATGTGGAAGTTTCACAAATGAATGAAAGACAATTGGAAAGCGTTGTCGAAAAAGTATGTACATTCATGAAAAGTCCCTGTATTCATAAATAAAAAATTGGGTGATACTGCAGTACTCGCATCCAAATGCCATTATGTGGGAATGCCACTAAACGAAAAAATATATACAGTAGAAACTGTGAAGCTTTTCCATCACGTGACGTTGACGATATTATTCAACACATACTATGTTGGTACTGTCTTCTTCTAATAACAGGAAAAGAGCGAAACTCAATACAAGAGTTTGTCTTATTATTTTGATTAAGATGCATATGATTGATGTCGTATCAGTCACGTGATGGAAAAGACTCTACTGTAACTGTCATTGGTCCTCCGTAAATCTCAAAGGTTTGCAACGTTGTTGTGTATATTTGAACTTTTGCTATAATATCTATTTTATAATTTAAAGGTGGGTTATTATGGGAGTAATGGGCTGCTGTCGTGCCATCGAATGGTATTTAATGAAAGTGGAACATTTTCACGATCGTGGAACTGCTTTTCTTGTGGATATTCCCGAAACAAAAACTGAAGTGGCACGTCAATTTCTAATAACTCGTTTTATGACATTGCTAAAAAGTATATGAATCTACACCTATACAACGTAATGACAAAAGTATTTTTTTTTTAATTTTCAAAAGGGCAAGTGTTACAGTGCACACAATTGGAATCAACAAATTCAGATCCTTTGGAAAAGTAACTGCAACTCTGAAAAATATACAGTGCATTTCTTAAGAAGCTCATCGGTGACAATATTCACAGATGTAGGTGCAGATACAATAGACTTAAAGCTCCAAGGAGGTTAGAAATCATCATTCGTGGTCGAAAGATCAATGACTATCAAATGGAGACCGCTAGAAAATTTTTACAATTACAACCGTGTTCTTCCAATGTTACCACAACTTCCTGTCCTCCTAATTTTAATGCTTCTACTTCTTTAAATGTTATTAATACTACACCTTGTATTACTGTTACAAATTGTACTAACGTTACTGTTCATTTTAATTCAGAATAAAGTACTATACTTAACACAATAATTTTGCACTATTCAAAAATATATTTACATAGTCGTACATAAAATACCGTATTTAACTCACACATAATGGTTATGATTACACTCGAATGATTACAACAGCTGAATACTCGTATAAACCTACCATGTGCTCGTTAAATAATATACTGTTACGAAACAGGACACTGGTATAGTCCTTAAAACCGACTCTGTCTAAGCCAGGTATAGAAGTTAAAATTATGGCGGATACGCAGTTATAAAAAACTGTTTACGAGTTTACGACTATCTTATGTAAACATTGTCTTTGTGACCAGAGTTATCTAGAAAGGGCCAGAATCCATTGTCTTTATGTAAGCCGCAGTCCGGAATTTACTAGTAAAAATGGCTTTAATATATAAGGGGACTGATCAGGAAGAGTTAGGGAGTTGATAAAGTGATCTTGACAAATAAACAGTAGATAAAAAAGTATTGATATAAATTAATAATTAAGTTTGTGTGCATATAAATTAAATTTAAGTGATTAGTTAAGTACATGTAAATTAAGTGATTAGTTTAGTGTTTAAATAAATTAGTAAGTAGCCATACCGTGTGTTTAAAATTTATCCCACAGGTTTATTGTTTAAATAAATAACAAAAACATTACAATACTATAAGTAAATAGCTGTTAGGTATGATGTGTATATTCCTAGACACTTGTGGTTAAAAATAACGTAAAATATTGTTGTGAATGGGATAGTGTCTGGTCGGTGTAGCGTGTATCATTCTCAACCATGCAAATTTCCACGCCCAATAAAAGAAGTAAAATTTTTACTCAGCGATTGACTGCCCAAAAGGCTTTTACGAACTTAGTGGATGCGTTACAATGTATTTAGTATTGGCGTTTCGATGCGAATACTGCAGAAATACCAAAAATTGTAACTGTCGCATATTTCATTACTTAACAAAATTGCCCTTAAAGTTCATAATCGAATATGCATTATTTTGAAGGTTAGAAATCAGAAAAGATCGAAAAACGTGGTAAACTGCATTAATTTATATAAACAAATTCGCATAGCAACGGATTAACAAAAACTAACTACAAAATTGTTTAAGGACTCATTTAAAAGATCGTTTAATCCTCTATAAAATGTTTTTTTGAATTTGACATAAGTCTATTTGTTTATAAAAAATGTATAAACAAATGACTAGAGAAATTATTTTCATAAGTAAATTAATGTCTTTTATTATTATAAAAAGGGTTATATGACAGAAAATTAAAAAATTCACAACAATACTTCGATTTTTCATTTTTTGTTAACTAAAAAAATTATAATAAACAAATTATCAAAGTTTATTTTCATTTTTTATGAGATGATCTTGTTAAGTAATAAGAAGGGCTCCGCGGAGCGAAATATTTTTATCCCAATTATTTAATCATTTTTTTTATTTTCAATGAAGACGTAAGTTGTAAAAAATTTATGTGCTTATAAATGCTTTCGATACATTGTTTTAGACAAAATTCCGATGAGCTATCACACATGTTTTTAGGAGATTTATCTCTATTTTTCACGATTTTTCATTTGTTGACTAGACTATATTTCAACGATTTTGAATTTAATATTTTAGATGTTGCCAATGACGAAATTAATAAAATACAACCTGAAAACAGAGACGCAACATTTCTCGAAAAGTGTAGATTAGATTAGATTAGATTTTGACGGGGTAACAGTGCACTGAAACCAAAGGTTTATTGTGCCCCCCCTATCAGAGCTGTTCTCGCTACTACTACAGCTCGCCTTCCAGTTCCAAGGTTCTAATGAACTCTAGTATTTGGAACGGCTTCAACGAGGTTATATCCTCACTCTTACAAGTTTCTTGTCCGAAGCATTTCTTGCGTTGGCTTGTATTCCAGAACTAGGTGATCCGGAGTTTCATCCTCCTCCCCACAGAATCTACACTCGTCAGAATTATGCTAGACCTATTCTCATTAAGTGCTTCCTAAGGCGGCAATGTCCTGTAACAAAGCCCGTGAGGAGACGTAGCTTATCTTTACTGAGGTCCAAATATTTTTTGGATTTAGCAGTGTCAAAGTTCCACGGGAACTTTTTGGAATGTTCCAGCCCGGGAAGGCAACGCCAGAGTGCTTCTCTTTCGGTTTCCTCTTTCTTCCGAAACTCTTTCTTGTAGGAGCATATTGCTACACCACAGAAAGGCTCCAGACCAATAAAGCGCATTTGTGCTCCTTCCCTGGCAAGTGTATTGGCCTCTTCATTTTCCGTGATTCCCGAGTAGCCAGGAACCCAGACTAAATAGACCCTGTTATTCTTGCCTAATTCATCAAGTTTTTTTCGGCACTCCCATGCCAACTTTCAGTCAATGACATGGGAGCTCAATGCTTTGATAGCTGCTTGACTAACAGAATGGATCGATAAGTCACATTTCTGGTAGTTTATTTGTAGGTTAATGCCCACGCATCTTTCGATCGCAAGTATTTCTGCCTGAAAGACGCTCGGGAAGGAGCCTAACGATAATGAGTATCGGGGGCCAGGCCCAAATACTCTAGCGCCTTCTCCAGACGTGGTTTTTGAACCATCCGTATACCATCTAATGGTGTTTTCTTTGAGTTTGGGTGGTGTATTCCCTTTTCCAGCCCCTCCTCTTATTTAGTATCGTGGTGAAATTCTTTTCGATGCTTACTTTCCTGATCATTTCGTCACTGGGAACATTCGCTGATGAGATGTATCTTGTCAGAGAGGACCAAGCTCCCTGATTTTTGATACTCTCATTGCCTGAACCTTCCTTAGATATTATAAGAATTGCCTCTTGAGCAGATCTTTCTATCACCAGATGTAGAGGTGTGAGATCTGTAATGCCCTAGTTGGACACGTTCTCAAAGCTCCAGTAATGCACACACAGACAAGCATTTGAACTTTGTCGAGGGTCTTCCTCGTGCTGTACTGACTTGCTTTTGAGTGCCAAACTATTGCCCCATACGTAATTGCTGGTCTCACAATCATGGCGTACATCCATAGCAGTATTTTTGGGTTACAGCCTCACCTCTTACCAGCTAGATTTCTGCACGCCATCAAAGCTCTTATTGCTTCACTAGCAGTTATTTCAACATGCTTATTCCACAGAAGCTTACTGTTTAGGGTTATTCCTAGATATTTAACCTCTCATTTCCATTCAATGATTTCCCCGTTCAAGGATACGTGTTTCATGGCTGGAAGTGTTCTTTTCCGGGTAAATGGAATTACTATGGTCTTGCTTGGATTAATGTTTAGCCCCACTGACATGCACCATTGCTCAATGATTTTGAGGCCCTTTTGTAATAAATCACACAAGGTGCTCTCGAACTTGCCTATGACTATTAAAGCTATATCATCGGCGTAGCCCATACATTCGAAGCCAAGCTCCGTTAGCCTGTAGAGCAACTCATCTACTACGAGGCTCCATAGAAAGGGAGATATCACTCCCCCTTGAGGTGTCCCCCGAGTGGCTTTAACTGATCTGGTTTTATTCCCCACCTGTGTCTCAGCTATCCTCGTTGTCAACAAATCATACATCCATTTTACAATGGTTTCATTCACTCCTCGCCTTTTTAGTGCTTCTTTGACACACACATGAGTTGTGTTGTCAAAGGCCGCTGATATATCCAGGAATGCGCACATTGCGATTTCTTTGTTGTTCAGAGTTCTCTGGATGACTTCGGTCAGCTGATACAGAGCCGTCTCAGTCGATCGACGCGCTCTGTAGGCATGCTGACATTTATGAAGTGGTATATTTTCCAGATTCTCTGTTCTTATGTAGTTATCCACTACTTTCTCCATCGATTTAAGTAGAAACGATGTAAGACAGATGGGTCTAAAAGATCGGGGATCAGCCCCATCTTCTTTCCTTATTTTTGGTATGAAGGTTACCCTTGCCCTCCTCCATTTTCTAGGTATTAGACTCACTGCTAGACTGCTTCTTGTAATCTTCAGCAGGTGAGGAAGAATCTCCCCTACCCTTTGTTGTAGGAGTGCTGGAAATATTCCATCCACTCCTGGTGATTTATATGGTTTAAAGGTACTTATTGCCCATTCCAACCGTTGTCTGGTAAATATTTTCTTTGCCATGTCTTCCTTGCGGGTTAATTTGATGTAGTTCATTACTATTTCGGTGCTTTCGAAAAGTGTAAGTGAGCTCTCAATTCATTTTCACGTGTATTTTGATTTGAATGACAATTAAAGTGAAACATTTTATATCTTTTGAGTATAATAATAGATTTAGACAACTTTTTAAAACATTGTAAATTACTTTCACACAAAAACATTACTGATTCCTTAATGAGAATAAACACATTCTTTGTGTATGGCCCGCCTACACCTTGGACTATTGTGGAATGTAGTAGAAATATTTATCATTACGTTCGATTGTAGTTGTGCATGCATAATTGTCAGGATGGAAGTAATAAATCACAAATTTATTTTTGAAAAACATAATAGGAAAGGTTGGTTGTTAATCGTTTTGTTTATGTCTGTCAGATGTACATTTGCAACAAACTTCAAACTTTACCATTTGTGAATATTTTATATACATAAAGTGCACTTGTCATCAGGTGAGGTGAACTACTGTGGTATGATTTTGTTTTGAAATTTTTATAATTAACAAGCAAATGCTCACGATCAAGATATTTTCAAATTCGAGAATAATAACGAATGAAACATGAGTTAAAGAAAATGTACTGTTTTACGAGGGTCCCTATTCATAAAATAAGCACTAGTAACACTGGTATTATAATGAATATAGTCTTTTTGATTATTATTAAAAGCGAAAGGCAAGTAGGATCAATTAGTATTTTAAGGCATCTAAAAACGGTGTTTTTTTATAGATGGCTTGCATTTTTGGCATTATGGGAGCTTTATCATCATCATCACACAGCTATATGTTCGTCCAGGGCTGGACATAAGCCTCCCGTAAAGATTTTCCATCTCCCTCTATCATGTGCTGCATTAAACCAGTTGGTTTGGATGCGCTTCAGATTATCTGACCAACGAGTGGGCGGTCTGCCTCTGCTGCGACAAGCGTGGTCTCGCGGTCTCCATTCAGTTATTTTTCTAGTCCATCTGCCGTCGTTTACTCTGGCTAGATGACCCGGCCAGTTCCTTTTTAGAGTCGATATTCTTGTAATGGCATCTGTTACTCCACTTCTCCTTCTCACCTCTGTGTTTGGAACTCTATCTCTCAGGAATAAGCCCAACATCATTATTTCCATGCTTCTTTGCGCTACTCTTATTTTGTTCGCGGTGTTCTTTGTTAGAGTCAGTGTTTCGGCTCCGTAGTCTGTAGGTTAGTACTGGTAAAATACATTGGTCGAAGACTTTCTTCTTAAGACACATGGGAATATCAGATTTTAAGATGTAGCTCAATCTTCCAAAGGCTGCCCATGTGAGACCTATTCTTCTGCCAATTTCGCAGGTTTGATTATCCCTTCACAATCGTATCTGGTGGCCTAAGTATTTGTAGGAGTATACTTGGTAAATGTCTAAGTTGTTCACTGTTAGGTTTTCACTGGCAACTAGATTTGTCATGAACTTTGTTTCGCCTATATTGATTTTCAGACCAACCTCTCTGGATGCTAGGTTCAGCTCGCTCATCATTTCTTGCGCTTCTTTGAGATCATTTGTAATTAATATCAGATCATCGGCAAAGCGAAAGTGACTAAGTTTTCCACCATTAATGTTGATGCCGAGGTTCTCGATGTTTGTGCGTTTTAATATGTACTCTAAAAGGTTGGTAAATAATTTGAGGGAGATAACATTCCCCTGCCGCACACCTCTCTCTATTTGGAAGCTAGGAGTATCTTCATGAAGTCTAATGACAGCATTTGCTTAATGATGTCGATGTAGCGATGGTCGACTCTGCAATCAGCGAGGACATTAAGCATATTAAGGTGGTCTACTGTGTCAAAACCTTTTTCATAGTCTACAAAAATGAGAACTAACGGTTTATTATACTCCACGCATTTTTCAATGAGGATTTTAATTGTATGAAGATGATCATTTGTGCCATAGCCCTTACGAATCCTGCCTGCTCAATAGGTTGGTGAAGATCGAATTTAGCTGTCAGCCTTTTGGTGATTATTCTCATAAACAGCTTATATCTGCGATAGCAGGCTAATTGGTCTGTAGTTTTCTATTTGGGCTTTATCTCCTTTCTTGTGTAAAACTATTATGATCGAATTATTCCATTGATCAAGTGTTATGGAGTTTCTTAAACAAGCGTTGTATAGCTTACACAGTACTTTTAGAAGTGCTGATCCTGCTAGTTTTATATTTTCGGTGTTAATTTCGTCATCTCCTGGTGATTTATTGTTTTTCGTGTGTTTTAAGCAGTTGTTTATTTTGTCTTGAGTGATTTCGAGGATGTCTTCTGATCCCTGGTTTTGTATTACGGAAATGCCTACTCCAATTTCTGTTGTTGTGGTTTTCTTATAGAGTTCCGCATAGGAGCCTTTCATGATTAGCAGGATGTCTCGCTTATTTGTGGTGGTTTGTCCATTCTTGTTGACAATTTTTTCCTAATCACTTTCATTCCCCTGTTTTTCTCTATCACCCTAGATATTTCCTCTGTTTTATGTAGCCTTACATCTCTTCGGATAGTCTTTGATATGAATTTGTTGATTTTATAACGAGGAAAACTTAACCTTTCAGTGCTCGTTATAGATATGCGGGTTTTCTCCCGTAGTACAACCCGTGCTCGCCAGTCGACTAGCTTCGAGTCGAAGAAGGGGTAGATTTTTCAAAATTTAAATGTTTACTAAAAGGGCGCCAGAGAAATTTTGGCAAGCACTCAAGACTTATTGAGTTAGCCCACAACTCCTCAGTGGGTTAACAGCACTAGTCAAACACTCTGAGAAGGTTTTAGGAAAGTTGATGTTAAAAATGAAAGTCAGCAAATATCCCCTGATTGATGTTTAATATTTTCTTGGACCTTATGTCTCTTTTCAAAATATGAGATACAAGTTCACAATAAAAAAAAAGAATGAAATTAATACCTGAGCTCAGCTGAAGGCGGTAGCTTCAGTATATAGCTAGGCTGAAGGCCGAAATCTACATAAAAACTTAATTCGTACGCTAAATTAGCAGCTACAAGCAAAAAAACTCCAAAATACAATTTGTAAATCAAACAAGCAGGTTCTACGATACCTGAGTAGAGCTGAAGGCTACTAAATCAGGGTGCAGAAGAGCTGAGAGCCCCAATCTACACAGATGTCTAAATTTACAGTTCAATTAGAGGAAACGAACAAATGGTTCATGAACAATTTTTCAAATTCGGTGAAACTCTAACACCAAAACTACAATTGATTCAATAAACTGGGTTCACACTACCGCAAACTATATGAGTTTAAATATTTATAAATGCCATAACATATATAAATGAAAATCGTCAAAGACAGAAAAATATACCTTAATATCGCAGCACCCCGGTACGTACCGTGGTATACCTAGCGTTTAAAGCCAACAATTTAATAGTCAAATAAAATGTTTAACGTTCCAAACATTGAACGAGTAATATCGCTTAATCAGCGCAAAAATATGACATAGAAAAAACCATATGATAAAAATTTAATAAAATTTTGACGGTAAAAAAATGGATAAACGTTGAAACTATATAACAATATTAAATAAAATGACGTTTACTACAATTTTCCTCCTTCTGAACAGCAATCAAATCCCTCGATGTCGACGCTTCAAAGAAAAAATTACAGCCCTCCTGGCTACTGATCCAGGCGAGGGGTCTAGCTGACTATACTCCTCAATCGGCGGATAAATCCATAAAATCCAAGATAAATGAAAAAAACCTAAATATTGAGTTCCTCGAGCAAAATTTCTAACAAAATATCCACGTGGTTGTTATAATCCTGCAAAAATCCTGGAACTCGCTGCTTATCGGAATGGTTTTCCACAGCAAGCGCCGGGTCGGACCCCTCTAGATGCTGACTCACGACGTATTTTCCTTCCCTAAGCAGGTAACATACTTTCCACGTAAAATGGCTGCATAAGTGCACGAATTTCTTAAAAGTCACATAACGTGGTCTATTATTCGACGTCTGATGGGGAACTCTTCGTTCTCATTACACTCGCCTCTCGTCAAAACGAGCGACAGTCTTGCCAAATTTTATTTTCAACGGTCGGACGATTTTTCGCGTTACAATTTCTCTTAGCTCAGTGGCATTGTTTTGATGTTTGTCTGTTAGATTTCTTCTTTTTTCCATCAATTTCTTAGTACTATTACTCAACTTCTCCTCCTTTCCAGCTCCAAGCGATTGCTTGCACCAGTTTTCCGCTTCTTTTATTGCTGTTATTATTTGTTTGTTTGTGCGTTTGTTTTTCTTATTGGTTTTGACCTCCCCTTCCTTGTATTTATGACTATTTTTGATCTGATGGCTCTATGGTCACTTCCGATAGAAAATTTGTTAAGAACAAATACGTCTTGCACTACGTTTTTCATGTTTGAAATTATCAGATCGATTTGGTTCCTTATTACTCCGTCTGGGCTAGCCCAAGTCCATTTTCTCTGGGGTGCCTTTTTGAAAAAGCTGTTCATTGCATAAAAGTTGTTCTGTTGTAAGGAGTCAAGCAATATTTTGCGTTAAAATCTCCTATAATCAAAGTGTAGTGGTGAGGTGTCTGTCGCAAAGCTGTGTTGATGTCGTCGTAGAAGCTTTCAATATCTTCGTCCTTTTGCGTCGAGGTGGGGGCATAGGTTTGTATAATTTTCAATGTATACCTACTGTTTGATCTAAATGTAAGGTATGCTACTCTGGGACTTACACTTTGGATCTGTAAGACATCGCGCACATGTGATTTGTGTATTAGGAAGTCCACTCCACCTTGGTTTATATTGTCTGTACCCACATAATATAGTATCCCACTTCGGGGATTCTTAGCACCCTCCACCATAAACGGCGTTTTTGACCGTTTACTTTAACACGCTGGCCATTGCGGGTTGTCAAGGGGTCCATAGAGAGCTTGAAGAAGGAATAAACTATACAAATTAAAATTATATGATCGAAATTATTTATTATCAACCCTTTTAATCAAAATTAAGGACACACAATCTAAAACAAGTAGAAAATTCACTGTTACAGGAAAATAATACGAAACTTGCAAAACGTATATGAATTTGCGTCCATAAGCCTGTGTAACCTCTTCTTCATTTATCAACTTCATAAACTGAGAATGTATAAAAATGATTATATTTTCAAAATTCATTGACGTTCTTCCCAAACTCTGTCACACCCTAATAAAATTCAGAAAACTTATCGAAACTCATATTTCACTTACTCATCGGACACCGATTTCTCATCCATAGATTCCCGTTTAGTTAAAAAACATTTCAATTAACACCAAACCCTATAATCCTAACAACAGAAATGATTTACTGAATCCACTCATTCTCGTGCAGACGTTATTCCTCATTCTCTCTTACTCACATACCTAACCCTTACATCTTATTAGATAGTAACTCTTACTTATTTACTTACAAATTACTTTAGTCTTACTACTGGAACCCTCACTTACATACTTACAAATCACTCCAGTCTTCGTACTGGACTATCTACTTACTAACTTATAAATCACTCTAGTCTTCGTAATAGAGCCCTTATTTACATACTTATCTACCATCTAGTTTTCGTACTAGAACCCATATTCACACATTTATCCACCCTCCAGTTTTCGTACTAGAGCCCTTATTTACATCCTTACCTACACTCTAGTTTTCGTACTAGAGCCCCTTACACTTGCAACCCTCCAGTTTTTCATACTGAAGCTCTTACTTACATTCCATTCTAGTCAACATACGAGAATCCTTACTCATTTGCACTAAAATATCACCCTAATCTACCCACTAGAGTCTTTACTCACATATTTACACCTTTATTTGAGCCTTATACACTCTTATTGGTCAGTAAACTTTCTTTTCTTTGCTTTTTTCACCCATCTTCTATCCATTGGGTATAGGCCTCTCTTATCTCTGACCATACACTTCTACTTTCTGCTCTCTGGTACCAGTTCAGCCCAGCGAATTTTTTCAGATCATCATACCATCTTTGTTGTGGTCTGCCAATACTTCTTCGTTCTTCCCAAGGTCTCCATCTAGTGATGTGTCCACTCCAATTCTCTCTGTGTCTTGCAACATGTCCCACCTATTGCCACTTTAAGGAACTGATTCTCTGTATGATGTCGGTTACTTTTGTTCCTTCTCGTATCTAGTGGTTTGTTTTATGGTCTCTCAGTGAGATTCCCAGTATTCTTCTCTCTATGGCCCTCTGATGTATTCTTAGTTTGTTAATAATCCTTTTAGTTAGGACCCAGGTCTCGGATCCGTATGTAGTGACTGGGAGAATGCATTCGTTGTAGATTTTTGTTTTTAATACCATGGGGATTTTCATGTTGAAAGCGTATTTTAATTTACCAAATCCCAATCTGACTCTCTTATCGATCTCAATGTCTTGGTTTTGTTTACTTAGTGTCACTGATTGTCCAAGATATATGTATGCTTGTGTTTTGTTTGTAGTTTGTCCATGAAACTTAATGGTTTGGTCTGCATCAGGAACGTTTGTCATTAATTGTGTTTTTGCCTTATTCATATGTAGTCCAATTTTGGCAGCTTCTACATGTAGTTCTTCCAACATCTTGGTTAGTTCTTGTTAATCTCTTCCAAACAGGACGACATCATCAGCAATCCTTAAATTGCTTAGGTATTCACCATGGATGTTTATTCCCTTTCCCTCCAATTTACTTTCTTGAAGACATCCTCCAAAACCAGAGTAAATAATTTAGGCGAAATTACAACATCTCCCTGTCTGACGCCTCTTTTGGATCCTATTTTATTTGTCTACGCGTGAATCTTGATAGTCATTGTAGAAGTTTTGTATATATTTTCTATTAGGTTGATGTATCTTTGATCCACACTGGCATTTCTCATAGATTTTATTATTGCCCAGGTTTCTATAGTGTCGAAGGCCTTTCTGGAGTCTACGAAGGCCATCCATATAGGCATATTATATTCTAATGCCTTCTCTATAAGTTTTTTTACTGTATGGCGGTGTTCGGTAGTGCTGTAGTGACTTCTAAATCCAGTCTGCTCTCTTGGTTAGTATATTTCAAGTTTTCGCTCTAGCTTGTTTGTAATTATTCTGATAAACAATTTGTACACCTGAGACAGCAGACTGATTGGTTTGTAGTTTTCGAGGTTCGACGGATCTCCTTTCTTATAGATAAGAACAACCACTGCATTCCCCCAGTCATTAGAGCCTTTTCCAGTTAATCGATGCCTACTTCTGGCATTTCCTCTGAATTAACATTAATAACTTTATTGTTTGTGTTCTCATTCTCTTCGTTCACTGCTTCGTTTAGTATTTTTGATTCATATAAGTCTGTTTAAAACAATTCAACTTCTCTCAGTATTTGTGTTTTATCTTCTATTATATTATTCGCTTTGACTTTTATTCTCGTTATTTCCTTTTTCTGCGTGTTTTGTCTTCTAAATATCTTCAGACCCTCATTGTTTTCTAGCAAGGATTGTACCTGTTCTGTTTTGTGGCTCAGGATGTCCTGCTTTGCCATTTTTCTTGCTGTTTTATTGATTTCTACATATTCTATTGTGTTTCTCTTTCCACTTCTTATGAGTTCTCTTCTTTCTTCTAATAGTTTTTCAATTTTGTCGGTCAATTTATTATCAGGTTTTTTCGAAGGTTTGGCTATGAGTTCTGCAGCTTCTTTTAATGCTTTTGTTATTCTTCCGTAAGCTTCGTTTATAGTTTCATTTGGTTGTCCTGGGTTTTTAGAGAATTTTTCGTTAAGTTGTCTTTCATATCCTTCATTTTCTTCCTTCAGTCATTCTATATTTATTTTAGGTGTTCTTTGTTTCATTTTTCTAGCTCTTTCCATTTTTACGTTTATGAACACCTTACATCTGATCATTCTATGGTCGCTTCCAGCAGTAAATTGATTTATCACGTCTACGCCCTGAAATATATGTTTATGTTTTGAGATGACAAAATCAATCTCGTTCTTGGTTTTTCCATCTGGACTTCTCCAAGTTCATTTTCGCGTTTCGTTCTTCTGACAGAAGGTGTTCATCAGGTAGAGCTTTTCCCTTTCAGCTTTCAGTATCTTTTGTAACGTAAAATCAAACCCCGTGCACCTATGTACTTATCCCACTTACGTTAGCGACCTATTGAAGATAGATCGAACTTGTGGCCCCAAAATCAAAATACTACTAATTCACCAAGTTACCAGCAGATCGGATAGCCGATCTATGCCACAAGGTATTTTACCCGCTAGACTTCAGTCGAAGAAGGGAGGTTCGTACGCTGGTAACGAACAATCAAAATAAAAGCTATATAACCCAAGGCGCCATGTAAACCGTACCCGAGTAAATACCTCAGTTTAATTCCCTAACCGTAGTTTACCCCAAATTAGGAAAGGATTACCTAAAATCAAACTCGTAACTCAACTCACTAGAGAAATGATTTATTTAAGGTGGTGGTTTGGTTTCAATACAGTTATGTAATTAGTTAGAAAATTTTGGGGAGTAGTTATTCCCACAGTGGACACTTAAGGTCCATCAACCCTTACTATAAAAAAATAAACAGATCTATATAAAATCCCTTACGAACTGTGGACGTTTACAAAAGTCCCTTATAGTTCAATATATACAATGATACAATTATTTAAAATCCTATATACCCCTACCCCAAAATTGATATAACAATGCTCAGAAAGATTTGAAACAGAGACCAGTTCTGAGTTAAGTTGGTTCTGACACTTGTAAAAGAAAATTACAATAATACAATGTGAAAACGGTGAGAACCTGAAGGGTTGCCCATACCTGGTTTATCTACGCATATCAAATTATAAACTTACCAAAAGCGAAAACAATATAAATTACCATAAACGTTCCGTGTGAGCTCAGACGCAACTTACCTACTCTGCCTAGAGTAATAAATGACCGAAGAAAAATTACAAGCCACTTGTATGTTCACAAATGGTGAATTGTATATACATACAATGTTATATATACACTATAAAAAAATAATTATAGAAAAATTTGAATGTTTAAAACTTGCGCGTCTTCACCCGCTGGTGATAAATCCTCACGATCCACAAGTTGTTCCTGAGGTAGCAATCTCTAAGGTGAGGCTGCAAGCATCGCAGGAACGCTGTGGTACTACGAACCAACACCAAGTGACACAGGAACTATCCAATACGGAAATCCGAATAACCAAAAATCCGACAATACCCCAGAATCTATGAATAAAAACCAAACCCTAAAAAAAACACTAGTTAGTGTTGTCACTATACTCAATCGACATTAAACCACCCCGGGAGTTCATCACATTTATCCCAGTGTGAATCCTATTATTATCCTACCAATAACCATTTACTACAAGAGTGGGACGGCCCACTTTAAAAAAAATCTCAAAGTAGACTTCAATTAAACCATCTATTTGATGCCGTTAGTATATTACCCCCTATAAAGTCTAAAATTAACAAAACCCGAGATAACCACCCTTACTAACAAGTACTTTACCCCCAACATGCTATACACAAGCTCTATCCTGAACATATAATTAGGTGGTGTCATCTTATTCGCAACACTATGAGGAACAATTACTAGTTACAGCAAATGTTAAATAAAATAAATCTCACCTGTTTGGCTAAGACAGGGTTCTCCTGTGTGCTGTTAATAAGTAGTTAAAAGCCGTTACATGAACTTAACCACATGGCGATGTAGGTGACTGGGCTTACATATCCATCTGCATCTCACAGATGAGGTCTGGACGAAATACTATCTCCACAAACTTCTCTAACCCACACTACTCCACCCAAACCAAACTACCCCCTCAAATTAATGTTCCCCTGCGGGATGAATGTGGAATCTTCATACGAATTTGTTTTTTTTGGGGCTCCCAATAAACACCTCAATACGACACCACGTTGATCAGAAAGAAAGAAAACCGACAGGTTTCCTTGACAACCCACCTTTCCGTTCGAGAGACACTCTCACTCGAGCTGTTTGGAGCACATAAGTTCTATGACCTCGGAGTGAATTACTCTACTTGCACATCGCATAATAAAACCCCCCGTATAAATACAATAATTGACTAATCAACAATAAACCCTATATTCACTAATATACCACACCCCACGACTATATTTACAAAATAAAACATCACCCATTATACCCTGACGTACATCCACAGTACACCGGTAGGCAACCTCCCGTACGAATCACAGATCTCTTAACGTTTGTAAAAGAAGAATGAACGAGACTATGGCATATGGCAAATCAGCTGTTTGATTCGAAAAGTGAAATGTTTGTTTACATTCCATGGTACATAATATAAGGTTCACTCTTTTTTAGTGTATATTCAGATTACTGTAACTATTCTACTGAGTGTAATTATTTACTTTAAACTATTAACCCAGTTGGTGCTAAACAAATTGACGGCCAGGCTATTGAATAACTGAATTAATGGTATAACTAGAAATTGTTGACATACGAAGCTAGTCTGACTTGATATTAAGGTAGGAATGTTTATTTATTATGACCAAAACTGCATGATTGTAGTCTTTTTATGCGACTGATGTATACTAACAAGAAAAACCGTAACACTTTATGTTTGGGCATAATCTTCTATTAACTAAAATTCCAACCCCTCCTATACCAGTATTGTCATCTCTTTAACAGAACAACACATGACCGAAGTTTAATTTGATACACTGCTCTCCCATTCGTCTTGTCTCGGCTATACCTACGATATCCCATTTGATTTTGTCTAATTCATATTCACACTCAGCTAAGCGTTCATCAGTTCCTAAAGACCTTGCGTTGTAAGTCATTATATATATCATAAACTTACTTATAAGCGTTTATATTCCCTTTATCAGAGTCCTGTACACCCTCACTATAAAGAGAACCCAGGTACTCGCTTAATTAACCGTTCGACATCTTCCTCGTCTCCTTATTTCACTCATTTCATCCCATTCTTTCCCGTGCCGCCAATATGTTCGGATATAAAAATCCTTGTTGCAAAACTCCCTGAAAATGATGAAGCCCCTTACTCACATAACACAATTCGTTCCAGAAATTCTCTGTCAGAAATTATCGCACGTCTTTCCATTCCTAACAACCTCTCATATCAATAGAGCGAAAGCCTGAAAAATTCCCCTTTCCATATCAAATCTTCGACGAACAAGTACACTTAAAAACAGAGCAACGCCATAGTTTAAACTTTATACTCTACTACTGCTGTAACGAAAACTTTATACATTCAGCAGTAAAAAGTGAGTGTTTTGTTGCTTTTTAACACATTTCTTTTGCCTGCTTCTACCTATGAAAAATAGAAAAATTTCTTCAAAAACTGGATTAAAACCTGAACCAGACTATAAAACGAAAATCTACAACATATATTCTTGTCTTCAATTAAGCAGAAAAATCTCTCACACCTTATTATAATTAGAACACCCTATATGTTTTCATGTATTCCGATAGAGCAGAAATATAATTTTTTGAAACATTAATTGAAGAAACTTATTTCAATATTCAGTTTCGTTCAACTCATCGTATTTGATGAGTTGCCGTTTCTGTAAAAATATACCCCAACACTTCAAAGATAAAGAAATCTCCTTCTAGTTAACTGATGCAGTCTGCAGTTCTTGAATAAAAGGGTTCGGCGAACAACATACTTTTAATTTCCTACCTCTTAAGACGAGGAAATGATGACAGAACGTGGAGAGTTAGTAGAAAATAGAGAAAAAAAAACTCGTTATTGAGAGCTTCGCTTGCTTGTGATACTCTTTATACTTAAATTGGAAAATCAGTAAATGTAGCTAATAATTTAGAAGGTTGTGTTTTATTGTATTTCGCGAGCTTACTATTTCCGGATAGAACTTCCGTGAATAATACTGAGGAGAATTTATTTAAAGATTGATGTTATTACAACACACTAACTTTTAATTCTCATGATTTCCAGGCATCTGTCATCAATTTTTATGCCTTTCTCTTTTCAATTCTTGAAGTAGGTACTGCACCAAACAGATTAGGTGAAATTGTGTCGCAATCCCTTACACCATTTTCAATTTTTAATTACTTGTCTTGTGGAGTTTCAATAAGACGTTTCAGAGTGCCAGTATATGTGCAGCTTATTTCCACCCTCCTTAAATCTCGTCCTCCTCTCTTATAATCATTATATAATTGATCACGTTTATTAAGAGGATCATCCAGATGTAGGCCTGAGTACTGTACTGATAATATGGGCGTTCATTAATTTCAATTTGAATTCATTCAATTTCGGGTCGTATCTTAAAAGATTAACTGTAAAATAAGGGACAAGTTTGAATTTAATAAAGTCACCCTCCAGAGATTACACCGTAACAAATTCGTTTCCGGTTTAGAGTTATTGCATTAAATTCACCTCCTAATCTCCACATCTGTCTTGTTTATGTATTGTTTAAAAATTCATTTAATTTGATTCGAATTTAGAATAAAAAACTTTGAGAATATGTATTTGGTTTCTTCCGGACAAAAAATAACAAAAGGTTTCCTTTATATTTGGAATTGCTGCTGAATGAAGTAATCGTAAAATGAACAATCAAAGTGGAAAGAGAAATATTGAAAAGGAATTATTTTCTAATTAATTTCCGTGGTTGTCTTGTTTTTTAACAACAAAGTAAGTCCTGAATCTACTTAATTAAATAATTATTACAAAATACGTAAGGCAGGTAGTAAAAATGTTTCAAGAAAGAAATATAGACGAAAAAACAAGGAACGGAAAAAACGAGATTTTAGAGAAAATGAGGTAATTTTATTTTAAAATTTATTGATGGAGCTTCAGAAAAGATTATAAACCTTATGATAATAAATAACAAATTTTGTTCTGTTTTCTTGTGTCAGATTTAATCTCCTCGGTGTATCAGATGTCTGATTAAATCCAATGAGCACACGCAAGTTTATGCATCGTTTTCTAAATAGTATATTCGATAAATAAACGTTTTTGGTTGAAAAGTTCAACGTTGAAAATTGGTTCTTCTACTTTGAAAACGGACGTTTTAAAAACCGTTACTATCAACATTTCAATGTTGAAAATGGGTTGTGTTCAACAACGTTGAAAAAGAACGTTTAAAACACTTATTTTAAACGTTCCTCATGAACAATTGGTTGAAAACTGATTCACTGAACTCAACATGTTATTTCCTGACTTCAAAGTTAAGTTCAACGTTGAAAATTAGTTGTGTTTTTCAACGTTGAAAATAACGTTTTAGAAACCTATTTTGAACGTTACTAATCAACAGTTGGTTGAAAACCAGCGTTTCATTCACGTTTGTCAAAAACGTTTTCAATATGTTATTTCCAAACTTCAAAGTTCAACGTTGTAAATTGATTGTGTTTCTTAACGTTGAAATAAAACGATTTAAACAAAAAATAAGATTACAGTTTTAAATTAAATAAAATAGAAAGTAGAAGATAATAACCTAACAGTTACAAAATCTGACAAGGGGAACGCTACTGTCATATTGACAACTCATGATTATAATTCAAAGATATTGTATTACCCCCCTAGCTAGCTCAAGAAAAATGCTATGTGTTTTCGGTAGAGTAAGGGTGGGTAAATGTAAAGATTCAAGAATGCTTTACAGTGTAGAAGCAAAACTTTAATATCACCAATTGACTCTTATGATGTGATTAACAAAAATAAATCAGTTACCCCAAATGGTACCAGTTGGTTCCCAACGAGTAGGTATAAGCAAAATCATGTGATATATTACTATTATTATTATTATTATTAAATGTAAATGTCAAGTTTGTGAAGTCCTCAAGGCCAATAATTATTTGTAAAGATCTTACTTGACTGTCTAGTGCTTCTCCAATTAAAGGTAGAATAGCTACCAAATATCAGCGCATTTGCCTGTGCGATTCAGTGCTGTAGACATGGCTGACTGGTGGATAGGGATGCAGTTACGAAGTACAGATAATGTAATGATGAAACTAAGAAGAAGATGAGAACTTAAAGGCCTAAAACAACAAAATCCTATCTCACCCACCGTGAATCAGTTAGTCAGTTACAGTGTTTACTCACCGATGATGTTGTGTGGCCTAGATGGATGATTTTATTAGTTGTTTAAATTTTCAAATCCTCTAAAGAGAGTGTTTTCATCAGCAAAATACAATTTAAAACAACTAAAAGTGTTTCTTTTCTTTTTAGGTACTAATCCTAGGAATCCTAGAATGTTAAGCTCTTGCTTAAAATCAGAAACTCAAAAGAAAGGATGTAAGAAAAAAAACTCCAAAAAAAAAGTTGAAATGTTGGAAGTTGAAATTCCACAGTAAGGAATTTCAAATATATCACCTGACTTACCTTGGAACGTACCTAATCATAGACTTATATGTGACATAGAACCAGATTAGATTTTCAGAATTAATGAACACAATTATAAGTTCCATGAAAATTTTATGTCAATTACTACCTATAACCTGTACTCATAAACAATATAAACATGAAGAACATTAGAAGAATATACTTTAAATAATCCATATATTTCTTAATCTGATTCAATTCTATTCATTTTTTTATTCAGGCATGATCTGGTAAGTAATTCAACAAATAAAGTTAAGGACTGTTACTTTTAATTCGTAACAATTGTTACGGTTTGAAGATACTTATAGAGTTTTATGAATTATTTTCCATCATTTGAGTTTGAATTAAGAGGGTAAATACTTACCGCTGATATCAATCAAGTCACTAATTCCGTTTTCAATTATCTATTAACCCTTTACAATGTTTACATTGTCAAGATGTCAAGTACAATAGATGTTGACTTTGAGAAATAAACTTCTTCTGTTCCAAAATTTGCAAATTAACATAATTGTTCCTTCTTTGGTTGAGGTTTAATTGATCAATTGATCACCACTAATTCCCTAGTTAAATGAACTGACAATTTCCGTTGGCGGTTCCTTGGATTTTTGTTTGATCGTAAAAAAAGCTGGTTTTCTTTGGGCCATGTGGTCTCAGTGAATTTCGATTTGAATCGGATTTTTAAGTTGAAACTGGAAAAGTAGATAAAGTATTTTATATGGAATATCATAGGTTGATTCCTACATTAGTGGATTTATATACTTTACTACCTACCTGAAAGGCAAAACTTCAACTACTGTAAGTCATCATCGTCAACTATATTTCCTTTTGCATGGTTATAACCAACCATGGGTTTTCAGGCCTTCTTTTGTCATCCTTCACTGCACTCATCAATCTTTCCGGGACGTAAATCCTACAACCTCCTAGATACGGAAACTAATCCATCATCTTCTAGAGGGGCTCAAGGCAGATACATATTTCAGCTTGTACCTGAATACTATTGTGGAGAAGAAGCATACCTACATAATATTGAAACTCTATTCATAGAAGCAAACAAGTAAGATCTAATCTTTACTTTCCTGTAATAGTCAATAGTCCGGTCTGGTTTGGTGCGCTTCCTAGACTGTTCCCTTTGGTACTCTAGCTCAACCTACTTTATATGAGATTGTGGAAATCATTATATTTTAATCACTACATTGATATATAACCACCTCACTTAGGGTTTAGTTACTTCATCCTATAATTTCCTAGCTTATATAGTAAGAAAACTAGTTTCATTAATTTCAAGCAGATTTTTCATTCGGCTTGATCTAAACGAAATTGTAAACCAAATAGTACTACTTGGGAAGTGTCTTGTATTGTTCAATGTATATTCATCACTATTTATTCAACTGCTGTATACAGTAATATGAATGGACACTCTGATTAAATACATACCTAGCATTGAACTAGAGATTTTTGATAAACCCACACTACTCTCCGAAAATTATTGAAGTAAGTAGCTAGCCAGGCATTTGACATCAAAGTAGCACTGAAAAGATTAACTCCATTCCCTACCTGTTTAAATTCGGGTAAAAAGGGAGGTATAAATGTATAAATATAACAATATATAACTTTATAGAATCTAGCGATGTAAAAGTTCTTAGAGCAGACACAATAAAAAAGTTTTCTAATAATGTTGAGATATTGTTAATAATTCAAAATATCGTTTCAGTGATTACGAAAAGAGGCGGGCCTAAGTAGTTCTGAATATGATAAAAGAGTATTTAAAATGAATAAGGTATCTCATTTGTAATAAAGTATGTCAATGAAAAGTTATAGGTACTTACAAAGACATTTTAACGTTTTTATGCGCTGCACAAAAATCCATGTTTTGAGCAAAGAAACTTCCACCATCGTAGAATCAATATTCAGTAAGGGATTCGGTGTCGAACCTTTGTACAGAACAGTTGTGCGCTCCGAAACGATTAAGTAGTTAAAAAGTAATTAGTGTATATTTCAAAGTGAACCAAAACAAGTAAGAATATCAGGTTAACTTTTTATTAAACGTTAGTAAAACAACAATTATTAACTAGAAGTGAATCTGAATTTAATATCAGATATAAATAATCGAAAATACTTCGCCAGATCCGTATTAAGGAAAACTTAAATGATACTCAAAAATGGATGACAACATATCTCAAATAGGGTGTACACCCACTGATAACACAACCCAACAACCCAAAACATATTCCTCAGTAGCAAACCAACAACCCAGAACAAACAATTTCCCCTCCAGAAATCAAGCTATACTATTCGACGCAATCGAAAACACTAGGCTAGAAGACTACCTAAAGGCACTATGCCAAACAATCCAACCAAATAACATAATTTTTTGCTCAAAGCAATCCAACAACAGAATATGTATTTATTTGGCAAATGAAAATTTAGTGAACACATTCATCAACAATCACGGTAAAATCCAAATAAACCAACAAATACTACAGGCACGTCGACTAGTCACTCCTAGCCAAAGATTAATATTATCCAATGTCTGTCCCTCTATCCCCCACTCAGTCCTTGAATATGAACTTAAAAAGCTAGGGATTAATCCTCTTTCACCCTTATCTTTCTTCCGAATAGGAATCTCAGACCCCGCATTTCAACATATCCTAAGTTTTAGAAGACACATATTTATATCTCCATTCAATAACCAGTCCCTTCTCGATAAATTTTTAATCACATATGAACAAACCTCATATAGGATATTTTTGTCCATTGATAATCAAGAATGCTTACAATGTAAACAAAATACTCATACAACAAAAAACTGCCCAAATATAACTATCACTTCAACACACTTTAATCCATCAACAGAATCCTCACTAGAAAATCCAGCCGACAATCAAACTGAAGAAGAAATAAACAACATTTCACAATATCAACAGGATCAATCAAATAACCAAAACAAATTTCCGAACCTCAAACAATGAATACCCCAGTAGTTAAACGCACCGAAAATAGTAAAGACAGCACACCGACAGTCAACAGAAATGAAATCGCCCATCACCTACAACAACTGAACACCTACCTACATTTGTAAAACCAACAAATAGTGAAAAGAAAATAAAACAAAACGAAAACCAAAAAAATCAATAGGAGAAATGTTAAGTTACACTAAAACGCTTTTCAAGAATGCAGATATCAATTATCCTCTAACCCATGGAAAACTTTTTTGAAAATTGTGAAGGGTGTACAGATCCTCTCAGTATCGTGAAAATGTACACCGAAGAAATAACGGAAGTCACAGACCTACTTACCACAATATACCCCTATTTAAAAGATGAAAAAATGAAGATGAGATGCACCCGAATTAAAAATAAAATTCTCAAACAGATAAACCCTGAATACCAAACAGAAGTGGACACAGATACATCTATTGAAACCTATTAATCTTGTTTACCTTCATTTCCTTAATTCAGTGGAATATAAATGGGTACTATACCCACCTAGAAAACCTGCAATTAATGATTTCAAAATACAAACCCATGCTAATATACCTACAAGAAACCAATTTCAAAAACAATAGAATCCATAATCTAAAAAATTATAATTGTTTCGCTTAAAATCGAGAAAATGCAAGAATAGCCAGTGGACGTGTAGCAACATATATTAGAAATACTATAGATGCAACATCAATTCATCTAAAAATTACTATTGAAGCAGTCGCCGTTAGAGTGAAAGATACAATGACCTTTTCATTGTGCAACATATACATTCCCCCAAATCAGGAACCTACTACAGAAGAGCTCACTGAGCTGCTGAGCCAAATTCTCCTCCTCTCCTCTATTAGAAAAGTACAATCTTAACCTCCTAAATGACGGCCAAAAAACCAGACATGGCATAAGTACTGGTGAAGATTCAGCAATCGACCTAACAATATGTCACCCATCTCTCTCACAAATACTTAATTGGGATGTATCAACGTATTTATACGATAGTGACCACTAATACCCATAATAATTAGCAGCGAACCGGAAAATACACCGGACCCAATAACAAAATGGAAAATAAAATCAGCAAATTGGAACGAATTCCAAGAATTTATACAAGAAAATCTCCACGAGTTAAAGGAAGATGCGGATATTGATCAAGAAGTACACTTTATCACAGAATTAATAACGCAATCAGCAAATAAACATATTGGACGGTAGGAACACAACAACAAACACCAAACGGTTCCCTGGTGGAACTTGGACTGCAAAGAGGCTGTGAAGAAATCGAAAGAAGCTTTTAACAGATTCAAAAGAAGCAAGACGGAACAAAATTCAATTGAATTCAAACGATTGAGAGCCAAAGCCAGATACACAATAAAAAAGCGAAACGGGAATCATGGAAAGAGTATGTTTCAACAATAAACGGCTCAACTCCAATGTCCACTATATGGGAAAAAGTCAAAAGGATATCCAAACCAAAACAATCCAATACAATAAACTTTCTGGAGATAAATAACACTATTTATAAAAACCGAAATGAAATACAAAACATCTTATCAAGTGAATATCAAAAAAACTCAAGCAACTCAAACTACACCCAAGATTTCTTGAATCATAAAAACAAAGCAGAGCAGCAAGAAATTGACTATAATAATAATAACCTGCAAACGAACAGTTTGAACTATGCAATAACCATTGACGAACTTGAAAATTCACTCCAAAACTCTAAAAACTCCAGCCCAGGTCCTGATAATATTCCTCTTATTTTCCAAAGAAATCTAAGTAAACAAACCAAAGAACATTTACTAAAGATATATAACCTAATCTTAACAAAGAAAGTATATCCCAGAGCATGGACAATTTCCATTATAATTCCCATTCCTAAGCCAAGTAAAGCGAAATCAGATCCAGAAACATATAGACCAATTTCACTCACCTGTAGCATGGGAAAAGTTCTTGAGAAGATAATTAATAACAGACTTTTATGGCACCTAGAATCAGAAAAACTAATTATACCCGAACATTGTGGTTTCCGTAAAAATCGCTCCACGTTAGACAATCTTATCGATCTAGAATCTGAGATCCATGAGGCCTTTGCAATAAAGCAGCACTGCATCGGAGTATTTTTTGATATTCGTAAAGCCTACGATACAGTCTGGAACTACTCAATAATCAAAACTCTTTACGACTGGTCAATACGGAGTAACATATTGAAATATATATTAAACTTTCTAGATCAACGACAGTACCAAGTACGAGTAGATGGCGTATACTCACAGCTGAACACCCAAGAAAACGGCATTCCACAAGGGTCAAATCTCAGCACGACATTATTTCTCATAGGAATAATTTCAATTATAGCAAACTGTAAATCACCCGTGAAATGCAGACTATATGCAGATGAACTGGTTATCTATTGCAGAGGGAAAAATATGACAACAATACATAAAACCATCGAACAAACAATAGCTACAATAGAGGATTGGTTAAAAACAAGTGGGCTGCGTTTCAACACGACAAAAACCAAAGCTTTATGTTTCTCGAAAAGGACTCAACCGCAACTTGAAAACTTGTACCTTTATGGACAGAAAATAGAATATGTGAGAGAAGTAAGTTTCCTAGGAATGATACTCGACCAAAAGCTGACATGGAAATCACACATTCTGACATGGAAATCACACATTCTGACATTGAAGAAAAAATGCCAACCTGGAATTAATTTACTCAGATCACTCGCATTCAAAAACTGGGGCGCAGACTACTCAAGTTTACTGCACATCTATAAATCATTGATCAGATCAAAACTTGACTATGGAGCGATTGTCTATAACTCTGCCAACAAAAGCCTTCTTCAGTCAGTGGAAGTTATACAAAACACAGCTCTTCGCATCTGTTTGGGTGCCCATCGTACAAGTCCTATCCAAAGCTTACATTGGGAGACTGGAGAGTTACCGCTTTCTTACCGAAGGGAATATCTAAGCATCTCTTATGCTGTCTCTGTGATATCAAACAAAAGAAATCCAATAGCCCACAACGTCTTATCTGATCGTTTTAAAGCTAAATTTTTATCCAGCTCAACTACTCCTCCTTTCTATCACAGAGTCAAAACATATTTAAACAAAATAAATTCGCATTTCCCGAACATTTATGACGTCCCATCAATAAATTATCCTCATCCATGGACAATAACACTCCCTATCCTAGACCTAAGCCTCGCCTACCTTAATAAATCAGAGACTCGAACAGCCAGAATAAAACAAGAATTCCTAAGAGCCTTAAGTAAATACGGTAGCATTTATAAGGTATACACAGATGCTTCAAAAAACCAAGATGAAATTGGGACCGCCTTCTACTCCGAGGACTTTTCGACATCCTACATACTCCCACCCTTCATATCTATTCATTCAGCTTAATTATTCGCCGCTATCTTAGAAGCACCCAAGAAAATCCAGAAAATCAAGCATAAAAATGTCCTTTTAATATCTGACTCTCAAAGTTCACTAACAGCACTTTGTCAACTGTACTCTTATCACCCTATAGCCATACTGATCAAGAAAGAGCTACAGAATTGCAGAAACAGCAGCATACATATTAAATTCATGTGGGTCCCATCCCATACTGGAATACAAGGGAATGAGAGAGTAGATCAAATAGCAAAAAATGCATTCACCAATCAACAATCAGAAAGGAACGATTTTACCGTACATACTGATTTGAAAGCGTTCTACAAGAGCAAAATCATACGAAGTCACTACAAATTCTCACGGCTGGAACTGTAAAAACATAAATAGAAGAGAACAAGTGATCCTTTCTCGTATTCGAATCGGTCATACGCGCATCACACACGACTACTTACTAGCAGGAAAAAATAAACCAATGTGCGAAATGTGTAATAGTGAGTTAACCGTGAAACACCTAGTAATCGAATGTGCGAAATACGACAAGGAACGGAAAAAGAATCAACTACCACTATCACTAAAAAAACTATTAAAAGAAAACCAAGAAAATAAAAAAACTTATAAACCACCTAAAAGACTGCAAATTAAGTAACAAAATATAGAGACTATAACCAAGGTACAATAACTTCCATCATTTCAACTTGCTAATAACCCTACGTGGTTGATGCGATTGTTATATAAGAAAAATATTAAGTAGGTTACGACGATTTCTTTTGATGTATCTAGTTTACATTGTCATAAAAATCGTACAATATTATCGTTGTTCTAACAAATTATCAAGAATAATAGTTCATACTTTTAACTTTTGGTTATTAGAAATAAGTCAACTTGTTCGTGCAGTGACGTCATCGCCCTTTTATTGGTGTTCGCAGTTAAGTGATAATGGGTAATAAATACGGCAATTTAAATTGATTTTATTTAATTTAAGACGAATAATTAGGTTCTTAAAATGTTATTATGGGTTTCTTGAAACTGTCTTTAATATGTAAAACATAACATAACATGAATTTATAAGAATTGTTAATATCCCTATTGTTAAAAGATATCTATAATCCATTCTCATTAAATTTATAATTAGTAATAAGAAGATCGTAGAAAAAGTATAGTACAGAACACGAATTGTAATATATTTTCCATGCTCGTGAAATTATAGAAATATTTTCCCTCGCATCTTAAATGCTATTTACAAATCTTGTTAGGTAATATACTATTATATATTTTAATTTGGTCTTTGTTCAGTAAAAATACTCATCATATGATGGACGAAAGAGATCCACAAATTTTGGGTCAATATAATTTATGTTCGACTATTTATTTCCACTATCTAATTATCAATTCGAATATTATAACAACGCTTTTAACGTTCCCTAAGAAATATGTTAATGGAATTGTCCTTAAGCCGTATTAGCTTATCATAAACACATTTTTATTTATGATAATTTATCTACTGATTCTGTCAAACATGTCATTAAATTGATTTAAGACTACCAACCTCTAACACCTATAGACATTAACTAGCTGATAAACAAAATTTAAAAATAAAATACATATTCTATATTAATTATTGCATCAAATAATTGTATATTATATCAATTTACGATATTTTTGGTAGCTTTTACTTTTTATACGTGAAGCAAACCAAACAATTCGCTTAATTGAATGAAGTGCTCTGAACCTAGGGTTCCTAGGAGAAGGGTAGAGGTAGAAACAGTCGAAAGAGTGGAATTGTAAAATTTCATTCCATTTTCAGTTAGTCTCAGTATCGTGGAACGCGCGTTAAAGGTGAAACAAGGATGCATTTTGAATCCACTCTTACTCAATTTATTAATAAATGGAACAATTATGTAAGCACAATCGAAAGTAACACCAATAAAATCATTTTAACACTTTTTTTTCATAAAACAAGTATTTCCTATCATCCCAATCAAACTTGCACCATCTTACTAAGTTTTCAAATAATGAATTTTATAAAACGAATTATTCTAAATTCGGAATGAAAATTTGCTTACTATACTGTTCAGTTGAGTGCCTAGAGAAAAAGTAAAGATAAACCGTTGGATGGCATATTGAAAATACTCGGAATATACATTCACCAGGTAAAGTTAATTTGCAATAATTCGATTTGCATGGACTTTATAACAAATGATGATGACATCGCATCCTATCCTAATTGCTAATGAATCAAGAACGTGCAGTCGAGTGATGCATTCCTAATTAATTTTCTAGAAGAGTGTGCTGCTCACTACAATGGCGCACACATAAAAGACTATACGGATATTTGAGAATTCGAATAGTACAAGAAATGTTGACGCTACTTTCCGCTGAAAAACTGAAGCATTCTAATATAGACGATCCCCAACAAAGTCTTCTAGTTTTATCTCGTTTTCTAGTTAGAGGTAGTGGTGGATCCAGAGGGGAGCCTCCCCTTTATAATTAAAAATCAAAATTGCTATACGCCTTCGATTTGATTTTAGAAACATAATAACCATTTAGTGTTTTAAATGAAACTTACTGTTTCTAGTTATCTCCACAGTTTATTGAAAAATGTTAAAAATTCTAAGAAATTGACATTTGTTTCGATATTACCTAAATATCATCGTCAGAATGACAGAAGTTACATTTCATTTGATGCCTACCTGATGTTTAATTATTTTTAGAAATGTCTGTGGATATGGTGTACACACTAGGTGTAAATTGAGTGAATGAAAACGACGAATACTCAGTGTGTATTAGTCTAATACACACAGAGTATTCGTCGTTTTCATTCACTCAATTTAATTATTTTTGGCTAGTCCAAGAAGTGACCTATTGTAATAAGACCTCCTTCAACTGAGCTGTTTATTAAACAAAAATAACGCTGTCACCAGTGTAATAAATTCTACCTTCTACGGTATATGATCCTGACCTTAGTGTCACCAATTCTTTTCTCAATTATGCAGCCGAGCGTGTAAGGCAAATCCAGTCCGATTTAAGCTGGGAACGCCTGGTCTTAAAACGGTTTGATCTCCTTCGCCAGGACAGGATTGTTCTCCCGGTTCGGTCTCGTATCCAAGGTTGATACACACTCTAGGGGAAATTCGGGGTAGGGATGATACATAAAATATGGTGGAACCACTACGTTGTATAAAAAAATATAATAAAACTTCCTCTGTATGTATATGTATATATAAAATAAAATCCCACTATCACACAAAATATTATAGTCCCCCGGTATAAAAACTACCTATACACTTATCCATAAATTGTACATCCTAAATCTACCCCTGTATAACATATAACTATCACCAAAAAAAAATTAAGATATAACCCTCGCCCTGAGATAGAACAAAGAAGCTAACCCCTTATCGCTTTAGTATTTCAGAGTGCGTGAGAGGCGTATGTTTTAATCCTTAGTTCTATATTCACCTGCCTCGAAGCGTACAAAAAAGAGATTATATTTATTTACTCATAACCGCAATGTTATACTGGACTACGGTGGTATCGCGTCATTGACCTTGATAAAAAAATGAAAGTAAAATCGTAACAAATTCTGCTGATCTAAGTACAATAAAGTATTTATCGACACTCGCATTTCAAGGCGTAAGTTTCGAGTTGCAAAAATTGCAGGTCTTTGAATCACCTACAATGTTTATTTATTTTACTAAATCTGAAAGAAATTTCTGATCACGTCTGAACAAAATAAAGCAATTTAAAATTATTTATCGGAACACAAGTTCGCTGAAACATAAGGAAAAGGGAAACCATACGCTCCGGCCCTTTTGATACCAAGTACATATTAACCTTGCGTTAGCTCTTATTTATATCCTACCTACGAGGTGGAAGCGAATTATGTGGCGCAACAAAATAATAACTAACTAATTAGAAAACCTAACTCTTGTCAGGTTTGCGATACCCTGCGAAATCTGATTATATCCTCACACACGGTAAATTTTATATACTACAGAACGAGCTGTGCCCAAATGGTGAGACTGGACATTCAATATTTAACTATATACGGCCAAGTGTGTCCAGTCCCCGTGAAAGAACAGACTATAAAATACATCATTTGTTATAGCTATTCCCTATGTAAAACAGTGAATTTATAAATACCAATTTCAGAACCAGCGCAAAATAATAAACGAATAAATGTCTCATAAAAAAAACAAAGTGTAACTCTCAATTTGTTCAAAAACTTGCTACGTACTACTTCCTTTCTCTGGCCTTGCTACTGCCTATTCTTCGCTATCTTTTTAGGAACCGCGGGTAGTGCCAGCAACCGTTATCGTGCTATGCTGGAAACTTAGCGTAGAGGACGAGTCTTCCCGTTTTGTGTCACGAAGGGGGACAGTGTTCACCGTCAAGGATATCTAAGTATCCCTATTACACCCTGACACAACGGAGAGAACTTTTCCTCTGAAACCGCTAACACTAAAAATAACTACTACCCGTTACCGTGACAGGGAAAGGACTTTTCCCTTCGCGTATTCGCCCCGACACTGTCTGTCTCTCATACTGCTCTGCACTTGGTTTTTACTATCCCCCCGAATTAGGTTTGGGGTTTTTTTGTTGAGTTGCACAATCAACTTTTTTTGTTTTGAAGCGGCCTAAATTTTACGTTATTAAATAGTTGTATACAAAACAATTATTTCATGTTGACCTAGTAAAATGTTTTATTTGTTCTAAAGCTGTTATGGTTTCGTATCATTTTTCAAAACAAAATGTGGGTTGCATTCTACTTTTTATTTTTATTTGATATAAAATGTTTTACCGTGTGTTCTGAAATTTACTACATTAAATTTTTCTCTTTGGTATTCGTAATTACACTATCTTGTGATTGACTTAATATATGTTAATAGAAAAAAGAAGATATGATATTACAAATAATAAAGCTTAGATATTATTAGACCTACGGGGATATCCTGGATATCATTCTCCCAATTAAGATCGGTATAACTGTGCAATGATATAGAAAACCAGGAAAACAATATCTGATGATCTTTACAATTATCACTTAAGAAGACAGTTTAAAAGTGGAGAACTCCTTAGATTTATGTGTTCATGGACGACTTCATATTGTGGGTTTCTTAAGTGTCTTCTAATTTCCAATTCTTCAAGGAAATCCAGTTCTTGTTTCTTATCACAAATATGTAGTACTTCTAGTTCTGTGTTTGGTGTCAATGAATGATTGGTGTCAAGTAGATGTCTGCGTAGTGGGATTTATCTCGTTGTTTTAATCTGTATGCTCGTAAGTGTTCACTGTATCGGATTTCAAAATTTCTAAAGGTCTGACCCAAATAGACAACATTACATTCTGGACATTTAAGTTTATATATACCAGATTTCTTTAATGGTCATATTTTTGTTTTTGTTAACAATTTTGTACTTATGTTACTTTCTGTTTTAAAATAAATCGTAGTATCTGTTGCTAAAGATATTATCTTTGAAATATTATTAGAAATATTTCCTGCATATTAAATGGTTTTTATTTTTTTAGTTGGTTTAGAAAATATTAGATGTTATTCCACTTTTTCCTCTTTTTTACTAATTAGTTTATTTATCATATGTAATGGGTAACCGTTGGATGTTGCTATTTGTTCAATTGTGTTAATCACTCTATCAAAATTACATTTGTTCATAGGAACTGAAAATGCTCTATGTATCATTGAATTATATGCCGCTAGATTATGGGACATGGGATGATTGGAACTGTATGGAATAGTCACATCAGTGTGTGTTGGTTTTCGGCGAATCGAATCATCAAGTACATTATTAACTAAACTTTTAAATCAAGAAAATTGATTGAACTATTTTCTTCAACTTCTAATGTAAATTTAATATTCGGGTGTAAATTATTAATGTGGTTGAAAAATATGTCTAATTGTTTTAAATTCAATAAAAAAGAAAGTAGATAGTAACAGTTACAAAATCGAAAGCTAAGGTTTTTGAGCAGATGGAACGAAGATTAGACAAATTCAACGAAAAAACTTTTTTATAAAAGTATTCAACCAGACATTCCAAGCAAAAAATGATTCCAAAAATCTCAATTGAATAAGGTAGTAATATCTAAAAATTGTAGACTCAGATTCAATCACCCATTAGTTCAGTCACATCTATTTAAAATTAATCTTGTAGATTCGCTCATGGGCGCTTGCGGAGGGGGAGAAAATGCAGAACATGACCTCTTTTTCTATGGATAGGTGCATAGAATCTCCATCGTTTTCAGTATGACCTACAGTAAGTTATTTATGTGTGATCTATTTCACGCCTAAAGCTTCGGTAGCATACAAGTACATTGATATCAAATATTTATTTTTGTTTTGTGTCGTGAACTTATCGCTATAGAATATGACTTTTTTTCAGTACAATATTTCTTCATGTACTCAGAAATGCAGATTTCATTTGCCCCTCAGTTGGCTTGTCCCTCATGCCACATGTAACAAAATATTGTTTTTTCGGAGATATTAAACATTCGAAAATTGTAAACGTTTATAGATTTGTTTGCACTATATTTTTAATTTCTACAGGAAACGGTATCTAAATATATGTTCTCTAAGGAATTAACCCAAACGTTGTGATGATGAGTTAATGAAATGTGCAATCGGCCATTAATAAGTAAATTACTAGTCGTTTATCAACTTACCGTCATGTTCTGCTTCAATTGTCATAGTTTTCTTCGCCAAATCAACTACGTGCCGGCTTTGCGTAATTAGATTTTTAGTCGATATATTTATTCCACTCATAATTAAATAAACAAGAATAGTTTGAAAGAGTGTGTAACTGCCAGATGCTATTGTATAAAAACTTTAGTGAAACTATGAGATATCTCACTTATCCTAATGCAGGGAATCAATAAAGCTTTCGGCATCTCTGCAACGGAAGGTTATACTATTCAAAGAATATATACTGGCAATACACAAGAAATATACTAACAGCATAGAAGAATGTCAATATACATCGTCTCGCATACTAATCGTTAAACTGCGAACAGAATCTCAATTATTAAATATGATATCGATATATGCACCCGAAGATACAAAGCCAAAACAAGAGCGAGAAAGTTTCTATGGACAACTTCAAAATATTACAGAATCACTACCACAGAATGAATCGATAATAATCCTTGGAGATTTTAACGCACGCATTGGTAACGAAGTGATACCAGGCGTAAAACAACGCTTTAACGAAAATATATTGAACGACAATGTGGAATTGCTGATGAACCTATGTTCGCTATGTGATCTAAGAATCAATAACACCTTCTTTGATCTCAAACCACAGTACAAATGTACCTTCCGTAACTCCCGGGGACAACAATCAACAATAGACTACATCGTAACCAATAGACATATACACCCCGCACAGATACAAGAAGTAAGGACATTAAACTCAGCGAATGCAGGAAGTGACCACAGTTTGCTTCTTGGAAAAATCAAAATGAAACCTAACCTGGGAAGGAATAGAGAACCAAGAGCACACACAGAAAAAATAAACATCGAATCCATGTAGGACACAACCATAAAAGAACTATATCAAAACCGTTTAAAAGGAAAAATCTATAGAAGAAAATGATGATATTAACAACAGTTGGAAGAGATTAAAAGAAAATATCATAGAAGCAGCAAGTGAATCGCTTGGAACTCGGACTATGAGACCGCAAAAGCAAGGGACGAACAAAACACCGTGGTTCTCCAACAAGGTCAAAGAACAGTGCAAAAAGAAAGCGTACTTAAACTACATGTCGTCACAAACGGCAGAAGCATATGAAGAATACAAGAGAATCCGTAACGATACAAAAACACTAATGAGACAAACGAAAGACAACTACTGGGAAACCTTCTCCAATAGAATGGAAAGCGACTTCTATGGGTTACAAAAACTAATCTGGCGATTAATAAGAAATCAGAGAACAGAAGCAAATGAACTCATCAGAACCAAACACGTAGAAAGAGATATCTGGTTAAAATATTTAGAGGAACTATACAAGGAAGAAGAGACCGAAACCGAGCCAAATACACCAGAGATAGTAATAAGTGATGAGACTAATATAAATAAGGAAGATATAGAAACAGCACTCCAAAAACTAAAAACAGAAAGAGCCCAGGTCCGGATAACATCGCCAACGAATTACTTAAATATGGAGGAGAGAAGCTAAACCAACAACTAACAACCCTAATCAAAAAAATATTTGCTCAACACAGAATACCAGATGAGTGGAGAAATAGCATTACGATTCCACTATTCAAAAGGGGAGATGAAAAAATGCCCGAAAACTATAGAGGAATAAATCTACTATGCACAACGCTGAAATTAACCACAAAGATAATAACAAATAAAATAAATGAATGTATCTCACTAGCAGATGAACAACAGGGTATTAGATCGGAAAGATCCTGCACGGACGCAATATTTGTCATAAGACAAATAACGGAAAAATCGATCGAATATAATCGACCGGCCTTCATGTGTTTCATTGACTTGCAGAAGGCCTTCGATCGAATACAATTAAAAGACATAATACACCTTCTCTATGATATACAGATACCATAAAATGTCATTAAAATAATGAAAAATATATACTCAAAAAATACGATCCAAGCAGAAATAAATGGTGACCTAACTGAACAGATACCTGCAAATAGGGGCATTAGGCAAGGGGACTCTCTCAGCCCGCTCCTATTTAACATAGTAATGGATGAAATCATAAAACAAGTACGCAAACTAAGAGGATACAAAATGGGAAATGAAGAAGTCAAAATCCTGTGCTATGCAGACGATGCGGTACTGTTGGCGGAGAACGAGGACGATCTGCAAAGGCTACTGTACCAATTTAACAAAACGGCAATATGATAATATCAGCGGCAAAGACAAAATCAATGGTTACTTCCAAGACACCGATCAGATGTAAGCTTGTGGTGGATAACAAAATAATACACCAGGAAATGAAATTTAAATATCTGGTAATAGAAATATCTGGACACGGGGACGTGGAGACGAAAGTAGGAAACCAAGCTACAAGAGCCTCAAGAGCAGCAGCATACCTAAATGACACAATCTGGCGAAATAAATACATTCGAACTGAAGCCAAAGCCCGCATATACAAGACCGCAATCAGACCTATATTATCCTATGCAGCAGAGACGGATACTGGAGACTACAGAAATGAATATAGTTCGAAGAATAGCGGGAAGAACATTAATGGATAGAGAAAGAAGTGAAAACATAAGACGAACATGCGGGATAGATAACATCAATAACTGGGTACTGGATAGAAAGATAAAATGGAATAAGCATATTGTCCGCATGACGGAAGAACGAATTATGAAAATATCAAGGGACAAATCACCAGCAGGACAAAGAAGCCTTGGAAGACCTAGGAAAAGATGGAGTGACAACCTCCCAGGTGACTGAGCAGAGGCAATGATGTGAAGAAAAACAGGCAATGATGCCTATACACAGCAGGAATAAGAAGAAGAAAGAATATATACTGACGTCATGAAGTCTATCCTATTGTTCCACTGTATGAAAGGATCATTTCTGATGAATAATCTGAATTTCACTTTTTTTATATCCTACTGTTGCTCTGCGGCAACAATATGCTGGTAATCTTTCTAACAATATTTCAAAGTTAGTGTCTTTACCAACAAATACAACAATTTCCTCTAAAACAGAAAGTAATCTAAGCTCAAAATTGTTAAATGTAAAAACAAAAACATCCCAATTAAAAAAATTTGGTGTATATATATATATAAACTTGAATGTCCAGAACATAATACTGACTATATAGGTCAATCAATTCCAAATTTTGATATCAGACACAATCAACACTTACGAGCATACAGATTAAAACAACATGGGAAATCCCATCACACACATCCTCATTAACATCTAACACAGAACTAGAAGTACTACATATTTGTGATATGAAACAAGACTCAGATTTCCTTGAGGAATTAGAAACTAGAAGACACTTAAGAGACTCACAATATAGAGTCTTCAATGAACAGATAAATCTAGGGAGTTCTCCATTATTAAACTGTTTTTTTTATGTAATAATCATTGTAAAGATCGACAGATAATAGTTTTCTTTGGTTTTCTACCTCATTGCACAGTTATACAGATCTTAGATGGAAAAATATATACAGGATATCCCCATAGGGCTAATAATATGTAACCTTTAATATTAGTAGGTAGTACCATATCTTATTTTATCCATATATATTAAGTCAATCAGAAGATAAGTTGCTTCTTGGGCTAGCAATTATTAAACCTTAGGTAGGCATCACATCAAATGTAGCTTCTGTCATTCTGACGATGATATTTCAACATATCGAAACAATTGTCAATTTTCTTAGAATCTTTATGATTATCTTTTTATATAGTGGAATTATTACTTTTCCGCCCAACCTATCTAATATGCGCGAAAAGTATTGGTTTACCCACAAAAAAGTTTTTCATCAAGAACAACACGTAAAAATGGTTTTTAGAAAAAAAACCCTGTGTGTATGTCGTCGTCGTCGTCGTTGTCGTCGGCCACTTTCCGTTACATGTCTTGTTAGCACGATACAGCCTCCGGAGTGCAACAAATCAACAGTTTTATGATTGAATATTGTTCAGGACATCTCACAGATGGACCCTATTGATTTTCAGCTCACAATTGCCAGTACAACGGGTGCTATGGTACTTGAAGTACGACATTATTGTCATTTTTTGAGAAATTTCAGTTTGTTAGCACGATACAGCCTCCGGAGCGCAAAAAGTCACCAATTTTATGATTGAATATTATTCAGAACATCTCACAGATGAACCCTATTGATCTTCAGCTCAACACCGCCAAAATAACAGGTGCTATAGTAGTTTAAGTACGACATTTTTGTCATTTTTGGAGAAATTTCAGTTTGTTAGCACGATACAGCCTCCGGAGTATACACAAGTGGCCAATTTTATGATTGGATATTATTTAGGTCGTGTATACAAGTGACCCATTTTATGATTTAATATTGTTCGGGGTGTCTTATAGATGAACCTTATTGATTTTTAGCTCTCCAGAGCTAGTACAATGGGCACTATGGTATCTGAAATGCCAAATTTTTTGTCTCTTTTTTAGAAATTTCGGGTTAGTACAATACAACCTCCGGAGTGTATACAAGTGGCCAATTTTATAATTGGATACTTTTCAAGGTGTCTCATTCACGGTATCTCACAGATGTACCTTATTGAATTTTAGCGAGTACATTGGGTCCTATAAATCCAGATATACTGCATTTTTGGTTACTTTTGGAGAAATTTCGGTTTGTTAACACGATACATCCCCCGAAGTGTATACACGTGACAATTTTATAATAGAATATTATTCAGGGCATCTCACAGATGCAGAAAAGTTAGTTTTAATCTTTAAAACCGTTTATTTAAGAACAATTTTATTTATAACAATAACATTAATGGAATGCATAAAGTAAGGTTAAAAACAGTAAATTCAATAATATTTTAGAATATATCGGGTTTCGAAAATGAATGGCTCTCTTCTATTAACCCTGTATAATAAATAACCTAGTATGACTTCACCATAAATTTTCATGAAACTTTATGAGCTACTTATATATTCCTAAATTTTATCCAAGTATTAGGTTTCAGCAAAGTTAAAAATGTTTATTTAGAATATTTTTTACTGTTATTTATGATTATTACATTTTTTTTGTAATGATCGCTTCCAATATCAATGTGGGTGGGAGAAACGAATTTTAATAAATCAGAAAAGTGATACGTGGCACTTTTTCAAGAAATATAATCGTTTATGAATTAATAAAAACAATGATTTTGTTGTTTGTAATAGAAAAGTATGAAATTTCAAAGTTGTTTGGAAGTTATTTCTTATTTGACATTTTATTTCTTATAATCTTTATTGAATTATTAATGCCACTTTTCCTTTCGGCAAAAATTATTGAAAATAAATAAATGGAGAACAAAACCTAAATTGAGAAACATGTCAAACACTTTTTTTCGGAAGATTTCATACAGACACCTTCATTTATTGGATTTTCTCAGTGGCCGAACGTCACATATACAAAATATTCTTTTCCAACCAATGCGCAGTTTTGTTTGCATTTGAAAATTGTTCTCAAGTGAGTGAAAAAGTGACTAGTTGTCTATTTTTCAATTTATTTTCTTAGAGTATGTTAATTAGAAAATTCCATAAATCGAACAACCAAAAGCCTTACCACGTTTTCTTTTTTCACAAATTAAAGATTCTTTTAAAAGAAAACTTGTGACAGACTTTTATCCACGTGAAACAAGTCAGTAAATTTTGTAAATCGATGCGAATTAGTGAGGTTTCTAAGTTAACTAGTTTTGTTTAAGTGTTAGGAGTTTGAAAGAAGCAGAAAACAAAAGTTAGTTGAATGGGAAATGGATGCGAACGAGCAAACATCCAGGTAAACAACCAAATCTAATGAAATTTGAGACTGACTTACTATTATTTAGAGTATACGAATAGAATTTGAAACAAATACCAAACAATACGGATAAAAAAAGGGTATATGAATATAAAAATGTAATTATAAGGAAGGGTTTAATATATTTATAAGGTCTAAGGTGGATGAAAATATCTATGTTTCGACTCCTGCTTTGTGGAATCTAATAATATTACTTTCTTAAATCAAACTGTTTCTAAATAACTGCACAATACATTGAAAAATGATAATGATTATGAAATTAACTGTCTCGACCCTTACTTCGTGGAATCTGCTCATATTAGTGTTTTAAATGAAACTCACGGTTTCTAGTTAATTCCACAATATAATAAAAGTTATTGAAAATTCTAAAAAATTAACAATTGTTTCGATAAATCAATATCATCGATGATATTGATTTATCGAAACAATTGTCAATTTTTTAGAATTTTCAATAACTTTTATTATATTGTGGAATTAACTAGAAACCGTGAGTTTCGTTTAAAACACTGATAATGATTATTATTAATATTATTATTTATCCCATTTAAGACCAGTACAACTGTGCAATTTTGTAGGAAACTAGGAAAACGATATCTAATAATATCTAAGCTTTGATAGCTTATAAACTATTTGAATGTCAGGTTTAAAGCAAAGTTTGTTCATTAATTAACTTAAAACAAAAAAGTTTTAAATCGTTATTACCGTATTTTCAATAGTTTATCAGTTATATTGATAACAATGAAGTAAAACAGAAACAAAGCGACAAGTCCAAGAACAAAGTACCGTGGTGAACGGTTAAACGGGAATTAAAGAAAAATAAAAGCTATAAAACCCACAACTGTTGGTCTCTCTAATCTCACCAAAGTATCGACAATTTCGTAATTAAGGAATCATTATTGAGAGATAGCAGTCATGTTTCGCATGCATTAAGGCCTGTGGTTAATCTGCAAGTTAAATATCTGCAGAAACGAAAATAGCGATAGGCGGAATGTGATTGTGAAAATAAATGAAAGTTTCAAATTGGAAAAACATTAGATACAGGGTGTTACTCACATGGAATTATTCAAAAAATTGTATCGTGTTGAACCACGACAAACATTGAAGCGCCAACATCATCACTTATCATTTTCATAGATTACAAAAAGAAGACAATTTTTCATGGGATATACAATCTAAAAAAGCATAGTTCAAGCTACATAGGTAAAAGTATTGCATAATTTCCATTAACGCCAAAAAATCGAAACACAAATAATATTTTTTATTTTTGTATTTATTTAACCTTCGGATGCCGGAGGGGGGTACAGATGTACCCCACATACTGTTTTTTGGGCGTAATTTTTGCATTTTGCTTAGAATCAAAATGCTGCTGAGTAATCCTCAGTTGGACCCTCATTTATCAGTACATATATCAAAAAACAGTTTTTTCTTATTTTTTTTTAAATAAATGTGAAAATAATTAGGTGGGGTACATGGTGTACCCCATTCGGCATCCATGTATTTTTTTATTAGTCTTGAAAGGTTGGCAATGCTGTTTCAGACAACGTAACTTTGCGTCCGACTCGTATTAGTTGTAGGCAAAGCCGACCATTGCCGAGGCGCTCATACGGCACGTACACACAGACATATTTATTTTAGTTAGTATTATTTGATACGCGTGTTGAGACTGTTACTCTTGTTTCGTGAGTCGGTGTTGCGATATGTCGCAGAAAAGGAAATTGGATTTATCTACAGAAACAGATCGTGTAACTGCCTTACAGTGGGATGATGAGAGTGATGAGGGTGAGAACGTTTTAGAAACAGATTCTGAGTGTTCTGAGCTAGAAGACAACTTAGAAATTCAAGATGTTGAACCTGAGATTTGTGAGGTATGCTATTTTGATATGAACTTTATTGAAGAATGTACATAATACATCTACTTTTAGACTGATGAAGAAAATGATCAAATTGATGATAGTGATCCTACATATGTATCAAAAAATGGATCAGTTTGGAACAGAAAGGCACCTAGACCCGCACGATCGGCAATGCAAAATATAATCACAAGAAAACCACTCATTTCGACGTCAGAAAATATTTCTTCCGATTGCTTCAAATTGTTTATTGACGCTGAAATAGTTCAAATTATTGTTGAGTGCACTAACCAAAAAGCTGATAAATATTATGAGGAATGGAACATTAAAAACCCTAACAAAAAATGTCAATGGCAACCTGTTGTAAACCCTGTTGAAATGTATGCCGCATTTGGTATTTTGATCATAGCTGGGGCGCTCAAGGCAAACAGAGAACCTATTCACTTCCTTTGGACCAAAATTCACTTTTTAGTAGGCCGATATTTCCTGCATCAATGGCGCGTGATAGATTTGTCAACATTTAACGTTTTATACGATTTTATGATCTTACAACTAGAGCAGAGCGCAGAAAACTTGATAAATTGGCTGCTTTTAGAAATGTCTTCGAAAAGTTTGTAGGACATTGCAAATAACACTATTTGCCCAACTCGCATCTTACAGTTGACGAGCAACTAGTATATTTTGGAGGAAAGTCTCCCTTCCAAGTTTATATGGAATCGAAGCCCGCTAAATCCGGAATCAAAATTTGGGCTCTTGTGGATAATGACTCAACATATGCTCCAAACCTTCAAATTTACCTCGGGAAAGGAAGGAAATAAACCGAAAAGAGATCAGGGAAAAAGAGCGGTTCTCGACCTAATTGAAGGTCTTGAAGTTGGTTACGGAATAACAACTGATAACTTTTTCACCAGTATTCCTCTTGCTAACGAGCTTTTGAACAAAAATCTGACCCTAAGTGGAACCATGAGGAAGAACAAACAGGATATTCCTCCAGCTCTTTTACTACATCCTTCAAAAACCGAGAAGTCTTCGATATTTGCATTTCAAGATAAATATACCTTAGTTTCATATGTTTCTGCTAAAAATAAAGCCGTCATTCTTCTCAGCACTGAGCACCATGATGATAAAATTTCGGGAGAAGAGACCGATTATAAGCCAGAAATAATTCTACATTACAATGACACAAAAGGCTCAGTTGACACCATGGACAAAATGGTAAATGAATACTCGGTGAAAAGAGCGACCAAAAGGTGGCCATTTGTTTTGTTCCAAAATACAATTGACATTGCTTGTCTAAATGCATTTGTGTTGTGGATAACAAAGAAACCCCAGCTTAGTACAACTGCTACACATAAACGCAGAGACTTTTTACTAGACATGGGACAGCAACTTATAAAACCCTATGTTGAAAGACGAGTACAATCGGGTGTGACGTTTCACAAACGTATACTAAATGCAATGTATGATTTTATAGGCACCTTAGATCCTGGACCTAGTACAACAATCGAGGGCAATCAATTTGTTCAAAATGTAGTTCATTGGATCCAGAACTTTCTAATTAACTTCGTCATGTAAAATATTATTTTTTGTATTTCTTGATTATATTTGTATCGAATATGTTATTGGAATTATATTCAAAAACAAATATTGCTTTTTTATTATTTAGATATAAGTAATAATCAGAATATAGAATATTTTGAGAATTGTGAAGCAAAAATAATGTGGGGTACACAATGTACCCCTCCGGCATCTTCGCAGATGCGCGACCCTCCGGCATCCGAAGGTTAAATGAGTGGTACCTAGACCTAGACCTAGACTAAACACAATTAGAATTTTAATCTGGAAATTAAATCAAATTGTGAAGAAATCAGTGAAAATTTAATTTTGAAACTAATGTTGAAATAGTAATATAGAGTTGCTGCCCTGAATATGAACATTAGTTGCAGAACAAGTAAGTGAAATAGCCGAAATATCGAATCTAAAACAATAAATCTTCATTCATAAACATACAAAACAGCAAAAAAGTAAGTGATTGAAAGGAAACCATTGATATCAATAAAAATTAAGCAAACAAATGGATGCCAGAGTCTTGTGCGGGGTTGCCAGTTTGTGAGAAAGTTCGTATACTACTGGAAATGAATAAAGAGAAATATCTGGTAGAGATAAGTAGTCCAAAAGGTTGACCTGCTAAGTACCTACGGCGCCGGATATATCTACATAAAAAATGGATAGTGACGATTACTCATCGCATGTAGGATCAACTAAAAGAAAAGGAACCGAAGAGTTATTTGGAAGAAGTGCAAAAGTAAAAAGAACACCACCAAAACACAAAAGCGAGGAAAAGATAGATTTGATAATAGAAATGAATAGATTGAACAGAATAAGAGAAGAAAACAAAATACTTCACGAAGAGAATGTTGAACTGAAAGAAAAAACAAAGAAATAAAGAAAAACATAACTTCGTGGAAACAGCAATATGTCGTATGTTCAAAAATCAAAGTTTTCAGGTGGGACGAAAAACTGTTCCAACATATCATTATGCTTCCAATTTATTTCTTAAATGCTTAATCATTATTTATTTCACCTTAGAATGATAGTGGTCTAATTTTTTTTCAAAATGATTTATATTGACATATGACTTTTCGTGTACAAATTTTTTCCAATTTTCGTTGACATACAACCTTTTATCAGTTATTCTAAAGATGAATGGTATGTATTATGTGGGTAAAAAAACAACTTGCTAAAAAAGACAAACTATTAAAAAATACTTGAAATATTTAAAACAATTTTAAAAAAATTAAAATCCTAATTCCAAAATGAGAATGTTGAGAAAGTTTTGAAACTGTTAATTAGCTTACTTTTTGTGTGGTAGAGTTTCATAAAAGATTCTATAATCTTGTAGTATAAGTTTTTTCAGCTCTTGAAGGTGAAGGCTTACTTCTTTCAATTGGGCAGGGTCGGTCATATAACTTCGGCCTAATGTTGCTGAGGCTTATTGAACGTCGTGAACGGCATGGTGATGGTGCCCAATCGTCGTTAAATGCACGTTTATAATTGATTATCTTCTCCGGAGTATACTGGAGAGTCATTAACACAGGGATCTCCTGCTTTATACCCTGGCCGAATACTGGCATAGTGATCAGAATTAAACTCTTCATAGTCGTTGTAGCTCAAATAATAAGTTTTGAATGGCAGGTCAGGTCGTGCTCAGTGTACAATTGGGATGTAGTCTGCAGGTAGAAACACTTCCTTTCGATGCTTTAGCTTACTTTCAATTGCGTAATGGCATCAATCTACTTCCGTGTGGATGTAGCCCACCTCAAGATACTTTTGTTCAATAATTAACCTGTACTTCATGCTCAAGTCTAATAGGGCATTAGATAGTTTGGTATTCCTATTTTGATAACCACACCCGTCACTCCATATAACTATTTTTTGTGGAATAGGCTGGGCCTGGGTTAATTCATTTGAGATAAACTTAGTTGCTATAGAAACAACAACATCGCTATCCAACCTACCATTTCCTTTGTGTCAAATATAGCACGAAACATCTTTTGATGACAAATTATAATATTGTTTACATTTTTAATACGTCTCTGGACCGATTGACGAAAGCCCTGATGATGACGTAATGTCGAAAGCGCCTGGCTGAATTTAATAAAAAATATTACACACGTCTGTGCAAATTCATTTATCCTTGTTAAATTATAATAAACCTGATTGTGGACTTTTAATTTAGTTATATAATAATTTGCCGCCGCATTTAAACGTGGTGCCAGAAGCACAGCCTGTAGGTCAACTGTATAAGATCTGACTTCGCCACTGTTTAGGGCTTTGCTTTTGTCTACCTCTTTTTGTTGTTTTTTTTTAATATTTTAATATGCTTTGCATACGATTATTCATACAGAGTTCCAGTTTTATGAATGCTACATTCGTTACATTAATCTTTTTTTGGTCCATAATTTTTTAAAAGTTTTCCTCGATACTTTAGTTTTTCCTAAAGACTCAAATATTGCGACATATTTTCGATAAAAGTCTCTCATACTGGTCATACTACCCCAGACTGGTTCTAGGTATAGTTTGTCAGAAGATGCGCGGCAGTAATGCGATTCAACCTTTGCCAGAGAGTTCAGCCACTCCTGTAATTCTATTGTCGCGTTTTCTGGGGCAGAAATATTCTCTACAGAAGTGCTTGCCTGAGAGCTAGTGGTTTCAGGAGGTTTCACCCAATCACGTAATGGTCTTTCCCCAGTGCTTATTCTGTGTTTACAAACTTGTTTCTTAACTTTGCCCCTATTCCCATCACTCACTGAAAAATAAATACGAAAGGTCGATTTTTTTCTCGAGACATCAATACTGTCGTTTCTTTTGTATTTTGGGTCAAAATGCAATACATTGTTTTTTATATAAGTTCTTTGAGAGTCCCATTTGGGTAAAGCCCAGAATTCTGAGAAAAGACGACTGCGTTGTTCATCGATGATTCACAAACTTTGTCTTGGTCCTCCCTTTTTCATGCGAGTGTGCCCCCTTCAACGAGGACCAATTTTCTTTTCATCTATTTGTCTATATTTGCCAGTGGTGTCTTTTTTGAAACTAGCATAGGACTTCCCAAATTAGCGCATATTTGCGTTCTTCTGTCTTTTATACTCGTTGCCGTTCCTCTTTCCCCTACGCTTTTTCCTTTTTCTAGCAGTTCCTTCAGTAGCTGATTGTTGATTATTTTCAGCTTGGAGGACGTTGGCTACTCGTATTGAATCATCCTATTCGATGGATGCAGTCGAATTGTTACTGGGAGGTTGGTACTGTTCATCAGAATCACTGCTGAAATTAGAGTAGCTGAAACTACTGAAGAAATTTCATGAATTGGTACCTCCAATTCTTGATTCTTGGTACTGCAATGCTTCAACATTCTCATTAATTGCTGGTGGTTGATCTCCTGTTATTTGTATTTTCATAGGTGGACTCAAAAACAATCCAGCTTCCTCGTGAGAAACGTTCTCAAGCAAAATAATATTATTCCCATCAATACCAAGTAACTCTAATGGATCCAAATTTTCTAGTATCGCCCATTCAGAATGACCTTCATTTACAACTTCCATTGGTCCATCCTGAGCATAACTTGGCCCCGAGGCAACAGTAGCTTCTCAGTTTTCTAAAACAAATAATAATTCAGAAAATTATTGATATCACCACTAGATTGAAGCGCTATCAGTTCTACTTTATTGACTTTTGATGATAACAATAAAACTGAGCTTCTGATTGGTTTACTGACATAATACTTATTGCATGTTGTGCAGATCAACAAGTTGGCCATAGTGGTGAAATAAAAAGAAAATCAATGTTTTTGCGGTTTCCATGACGATAAGAACAATAGAAGAAAGATTGGAAAAGATGGAGAAAAAAATGATGAAAAACAATGGTAATATTAATAAGGATTAAGAATAGACATAGATGATAAAAACATACTTAAACAAGCAGTGGATAAATTGATGGAAGAGCATAGGGAGTACAAGTTAAATCAGCCAGAAAGCTGAGAGAGAGTACTTGCCTAATTGAACTAAGAGAAGTGAAAGATAAAGAGGAGATGATGAGAAATAAGAAAAAACTAAAGAATATAGTCGGTAAAAATTATATATTATATAGTAGAAACTGATCACCGAAACCATTAGTAGATTGGCCCTTAAGATTACAAAGAATGAGGCTCCAAATACAGAAGTATGATTTTCAAGTAAAGTATAAGATAGGAAAAGAAATGTTCTTGGCAGATGCATGATAGAAATTTCAAACAAACAGATTATTTTGTAGACCAGTTAGCAGACATTGAAGCTCATAATGGAGGTATGGTAGAATCTAGTTTACACATGACAAATCTGAAATTAGGGTCATTCATTAAAGAAGTCTTTAATTAGCATTTTTAAAAAAAGTCATTGTTGAAGGATGGACAGATGACATAAGTGGGATGTTAAAAATATAAAGAATTATTTGTAGGACAAGGAATAGAATTTCGTAATACATCAGTGGTTGTACCGATTGCGTTAAGAAAAGAAATGTTATAAAAAATCATTTTAATCATTTAGGAGTTGAGAAGTACAAAGCTAGAGCTAGAAAAATATTGTTTTGGCCTTTTATGCGTAATGATATATCTAATTTAATTTATAAATGTGACATTCGTATTATATTTAGAAAAACTAACACTAGAGAACCAATTATTTTACGAGATCAACCGAGAAAACCATCTTGGGTAGTGATTCTTTTCATAATAAAGGATATCATTATTTGTTAGCAATACATTATTTTACAAAGTTTGTAGAGATAGTACTGCTTAATTCTTATCAGCAGATACTATGATTACCAGGTAAATATAAATTTTTGCAAGGTATGATATTCTTTCAATCTAGATAAACAATATATCGAATTAAAAGATTAAACTACAAAAATTATTGAAATCCTACTAAAACTGCCATCTGGCAGTTTTGGAAGAATATTTTGTACCAAATCTGGAGAAATACCTAGTTTTATTTTGTATACACCAACCAAGCTAAACGTTGTATTCTATTTAATACCAGTAAAATACGTTGAAAATTAACACCCATTTTTGAATTGAACTCGCCTACGAATCATCTACATCTTATGTAGGTTAATCTTAAAGCGAGCTTTGAATGCGACTATTACAACACCGGAAAATACTGTCCCATTTATGAGGGAGAAGACAAATTTATTGACTATAAAAAGCCAGTAGGCCGTGTAATACACAATCACCGCATTGGTATTGTTCAGTCTTGTGACTGTTTTGAGGTTCTCAGCCGAAATAGTCTGAAAAAAGTTGAATATATTATTAATTGATAATAAACGCCAAAAGAAATGTCATAAGGTAGTCGTAACATGACAAATATATGTTGTTTTATTACGGAAATAAGTCATTTTTTCAGCTTGGGTTTTTAAATGAATTATATCAACGATTCCTATGGAAACCGATGAGCCGCTGTTCCACTGTGCAAGTCGAAGACCCCGATATCAGCATAAATATTATATATAAAATTACTTGTGAATTAAAGTCAGTCAGTTACTAGATTTCACATTGTTTATCGTAGTTTGTAGAATTTTCATTTTGTAGATTAAACGTTTTTAAAAACAGCATTTCAAGTTAATAATTTTAAAGTGGCGCAGTGAGTAGGATATTCAGAATTGATATGTATAAACCGCATCTATTTTCCTTTTAACGACTGACTGAGTATCGGAATCTACGGACGATATTTTGTGAAAATAGAAGTTTAGGGTGGCTCATATAACGTCAAGGAACCCAGTGTATCACCGAAATAATCCCGAGCACGAACAAGTGCATCAACGAGAATTGGAACGACAATAATCCAATTTTGCAGAGATATTTATCGGAGGAAGACACAAATTGCCGAATCGGAGTATATCTCTATAGGAATGCCTGAAATATTTCTTCTATTATTACTGTAAGTACAATAAATTCCATGTCTGAAGTTGACCATTTGTCAAACATTCTTCAAAGCTTAAAATTAGAACCTTCAACTGACTCACCAATTTTAAACCAAAGCTCAACAAATATTAATAATAATTTAATCATGGCCGAATTTAGACCAGAATATCTAAAATGTGTGCCAGATTTCGATGGCAATCCAAATGATTTGAACAGATATCTAAGTATCTGTAAATCAATAATTGATTCATTGTAAAGAATAGACACACCAAATTGTTTCCAAAATGTGTATTTATTGAATTGTCTAATATCTAAGTTAACTGGTAATGCTAAATTAGTCGTGAATATACAAAATGTATCTACTTGGAATGAGTTAAGAGATGTTTTAACGAGAAATTTCGCAGATCAGAGAGATGAAACTTCTCTAAAAGGGGATTTAGTAATGATGAGACAATAATCAAATGAAAAACCACAGCAATTCTATGATAGAGTTTTAAACATTCTTAATCAATTATGTAGTTATCTAGAGGTTCATGAAATAGAAAATGACTCAAAATGTTATAAAAAAAATTCATTCAATAATGTAGCTTTAACGACATTTTTATCAGGACTTAAAGAACCGTTGGGTACAACTATTAGATACATGAAACCAAATAAGTTGGCCAAAGCTTTACAATATATTTTGAAAGAAGACAATGTACACTATTACCAAAGTTTCACTCTAAACAAATATAAAGTAACCGCAATACTCTGGTAAACCTTTTGTACAACGACAACATTTTAACAGTAATCCAGTTAAATTTAATAGTCATACACCTAATAATTTCTTTAGAGCACAGAGATCATTTCCATCTCAACATATACCTGTTCGCCCTATAATTCCAAGATAACCCCGACGATTTCCTACGAATTCTCAAGTCTTCAAACCTCAACAGACCCATAAATCAAAATTTAAATTTTCCAAAACCAACACCCATGATAATTTCCACAAGAAAAATAGTAAACAATCACCCAATGAGTTCACCTATTAGAAACTCATACCCAGGACCTTCAAATCAAAATGTTTTCCGAAATTCTCGACCGAAAAACTATTTTATAGCGAAGGAATTATTTAATGCTGATATTGAAAACGAAGAAACTGAACAATATTATTATCCTGATAACTCATATTCTGAAGACGAGCAATATCTATTAGAAGAAGAACAAAACAATAATGATTGTTACGATTCCTCAAACCAAGATCTTAAAAATGTTGACGAAACGCCTCAGTTTTGAGAATACCATAACCCATGAATCAATTCCATTAAATTTGAGTCATGTGAGTTGCCTTATTTAATAATCTCCGAGTATAATATCAAACTTTAAATAGATTCTGGATTATCAAAATCCTTCATAAATCCCGTAAATTTAATATTGGCTAACCTGTCGACTGGGAGAAGTCACAGCGCTCTCGGTACGTAGTTAAAAATTTCAGTCCTCCATTTGCCGTCAAGGTGTAAACACACCGCTTCAACTAAAAATTTTCGCATGTGCTCTGGGAGCCATAAGTGCGTTATTGGAAAATCCGACAATTCCGACATAGGGGAAGAGAAATACGGCTTGAACCAACAATTGGCAGCTCCGACCCGATAGGTTTCTGGTCCAAAAACGGTCGATGACTGTGGGTTCCATAAAAATTTAGTGGAATTCCGTTTTGAGGTAAATTTCCCTAGACGGCGTTAGCTAGAAGGATTCATTAACAAGGTAAATGGTTGAAAAATACTTTCTCGGAATTAACAGTTTTGTAGGTAATTTAACGTAGAAATTCTGCTTTGATTCGTAATTTATTGGAGTATGTAATCTGGATTTGGCGGGATAGTTTCGTTGTATTTCATAAATTCTTATTAATTCATATTCTTCATTGCTTTATATTTTGTTGAAATAAGAATATATCACAGGGGTTGTATAAATATTCAGGGATGTGTCCAACGACGTAGTTTTTATATTATGGGTTTTTATTGGTATCGTAGTTTTTTTTGCTAAGCGGAAAAAAACCAGTCATATAGTTTTTATTCTCAGAGTAGGTGGCTTTTATACAGTTAAAAGTCATGAGGTATGATTATTTGCGAATTTCGGGTATTGTTAATATAGTCAGTATGTTGGGATATTACGGGGGCACGTCGAAAATTTGACCGGGGTAAAATGTAAACCCTATGTAGAGGCTAATTCGTTTCTCTATTTTAGGGGGGTTTTTGTATATGGACATTAAAAAAAATCACTGATTGGAATTTAATGGGTCAGTGAGACCAGTTTCAGGAGAGCTGGGATATTCTGGAGAAACTTCAGTTCCTGTTCTGGTGCCGGAAAAGGATAAGTGAACAGTTTTCCTTTTCTTATTTCTTCAAACTCATTAGTAAACTCACATTTATGCTTCACATATTACCGTTTTTTTATATAAAGTTTTATTTCTTTTTTTTTCTTGCGGCAATTACTATAATCTCGCTTACACTTGTATTTTGTATTTAAAAATTTGAAATCTTTGCTCATAGTTTAAGATACGCTAGAACACTACGGTACGTACCTGGTATTGCGTTATTTAGTGGTCTTTACCTATTTCTAATGATTTTATGTATATAACTTGCGCCGTACATAATTTTGAGTTGTATTTTCTATAGCAACGCTAAACTCGTTACTATTTAAATTGTTGGCTTATGCAATTATTTATATTTATATTGATGTTGGTATAAATTGCGGAAGTGTGGACCCTTGTAACTATACATTGTTGATTTTGATATATATATTATCGTTGTATTTTTGGGATATTGTACATGAACAATTTGGTCGTTCCTCTAGAATTTTAGAATTGAGACATCGGTGTAGTTTGGGGCCCTCAGCTCTTCTGCACCCTGAGTTTGAAGCCTTCAGCTCTGCTCAGAGTCTATAGAATCTGCTTGACAGTTATTTACTTGAGTTGTAACTGTTAAATCAGTTAGAAATTTTTGGATTTATGTAGTTTTCGGCCTTCAGCCCATCTACGTTCTGAGATTACAGCCTTCAGCTGAGCTCAGACGTTATTTGTAACATTTTTGGTAGTGACATTGTAATAAATATTTTGAAAAGAGACCTTTGGTCCATAAAGACTAATTAAATCTTCAATCAGGGGATACTTGCTGACTTTTATTTACTTATGATAATTTACCTATCAGTTTAACCTTTGGAGTGTGTAGTGAGTGTTGTTAACCCACTGAGGAGTTGTGGGCTAACTTAGGAAGTCTTGGGTGCTTGCCAAAACTTCACTGGCGCCCTTTTTGTGAACTTAATAATTTTTTGAAGAATCCACCCCTTCTTCGACTCGAAGCTAGTCGACTGGCGAGCACGGGTTGTACCACGTGAGACAACCCGCATACCTATAACGACCACTGAGAGGGTTATTAGGTTTTTCTCGTTATACAGTGAAATCAGTTTTTCAAGAATCTTCCCATAAATATAGCACTTCAATCACTTTTTCAAAAAATTTCAATTTGCCTGATAATTTAAATCACAAACTCTATATATTCAAATTCCATAGTGTAATCCAAGGGCTTCGTGGCCTAGACAACTTGAAATTATTGAAAGCATAGACTTTTGTAGTAGGTGGTTAATAACTCCACATTGTAAACTAAAAGTAAATTGCATAAAACTCAAAAGGATATGAACTCTATAACTATCGAACCTAGAACTGAAAAGGTTATCGAATTAAAAACAAGTATAAAGAACGGTGAAATCATTATTCCACACCAAAAACTTCATGGTTGCGAAATACCACAATTGCTAACAATTCCCAGAAACGGAGAAGCAATTGCCACCATTTTAAATATCACAACAAATTCAGTAAAAGTGAGTTTTTCAGAACTACTTTCGAATTAAATAACCTAGAAGAGACTTCTACACAAACTTTAGATATCAATAATATTAGAATAGATCACTTAAATGATGAGGAAAAATCCAAAATACTTAAACCTTGGGCCGAATACTCTGACATATTTTATAATGAGGATACACCCCTTACTTTAACGAACATAAATAAACACGAAATACGAACCCCTGACGAGATTCCTGTTTACGATAAAACCTATCGATATCCTTTTGTATACAAAAAAGAAGTAGACAAACAATGTCACCAATTTCCTGAACATAAAATTATCCGTTTTGGCCATTGTGTGGGCCACCAAATATTTCCGACCTTATTTAAATGGTAAAAAATTTACCATTGTTTGTGACCACAAACCACTTCAATGGCTTTTTTCTCTAAAAGACCCAAATTCTAAACTCATTAGATGGCGAATTAAATTAGACGAATTTGATTATAAAATTGTATATAAACGCATTAATACGAATGCGGATGCATTATCTAGAATAGAAATAAATACTAAAGAAACAAATGGAATTCTTAATGAACAACATTTTTGGAAAGGTGTTGACGATATTCTGAGCCGCGATATAAATGTTAGCAATGAACCAATTCCGCCTCAATCACAACAAGGTATTAATATACCTTCACCATTTACAGTTTAACCGAGACACTATATCCTTGATAATAAATCCCGACACTGACAGAGACAATGAAAATTTGGCGACAACTAACTCTGGTGACAACAATCCAGACTCTGCATTACAGCAGATAATACCTGACCGTCAAAATGAACCCAACGACGAAAAAAATTAACGTAGACGAATCATTCTAATACTGAAGAAAATCCGGTAATAGGTATCCTTATCGCAAAATGTGCAGTTAACGTTGGACAAAACCAATTTATAATTAGTTCCGTTTTACATTCTCCAGCAAAACCTAAAGTTAGAATATTATTTGAGAAAGAGCAGCAAATAACAAAAAATAACCTGGAACACGTTATCGATTTTATTAAAGTATTCAATATCACATTTATTTCGAAAGCCCCCAATTGTACGAACCTTTTTCGACAATATTACAAAAATATTTTAGATTAAATTTAAATCAATTATAACGGTGTACCACAAAATTAACAGATGTAACAAATCAAAACTATCATACAAAAAATCCAGTGCATAAGCAATTAAATATCACTCCAACCGCCTCGAATCCTCTTGAAATTATCCATTTAGATTCTTTCACAATGGAACAAACCAAATTTTTAACTATTATTGATAGCTTTTCTAAATACGCTCTAGCTTATCACATAAATTCTGCCTCTGCCACAGAAGCAGTAGACAATCTTATCAATTTTTTCTCACATCACGACATTCCAACACAAATCATAGTTAACAATGGCACAGAATTCAGAAATTACGTGTTAACAGAACTACTGAGCCTTCATAACATTCAAGTTCATTTTACCTCTCCCAATCATCCTCAATCCAATGGCCAAATAGAAAGATTCCATTCAACTCTAATAGAACATACATGACTCCTAAATATTCAAGGTTTTTCAAAAACCCCAATTAAAATGAAAATGTCATGTGCTATACTTGCTTACAAGCATTCGATTAATTCCAGTACAAAAATGAAACCGATAGTTATAGTCAACGGACATAATAATGATGTTTATAACAATGACATAACTAATAATTACATCAACAAACACAAAGAAAAAACAATGCACATAAAACAGCTTCAACTGAAAATCGAGATAAGGCGTACATGTGGATAATTTCAAACGTTCCCGGAAAAAACCTGAAAAATAAAAATTTATATACGACACTTTTACACAACTTTCACACGTACTATTAAGACAATAATTTGGAATGTAGAATTTTGCTTTATTTCATATTTTCTGAAATTATGGAGCTCAAGGATAAAATAACAATTAGAAATCTAGTTAACAATCCCAGGTTGCTACCCTTTAAGTTAGCAACCGTAAAAATTGAAATGTACAATTATGGACTTATACACTGTTATGACTTGAACCCAATTATTTTAGAAATAAATTACAAATTCAAACCGCAAAAATTAGGGTCTCCACTGATCAAAACATCCAATATGCTTATCATCTCTCGAATTATTGTAAATTTCTTGACTTCACAGAATTCAAGATTAAAGATAAGTTAGCAGAAATATTACCCCATCTTTCAAGAACATAAAGAGGCCTTATAAACGGTCTAGGATCAATTTTTAAATGTGTCACTGGAAATTTGGATTCTAACGATGGAGAGATAAAGAATTACAAAATAATTTAGCTCGTAGTATAAGAAATTAAAATTCATTATCAATCTCACTAATTGATAAATTCTATAAAACCATTGGGTAAATGGAAGAAATTTTGGAAACAAAAATTAAATTTATCCATAATTTAATCAACAGACAAGCAAATAACGAATATTATGCACATATTAAGATGGCTATTACCTTAATCATACGCTCTCATTATTTTGCCCGAACAGCTCTCATTAAATTGCCAATGAAACTAAGTATTCGAAAACAACCACAAAAATATACGGCTAAATCTGAGCTCTTGTGGCATTACCCCAGATAATAAAGAATACATTTTTAATTACGAATGGTGTCAACTTCGCATATTCAAGCAAACCATGCAAAGAGATTCTCCCTCAGCAGTATATCTGCTCTAGAATAGACCTGCAGGAAATTCAAGAAGAAAGGCCCTGTGAAATAAACTTGCTTGAAATAAAACGCACTTCCACCTGGGAGAAAACCAAATTTCAATTGTCAAAGCCACTTCTAAAACAGCTAAACAATTTTTACTGGTTATACAACATTCCATCCTAAGATACGGCAAATCTGAAATGTCCAAATCAAGAGGAAACCAAGTATCTTACAGCTGGTACTTATCTCTTAGAAATTCGATTCGGACGCCAAATAGTAGCCCATCATACAGTCATAAATATCCAGCAACTATATAGTAGCTTTAGCCAACCGAACCACTATTACATTTAGACAACAGTACCTTTCGCCCAACATCAAACCTGGACTTCCATTTGGAGGAAACAGAACTAGACGATCTTCAACCGCTAAAAAATAAATTTGTAGAAAATCAACCTCAATCGACATCTCAAAAACCCCCAGCTTATGAACCTTATTAATGTATTTACTGTTAATTTTTATTTTTGTATTCTGTATATATATATATATATATATATATATATATATATATATATATATATATATATATATATATATATATATATATATATAGAAGAAAGATAGTCTTTGCTGACTAGTTAGGAATAAAACTAGTGAATATTGGGGATTGCAGCAAAAAATTGGAAAAGATATACTCTTAGCGGAAAATGTCCAAGCTTTCGAGGATGTTTGTCCTCATCATCAGGGAAACTAGAATGAAAAAACAACAGTTAAATACTGTGGTCAAAGAGAATAATTAAAAATGAAATTCACAAGTACACACGTGGTTGTGAATTTCATTTTTAATTATTCTCTTTGACCACAGTATTTAACTGTTGTTTTTTCATTCTAGTTTCCCTGATGATGAGGACAAACATCCTCGAAAGCTTGGACATTTTCCGCTAAGAGTATATCTTTTCCAATTTTTTGCTATATATATATATATATATATATATATATATATATATATAATGGGCATCGAAGTACTACAAAGCGACAAAGAATCCATCCCAGGTTGACTACTTAACCGTTCAACTTCCTCGCTATCTGCGTAAGTTGAATTTACTAAGGGAGGAAGTATATCAACTATTCCCATGGAAACCGATGAGTCGCTGTTCCACGGTGTAAGACGAAGACCCCGTTATCAGCATAAATATTATATACAAAATTACTTGTGAATTAAAGTCCGTCAGTTACTAGATTTCACATTGTTTATCGTAGTTTGTAGAATTATCATTTTGTAGAATTAACGTTTTTGAAAACAACATTTCGAGTTAATAATTTGAAAGTAATAAACAGTATACCCCAGAAGAATATTTTAATTATTTTTTTTTGGCATTCTGTAGCTCCGGACCGATTTTTTTCATAGTGATTTGGACATGTTTAAGAATTGACGAGCATAACTAAAGGTTTTGACGACTTTAAAATAAAATTAATAGCTGTAAGAATTACTTTTTGGTTAATTTTAATGTAAAATGAATATAAATGATTTTGTAAACTCACCTTAGCCATTTTCGCTAGTTGCTGTCCAGTAAAGTGGGCATCCAGCCTCGGCTATCAATTTGCACCAACGACTGTAATAGATAGTTTTTCTTCTTTCGTACATAAATAAGCATTTTTGTCCGAGTTTTCAATGAATATGTTGGAAAATCACATTATTATCCGTACTTTTTCAAATTAAACTGTTTTTAAATAATTCCACAATATAATAAAAAATTGTAAAAATTCATTTTTTCCATTTTTTTCATTATATTGTGGAACTATTAACAAGCAGATAGTTTCATTTAAAAGATTCCGCTTAGTAAAGGTCGAAACAGTAAATTTCAATATCATAGTTATTGTTTATACAATATAAATTATTTCCCCCCCCCCTCTCCAAAAGTTTTCTGATTTTGAATTATATAAAAAAACAAAATTAAAAAACAATCATCAAAATCGGAACTGTTTCTGAGTATGGCCTGTTTTATGTATTCATTGAACCATTGACGTGACTAGATATCGTATTTAATGCTGCGTGAAAATGAACTTTACATCTGCATTACAATTAGCTCTACCCCACCTATTATATAATATTCCATACAAACTGATTTAAAATTAAAAACATCCACACCAACCACGAACGTGTGTTTCTGATTGCAAAAATGACGTATTATATAATTAACCGATTTGCGGAAACCGTTTGAGCTTCGAGTTAAAACACAAAGCAGTAATCGCATCAGTAAATTCTTAATTAAGAAGAAGAGTTAGTACTCACGTTTGCATGCTCTGCGATGCGTAATCGCCCTGTTGGGATCCCTGTAGAAACCTTCACGGCAATAGTGACAGTGTCTTCCGGCGGTGAAATGACGACATTTCAAGCAAACGCCGCCGGACACTCGGCCAGACAACTTGTAAAGTTCCATGTTGAATCTGCAACGGCGGGCGTGTTGGTTGCATTCGCAAGCTGAAAATAAAAAAATAAAAATAAATTTCATTAAATTGACTGTTAATAAAACAAACTAATACTAAATCTTCAGGTCAGACATATTATGACTAACTTTATGAAAATAGCAATCCAAGAACGCAAACTCAAGAAAAATATTAATAAAAGATCGTCAAGATCGAAGGCCCAACCTCTTGACTTAGGGCAAGATGAATCAAAGATTCAGTCACCTGTTCGTAGTATTATTATGATTGATTATCTTCGAGGAGCGTTCAAAGAAAACCAGACAAATAATTAGTGACAATAAGTAAAGGTCGAAAACTAAAAATGCAGTATTAGACTTGCTCACATTGAACGCGATTACATTTAGAATTGATGTACCACCCACAGTATAGTGCAAATCCGGCACCCAGTGACTACTGACGTTTTGTAGAATGCTGGACTGAACTTTAATTGCAATTTTTGTCGAATTCGGTCACCTATATTAGATTATATTTTTAACAAGGTTAAATCGCACTGTCACCTTAAGGTTTATTAACCGGTGAGATGTTTTTGAAGTGGATTCAACATTTTAAAGAGAATGCTCGTTCCTCCCCGACTTCACGGGCATACAAGTCATAAAAACGTCGAAGTTTGTAACTTTTGCAAAAGAGCATGGGATTGTGATGTTATTCTTACCGCCCCACTGTAAACACCGACTACAGCTGCTGGATGTTTGCTTCTTTGGTCCAATGAAAACTTACTATGACCAGGAATTGACAAAATAGTTAAAGGGCCATCCGGACCGAACTGTTTCTCAATATGAAGTTGGAGGATTATTTACTACAGCTTATGGGAAGGCAGCGACAAATCATAATGCTACTAGTGGATTCTTAAACAGTGAAATTTGGCCTATCAATTCAGACGTATTTCCTGATTTCATTTATTCAATTCTGCAGCAGTTTCAAACGTACCACCAAAACAAGACCCACTCCAAGTTTTGGTTGAGCTAGAAAAAAATTACAATCATTCTCAAGTTTGCACCGAACAAAATAACAGTCCTATGTCATCGACACCAATTACAAATCCTCTTATTCGCCCACCAGAAATTTCTCCTCTGCCATCCACTTCAGGTGTACGACAAAGGTCTAAGAAAAGAAAAGCTGAGGGAACAGATTAGATTAGGTTTTAACGGGGTTACAATGCACTGAAACCTAAGGTTTATTCTGCTCCCCTCCCCCCTTATCAGAGCTGTATTCGCTACGACTACAGCTGGTGTTCCAGTTCCAGAGTTCTAATGAACTCTAGTATTTGGGACAGCTTCAAGCAGGTTGGATCATCACTCCTATAAGTTTCTGGACCGAACATTTTTAGCGTTGGCCTGTGCTTGTGAGGCATTCTAGAACTACGTGATCCGGAGTTTATTTCTCCTCCCCATAGAATATGTCCTCGTTTCTGCTAAAGCTATTCTTATTAGGTGCTTCCAAAGCAGTGCTCTGTAAGGAAGCCCATGATGAGATGTAGCTTATTTTTACTGGAATTCAAATACTTTTTGGATCAGTGGTGTCAAAGTTCCGCAGTAATTTTTTGGAATGTTCCAGCCTAGGAAGCCACCGCCAGAGTGTTCGTCTCACTATTTCCTCCTTCTTACGAAACTCTTTCTTATAGGAGCATTTTCCTACACCACCAAAAATTTCCATGCCAATGAAGAGCGTACGTGCTCCTTTACTGACAAGTGATTTGACCTCTCCATTTTCAGTAATTCCTGAGTGATCAGGAGCCCAGTCTCAAGAGACCATATTATTCTTGCCTATTTCATCAAGTTTTCTTCGGCACTTCCATACCAACTTTGAGTCAATGACTTAGGAGCTCAATGCTTTAGTAGCTCCTTGACTATCAGAATGAATCGCTATGTTACAATTCATTTCGTATTTTATTAGGTTCAGGGAAGATCTATTGAACAATATTTTCACTTTTATGGAAACTCTTCTAACTTCGTAAGTCGTGGTGTTAGGTTGTTTTTTATGTAGGGTATGTGGGCTATTAGATTGAAAAGATCAGCAGACCGATGTAGACCTTTATAACGTCGTTCAATTTCTTCTCTTCTCCTTATGGAAAGGCTCCCTTTGTTCTTCGCTTAGATCATTTAAATTCTCATTGAACGAATCTGAAAGAGAAATAATTCAATTTCACGCTCATATTACAGCTTAACTCAAAATTCCACATAATCATTACATAAAAATTAATTTGACTAACAATATCTCGATGATAAATATATTTTTCTAAACTTGGAGAGAGGACAACAGTTATTGCACTTTTAGGTTGGGATAACCTAAAAACTTCAGGTGACTACTTTTTTTGCAGGACATTTTAATGGATATAGACAAGTTTTGTCTGAATATCCATTTAGCGAACACACTAATGTTCGAACTGATTCAATTCCATTTCAAGATCATGTCAAATAACTGATTATTTGGAAAAAAAATAAGCATTACTGAAACTGTTTAAAAGGAATCAAACTCTTTTTTTGTCCTTTCTGACATTCCTCGACATTTCTCAAAAATAGTATACTTGCCTCTAAGGTTTATTTTTTATGTTATATCAGTATTTAAGGATGCAGTTTTAAATCAAGTATCTAGGTTAAAAAAGTGACGAGAAGTAAAGAAAATCATCACAAAATCTCAGGATTTGAAGGTGCAGTAATAAAAAGTGTTTTAAAGTTTCAATGATCGTTAAAGATAGTGCCGGAAATATTACAAAGTGTCATAATTTGAGGATTCTGCAATAAAAAAGTGTTTAATAGGGTTTCTATTGTTAAAAAAGTGACCAGGAGTTGACGAAACAGTAAAAGTGACGAAATTTTATGACACAGTTATAAAGCAGTGTCTAGAAATGTTTTTATTAGAAAAGTATGAAGGAAAAAGTAAGTACATGAGGATTCAGCTAAACCTTTTTATAAAGGTTTCAGTAGGAAAAAAATTGTGACTAGGAATTGAGGAAACAATACAAATTTTCAGAAGTTTAGAATATAGCTGTAGGTGTGTAGTGAAATTCCAATTTCCAAAAAATGGGCTATGAGTAGTTAAGCAAACAGTCACAAATTGTCAGTATTTGATAATGTAGTTACTGAAAATGTCTAGAAAGGTTCAGTTGTTAAAAATAGTGGAGAGAAGTTAAGGACACAATCACAAAGTGTAATAATTTGAAGATACAATTGTAAAAAAGGTTCTAGAAAAGTTTCAATTACCAAAAAAGTGACTGGGTGTTTATTAAACAGTAACAAAGTATTGTTAGAAAAATGACTAGGAGTTAAGGAAACAGTCAGTATTTTAGGATTCAGTTTAAAAAATTGTAAAGAAAGGTTTCAGTTGTTGAAAATAGTGACTAGGAGTTGAGGAAACAGTTAAAACTTTCAAAATTTCACAAACGAGCTGTAGAAAAGTATCTAGTGAAGGTATCATTTTTAAAAAAGGGACTATGAGTTAAAGAAACAGTCACAAAGTGTCCGTATTTGAGTATGCAGTTATAAGAAGTGTCTAAGAAGCTTTCAATTGTTGAAAATAGTTGCTAGGAGTTAAGGTGTCGGAATCGGAGGATGCAGTTATAAAAAGCGTCTTTGTTAAAAATGAGGCCATGGGTTTACGTTACTATTGCAACTTCGTAATGAAATATGCCCTGGAATTGGAATGAAACTGTATATGTACCAAACTTATAAAAGTGATTCCAATTGTAAAAGAATGAAATCGCAGCGATTCAGTGTGGGTCTTAATGTCGAAATTGTCACATGTGAGAATTTGTATTACCTATGTTAATGTCAGGGACAATTTTTTTGACTTGTATTGACAATTAGAATTGTTTAATAAAGTTGTTATATTTTTAAGTATTGAAATTCTGTCAGTTATTGTAGACAATCCTGCGACACCCTAAACTTAATGATCCCGCATCAGTTATAGTACGCGCAAAACATATAGTGCAGAAATGTAATGGTATATCCCCTTTAAGTTATGTTGCGGAGCTAGACTCTGAAAAGTATTAATATTTTGTTTACTTCTACCAATACCACTTACAAACTACACCCTGTCTTGATGCTAGCCTACCAACTAAATAGTGAGTGTTGCTTATCGCTGGTGGCCACCAGCTGTCTTAGAAAAAAGTCCTATCTCAAAACGCACTTATAGTTCAGTAAAATAATAAGTAATTTGAAAATTATATTACTAATTCTTGTTAATAAAACGAGATATAAGGTAGTGTTAATTGTCTGGTGTTACGTTTAAGATGTATTTAATAATTATAAAATTATTAAATACATTTTAATGATTGTTGGTTGAAATTATAATGTTAAATGAATATATCGTCTAATAAGCATTTCAAATTATAATATTGACTGGACTATGGCAGTATTAAAATCAAATGATAAGCCGAAACTTTGTTCTCACTATATCTCTTACGTGAACTATAATACCTGGAAGTCGACTTACCAGTAGTTGTTCTATCAGTTAGCGTAAAGAAATTTCAATTATTAAAAATGTGTTTAGGAGTGAGTATGTAGCTATCGAATATTGTATAATAAAGTATATATTGTTAAAATGTGACTAGTAGTTAAGGAAACAAACACAACGTGTCATATTTTGGGGATGCAGCTATGGAAAAATATTTAGGAAGATTTTTTAGTTAAAAAAGTGATTACGAGTTAAAAAAGCAGCAAAAAAGTGTCAGGATTTGGGAATTCAGTTGAAACAATTTTATAGAAAGGTATAAATTATTAAAAGTATTTGAGAAATCTGTCATAGTGTCAATATTTGAGGATGCAGTTATAATAAGTGTCGAGGAAGAATTCTATGGTTAAAAAGTGTCATAATTTGAGGATACAGCTATAGAAAAGTGGCTAGTGAAGTTTTTATTGTTAAAAAGTATCTAGTAGTTTTGGAAACAGTTCTAAGTGTCAGAATTTGAGGATGTAGCTATTGAATAGTGTCTAGTGAAGTATTTTTTTTGAAAAAGTGTCTAGCAGTTAAGTAAACAGTCACAAAGTGTCAGGATTGTAGGATGAAACTTAAAAAAGGGTCTAAAACGGTTCTCATTGCTAAGAAAAGTGACTAGGAGCTGTGGAAACAGTCACAAAATAACTGGATTTTGGGATGCAGTAATTAAAAATATCTAGAACGGTTTCAATTGTTAAAAGTGGTAACTAGGAGTGAGGAAACAGTACATAGGTCAGAATTTAAGGATGTAGCTATAGAAAAGTGTCTAGTAAAGTTTGTATTGTTAAAAAAGTAACTGATAGTTAAGGAAACAGTCACACATTGTTGTGATTAGAGGATGCTACTATAAAAATAAAGTGAATAGGAGTTTAAGAAACTGACACAAAATCTCAGAATTAGAGGATACATTAATAAAAATTGACTAGAATTGTTTTAATCGTTAAAGATGGTGACTGGAAGTTGTGACAACGATAGAAAGTGTCTAAATTTGAAGATACACCTAAAGACAAGTGGGTAGTGAAATTTAAATGGTTCAAAATAGCGATTAAGAGTGGAGGAAATAGTACAAAATGATAGAATCTGACGATGCTGCTATGAAAAAGTGTGAAAGAAGGTTTCTATTCTTAAAAGAGTAACTAAGAATTGAGGAAACAATCACAAAGTTTTTGAATTGGAGGATGCATTATAAAAAGTGCCTAGAAAGGTTTTAATTGTTAAAAATGGTGACTAGGAGTTGAGGAAACAGAACAAAGGGTCAGACTCTGACAATGCAGCTAAAGAAAAGTGTCTAGTAACGTTTGTATTGTTAAAAAAGGAATAAGGTGTTAAGGAAACAGTCATAAATTACTGGAGTACTGGAGTATGGAGCTACAAAAAGTGACTAGAAAGGTTTCAATTTTAAAAAATAATGATTAGAAGTTGAGAAAGCAGTAGGTACAAAGTGTAAGAATTTGAGAATGCATATATAGAAAAGTGTCTAGTAAATTTTTTATTGTTAAAAAAGTGACTAGAGATTAGGGAAATAACCACAAAGTATCAGGATTTGAGTATGTTGTTATAAAAAAGATGCCCTCCGAAACTCCATACCGAATTTACCTCTGAACCTAACCTTAATCCGGTACCGAAATTCCCCACCAAAAGTTTTGTTACCAGCATGTTGCACTAATCCCAGGCTAGACTTCCCCACAAAATAAAATACAGTACTCGTAGTTACATAAATTGAAACAAAATAAGGTTTTGTGTAATTTATTTTGTTTTACACATTTTAAAATTTATATACAACCGCTTTTACAAAGTTGTATGAACTAATTTCACTTTCGCGAAGTTGCAAAATTTTGTTATCAATAAAATTATAATAATTGAAAATATTTTGTCGAACAGTTCTTTTCGTTGCAGATTACTTGAAATAATTTTTATGTAAGTGTCTTTTTGCAACTCCTCGGGAGCTTTCAGGAATACATATATGTTTGGATGAGGTGAACTGAACAAAATGTTGAATTTCGAATGAAACGGTTCGCAATAATTAGTCGTTTTATTTAAATCGACTGTATTAGTTGCCCATATAGAAGCAGCAATATGTGAATCAAAATGAATATACGTTTCCACCAGGTAATTTTACATCACGTCAACAGGCATATCCGATAAAAAGTTTAACCAATAAACATCATTGATACTCGTACATTTGATGGTAAAAATGTAAGGCCAAACACATGCCAATTTCGGATGGTAAGTCCTTTTCTCCTACAGTGTAAACTTGTGCATTGCAATTCTTTTTAATACAACGCCAGTAATTTTTGCCTGAACTTTTTAACATTCATCCAATGTAAAACTGGTAGTTTTGATACACCAAAATTAGTTTACCACGTTCACTAAAAAATAATCTCCATGATGCAACTATAAAATTTTCCCCAAATAACAAAAATGTTAATACTACAATTGGCATAAGCGTTGCCACAAAACAGAATAAAACGATTTTATCAAATCTAGATATATTTCAGGGCATATCCGAACTCTGCCACAAAATAAAATTTTACCTGACTTGTATCAATTTGAGGATTACTGAAATGTTCGAACTGTGCCGCAACCATTTAGTTTAATCCTATTAGAGTCATTAGGGTTTATATTAGATAAAATCGGAGGCCCATAGAATTATGTATATTTCTGAAAGGTTTCAAAGATTTCTTGTATTAAATATTTTGAAGAAATCTTGATTGTTTTGATTGATATTTAGGAGATTAGGGGAAGGATGTTGATGCACTTACACTATATAAGAGTTATAGTTGTATTCAGTTACTTCATATCGATCTACAGAAGTTAAGAGTGTAGTACACATAGCAAACAGTGACAAAAATGGAGAACAAAGCATCTACAATGTATAGTGAAAGAGGAAATAAATTAATAGTGTTGAACAGATATAAATTTTCGAAAGCTAATACTAGCAAATGTGGAAACATTAGATGGAAGTGCTGTAACGCAAAATGTCCAGTTAGAGTGTACTCCCACGTTTCTGATGAAGAAACAATCACAGAAGTCAAAGGAGAACACAATCATACTATGGAAACGAACCTATCAAGAAAAGCAGTGAGTAACTGCATTAAAAGGAAAGCGACTGAAGACTGAGAACCCTCCAAACTAATTCGGCAAGAATTGGTGTCAAATAATTTCGCGGAGGATATCAACACCGAAGATATTGACCGAATAAGGAAAAATATTCACGCGGCGAGAAGAAAAATTTTACCCCTATTGCCTAAAAATCAGGAAGAAGTATTTAATAGTGTTCGTGAATTACAATTACGAACGAACCGAGAAGAGGAATTTCTATTAACAGCAGACCAGGTATTTAAAATTATTGTGTTCTCCTGTTTTTCCAACCTTAATTTTTTATGTAATTCGGATTGTATTTTGATGGATGCGACTTTTAAATACTGTTCAACTTTTTTTTACCAAATGATTACCATTCATGGTTTTAAAAACGGCTATTACGTACCTCTTGTTTTTTGTTTGCTGCCGGACAAATCAAGTCAAGCATATTCAAATTTGTTTTTAATTTTAAGACAAAAATGTAAAGAAGTAGGCTTAAATTTTCAACCTAGAGAAGTCGTAGTAGATTTTGAACTAAGCATTCATAACGCTATATATGAATGTTTTGGCAGAGATCAAATTCTTTTTGGTTGTAAATTTCATCTCTGTCAAGCTTGGTTTCGTAAGATTCAGGAGTTTCATTTGGTACAAGAGTACAGACAGAAAGGTTCTGTAATTGGCGAATACTTAAAAGTACATTTCGGTATTATGTATCTTAGTCCTGAGGAAGTTGTAGAATTTTCTTATAATGAACTACATTTTTTGCTTCCGAATGACGAAAGAGTTATAGAATTCCGAAATTATGTCAATAAAACATATATAACGCAAAATTCGATATTTCCAGCACTTATTTGGGCAAATAATGCATCCTTTTTTAAGAGAACAACGAATTCTTGTGAGAGTTTTCATTCGCATTTCGGTGCTTCTTTTTACAAAGCACATCCAAACATTGTTCAATTTACTAGTGTGTTATTGGATTTACAAACGGAGGTATACGCGAAAATTCGTTCGGCAAACCAAAGCCAGAAAAAAACCAAAAAAACTATTAATGTTAAAATTAATTTCATTAATGATCATTTGGATCAATATAGGAAAAATGTTATTTCTCGCTTTATGTTTGTGAAAACGGTTGCATGTAAAAATCTTCCACACGTTTAATTTTTTGTTTTTTTTTATATGTTTATGTATATTGAATATATTTTATTGTAATGTAGATGTAATTTTTTAGAAGTGGCAAATATACGTTGAAAATATATGTATGTTATTAATATTTTCTTATATTGAATTTGAGTACCTAAAGTTCAAGGTAAATTGTTAAATCGGATTAGGCTATTAGACCCCTACTGGTTTGGTAGTTAATCTCCAAAATTTTAAACACTGGCAGAGTTCGAACAACCCGTAATGACTACCTGCATTTTGTGGCAGAGTTCGGATACTCCGATATTTCACAATTCCCCAGTTTGTATTTTAGTTTTCAGGTACTCGTTTAGAAATTATAATTTTTCGGTGGGGAATTCCGACAAGGGATAAGGGTTAAGTACGACCCAAAAACGGATTAATAGTTTAAAGGGGAATTCCGGTGTTTCATAAAAAAGTGTCAGTGGAGGTTTCAATCAATAATAAAATTGATAAGGATTTGAGGATGCAGTTATAAAAAATGTCTATTCAGGTTTCCATCAAATAATGTGCTGTCGTTCTTTTTGTAATTGATTTCTACTGTCTATATGATGATATTTAGTCATATTATTCGTCCTACTTTTTTAATCTCCATGAATATCGGTGATATTTCAACGGCGTAACGTGTTACGTAAACATTCTATTATATTTAAAAGCTAGTTTAATTCGTTTATTTATATAAACGTTGTGACATTCGGATTAATTGCCGTCGACGAACTGATGTATTAGCTACAAAATTGTAGGTATTGATACTAAATACCCGCATCCTGTTGTAACACAAAACAAATTGCAAATTATAGATTCTTTTATAGCGAATGAAAAAAAAAACAACTTTTACATTATGCTAGTTATATAGTAAGGGTGACGCAATTTCGCAACAACCAGGTAATTATCACAATTTGGTGTTTTATTAGAAATTATAAGTACTGGAAAAATTATAGTTAGGTGTAAGCAACGGGCTTCCATTATGTTAGCCACCGTATTCGTTGAGCTTTTATAAATCTGGTGATAGTTTCTTCGTTTAAAATTTTTCTAATTTCAAAGTTTACAAGTATACTTTATTCCCCGTCACTCAACGTTTTTGGCTCATACAGGATGTTTCAATGAAAAATCACAGGCCTAATATTTTGGAAAGTAATAGAGATATTTTATTTCTGTAAAAGCCAATTTGAAGAGCGCTAAGGCAGCTTCAGGTTTGAATATAAATATGCTTTAAAGATGTCAATATATGGATGCCGCTGTGCTCAATAATATTTTTTTAATATCACATTTCTTAAGGATTATATATTCTCCGTCACTCTATTTTTTTAGCCCATACATGGTGTTTCAATAAATACTTCCAAGCGGAATATTATGGAAAGTAATAGAGATATTTTAATTCTGTAAAAGCCAATTTGTAGATCGCTAAGAGAGCATCAGGTTTTGATAGAAATTGACTTTAAAGGTGTCAATATATAGATGGCGCTGTGCTCAAGAACATTTTATTATGATGGCAGGATCTTTCAAATGTAGCACGTCTTGTAGAAAACATATTTTAAGCAAGATTTGATCTATGAACTAATTCGGTGAATCTAACCATTTTCGACACAGTGTGTTAACAAACGAAGTTCACCATAGGAGAATCCTAGATCAGATGTACAAGTTATTAATAAAACATGAAAATGTTTTAAGAGAGAAGTACCGTTGTTATCTCAGTAACAAAAAGGCTACTACTTTCTAATATTTGTCCCTATATGCCCAACTCAATTATCGCAAATGCAGTTAAGAATGAACTCGGGTTACAACTCGCTCCTCACATGTCCTTTATCTGATGTGAAGATGAATATTATTATTATTCATCTCTATTTCGCACAATAGTGGTTTCTTGTAAATAGCAGACGGAGTTTGCACTCGAGTCTACTTTTACTCTATCTTTGCTTTATAAATGATCTGGTGACTTTTGCATGTGTGTAGGATGACTGCTATTTGTATCTGGGTGTGGACGTAATGTGGAAGATTTTACTCCGTGAGATGTGTGATGAAGGATTTTGAGGTAATTCCTGTAACATATATTATAAAAGGTATTACAATTACTTGTTTCTATTTCCATATTCGTTCTATTTCTATGGCTAACTGCTGGTATTTATCTTTCTTTTCTCTGTATTTGTTATTTATATTATTGTCAGATGAAACAGCAATATCAATGATGTAGGTGATCTTCTCTTTTTTGATTTGTAATGTTATATCCGGTCTATTGTGCATTCCTGTTTTGTCTGTATGAATGGTTATATTCCAATATAACTTGTATTCTTCGTTTTCCAATATTGTTTGTGGCGTGTATGTGTAATATGTATGTGTTCCTGTGATAAGTTCATGTTGTAGTGCAAGCTGCTGGTGTATGATATTTGCCGCTGTATTATATCTGTTAGTATATTCAGATCCAGCCATCAACTTACATCCTGCCGTAATATGGTCGATTGTTTCGGGAAATTGGTGGCATTTTCTGCATTTGTCGTCTATGGTATTGGGGTCTTTCATTATGTATTTTTTGTGATTTCTTGTAGCGATAACCTGATACTGGATCGCTTCTGTTTCAGGATACAGTCCACCTTTTTGGAGCCATTTGTACGAGTCTGTATTACTGATGTATTCGTTTTTCATCTTGTAAGTATGTTTACCATGTAATTTTTTCTGTGTCCATTCTTCTATCGTCTGCTGTTGCGTTTGTGTATTGTATATTTGCTGCGTATGAAAGAGATTGAGGGGTGTCTATTCTCTATCTGCTTGTACAATTGCTCTATGTAATAATGACGGTGTATTATTATTATTATTTTAGGAATTCACAGGGGTTTTGTTCCCTCGATTTCTTCTTTATACAGGCGGGCCAAGTATAAACGAAGTCTATTGTCCTCTAAGAAACGAGCGGACTATATTGCATGTGTGTAAAATGACGCTTTTTTGTATTTGATTGTGTTTATTCTTCAGGTATGTCGAGTTCTGTCAGATGTTCTGTGAATTTTTTGTGGGTGATACCAGTAGCAGACATAATCAACGGGAAAATGGTGACCGCGTTTTGCATCCAAATTCTCTCCAGTTCTACTGCGAGAGGGGTGTATTTTTGTTTTTTTTTCCGAATATTTGTTAGTTATATTGTGATCGGTAGGGATGGAAACGTCTATGAGGTATGTGTGTTTGTTCTTATTGTCAGTAAATGTGATGTCGGGCCTGTTGCATGCTAATGTTTTATCTGATTGTATCGTTTTGTTCCAGTATATTTTGTATGCCTGGTTTTCTAGTATTTCAGATGGCGTGTACTGGTAGTGAGGTACGGTTTTGTTTATTAGTGAAAGTTTATATGCCATTTGCTGGTGGATGATTTTTGCGACTGTGTTGTGTCGCTCCAGGTATTTGGTTGGTGCAAGAAAGTTGCAACCATTGGTTATATGCTCTATTGTTTCTCTGTTTGAATGGCATCTTCTGCATTTTTCATTTGTAACTGAGGGGTCTTTTAATATGTATTTTCTATATGTTTTCGTTATTATTACTTTATCTTAGTGTTTTAAATGAAACTCACGGTTTCTAGTTAATTCCACAATATAATAAAAGTTATTGAAAATTCTAAAAAATTGACAATTGTTTCGATAAATCAATATCATCGTCAGAATGACAGAAGTTACATTTCATTTGATGGCTAGACCGAGAAGTGACCAACTTGTGATTGACTGATATTTACAATTATCACTTAAGAAGACAGTTTATTAGTGCAGAACTCCCTAGATTTATCTGTTCATTGACAACTTCATATTGTGGGTTTCTTAAATGTCTTCTAATTTCCAATTCTTCAAGGAAATCCAGTTCTTGTTTCTTTTCACAAATATGCAGCACTTCTAGTTTTGTGTTAGGTGTCAATGAATGATTGGTGTCAAGTAGATGTTTTGCGTAGTGGGATTTATCTGGTTGTTTTAATCTGTATGCTCGTAAGTGTTCACTGTATCGGATTTCAAAATTCCTGAGGGTCTGACCCAAATAGACAGCATTACATTCTAGACATTTGAGTTTATATATACCTGACTTCTTTAATAGTGGTATTTTTGTTTTTACATTTAACAATTTTGTACTAACGGTACTTTCTGTTTTAAAAGAAATTGTTGTATTCGTTGCTGAAGATATTATCTTTGAAATATTATTAGAAATATTTCCTGCATATGTGATGGTTTTATAAGTTTTTATTTCATCAGCTTGTTTAGGAAATATTAGTTGTAATGCCACTTTTCCTCTTTTTTACTAATTAGCTTATTTATCATATCTAATGGATAACCGTTGGATGTTGCTATTTGTCTAATTGTATTAATCTCTCTATCAAAATTACATTTGTTCATAGGAACTGAAAAAGCTCTATGTATCATTGAATTATATGCCGCTAGTCTGTGTGACATAGGGTGATTGGGATTGAAAGGAATTGTCACATCAGTCTGTGTTGGTATTCGGTAAATTGAATAATCAAGTACATTATTAACTCTTTGAATTTTTAAATCAAGAAAATTGATTGAGCTATTTTCTTCAATTTCTAATGTAAATTTAATTTTTGGGTGTAAATTATTGATGTGGTTGAAAAATAGCTCAATCAATTTTCTTGATTTAAAAAGTCAAAGATTTAATAATGTACTTAATTATTCAATTTACCGAAAACCAACACAGACTGATGTGACAATTCCATTCAATTCCAATCACCCTATGTCACACAGACTAGCGGCATATAATTCAATGATACATAGAGCTTTTTCAGTTCCTATGAACAAATGTAATTTTGATAGAGAGATAAATACAATTAGACAAATAGCAACATCCAACGGTTATCCATTAAATATGATAAATAAGCTAATTAGTAAAAAAGAGGAAAAAGTGGCATTACAACTAATATTTCCTAAACAAGCTGATGAAATAAAAACTTATAAAACCATCACATATGCAGGAAATATTTCTAATATTATTTCAAAGATAATATCTTCAGCAACGAATACAACAATTTCTTTTAAAACAGAAAGTAACGTTAGTACAAAATTGTTAAATGTGAAAACAAAAATACCACTATTAAAGAAGTCAGGTATATATAAACTCAAATGTCCAGAATGTAATCCTGTCTATTTGAGTCAGACCCTCAGGAATTTTGAAATCCGATACAGTGAACACTTACGAGCATACAGATTAAAACAACCAGATAAATCCCACTACGCAAAACATCTACTTGACACCAATCATTCATTGACACCCAACACAAAACTAGAAGTGCTGCATATTTGTGAAAAGAAACAAGAACTGGATTTCCTTGAAGAATTGGAAATTAGAAGACATTTAAGAAACCCACAATATGAAGTTGTCAATGAACAGTTAAATCTAGGGAGCTATCCACTAGTAAACTGTCTTCTTAAGTGATAATTGTCAAGATCAGCAGATATAGTTTACCTGGTTTTCTATATCATTGCACAGTTATACTGATCTTATTTGGAAAAATGATATCCAGGATATCACCATAGGGCTAATAATATCTAAGCTTCAATATTTGTAATATCACATCTTCTTCTTTTTTCTATTAAAATATATTAAGTCAATCACAAGTTAGGTCACTTCTTGGTCTAGCCAGATATAACTACTAAACATCAGGTAGGCATCAAATGAAATGTAACTTCTGTTATTCTGACGATGATATTGATTTATCGAAACAATTGTCAATTTTTTAGAATCTTCAATAACTTTTATTATATCGTGGAATTAACTAGAAACCGTGAGTTTCATTTAAAACACTAATATGAGCAGATTCCACGAAGTAAGGGTCGAGACAGTTAATTTTATTACTTTATCTTGTATAGCATGCATGAATCCTTCCGTTACGGGGAAGAGGTCAGCCTTCTGGAGCCATTTATGTGTTAGTCCCTTATCGATGTTTTTACCTTGTGTCTGATTGAAATATCGTCCGTGTAGTTCTTTGCTTGCCCATCTTTGTATTTTCTCTTTGTATTTGGTTTTCTTGTCCTTCAGTGAAAGGTCGGTGTTGTGTAAGTCTAGTGGAGTATGGTTAATGTCGGCGTTTACTATTGCTAGGTGAAGTTCGCTTTCGGACTTTTTGTCATGAAAGTATTTTCTTAGGTTTGAGATTTGGGTGTCGTGTAGTTGGTGAATGTCAAGAACTCCTCTCCCACTATCTGCTCGAGGTAAAGTAATTTTTCTATACAGGCGTTAGTGTGGTGCATATGGTATTTTGTCAGTAGTGTTCTGGTCTGTCTGTTGATATTTTCGAGATCTGTCGGTGTCCACTTGAGAATTGCGAATGAGTAAGTGAGCGTTGGTATGGCATAGGAGTTTATGGCTTTCGTAAGGTTTCTGGCTGTGAGTTTACTTTTCAGTAATTGTGTGAGTCTCTTTGTATACTTTTGATTGTTTGTTCGATGCCAAGATATATGTATGTGTCGTTTTCATCCATGTGCTCTATTATGCCTTCTGTAGTCCTGATGCCCTCGGTGTTTGTCCACTTGCCACGCTCTATGCTGTTAATTTTGCATTTAATTAAACCGAATTCCTTTTTTATGTCATTGGACATGGTTTCTGTTATTTTAATAAGGGAGTCCATTTGTATTCTTGTCGAGCTGAATATTATTATTATTATTATTATTATTATTATTATTATTATTATTATTATTATTATTATTATTATTATTATTATTATTATTATTATTATTATTATTATTTCAATCTTCTCAGGCTTCATTCCTGGTGTTTGCATTTAGCGAGGTACGGGTGGGTTACCAAGCACTCTCGTCTATTCTTGACTCATGAATTTTCGAACAATTCTTGTTGTATTCCGTACAACTGCTTTCTGCATGGGCCTGTACAAATTGGCATTTAATGCCAGTGTTTTGAGGCTTCTATGTAGTTCCTTTGGGATCACACCAGTGGCGGACAAGACAACGGGAACAATGGTCACTTTGTTGAGACTCCACAGGTATTTGATTTCATCGGCGAGGTCAGTGTACTTTCTTTTCTTTTCTTCGATACTGCTCATAATATTGTGGGTGTTAGGGACCGCTATGTCTATGATGTATGCTTCCTTCTGTCTGTTATCTCTTACAACTATGTCTGGTTTGTTGCAGGGGATCCTCCTGTCTGTTATAATGGATCGATCGTAGTAAACTGTTTATTATTATTTTTTTTATGGGTGGGAAAACCTTCAAAAGGCGCTTGGCGTAAAAGTTGTAGGTTGCCAAACAGTGTGGGATTTGTACCTCACTAAAAACCCACCCATAAGGAGCATCGACTACTGGGGTCATTAGCTCTTGATCATTAGCTCTTGTTACTACATTTTATATATGTTACTACATTTATATTTTCAGATTTTGTCGAATAGTTTGATGCACTTCATATATTCTAAGGTGTTCTTTATATTTTCGTGATTCAGGTTCTCTTCGAGTTGGTGTTTTATGTCATATTGATGTCTTTGCGGATTGAATGTGTGACATTCATTGATAACATGAATTACTGACATAATCACATTACACTGATCACAAATTGGTGCTGGGTCGCCTTTCAGAAGATGTTGATGGGTGAGACTTGTGTGTCCTGTACGAAGTCTAAATGCTTTAATGGTTTCTAACCTACTCAACCCTGTGGATTCATACTTCTTCTTCACCTCCGGTTCTAGTCTACGGAGTAAAGTATTTGTTTCGTCCCATATAGCTTGCCATTCGTTAATAATTTTTCTTTTTAGATTATTCATAAAATCAGTTTTTCTGACTGCTTCATTATTGGCTGATTGTTCGTCACTTTGATCATCAACAATAATCTTAGGGAATTCAACGTCTATACTTCTCAAGTACTCAAGATACCTTATTGCAAGGGGGCGAGTGATGATGCCTCTATTGTCGTATTCATTAATATTTGGGAATAAAAATTGGTTATTAGGATTTTTAGTATTCAATTTAACTCTTGTGAAGTATGATGTTTGAAGGATTAATCTTCGTTGCTCTAGTGGCATTAGACCGGATTCACAATAAAGACTTTGAACAGGGGTCGTCGGAAATGCTCCCAGACAGTAACGTATTCCTAAATTTTGAATTTTATTTAATCTGTTCAAATGACTCTTCCTCGCAGAGGAATAAACAATGCTGCCATAATCTATCTTGGACAATATTAAAGCTTTGTATATTATAAGAAGGCTTTTTGGATCAGCTCCCCATTTTGTATGTGCCAAGACTTTGAGTATATTAAGGGATTTTCTACATTTCGTGTTGATAAGTTCTAAGTGTTCATGCCAGTTTAATTTTTTATCAAATACTAAACCCAGGAATTTAATAGTATCGACGCAGGTTATGATGTTGTCCTTTAAATATAAGAGTGGATCGTAATGGGGTTTTCTGAGTCTACAGAAATGTACGCATTTTGTTTTTTCTTCAGAGAATTGAAAACCAATTTTTTCTCCATTTTCAATAATCTTATTGATTGCTGGTTGCAGTGTACGTGTAATATCTCCCACTTTTTTACCGCTGAAAAAAATTGCAACGTCATCGACATAGAGACATTTATTGATTTTTTGATCGACGCCTCTACAAATTTCGTTTATAGCGATTGCAAACAGAGTACAACTAAGTGTTGATCCTTGCGGTACGCCGTTTTGCAGTGTCCTACTTGTTGAAAATTCATTTGCAACTCTAACTTTGAAACGTCTATTATCGAGAAACGATTTTATGAATAATGGTAGTTTTCCTATTAGTCCAAATTTTGACAATTTATCCAGGATTCCATGCCGCCACGTCATGTCGAAAGCGCCTTCAATATCAAAGAAAACAGCTATTAGGTGTTCTCTTTCTCGAAAAGCTTCTTGAATAAAGTGTTCCAGTAAAACTAAGTGATCTATCGTTGATCTTTTCTTTCTATATCCCGCTTGGTAGGAAACTAGTAAATTATTTTTTTCTAGATAATCTTGAAGTCTGTTGTTTACCATCCTCTCGACTAGTTTTCCTAAGCAGCAGGTGAGACTTATGGGGCGATATCCTGATGGCGATAACCTACTTTTATTAGGTTTAGGTATGGGAACGATTACAGCTTCTTTCCAGGAATCCGGGTAGGTATTTTCATTCCAAAGTTTGTTGTAGAGCTTTAAAAGCATTTCTTTGGTTTCTGGTGTCAAGTTTTGGAGCATATCATTTGAAATTGTATCTATACCTGGAGCACCGATTTTTGATTGGTGAAGAGCTCCACTTAATTCTTCCATGGTAAATGGTAGATTGTAGTATAAATCATTGTCTGTTGAGAAATCTATACTTGCTTCCGAGCTGTTTTTTGTTTGTAGGAAGTTTTCATCATAATTTTCGTTGCTGCTGATTCTTTCAAAGTGAGAGGCCATTATGTTCGCTATTTCCACCGGATCTTCAGTTATAATTCCACTTTCCATTTGTAAGGAGGTAATTGCATTGTAAGTGGTATTGCCTGACACTGCTTTAACTTTTTTCCATACTGTATTTATTTCGGTATCTCGTGTAATTGTTGTTGTGTATTGATTCCAAGTATCTCTTTTGTTTTTAAGTATTATTTTTCTAGCCATCGCCCTAGTCTTTTTAAATGCTATTAAATTTTCAGTGGTTGGGTACTTTTTGAAATTGTTTAGAGCCGCTTTTTTAAGATTAATGATATTTTTGGTTTCTTCATTCCACCAAGGTACAACTTTTTGAATCGGTTTACCTCCTGATTTTGGGATACTACTGTTTGCTGCTCTAATAATGCAATTTGTAATTTCCTGTACACTCGGCTGTGCCGGTGGTCTTAATGAATTTCTAAATGTTTCCCAGTTAGCTTTGGCTCTATTCCATTTGATGGGTACTTGATGTATGATTCTCTGTTTTCCTAGCTGGATGCATATCGGGAAATGGTCGTTATTATTATTATTATTATTATTATTATTATTATTATCATTATGATTATGATTATTATTATTATTATTATTATTATTATTATTATTATTATTATTATTATTATTTCATATAAGGAACACTTGTTTTCTGAGCTGTATTGTGTACCTTCCAAAAATTCTATATAAAAATTGAGATTTGTTCTTATTTAATTATTAATGAATATCTACAGTGACATCGGATCTCAACTTCGAATATTTATTTTATATTATGACATGACTTGTCTATTATTTATTATACTCTGTGTGAAATGTCATATGAAACTAAATGAATCCAAATTTGACACATACTGTGTAAATCAAACATGTTGAATATCATATACAATACTGAGTATACCAAAAATATTGAATCTCATGTGTATATGTATCTGTATCTATATAATTTTGCTAGCTATATCCTCCATTGTTCCTGGTTTTAGCATTGTTTTTATATTTTATGTACCTATTCTGATAAGGTTTTCATCTTTTCTCTCTTTCCTACATAGAGGTATTATTAATTTACTGAATTGGTTATTTAATAGACCGGTAGTTATTCTCTCTATTTAAAGAGTTATTCTTCTATATGATATTACTTTGATTTTACTTTTTATTTTCTGTGTTAAAACTTTTTCTATATTTTGTCAATAATCAAGTCACTGTACGTATTACATAAACACAATATCCACGTAGTTGACTGTCGATGTCTAGTGGCATAATAAGCTTATAAATAAAAATCTTCTATCAGCGTAAATACTAATACAGCGTTTATGCATGGCGTTTTTTATTACATTCAGTTATTGGAACCTTGATGCAGGTACGATTATATTTTCCACCTCTTACCCATTCCGCCGATTTACGATACCCCGAAGCCAAAAAGTCAATTAAACTACTATAAAACTCTTTGAACAGATTGCGACCCACAGGTATAAAACTGATAATTCATTAAAAATATATGATAGAAAATTTGTTTAATGATCCCTTTCGCAGTCCGAGAGCATTTTAAAAAGATCATTAATAACGTCGATATCCATTTTTCAACAAGTTTCTCTCTGCCGAATGGGAAAAGAACAAAATAAACCGAAAAAATTGAGAAAATAATTAAGGAACAAATGCTTTAGAGATAAGTGTCAGAATTATAGACAGCCGTTTTTGAAATGGTATGAATAGCAGGTACAGTGATTGATGAGGGAATTTATAAGCTAGACTCACATTTAACAAAATAATAAGTTCAAAGCAAATCTCCAAAGAGACAAATGCTAAATCTGTACAAAACAATAACAAGACCAACAGTAAGTTACGGAAGTGAAAGGAGGATTCAAATCAAAATAGAGGAAGAGAAATTAGATATATGGGAAGGAAAATACTCAGGAGAATATTAGGGGGTAAAAGAGAGTGAGAATTATGGCTAAGAAGAACGTTATAACGGAATACGGTATTTATTATTAATACTATTATGGAGAAGCAGACCTGAAGAAAATAATGAGGTTCAAAAGAATGCGGTGGCAATAAAACGTCAATAAAAGTTAATGAAAAGTCAATAAAATGTCAATAAAAAGTCAATAAAAAATCAATAAAAAATCAATTAAAAATCAATAAAAAGTCAATAAAAAGTCAATAAAAAGTCAATAAAAAGTCAATAAAAAGTCAATAAAAAGTCAATAAAAAGTCAATAAAAAGTCAATAAAAAGTCAATAAAAAGTCAATAAAATGTCAATAAAAAGTCAATAAAAAGTCAATAAAAAGTCAATAAAAAGTCAATAAAAAGTCAATAAAAAGTCAATAAAAAGTCAATAAAAAGTCAATAAAAAGTCAATAAAAAGTCAATAAAAAGTCAATAAAATGTCAATAAAATGTCAATAAAATGTCAATAAATGTCAATAAATCGTCTGTAAGACATCAATAAAACGCTCCTGCATGCGGAGCTTTGCAGTCAATAAATAGTCAGTAAGACATCAATAAAACGCTCCTGCATGCAAGAAAAATGAGGACTGCACAAGGGGAAGCCGCTCCCTCAACATTATCAACGGAAAAAGGAGAAAGCGGGAAAAAACATCGAAAGAAGAAGGAGGGCATAGTCGGTAACGCCTCTTCAGCAGGCAGCTGCCGTGAAAGCAATTAAAATTACAGTTTTCCCCAAAGCCCACCCTGAGTCCATCCTCAGTGTAGAAGACCAAACTTTAGTGGTGAAAGCAATAGTAGGGATATTTGTTCGATGGATGGGAGCATAATCTCCATTTCGGCGGCATATACTTTCGACCTGGGTTTATACTCATAGATTGTCAGATACCAGAGTACGCAGAGCGACTCTAGCTGGAACTGAACTGAACTAATGGTATGAGAAAAGATATACCAAAAATGCACAACACGTTGTTTCTCACAAGAAGTCAGTGTGTAGAGGAACAGAAGCTACTGCACCTGATAAGAGCCCAAAATGAAGGCTTAACTACAGAACAATGGAAGGTTCTGAGCCTGAAAGAAGACGAAAAAGGCCAGATCTTGAAGGCAGGTATAGACAACCTATTCTGTCAGAAAATTAAGAAGAACGGGTACATCAATAATTTTTCAGAATTAACAGCTAGCCCAAAAGACTCACACGCTAATATTGTTAATGTCAATGACTGGATAAATATTTTCTCACAATTTTCAGGTAAGATTATTATTTGTGGAGATTTTAATTGTCACCATAATTCATGGGGATCCCACAAGGATAATGTACAAGGTGAAAGACTCATTGATGCTGTAGATCACTGCAACTTAATCTGAGTCAATAATGGTAAGTCAACTCGAATACACAGGCTTAATGAAAATCCTTCTAGGGTTGATCTTACTTTAGCTACTCCTAATCTAGATTGGCAAATTATGGAAGAAACTTTAGGCCCTGATCATTTTATAATAAGCATTTCTCTCAATTTGTCAGGTAATTGTGCAAACATTTTAACTTCTAATACATGACTCGAGAACAAATTGGGGACTATATAGATCAAATATTAACTGAAAATGATACTAATACTAATCCCTCAGCAAAAGCTGATTTGGTAATTACAGCCATGTCAAAAGCTGCAAATTTGTCTATGTCCATTAAAAAATCTTTTAGTCCAACTACTAAAAAACCTTTTTGGTGGAACATAGAATGTACAGAAACAGTAGAAAAAAGGAACCAAGCTCTTCTTGAATATAAAAGAATCTCTAGTTTTCAAAATTTTATTAATTATAAAAGAAGTATAGCTTATGCCAAATTAACTTTTAAAGAGGCTAATAAAGATAGCTAGGTATCCTTTTAAAGTGTATAAATAGAAATACTCCTCAATTTAAAATTTGGAATTTTATAAAAAGAGTTTCAAACAAACATTTTCAGAATAATCGTACTCCTCTACCACCACAATTGCTTGAAGAAATATTTGATTTAATTTGTCCTGCAACTGTCCAAAATAAGCTCGAACTAAATCAATCACACATCTTCACGCTGTTAAAACTTCCAGAAATACTGCGCCTTATAAAATAGCAAAAACAAATGTTTTAGATATTTTCAACGGCTGGTGGTTACAAAATGATTACATGCAAATCATAAAAGACGTAATTATACCTTATTATCCAAACCTTTTAAGGATAGACATATTGCGACATCATATCAGCCAATTTCTTTATTTCCCACCATATTAAAAACGATTTGAGCGAATCATCAAAGCGCGATTAGAATGGTTTACAGAAAACAATCAACTTCTTCTGGCAACACTGGGTTACGGCACGATAGATCCTATAAAACCATTAGTTAATCACGTACAAGTAAGTTTTTCTGGAAACAAATATCTTGCTTGTCTATTTATCGATATAAAAGGCGCCCATCATGCTTAAACATACTAACAAAAAAACTTATTGAATTCGGTTTTGGTAATAAAGGTGGCGACCAATATTTATAATCTGTACACAAATCGGAAAATCTACCTCAGAGATCATAAGAATGAACTTCATGGTCCGACGGTAGTGTCTCAAGGTCTATCGCAAGGATCTGTGTTGAGCCGTTTTCTTTTTAATTTGTATACAACAGAATTGTATCAGATAGGAGATGATTCTTGTTATAAAGTTCAGTATGCTGATGATTTTGTCTATTACGCGATCCGAAATTCATACCAAGAGTGCTCATGTGTTCTCGAGAACATGATGAACACTATTATACAATCCTTACATGACTTGGACTTTAACGTATCGCCTGGAAAATGCGCTGTCCTTTTTTTCACGAGACATCGATATCAGTCACCCGAAACACTGCTCCTCTCTGAATTTACAATTCCAGTGGTGAAGAGTTATAAATACCTGGGCATATTTCTGGATAGTAAGTTGTTATGGACTAAACATATTGAGTATATCAAATGTAGATGCGAAAAAGGGATAAAAGATGTGTTTCTAAGTTAAAGTGTGGTGTTGGTGTGGTCATTCCATTAATGTTTTATAGAACCTACATCCTCTCAATTTAGGACTATTTATCGACTTTGTATGGTTCTGCTAGCAAATCAAATCTACAAATTGTAGATCGCATTCAATTTAAAACCCTACAGATTTGTATAGGAGCAATGAGATCATTCCCAACTGATGCAATCTTAGATGAAACTCTTGAACCTCCATTAGCAAATAGACACGAGTATCTAGCAAATACATATTCAATCAAAATTAGAGAAAAATATTGCTGCAATAATCTCAGTAATCTTGCTTATCTCACAACATAATGTTTAACAAACGAATATTGGAAGATTAAAAATAATCCACCTTCGGTCGATGATTTTATTTTACTAATAAATTTCAGAAATTAATTGATACTGTCGACAAATATCCAATGTTTAGATTCAGCTATGACTCATGTATGTTTGAACCTAACCTCTTATATTCACTTTCAAACATAGTCAACAAGAACATTATGATATATATATATATATATATATATATATATCATAAGCATTATATAGGAATGACTACACAGTACTTGGAGGGCAGGATGAATGGTCACAAATATACAAAAAATGCATCAACTGCTTTACACAAACATGAAAGCACTGAGAATCATGAATTTGATTATAAAAAAACAAAAATCTTAGCTCAAGACACAAATTATCAGAAATTATCAATTAAAGAAATGATACACATAAAACAAGATGAGTTTTCTGTGAATGATAGACAAGATATAAAAAACTTGAGTCAAATTTACTATAAGCTGATTAATTAACTCATTTCAACTTCCCTCGTATAGTATCGTTACATTGAAATTCTAAGGTAAGTACGTCAATTTTAATTCTGTGTTTTTATTAATGTTTTTTAAAAAAACCTACTAATGTTATGTTTTTATCTATTTACAAATATTTTAATCGTACCTTATTCTTATAATGATATTGTTTTGAAAATGCTTCCAAGGAGGAGGCGAAACGTTAAAATTTTTATCCATTTTCAATAGAAAAATGTGAAATACAATCGTATTTTAATTATTTTAAAACAACCTATGAACCCAAGAATATAAACATTTCCAATATTATATACAAATGGTTGAAGAAACTAAATGAATTTATATTTATTGCAAGGGTCTAAAGTGCAAAAGTTCACAACATCAAAATGCCATATTACGAAGATATACGCAGAAATTACGGAGCATCAACTGTAGCAACTATGAAATCTATAACCAATTCTTTCAAGAAACTTGCCAATCAAAAGAATCGCCGTATATTCTTATTAAGATGTAAAGATTCAGGAATCCAACCGAAGTTTTTGAATTTTAGTGTAAATCATATTAATGTGACAGGTACGTACCTTAGAAGGAAATTTAACGATATTATAAATACAACTAAATCAAAAATTATCAACTTGAGTATCAGTGAATCTGTTAAACTAATAAAAAAACTAGAAAAAGCTATTGATTGTGAAATAAACAAATTGAAAAATATCATTCCAGAAAGCTTATTGAATTCATATGTCAATCTAGAAAAAACAAAATATGAAAAACATTTTCAAAAAGTGAAAAAAGCAAATTCAAAAAAGTTTAATAATTTAATTAATAACTGTACACAAAATGAAACTAAAATAAACTCTGACTCGTGGATTGAGAATATCTCTAATACACATATACCAAATGACATAAAAGAAATATTAGCATATGGAAAAAATTTCTCTCTGCCATACAAAAATGAGAACGAATTACCTTATACAGAATATATTGCAAGTATAGAAACAGCCATTATTAATAAACCAGATCAAATAAAAGATAATATTAGAGCTGATGTAGTAAATACTATCACCAATCATAAAATAAAACTCCGTCATCATAAAACTCAAAAAATCAATAAAACTCAAAAAAACATCCAAAAAAAATTGAAGAAAACTAAAGAATTTATAAAATGCAATCCGCAAATTACAATTCTACAACCGGATAAATGTAATAAAACACTATTAATGAACACCGATGATTATAATAATAAAATGACAGAGCTACTAAATGATAGAAAAGTTTATCAAAAAATTAAATCAGATAAAACCAAAATATTTCAAAACAAAAATAATACATTTATAAAAAAACTTTTAAATAATGGTTCTATCAATGCCAACGAAGCAAAAAAATTACAAACACACAATGCTTTACCACCAAAACTATATGGACTACCGAAAATACATAAACCAAATATACCAATGCGTCCAATAGTGTCATACATCCAATCACCTTTTTATAAGCTGTCCAAATATCTTGCATATAGTCTATCAAAAACAACTAAAAATAATTTTTATGTGAAAGATTCATTTATGCTCAAACAATTTTTAGATACAGTGCATATTCCTGATAATTATAAAATCATATCCCTAGATGTCATTTCAATGTATACAAATATTCCAAATGATCTTATAACACATGTACTAAAAGATAAATGGGATTCGATCAAACAACATACATCACTTAACTATGACGAATTTCTAGAAGGCATTATGCTTATACAAACAAATAATTACTTTCAATATAATGACAACTTTTTCCAACAACTAAACGGATGTACAATGGGATCTCCAATTTCTTCAAGTCTAGCGCAAATTGTCATGGAATATATAGAAGAAAAAGTATTAAATAATATAGATTTTGATGTAACATTTTTTAAAAGATACGTTGACGATTGTTTAGCTGTAATTCCGAGTAACAAGTGCGATGCATTCCTGAGTGCTTTCAATAGTTTCAACCCAAGTATCCAATTCACTTTAGAAATCGAAAACAATAACAAAATAAATTTTCTAGACATGACACTTATAAAAACCAAAAACAAAATAAAAACTAAACTATATACAAAAGAAACATGGTCTGGACGATATCTAAATTATAACTCATGCCATCCCAAATCACAAAAAAACAGTGTCATTATAGGATTAACAGATAGAGCTATCAAATTAACTTCACCTGAGTATCGCCCTAAGGTATTGAAAAAACTTAAAAATGTTCTAAAAAATAATCAATATCCAGAAAATCAAATTAACAGAATCATTCAACAACGTACATATAAATTATACAATAACAACATAAAACCAAGTACACAAATAAAACCAAACCAAGAAAATGATACATATATAGCTCTACCTTATACAAATCAATTATCTGAAAAGCTTAAATACATCTTATCAAAATATAACATCAATGTATGCCATAAATCCCACAACACATTATCGCCACTTTTTACTAAACTAAAAAACAAAACCAAAGATAATAAAAAATCTAATATTATATACTCCATACCATGCATGAATTGTCCGAAGCATTATATAGGAATGACTACACAGTACTTGGAGGGCAGGATGAATGGTCACAAATATACAAAAAATGCATCAACTGCTTTACACAAACATGAAAGCACTGAGAATCATGAATTTGATTATAAAAAAACAAAAATCTTAGCTCAAGACACAAATTATCAGAAATTATCAATTAAAGAAATGATACACATAAAACAAGATGAGTTTTCTGTGAATGATAGACAAGATATAAAAAACTTGAGTCAAATTTACTATAAGCTGATTAATTAACTCATTTCAACTTCCCTCGTATAGTATCGTTACATTGAAATTCTAAGGTAAGTACGTCAATTTTAATTCTGTGTTTTTATTAATGTTTTTTAAAAAAACCTACTAATGTTATGTTTTTATCTATTTACAAATATTTTAATCGTACCTTATTCTTATAATGATATTGTTTTGAAAATGCTTCCAAGGAGGAGGCGAAACGTTAAAATTTTTATCCATTTTCAATAGAAAAATGTGAAATACAATCGTATTTTAATTATTTTAAAACAACCTATGAACCCAAGAATATAAACATTTCCAATATTATATACAAATGGTTGAAGAAACTAAATGAATTTATATATATATATATATATATATATATATATATATATATATATTCTTTCAATCTATACAAAATAACATAATATTCAACTATTTACACGGATGGCTCAAAAACCAATTATGGAACTGGATGTGCCTTTTATCATTCGAATAAATGTTTTTTCTACAACTGCTATGAAAAATGGCATATTTCTCATAGCTTACCTATTTTCAAAACCATATATTGCTCACACTGTGGGAAATATTATTTCTCACGGCACTTTGCACACACTACATACATTTATATAGAGAATCCAAAAGGGGATCCTCGATGCCCAGCCGTTTTCGGTGGGTGGTCCTCGGTGCTTAGACTTTTTCTACAAAACTATTTACCTGTATTCTTCAAATTTGTGCAGTTGTAGAAAAAGAATAGTGTGCAACATGTGGGAAAAGTACTCTCGCCCTTGGCTCGTGCCACAAACTTTCACACTCGTGAGAAAAGTTGAACTTTTCCCACTTGTTGCACAATATACTATTTCTGTTAAAACGCGTTTACATGATACATGTTCAATTTACACAGCGGAAATGCATGGAATATAGCAATCCCTCACTTATATATTTGGAACAAAATAGGCAATAGTTTTATAATAACTGATTCAAAAGCTGCATTGGAACTAAGAAATTATATAATCAGGTAAAAAATTCGCTTTTATGGAATATTAAAAACTATCTACACCTATTAAATAATTCTGATACTAAAATAACGTTTATCTGGGTAAACGGATATGCTGGCATTAAAGGGAATGAAATTGTATATAACCTTGCCAAAGATGCAGCTTTGGAAAACAATTTATTTGATTTTACTTAACACACTTGACCTATTGCCGTCATTTAAAAGACAAATCACTCACTGTTGGAATAGTGTATGGCAGGTATGGCAGATCTAGAAATGCCCAAAAAATATCACATATTCAAGAATACAACACAAATAAATACTACACTACGATAGTAACTAGAATGAAATTCAATCATGGCATCTTTTTTGCGCACATTGCTAAAATAGAAATGATAGGCTCTTCTATTCGTTCATGTGACAATAGTTCAACAGCTGATCTTAACCGTTTAATTTTTTCCAGTAGAAATCACCAATATCAAATAAATATATTTCTAAATTTCCTCACTATCCACCAATATTTCTTTACCGACAAATTTAACTCATCTATTAAGTTTAAACGAAAAACCTATTTTAGACGCCCTAACTGAGCTATTTAAAAACGCACAAATTCCAATATAAAGTTGAACATTAAAATTAAATAATCAGGAAAGAACTCAGTTTTCTACGACCAAAATTTCACACACACAACTTATTTTCGAATATGTTCAATGCATTCTGCGTAATTTAATTAATAGAATAAATTGAAAAATTTGTTATTGCCTATCTAAATACTCAATTTTGCTCTGCCAGCAAAAAATATTCGTACAAATATTGTTGAATCATATTTTAATTCATACACATATCAAAAAACATCGATACCCACAGACTAATTACATTAAAAACAAGAATAACTAGAATCAAAACAAAAATGTTCAAACAGTGGATATAAATTCAACTAGTCCGTTTGTTAGCCGATATTTTCTCGTAATAATTTCGCTGGGATATATAGGAGTGAGATAGAAACCCATCACATGTGGGGCTGGCATCGCTCCAGGCATTACGCTTCTCTCATTACGGTCCTGTAACAGTGAGTGTTGCCTTGCAGGCAACAGGAAAACAACCTATCCTGCCTCTGACATCGTATTATATCCATATCCATCCATATCGTTTTCTCTTGTAACCCAACCTGTTATCAGTGGCGTAGATTACAATACAAAATATAAATATGTTGAATATTTTAGAATACCTAGTCCGCGAATTGAAAGATACCTAATTTGAAGCAAATGTTGTGTACCATATGAGTTCTTTCTACCGCACATTAACAAACGAATATCAATAATTAAGTGGAAGATAATCAATAATTTAGTAAAAGATAGTTAATATGCATATAGCTACAAAAGAAAAGGGATGCTGAGGATGATTTTTATGAAAAACTGTAAGAAATATCTGATAGAAAACCCAAAAAGTACATAAAAATAATTTCAAAATAGTTCCAATTTAATCTATTTATTTCAAAATACGAAGGGGGTAAGAGGAAAATGGAAGTTAAAAATAAAAATAAAAAGAGTTGAAGAAAGTAGGAAATGTTAGAAGAAGTAGAAGAGAAAAAAAGAGTGGAGACAGAATAAAAATGAGGAGATGTTGTGGAAAAATAAGAAAAAGAGAGAGGAGAATAAGAAGGAAGGGAAGAGTATTGAAGACGTTAGGGGGAAGGAGAAAGAGGTAGAAAGAGGTGATTAAATTTGTGACAAATAGAGACAAATATTTTTAAACGATCTTCTCATGAATTTTAATCTCCCTAGATTTCGAAGGAAAAACAGAAGAAAGCTCCAAAACATTTCAATGTCAATTGTTGATCATTTTCTACAGTTTTCTTTGCAATGTGTGCTATACATTCTATTATATCCTGCTATCATGACTTGAGAAAAAGAACGAGGCAGAGAAAGAGAATAAGAAAGCAAAGAATGAAAAAAAGATGAAGTCGAGATAAAAAAGAAAAACTAATGGAAAATATTGACTTCATGTGAAAAAATATACTGAAAATAATAACCACGTATGAATATGATAACAGAATAGAAGCAAAATTAATAAACAAAGAGAATAAATCAATATACTGTATACTACAATAAAACACTTTTGAGACACATCAATCCCGATAGAAAGTGAAAGAGAATAACGATACCAATAAACGAAAATCGTTTATTGAGGAGGATGAGGCCAGAAATAACATAACATAATTAGAACACTTGAGAAGAATAACCGGCATACCGAAATGAGATAAATGTACGAAGAAAGAAATATTACGAGTTACAAAGTATGAACCAATTATAACAATAAGAAAAATAAAGATCGGTTTTAAAACGACCGGTGACGTTGCCCGATACCTAACTTCCACTCGTTTCTATTGTTCCATTGGTCCTCTCTTAGGTCTCTAGCACTTATAGCTTTAGTTACTACTTCTTTCCATGATTTCCTAGGTCTTCCTCTCTTCCTACGGTTTGGTGGTACCCACTGCATTACCAGCTTTGGCAATCTGTTTTCGTTCATTCGCTGTACATGTCCGTACCATATAAGTTGCTTTTTCTCAATATCTGTTGTTAATAAGCCGTCCACTCCCATACGTTGTCTGACGTCATCGTTTCGGATTCTGTCTCTTCTGGATATTCTAAGAGTTCGTCTGAACACATCCATCTCGGTCTCCTCAAGTTTTCTTCTATTGTTCTCTGTAATTCTCCATGTCTCTGCGCCATATAGGTTAGATTACTTTTGACAAAGGTTTCGCAGATATTGTATTTCCGTTGTTTTCCAATATCAGAACACCACCATATCCCATTTAATCAGCCTATTGTTCATCTGGCTTGTGCTATTCGTTTTTTGATTTCTCTGTCGTCTTTTCCTGTTGTATCAAATTCAACTCCTAAGTATGTGTATTCGCTACATGGTCCTATTTCTTCCATTTCTAGTTTGATATTTCCTGGTTCAGCTCCTATTGGAAGGTATTTTGTTTTCTGAGTATTCATTTCCAGACCTCATTTCCTATACTCTTCATTTAGTTTTCTCGTCATATATTCAAGATCTTCTTTGTCATTCGCTTTGATAACCTGGTCATCGGCAAACTGTAGAGTGTATAAACACTTTTCTCCAAGATCGATACCCATTCCGCTGCATTTTTCCTTCCATTGATTTAACGCTCTTACTTCATAGATTTTAAAAAGTGTGGGCGAGATACAAGATCCTTGGCGCAGACCTTTATTTACCGGAAACTCTTCTTGAATGCTTTTATGAGGGTGTGTCTGATGTTGGTTTCTTGTAGTGTCTTCCAAAGCATTTTTACGGGAACTGTATCATACGCCTTCCGCAGATCAACGAACAAAAGGTGAGTTTCCATATTATCATTTGATTAATTTTTCAATAATTTGTTTCAAGCAAAGACGTTATCTGTACAAGATCTTTCCTTCGAAAGCCTGATTGCTCGTCTTCTTCCTGTTCTCTATATTCAAGTTCAATTAGGTGTCGCAGAACTCTTCCATAAAGTCGACTAAGAGTACTTGTCACTGATATGCCTCTATAGTTCGAGCAGTCTAGTTTGTTACCTTCTTTATAGAATGAAGTTATATGGGCCACGTTCCATTCTTCCGGCACTGGAGTGCCGTTTAGATACTGGTTTATACACCAGGTGAGTATATCGACAAGTTCATCTGACCCGTTCTTTATCAACTCTGCGGGAATGCCCTCTGGGTCCGCAGCGCGTCCATTTTTGAGTTGTTTTACTGCTTCTCTAATTGTGTCCCCTGTGACGTTGATTGTTTCACCCTCAATTAATATTTCTGCTGGTGAGGTTGCAAGGTATTCATCTCTATCTTCTGTCAGCAATTGTTCATAGTGATTGATCCACTTTTTTGTTGGTATAAGTTGAAGTTTCGCACAGTTCTTTTCATTCGATCTAATATTTTTCATGAACTTCCATGATTCAGAGCATTTTTACCACCGAGATGCATATTAATTTCCTGACATTTTTTGTCCCACATTTCTCTCTTTGTATTAGCTACAGTTCGTCTTGTAATTCTTTTTATTTCTAGATATCGATCTCTATCTTGTTGTGATTGAGTGTTAGTCCATTTTTGATACCATTGTTTTTTCTGGGTAGTTAGCTCTTCTATATCTTTGTTCCACCATATTTTTCTACTAAGGGTCCTAGTTTTCATACCAATTGCTTCTTCCGCGGCCTCTTCGATACTATTCACAACGTTCTGATAGACTTTTCCACAGATTTCTGGTTTAACTCTTACAGATCAAAGAGTTTCTGATTTAACCTGTTGCGATACAGTTATTGTGTACTTTCATAAATAAGGCTATTCAAATTGTACTGCTTGTCGTTTATCTCTTCCGATTTCTCAGCTGATTTGTCGTTTACGTTGCTTTTCAGTGCAGGTCCATAGGGGAACAATATTTTTGCTTTGACAATGTAATGATCCTATCCACAAGTTATCCCTCTAAATGCTCTTACATCGTTTATTCGTATTTTGCTCGTTTGTTTTACAATTACATAATCAATAATAGATCTCAAGTTTCTCGTGTGTTATAACCATGTGTATGTATGAATATCCCTCTGTTCATAGAATCCGTTAGTTATTTTTAGTTGATTGTTTTGACATAATTCAGTTAAACTTTCCCCGGTGTCATTTACATTTATTTCTCCGTATGGACCTAGCACATAATCCTTGATTTTCCGGCCAACTCTACTATTTAAATCTCCCAATATTATTACTTCTCTTGTTTTTCCTATTTTTGTAATTTCCTCTTGGATTTGTTCGAAAAACTCATCTTTCGCTGAAACAGGTTCGTCGTCAGATGTTGCATATAGTCCCAGAATGGTTACAGGCTTCTGATGTATATTTATGTTAAGCCGAATTTAATTCTCATTCATACTTTCAAAGTCGGTTATCCTACTATTTGTATGGATTCATAATTAGAATGTAACCAGAAACAATGAGAAGAATAGTGAAAGATCGAAGTATGAATAAAAAAGAAGTAGAAGGTGACCGAGGACAAACATCTTCGACCAAATAAGAAAAACGTTTGAAATAACAAAGAAAATTAGTAACAGACGTTTCTTTAGTGCCTGAAATGGTAAAAAGAGAAGAAAGGATGTGAAAGTCTGCATTTAGTTTGTCACTGAGTCATGCGATAAATAAATGTCAAACATGGAGTCTGCTTACCCCAATCTAATAAACTGATCAAAATGTAGTTGGTTTAAACAGTAATAGAATCTGTTTTAGCGTTTCTGTCTAACATTTCGAAAAACTTTAACGGGAATTGACTGGCTTGGTGCTGTAATTTGTCTTTCAAGTTTATCAATATCAGCAGGTTGTGCTTAATAATCATACGATTTAAGATGTCCACAAAGAAAGAAATCTGAGGTAAATCCTGTAATTCGGAGGTCATTTAACTGCTCCTTTCTGCAGATCCGTCTATCCGGAAAGCTCTCGTTTGACCGTTGTCAGACAGGAAGAATGTAATGAGGTGGAGCACCGCCCTATTGGAGCCTACATCCGCATCAATTTGAGTTTCTAGCTCGTGAGTTATGAGAGGATCATGTTGAGAAATGTAAGTTGGCAATGTCAAAAATAACAAGTCAAGTAATGTCAGATGTATGTCAAGTTTTTGAAATGTGCGTGAATAAAGATAATAACAAAAATACAGATTATTCGTTTATCCAATGCGTTAGAAAACGAAAAACAATTAACAAAGACACTAAGCAATCAACAGTTCGATAGTTTCTTCAGGTATATCAATGTAGAGTTATCTTTAAGAAATAAAGGACCAGTAATGGTTTCCAAGAATTAATCTTTAGTGGGTGTTGATCAATTTTTTGCTTAAAACAGAAACTTTTTACAGTAGAAGTGCCAAAAAAGGAAAGCTATCTGCCCGAGCAGAATATATTTATTTCTATTATTAAAGGGTTGGACTGGTGCCACATAGTATTCTAACCATTTTTATTAATAGGAGAGTCAATACAATGATACATTTCTGTGCAGAAAAGTTCTAATTAATCAAGAAACCATTGTACAGATAATTAACCTCCCATCAAAATGAAGTGCCACTTGACCTTCTTCCATTTACGATTCTAATATTAACATCTATCTCTCCTATGGGATTGAACAACAAGGGATATAAATACTCATTTAAAGTATCCCCCTTGAAAATAAAAATTACCCGGTTTTTTCGATTTCTGATATAATTCACTGCAAGGAAGATATTAAGGGTGGGAAATTTTCAAATTGACACCTCGTATATTGTAATTCGACAAATACAATGTTTGTTCAATTCACAGAACATGTGTTTACTCATTTTACCAGCAGCCGATTGATTAAACACACCCAGGTGTCATATAAATAAAGCCTATAAATTCCTTAATTTGATTGGTTTATGTAATGTTGAAGAATTGTCGTAAAATATAATTTTTATCTGAATATAAATGCACCTGCATCTCTAAGACCGTAAATGATTAGTAACATGTACCTATTTGAAGAATTCCATTCAAAGCATTTCATTATTCAGACGTAGTATGAATTATACATGAACGTTTTGAAACAAAAAAAACGGGTGTTTAATACGATATCCCGTAATTTAATAAACAAGACAAAAAAGAAACGCATTCGCTACAGTTTATATAAAAGGAAAGTGTTATAGACATCAATAATAACATAATTTACGGCGATAAGTAATTAGCCTTGATAGCTTGTGTGTTTTTGTTTGTATCTGACAAGAATATAAATTATCTAGTATAGATTTAAGATATTGGAATTTCCAAACAGCTACCAACTCGATCTTTTAAAAAATATATATTATTAATATTTGTAACATATTAAAGAAACCATTCCAATAATAAATATTAAAGTACAAATAATTTATATTGATGCGGTCCGAAGGTCCATTAATTTAAACTCATTCGGCTCGATGGACAATAAATTAAAAAAATGTTATGAACAGTAATTGTATAAAATACACAAAAATAAACATGAATTGCCAGTTGATGCTCTTGCATCTTTCTCAATCTCGTCTTTTGACGGTTTAATATGACTTTTCCGCCTAACCCTACCTAATATGCGAGAAGAGTATTGGTTTACCCCAAAAAAAGTTGGAATTTTGGATTTTTTTCAGTTATTTATTACCAATTACTAAAAAACAAAATTACATTCTGTTTATACAGATAGGGCGAGATTCAGTTTGTATGTAATAATGAATAAAGTACAATATGTAATATATTATTCTGGATGGAATTGATGTGAGGAAATTTTAATGTTATTATTATTGTTTAGTTGATTATATTATTAGTTTTTGTTTGCCCGGTATATTATAAATTTTTAAAATAGGTTATAAAATAATTATACCTTTGCATGAAAAACTCCCTGATCTCAAAGTAGGGTTCAAATGTTAAAAACGAAACAATTTTAATTTCAAATATGAGCGCCAAAGTTAAACAAAATCCTAACATTTAAATAAAAAAAAATTTGTTAATAAAAAAAATACTTGCTTTTCATTTCTTAATAAATTCTAGAGACGGTCCTGTATGCTTGATTTCGAACCCCTCCACGATTTAAAGCCGTCGGGTCAATACTGCCAACTGCTGAATATAGATGGAGCAATCACCAAGAAATGAAAAATCTCAACAATATAATTTCAAAAAGTTTTTCAAGTGAAAAACGTTATTTAATATTTTGAAAACGAATACATCATTCTTTTTCAAAAACTTATGAAAACAAAATATCTATGATGATCATTCATTCAATAAACCATACACTCAGATGAAATATTATTTTTTTATATGTGATTACAATATAGGCAACATTATATACAAATTTGAAAACGAATTCCGTTACAAACCGTCCATGACACAAAATGGCGAAAACAATGCTGATAAAAATGTATGAAATATCAAAGTTCAATTTTTTGCACAAAACAAGTAAGTTTATTTGATCTTTTTATATATAAATGAAATAGTTTCAAATACCTGTTCACTGTTCCGTTCTAATACACTTCAATGATTGGTTTTTTTTAATTTATTTTAGGTTACCTCCTGGAAAACCAAACAATCCGTCCAGATTGGGTAATATCAAAAATCGATGCTATACTTCGTCCAAATCAATACATTTTAGACGAATTCCATAGTCCAGTCCTTCCTGAAATGTATTGTGGAGACACCATTTCCACAATACAATATTTCAATTGGTTATATTGATAAATTTTACAGTCAGTATTCTATTATATTTACCAATTTTCTTGTTAAAATTATGTTTATTTACTTGGTTAATCAAATTGCTGAGTTGCTTTTAAGAATAATGCATTTCTTTTTATAATTACCATTCCAAAAATGTTGCTTTTTAAAGAGTTTGAATTATTTTTCCCAAAATTTTGCTCCTCCCCATTCACTCCTACCAAAAGGAAATTCTACCTAGTGAATAGTGTACATTATCAACAAATTGTTTTATTCAATTTTTTAATTATTAATCTGCTTGTCGCTGATGAAAATATTTCAAATGTATTCCACCAATCAAAATTGGCTATAAAAATTCTTGTTGATAAGTTTCACTTCAAGTTATAAATTGTCCATCTATCTTTCTTGGACATTCTGTTTGAAGTCTTTAAATGATTAAATCCCATATACTACTCCCTTTAAATTGTATTCCAAAATTTTTATAAATGACAGTTCTTTTTATTTCAATTATAGCTATGCGGAATGACAATTTATTTCACGAACGTCATGCTTTATAAACTTAATGTTATTATTTGACTTTTTACCTTGACATATATTAAATAATTACATAATCTTATCAGAAAACTTCTTTCAATATCTAATTATTACTTTTTAAGACAAATCATAATATTTTTCACTTTTACAATGTGAGTTCAAAAATTCTCTTTCTCAAATGTTAAATTCATGTTATATATTTCACATATGTATTTACAAAGTGTATTTAAAATTTCCTCCATAATTCTACAGTTTGACTCTTGTCTTCTTTCTCTATTGAAAAATGAATAATACAGATTGTCTCCATTTCAGACAATTTAAAAAAAATTCAAATTCTAAAATTTTGTATTTGTAGTCTTCCATTCCATATTTTATTATACAGAGTGTTGCAGGTTTCTTTCTTTGTTAATATATTTAGCATTTAACATACATCTGCTCTTTCACCTAACCCCAAAAAGAAGCCACAGACAGCAAAAAGAACAAAACATAAGTAAATTAAATTAATATAGACAAAGAACATTAGTTTTGCAAATTAAATAACAAAGGAAGGATAATATTTTAATATGAAAAACTTGATTATTGTTGTGAAAAATAATAGTCAAAAAGAACTCGTTTGAGTTTATGTAGTGATGAGTAACTGAAATAGTGAGATAAGTTATTAAGACGCTTAGAAATACAATAAGAAAACGATCGTTTGAAAAACTCAGTATGGTGACGAGTTATAGTGAGAATATTTCTATGTCTTAAGTTTAGAGTATGTACATCAGTTCTGTATTTTATTTTATGATAAAGGTATGGTGGAGAGCCTTCCCTTATGAGCCTAAGATAAAACATGGTAAAATGCAATTGACGACGATTTTTAATGTTTAACTATTTTGTCATTTTGAATGTATGACTGATATGCTCAAATTTGCGAATACCAAATATAAGTGTCTAAGGCATGAATTTTGCAGTTTCTGTATTCTATTTATATCAAATGAGTTTAAGCAAGAATCATAAAAAATGTCACAGAAATTTAGTTTAGATAATACTAATGACTCATATAGAAGGATTTTAACAGATCTATCCAATACGTGGTGAGATTGGAATATAAGGTTTAGAGCTGCATAAGCTTTTTGTAAACAGTTACTGATATGGTGCGAAAATCTTAAGTTTCCATCAAACCACATTCCCAAGTTTTTTACTTTATCGCTAAATTGTATAGTATGACCATTAAGTTTAATATCCGATGAGTACCTTTGCTTGAACTTCTGCGAATCAACTTAATTTCCAAAAATAATTGCATTAGTCTATGATCCATTTATTTGTAAACAGTACTTGATTGAAAATGTATAAATATTATGTAAGTCATAATTAATAGCAGTTACCGCTTGAATCGCTTCATCCAAGGAAAAACACATATATAACTGAGTATCGTCAGCGTAGTAATGTTGTATACAAGAAAAGAGAATATCTGGAAAATTCGATATATAAATAGAGAAGAGTATTGGGCCCAATATTGATCCTTGGGGCACTCCGGTACTCACAGATAAAAAACTTGATACACTTTCTCGATTTTTTACAGCCTGACTTCTCATAGACAGATGAGATTTGAATAAATCTACAACTTTAACGTCCAAACCACTATATGATAGGATCGAAAAAAGTAGATTGTGATTGAGAGTGTCAAAAGCTTTCGAGTAGTCAAATAAGAACAACACAGTTAATTTACTCCCATCAAGAGCTGCCCAGATATCATCAGATATTTTTAATAGTGCTGATGTACAACTGTGGCCAGTTTTAAATCCAGACTATACTGAGGGTATTACAGAATTTCTAATCAAATGATTATATAGTTGAATATTAATAACTTTGTCTAAAATCTTTGATAGAGTCGGCAATACACTGATCGGTCGTAGTTGTTGCAACATTTGTGGATTATTCACTTTAGGCAAGGGAATAACAAATGACTTCTTCCAATTTTGAGGAAACACAGAATCCAATGAACAATAATTAATTATATGGTTAATATACGGTAACAGAAATGGTATGCACAGATTTAAAGTAAGAATATTGATGCCATCTGGTCCAACAGCTTTACTTTTAATACCTTTTATTATATTAAGAATATCAATTTCAGATACTGGTTGAAACGTCAGGGTTGTATGTACCGATTTTTTCAAATTATGCTCTTAAAAAAGTTTCGTATCACGATCAGGAGGCAATTTAGGAACAGCATTTAAGAAGAATTCATTAATTTCATTCACATTCCACTTGCTTGATAAATCCACATCATTATTATCCCTATTTAATCCCATAATAGTCCTAAGACTAGACCACCTCTCTTTAAGTGATTGATTTTTCAGCTTAAATTTGATATATGCTTTTTTTTCTTTTTTAATTGTAACATTTACCAAATTAAGCAATTCTTTATAAAATTGCCAGTCGTTGTTACTTTTGGTAAACTTGAATTTTTTTAGGGCTCTGTCTCTATCGGAAGTCATAGCCTTGATTACATCAGTTAACCATGGAGCGTAATTTTTTGTAATTCTAAAGCATTGAAAAGGCACGTGAAGATCCCGGAGACAAATGATATTGGTAGATAAGAATTGCAATTTGCTATCAACATCATTTAATTCAAATATAATTTTCCAGGGTATAGATTTTAGGTCACTATTAAATTGATTGTAATTTAAATTTTTAAAATTTCTACAGGTGATATATCTAGGTTCATTTATTTCTAATTTTACTCTAATAATAAACAAAATCATTTCATGGTCCCCTATTTCTGGAATATGTTTAACTTTTTGTTGCAGTATAATATTACCATTAGATATTATTAAGTAATCCAGTAGAGTGGCTGAATGACAGGTAATGCGTGTTGGTTCCTTTATTAATTGTTTTAGCCCTAGGCCCTCGAGAGTATTGGCCACTAATTCACATGGGGCACTATTAATATCAAGAAGGTCTACATTGAAATCACCCAAACAGATAATGTAGTCTACTGTAGGTTGAATCAATGATATCACAGATTCGAAATGTTCGAAAAAATAATTACAATGTCTTACATGAGGGTTATAAAATACGCCTAAAGCAAAATACTCAGAACCAAAGGAAATCTTCAACCACAACTCTTCAATTCCTTTACCACTTGGAATAAGTGGATATTTTATATTTGTTTTTATGTAAATACCTACTCCTCCACCACTGACATCTCGTCCACGGTCCACTCTCTCAAAAAAATAACCTGGTATACCAATAATATCATTCGATATATTACTTTTAAGCCATGTTTCAGTTACCGCGAGTAAATCTAAATTGAGATGCAAAATTAGATTTTTCACTTCATTAAAATGAGCTACCAATGAACGAGCATTAAGATGACCTCATTGCAATAATGTGTGCATACTTGCGAATTAAAAGTATAATAAATTGACATTATACATATAGATACTATAATACATCAGCTTCGAGCAGAACGAGTTCTATTCAACTTATTGTAAAAACTTAAATAGTAAACGATTAACGTGTTAATTCAATATGCCTAACTTCCTCTAATAAAAGCAAGTAGAAGAAGCAAACTCAAGTGTTAGTGGTAAATAATAATGTATATCTCTTCATATATAATAATGCTATGCAATATAGGTGTACTACAAAGAAAAATCAAGTAAAAAAAAGTAATACGTTGTCTGAATCGCGCTCAGAGATGATCACAATAATTAATTCTTAAGAAACGAGAAATTTTCCCAATAATAAATTTATGTTTTAAGAATATATTGTTAGGTATATTAAACATCACACCTAATTATACATTGTAACAGCAAGGATCAACAACAATGACAATCTTATTGACTTAAGTCATTTAAAGATTTTATAAGTTATCTCTCATTGTTCAGAAATGCGTAAATGTTAGCTTCATATGTCCAACAGTTTCTGCCACCCACGGATTCTCGCACTTTCAAAAATAAGTTTCGATTTTCAGAGGACAACATTTCACTAATCACCACACCACTTCCCTTTAAATGTTTCTTAGCGACAGACTCAATTTGCGTCTTATGAGATGCTATGTTCTGTCAGTGCTGTACTATGGCATGGAATCATGGACATTAAAGAAGAACGATGTAAAGAAAGTAGAGGCATTTGAGTTCTGGGTGTATCGCAGGATTTTGAGAATCTCATGGGTACAGAAAGTCACTAATGCCGAAGTGTTAAGAAGGATAAAACAGGACAAGGAAATTGTCCTAACTATTAAAAAAAGGAAGCTGCTCTACCTGGGTCACGTTATGAGGGGGGACAAATATCAACTGCTCCAGCTCGTTGTGCAAGGAAAAATAAGTGGAAGAAAATCAATAGGAAGGAGAAGACATTCCTGGTTAAAAAATCTTCGCGAATGGTTCAACGCCACCAATAGTCACCTTTTTAGAGCAGCGGTATCCAAAATACGAATAGCCTTGATGATTGCCAACCTTCGGAACGCAGACGGCACTTGAAGAAGAAGAAGAAGCGACAAACACTTTATGCTTCATCCATTTGTTTACAAATTTAACAGCGAGTGGCCTGGGCTTCTTATCTTGGCGTTTTTCCCCATTCGATAGCAGTTGTCGATATTAATATCTATTCGAAATTGAAAGTTTGAGTTTTTGGTTGATTAGTTCAACGACGACATCAAGTAAATCTTCCTTCTCCTTCTCATCAATACCATTTACGACGAGGAATTTTGACCGTTGGTCTCGCTTTAATGTTTCAATATATTTTTGTTGGTTAAACATTTTTTGGTTGAAATTATCCAATTCTAATTTAATATCATTAATTGAATCACTAAATTTGTTTTCAAAAACATTTATTGAATCAACTAAATTACCTTGATCGCCTCCCTTCGTCGACATTTGACTTTTATAGTCCAGGAGTAAACGGCGCATGAGTACCGAAAACTATTCCACCTCAATTTTTTTGTGCGATCCTTTTTGAATTGCCCTACTGATGATATAAATGCATGTTGCCATGGGGCAGCCTAGTGCCATATTGTTTAAACCTAAATTGTTTAAACAATTTGAAGAAATTGTTATTTTTCAACCGGACAATTTTTTTTTGTAGTCTTTATTGAAATACAAATGAAAAAGGTCCTATGACTTTTCACGATAAAGATAATATTTTTAGAGATATGAATTTTTAAAAGTTCGAAAAATCTCAAATTTGGGTACTTTTGACCCATGAAAAATATATTCAAAAAATATAATAAAATATAAATAATATTTTTTTTAAATTCTTTATACAATTGTTAACAATATTCTTAATAGAGATTTAAGAAAATTTCATTGTTTATACCTGTTTTTTAATTGTTAATTTCGCGCGCTCACAAGTATGCGTCGCTACCTTTAAGTATCGCCGTCTCTCTCTGACTCATGCGCGGCATTCGGTCTCTCTGTGTCCTGAATCATTATTAATCATTTATCTAAAAAACCATTAACTTTATCAAGATTGGTAAAGAGAACAATGTTATTAATAATTAAATTGTCTACAATTTGTTTTTTTAACAAAAGTAATATAAGTATGAATCGGAACATTTTTGTTATTATCATAGTGATTTATGCATTTTTATCAACAATAATAAGATATAATAGTATTTGAAAAATTTTGGAATCACAATTATATATAAATAATAAGCTTTTGCTCAAACATACATTTAGAAAAATGCATTGAATCCGGAATATAAAACATTAGATTTTGATCAGTTGGAAATGGGCTTTTGTTTATAAATAAAGATATTAGGAAAGTATCATGTTTTATATTCCGGATTCAATGCATTTATCCAAATGTATGTTTTGAGCTAAAGCTTATTATTTATATATAATTGTGACTCCAAATACCATTATATCTTATTATTGTTGATAAAAATGCATAAATTAGTATGATAATAAAAAAAAGTAATTTTAAATACATGTTCCGATTAATAATTAAATTACTTTTGTTAAAAACAAATTGTAGATAATTTAATTATTAATAACATTGCTCTCTTTACCAATCTTGATGAAGTTAATGGTTTCTTAGATAAATGATAAATAATGATTCAGGACACAGAGAGGTCGATGCAGCGCATGAGTCAGAGAGAGACGGCGATAGTTAAAGGTAGCGACGCATACTTGCGAGCGCGCGAAATTAACAATTAAAAAACAGGTATAAACAATGAAATTTTCTTAAATCCCTATTAGGAATATTATTAACTATTGTATAAAGAATTTAAAAAAATATTATTCATATTTTATTTTATTTTTTTAATATATTTTTCATGGGTCAAAAGTACTCAAATTTGAGATTTTTCGAACCTTTAAAAATTCATATCTCTAAAAATATCAACTTTATCGTGAAAAGTCATAGGACCTTTTTTATTTGTATTTCAATAAAGAATATAAAAAAAATTTGTCCGGTGGAAAAATAACAATTCCTTCCAATTGTTTGAACAATTTCGGTTTAAACAATATGGCACTAGGTTGCCCCATGGCAACATGCTTTTATATCATCAGTAGGGCAATTCAAAGAGGAGCGCATAAAAAAAATGAGGTGGAATAGTTTTCGGTACTCATGCGCCGATTCGTCCTGGACTATTAATATCGTTCAAACCTTGGTGTAACAATGCTTCCAGTTTCTCAATCCTTGACGTGAGATGTTTGTTCTGATTTTTATCCATGGTAGACATATTTCCACAGGTATCTACTGGCATTATACATTTACTAAGCACAAAGTTACCAATACACACTAACTGGGTAAATAACAGGAGTTTGCAATCAATCTCAGAGAGCGACAGAAACACGTCCTACTCAGTTGACGCCATCTTGACTTCCAATGTCGTCGGCCACTTTTTGTAAGATGCCTCCGGAGTGCAACAAGTCACCAATTTTATGATTGAGTATTGTTAAGGACATCTCACAAATGAACCCTATTGATTTTCAGATAAACAGAGCCAGTACAACGGGTGCCGTGGTACTTGAAGTACCAGATTTTTGGTAATTTTTGGAGAAATTTTGGTTTGTTAGCACGATACAGCCTATGGAGTGTGTACAAGTGACCAATTTTATGATTGGATATTGTTCAGGGCGTCATATAGATGGAACCTACTGATTTTACGCTCACCAGAGTCAGTACAACAGGTCCTATAAATCCATATGTACTAAATTTTTGGAGAAATTTCGGTTTGTTAGCACGATACAGTCTCCTGAGTGTATAAGTGCGGAAAAGTTAGTTTTAATCTTTAGAACCGTTGATTTATAATATCACAATGTTATATAAATTCTAACACGCGAGCAATCATGTGAAAAAATTAGGCGCGAGCGATGGAGGGTTAAAAAAGTTAAGAATAAATGTTCAGTTGACTTAACTGTAAGAACAAAATTTCCTTAAAACTTATGTAGACTGTTTGTAAAAGTAACAAATTAAAAAATTAGTCTGCATTAAAACCAATCGCAGAGAAATTGATTATTTAAAAAATGTGTACAGTCTCAATTGCATTTTATTAATGATTACAAGCTATACGAATGTTTGGTTCCGAATAATAATAATAAATAAAATACGGTCTCGACAGCCACAAAACGTAACATCGGAAGCGACTTCTGTAAATTAAAATTTTCATAAAAATGACAACGTGCTCCGAGATAGTAATCGTGATTCTATAGAATACACGAATTGAACATTTAGTTCCCCGTGGAGAAATCCTAATGTCTGTTTATTTATTTTGTTCACAGATAAGATCCAGTCGTACAGGTTTATATGGAGGACTAACTGAAATTTGTATTGTGTATGTATCTCGTAAAAATCTATCAAAAGCATTCCTCAGATCGAACCATTTTATTTTTGTTTTAGAAAACTCGTTACGTTTATCAAAGCGGTTCCGACTCACGATTACTATTATACAATGTATCATCACTGAAGAAAGCATCTTCATCATGAAAATTTCGATAAAAGAATGTATTCGGCAACATGTAATAAACAAGATGTGAATCGAGGAGCTTATACTTTATGTATATTGAAAACTACTCACAAGACTTTTATGAAAATAAATAGACTATATCTGAGTTTAGACATGCATGGATCTGGTCAAGGGTACTCCCTACGTCTAGTATGTCGAGTGAAGTTTTCGAAGCCTGCAAAATAGTCGCTAGACTTTTAGTAATAAAAAAAGTAAAGGAAATAGATAAAAGAAACGCTATAAACGAAAAAACCGTGTCTGAGTTCAACCAAGGACTAGTTGGCGACCTAATTTGGGTGCTAATGCAAAACTTTTAGGAGAGTTTGTAGCAGAAGATCCTGACAGCTATAGAAAGGGTCGATCCTAGCATGTGTGCAGCGCGTGCACCTCAATCGATCGGCTAAAACAATGGGCGGCCGCATGCCGCATCTAACTATATCAATCAAACAAAATAAATATGCTGAATTTCAATTAGTTATTGAAAAATCAAAATACCCAAGTCCCATTTTTCCGCCAGCATAGTTTAAGAAATATAGGGGCTCTTACCGACAACGGCATCTTAACGATAGAGCTATACCTCAATGGGATACAGGTAAGAGTCATTGTAGATACAGGATCGGCAAATAACATCATTAGGGCCAAGTACGTAAGGTCCATATACCAAAGACATATTAGCCCACTACTGGCTGTCGGTAACATACGAGTGGCCACAAAGGGGATAAGCATCAGAAACAACGTAAATATTGGAGGAGTGGCAACTACATGCGCAGCACTAGTTGTAGAAAAACTGCCCATACCGTTAATTTTAGGTATGGAATTCCTAAGAAAACATAAGGCAGTGATCGACGTAACCAAAAACCATATCTCCCTAACGCATAACGGGATTAGGACACTAGTCCCCACCTCGGGGAGGACACAAGCGACGGAGGCAATTACTTGCCAGGTAACGACCTCATTTAGGAGGACATCGGTTAACTACCGGCGACTTTATCTGGAAGAATGCCTGCGGGACTTAGGACGAACCGCTAAAAACTTAAATGCGCAGGCACAAAAAGATAAAAGTAGGGCACAGGAGGAAAACGGACAAACGATCAGCGAAACACGAGAAGCAAGTGGAAAAAATCAGAATTTAACAACCCCTAGGATCAAGACTACATCAGACAGTGGCGAAAAAATAAGAAAAGAAGACACGCTTGAAAACAAGGAAAAAATAAGGGAGGAAAATATGTTGAAAGTATTGAAGATCGTTCAAAATATAGGAACGAAAGTACTGAGATCACAGCGACATGCGTCCTAGAAGGCAGCAGGGGAGCAGATCCCTTTGCACATACGGGGGTCCTCCAGGAAGGCAAACTTAGCAAAATAACGCTGGAAAGGGATATCATATTAAAACTCTAGTCAGACACCGAGGTAGAGCTGACGAGTTGCGCCGACAGAAAGGCGGGAATAATAAAGATCAATGAACTGTATCTCGTAAAATTAGGCCTTCTCTGTCAAGAAATAGCAGAAAGAGGAAAAGAGTTGGAAACGATAATTTCGAACTTAAACAGCACGAATATAAAGCTATATAAAGGACCCACGGTGGGATGGTATTGACCGCTGGAATCGATGGGAGAAGAAGTCCTGATGCTATACGTTGAATCAAGCGATGACGAAGTTAGCCTAGAAGACCATAACATTGGACACCTAAAAGAGGGGAAATTCAAGGACAAGCTAAAGGACCTCTTAAGCGAATACCAGGATGTATTCTCGAAATCGGCTAAGCGCATGGGATGCACAACTCTGACGGCACACGAAATCGACGTCGGTGGAGCGGATCCAATCAAAAACCGTCCGTACAGGGTATCCCAGAAAGAAGAGGATATAATAGACCAACAAATTAACGAAATGTTGGATCACGGGGTGATTCGGTCCTGTCACTCGCCCTGGTCGAGCCCAGTGGTCCTCTGCAAGAAACGGGATCAGACTTACCGTCGACTATAGGAAATTAAATGCAGTAACGAAGAAATCATCCTACCCCCTCCCCAATATTGACGATATTTTTACTTATATGGGAGGATCAAAATACTTTTCTACCCTGGATATGTTCAGCGGATATTGGCAGGTACCGATAGAGGAGAAGTCCAAACAATATACGGCGTTTATAGCACAGGGCCACGGAACATATGAATTTAATGTTCTAAGTTTTGGACTGTGCAACGCACCAGCAACCTTCCAGCACTTAGCGGATGAAGTGTTCAAAGGGATGAAATGGAAGGATATTTTAATATACCTGGACGATATAGTAGTCTTCTCGAAGACGCAAGGAGAGCACTTGACAAAACTAAGAAGAGTATTCCAAATACTTAGAGAAGCGGGACTGACACTAAAACCTAGTAAGTGCAAGTACGTGCCCCGAAAAATTATATTTTTGAACCAAGAAAGTGTTATCTCCAAAAATGCTTAGTTTGTTGTTTTTTATATTAGAAAATATTATGCTCTACTTTGAAGTAATTAGCAAAACATTTTAAAACATTGACCTACTTTTGCTTGGCCTACCATATACTGGGTGTTATTTCTAAACGTGACAGTATGTAGTGCAAAATGTGGTGGACCATTATTCTCTACTCTTTACACACATTCCTCATTTGATAGCAAAATTCGTAAATGAGGCGACAATGGTTAAAAGTTTTTTTTGCTTATCAGGGATATTGGCGTCGGCTTATTCATGACGGACGCGGCCCGGTCTGGTTTACGGTTATTTATGATGTTTTAGGATGTTAAAGGGATGCAGCATCGGCATTTTTTCTGCGACTTTACCTGTATATAAAAAAGAAAATGAGGGGAACCTTTTTCATTTGAATATGTACATTTAAGGTAAGGTGGGGCAAGTGCATAAGGGAATTTCCATAGTTGAATTTTAACTAACTATGAAAATCGCTCTTACCAAATTTATGAGTTTTTGCGTATTTGTCATATCATTGTGACCATTCAACTGTTAACTGATAAGGTATGTTCAACAAAAAAACAATATTTGCGATTTTTCTATGCAAAATTTTTTTTGACGTGAATATTACGCACTTGCCCTACTGGTCCGGGGCAAGAGCATAATCATCATCATCATCATCAGTGGCTTCACAACCCTGGGTGGGTTTTTGCCGACTCAACCACACGTCTCCATCTTTTTCTATCTAGCATCCGATCGGGTCCATCTTCGATATTCATGGCTTTTAGGTCCTTTGCAATATTATCTCTCCACCTGAGGCGGGGTCGACCTAATGGGCATTTTCCCCCGGGATCTCCTCCCACACCAGTTTTACCATTCTATTATCTGGCATTCTTTTAACGTGTCCTGCCCACTGTAGTCTCCTGGCCTTTATTTCGTTTATTATGTTGGTATCAGTGTAGAGTTCTTTGAGTTCTTGGTTGGTTTTTATTCTATATTGTCCTATATTTTCGTCTCTATTTGGGCCGAATATTTTTCTTAGCAATTTCCTTTCAAAGACCTTAAATCGTTCTTCGTTTGCAACCGTTAGAGTCCAGGTCTCACATCCATACATTACGACAGGCCTTATAATTGTTTTGTATATGTTTAGCTTAGTTTTCCTGGTAAGTATTCTAGATTTAATTAGGTCTTGGAGAGCAAAATGGCATCTGTTTGCAGCCTGTATCCTGTTATTTATCTCTTCTGTGATGTCGTTGTTTTCGCTAATACTTGTACCCAGATATTTAAATTGTCTTGTCCGCTCAAAGTTGTAGTCTTCGATAGAGAAGTTTTGTCCTACTCTATCTCGGTTCCGATTTTTTCTGCTGAGGTACATATACTTGGTCTTGTCTTCGTTTATCTTGAGGCCTATCTTCTCTGCTTCCTTTTCGAACTTTATGAAGGTGTCTTTGAGGTTAATCCTGCTATTGCTAATCACATCGACATCGTCTGCGAAAGCCAGGAGCAGGTTGGGTCCTCCTTTATGAAAAATAGCAGTTGGCTTCTCAATTTTGGAGTTCCTAATTACATATTCCAATGCTATGTTAAAGAGTTGAGGTGAGAGGGCGTCCCCTTGCTTGAGACCATTATTGATATTGAAGGAGTCGGAGAGACTCTGCCCCACTCTTACTTTACATCGCGTACCCTCCGTGCATACTTTCATCATCGATATAAGTTTTTTTTGGAATACAAGTTCTTGCATTGCTTGCCACAGCTTTGATCTGCATACTCTGTAGAATGCCTGTTTAAAGTCAATAAACAATTGGTGGAGTTCTCTGTCGAATTCCCAGCATTTCTCCATTATTTGTCTGATGGTAAAAATCTGATCTACGGTGGAACTATTTGGTCTAAAACCACATTGGTATTCCCCCACAATCTCTTCAGTATATGGTTTCATTCTCTCCAGTAGGATATTGGAGAGTACCTTATAACATGTATTCAGAAGAGTTATTCCACGATAGTTTGTGCATTTCTTTCTGTCTCCTTTTTTATGAATAGGGACGATTATCCCTTCCTTCCATTCGTCGGGTAGGGCCTCTGTCTTCTAGATGGTTTGTATGAGCTTGTGTATGGCCTTGTGGAGTAATTCTCCGCCAGATTTTATGCATTCGGCAGGTATGCCGTCGCTGCCTGGAGCTTTGTTATTTTTCAGTTTTTTTATTGTATTCAGTGTTTCTTCGTACGGCTGTGTTTCTATTTCCGCCGTTGGTGTATTTGTTGGTGGCGTATTTGTATTTTCCTCCTCATTTAGCAGTTCAAAGAAGTATTTCTTCCAGGTTTTTAGAATCTCTTTTTCGTTAGTTATGAGTTCTCCATTATTTTTTGTGAGAAAGTTTTCCTCTCTGGGTTGGTATCCGGCTTTCTGTTTCGAGATTTCGCTAAAATATTCTTTTGTTCTGTTATTCTGTCTATTCTCTTCTATTTCCCTTATTATTGACAGTTGGTATTCTCTCTTTTTCCGTTTCACCATTCTGCGTGTTGTTGTTCTTTGGTGTTCTTTGGAGCATATTACGCCATTATATTTGCTGATAATGTCTGGAGTTTAACGCGTGGCTAGTGCATAATTGCTATATGTTTGCACATTTTTCCGGCATGTTCAACTTTGAGTTATTATCGTGAAAAAAAAGATACGGAATATATTTTTGGAGGAAGTCGTATGAAGATGATTTTGTTTTACTGCAAAATTGTTCATTCAAAGGGCAAAACGTAAGTTTAAGAATTGAAACAACAAAATTCTATCCAAACTTAAAAGTATAAGTTGAGAAAGTGAGATTATCAAGCCTCAAATACTTCAGGAGCAGTCTCAAAAATCTACTTCTCGTAATCGGCGGTTATCGACATTTTTGGTACAGGTAGTTTTTTTATGTCGGACTACAGTATGCTGCATACATCGTTCTCCGTTAAAATTAAGTGGCACTTATTTGTGAGCCTTTTTCATCATTAATAAGTTGTTTCACTAAACAAACATATTTGTATACTTTCTTTTTTCCAACAAAGTTTGCCAATACAAAATCACCCCCTTGAATTTTGGAAAAACCAGGTTCCTCAGTAGAAGCTTTGTTTTCTTCGAGCTCTTCCAAATCACTTTTACTGAGATTATCAAACTCACTTATTCTGTCTTCGCTTGAATCGCTGTGCCAAGACCTGTCATCGTCTGAGCTGCTCTCAGATACCTTTTGTTTAGTAACGTTCTTATTTTTTCTGGTCTTATTATCTGGTTTACTCTTTTCCATTGTTTTTTCATTCAATACTGTATCAACTTCAGCTCTTGTGAGTACCTCTGCTCCTAAACACACACGCTTTCTTTTTCTCAAATCAGGGGTTTTTCACGTTTGGTGGATTTCAACAAAAGCTCATCGAATGACACAACTGGAATCTCTGGTTCTTGTGGTGGAAAATAAACATTCTCTTGTGAGCTTGAGCTTAGCGATGGTTCGATGGGCTCTGGTACTGCATTATTGTTTGCTGATGTGCTCTGCGTCGACGCGACAGGTTCATCGCTGCAAGCCACATTCTGCTTTTTTTGCCAATGTTGAAAAACTACTGGATCAAATGAGTCTTGCTTCACAACATTCCGATTTAACGGAAATATCCCAGCTTTAGTGAAACCACTCACTAAAATTTCGGGTTTGGTTTCCGTCCATATCTCTCCTATCATCTTGGAGAAAATTTTTTTGATATGGCAGCTCCTACATCCTTTCTCTGTCATTCAACGATTTTGGCATCCCAACGAGTCTTGAGTGATTTAAATACGCACAAGTCTAGTGGCTGCAGAGTGTGGCTGGTATGGGATGGAAGCTTAAGTATGGCTATATCGTTTTCCACTGATAAATTCATAACATCCGCTTCAAGATGAGTAGCGTGCCCGTCATAAATGACTAACACAGGTCATTCTGAACCAATGCTCTTAAGAAAACTGTTTTTAAAATAGTTTTTGGAAACAGTTGTCTCCATCCACCCTTTAGATGAAGCAGCGTAGGTAGTATTTGGGAATTCTGTACCCGGTGGAGCAGTCCACTGTTCTCAAACATGCTTACCATTAAAGATTATAAGCGGTGGAGCTTTTTCACCGTTTGCTCTGCAGCAGATTGGAACAGTTGTATTTTGCTTGCCAGGTCCACTTATGGTTCTTGTCGATGGCGCTCCCCGTTGACCGACAATTTTTGTTTTTGACGGATCCGTATAAAAGCTACTCTAATCCAAGTTCCAAATTTGTGAAGGGCGTTCTTGCAAACCAAGCTGATTTATGGTTTTTTCGAGTAAGTCAAAGTAGTCGTAGATTAAGAATGGATCAAGATATTTTTTCTGGCGTATTCGACACTCTGAGGTTTTTTAATCGAAAGGTTATGCCTACGCTTAAAATTAAGAAACCAGTCTTCCCCAGGCTCTCCATCTTTAAACTGCGTTTTAATGTTGTTTTCTTTTACATAATCAGCTACTGTTTGCAATACTTCTTTTCGGGACAGACCGAAGCCCCACTTCTCCATGACACGAAGACCTTTTGCTAGTTTTTCTTCTTCTTGTTGAGGAATGTCTTGGGGCCTGTCATAGCTAGAGCTTTTCTTCTGCCTTTGAAGTGATCATGAAGTGTCGCTATTGGAATGTTGAACACTTTGTTAGCTCGGTATAACGTCATTTGGCCTGACTTTATTGCTGACAACGCAGCTTAAGGCTCTCTGCGGTATATCCTTTGCTTAGGTTACTTTTGCGGATACATTTTCTCACCATGATGAAACTGGAAATTAAAAGAAAACATTTTACTCAAAACGTTGGGGTACGAGCGTAATACGTATCGCTCTTGCCCCAGGACTGACTACGCACTAGCCCCGAGTTCAAAAAAGGAAGGGGCAAGAGCGTTATAACCAAAAAACTGTCATCGAGGAAAAATAACAACAAAATATTAAGCTAAACATGATCTACTAGAGCTAATTTGTCTACTCACCAAAAATCAGAGATAAATCTCTTAGGATTGCCAAGAAATATGTGGATCAATTACTGTCGTTGAGCTTGCTCCGAGAGTTGAAAATCACATGTGACACTTTCACTGCTGCATCATAAAGAAGACTGAACTATTCAACTCTGTAATCAGTTAGTTCGATGGCAGACGTACCAGGAACACAAAAAAAATAGATGGCAGCACCTGTTTCAAAAGTAATATTAATTTAACGGGTATATTACGCTCTTGCTCCGTAACCGCTCTTGCCCCATCTTATCTTAGTTCTGATGTAACATACTGGTAACATAAGGAAAATATGTGTGAGGAAAAATTGAAAGTCATTAACCTGGGAGGACTCGCACTGTTAGATAAAATCTAACATTTTCAGTTACACTACAGACTTTTTTTTATCTCTTGTCAAATTGATTTCATATTTTAGGAATGCCTTCTGTAGAATTCCTTAACCAGTTCATGCTTGTTGAGGCGTGAGTGGGGGGCTGTGATGGCTCTAAATAAATTAGAGTTAATATTTATCTAGCGCGCGAGCGATCGAGTCGGTGGAGTGTGTTAGGAAAAATCTATCGACGCGTGTGATAACATATGTGCTTTTCTTCATATTGTTGATAATTTTTTAATTAATTAGCAGGTAACTTTTTTATTGTTTTTTGCTTTTCCTTTACTTATTTTAGCTTTTCTACAGGAAAAAAATGGATTCTAAAACTATCATGAATGTGACGGAGCCATTGAGTCTGATTCTGACATTGAAGATGCCCCTTCTGAGCATAGTGTTCATGCAACTGACACTAAGCAATCTGACGATTATGAAGAAACGGCATTATCTCCCAGAGATAAGCAAGTGCTAATGTCACCTCAGTGGATAGGGAAAGATGGCACTACACGGCTGAAACATAAACCATACCCCCCACAAAAATACGTTCACAAAACATCATATCTAAACTTCCTGGTGTTTAGGCTGCAGGAAAAAAGCTCAAGAAGTTGTGGACTGTTGGAAACTATTTTTCCCCGATGGCCTTATTGCAGAAATTGTAATCCATACCAACCAATAATTAGATAAAATACGATCATCTTATAAACGGCCAAGGGATTGTTTATCAACAAATTTTGTAGAAATATCTGCGTTTATAGGACTGTTGTACATGGCCGGCATAAAAAAGGCTCAGCACGTAAACACAGATGAGCACCGGAACAGCACCGGATTTCCTTGCCGCTGTAATGTCCAAAAGACGTTTTCACTTGTTGGTGCAAGCGATAAGATTTGATAATATGGATCCAAGGTATGAAAGATCAAAGACAGATAATCTGGCACCAATAAGATCAGTGTTTGACCAATTTGTTCAACGTTGTTCTGCCTATTACACGGTAGGGGAGTATGTCACCATTGACGAAATTCTGGAGGCTTTTAGGGGACGCTGCTGCTTCCGACAGTATATTGCCAACAAGCCCGCAAAATATGGGATCAAAAGATATGCCCTTGTCGACTCCAGAACTTTCTATGTCAATAACATGGAAATTTATGCTGGGAAACAGCCAGTAGGTGCTTACCAAGTACTTAATGATGCTGCAAGTGTAGTCAAACGTCTTATCAAAACCATTGACAAATCGGGACGAAACGTTACAGCAGATAACTATTTCACGTCAGTTCAACTTGCCAATGATCTGTTTACTGATCACAAGTTAACACTTGTGGGCACATTATGGAAAAACAAGCGAGAAATTCCACCTCGGCTTGAAAGATCGTCCTATACAGAGTAGTATGTTTGCTTTTGGAGTTTCTCCCAAACATTACCCAACCTAGCTTCATTTGTTCCAAAGAAAAACAAAAATGTGCTAATGCTTTCCACTCTACATTATGATGACTCAATTGACGCCGAATCCGCGGAAAATAAACCAGAAGTTATTACGTTTTACAACCTCACGAAAGGGGAAGTTGATGTCGTTGACAGAATGAAAGCCGAATATTCTGTAACCCGAGTGTCCAATCGTTGGTCATTCACTATATTCTGCAGCTTGTTGAATATTGCCACTGTCAATTCAAAAATTATTTACAAAAGTAACAGTGGTATCATATCAAGACGAAGAAAATGAATTAACTTATCATCAAAGCAACTTACACGACCTCCTCTTGTACGGCGAGCTTCAATCACAACTTTACCATTCAATCTTCGACAGATAATTAAATCTATTGGTAATATAGAACCACATAATAACCCGAAACCTTCAACATCTCAAAATTCTAAAGGTAAACGAAGATGTGGTTTTGTGCAGTTAGAAAGAATAGATTTACCCTACATAAATGCCACAGATGCTAATCTCCAATCTGTAAAGAACACACAACTAGAACAACTTTCATTTGTTACAAATGTGTAGATAACAACGAAAGTGACGAGTAAATTTAAATAATTATGTATTTTTCTGTATTTAGTTTTTAGAATTTAGAATAAATCAACTACAATCAATATTAAATAGTTTTTATCATGAAAAGTCAGTGTTAGAAGATATCTATACGCTCGAGCTGGCGTAAGAAAAAATCTATAGGCGCGAGTTCTCACGTCGTTAAATAGTACGCGAGTTCTCCCGGGTTAAAAATGTTTTTTTAATCAGAACTGCTTATTGTATTATTTATGGTAAGTAATATGTATAAAACTTTATTTTATTTATTTAATGTTAGGTTCACTAACTTGCCTGTCCCCAGTTCCTGTTTTAAATTTTAGAAAAAAATGTTTTGTATAAAAGCTCGTGATTAAAATTATTTATGAATGAACGAAATATTATTCAGGATGTTTCCTAATTAGGTACAAAAAATTAGGCATATTTTGCAATTGCATATTTCTTGCACTTTTTCTAAACAAACAAAAGTAATAATAAAAAATTCTTTAACAACGCTAGAGGTAACCCTTTCCAAGAAAATTCAAGAAAGCCGCACAAAAAGCTATCATAGGCCCAACCTAATTATATGGCTAGTTTCAGGCACACAGGGTAATAAATATATATCGTCTGAACTAATAAAACTACATTTACCTTAAAAAATTCAGTTTCAATTAAAAATTATGGTATTTGCGCAAAATAATTGAAAAATAAATGCACTTATAAATTACTAATTTTATACAGGGTGCCCAGATTCCGTAATTTTTTTATACTAGTAATATTTAGGCAGTTTAAATATAAAATACCTGTCTATTTTTCAACACTATTACATAATAAAAAAGAAAACCAGATATTATGTATTCCATACCATTTCAAACAAGGTTTCAGTGAGTTTTTTTGTTCTAAATTCCTTGCCACTGGGTTGGTACACACTAATGTTGAATTGTCTCGAAAACGGTGCACCATGATAACAAGACAAGAATGCTTTTTTTATGTAAAAATAATAATCTTTTCTATTTATATCTTGAAAAGTTAAAAAACTCGCAATAACTTATAACAAAAAAGTTGGGGCAAAATTCACACGTTCTTGTTTCTTAAATGTCTTGTTCTTCATCGACTGTACCTGAAGTTACTACAAAAACGATGGAAAGCATTACAAAACATTTGGTTTAACCAATAATGCCTTACGAAAGAAGTAATACCAAATTATGTAAATATAAAATGTCATACTGAAGCACCTTAAGCACAAAAAGCTATAGAATGTACTCAACGAGTATGGCTTAAAGAAGAATGTAAAAAATGATTTAAAATAAGAGACTGCTTAGACAAATATATAAAAGTTGTACTTTCTGAACTCACGTTCCAACTACATCCAGTAGAATTTGACTGTTTAGATGACAAAATCAGAGAAAGTGACAGCACGATGAAGCACACGAAATTTAAGAAACAAGAACAAAAACATGAACACGCACAATATAGAATTCAATATTCTAAACTTGAATCTGTAAGTACTTACATACCAACACCTCACTTGAAAAAGTTATATTTTTATAGATATGTTTGAAAATAACAGTTTTTAAAACCGAACTTTTACGGAGATTAAAAAAAATTTCCAACTCAGAGTATGTACATTGTATGTTACATAACCTCATCTAACTTGAACTAGCCTATCCTAACCTAATCTGAGTTTTAAGTAGGTATAGGGAAAAATGTAGTAAACTTTTTTAATAAATTGATTTCACTAAATGATTGTTTTAAAGTGTATTTCAAATTCACAAATAATTAATGGAATATTACAAACAGAATACAATATCAGATGATGGGTAATAATTTCATTAACACATTCAACTCTTATTCAATCATAAACTAATGTACCTACTGATGTTAAATTGTCCGATTTTTATATTAATGGATGCCGAACACTGAATACGTTAAGCTTCAAAAAATAGATCTGAACAAAAATAATTCAAGGTAGAAAATAATAATATGAAATTGGTGCAGAATGAAGCATCTTGTGATAACCAAATCAGAATCTTTTCATATTTGATCAAGGTAGAGTGACATTTAAGATACTTCTTTAAAAAAGAGTGTTTCTTGTTATGTTCATTATCATCAAATTTTTTTCAGTATCAAGGTTATAGACCAAGAAACATATGTCGTGTAATTTTAGTAAATTTGTGACGATAGAAGAACAGCGGCGGATATAAACACAGATAATAGAGCATCGCATAGTGGGGAGGAGAGTGAAGCAATCATACCCAAGTTCTCAAAAAGAACTAAAGTATTAGTCTATAGTATCAATACAAAAGTGAATTACAGGACGAAGTAAGATGGACAAGCACCAGAAGAAAAGAGACCATGTGGACAGAATGCCGAATGACGCAATTAGTGAAAATTGGTAGAGAAACGCCCAAAGACACCTTGACTGCCTGGACGACCAACTATAAGATGATATGATGGTCTTTATCATCTCAATTGTTCCTAAAAGAAAACAGGACCCAGTCCTAACGTATGAAAAGTAGGGTAAGGATCAATGTAAATGGTGTCAAAAAATAATATATCTTAACTTTCTGGAAGTTAAAGTAGTTATTTCTGTAAGTTGAGTGAACCATAAAAGATCTTTGACTTTTGAATTTTGGCAAATAAACCATTAATAAATATTTCGGGTTCGATTATTTGGTACTCCTTGTGATTTTGTTGCATTGCGTTGATGTAAAATTGTAAAAAAGATTAAACTGAACAAAAAATACAATACTTAAAACAATAATTTTTTAGGCTCCTATTTTTTCAACTGAACGTTCAAAGGACCTGACTCTAAAAAATATAATCCAACTTTGAAAAGCTTTACTATGGCATTATCATTTTATTCTCCAAGAACATACGATTTTGTTAGGAATCCATTGAACCGCTCTCATACTCATTTGGTAACCATTTCAAAATGTATGAGATCAGTAGATGGCTCGCCTGGATTTACACAGGTATTACTTGTAGCTTTAAAACTGAAAACTGCAAATATGCATGCTCAAGGAAGACAACTTTTATGCAACTTGGTGATTGATGAGATGTCAAAGCGAAAACAAATTGAATAGACTTGAAGTAAATTTACAGGATACGTAGAAGCATACATGAATACAAATACTGTATCAGAAGCCAGCGAAGTTTTAGTATTCATGTTAGTAGCCATAAATGACTCCTGGAAAATACCTGTAGGTTATTGTTTAATAGACGATTAGATAGGTATTGCATAGCAAAATATTGCAAAGAAATACATTTTACAACTGAACAAAGACAAATAAACCGGTTTACCAACTAAGGCAAACGCCTGGGCGTGGGGAAACTATAGTTAGCTGGGTAACAATTTCTTAATGAAAGTGAAATAATAGTGACATCTGTTTCATTCAATGGTCCTCCTGTTAATTTTACTATTGCTGAACATCTGGGTTGTTACTACTTTTCCGCCCAACCTATCTAATATGCGAGAAAAGTATTGGTTTACCCCAAAAAAGTTGGAATTTTGAAAAAACTTTTTGAGTTCTTTCTACGTTGATTTTCAGATCACAAGACCCAGTACAACGGGTACTATAGTACTTGAAGTACGACATTTTGTCATTTTTTGAGAAATTTCAGTTTGTTAGCAAGGTACAGCCTCCGGAGTTCAACAAGTGCCAATTTTATTATTGAATATTATTCAGGACATCTCACTGATGAACCCTATTGATTTTCAGCTCACCAGAGCCAATAGAACAGATGCTACAGTACTTTAAGTACGATATTTTTGTCATTTTTGGAGAAGTTTCAGTTTGTTAGCACGATACGGCCTCCGAAGTACAAACAAGTGACCAGTTTTATGATTCGATATTATTCAGAGCGTCTCAAAGATGAACCCTATTTATATTCAGCTCACTAAAGCCAGTATAACGAGTGCTATGGTACTTGAAGTACCAAATTTTTGTCATTTTTGGAGAATTTTCAGTTTGTTAGCACGATACAGCCTCCAGAGAGTATACGATTGATCAATTTTATGATTGAATATTGTTCAAGGTGTCCCACAGATGTACCCTATTGATTTTCAGTTGACTATAGCGAGTACAGCGGGTCCTATAAATCCAGATATACTGAATTTTTGGTTATTTTTGGAGAAATTTCGGTGTGTTAGCACGATACATCCCCCTAAGTGTATACAAGTAACAATTTCATGATAGAATATTGTTCAGGGCCACAGATGCGGAAAAGTTAGTTTTAATCTTTGAAACCGTTTATTTTTTGGATGAATTGAATTTGAATCCATATTTTAAACATCCCATTACACAAGACAATGTGATTCTATAATTAGATCCAATATGCGGGCAGCTTAATCCTTGTTTACCAGTCAAATCGTCATGTATGAACGTTTTTGGTTAGTTTTTAATATTTTCCAGATAACTGACTATGCCCTTCATTTTCCAAACAAATATTTTCTTCATAGTGAGTTCGTTCAAATTTAAAATAGATTTCTCCATCATGAGGTAATCGCAGTTTTGTCAATTGACAAAGTTCAGCGATTGTTTTCACTCAACGGAAATGAGCTTTCCGCGAAAAGCCCTTAAGAGTACGTTATTTAAAATACAATTACCTTAGATTTACTTCATTACTGATTAAGCCAGGACAATTTATTCCTCAAATAAAATTTCTACACGGACCTTTATTATAAGTTCTCCGTTTTTCTAACAAACAATACATTGCTTTGAGGGATTAATAAATGACAATGGAACTAGATATTTCAGGAACTTTATGGATAAGAGGTAATCCACCTTTGAAAATTCACCATTTATGTTATACAAAAAAGGTCTGGCAGTGCTAATCAGGGCAAAAGATGTATAGTCGACCCTTCGAGAGTATACGCGATTTCCCGAAGGGCTTACTCTACCCTCGTACACAAATAAGGGATAATCGCAAAGCAATATTATGGATAATATCAGAATTTATGTTGTATACATTGAAGAAATGAAATTTTTTATAGATTAGTATAGAAAGTTACTCTTTACTGGCTTATTGATAATACTAGACCTAATTGGTTAATTTATCAAGAAAATATCTTATAATTTAGTTAATGATAAATGATAGAAGAAGGACTAGATTTAGTAACAAATTATTCCTCTAATTTCTAATCAAACTATATATAGTCCCTTGCGACTCGCAGGTTAACACGAATTTTAACTTTTATCAGATAGTATGAAATTTCTATACTGTAATGTTTTTCTTATTTATTAAAAGTTTTTATTACGGGTGGGATAAATTTCAAACACTCGGTATGGCTACTTACTAATTTATTTAAACACTAACTCACTAACACTTAATTTATATATACTTAACTAACCACTTATATTTATATTATATGCACACAAACTTGATTATTAATTGAGTGAATGAAAACGGCGAGTACTCAGTGTGTGAAGAGCTGGAGATGTTGAAAAATTAACATTACAGCAAATGCTTTTACTTAAGTCGCTTATTGTGTTAACTGCAGAAATTTGTTTTGTTTGCAACATCTTAAGAATGTAGGAGAAGTTGGCATGTTTTACACATAGACAGGTGTTTAGTACTTCAAGCTTTTGTCTGACAACCCAAAATGGCTTATGTTTGTAGAAAGTTATAAAACTTACGCTTCTGGTGGAATTGGTGTCGATGGTGGTGTATTTTCATTGTGTTGTACAATCTCCGGAGTTGTAGATCTACTTTCTGGTGGACTGTTATCTATCAGAAATTCTTCAATTCTTTGTGTTTCTTTATTTTCTGCTCTTTCCAATATTTTCGATTCGCGCCACATTTTTCGTTTGCGTTGTTGCTGCTTCCAAGATCTTTCTGCTACTGGTATATACGCTTGTCTCTTCCTTTCCCTGTCTTTCTTGCAGAACACTTCATGGTTTTTTGTATCCAGTTTAAGGTTTTCTCTTTGCTTCCATTTTTTCTCTCGTTCTTGTCTTCGTTTTTCGTCAGTGGATTTCTTCTTGCTTTTTATTTTCGGTGTATTTTCTTTAGTAGGGCTCATCTCTTCTTCATTATTATTGCTTTGATTCATATTATGGTCATATGTTTTAGAACTGCTGCCTATATTAGATACACTGCATTCTGGAGATACCCACACTTCTGATGAATCATGTTCATTTTTTAGTTGCTTATGAACCTTTTTGTCATAATACCTTTGTCTCTCCCTCCACTTTTTTGCTCATATTTGGCTTTTTTCTCTTGTTTTCTTCTCTCTGAGCTTTCTTCTTTCAATCTTTTAAGCTTTCCGACCAATCTTTGGATGTTGATGCCACCTGGCTTTATTTTTGGAGGAGCGTTCATTTTCTAAAAATAATAAAAGAAACGTTTTTCATGCAGTAGATACATTTTCAAAACATTTTTATTAAAAACGGTATGGAAAAGTATGAAATTTGCATATGAAAATAACTTAATTAAATAAGTATCCTCTCCGTCCCTTTGTGTCGTTTCCATCCCCTCAAATTTTTTGACAAAAAGGGACGGAGACGACAGGGACGGAGACGACACGTTTTAGATATCTCTATATTATTATAAAATTGGGGTTATGTTTGCTATTCCATACCTATTTGTTTTGTCCTTGTTCATCTAACGTTACTATTTAAAACCAAAAGCATGTTTAATAAATACATTTATCCACATTTAGTAAAGGGACAGAGACGACTGAATATTAAAAAAACGTACCTTTTGAGCTTTTTCGGCTGTTTCCTTACAATCGGTTTTTTTTCTCACAAACGACACGTGTGTTTTGTAAACAACGACTAATAAATAACCAACCAGACACTTCGCTATTACTGACAGCGCCATCAGCTGTCAATTCGCAGCACTACGAACAAAGGGGACGGAGATGACTTAAAACTGAGGGGAAAGCTTTAATTAAAATAAAAAATAATTAATATTTAACATTGTGGTTGGCAAAATGGTAATTTTAGAAAAATAAAACTTCAACAAAAATATATTGATGTTATTGGATACATTTTAATATAAAATTGCCAGTGTTAAAGATGCTGTAGTTGCCACTGGGGAAAGGGACGGATAGGACATTTTCAGTTCTGCCAATCGTTTTCAATAAGAACTTTGGGAGATTAAAGTGTTATTTAAGTTGCACTTTATAGATCATAAGATTCTATAACAAAAATATAACTATAAAAAACAATATTATAAACATTTAAAAATAAAATTTAGAAGGGAAGCCGTAGTTTAAAATTAAAAAAAATACCCATAATAGTGCATAAAAAGCGGATACCGCTGCCATATATTTTTTTCGAAAATTGTCATTTACTTTAAATAATAAGGTTTAACTAACTTAAGGAAGGGGGAATTTTTTTGGTGGTGCATATGAGTGGCTCCCGATACCTTTTTTTGTGAAAATTATCATTGGGAGGGGGGCAACTTTACTTTATATATTGAGGTTTAACAAAGTAGTCTGAGGGGGGATTTTGTTTTTCTTGGTGGTGCATATGAGTGCATTAGAAGTGGATTCAACTGCAGTATATCTTTTTTGCAAATTATCATTGGGGGTGCCAGCTTTACTCTAAAAAATGCGATACTACTATCTGAGGAGAGGGGTGCAAAGTATTTTGATGACTGAGCATTATGGTGCATTACAAGGGCTTCAAAATACAATCAGTAGATGAAAGTAGGAAATTGGAACCTTAATATATAGGTATAATAGGACATAATTGGACACCAGCAGACTGGGAAATTATATTAGGGAATTTTATCTACAGAAACAATAAAATTAGTTCCCAAAATGACCAAAGTAATTATTAAGCTGTTTTTCATGTATTTAGTTATAAGTGGTTATTGTGTTTACTTATACAGGGTGTCTCACGACGTTTTGACAGTCGAATTTGTCGAAAACTGTTTATATAACATGTATGAAATTTGGCAGATATAAACAGTCGAAACTACTGCTTATATTTATTATAAAATTACTTCCGTTGTTCCGGTCATTTCGGGTCACGTGACCCCAGCATAATTTGTTTAAATGGGAAAACCGGTATTATATTAAAATTTTGGATATATCATTCAAAAACAAATTCAACGATACCACATTTGTCATCATTGTATTATTTAGTGTCTTGCGTGGTCTCGTCTCGTTTTTGAGACGAGACTCGAAACGATACTCGGACCAGAAGAGACGAGACTTTTGTTTGGTCTCGTCTCGAGTCTCGTGCATGAGGTATCGCGTCCCGCGCGAGAGTATCGCAGGTGAATATTTCTGAATGAACATCAATTTATTTTGATAAAAATTTATAAGCATAACACCAAGAATTGCGTTTAAAAGCCTCTGACGGCGTTATCGGTTGACGGTAATCACTTTGTCTTTCTGAAGCGCGCCGCCGCCGCCGTCTTTGAACCCTATTCCGACAGCCATAACTTTTGCGATATGTACGTGTCCTATATTGATCGAATAAATAAAGATCATCATTGAAAATAAAAGTTTAAATTTCTTCCCAGTTTAGTTATTCGTTGTGGATAGTGGTAGTTCTTCGAATTTTGGAGCGTGCGGAATTGTGCTAAGTTAACTCAAAATGAGCCGATTCAAGAGGAAAAGGAGCGAACTTTGGAATTTAGAAGATGAATCAAATTCCGGTGATTTTTCTAATGGAACTGAGGATATTTACATACCAGACAATGTTAGTTTGAGTGATAATGTGACTGAAAGTGTCCTCTTCGTTAAATAGCAGTTGCTCTTCGTCTCGCACGCAAATACAAAACGACTCTTACAAAAGCAAATTCGATACTAATTTCAACATTGAATTGAAAGGGACAAATCGAGATAAAATAGCCAGGTGCAGAATATGTTTAAATTCGAAGAAAATTAGAATGTCACGGGGAAATGCTACTGGATTAAGAAATGACCTACGCAGTAAACATCCAAAATAATATTTCGAAATATATCCAAATGAACAAAATCAACTGGCAGGAGCAAGTACTTCCAGACTCACTGTTCCCGAAATGTTTGCTGCGAATTCTCAATTGAAAGTAAGCTGTTAGATAACTTAATAATTGAATGATTCTTAAGGCCTGGACACACCTGTCATACAGCCTTCCGATCCGACTACGGTCATACAGCGGGACGACTGTATGATATGGGAATAAACAATGGTTTGGAATGCAGTAGGTCTCACCTGTCCGACACGCGACCCGTCCTACTCCCACCCGTCTCCGATTCCGGTATCCCGTCATGCTCCGACATTGCAGACCATTCGTTTACTTGATGCGGGAAGGTTGTCGGTGGCAGTTTTTGTGTTAAATTCAGTGAAATGGCGGGTATAAAAGCGGAGGAGCTTAATGAAACTGTCCGAATGTTTCCAGCTCTCTATGATCAGGCACAAGAGCAATATAGAAACTCGGAGTACAAGGACATTATGTGGAAAAAAGTTGCGAAGAAACTAAATGTAGAAGGTAAAAACATTTGTATATTTATTGTTAAGTTGTTGTGTTTTAAACTAAGCTATTAAAATCTTGTCATAATAACAATATTTAAATCCACTTCCACTTCTAGGGAAGGGGTTTCCTGTTGGAATTGTGAATTAAAATAAATAAATTAATTAATTCCGAAAATATTCAAGGGATTTATTCGTTAGGAATATACCGGGTGTTTCAAAAGTCAGTTTACCGAGTTAAAACATAAAAATGTTAACAATGACCTTCACAGTTGATTTTATCATTGCTCAAAAACAGGTTGTGCAACATTAGTTACGAAAGCATTGTGTTTAATAAATCAGTTTACCTCAATTAGTTTGGTAAACTGACCTTTGAAACACCCGGTATTTATTCTTATCTATAGTAATTGACGAACGTAAGTGAGTCTATGATTAGAGAGTAGACTCGATCTGCATTTGGATTTTCTGTCTGTCTGTCCGTATGTCTGTCACGCGATACCGGCCGCAATTTTGAAGATATCGGCTTGAAATTTAGCAAATTTTTGCTATCTTTTGTACTTGTATTATTTCAATTTGTTTTGCTATTTTGCATTATAATTAATTCAACACATTGATTTTGTGCCAGTAAGTTTCAAACATATTCTTTATTGTACACAGGTTCTCACAAATTTTCAAATTTTTTAAAATATAAAACCATAATGTTTAGTTGTAAGTAACACAAGAAGAGCTATAAAATACTCATAGTTTCGAACAGTTCCAAGGAAGAACAACTAACTTATTAACCTATGAAAGCCCGGCGTTCTTGCCACTCCACACTACCCTCTTCAGAGTTGAAGAATTGCTTAAACTGCTCTCTTACATTGAATGCTTCACGATTTTCCCCTCCTCGGCGACGAGGAAAATCCTGAAGACGAGATTTCTTCACTGGAGTTGTGTCAGTATTGTCACTTACTTCTGGCACTTTGTAGTCTTCGTTAATTCTAATGAAGTTATGTATGATACATGCTGCAAGAACTACCCTTGTTATGTTGTCAGGATTTCCTTGGAGAGGCCTCATGAACATTCGAAATTTTTGCACCATAATGCCAAAGACATTTTCTTACATTCTTCGAGCTCTGCTCAATCTGTAGTTGAAAATTCTTTGCTCGTTAGACAAGTTCTTTCCAGGAAATGGCCTCATGATATTTTTTGTGAGGGGGAAAGCTTCATCGGCAACTATAACCATGGGAAGTTCCATGTTTGTTCCTGGGAGGCCTTTTTTGTCTGGGATGTTAAGTTGGTTTCGAGATAGTTTTCTACCTAAATTGGAATTCGCCAAAACACCACCATCAGAGTTTCTTCCGTAGCTTCCCACGTCTACAAAAATAAAATTGTAACGAGCATCAACTAGCGCTAAAAGAACAATGGAGTATGTTTTCTTGTAGTTCCAATAGAGGCTTCCTGATGCTTTTGGAGCTTGTATTGTCACACGTTTTCCATCCAAAGCACCAATGCAATTGGGAAACTGCCACCTTTCCCAAAATTCGATTGCTATTTCATTCCACCTGTCCTCTGTCGGAGCTGGCATAACTTCGTTTAAAAGTACTTCAATTACAACTCTGCTTGTACGATGAACAATGGAACCAACTGTACTTCTTCCCATTCTGTAAGTGAATGAGATGGTCTTGAAAGAATCTCCAGTAGCAAGAAACCTGTAACAAACAACTTATACTAATACACATACAAACTATATTTAATCAATAATTATTAATAATTTAATAAGGTTTTTTATTTTCCTGCTATGATGCTATCTAATTATAATAGTTTTAATTATACATTTTTGATTCTTTAGGTCAAGAGGAGGAATGTAAAAAGAAGTGGAACGGAATTCGTGACAGTCTGCGAAGAGCGAGACAAAAACGGAAAACCAAATCTGGACAGGCGGCTATATCTTCAAATAAATACAAATTTGAGACCATTCTTGAATTTCTAATTCCTCACCTCGCCGAGCGGAAAGGTATAGGTAACGTTCCTGATGAAGCGGAAGAAAATAATGAAACCCAACCCACTGATGACCCCCAAATGCAGAACCTAAACAATGATATAAATGCAGATATAAATGAGTATGTCTCTGATGGGACTGCAGAATCCGAGTCGTTGCTACCACCTAGAACTCCATCAGCTAGTCGAGTTTCTATCGGCAACAGGACTCCATCTGCAAAACGCAAAAGAAAGCTCCCACATACCGAAATGAAACCTGGAGAATCTGCATCATCTCAGCTAATGGCATATTTATTGGCTGAGAAAGAAGCTGAGAAGAAAAAAAAACCTAGTGACAATGACGAACAGCATCCCGTTGATGTATTTTTGTCTGGAATTGCTGCATCTCTGAAATCACTGGATCCTCTGCGCTTACATTCTGCCAAAGGGAAGATCTTTAATATTGTTCAAGAGTATGAACTAGAGCAGCTTCGTGAAAATAACAACCGACAAACTGCTATGGTTGTTACAAGGAATGTGTCCTCTGACACAACATCTTTCACACTGTCAGAAGAAGAAGGATCGTGTTTAGATGGACATCTTTCGAGTGGTGTACCACAAACATCATCATCTCCTGCTGTCAATGCTGACACGTACACCAACGTAACATTTTTTCAACTTTAATAAATCTATGTTTTGATGTAACTATGTAATTACATATTAATAAATTCTCTTTCGAAAAATTCCTTGTGTCTACTATGCTCTAATTCCAGTAAAAAGCAGTAATGTATTGTCCCTGTACCAATGATTCTTGCTTTGCCGCAATATAGTTCTTTGTTGATTTAAAGGAAAAAGCACTTTCAAAAAAGTAAAATACACTTAGGTGTGAAGGGGATTAGCCATTTTACATCCCTATAGTATATAGTTTGTTACGGCTGAACCATTTTTTATGAAGATTTACTCACACACTATGATTGTAATTAATTTTATTTTATGACAATATCTTGATGTAAAATGGCCACTATCTCAAAAAGGCTTGAATAATTTTAATAACAATTTATTATAACTACGTTTAATATTTTACCTAATTTTTAAGTGTCATGTCAATATCTTAAACAGAGTCAGAGATAGGCTTGTTAACAGATTTTAAGTGACCGGCATTTATAAACGGATGATTCGACAACTATGTAAATTACAAAGTATCTTACCTTAAAAATGTAGCCAAACGGTGTCTAGGAGTGATAGTTTTTCTAAAATACGTGTCTTGCATGGCTAATCTTTCTTGGAGTTTAAGTTCCAACCGATTGAATGTATCCATCGGCATTCTAAAATAATGATAAAATTTTGTTTCGTCGTCCAACAGGTGAGGTAAAAGTGTGGCAAACTCTCCTTCTTTGTCTCGTGTTTTCCACGCATCATGAACCCAATATTTACGTTTTCCACTACTCTTCATCGAAGACTTCGCATTAAGTCGATCTTCTTCATCTAAACAGATAGCCACAATAGCTAAATCACGATTGCTAAAATGTTTCAACATTCGCGCAATATATTCGCAACCGTTTCAACTGGCGATTTCGAGTAGACTGAGTGTCAAATCTGAAAAGAGCAGGAAATGGGCATGACATGTGTGCTCACCCCTTTCCGATCCCGCACCGATCAGATTCTTTAAGCAATATCGGACCGGAGTCGGATCGGAAGGCTGCATGACAGGTGTGTCCAGGCCTTAACGCTGTATACCATCGTTGAACATATTTTTGTTTTGAATAGTGAAATCTATAACTTTCTCAAAAGGCTGACGGCATCTATCGTTATCAAAAATCTGCAACTTTAACAAGTTTAACAAGCCACGGCAAGCGCCGCGTGAATAGTCTTTCTAATACCTATCAATTTCGTTTAATACGCCAACTCATTTAAATGATGATTTATAACTTTACTGCCAAATATTTTCCATTTTGCCGCACGTCAATATGTCCACGTGGATCGCGGAGCTTCCTTTGAATTTATACCAGTTGTTGCAATAGTTGATAATGAATTAACTATATTCAAGAAGTTGTAGTACTTTCAAATACATGTTATTTTTCAACAATTGTAATTTTCTCTTCCGACTCTTATATTATAGCAAGTATTTGAGTATTCCTTATTGCACTGAAACAATAAGATTATAAATGATGGGATTTCGATACTTTTACGACACTCTCGTACGAGAAATGAGACGAGATGAAACTGGAGGCTGCGAGACGAGACTTATCATTGCATTGACGAGACGACACAAGACTTTGTGAAAATTTCATCTGGTTGGTCTCGTGCGAATCACTGGTATTATTCAGTAATGATAATATGGGCAGTTAAATGAACATCTGTATAAATTATTTTATTGAAAAACGTAACACAGGGAATTTCCAAGTAATTAAAAAAAAATTGAAGAAAATGTTCGAATTGATGTCCATGTACATTGACAAAATGGTCAATCCTTGTTAAAAGATTTCTTGTAAGTGCTTCTGTAATCATTTCGGATGTTACGGTTCGACATGCCTCTTTCATTTTATCCTTTAAATCATCTAAATCAATTGGGTGTGTGGCATAAACTCGACCTTTTAAGTAACCCCAGAGAAAGAAATCTAAGGGTATAATATCCGGCCACAGAATCGCACCATTTTGACCAATCCATTTTTCAGGAAACGTGTTATCAAGATATTCTCTAACTGGCCGAAAAAAGTGAGGAGATGCTCCATCTTTCTGCCATCACTTTGTTTGCGTTTCATGTAAGGGAGTATCTTGATGTAATTCTGAGTATTTTGAAGCAAATCTAAGTACCTTTGCCCCGTTAATGTTCCTTCATAAAAATAGGGACCAATCAACCGACCGTTTAATATATCGCACCAAACATTGGTTACCCATATTGTTTGAAAATTGGTTTCGCTTATCCAGTTTGGATATTGATAATTATGGCGATTAATAATACCATTGTTATGAAACCTCCATTTATCACTGCATAATATTTTTTCTAAAGGGTCATCATTACTTTCTACGAGCGTTTCAGCAATAAAATTTATTCTCCTTTCAGGATCTGCAGGATATAAACCTTGAGTTGAATGTATTGTATAAGGATGGTACTTGTGATTTTTAATTACTCTTTGTACTTCAACGTATTTGTAATTCTTGTTAAAGAAATCGTATTGAGGTGTGTGGATTTACCTGAAGATAAGCCAAAATATTTATCACATTTCATCTGTCTGAGCGGTCTTTTGACGAGGAACTTGATTTTTACCGCTTGGAAAAGAACCAGTTCTTAGCTTTTGTTCGACATAGACAAAAGTATTACTCTATGAGGAAAACGATTTCTGTACAAACCTTGAGCATGAGCTTTGTTTTTTCCACATTTTCCATAACTAAATAGTATGTCAACAAATTAATCGTAAGTAAAAATTCATTATTTACTTATTATTACAGTGTCTTCACAAGATTACGACTAATAATTAATGACAGTTCTTGAATAAACTTCACCTAACAATACTGAATGACAACCTATATTGTTGCTACTATATATAGTTATTTATTTCATAGCCACCTAAATTTTTTAGTGCAAAATATTACTTTAATAAATTTAGTGAAAGTAAATAGCCCTAATTATCATTACTACACAATACAGTTATGACAAATGTGGTATCGTTGAATTTGTTTTTGAATAATATATTCAAAATTGTAATAATATACTGGTTGTCCCATTTAAAAAAATTATGTTGGGGTCACGTGACCCGAAATGACAGGAAAAACGAAAGTCATTTTATATGAAATATAAGCATCAGTTTCGACTATTTATATCTACCAATTTTCATACATGTCATATGAACATTTTTCAAGAATTTGAACTGTCAAAACGTCGTGGGACACCCTGTATAAGAAGTATAACATTAATAAACTTGAGAAACGCCTTTGAAGATTCAGCATATCGCATTGAAACCAAATTAAATTGGAATTAAAATGAAGAACTGCTATCATGTTTTCAAGTTGATAATGAGAAAAACTGTCAATGTTTTTGCAGTTCTACCGATAAATCTTCACAATATACCGAATTAATATTAACCACGATTTGTAAAACAATATTCGCGACCAATGTCCGCCGCTGCCACGTTGTATTTGTCAATTTGAAGAAATAGGTTATGGAACATCTCAAACTATATCATTCAAACAAAAATGTTTTATCTCTTATAGTGTAAAGAAATTAAACATAATTAATAAAAGCATAAATTTCATTAAAACATCATTTAACGACAGGATTGGCAATAAATATTTACTATTATCGGTTATTGAAAGTTGTGGGTTGGTGTCAATGTCTTTGTATATATAATTATTCATTAGTTCAGCACAATTTATATGTTAAACGAAGTAATAAATATTCCTGGAGGAATTATTAGCGGTTTTTACTAACAATAGCGTCATAAATTCGTTTTTAGTCAAACAAACAAACGATTTTGATGGAAAATTCTCGACACAACATGTCGATGTTTTATTTTGATTAATAGGTCTTTTAGTGCATGTAATTCGGTAAAAATGTACAAAATCGACAAAACGTTGTATCAACATTTTATGTTTCAGTATGGATCAGCAAGTGATCATGTAATTTGATCACAATCATAACGGCTAGCAACAATTGTGGTAAACAACCGTCATCAACGTGTAGTAGGTATATATTAAAATTTTATGCGGTGACAGAAGTTTAAATTGGTTTAACTCAAATTGTCAAAAGTTTTGAGTTATAATTTATTTCACAAACAATGTCAACGTATGTGAGCAGAAAACTTTCATTTATACAGGTTGTCCTTGTATAAATGAAAGTCCCCTGACAAACACAAACTACATATAATAGATGTAATTTTATGTCCATCTAGCATATCTCAAAAACCGCTACCTACAAACTTCAAACCTATATTCTATAGGCCTGCAGTAATAAAATGTTGTTTACTACAAACTAGCGTTTTCTATTGCCTTCAACGAATGAAGGAACTGTATTAATATATATTGTAATATATATAGTTTAGGTTAAGTTTATTTTTTTATTATTTAAAATGGAGAGCATGAGAACTCTATACTCCCGTTGGGTTCCGGATTGAATCGATTAAGAGATATGAAATTTGCACTTTTATAAATATTCTATTAAGTTATCTCCTCTGATAGCTGTAAATAAATTATATAAAATATATCAATGTGACGCCTATGTTATCAAGCTGATTCCTGTATTTAGCACTTGACATGCAAACAAAACACGATGACTCAAATGTTAGTTAACTATAATCACCAGTAGACATAAAATTGAGAAGCATTACAAAATTTAATAAAATTCTTATGTTAAACAAATTGCTACAACCTAAAAATACTTATAACGTGAATGTAAGCTTTGTACAAATGAAATTATCAATGGGAAATTGGCCACATTAGAAAATTTTCAGTTTGAATTTGAATTGGTTAACCAAATAAGTTTATTTACACTGACCTATTCACTACACTGGGAAGTTCTTGTTCCAATATACTCCTATATCCACTTCTGGAGGTGACGCTGGATCCCCATCCACTTACAGAACTAAATTAATAGCTAGTACGGCAGGTAAGTTGTTAAATTTTATTGAATTGCTTTGTTAAAATTAATTTTAATACTTTAATTGCTTTTATTATTGAGTTTGAGGAGTTATTTAACGCTACACTGTGCATATTATCTTCAAAATTTACTAAGCGTCCCCTCTCAATGTTACACTAGCATTTATTTCTTATAAATTCTTCATTTTTGGCTTTATAATCTTTTCAAAATGTTAACTATATCGTATTTTAACTTTTGTAATATATTTCTACTTTAATATTCAATAATTCCCAATAATTTTAATAAATTATATAAAAAATTCTTACATGCGTCCTTTCATCTTTGGATCACCTCATCGACATCACTTGTTTTCAAAATCAACAAAACACTAACAACGCACTAGATTAATAACAATATGTCCTATTTCATGATTTATATTCTGTTTAATGTCTTTACCTTGTTTATATGTCTATTTAATGTTCATTGAAAATTTTAAAATAATTCCTTATACCTATTTACATATGAAATTCTCCTGAAATATACCTTATTTTACCAAACAATGATTACATACATCCTACATTAAATTCATAATGTCAATAAATCTAGAATCCAAAATGGTTTAAAATCTTTTGTAATGCCTTCCAATTAAATCATTATTTATCCTCTAATAGTTATTTCATATAACCTTGGTCTAATATTTCATTCACTTATCAAATTTTTCAATGTTCCTATCACTTTCCAAATAATCAATACTTCAGAAACATAAATAATTCCATGGCTGAATATATTTCTGCTATCGGCATTTACCCCTCTTTTTTGTAAAATAATGAATTGTTAATTCAAATATAGAATGATTGGTTACTGTTTCTTGTATCTTATCCATAGTTTTTCATGAATAAATAATTATATTAAATTAATCAAGCAACTAATTCCCGAACTCAACGAACATAAAATAGACATATGTGCACTTTCCGAAACAAAAAAGAAAGGTAAAGGAACGGCAAAACTAAATAACTACATTTTAATATACTCAGGCATGCCAAAAGACCAAAGAGCAACATCAGGATGTCAATGGACTTCTACAAAAGACTACAGTCAGCGATAGACAAAATACCAAGACATGAAAAGATAATCCTGTTAGGGGATTTAAACGCAAGAATTGGAAACGAGGTCGTGGATGGAATAAAACAAAAATATTACGAGAATATAACCAATAGAAATGGTGAAGTTTTGACCGAATTCTGTGGACAGAATGAACTGAGAATAAACAACACATATTTCCCCCATGAAGAACAACACAAATACACCTTCTATGACAATAGAAACAATAAATCAATAATCGATTATATCATCACCAATCGAAGTTTTTTACCTCAACAAATAATAGACATAAGAGCCCTATCTTCTGCCAACATCGGAAAAGACCACAAACTTGTGCTAGGAAAGATACGAATTGGTGCGCCGCTATCCAAAAAAAGACCGTCGATAAAAACTGAAAAATTCAATATAGAATCCCTCAATCACGAAACCACTAAACAACTTTATTCAAACAGATGCCAAACACACGTCACTCTTAACCCCATAGCACAGTCTTATACCCCTAACACAGCCTGGAACAAACTGGAAGAAAACATCTGCAAAGGTGCTAAGGAAGCCCTAGGAGCACGTACAGTGTCACACAACAACAGACCGAACATTAAACCTTGGTTTACATTAGAAGTCAAGAACATTACAAGGGAAAAGAAGGAAAAATACTTACAATACAAGAAAACTCCAACACCGGAGAACCGAAACATCTATACCGAAATAAGGAACAGGACTAATAATAGAGTACGAGAAATAAAACAGGTATATTGGCAGCGATTTAGCAACGAAATGGAGGCGGATATGTACGGAGCACAAAAACGTATTTGGAAGATGTTGAGGGGTCTTAAACGAGAAACAAATGAGACAATACAATTAAGAACAATTGTAGAAGATACGTGGGAAAAATATTTCAGAGACCTGTACGCAGAAACAGTTGAACCAATGGAAGCACAAGAGACTGGCCAGAGAGATAATATAGAAGATCACGCGCAAGTCACTTACGAGCAAGTAGAAGAGACGATAAGGAAACTTAAAAACAGAAAAGCTCCCAATCAAGATAAAATACCAAACGAGCTAATAAAAAATGCAGGCATGCCTATCATAGAGGAGTACACAAAACTGTTTAACATTATATTACAATATAAGAAAATACCAGAAGAATGGAAACAAAGTATAACAATACCCATTTTTAAAAAGGGAGATAAAACAGACCCAGCTAACTATCGAGGAATAACACTACTGAGCACCTCGCTAAAACCTCTGACAAAGATCATTGCGGACAAAATATCCTCAACAGTGCCAATAAGCGAGGAACAGCAAGGATTCCGAAGAAACCGCTCCACTACCGATGCATTATTCATACTCAGGCAACTAGTTGAAAAAGCTTTAGAATATGACTCTCGAGCCTATCTATGTTTTATAGATTTAACAAAGGCCTTCGATAGAGTCCAACTAAAAGACATCATCACCATCTTGGAAAGCAGTAATGTCTCAAAAGAACTCACAGAACTTATCAAGGACTTAAACACAAACACAACAACCCAAATAAGAACAAAATCTACCTTAACGCAGCACCTCCGAACTACAACTGGTATTCGCCAAGGCGACAGTCTCAGCCCTCTGTTATTCAACACAATCATGGATCAATTAATAAAAACCGTCAAGAACACTGGATTAGGATATCGAATGGGAATACATAAAGTAAGCATACTATGCTATGCCGATGACGCAGTACTTATTGCAGAGTCAGAAGACTACCTCCAAAGAATGCTGCAAGCTTTTAACAGACAGGCAGAAAAACTTGACATGCAAATTTCTACAAATAAGACCAAATGCATGACCATCACAAAGGAGCCTCTACGGTGCAAATTGGTAATAAAGACCAAAACTATTGATCAGATAATGTCATACGAATACCTCGGATGCAAAATTACAAGCTCAGGATTCCTGGAAGAAGAAGTAAGGAAACAAGTCAATAAAGCTGCCGCAATATCAGGACACCTTAAGTATCCCATATGGAAAAACAAACATTTGAGCATTGAATGTAAGTCGAGAATATACAAAACCTGCATACGACCAGTGATGACATACGGTGCGGAAACCAGAGCTGAAACATCGGTAACAAAGAGAATCCTACGAACTACTGAAATGACGACCTTAAGAATGATAACTGGATACAAATTGAGGGACAGACAGAGAAATGTAGACATAAGAGAAAAGTGCCAAACAAACGACGTTGTCAGATGGATACGGCAGAGAAGAAGAAAATGGAACCAGCATGTCAATAGAATGGGCCCCGACAGAATGGCCATAATAATCCGCAACAATGTACCCCATGGCAGAAGACCAACTGGACGTCAACCTAAACGTTGGCGAGATAGTTGGCAGTCAACCTCGCAAGAGTTGCTTAGACGAGGAGGAAACCGGAACTAAACAGGCGATTTCGCCTTCTAAAGAGGAAGAAGAAGAATAAATTAATTGAGCCTATCATACAAGCCTTTCATTTTTAAATAAATATTTTTGACTTACGCCCTACGAGGCACGGAACAATGAAAAAGAAGAACTGTCAATCTAACATCAAATTGACTTTTCTAGTTTTCGTAAGTGAAAGTAAAGGAAAAAACTACAGCTTGGCAACATCACAATATGTTGTTTTGCAACGTCATCGTCTTTTTATCGTAAATAAACTATACTAGACCAAATATTTTTACTGTAGATTTTTATGTAGTCATCTTTTTTCAATAGATTTTAAAAATTGAATTTCCCTAATTAGTGACTACACCAGTAAAAATAACGCCGTACTACCAAACGGTGCAGCGAGCATCCTTCTGGAAGAACATTGTTACGCGCGGAAGTAAGTCCTTCCAGCAGGACAAGCTCTCTGCACAAAAGTAATTCTAGCAGCGACAACAGTTTGTGCGTTTTATCATTAAAGAGTAAAGGGTATGCGAATAGGCCACAGTCTAACTAATGAGTAAAAAACAGAATTACAGATGAAATTGTACTTATTTCTACGGAAGCGATTCGAAAAGTTTTAGATGAATTTTCTTTAAGTATGAATTCCTGTTTCCAAAAACAAGGAGTTCATATTGAATTTTGAACGTCACCTTAATTGTTTTCTGTTTATAAATTACAAAATAAAATTGTTTTCCTAACTTCTTCACATTCATGGTCAAAATTGATTAATATATGCTGCATCGGCAATAAAACACTATAAAAGAAAATTGTAAAATACACTGGTTGTCCCATTTAAAAATACACATATTATTGGTTCATCTCAAAAACTATACAATTGGCAACGTCGAAAGTATAACATTTAAAATCGCTTGTCCATCCATTATAAATAACCAATGTACCTTATGGGGCGACAAATATATTTTTTCATGTTTCCATTCTTTACGCGCGTACTACCTTCGTAATCTATTTTAAAAATCATAGTGTTTATACACGGTGTTTGGAGGTACACACACTTACATGTAGGATGAATGAAAACGAACGACTTGTATACATTATTTCTATATTTAGATCTGCGCTTCGTGTCGACTTTTGAAAATAAAACGTTTTAAATGACTGGCGTTTGATTATGTTTCCAATACTGCAACGAGTTTAAAATTAGTTTTATGTATTAGTCCTTCAATATCTGTCAAATGAATTGACTCATATTGGAACGGAAAAAAGTGTTTTCGAAAATAACTTAAATTTATTGATATTTTTTCGCTCGATGCATGTTATTAGTACGGACACTAACGGGGACAAAACAGAGTCGATCAAGGAATTTACAGCTTTCGTTGAAATATTTTATAAGGTGCTACGATTCAGTTGTGAAATGTCTTCAATGTCATTGATCTATCCTCTGGTTTCTCCATTGCGCTGATGCATACGTGAACTGAAACGGTGAATCTGTTCTATGTTCTGTCATTCTTCATTTTGTCTAAATTACCAGTTGAAATTAAATGAACTAATAAATTATCTAAATAGAGGAACAAGTTTCCCTGAAAAATTTTTCAGTTCACACTCAATTGTCAGTTGTAGCATACTTTATGGTGCCTAAGGTTTAGAATAGTTTTTAGATAAACTTAACAGTTGAGTTCTATAACAGTTTCTTCTTGTTCCTTCACTTTCTTCAGTCTACCTCACATTCCTCCAGTTTTTTCACTTTTTTCCATCTCTTTACTTTATATAAAATCTGTAGTTTCTAGGATTCCTCCATTCCTGCGATTTCTTGAGTTTCTTCACTTTATTTACTTTACATTTGTTTATTTCAACCTATTTCTCCATTCTGTCAATTCAAATTACTTCATTTGCTCTGATTCTTGAAGTTTCTTCATTCATATTTTTCTCCTCCACTTCCTCGGATTTATCTACCTCCTTCATAGTTCCTAGTTCGTAGTTCCTCCTCTATCTATAACTGCTCCATTGCTGCAATTTCTTCAGTTTTACTTTCCCGCCCAACCCATATAATAAGCGAGAAAAGTATTGGTTCAAAACTGTTTATTTTTACTTTATGCAGTTTTGTTAATTTCATTATTTCATCCAATTTCTCCACTCAATTTTTCAAATTACGTCATTTCCTCACATTTAAGTTTTTTCAGTCATAATTTTCTTCGGGTTTTTCTACCTCCTTTATTGTCCTAGTTCCTCCTGTTTCTAGGGCTCCTCAATTCCTGCGATTTCTTCAGTTTCTTCACTTTATTTACTTTTGCCAATTTATTTATTTCATCCAATCTCTCCACATTGTCAGATCTTTAAATTACTTAATTTCCTCTGATTCTTGAAGTTTCTTCATTCATAATTTTCTCATCTCCACTTCTTCGGGTTTCTCTACTCACTTCATTTTCCCTAGTTCCCAGTTCTTCCTGTTTCTAGAACTCCTCCATTGCTGCCAATTTGTTGGCAACTTTTTGAAAAATCGCGTTTTTACGGTCAGAGCTATTGGCACATATTCGCCTTTAGAAACCCAAATTAATGGAGTACCACAGGGATGCTCCTTAAGTGTAACTCTATTTCTAATTGCTATAAGTGATATCATCCAAAACTGTAATTCGAATATTAAAGCTAGGATATATGCAGATGACTTAGTAATATACTCGAGAGGACGGAGCATAGCTTACTTGTATAACCAACTACAATATTTTCTAGCGCACTTAGAAAATTGGTCAGAAACTTCAGGACTACAATTTTCGGCACAAAAAACCTAAAGGTTGTTATTCACTAAACGCAACCCGGATATAGTACTTCCAAATCTTAAATTGTTTGAGGAATCTATTTCATATGTGGATGGAATTGAGTTCCTGGGAATGTTTTTGAATTGAATTTGAAACTTAATGCCAAAGAGACCTAAATCTCATGCGAAAAATATCCTCAAAAACGTGGGGAGCAGATAGCACAACGCTAACCAAAATATACAGATCCATCATTAGATCAAAATTAGATTATGGTGCCATCATCTATAATTCCGCTAAAAGGCACATAATAAAACAATTGGTCACTATTCAAAACAATGCCGTTAGAATTGCCTTAGGATCATTTTGCACAAGCCCGGTTGACAGTATTCTATGTGAACTAGGTGAACCAGATTTATACCGAAGACGAATGTATCTAACTCTCAGCTATGCGGCATCTGTGGCAGCGATCCCCGAAAAACCCGTCCATCGTCCATGAAAGACTATACTCTTACCAAAGCAAACTACACATATCCTTACCTCTCACTTACAACCTCTGCTACAAAACATCATTCCCTCCCTGGCGTTTCATCTCCCCAAGTTGTGACTCTGGTATGACTGAATTCAGTAAATATACAATGATCCGCTCAACGATTAGGAAATTCTTTCAAAGTAAAATAAGTAATTACCAAAGCTACAAACATATATATATATACCGACGGTTCAAAAACTGAAGAAGGTGTGGGTGCATCCATGGTTCTGGAGAATATACAACACTCATTTACACTAGCGCCGACTAATTCCGTGTTTTCTGCCGAATTATATGCTATTTGGAAAGCAGTAGAATATGCGAATACGGAATAAATAAACAAAACCTTAATATTAACCGACTCCTTGAGCTCTCTAACAGCCATACAACAGTTTCAATATGTACATCCAATTGTCTCGTATATGAAAAATGAACTTTTCTCGGCTAATAACGCCAAAAGGACAATTGAATTTATGTGGATCCCGGCACATGTGGGCATCGCACAAAACGAAAAAGCAGATGACCTAGCTAAAAGCGCTACTTCCCAAAATGCCGAGATTGAGAATAAGTCACCTCTTGCAGATCTCAAGCAGTTTTACCAAAACATTATTACCTCCGACTGGCAAATATACTGGAACAATTCATCATCCAAACTCTCTGAAGTAAAAACATCAGTGAAAAAATGGAATTATATCCCAGCGAACCGACGGCATCAAGTGATCTTAACCAGATTAAGAATTGGACATACATTCGCCACTCATTCACACATCATCACAAGAACAAACCAACCTGTATGTGAATCGTGTCAAAAGAATCTATCGGTAAAATATTTTCTTGTGAAGTGTCCGTCACTCAAGCCCGCGAGAACACAGTGGTCAATAGAATCTAACCTAAATGTGGTCTTAGGGGAACAGTGTAACGTTGAAAACTTGTGCGCATACCTTAAAACTTACTTGACAAAATTGAAGAAATAATTAGAAATGTAAATTGTAGATAACTGTATTGTGTATGTATCTATATTTTTGTATGTATATATATGTAATGTATATGTATTGCAACGTTGAATAAATACAGCAGTCGCTAATAACCCTCTGGGTAGATGCGACTTTAAACAACAACAAAAAAGTACACACAAAGGACTGTACAAAGTGAACCGCCTTATGTTTGGGGTTAAAATAGCACCTTCTCTTTGGCAACAGTTCATGGAAAAGATCTTACAAGGAATAGAGGGAATACAATGCTTCTTTGACGACATTATATTACAGGGTAAAACGTGTGACGAATTAATGACAAAATTACGTATCGTCTTACAACGCTTAAGAAACGCCAACCTAAGACTGAATCAGGATAAGTGCAAATTCTTTCAAACCAGTATACATTATCTTGGACACGTTATTGACGCTTAGGGCCCCCCCAAAACAAAAGATAAAGTAGCATCCAACATGAACAGTAAGAAACCAGAGAATATTAATGAGCTTCGGAAATTCCTTGGTCTAGCAAACTATTATAATAAATTCATAAAAAACCTAGCCACGATCCTTCACCCACTCAACAATCTATATCAAAAGGACAAACCGTATATATGGACATCCAAATGTGAAGATAGTTTCAAAAGGGTAAAATCAGAGATAGCAAGTGATAATGTTATCGTTCACTACAACCCACATTTGCCCTTTGTACTTGGAACCGACGCATCCCCAGTAGATCTTGGAGCTATAATTTCTCATCGTTACAGTGATGGAAATGAAAGACCAATTAGTTTTGCCTCATGCAGTTTAACAAAATGTGAGTTGAACTACAGTCAAATTGACAAAGAAGCGACAGGCATCTATTGGGAACTAAAAAAATTTTCCCCTACTGCTATAGTCGTAAATTTACCTTGATTACAGACCATGAACCGTTAGTGTCCATATTTAACCCTAGAAAGACACTTTCTGTCTGGTTTTGATTATAACATCTAATACAGAAGATCCTCTGATCATGCTAACGTTGATTTTTTATCTCGTTTTCCTATAGACTTCTCGTAACCTGATGGATAGCTGCAGCTTGTTTCAACTTAGTCAGCTTGATTCACTGCAAGTTGATAGTAAAGTGATTTGTGGAATAACTGCGCAGGACAAGAATCTACAACAAGTTTTATATGCACTCAAAAAGGGAGAATCAATAGAACAGTTTGGTTTTTCCGACAACGAACTTACCCTACAAGATGGATGTATTTTTAAAGGCAGTAGGGTGGTAATTCCAGAAGATCTTTATCAGACTGTGCTTAAGGAATTACACGTCGGACATCTAGGCATAGAGAAAATGAAAGCACTAGCTAGAAGCTATTGTACATGGAAAAATTTCAATCGAGATATTGAACATTTGGTGAAAACAGGCAAACGATGTCGACTAAAACAAAATCAACCCAGCAAAGAAGAAAATCATCCGTGGTTAACTCCTAGAGGTCCGTGGAAGAGAATCCATATTGACATTGCAGGACCAATGCAAGGACAATGGTACGTTATTGTTGTTGACGCATTTACGAAATGGGTTGAAGTAATTCCCACCAAAAACACTTCTTCAGATTGGTGCGTGAGAGAACTCAGAAAAATGTTTGCTACATTTGGCCTTCCGTTGGTTTTAGTTTCAGACAATGGAAGCCAATTTACATCGGGCACGTTTCGACAGTTTTTATGTGCAAATGGTGTAGCACAGAAAACTACAGCACCATACCACCTGTCATCGAAAGGACAAGCGGAACGATAAGTTCAGACAGTGAAAAAGTCACTTACAGCAATGAGAGAGGAGGGAGGAAAGCTAGACATCAAACTTTTTAGGCTCCTCATGCAGTTGCGACAAATCCCAAATACCACCGGATCAAATGCATACCACTTAATATACGGAAGGAAGATTCGAACTTACTTGAGCTTAATGCATCCCAAAATCGATCAATAAACAACTACTACAAAGGAGGTAAAAAGGCACTTTGATGTCGGGGACTGAGTTCAAGCACGGAATTACACAAATCCAAAATATAAATGGGACTTTGGGAACATTGTAGAGGAAGAGAGTACTTTAATTTACAAGATTAGAATGGACGATGGCAGTATTTGGCGAAGACATATTTTGACCAGCTTCTGAAATGTGAAGTGTTCCAATCATAACAAATTAAAGGGGAGAGTTGATATGATTGTGTTATTTTATCTTTTGTGTTTATTGAATGACAAAAAGTGAGCTGACAGCGCCTCTGATTTATTGGCATATTTTTGACAGATAAATAAATGGTGTCAGTTATATTTGCTCGAACTTATTTCAATTAAATAGTAGTTTTACAACACAATAGACAGCATGATTGGATATTGTTCTGGGCATCTTGTAGGTAAATCATATTGATTTTCAGCTGACTGGATTTAGGAAAACGGGTGCGATGGTACTTGAAGAACCACATTTTTGGTAATTTTTAGAGAAATCTTGGGTTGTAAGAACGATACAACCTCTGGAGTGTATACAAGTGACCAATTTTATAATTAGATATATTTCAGTGTGTTCCACAGACGAACTCTATTGATTTTGAGCTTACTAGAGCGAGGACAATGGGTTCTATAAATCCAGATATACTACATTTTTGGCTATTTTTCGGTTTTTTAGCACGATACAGCCTCCGAAGTGTATACAAGTGACAATTTTATGATATGATATAGTTAACAGATGCGGAATAGTTAGTTTTAGTCTCTAAAACTGTTTAATTTTGTTATTAAATAAAGATATATTGTGAGGGGAAATTAAGAAATATTGCTGTAATCCGCTCTACTAAAAACGAAATGTAAATTGCTACGTTAAACACTCTATTTGACCACGGATAAAATACTCTACCAAGTGAATATAAAATAAACATATTTATTTACCATGCTAAGAAAAGTAAACATACACGTTTTTAGGAATGCTGTTCATTTGTTTCGTACTCTTAAGGCGACGGAATCTAAACATCACCAAAGCAAACAAATACGGTAATAAGCCCAAAGAAAATTTTGTTTGTTGATGAAGTCCCTAGTTTCTGCTGATAGAAACATCACTCGAGAAATTTCTAGTAATTAATCACAGCGGAATTTATATAAAGTGATTGGATGCTCGGTGAGAGGTTAGATTTGTCGGTGAGATATTTCATTAGTCTTAATTTTCAATTCAATAGTAGACAAATTAATCAGGAAATTAATACCGTGAAATATTGAACAAAGAGTCATTCGCCGTTACAATAGAATCAACTTGTGAGGAAAAGTCATTGCAATTTCTTCCCAGAGGCGGATTAAATTAGCAAAATATGTCGCTTGTAAGCCTTGGCATCGTAAAAATGCAATACAAGATTAAATAACAAACTTATAATCACTTAATGTGAAGAAATCAGTTCATTTAAGTAAATTAATGTTCACTAGATATGTAATAGATAATGGAAGGTAGGTAATGGAAAACCAAGGTTGGTCCAAATTTTAGTATTTTTCCTGTCGTAGCGCATAATCCAGGGGGATTGTGTAGATTCACAAATATAGCAATGTCGCTCAGTTTGCTTACCCCAATTACTTATCATATACATTAATTTTTTTTTGAAAATTAATAAAAAGAAGTATTAGACGGATTATTACACGGTCTCTGTATTTCTTTACCATATTATAAAAATCTTCCTTTATTGTACACTCTCTTGATTCATTAGTTTTTGTATTAGGAATTGTAATTGGAACCTATTGCGGATCTCAAACCTTTAAAGTCGGAACTTTTTGTTGTAAATTTCATTCTCGCGACAAGCCCCCAAAACACCAATGACCAGGGGGAACTAAAATGAAAAATTTCCTTTTATTAAAATTGCTATTTGAATTATAACTTCTATTGCTTTTGTGTCTCATCCGGAGCATTTTCTGAGAATTGCTGTTGGTAATTAATGGATATTTTAGGTTCTTTAGTCAATATACACATATGGAGTGTTTTAGATATATCTATACTTGTTAACCAGAAAATGAAAAATCGATTTTGTTCTTTGACTAATATGTCGAGATGACATGACATATTTTGAAAAATATATTTTTGATCTTTGTAAACGTTCAAATGAAATAAAATATATAGAAACAACCACTTTGCGAAGAAGGCAATGTCATGGTTGCAGGCAATTGATGTTGAAGGACATAAGGTAACATTCAAGTTAGATACTGGATGTGAAGTAAGCATTTTAACGTTGAACATTGTTAGAAAACTAAAGTTACTTGACAAAATGCAAAAAACTAAAGTCAAACTAGCTCCTTATGGCAATTCTGATTATGTATTCACTCCATTAGGAGAAATCACATTAAAATGTCAAGTTAACAACATTGTTAAAAACATATTTTTTACAGTTTGTGATAATGATGAATTGCCATTACAGAGTTGTGTTGATTGCGTTGATCTAAACTTGGTTAGAAGAGTAGACGCAATATTTGCAGAGTCTTGTCAGTTTACGTCACTTGATAACGTTGTTAAAAGATATCCTGTCGTTTTTGGGGGTCTTGGTTCTTTTCCTAGAGAACATCATATAGCGTTGAAAGAAGGTGCAATTCCTGTAGTTCAACCACTCAGACGGATTCCAATTGCTCTGCATGACCGTCTAAAACTTAAGCTTCATGACCTTGAAAAACAAGGAATCATAAGAAAAATTGATAAACCGACTGAATGGTTGAACCCACTAGTTATAGTTGAAAAGAAAAACAAAGATTTACGCTTGTGCCTTGATCCAAAATTCTTGAATTTGGCAATAAAACGAGAAAGGTTTTTAATACCTACAGCAGAAGAAATAGCTGTTAAACTTAACAATAAAGAATATTTCACAGTCTTGGACATGAAAGACGGTTACTTTCAAATTCGTATTGATGAACAGAGTCAAGAATATTGTGTCTTTGGAACACCCTTTGGAAGGTTTGCGTTTTGTCGTTTACCTTTCGGAATTTGTTCAGCTCCTGAGGTCTTTCAAAAACAAAACTATGAAATATTCGTTGATATTGAAGGCGTAGGCCTGTATTTCGATGACCTAATTATAACAGGCATTAATGAAACTGAACATGATAATAATTTACGATTGGTTTTGGAAAGAGCACAAAAATATAATATTAGATTCAACAAAGATAAAATTCAATTTAAATCTAAATGTGTTAAGTTTATGGGTCAAATTTACTCAAAGGAAGGAGTCAAACTGAATAAAAATTATGTCAAACCAATTCTAGAAATGCCAAAACCAAAAGACAAAACTGGGTTACTAAGAATATTAAGTATGGCTAAATATTTAGGCAAATTTTTACCTAATGTGTCAAAAATAACAGCCCCATTGAGAAACTTGACCAGAAATGATGTTGATTGGAATTGGACTGAATCGCACGATGAATCTCTAACAAAGCTAAAAAACATGTTAACTAATGCCCCAATTCTGTCATTTTTTGATTCATCAAAAACTATAGAAATAGACACCGATGCATCTAAAAATGGTCTAGGTGCGTGTCTGTCTCAAGAAGGTCACCCGATAGCTTTTGCGTCTAGGAGCTTGACTCCCTGTGAGCAAAAGTATGCACAAATAGAGAAAGAGATGCTAGCAATTGTGTTTGCCACACAAAAGTTTCATTATTTTATTTATGGCTTTGATGTGAAAATTAACTCAGATCACAAACCATTGGAAACAATCATGAAAAAAGATCTAGCATCTATTTCATGTCGCTTGCAACGGATGAGACTCCGTTTACTAAATTATAACATTACAGTCAATTACAAACCTGTCAAATTTCTCTATGTGGCTGATACTCTTTCGAGAGCCTTCTTGCCAGAAACTGGGTTAAAATCTGATCAAGAATTTAATTTTGCAGTACACTCCATGTCAAAGAATTTGGCTATGTCTGAGGAGAGAAAAGAACAGTTTAGGCAAGAAATCTTGTAAGATGAGGTTCTTAAACTAGTCATTAACTTTCATAAAAAAGGCTGGCCCAATAATAAGAATGAAGTTCCTGTTTCTGTAAGGCATTACTATAAAATCAAAGATCACCTAAGCTATGTTGATAAATTGTTGTTCCATCTTCTGTAAAAAGTGATATGCTTAAATTATTGCACGAGGGTCATGTTGGCATTGAAAAATGCAAGAATCGTGCGAGACAAATATTTTATTGGCCAGGGTTATCTGTTGATATTGAAGCCTATGTTAAAAAATGTCATATTTGTGAATCTTTTGCTAAAAAACAGCAGAAAGAGTCGCTATTACCTCACAAATTACCTAAACGTCCATGGGAAAGAGTGGGGTTAGATATTTTTTCATATGCTAATAAAAGTTTCCTTATTGTATTTGACTCCTACTCTAATTGGCTGGAAATGCCTCAAATCAAAGACAAATCTGCAAAATCAGTTATTTTGACTTTAAAATCTGTCTTCTCTGTACACGGATCACCTGATAAAGTAACTGCTGACAATGTACCATTTAATAGCCTTGAATTTAAGACGTTTGCAAAGAACTGGAATTTTGAAATTAGTCTGCGAAGCCCTTATTACGCACAATCTAATGGACTGGCAGAAAAAGGAGTAGATATTGGTAAGAAAATTCTAAAAAAATGTTTGAAAGATAATTCTGACATACATACCGCTTTATTGCAATATAGAAATTCACCGCTAAAGTATATTGGTTACTCCCCTGCACAGTTATTAATGAATAGGATTTGTAAGACAAAAGTACCGATAAATTCCAGTTTGTTGCAACCAAAACTCTGTGAAGACGTTTCTGAGAAATTGTTACATAGACAGAATACTTACAAGTTTCACTATGATAAGAATAGTAAAGATCTAAAACCTTTGGACCCTAAAGCCAATGTAACAATTTTTGACCATGTAAAGAATAAGTAGGAGTCTGCACAAATTGTTTCTAAGCACAGCTCTCCTAGGTCTTACATCGTAAAAGATTATTTTGGCAATCTGGTCAGGCGCAATCGAATTGACCTTAAAGAATCATTAAATGATTATGTTCCTAAAACTAAAGAGCCTGACTTAGATTATAGTCATATCGAACCTTCAGCTCAGCCTGCCGTGTTGCTTAAAAATAAAAGCCCTTCGCCGGAAGCTTCACCAAAATCATCATCATCCAGTCCAAGAGTTTTAGATCCTGGTGTTAAAACTAGATCTGGTCGGGTAATAAAAAAACCGGAAAAACTTAACTTATAGGAGGGGATGTATTATATAGATACTTGTGCCTGTAAGTTAATACCTCATATTTCTAAATTCTTGTTTGTACTACCACTTGTGTACTAAACGTAGTTATAGTTCTCTAGTCTAATATGTGATCTATTAGTTTTTGACAGCTTGTCAGTTTTGATGTTTTACTTTCACTTCAATGAATAAAAAGCAGTGTTACTAGAACTTATTTCGATATTTATTTTATATCCGCTCGGATCGGTACATGTTACACATAAATTTATCAAAAAATAGTAAAATTGAAAATGTCATTAATAAAGATTCTGTCGGCGACTTGACATTCGCAATAAAAATCTTAGCTTCAGATGACAGTTTTGCTGATGTCAGTGCAGCTACTTTAACAGATTTAAAATCGAAACATCCTTTAGAGAAACTTAATAGTACGTTCCCTACTCTGAGTTCGGAACCTATTCATTTTCTTATAAAAGAAGAATTTGTGAGTAACGCAATTAACTCGTTTAAAACAAGTTCTGCTGGTGGTTTAGACTCTTTAAGACATCTACATGATTTGATAAGTTACAGTGCTGGCCCATCAGGTAAACTTTAAATTCTCTAAAAATCCCTAGACATGCAATATGTACTAATTTTAGGAAGCTTGATTTGATAAGTTTATGTGATGAATCCTCTCAAGCTTATGGGGCAAATATTTATGTTAGAAGTGAAGACCGGAGTGGTAAAATATTTGTTCACTTAAAGTCTTGAGTATTCCGAGAATTGAACTTTGTGGAGTATTGTTGTTGGCAGAACTTTTTGTTTCAGCAGTGATAAAAATAAAAGAAGAACAAGAAGACGAAAAGAGCTCCCAACATACTAACTCCAATATGAAAAGGGATTGGCCGAATCCTATTATATGTTTATTGAGGACGATGATTCTTCAGCAGCCATTGAAAATGTTAATACTACAATAGAATTGGAAACATTACAATATTTAAAAGATGAAGAAAATATTTAAATATCCTTGAACAAAAATCCAAGTGTAAAATAACTCTTCCTTAAATATAGTACTTACTTACTAAATTCGGATCCTGTTGAACGACTATTTTCGTTTGGTGTAATGATTATGAGGTCACATAGGCGGTAAAAATGAACTCTTTGAAGAAATACTAGAAATAAGGTATTTTATTTGAGAAACCTATTTCAAACATACCTATTTTGCATTTTGTATCCAAATAAATCAATTGAAAACCAATTTGTATTTTTATTTGAAATGAGAAATAGCCAACCATTTTCATTTTGGATTTAAAAACTTTTAATAAAATTCGATCTCTGTTCCAACCCTTCATGAAACTTTTTCTGTAAGAGTTTAGCAGAAACATTTCAAATTGTTTTCACTGTTCTTTATTATTACATATTGACGAAGGCAGAGGAGCTGGCTCCTATTATGCGCAAAAAAATACATTTCAAAAGAAATACCTACTAGTAGCGAACAAACAAATAAGAGGAAGAAGAAATTACGATTAAGCTCTAAAAGTTATTAAATAAGTTACACTGTTCTAGTATATTTTTGAATATGTTGACACTTGTTGCTGAGGCAATTTCACTGTCCCAATCATTCCAAATATTGAAAATTCTGTATGGTAAAAAGTTTTGTCTCGATTTAACCGCAAGATTTTCCTGTTTTAACTTGAACTGGTGTCCTCGAAGTCTCGGGTTCGTATTTAGAGTGAAAACTGTATTTAGATCACCAAAATTATATTTAAGAATTCGAAAGGCTACAATAAGATCGCCTCCTAACATACGCAGCTCCAACGTGGTAAGATTTGCCATTGATAATCTTTCTTCATATGAAGGTCTTACAGGTCCAAAAGCAACTTTGGTAGCCTTCCGCTGTACACTTTCCAGCAACGTTCTATCACGAGTTAAGTCCGGGTACCAGACTGGGCCGGCGTATTCAAGGATAGGTCTGACGTAAGTAGCATACAATTTGCAGAAGCCCTGAAAGGATACTTTTGAGAAGCATTTCATACTAAGACAAAGTCTGGCATTTGCAATGGATACTGAGAGCACATGATTGAACCACGATAGTTCACTATTCACGATAACACCCAGGTCATTATGAGAGGTTACTGTGATTAGAATTTGACCATCAATAAAATAATCAAAATGTGGGTCGTTTTTACCGACGTGAATCACTACACATTTTTCAGTGTTCAATGGAAGTAACTATTCCGAAGACCACTGATGTATTGACATTAGGTTGTTTTAAATAGATAGATGACTTGTGATGGGATTGTCATATATTTTTGAGTCGTCGGCATATTACGATATTTTGCTGGAAACGTGAAACGGTAAATCGCTAGTGTACACTGTAAACAAAAGTGTGCCCAAAACTGAGCCCTGCGGAACTGCACTTTTAACTGGTCTTTTATGAGAAAAGGAGGCACCAACTCGAACCTTGTAGAAACGATCCGTCAAAATGTTTTCAATCCATAGTTTTAAGTTTCCTCTAATACCGAAAAGTTCTAACTTGTACAGGAGTCTTCGGTTGAGTACCCGGTCGAAAGCCTTGGAAATCACACTATATCAATAGGTTCTCTATTATTCAAGAATGATGTCAGGTCATTCACACAATGAAGTAAGTTGGTAAGTGTGGACCGCGTTGGAATAAATCCGTGTAGTTGTTTTGGAATAATATGTTGTTAGAGGAGGAAATCCATCATGGTCTCGGAATAATGAATAAATTTATTGGGCGATAATTGTGGCTATCGAGCTCATTGCCCTTCTTAAAAATCGGATGACAGAAGCTAGTTTCCAACTAGAGGGCAGAGAGCTGTTTGTGAAGGACGATTGCATTATTAAGCATAGCGGAGTAGCGAGAGCGTCGGAATATCTTTTATGAAAGTAGGTTGTCAGACCATCTAAGCCAGGTGAGGCGTTAGTACGCAGGTTTAGCAAATGCTGTTTGATTTTATCATTTGTGAAAAGAATATTGTCAAGAGTGGCGAAGAGACGAGGGGATATGATGTCAGGCATATTGTCATCAGGAAGATCGTTTGTAAAAACTTTTGAGAATGTCTGGGAGAGTGTTTCGGAAGTCTCTTTATTTGACGAGCAAAGACTACCGTCATCTTTTAGAAGCAGAGCATTAGCGACTTTAGATGATAGTGAAGAACGTATGTATTTCAAAACTTTTTTTGAGTTTCCGCTGGCAATAATTGATTCTTCAAAGTTGTGCCTGAGATTATCAAGTAGTACTTTGACCCGGTTAGAAAAATTGCGATAGTTATTGAAATCGACAGTAAGCTTTGTTTGTTCGTATTTTCGCCAGAGGTGTCGCTTATTGTGTCTGATTATATGTATTGTCTGGTCATTTATCCAAGGTTGTAGGTTAGTTTTAGAAATTTTACGTTGTATTCTTACTAATTCTGTACCGTCTGCACGTTTCATGTTGAAAGCATAATCTTTCAGTATATCTGCTATTTCATTTCTTCCTCTTTTAATGTGTCTTCATTTATGACTTTCGTTTTATAATATTTTTCATTTCATATATTTTTTATCTTACAGTCAGCTATGACTAAGTAATTAATTATCAGAGTCAAAAGGTTCCTCTGTTGATCGATTTGTTATGTTTAACATTCACCTACTAGGTCTGTAGAGCTTCTAAATAATAGTGTAGTACTGTGAAAACTCTGATAACTATATCGTTTATGGAACCAAAAAACAGCTTGTACATACTAAAAATTATTTTATTAAGGATATGTCATGACCAATGACCACAGTTTGTAGATTGACGGTTAATACCATCAAAATAATCTGATCAAACACATATATTCTCATCTTTTAAGGCAATCACAAGAAATTTGCGATAATCAGATCGTATCCGATATGTTAATATTTGTTCAAGTTGTGTTTATTACTTTTATGTTAATGTATCGCATCTTAAATTTTATTTGAAAGTATCACGTAATCACGTATGGTAATGCAAAATATTGTTAATCTTAATATCGAGAAGTTCACTTTATGGTTGATTTATTTTTCCTATATTAAATATTTATGAAATGAGTCCATATTATATAGATTTAATTGAAGTAAATGGCGTAGTCGTATTTAAGAATTTCGTGAGATTAGTGTTTAATTCTATTCTATCGTCAATCACGTCGTGTTTTCAAAACAACCGACAGTTAATTGGAGTTGAAATTAAGTGAAGTTTAAACGGTACATTTACTGTATCAATCTAATTAATCAAGTTATTGAAATAAAAAATGTTTTTTCAGTATTTATAGATTCTACGATAGATTTCTTTATTTCTACCCATATTTTTAGGAGGTGTCTCAATGTATAAATGCTAAGACATCGTATTTTTGTTATCCAAGTTTTCCTTCGATGTCCCTGTTGCGTTGAAAAACAATAGTTATTTGTAAAAGAAGTGTCACAATAACTCGAGTGCGCATAGCACAAGTACTACAAAAAGTCATTTTGACTCAAGTTTTACACAATATTTTTTGTAATTCGCATTTATTGAATTTTCTAAATAAAATAGAATTACATTATCTTTATTTTTTTTGTTAACTAGGAGGAATGATTTGAATTTAAGTTGACAATTCTGGAGATTCCTGTTTGTTAGATCACAGCCGGTTTTACTCAGCACCTTTGACATATATTATGATCGAACAATTGTGTATACTGATCTTAATTGGAACAAAGATATCTCCAAAGGGGTGATAATATCTAGGCCTTAATATTTGTTGAGTGAATGAAAACGATGAATACTCAGTGTGTATTAGTTTATTATTTTCAGGCTAAGCGCTTTCGGCTCTTAAGCCATTATCAAAGCCGATTTTCTTAATATTTGTAACATCACATCTTCTTTTTTCTATTAACATATATTAAGTCAATCACTAGGTAGGTCACTTTTTGGTCTAGCCAAAATAATTATTAAACATCAGATAGGCTTCAAATGGAATGTGACTTCTGTCATTCTGACGATGATATTTAATATCGAAACCATTGTCAATTATCTTAGAATTTTTATAGTATGTTACGTAACGAGTGCGGGAAGTAAAATTTTTCACACGAGTGGGAAGTATTGCGCAAGCCGAGTGAGATAATCCCACAAGTGTGAAAAATCACTTTCGCACAAGTTATGTACACTATTTTTCCTACGACCACGCGATATACTTTTACCGAATCAGGCATGTACAATCTTTCGCTTTTTATGTAGATGTGAAATGTTTTATATATGTGTATTTGTAATTACTTAGTTTTGATTACTTACCTTTGAAAGTGGCCCAGAAAATTATGATTTTTATGCGATGAAATAGAGTGCCTTCATAAAAAAGTTAGAATAAATGTTGGTACACAAAATATTACCAACATTTATTTTAACAACTAACAACAATTGGAAACAGAACATCAGAAATAAAACTAACTGTCTCGACCCTTACTTTGTGGAATCTACTCATATTAGTGTTTTAAATGGAACTCACTGTTTCTAGCCAATTCCACAATATAATGAAAATTGTTGAAAATTCTAAAAAAATGACAATGATATTGATTTATCGAAACAATTGTCAATTTTTTAGAATTTTCAACAATTTTCATTATATTGTGGAATTAGCTAGAAACAGTGAGTTTCATTTAAAACACTAATAGAAATAAAACTGTTTTTGTTACATAAATATTGCGATTCAGAATCACTGTAGAAATTAAAAGTAAAATTATTATTAGTGCAATTTATAAATTGCAATGGTGTATGTGCAAGATTGTTTTCGATATTTTCTCGGATGTTACTTGTAATTGTACTCGAAGTTGAGGGATGGTGATTAATATTTTCTAATATCGCTGATTCTGCAGTATCTTTGGATCCTCCTTGCATAGAGTCTACAATTTTGGATGCAACATTTATTCTATTGGTAGTCGAGTCGTCTATATATCCCTCAGCGACAGTAGAGGATTTCCATCCTCCATGGTAAATTTTTTGTTTTGGTAGTTGACAAAAAATCTTTTCTCATGTGTTGCAGGTCTTTAATCAGCGTATTTTTTATATTTTTCATAAAATATATCTGTTACATTGAATTTCCTGTCAATTTGATTATTTGTATTGTAAATTTCAATTATCGCTGCAGAACCTAGATCTTCTATATCATCTACACTAATGTTTATTAGTTCTTGTTTGCGGCAACTTCCACTAATTCCAAAGATTAGGACTACCTATAAATTAATATAACACTTATTAGTAAAACACGTGAGCAATACACAACTTTTTTAAACTCATCTCAATGAATAAAAACTGATCGTCAGGAGCCTGTGTTATGAAATCGTTTATTTGCAAGGTGGTTAAGACAGACGATTTCTTTGGTTTATAACCATCATTCTTTCTTTTTAAAAATGCCTTTGTTTTTAGATATTTAGCAGTATCTACATTGTGGTTTATATATAAAGTAGTACGCAGCATAGAATATATTGACCACAATGTATTTGGCCGTACTTTTTTGGATACTTCATCCATATATGCAAGTAGTACATTTTCTGAAAATGAACTTTTGATATCTTTACCTTTTCTCCAGTTTATAAATTCTTCATATGTACGTTCATATCTGGCTCGTGATTTTGTAGGAGGATTTTTAAGCATGTTATTTTTGCTGCTTCGACAATTTCTGGCGGAGTGCATTCACTATCGCTATTACTGTCGCCCGTATCAATAGTTTTTTTAGGTTTCTATCAAATATTGTACAGCTGTCCGAAGATAATCAACAGATAATTTGAATATAATCACTGTAAAAAAAAACTTTTGACACTTTACCTGGATTGTTCGACACCTACTTTTTAAAAAAAAATATTAGCACGACGTTTATCATGTTGCCTACCTGAAGGTGATTGAAAGTATTAATTAGCTGTTTTAAGGACTCATTGTTCAAGCTATGCTCCAAATAATTGAAAACGGATATTTTTTTTAATAACATGAAAGTCCAAGAAATGCCGATGTAAACACACTTTATTTTTAGGAATAAATAAACTGTTGTGTATATTTTCTTAGCGCTATAAGTATCTTTGATAAGAACACAACGTAACAGTGATGGAATGGCCGAGCGGGCTAAGCGTCCGTACACTGTAAGGTGGTTCAAGCCCGGGCTCAGTGGTTTTTTTTTAATTTTAAATGCAATAAATAAATTATATTACATGGAAAAATCAACTTAGGAAATACGCATTTGACATATACATAAATTTGCGGGGTAAATAGATTAGCATTTCAACATTAAATTTGACAGCTTTTTCATCCGTACACGTATGGATAAGTTTTTTTTCCGTAAGTATATGAATGAAGGCCACTTTCCATAGAACTAGACAGTGCGATATATGTCACTTTCCTATGTGGTCGTGGGAAAAAATATTTTCATTATATTGTGGAATTAACTAGAAACAGTTTCATATAAAACAGTAAAATGAGTAGATTCCACGAAGTAAGGGTCGAGACAGGTAATTTCATTAGTCCAATTATTCAATTTTTGCTATCTGTTTTAGAAAATCATACTAAAAACAGCTTCTCAAGAGATACCTTGTACATCTCAATCAAATGAGCATCCAGATGAATCCCTCTAATAAGAGGGTATGATGAGAGATATTAAAAATATCTTCAGTAAATTAAACATTTTTGAAATTTAATTATCAAATAATAAAATGTGTTAACTGCATCTTTAATTATTTTAGAATCTGGCAGCAGTTTCAGCCCAACATACTATATGCAGCAATAACAAATGCCGAGTTAACTAAGGGTAACGGTAACTTGCATAGTCGTATGCTGCAAAATAAAATTGAACTGCTAGATTTTCAAACACACATGTATTTGATAATTCCCAATAGTAAAAGTTTTAAAACAAAATTATACGCCCTTATTACAGGGTAAATTTTAAATCATTTTAATTCAATACATATATTTACATTTTAGTCTACCTATGTAGAGCTAGTAAAGAAAATCTTATGTTTTGAGACCCCCGTTGAAACTTTTTTTGACTATAGCTTTAAGGATGGCTTGTTGGCCCAAAGCGCTGAGCTGAATTTAAAATAAAATAGACACTTCGTATTCGTCGTTTTATTCATTCAGTTTATATATAGTGTGTACACCAATTCCAGATAATTCTATTTGACGGTGGGGCTGCTAGTGAAGTGACGGAGCAGGACGAGCAGGACGAGGGAAGGGAGGTTGAAGGTGAAGGGTAGGAGAATTCGTATGGAGGAGTCGGTGAAACACCTAGGGGTGTGGTTGGATAGCCAACTATTGTTTAAAACACATATGGCTAAGACGGCACAGAAGGCGAAAGCAAGGACAGCATGGCTGGGAGGATTGCTAGGTAACGTGAAAGGGCCGGGAGAGTGGAAGTGAAGGGTAACTGGTAGGACAATAGAGCAGAGTATGCTGTATGGTACGGAAGTGTGGGGTGAAAGTGCGAAAGCGCGAGGGTTAAGCCACTCCTTCGAGTGCAGAGAGGGATATTCCTTAGGGTGGTACAGGGCTACAGGACAGTGAGGGGACTGGCAGCAGTGATGCTGTCAGGGTTCTACTCACTGGACGTTATGGCTAGGGCCAGGACACTAGAGGGGTGCGACGAGAGGGGAAGTACAGGAATGGATGGAGGAGGAAATGGAGAGAAACTGGGAGGAGTATGAGGGCGCTCTAAAAGGAGCTATTGGGAGTAGGAGAGATTGGATGGACCGGAAGGTCGGGGAGGTGAACTACTATTTGACACAGGTATTTACTGGATATGGGTCGAGAGTAGGGTACCTCCACAAGATTGGGCGAAGAGAGTCGGGACTGTGCGAGAGGTATGAGGTGGAGGATGATGTGGTGCATGTGTTCAGATGTTGGAAGAATGAGAATGTCTTGAAAAGGTTAGCAAAGAAACTAGGGGAGGAGGTGTATTTGGAAAAATATGGTGGAGATAATGTTGAGGGGAGAGGAGGAATGGATGGAGGTAAGTAGTGTGATGGAGAGCAGGATTAGGGGTAGGGAAGGGCTTGATATGCCATGAGAGGTAGAAGTGATAGAAGGGAGAAGATCACTGCGTGATTGGAGAATGTGCGAGGGACTGCTGCCCGCCTTGAAGTATGCTAGGGTAGTGATTGCGAGGCGGGAGTAACGGCGAGACAGAGGTGGGTTGGGTCAGTAGGCATCCCCTTGGGGATGAGTCCAACACTGTTTGGGTCCCATTCAAACATGAGTTTCCCATCTCAGCCCGAAAAAAAAGACAATTCCAGTTAAAAAAAATTTCCCTCGTTCTCCCGACAAGCAATATGACAAAGCCAGCTTAATGTTAAGCTGGCATTGTCCTCATTTTTTCCAAAATGGTTTGGAGGCAAAAGCAATGGGTCTTGCGACATAAGTAAGTTAGGATAGAATGGTGTCAGTATTTTTTATCTACATATCTGTTTTTAAGCGAACAGGTATATTATCGACAGTTTGTCCATGGCAAAAAAAAATTGAATTTCAACACATTTAATAATTCTACTTTTGTAGGGGCAAAATATTCTAAAATTAAATACCTACTCTTACTTACGTGTATACATATATCCGGGAACAAAGTACTCACTTTTATCCCAGGGAATAAAGTAATTTTATAAAAAGTGATATTTTGTTACCTGTCAGCTGAGATAAAATGTCAAACATTTTTCCGTCTCAGAAAAAACTATTTTATTATTATAAATATAATTTTTATCAACTGGTAACTGTGATCTGGGTGTTTGTTTTCCTATCGCTTTTAGTTCTGTATATGACTCTGTAGATTTAATTCTACTAGGATGCATGACTTTTATTTTTGCAAATAACATAGAAGTCTTAATGTCTTGAAGAGTGGAAAGGATAATCAAGAACATACCAAGAGATGATAAAATCAAATTGAAGCGGAACCAATCAATTTTGATATACCTAATTATAATAATAATAATACTCAATTGAGGTTTCAACATACTCGTTTAGTATCCTTAAGTGTCCTAGAACTAGAGAACATTCGGTACGTAGTTTGATAAAAAATCAAAAATGTTTTCATCAATTTCAATTATTATTTTTATACATTCAATTTCGAAGTTAATGATAAAGCTTTCGGCAGATCAATAACCTTGATTTAATATCCTTACCCACTCCCTACGGTCGATTCCTTGTTTTTTGGGCTTGTGTATAACATGATAATAGTTTAGGACAATTGAATTACTCCTTACCCACATCACACACACACACGCACATGCAGACACAGAGGTAGAGATATAGGCGAAGACCGAACACCCCGTGATCGTATGTGTTCCGTTCTAATTGAGTCAACACCAAATATTTGTTATTTGTCAATAAAGGACCGAATTAGTAACACACCAGTGATTTGTCTTCTTCGCTGTAACGCGAGTTAGAACAGGGCATTTAATAAATGCATTTAGAGAGGGGATGAATATGCCGTTTGGTACAAAAAATATGTATATCAACTATTAAATATAAAGAAGACACGTGCTATGATCACGGTATATTAATTATTTAAGGATTAAAACTAATTTTTCCGCATCTGTGAGACGCCCTGAACAATATCCTATCAAAAAATTGTCACTTGTATACAGATGTATACCATTCGGAGGCTTAATCGTTCTATCACACCGAAGTTTCTCCAAAAATAACAAAAATGAGGTACTGCAAGTACCATAGCACCTGTTATACTGGATCTGGTGTGTTCAAAATCAATACGGTTCATCTGTGAAATGTCCTGAACAATATTCAATCACAAAATTGGTGGATTGTTGCTAACAAGACATGTTACGAAATGTGGCCGACGACGACGACATACATACAGGATTTTTTTTCTAAAAACCATTTTTTGGCGTGGTTCTTGCTGAACAACGCAAAAACAACTAAAAAATTCCAAGTTTTTTGACGTGTACCAATACTTTTCTCGCATATTAGATAGTTTGTGCGGAAAGTTAAAATACCTAAAAAGTGGCAGAACCTCACAACTTCCAAAGGTATCTAGTTATACTGGCCATTGTTTGAGGACATAACCACTTAAAGGCAATGAAAGTTTGATAGTGTGGCTGAAAACCTTACGGAAAGCGTTTCCAATGATCTGATCTTTACTCCCAAGTTTCACATCCTTATTTGGTTATACCGTGCTGAGGACGGCAAATGAGTCAGAAACATGCATGTCCGCGGTTACCACTCTGTTTCAATAGCCCTTCTTCTCTAAACTCATTTCATTTGATGTTACCAATATTTTCACGAAAATTCCTCCTAAAGAATGTCTAACACTTTTAAGAAAATTACTAGAAGATAAAAATAGCCATCCAGGAATAATATCAGATATACTTAATTTATTTAATGTACGTATTAATCAGAATTATTTCACTTTTGACAATAAGATATATATATATTCAAATTGAAGGTTCACCTATGGGTAGCCGTATATCACCAATTTTGGCAAACATTTTTATGGGCATTTTAGAAAGAAAAATCTTTGAAAGAAATGTTTCAAAACATGTTTTATTTTGGTATAGATATGTAGATGACATATTAGCCTGTTTTATAGGTAGTGGACAATTAGATATATTTTCCAACCATATTAATAATTTACACCCAAAAACTAAATTTACATTAGAAGTTGAAGAAAATAACTCAATCAATTTTCTTGATTTAAAAATTAAAAGAGTTAATAATGTGCTTGATTATTCAATTTACAGTAAACCAACACACACTGATGTGACTATTCCATATAGTTTCAATCATCCCATATCACATAAATTGGCGGCATATAATTGAATGATACATAGAGCATTTTCAGTTCCCATGAACAAATGTAATTAATACAATTAAACAAATAGCAACATCCAACGGTTATTCATTACATATGATAAATAAACCAATTAATAACAAAGAGGAAAAAGTGGCATTACAACTAATATTTCCCAATCAAACTGAAGGAATAAAAAATTATAAAACCATCACATATGCAGGAACTATATCTAATAATATTTCAAATATGATATATTTAGCAGCAAATACAACAATTTCTTTTAAAACACAAAGTAACGTGAGTAAAAAATTGTTAAATGTAAAAACAAAAATATCCACTTCAAAGAAGTCTGGTATATATAGACTTAAATGTCCAGAATGTAATGCTGTCTATTTGGGTCAAACCCATACAAAGTTTGAAATCCGATACAGTGAACACTTACAAGCATACATGTTAAAACAACCAGGTAAATCCCACAGATAAATCTAGAGAGTTCTCCACTTTTCAACTGTCCTCTTAAGTGATCATTGTAATGATTGGCAGATATATGTTTTCCTGGTTCACTATGTCATTGCACAGTCATAGTCATAGTGATCTTAATTGGGAAAAATATATCCAGGATATCCCCATAGGGCTAATAATATCTAAGCTCTAATGTCATATTTTCTTCTTTTTTCTATTAACATATATTAAGTCAATCACTGGGTAGGTCACTTCTTGGTCTGGCCAAAATTAATTATTAAACATCAGGTAGGCATCAACTGAAATGTAACTAGAGGGAATTACATGGTACCGAAATCAAACCAAACAAAATAGTCAAAAAACAATTGAGCGATTACGTGTCTCCCGACCTTATATAAACTGATAACATCGATAATTGCCATCAAAATAGATAAGCACCCACATGACCGAAAAATTCTAACGGAAGAACAGAACAATTTCAAAACTAGTAATAATAAACTAGACATCACTCACCTGTCTTACGTAGACAGATACCGATAGTAAATATATAAACATGAAGTTTGGATTAGAATGTGCCCAATTGATCACACACAGGGCAGAACCTTTAGAATATTAAAACATAAAGCAAGACACCATTAGATACCTTGACGACGAGACCCACAAATACCTGCGATACCAAAAGCAGTTGGTAATAAAATGTAAATACGCCAAGGAGAGCCTAATTGAAGCACTGTGTCAGGACTTGTCAGGAGGACTGTCCCAACCTAAATCATTACAGTCCCACGAGCGCAGCATAATATATTTTGCCATTAGTGTAACTGGGCTTAAGAAATCTTCTGGATCAAATAATCGTGCAATTCCACTGAAAATGTTTCTTTTTGTGCAAGATCTATTGTCATGTAAAACATTATATTAAAATGTGTCACTACTACGGTTCCACTGCAACCCTAGCATATGTGAGTAGGATCATCCTTATCGAAGCTCAAAGATATTTGGCGATCGCATTCTGGAATGCTAGAAAGAGTTTCTGAACAGTTACTGGCCTATTTACTGCCGATTTTAGTACATTGATCAATTGTTGTTGTAAAGATAAACGTAAATCAAGAGGTGAACCTAACAGTCCAGAATTTGGGCTGCCCTCGGAAATTTTCCCTTTCCTGGTTAGAACGCTCATTTAATGTGTGAACTTATACATACGGTGAAGAAGATAGGCCGTAGGTAACAACATTCAATCTGTAAGTATTCAAAGATGGACTATAATCAAAACGCCAAAGTATTATCCGACAATCCCTGTCTTCAGTACGCAATAGAATATTTAAAAAAACACTGTTTTATAACGCTAATGGAAACTAAAGCATAAAACTGAAAAATTTGTAATAAAGGGCTGATATTCCTTTGTATCCAGCTAAAATGGTTGAATTAAGGGAAATTAACCAGTGTATGTAACGTAGTAGTCATACCACTAACACTAGGACCAAAATTAGTTTGGGGTGTAGAAAATGAAGGTATGTTAGAAGAAGGAAAGTTATCCATATGATTTAATTTATGGTGAGCTTGACCGCAGGATCCAGCTTTGCAACGATAAGTGGAAAGGCAGTTTTGTAATAAATGCGGAAACAAATAGTTGAAACATGAATTGTTATCTTTACCACAATTATACCGATGATGTTTTCACGAAAACGTTGGAAAAAGATTAAGCTATCTTGCAATATTAATAAGATACCTAGCGTTTGTTTCTAATAAATTCCATAAATAAGATGAAAATACACAACTTTATTTTAACATCCCGTATATGAGTAAAACGTTGACATTTCTCAGAAAATTGGTACAGTAATTCCTCAGACATAAACCTATTATTTGAAAAAACTCATCGAAATTCAATCAACGGGTCAGAAGAAAAATAAGTTCAAACTTATGGTACATTTATGGTGCTGCGTTAATTTTGGATAGTACTGTAGGATAGTGCTAATGTTCCCCAGTTAAAACTAAATCTGTTAGCATCAAACGAAGTGTTAAGTTACACCTTTTCCTATCATTGTTAGAATTATTCCAGGTACCTAATGTCCTTAATTCATAAGAGACAGTATAAGATCGAAGACTGACCTCTGAGGAACTTCACTTGTGGTTCGTTTTTGTCTATCATCATTAACTTGAACAAATTGTTTCCTCTTGTTAAGATTAGATTGTAACCAGTCTGAGGTAAGGCGCCTGTACCAAACGCAGCTTGTATCATTATGTATACAGTTAAAGGCTTTTGGAAAATCACAGAAAACGGAAGTGGGACGACAGTTTTCATTGTTCTAAGAAGAGATATCATTAAAAAGTGAAAAGATTGCCTCGTTGATGCCTAAGTCGGAATGGAAATCCGATTGATTAGATGACAGTACTTTCAAGTCGTATATTGAGTAATATTTCAACGATTTTTTCATAAAATTGACATCACTACAATTGGTCCATCATCACCTGTGTATGCTCATTCCAGGCAACTTGCAAAAGTCCTATTCATTGAAAATATTTATAAGGATTTCCTAGGTTTTACACAATAACCTGTTTTTAGTACGGTAATTAACAGCTGGTTGAAATAAAGAGTAGCAAAAGGAAAAAAGCAGCATATGGTATACATTTAGAGTCAGAGATAGGCCGATTAGTAAACATTCGCGGTAGTTTAAACTTTTTAAAGTTGCTAGCTGAGCTACTCGTCTCTCTTTTGTGAACTTTTGGAGAATTTGGAGGATTGATACAGCTACCAGCAAGAATAAGTGATACTTCAATATTAATCAGATAAAAAATTGTTTTTGTAATTGTAGTTATGACATTGCTCACAAATTTTCATATGGAATATTAAAACATGAAGCAAGACACCATTAGATACCTTGACGACGAAACCTACAAATACCTGCGATACCAACAGCAGTTGGTAATAAAACGTGAATATACCAAGGAGAACCTAATTGATGCACTGAGTCAGAGAATACAAAAAATTCTCCGAACCGAACTCACTGCCGAAAATCAAATTAAAGTTGAGAACACGTGGGCAATACCAATGATTGCATACTCCTTTGGAGTGATTGGATGGTCAAACACCGAATTTGAGGTAATGAAACGTGAAATTTGATTTCATGGACTGACCGGATGTATATACCAAGAAGGTTTCATGGGAGAGGACTATCTTAAACTGTTATGCCAGGAACAGATAAGGAGGCTACAGAAATATTTTGAGGACACAGAAGGATCCTCCGAACTACATAGAGTAGTCAGAGTCTTAGATAAACATTCTCGAATTATACGAACCAAGAGACACACGCAATGAATTGTCTGACTTGAAAAAACCATGACTCAGGAAAACTCTTCATGGAAAGTATGCTAATCTTTTAAAGAAGGTTCCGACTACAAAATGGCTCCATAAAGGATACGTGTTTGCTCAAACAGAGGGATTTGTGGTGGCGATACAAGATCATGTAATAACAACAAGAAATCATATTAAAACAATACATGGAATAAGGCTTGAAGCGATTTATGCAGAATGTGCCAAAAACAATCCGAAACCATCGAACACATCATGGCAGACTGCACGATACTAGCACCAAGCGAATATTTGTGAAGACACAATCTAACAACAAACATCGTACACCAACACCTGGTAATCGTATGCTAGTTTAAGAATACCTCCAAAAATACTTCAAGTATACCTCATTCTCCATTCTGGAAAACAATGCACACCTACTATAGTGGGCACCCCACTATAGACTGAGAAACACATGGCCAATAACAGATCAGATATTATACTTGTTAACAAATTGGATAAAGTAGAATTTTTCATCGACATAGCTCAACCCAGTGACCACAACTCGGAAGAAAACAGAAAGGGGGAAAATAAATAAATACTATGAATTATCCGACAACGATAATTCCATATATCTCTTTCCAAATAACTCCAATATATCCCTTGTCATTACTGTAACTGGAATTTCGGAGTACCCAAAAATAACAAATTTTCACAACCATGCAAAAATCATTCATACTGGAAACCTTGAACTTACCCGAAAATAAATTTTAACTTACCGTTTGTAGTGATTGCTCAAGAGACGCCACTATAAATTACTTAACCGAAAATGGAGACAAATTAAATAATTATAATTTGTTCGCTTATGAGGGATTTGGTATACGCAAAGTGCATTCTATTCGTAAAATACTAATAATATACAACCAAAATCGATACTTATGAATTATTGAAAGAAATGAACCAAACGACGTTCAATAGGGGAGGACCCTCCCAGGATGAATGTGCATCGTAGGGAGAAATTGCCCATTCAATCAACGGTTCAGTAACTGTCAAAATGATCCTATAAGCTTGCTCACGTGAGCTTCCTTTGTGGATCTTTCTAAACACTTTCAATACTCTCATTGGTACACTCAGTTTCACAAGTGAATTACCTTGAAATTATCGTTCAGGTAAAAGAAAAATGACGAACCTAACCTAGAATAATTGAATCGAAGGAACGATAAATGTAGAAATCGAATTACGAAAAAATGGAAGTTATCGTTGATAATTTATTTTAAAGTGAGATCCTGTCCTGGTCTTTGTAAGGTGTAAACGAAAATTTAGATGTTAGCCAATTTTAATTATTTTACGCCTAACACAAAGTGAAATAAAATTTAAATAGTGATAAATAACAAAGACGGTGAGTACCGAATACAAAAACGTTACAAAGCATCACAAAACATTTGGTTTATCAAGAATGCCTTATAAAAAAGGTAATACCAAATTATGTAAATATAAAATGCCATACTAAAGCACCTCAAGCACAAAAAGCTATAAAATGTGCTTAAAGAAGAATATAAAAAATGGTATGAAATAAGAGACACCTTAGACAAATACATACAAGTTGTACATTCTGAACTCGCGTTCCAACTACATCCAGTAGAATTTGACTAATTAGATGATAAAATCAGAGAAAGTGTCAGCACGATGAAGCACAAGAAATTTAAGAAACAAGAACAAAAACTACGGAAACTAGAACACACACAACATAGAAAATCATAAAACTGTAACTACTCACTTACCAACACACTTTGCACCACGATTTGAAAACCTTTCAGACACTAATATAACAAATAGTGAAATCAAATTTGTATTCCCGAATCAGTTAGGAAAATATGTTACGGATATGAGAGAAGGGGATAAAAGGTGAAGGCATGAAAGTTCTAAAACAAATGATTTATTTTCGAACTATAATATCTAATATAAATTTCCAATAAAAAAGAAATATAAAGGAAGCAAAAAATCATAGCGATAAAAGCTAATTACCTAAAATAAATTGTTGTAGTCTACCAAAAATACAGCAGGGCCGGATCTTTCTTTCTTTTTCTTATCCTTATGCCCTCTCAGGCGTCGGATTGGAGTTCTTCATGTACTCATTTTTTCCATTCTTTTCTGTCCCTGGCCAATGCCTTCATCTCTCCTAATGTTTTTCCCTTGTTTTTTCCAATTTCTTCAATCAGATCTATCCATTTCCTCCTGGGTCTTCCTCTTCGTCTTTTTCTTGATATTCCTATTCCCATAACTTTTCTCGCAATTCTATCTCGCTTCATTCTTACAAGTTTAACTGTTTCTTTTTAATCTTTGATATTATTGGTTCTTGATTAGTTATGCTTCTGATTTCTTCGATCCTTACTTTATCGCATTTTGTTTTACGTGCTATTTTTCTTAAATATTTCATTTCCATTGAATTTATTTTTGTTTCCGGTTTTTTTTGCATTACCCAATTCTCAGTAGCATAAGTTATAGTTGGGACTGTAATTTTGTTGTATATTTCCAGCTTTGTGTCGATATCAATGTGTTTATGGCTTAATATTGTTCGATTTAAGGAATAATATAATCTTGTTGATTTATTTGCTCTGTTATTAAGTTCTGCATCTATTTTCCCTTCTTCTGTTATGTTACTTCCTAGGTTATTTATAAGTTGTTATTCTGTAATTACATTTCAATTCCTTGCTGTTACTCCTCTCTCGCTGTTTTTCATTTACTATCATTACTTTGGTTTTTTTTTTATTTATTGTCATTTTCATATTTTCTATTTCTCTTGCCAATACGTTGATTAGTTTCTGCATTTTATTTTTTGATTTTGCTATGAGTACAATATCGTCTGCATACAGTAAATTGCTTAATCTGACCGGCACCATGTTTCTGTACCCTATTATCATGTCCAGATTTCCTTCTTGTCTCTTTATTTCCTTCACTATTTTGTCCATTATAATGACAAATAACAGTGGGCTTAAGCTATCACCTTGTTTTATTACCTTTTCCGATCTTTGACCTCCTATCTGCACTCTTAATTTGACTGTCTCGTATGTGCTTTTAATTATATTAATTAGAGCTTTCGGTACTTCTAAATCTTCCAATACCTCCCAGATTTTTTCTCTTTTTACAGTGTCAAAAGCTGCCTTCAAGTCAATAAATGTTAAATACATTTCTTCTCCCGCTTCTACTATATTATCAATTAGTCTTCTTAAAATAAATATATTATCATTTGCTTGTCGTCCTTTTCTAAAAGCTGCTTGTTCCTCTTCTAATTTTGCTTCTACATAACGTCTTAATCGGATCTCTATTATTCTCGTGTAGATTTTGAAACTGGTTTGGGCGAAGCATATTGGTCTATAATTATTGCACAGTGTCTGATCCCCTTTTTTACGTATTGGCAGTATAAGGTTATTTTCCCAGTCTTTGGGGATTTTTTGAGTATCCCATGCTTCCCTGCATATGAGACACAGCCAGTCTTTTCCTTTTTCTCCTAATCATTTTATCAGCTCTGGCGCTACTTCATCCTCCCCACTGGATTTTCCTATTTTAAGTTTATTTATAGCCACTTCCATTTCTTCTCTTTGGATTGCATGGTATTCATGTTCATTCCATTCCTCTTCCGCTATATTCTTTCTTTTCTTCTTCGACCTATTACTAAATTTGTCTTCGTAGTGTTCTTTCCAAGTCTTTAGTATTTGATTTATTTCGGTCTTCAATTCGTTATTTTTATGTTTTATTGCTCTTATATCTTTTCCTTTACTTCCTCGTAGTCTTTTTATTGTTGTCCAAAATTTTCTATTATCTGATGCATGTGTCTCTGACATCTCCCTTCCAAATTCTTTCCATGAGTCCCTTTTCGCTTTCTTAACCGCTTCCTTGACGATGTTTTTTTTTCGTTATATATTTCCTTATCTTCCTGTGTTTTGGTTTGGAGGTATTTTTTCCATGAGGTTTTCTTTTCTTTTACTAATGTTTGTATTTCTGTGTTCCACCACTCAGTCCTCTTTAAATGTTTGTTGAATTTATTTCTTCCACATATATCCTCTGCTTTTTCAAGTAATATTTGTTTGAATACTGTCCACCGTTTTTCGAGTATCCATTCGTTGTTATCATTAATCAATTTTTCGAATTCCCTGTCTGTTTCTTCCTGATATTTAGATTTTTTCTGTGTTTCTTAATTTACTTATTGCAATTCTACTGAATCTTACTTCTTCTGTCCTCATTATTTTTTCTTCATATTTCGCTACAACTAATCTATGGTTCGTGCTAAACTCTTTTCTTGTCTCTACTTTTTTCACCATATTTGATAGGTTTTGTGTATAAACTATGTAATCGATTAAACTTTTTGCATTTCTTTCTTCCGCTACAAAGACTACAGGGCCGGATAAATAATTTTAATTTAATCAAATATTGCAAACAAAATCGATCAGCTCGCTTTTCTGGCTGAAATTTGAAATAAGTAGCTTATCAGTGTATAACAGGGGGCGAAACGCTGAAGCTGATTAGGGCCTGCCGAAATGGAGAAATTTATGGAAGAATGGAAACAGAAATTCAAAAACATGAATAAAAACATGAATGAGAGAGACCAACAAAAAGAAGAAACAGACAAGAGAATGGAGCAAAAGCTAGATTATAGTAAAAAAAACTCGCATTCTTAAAATCAGAAAACAAGGAGAGAAAACAGGAAAATGAAAAACTGAAAGAAGAAATACAGCTACAAACCAAAAAAAAAAAGATACTTGAAAGAGAAAGAGAAAAGATGAAAATAAAGACAGACCAATGTTAATCGAGATAACAAGCGGTAACAATAGAATGGAAGTTTTAAAACAACAAGGAATCTTGAAGATACAAACTGAAGAATAAGTGGCCTTGGGCTATTATGAAGCAACACGCTTTCAGCATTCTCTATAACAAAATTATTCCGGTATTATCAAGACCCTAGGGGTATTACTACTGAAAACACCTGCTCCACCACTTGAGGCAAACAAGGAAACAGGGACACTCAGCGACAGTAAAATACAATAAACTTATCATAAGCGGAATGGAGTAATCTACAGAAGATATAAAGCGATGGGAAACTGGAACATCCGACACTCCGTAGGCAGGGCTGAACTAACGCCAAAGGAAAGAGGAAAAACAGGAACGGCAAGCGAAAAAACCCCAACAGAGATCGATAAAACAAGAGTATAAACGTATAGAACAATAGGAAAACAGAACTACACAAAAAACTAGATAGCGCAAGGAGGGACCAGGACAAATATATGGCAATTACGAGGTTACGAATTCGCATACTGAAAATCAGATGAAAAAGGGAAAATAAAGGTGAAATAAGTAAATAAAATTGATACAAATTATGCTACAAGCATACAACACTCAAAAATGAGTAAATACAATAATGTTAAAAAAAACAAAAATTTTTAACCAAACAAAAAGAAGAAGGAAAACAAAAACAAGCAGATAAACATAGCGATTTGGAACATCAAACAATGTTAAAACCAGGCAAAATGGAAGAAGTAGGAAGAGAAACGGCAAAATATAATATAGATGTCATAGCAGTTCAGGACCTTAGCTGGGAGAAAATGGAGAAATAACGAAATGTGAATATACATTTTTCTACAGTGGAGAGATTAAACAAGGAAGCAACGGAGTGGAGTTTTATGTAAAAAGGAAGAATCGCAACACTAAGATTGAAAATGAGGAAGAACCCGATAAGCATAGTAAATATTTATGTACCGACAGAAATTGCAGAACCGCATGCTAAAGACGAATTCTATGTCACGATCATTGAAGTTTGCGGAGAAATGCGAAGGAAGGACGAAATAATAATATTAGGAGACGCAAACGCTGTTACGTTATAAATTAGCACTAGAATCAAACTACCCCTACCTGAGCCATCAGAACACAATACCTTACTTAAAAACAGTTGAACTCAACAACAATAAGTAATTAGAAAAAGGTTATTTCAGTCTTATATCCTCGTAAATTTTTATTCTCATCCTTCAGAAGGTCCGCTTGCATATTTATCGAGTCTAATCACCTGAAAAGAAATAATATTTAGCTCCAGATGTCTACGAAATTATGTATATTTTTAGTTAAGTATTTCGCATTGGAACACTGTTTGATTATTCTGACCCAAAATGAAAAATGCATGACGACTTACCTCATTTCTATGTGCATTCCCAGTCATCGTCGATAAATATTCTGAACTATATTATAATTAAAATATTTGTAAACAGTATAAATTTTCCATAACCCATAAAGTAGTCAGCTGTTGTTTGACATGCATCGGCTCTACCATAGAGTAATTCCGATACCGAACTGTGCACGATCTGCCATAGAGTGCTCACGACTTCGTGCACTGGAACTGTTCGTGGAGTCACAGAACCGTTCCTGAATTTGTGAATATTTGTTTAACTATGATATTGTTGAACCATTGTATCGTAACTATTTATAGATTGTGTTAGTTAAGTTATTTTAAGTTCTCTTTCTGTAATGGGATTGATGGATATGATAATACTGTAGCGCCCTCTGGTGTTAGATAATTAATTTCCCAAGTGTCATATTCGGACATCTCTATCTTGGAATTTCCGTTTTGACCTTCGTTGAACTCGGGTCACAGCTGATTTTCATAAAGACCACTTGTGGATTTGTAGAATCTTTGATTATTCTGATCATCCTTAATTGGGAACGCTTCTACAAATACGAATTATATAGTGACAGATTGATTAGTCATTTTGAAGTGTATATTTGTAATCTTGAACTAAAAACTCGCTAGAGGATTTTTGGTTGTTATGAAATTGATTGTGCTGTCAGGATACCAGGTATGTTTCAATGCCCTATTGAAATCATCTCATGTATTTTCTTAGTCTTGGTATTATCTCCGTCAATCCTACAACCTATTTTATTATTGCTAGATCTGTAAGAGATAAGAAAGACCCATAGTCACCCGTCAAGTCCCAGTGAGACTTCCACGCTGAACACCATCACTGCGTACGAATTAACAACAAAAAAACTCCTTGGCCAGGGTAAGATTTCACTTACATTCCATATATTTATATAAAATATTACCATAGAAATGTCACCTGCATTAGTATTTTGAATTAGGTAAATAAAAGTCTGCTCATTGTGGCAGCTGATAAGAATTATCATTTGCATACATATATCTTTGTATTTTGTTGTACCGGATGTCCCACGATAGGTACATCCATCTCAAAGTAGCCTAATTTTTGGGAGACTGGGTTTTATCGATAATTTCAACTTGATACTTATTGAAAGGGGGTTTTCCAAATTTACTACCTAATTTTTCTTGTCATTTAACGAGTTATCTTAAAATTTGTTCATATTACTTAAAGAATAATTTTGCTCTATAGTTAAAGTGTGATAATTATTGTACTCGAATTTCATAATTATTATTGTATAAGGTTATACCGGGGTATAGATATTTGGGTACACTTTGTTCTCATATACCGGGGGTACCCGAACATATTTTGCTCTATTATTATTTTTTTGTACTTTTCTTAGGTTAAATATAGCGGGGTACTCAAGCATATTTTTCTCTATTATTTTTTTTGTACTTCTCTTGGGTTAAATATACAGGGGTACCAAAATTAGTCAATTTATATCAGTTGGGTTGGGGATGAATATCTTTGAGTTTATTCGATTCTGATGAAGTATTTCCTCCCTAGGGTTTTTATTTGTAACGGAATTCAATCTCAACGACGGGATGATTGCATGTACCATCATTCTGAACGACGGGGTTTCCCCAAACTTGTCCATCTCTGGGATAATTGTACAGGATGTCCCATGTGACGAAGTTATAGTAAGGAGTACATGTATCGCCGTTCGAATCACGCAAGTTTTTGATGCTTATTGTATATTATTGTTATTATTATCGCTCGTTTATGCTTTCGCTTTCTCAAAAATTGCTATTGCTTAAATCTAATGATCATTTTCTCAATTTGATGGTATTTTGGTTGTAAGCGGAAATTAAATAGCACTTCATTGAATCGTATGCGCATGCGCCAGAGCTCTCGCGACGCTTATCTTTCCACCTTTATTGCTGCTTTAATTTCTACGGGTTAGTTAGATTAGCGTACTGACTGTTTCACGATAACCTATAGATGGTGATGGAATTCATATATCTTTATGGCGTAAGTATCTAGTAAGTTTTCTACGACTACACTATAGCCGATACCTGTTCAGTTCGCTTACTATTTGCTTCGCTTACGTCTAGCATTTTATCCTATGGGTTATTTGTATATATAGTTTGAAAGTATTCAATATTTTGATATTAATATTACTTGTTGGTATTGATTAATTAGTTAGTGCTTATTGTTTTGCAACTGATTCCGTAACGGTGATTTTTTATTTTTTTACGGCTTACGTAATTTTAGGCTTGCATGATGCTTCTTACGCTTACATAATGTTTATGCTTACATAATGTTTATGCTTACATAATGTTTATGTTTACATAATGTTTATACTTACATAATATTCACGCTTACATAATGCTCATGTTTATCTAATGCTTATGCTTACTTATTTATTTTATCCTTGTAAAATGTTTAATGATGCTGAATTCCTTATGGCTATCAATTGCTTGAGCAAGATTCAATTAACCAATTGTCATAGGATCTAGGAAGACGTTGCTGCTGTTACAATTATTTTTTTTATATTTCTTTCATTGTTTTCTCAAGACCATTGAATAAATCATTTTGGGTACTTTATCATTTATTTCAACATTTGTTGGTATGTTGGTAATGTTGCTAGTCACTTAGGGTGTTTGCAGGATAGGACTTACCTGGCACCCATTAAGAACTTTTAAATTTGCTAATTTGGTTAACCCACCCCAGCTCCACTGTTTAGCTTAGTCGCGCAAATGCCCATCTGTCTATGATTTTAGTCGACAGATGATTTAGTGGCCTCGTGTGATTTCGGAGGTCGCAACGCATAGTTGGGTGAAGAAACATACTGAAGAGAAATAATAGGTAACGAGAAAGGAACTATACATGACAAAACTAACGATAACGGTCAAAGAATCTGCTAGTTAGCTGGAATTATGAACATGTCAATACTATCAACAAAATTCTTACACCCTGGAGGTGCCCAGGAGGACAAGTATAGAACAAGATAGACCACGTATTGGCCATGGGAGGTAACTGCAAAGAAACAATAAATTCAAGAACGTACAGAATCGCAAACGGAGTCACGGATCAATACCGAGTAGTGACAAAAAGGAGAGAACTAAAAGACGCAAAAAACTATAACGCACCAAAGAAGACAATATAGAAGATTTAGGAAAACAATACGAAGATAAAATTACTGAAAATATCGAAAAGCCGACGCTCATTACATCAGATATCAATAATAGTTGGCAAGAAATATAAAACGTCGTACTGAAAGCAGCAAAGCAAGTAACAGGGTAAAAGAGTAAAAAAATGAGAAAAAAAGAATGGTATGACCAACATTGTGAAGATATAAGAAAACAAAAAAAAACACGGCAAGATTAGAGTGGATAAATACAAACCAAGGATCGAACAGAAGAAAAAAATTACTGGCTAAATGGAAGAATGAAAGATATAGGCGTAACAACAACCTAGAACAATTAAACAAAAAGATAAAAGCACCGACCAAATATCCCAATAAAAAAAGGTAATAAAAAATGAAAATGGCGTAACAGTACATGAAATCACGGAAATGATAAAAATATGGAAAGGAGCTTAGGGAAGCAGAAAACTTAGTAGGAGATTCAGAAAACAAAATCACAATAAACTGCACCTCTGAAAAAGAAATAGCGACAGAAATAAAAAGAACTGTCAACGGAATAGCCACAGGGGAAGATAAAATAGCGGCAAAGGTGTTGAAGTATGGCGGGCAACCACTTCATTAGACAATATCCCAACTAATACAACAAATTTGGGCGGGAAATAAAATGCCAAAAGAATGGAACACTGTAATAATAACATCCATCCACGAAAATGGACATAAAGAACTCTGCAAAAATTATAGACCACTAACCTTACTTAATACCACCTACAAAATACTTGCAAACATAATAAATCAAAAATTGAAAGCATACACAGAAAAAATAATAGGAGTCTACCAAAACGGGTTTAGACCCGGAGAATCGACATTAACGGCAATGTAAACCATCCAGCATATCCTTGAAAAATCTCTGGAATCTTATGACCCTATTCTGTAAGTCCAACTACAGAATGCTAACTCAGGGGAGAGATTGAGTTCGAAATATTAGTCCTACTTTTTCCAAGAAAAATAAACAAATAACGAATATTTAAAGATGATTTATTTTAGTAGTAAGCTAGGAGCGCCATGACGAAAAATCGCCAGAGGAATGGAACAATAGAAGAGGTCAAATGAGGATACGGTATAAATTTAATAACAGCTGCGAAATAAATAAATTGCGTAATAAATAATTTTCGGCATTTACGAATTAAAATTTAAATCTGACTAGATCACTTACTAATATGTTTGTAGATAAACTTTTGTATAACATAGATGGTACCATTAAATATTGTACACAATATCACCCCAGAATAAAGACAATCTGAGGGTAATTAAATAGGAATGATTGCCGAAATAATAAAGAAATTTCCCAACCCATAGCTGCAGATTGTTCACAATAACAATAATATAAAAAAAATACAATTACTTACTATATATAAAAAAAACAATAAGCATTTAGGTATTAAGCGAAAGAAACACTTTTCAACATCTTTAATTCGCCGGTTGTCTACTCACGATTCTCCTTGGGGATGAAATTAATTAAACTCGAACCCTCTAGTGCTCCAGAAAGCACGCCTATCGGGTTGCTAACGTCAGCTCAGATAATGCTCTCATGTAAGGGATAAGGTGTTATGCCTCAGTGAGATGGGGTGAAGCGCCCTATCCCAAAAGTTGCGCAATCAGTAGCATTGTTGTCACCAAATTCAACGGTGTACAGCAGGATCTCGTTCGGTCTGGTTTTCATCGAACCACTTCGAACTATGATGGTGATAGCACATAAAACAAGCAGTTGCCGACTCGGTTTTTCTTTATAATGCTTATTTGCACAATGTCTATCTAACTTCGTTACGAAGTGCGTGGTAACGTCTTTACCAGATTTGCCTTATATTTTATTAGGCACTATCCACAAGAACACCGAACAGTAAAGATGGCTTCCGTTCTCTCTTGTTGTTCAGTACAAAGTCCCCTCGTTCTACTGACTCACCTTTTTAGACTGATCTAGTCATGCGCACGGCGCGACCGTTAATATTTAAATTATTAACTTCGATATTTATTGTTAAAAATAAGAAATTACCATGCCATGTGTCTACTGCTACTCAGCGACATTTGTACCTAACTCACAAGTAGCCAAAATTGCCATTTATGCTGAATCACCGGGAAGAAGACCATTCAATTTCCGGAGTGATTTTGGTTGCCTATACGTAGGAACCATTCGCCGCAAATTAATTTGAGTTTATGAACGACATTGCCAATTTCATCAAATTCTGTATACCGGCTGTCACAGTGAACCGTTACAATCTACATGTCATTTTTATACACTTCGGGAACATATTTTACTTAATCATAGACATCTCAGGCAAATTATTTATGCAAACTCTATGCAGTGGCGTAGCTAGGAACCAAGGGCCCTGGGGCAAATTAAAAATGAGGCCCCACTGCTATGTAAACTGATTAGGTTTTATAAAATAAAAATATGAAATATACAAATACTTTAGAAATGCTAAGCTACTTAACTTCTTAAGCTGTTTTTTGTGCACTGCAGGGCAGGTAATAAAAATATTAAATAGTAACAACATAAATTACAATTAACACTTGGTGTAGGTTTGGCTAATAAAACGAAATAGAGAAGATTCAAGGGTTTATTATATAAAGGTCGGGCCTACCAACTGACTAAATAACAATTATATTTACAATTTTTTCCTAGCTTTAGTTTTCGCAAAAGTATCAATGACTTCGTTTAAATCCAGGCTTGAAGCGGTTTTGTTATCAATTGCTATTAGCGATAAATGTCGGAGTCGAGTTTGGCCCATATTATTTCTTAAATAAATTTTTATTATTTTTAATTTGCTAAATGCCCTTTCAGCTGATGCAGAAGTGACAGGAATTGTAAAGAATAATAACATTGCTGTAAATACTTCCGTTAGGTCGCATTCTAGCACTCCATAGTTGCTCATTATTACCTTACATAATTGGTGAACAGTCCATGCTTGAGTTAGTTGAGGTAAAACTAGGTGGTAAATATTAATAAATTGAAGTGAAAAACTATTGCCTATTATATCTGAATATTTTCTTTGGAATTCGTCACACTTTTGTAATAAAGTTGCTTCATCAACATGTAATAAAAATGTTTGTTGTTAGAAAATCTAATTTATGACAGACTGCACTCATACCAATAAAACGTGTTTCTAATTGAGATATTACTGTGTCTAGTACATTACTGAAAATCTTAATTATAAATTTTTTTTCTCGGTTTGGAAATCGGTGATCGGCAGCTGATTCATCAAAATGTTTTTTAACTTTTCTTTGCCTTTTTTCTTGAAAATGGGGATCAATACCATATTTTCTTGCAGTTTCACTGGCTTTGCACTTGAATAATTCGAAATCATTTCTATAAATTTCCAACTTTGCTTTGCTCTCTGCTAAAACTTTACTCGCCTCGCCCAAATTGATGTCGCATTTTTGTAAAGTTTTGGATGCATAAGTGATGTCGTTCAATACACTGTGCATGAATTCGCAAAGCAACACGAACTCGAAATTTAGCATTTTTGTTTTAATAGTCTCTGCTTCACTACGCTCATCTTTATTAGGACTCTTTAGAACTATTTCTGATAATGCTTTGATAATATGAAAATAACAAAGTTTTATTGCAGATATCGTATTGACCCTACTGGACCATCTAGTCGGATTTAGCTTTTTAGAGTGGTGTCCGATTCGCCAGTGAATTTTGACAGTAGATCCCAACGTTTGATGCTGTTTCCGAAAAAGTTATTCAAATTTTGCACCGTTGCGAAAAAATTCTGTATTTCCACACAACTGCTAACGGCATCATTTATCACCAAATTTAAATTATGAGTGGCACAATGTACGTACTCTGCGTTAGGCTGGATATTCTTAATATGTTTTTGTACACCATTATACAAACCACTCATCACACTGGCTCCATCATATAGCCTTGCCCCACACATTTGTTTAAATCAATATTTTTGTCGATAAATAATGTTGTCACTTGGTTGACTAAATCTACTGCACCATGTTTGAAGGCTGCATAAAATCCTAGAAACACGTCTTTTACTTCTATATCAATTGGCTGTCCATTTTCCGATCTGGTTATTACTGCATACCTCACAACAATACTTAGCTGATCTACCTTCGATATGTCCGGTGTCGTATCCATTATGATGGCAAAAAACGATGACGTTCTAATTTGTTCTAGTAGATGGGTTTCGAGTTTGGTCCCCAAGCTCTCAATCATTTCATTTTGAATTGTTGCACTCAGATATCTTGTAGATCCTAAAAACATAAAAAAACACAATTTCAAAAACGTTCTGATAGTAAACAGTTAATAATTATAAACAAAATAAGACAATAAAACAACTTAGAAATAATTATTATTATCTTTGGGCATATCCAAAACTTACCGCAAAATGTGATCATATCGGGCGACAAGCTCCACAAAGGACAGAAAATTTCCGTGGTTTCCTTCCTGACTTAAGTCTTCTTGATGTCCTCTCAAAGCCAAAGAACTCTTTTCTAGGGTAAGTATGATATCGAATAACCTTTGAAGAACCATTTTCAAAATCATGCTTCTTTGCGAATTTCATTTTCAAGTTCCTTGTCGATAGTATTAGTATCGTTTTTTTTCCAAAATTCATACACAGCACATGCTTCCGAATGGCCACTCGAACAACTGTGTTGTTTAATTCTTTCTGATAAATGCTTCCAATCTCGAAATCCCGTACACCAAACATTATTCCTTTGTGAAGCAAATAACCAACAGGGTTGACAATAGGCAGCGTCTAGTATTTTGGAATAACACAACCAAAAACGATTAACTGGCCCATATTTAGAACACGAAACGTAGTACGATTTTGGAAAACACCTATTGTTCTGGTTGATGTCTGTTGGAAAAGGTCCTGAAGACTGTAAAGGCCCCATTTCAAGAATTTGACGTTTTTCGTTATCACTTAATATTTTGTTCAAGTTTCCCAAGTCATAAGAAGATTTGTCGTACACATTTTCGAAAAATCTAGAGGTCTGTGGTTCCTCCAATCCCGCTCTTATGTGTGTCATGCAAACATAATCCACATGATCGGCGGCGGAGGTATCTCCAACTGCAATAATTGTAGAATCTTATTCAGTAGGCTTCACAACCAACACTGCAGTTACCACATTATTTGAGTCACTATCAATAGAAATATTTTGGCCAGATGTACTTGCAAAAGGCAATTTTGGGCAATTTTTGTTTACTATCTTCTCTTTCTTGGCGTTGTTTGCGTTTAAATGCACCACTGGGTTTCTTCTTTTTATCCATAATTTTAGTTTTCTTATTTATTGAAACAATACAATATTAGATTGTGCTCGAGGTATGTACTCAACTCACTGTAGTCACTGTTCACTGACGAAGTTAAAAGTAAAATAAAAGGAAAGAGAAACACAATGATACGCTACAAGCTGCAAGTGTTGTTGGGGAATCCCCGGAAAAAAATTATTACCGTTAGTGTTACCACTGTTGCCAGTTTAGCCGAAATCTATAGATTTGACACGAGTTATTGACTTAACGGACATCAATATGAGTTGTAAAATCGAATAAAATTGAACCACTATATTCTATATTGACCAGTACAAAAAAATGTATTGACATTAGCTTACTTACTCCTGATACAGGATTAATTTTTTAACCGTTCTCGAAAAAAAAATCTTTCGAATTCACAATAAAACGCACATCGATGAATAATAAAACGCACATATCACTATCCGTCAAATTGACAACACTGCCAACCTACAGAAAGAATTCTCTCTCAATTGAGTTTTCATGATTAAAGTGGGTTGCAACCTGTCATCTGGTAAGGATTCGAGGGCCCCCTGAGCTTGAGAGCCCCGGGGCATTGCCCCGCCTAGCCCATAGGCAGTTACGCCACTGACTCTATGGTTATCCAAATATTCTTGCGACCATATCATTACCAACACTACTTTTCTAGTCAAATGGCAACAATTTCTTTTTCAAATCGAATTTATAAAAACAATACAAATACCTCACCGGAGCTCAAAATTCTATAATAATACAAATTCATGGCTTTAGTGATGCAACTCAACTAAATTGAAATAAAAAAATAATCATAGTTATCTCTTTCACAATTTATTCGTTACGCATTGTACAATACCGTTGATTACAATGTAGATGATTCCAAAAGATTATTTTTGAGTACACTACATAACACAGTAACGGCAACTCAAACATTTCGTGCGACAAATACCAATCGATTTATCTCGGAACCGATATAAAAAAACGATGCGGAGGAAATTGTCGAAACGATTTCGGGTTCAAATCTGATCTTATTTCGGCTTCAATGTTTGATTTTACTATTTTAGAGACACCAATCCGTACAAATTGTTTTACCTCCACACGGCTCGTACTTTATGCTACACAGACGTAAGAGGATATGTGCAATAAAAGGGATTACGAATAAAATTGAATTTTCCTTTAGATACACACTTTTCTGTTTAAAGCTGTCTTTGTAAGTGCGCTTGAAGGAGTATGGCTTTTTAATAATATGACTACCAGACGGAATAAATTTGAATTGAAAGCGATAGAAGACTTGGATGTTCGTTCGAGTTCTTGAAACATTTTTAATAAATGTAATGTTCAACGCAATGTGGATAACACAATTTAAACATTTTTTTGTATGGAGGACGTCCTCTAATTCAACTATTAAATTTGTGCAAAATATAACCTATAATATCACTATTCCAGCTCCCACAACAACTACGACGAATAATACTACACTTCCTTCGACATGATGCTGTATATACACTGTGTATTTATGTATGTCACTTTCAAGTAGACGAATATAGGAATTAATCGAGTTACTGTATATAATTTGATCAATCGTTGAATTGTTATAAAATAATCGATTATTCTTCTATTTCAATTATTGTAGTTGTGAGGTTAATTATAAAAACTGAATCTGTGGTACGTTTCATTTGCTTTTCAATTTATTTTTATTGGATATAGAGTGTTTATGTTTCTTTGGTTTGTTATTGTATTGATTAGACAAATTCGGCAATTTAAATGTTCATTAAAATGAAATTACTGTTTAGAACTCTACATAAAAGTCACACTGTGGTAGTATTCTACTTGTTTATAACCATAAACTTGTAGGTAATAACTATTAAGTTAAAGATTTAAAACCACTTACAATTATAAAACAATGAAAATTTATTTTAAGATTTATATCGACATAAAGTCCTTTTTATAAGACTGATATCAATCAATGGTTTCAATTTATAGTTTCCAGTCGACAAGATGGAAAATTTATTGGTAGATACACAGTGTGATGGATTTTTGTGCTGTTTATACATATAGGATAATGTCAAGCTTCAAGTTACCCTTGTATTTTGAGTACAAGGTTTTTGATATTCTCCTTCTACTGAAAATACAATCCAAAAAATTGCGCGTAATAAATCATTTTTGTCATCAAAAACAAATTCCTTGTCGATGTTTACTGATACTCTATTAGGCCAAGATACAGAGACTTATACTCTACAATAAATTATATAATGTCAAAATACCAATAACAAGAATTGAATATTATTACTTACGAAAGTGAGGTTAAATCTGTTTATTTACATCAAACAGATTTAAACTGACTTTCGTAAGTAATAATAATCAATTGTTGTTATTGGTATTTTGACATTTAATAATTTATTGTAGAGTTCCTGATGAAGAGCCAATAACGTCTCGAACGCTTGAACAAAATAAACAGTCCACTTATTATTTCTCCTTTGACTCAAGACCCGATGAAGAATTTTAATTATATATATATATATATATATATATATATATATATATATATATATATATATATATATATATATATATATATATATATATATTTATATTTATAATCAAATTCCCTTCTACCTTTCGGTGTGGGGAGATTTCTTAAAATTTTATCAACAAAACTTTTCCATTCATGTCTATTTGTTGCTAACTGTTTAGCTTCTATAATTGTTTTCTCTCTTTTATTTAATATTTTGCCTATATTGTTATACCAGGATTCTTTTGATCTACCTCTGTCTTTCTAAACAATCACCTTTGCTTCCCATACATTTTTAACTAGCCTAGTATCTTCCATTCGCTGTAGATGTCCCCACCAGTTCAGTTGACTTTCTTCGATATAATCTAGCATGGATTTTCTTTGTAGCTCCTCTTCTATATCTACATTATTTATTCTGTCTCGTTTTGTTATTCCTTTCACAGATCTCAGGTATTTCATTTCTATAGCTTGTATTGTGCTCTTCATTTTTTGGTCCAGTACTCACGTTTCGCTGCCATAAGTAAGTATCGGTCTAAAAACTGTTTGGAATGCTGTCATTTTGGTTCTTTTTGAGATTTCCTTTTTATGAATAAATCCAGGTTTCAGCATGTGGTAAGTTTTTTTTTTTCCTGGTTACCAGTGCAGTCAATTGCTGTTCCTAAGTATTTAAAGTTAGTTAGTTAGTTATTTAAAGTTCGTTTATTCTCTCGTAAATTATTATATTCAACCTTTCTTGATTTTTTGCTATCATCATTATTTTCGTTTTATTTGCATTTATTTCATATGTCAATGGTTTTTTGAAAACATTACTCTGTATTGGCCATTATAACTAGATCGTCAGCAAATGCACATTCACGTATCTTAACTGGTCTAAGTTGCTTCAAACCACAGTAAGCACCTGTGTGTCTGTTTTAGTTTACATTATTATGTGGTCCATGAGAATATGAAATAATGCTGGCCTTAGAGCTCCACCTTGTCTTAATCCCTGTTTTGTCTCAAATGTTTCAAATGCTCGGTTATTTTTGATTATATAGTTTATGTTTTTTCTGTGAAGACTTTTTATTACTCCTATTAGTTTTTTATCAACTTTCCTTGCTTCTAGTATGTCACATATTATCTTTCTACAAACTCTGTCAAAAGCTTTCTCTAAGTTTATAAATGCTTTGTTCTGGTATTTTGTGTTTTTTCTATGATTTGCTTAATTGTGAATATGTGGTCGTTCACACTTCTTTCCACCCGGAACCCACTTTGTGCTTCATCCAGTGTTGGTTCTATATGCATCTTTAATTTCTTATCAATAATTTTTTCCTACACCTTCAGGGCTGAACTCAGCAACATTATCCCCATGTAATTGCTGCACTCTCTAACATCTCCTGTTTTATGTATTGGTAAAAGTATTTCTGTCTGCCAATCTTCTGGTACTTTTTCTTCAGATCATGATTTATTACAAACATTTAGTAGCAATTCTGTTCCTTTTTCTCCCAATTTTTCCATCATTTCTGTTGTTACTTTATCGTGACCAGCAGTTTCTCCATTTTTTAATGTCTGTATCGCTTCTGTGATGTCCTTCAACGTGATAGCATCGCTTGATCTATGATTCTTATTAACAGTCTCCGTGTTTTCTATTGGTTCTTCATCAGTAGTGGTATCTAATAGTTTTTTCAAATACTCCTTACATCTGTCCATTATTTCAATGTCGTGTGTTATTATTTCTCCTTTTTGGTCTTTAACTGTCGATGCGCTTAATATTTTATTACCTCTCATTTTTTTATCATTCTGTAGAACAGTTTTTGATTGTACTTGCTGTTTTCTTACAATTTTCTACCAAAGAGTTACAGCACTTCTGTTTTTCTTCTTTTACTACATTTTTGACTATTTGCCTTTGTTTTTTATATTCCTGGTAATTACGTTCCGTTCTGTTCTCCAAATATTTTTTCCATTTTCGTTTTTCAAATTGAATTACCTGACTAATTTCTTGAGTCCACCATGACGTTTTCCTTTTGGTTTTATTAGACCTGAATATTCCGCAAACTTGTTTGGTCGATTCTAAAATGCCTTTAAAGTTTTTCCATGTTTCTTCTACGCTTTTGTTTATTGCATTTTGTAGGGGGTTCACTTATATGGAATTATTCTGATTAATTAGTGCCCAAAATTAAACAAAGAAGTGCGCCAAAAGTGTATTGTAACAACGTGGTTTACAGTCATATGTTATAGAACATAGGTTAAGTGGTGGTATATCAAAAGTCATTTCTTTTACTGTTCTTCTACTTTTTCTTGGCCTTTATATATATGCGCATTACAATTTTCATTTGTAATGTTTCTTTCTGTGAGTTCTGTGTAGTTTTTAGATACCTCGTCTTCTCTTAACTTGTATGCTTTTATTGTTTCGTATATTGTTTGTTTTTCTTTATGTTCTTCATTACTTCTGTTACATTTGTTTTTCCTTTTAATGCTTGCTACTACCATGTAACGACCAGTATTTATTTCCGGTCCTCGCATTACTCTCACATCTTCTACTAAATTCCTGTTATCTTTTTCTACAAGAACGTAATCTATTATAGATTTTTCTGTGTTATTTTCCCCCTGTCTTGCATATTTGTGGATTTTTTTATGTTGGAAGAATGTATTAGCGACTATAAGATTATTTACTTTACAATATTCTCTTATTCTTGATCCATTATTATTTATTTTGTATTCTCCATGTTTTCCAATTTCTCCACAATTAATTTGATTTTTACCTACTCTTCCATTTAAGTCTCCTGCCACATATATATGTCTCGATTACTTTATTCATCACTTTCCAAAATTTATCTTTTTCTACCGCTTTCTCGTCATCATTAGGCCCATATACTATTATGATTGTGGTTATTACAACACCACAATTTCTCAATCCTTTTGCAAATCTGCAATGTATGATACACTCCTGCTGCTGCTCTTTTTTCTTTCTCTACTCCTGGAAACACAAATATGTGTCCCTCTTCTAGTACGATTTCCCCTTGTTATTTTTTCTTTGTTTCTGTCAATGCTAAAATATAGATGTTTGCCTTGTTGAATTCGAATATTAGTTTGTAATCCTTTCCATTTATTCCTCGTATATTTCAGGTTGCAAGTTTCCATATTTCTTTTTCACTCTTTTCTTTTTCAGTATTATTTATATTTTTATTAATGTTATTTTTTTATTCCAGTCTCGTTTTTGTCCATTTTCCTAGCTTCTTTCTTTAGTTTTTTGTAGTCTTCTTAAGTAATATCAGCAGATATAGTTTTTCTGGTTTTCTATATCATTGCACAATTATACTGATTTTAAATTGGAAAAGGATATCCAGGATATCCCATACGGTTAATAATATCTAAGATTCAATATTTGCAATATCATATTTTCTTCTTTTTTCTATTCACATATATTAATATATTAATTCAATCTCAAGGTCTCTAGGTCTAGGCAAAAATGATTATTAAACATCAGGTAAGCATCACTTGAAATGTAACTTCTGTCATCCTGACGATGATATTTGATATCGAAACAATTGTCAGTTTTTTAGAATGTTTACCATTTTATCATTATATTGTGGAATTATTTAGAAACAGTTATTTTCATTTAAAAATAATTAGTATATTCCACAGGGTCGAAATAGTAAATTTCATGACAAAATGATTTAACAGTGTGAATAGAGCCACCAAACAGAAAAAAAACTGTTGAAATAAAATTGCCGAACGAAAAATGGAATAAGATCACAAAGATGACTAACATCAATAAAAGTATAGAAACATGACTTTGAAAAAACAATTAAAATATTCCCAGCTGAAATGATTGAGAAAATGATACAGTGATCCCGATTTTGGTCCAAGAAAAAAGGTAGTGAAAGTGAACTTAACAAAGAAATTAAATACTAAGAGAGCATTCTATGAGAATTCTTCCATATATTCTCTCGCCAGGACATTGTAATTTCTGTTGTTCCTACTACAAATTTTTGTACATTTTTTTATTGATATTTAAGACCAAAATAGAGAAATAGTATGCATGAGAAGATACAATTAATAGAAACGGAAAAAAAATGATAGAATTTTGTAAAAAGAATGATTTGTTAATAAGCAATACAAAATAGGAAGAACGACTGGAAGATAAGTACCTATACATTTGTGGAAGAGGGGAGGAATGCAAAGATGATAATAGACTATATAGTATATACAGAAAACCTGACATAAATAATCTAGAAAATAGAAACAAGGAATGAAGCGGATAAAACCGTGAATTGGTAGTTACAAAATGTAAGTTTAAAACAATGAAGGATGAAGAAGTGAAAAAAATACAGCTAGGTAGCAATCTATAAACTAAGAAACAGAGAAACGATTAAGAGGACAAAACAAATTTGGAATCGTCAAAAGTAAAGGACAAAGAAAAGAATGGACACTAGATGAGACGATTATAGAAGACGGCTGAAGAAGTATGTAGCAAAACAACATATAAGCACCGCAAAAGAACGAATTGGTGGAGCAATGAAGTACGACAAATGATAATGAAAAAGAAAATAGCATCTTATAAAAAATACATACAGAATAAAACACAATAAGATAATGAATATAGCAGTAAAAGATATAAAGCAAAAGAATGAGTTGAAAGTGCCAAATGAGAGACTTGGAAAAATTTTTAAAAAGAATTAAATGCAACCAAAAATAGATAACAGAAAAGCATGGAAAAGGACACGGAGACCCAATCCGACGCTTGAAAAGATATATGGATACGTCAAGAAGAAGATTGACATTTAAATCAGCAGTCACTTAATTCAAAGTCCTATGGTATGCGATGTTTTCGGAAATTCGTTACCAATTATAGGCCTTCACATTTTAACTGCTTTGACGATACATCTCCATAAGAAAATTTTTCTTGGAAACAGAAAGTATAACTTTGTACTCGATATTGACTTTCGGAATTTTATATCAAAATGAATTTCTTCTGACTAAATATTAGTATCTGGAGTCGTAAACTTTTTATTAATAATATTAACCGCAAGGTTAATTATATACCTGACTCATTCAGCCATCTACAAAACATAAAATCGAAGGCAGTGCGAGAAAACATATCAATACAAAATTTTCACAACCTCATAAAATGATTAAGATTATTATTTACGAACGTTCAAATTATAGATGCCGTCTAAACATGTTTTTCTTTCTCCAAACAGATCTATATTAATTGAAAACATTTTTATATGAAATGTAAATGTGTATGTTTGGATTCTTTACGAAAATATAAAGAAAATGTGAGCGAGTTTTATCATAGCATTAGAATATAAATATTGAATTAAATAAGTTTAATAACTGATTTTGAAAAATTCTCTTATAATATTCTGAAACTAATATTATTTCTGCAGATAACAAAAGGTTTAGTAGGAAAAATTTGATTTTTTATTTGTAAAATTGACAACAAAACACTTATAAGGATCATGTCGTTTCTACTAACGTCACGTTTGAGTAAATTAAACGTAAACATGAGACGTTCCTAAGATTCTTATTAAATTATTTATTTGTATTATTAAATATGAATGAATATTAGACGAAGACACAAAAGAAACAATTAAAAAACCATGAAGTAGTTTACTGAGGGATGGAGTTGGGATTCCATGATTAAAATTTCATTAAACAAATATATAATTTTAGTAACTTCTTAGTACTGTGCCGGCCAACACCTGACCCCAGAATTCCCCAAGGAACGAACAAAGCCTGCCAGATGCGCCAATTGCGTTTAAGATTATCCCGCCAATGCTTAAATATGCCCCGAGTGTGTGAAGAGAAGAGTATGACTAGAGACCTAAGCCAAGAATCCAAACCCGCCCCTGTTAAATACAACCCATCCCCAATACCAACAGTAAATCCATGATCACAAAAAGGCAAAAATAATAAAACCGAATTTCCCAGCTTCCTTTCCATATCTACCCAACAATCCACAATCCCAACATCCCCACAGCACCACTACAAAAAAAACGAACAATTCATTGAAAAATAATATAAGTAAATTTTCAGGACTTAATAATATATTCAAAGAACTGCATTCACTTGTAAACCTAGGCGAACTTACTAGAGCCGTTGCTGACCTATTGGGAGAAATGAAAGCCAGAAATAAAATGGAAAAGTTCACAATCTACAACAACGTTGTTGTGTGTTGGAAGATACCTTGTATTATTTTTAGGTTTTGTTTCTGATCTTGACTTTGACAGTTGACGACAATTCAACTTAATTTAATTCGTATATATTTGATATCACATTACTTTCTTATAATAAAGTTACTAATTAGAAGTAGTTTTGGTTCCCTATACATTAAAACGGTGTATACCCATAACAGTTTTAGTAGTGGACTCTTGAGAAACTGAACTAATAGCAGTTTTAACATTTTGGCGACTGTGACAGGACACTTCTATTGCAAGTATGGAAAAAACTAAGAAAGCCATATGTCTACAAAGAAGGCCTTCACAAGAATATGTGATAAATTGAAAGAAGATTTGTCCATAGATAAGTAGAACTTCATAGAAATACATAGTAGTATCAAAGTATTGGATGAAAGAATACATCAAATAGCCGAACTGAATCAACTTATGTTAGATTCAGATGATGATGAAGCTAATATGAATGCAGAAGTGGAACTGATGAATACAATGAGTTCTGAATACCACAAAATCAAATGTCACTTTGCTACATTGGTTAATCAAAGAGATAACTCTAAGAAATCCAAAAATAAAATAAAGATTCCTAAACTTGAATTCAAACAATTAGGATTTGACATAATAGGTTGGCTCAGTTTTTGGAATCAGTTTAGTAGAATTGATGAAGATTTTGATATTGAAGAAGAAGATAAACTACAGTATCTTATCGAAGCCACAGCTCCGGATTCTAGAGCAAGACAAATAGTTGAAAGTTACCTTGCAACTAAAGGCACCGTACATATAAAAGCTTTCATATGTACGGTGCTAAAGGTAACTACGTAAAAGCAGTTGATAGCTCAAAGGAAAGATTTGGAAGGCAAGATTTGGGAGACCAGATTTGTTTATAGAGGTTTCTGTAAGAGAGCCTCTTAAGTAGGTTTTAACAAATCTCAATGCCAAGAATAAACTGTCAACATTTTTTGACAAAATTGGCTCACAATTAAGAGCTCTTGAAAGTTTGGGTGTGAAATTTGATACCTGTGCTGCGATGTTGTATCCTTTAGTAGAGTCTTGTATAGGGAAGGATTTGATACGAGCTTCGCATCGTAGTCAATTATACTCATCGGAGTCCAGTTTGAAGAAACGTCTTGATGGTCTCATGAATTTTCTCAGACAATAAGTGATGAATGAAGACAGAATTAATCTTGCTATGTCCAGTTTTAAAGGCAGACGAAAGCCTGAGGATAGAAGTGTAGCTAGTAGCTTGATCTGTTCCTACCGCATCTGAACTGTTCAGTAAAGGAGTTTCACGATGTGTATTTTGTAAAAATTCAAACTCTTCTGACCAATGTAAAGAAGTACTGAATCCTAGTTGCCCACAGCGAAGACAAAAGTTGTCAAATTTGACTTGTCATTTGTGCACAAAATTTGGTCATATTGCTCGAATGACAAGATCCTTGTAGAGAGAAATCACAACAAGAACAAGAAAAATTAGTTATGGAACATTTTTCAAAAACTGTTATACAAAGAAACGAAAAGCGTTATGAAGTAAGCATACCGTGGATTGAAGGTCACCCTCCTTTGCCATCTAATTATAATTTATCTCAAAGACTGCTGAATATCACAAGAAAGTTAAAAAGCGAAAATTTTTATGAAATCTATGATACAGAATTTGATAATTGGTTGTCTGAAGGAATTAGAGGATCCTTACCAGAGGATGAGACATTCGATACATCATGTCATCATGTCAGTCCGGTCATTTTTTACCGCATCGCCCAGTGTATAAACCTAATAGTTCCACAACACCCGTACGTCCAGTTTTCGATGCTTCGTCCAGGTATCTTCGTCATTATTTCTTCTAATTTATTTTCTAGTTGTGCCGCATAATCTTCATTACCTTCTTCTATTCCATGTATTAACAAATTCCTCTTTAGTGTTTTAAATGAAACTCACGGTTTCTAGTTAATACCACAATATAATAAAAATTGTTGAAAGTTCTAAAAAAATGACAATTGTTTCGATAAATCAATATTGATTTATCGAAACAATTGTCAATTTTTTAGAATTTTCAACAATTTTTATTATATTGTGGTATTAACTCAATATTGATTTATCGAAACAATTGTCAATTTTTTAGAATTTTCAACAATTTCTATTATATTGTGGTATTAACTAGAAACCGTGAGTTTCAACAATTTTTATTATATTGTGGTATTAACTAGAAACCGTGAGTTTCATTTAAAACACTAATATGAGTAGATTCCACGAAGTAAGGGTCGAGACAGTTAATTTCATTAACTTCCTCTTCCTCAATTTTTTCCCATCTCAACCGCCTTTTCTTGTAATAATTCTGTTTTCCCCCGTAAGTAATACATGTTTTTGTCCGAGTCAGGGTATTTTTATGAATAGTTATACTTACTAATGTTTAATACTCCCGGAAAAACTTTTTTACATCGATTCTTTAATGATATTTTTGTAGAAGACATTTTTTAAGTTGTACTAGGTTAAAAGTGAGGGAATCTATAGAAAATCTATCTGTTTCTATCTTTTCCATTGAGGGAAAGACCCTTTCAACATTGGCATTTTGAGCCTGCATTGCAAATATATAAGAACATATCTTGTTTGATTCCGTGAATGTTCCTGTGTAGTCTCAATCTTATCACTGTATAGAGTACGAGATGAACTAAGGTTATACTAATTATCCAAAAGTCACCTACAATTATCGAATATTGATTAACATAAACAATTCGTATAAACTAATGTAAACTGTTTGTGGTGGTTACTTAGCAAGTGCTCCTCGTATGTACTTCTTGATCCATCCAACCATTCATCTTCGGGAAACACTTACCACTTGAACGATTCTTTACGGTTAAATAAATACCATCGTTTATCAAAACTCACTGGGACAACATATATTTAAAACTACGTATACATATTACTGACCATATGTAACACAGAATATAAAGTTTGTACTATTAATAATAATAATCAAGAGAAATGAACTCTCTATATATAGGAAATTCTATTGTTAAACTAACACAGTCAACGATCTGTTCCTCGACCCTGTTGACGCATTATTTATGAAACAGTCGGGATTCCTTAATACGCCATTGACTTTACTACACCTTGCCAGTGACCTTCAAGATCACTGGCCGCTAGCAATATTTGAAATTAATATCTAATTAGATCTAATAATGTCTTTTGGGATCATCACAAGTTTGTATAAATAGGCATGTCGTTATCATAATAATGTAAACAGTTTGTATAAATATATATATATATATATATTGAACTAGTCCTGTATTATATTAAAACAATTCACAAATGTGAACAAACAATAAAATGTAATATTAATACGTAGGGTGTACCAGTAGACACAACCAAGTTAAAAACTAAGATTTCATATAAACGAATAGAATGAAATGAGCAGATATATTGTCAGATATTGAGAAAACAGTTACCAAAAGGACTTAAAGGATAATGAATAAAAATTCTAATGATACCATTGTTTAAATAAGTATAAAATTTTACCTTAACAATTAATCCCAGGTCAAAATACTCTGAACACTGCCATGTAAATATCTGGATAAATAGAATGTAGTATCACTTAAAACCTGAAATAACAAAAATTAATATTCAACTCACTAATTGGTTATCTATATTTACAGACGGTGATAGTAAAGGTTTAAATTTAAAAAAAGAATTGAAAAAAACTGTATAATAGGTGACATACGGAACAGAGCCAAGCTATCTGTCAAGGAAATATGATAATTCAAAGCTTTATAAACAGGAAGTAATAAAATTTAGTTATTTTCTTGCCATTTTAAATTTGTTGGTTATTAATTGAATATAGAATACAAAAGGCAAATTTATATAAGGTAAAATTAGTAAAAATTTAAAACTAGACAATTACATATGTATTAATAATTATTTTAGGTTGTAGAATTTGTATAATTTAATGTAAATGAATGTGCCTTAAAAAGGAAAATATAACAAAATTTGATATTGTAACACATGAAAAAGACATTTTATGGAATCCCTAAGACAATATAAACATATATAAATAAGTGTTGTTATCCTCCAGGACGGTTAAAATAAATAATTTTAGATTTTTAACTAAAAACATTCAAATCAACAATTATTGTGTGAAAAACAGTGAAAAGCAGGCTTTGCATTTTATGAGGAAAAAGTTTGTTGATTTTGAAAAGAAAAGACAATCGTGCTTGGGTTGGAGGATAGATGGCTTCAGTATAAATCTCCTCTACAAAATTTTTTGATAAAATAATATAAAAGTAAATTCTAAAGCTAAAAAAGTTAAGAAATAGTAGTATTATTATTGATTAAACTGTGTGAGAACGTGAAGTGAACAGAAGAAGCATTTCTTCGCTGAGAAATCCGCAAGAACTGGGAGACGCTAGCAGCAGTCCAGTGTACCGAAGATTCGAAATAAGGTCTGTGCTTTTTAAGAATTAATTTTGGAATTCCAAAAAAGAGAAAATAGTGAACAATAAAATATAGTTTGAACGTTTCAATTAGAATTTTCACAAAAAGGCCAAAAACATTATAATATGATGAATATCATATCATTTCCATGGATATCCATGCATTTTTAGTAATAGATATAGTATAGTACTTACTTGTTAAATTAATTCATTCCATCATTGTTCACGTTGTACATAAATGATCATTTGAATTCCATTTCTTTCTTCTGATGCATGTTTGACTATTTCTCTCTATCACTATTCTAATTTCACTTCACTCATATTTTTTTATATATATGTAATTGTATAGTTCAGTTTTAAATAACATGTCGATGATTTCAATGAATATATGAACGTTAAAATCACAAAAACATTTAATACATCTAACATCGACTGAGAATTCCACATTTAGTGTCGCGTGGAACTTATGAGAGCATACGTTTCTCCTATGCGCCGACGCAATCATTGACATGATCTAAAGTAGTCTGTGTGCATGACTGGATAGAATGCAGGAGTGGTATAAGGAAATTTAATGTTAAAATAATTCGAAATTTGATCTTAACAATTTATTAAAATATTTTCTTTAAAGTGTTGGTATTTTTATTTTTATTCAATATCCATAATAAATTTATTAAAATTTGCTTAATCATTCATTCTATGTAATAATATTCTGAATCATTAAGATCAGAGGTATATATTCAGGAAATATTTAATTTCTGAATAAAGTGAACTATGAAATTTTAAGAATTAAATATTCAAAATTAAATCACATTTATTTATGTGCGTCCTGAGCTCAAAGGGAGGAGTCTACATGCTACCGACTCTATGTTAAAAAATTAAAACAACATTAATGTATCATAATTAGGAACTAGCCGAAGCTAAGTCAAGTCTATATACAAAACAAGACTACGACTTTTATAACTAGATAAAATAACTAATAATATATAAAATTCAGTAAATAAAATTCACAGTAAAAATCAAATAATTATAAATTATCTAGCCCAACGTAGGGCAATTAAATATTCAATTTATAAACATAATTATAATATGTTGTTATGATATTTTACGTAGGTCAGTGTCTAATATTTAATTGATGACACCAACACCCTAGAGCATTGTACTATCAGTGTACTTGACCGAAATTTATACGAGTAGAAGCAATGTACAGGTTGTACTAATTGCTAAAATAAGTTACACTCCACAATGTAAGTCAGTTAATGTCCTAAGTGTTATCAAGTTTGTATGTAGTTATAATAAATCCCAGTGATGTATGTTACTCCAATTCCTCCCGCAGTACACATTTTGGGCAAGTCTTAAGCAGCAGTTTTTACATGGCAGCCTGATACATTACATCTGACTCAGCTACTATCAGAAGGAAGTATATTTGATATTAGCAAAAAAGTCCGGAATTTTCTTGAAAAATTCAGAATATACTATGGAATTTTCATTTTTTTTTATATCTTCTTGCAATGCCTGATGACGTTATTATTTTCTTTAATGATGAAGCTCACTTCCATCTTTCGGAATGTAATTCTGGATCATCTTAAGCAATAGCCAACGTACTCTCAAATCCTGGAAAAGGAGCAAATTCAAAAAGGACTTACTAATTCGAGTGTTCCGTTACGAAATCGTATAAACTTGACATTTCTTCTCTTCATCCATCTGTAAGTGGAATTTTCTAGTTTGGATCTTAAGGAATTGAAAGAAACAGGTTTGAAAATCGATAATTTTTTTCTATAAACGATGTAACGGCTTTTCTTAATAGCAGTATATACAGCGGTTTACTTTTTATCAAACAGCAATTAATTCACATAAGATTTTATGTTTTCTCGTAAGAGTTCAGTGAAATATGTGTAGCCCACGGTAGTACACACCTTACTTGAAATCTAAATGTTGAAAAGGAGAGGCGCATTACTGTGAGAGCGTACGATTCAATAGTAAAGCACGTCGATGGCTCTATTTAGAGTAGGACGTTAGATTCAACTGGTAAAGACAGTGCCGTTCGAAAAAGAGGCGTTGGAAAAAGGTTGTAGGTATATACACATGTAATTTCACACTGAGTTTCTATTAAATGTTACAGAAGAACATCTAGTTACACGTTTTTTAATAAGATCTGACGTGTACATTATTATTCAAGCAATATTGAACAGCAACTTTGAATTAATAGAAAGCATAAGTCAAAATGTCGTGGAGAAATCTTGATTAACATGAATTACAGTTTCAATTACAATTTCACGTTAATTTTATGAAGTGAACATGATTGCAATTGAAAATACCATACGGTGTCGTGATTTTATAAAACATATTGTATTGCTGTTAGGTAATTATTTTCTACCTTCTTTTTGATTGAATTTAAAACTGTAATGTAATTTTTTGTTTGGCGTTCAACCTTTTGACGGTCAAGTTACAAAATCAGACAAGGGGAACACCACTGTCATATTGAAAACTGAAGATTAGAATTCAAAAATATGTAACTTAGTAGAATCTAGCGTCTTAGAGCAAATCCAACAAAAAAGTTTTCTAATAATGTAAAAGAAACTGTTAATAATTCAATTTATAACTCCGCCTGCATTGCTCACTGGATGTATCGAGTAGTTTAGTGAGTAATGTTGCCGGTCCCAAACCAGGAAAAAGGAGGAGGGTTTAAAGGCGAGGCTAGCAACCTACCTTTATAAATAAATTGAGACTAGCCTGCTGGAACATCACATCGTGGAGCACCAGAGACCAAGAAGTGCTTATTGAAATCGCTAATAATAACATTGATATTTGTTTGCTCTCAGAAACTGAGAAGAAAGGTAAAGGCAACACGAAACTTGGTAACTATATATTGCTTTGATGAAGGCCCTGCACAAGATATTACTTTAAGAGGTGCTGTGAACTTTAAAATAAATACTTTTTTTCCTTTATGTGACAAATTAAATTTAAAATTACGAAAATTAAGCAATTTTTGGTGTATTTTTTAATGAACCCTCTAATGAAAAATTTAATGTAAGTATAAAAAGTATAAAAAATATTACAATATGGACGTGGATGCTACTGAAGATTTACTAGATGAAATTGTACAGTTTAAAGCGCTTTGTAAATCAAATGATATTCCCTCTAATGACCCCTATGAAATGTTAAAAATTTTAATTGATTACAATATTTTGTCAACCTTCTCTAACGTTAAGTATTGTTGCGTATATATATTTAACTATTCCTATTAGTAACGCATCCGGCGAGAGAACATTTTCTACGTTAAAATGGGTAAAATCATATCTGAAAAAATCGTTGCCTACTCTAAATGTAGAAAGCGATATTCTCGATAAATTGAAAATAAATGATATAATAGATAAGTTTTCAGAAATGAAAATTAGAATAAGAAAAAATGTAATTAGTTGTTTATTTTTATTAATTATTATTTATTTTGTTCGATGTTCCTTAGAAGGGGAGTTTTTTTATTTTCGTTGTGTTGTTAATTTTTAGTTAGAAATTTTGTTAAAGTAGTTTTTTGTACTGAATAATATGTTTTTGCCAAATAATCTTTTTATTTATTTATTTGGAAATATTATTATTTATTCAACATTTTTTATCATTACTGAAGGTGTCAAAAGTAAGCAGAAAAATTCTTATTGAAAAGTCATATATGATATTGGGGCCCGAAATTTTGCTTGGGCCTTGGGGCCCAACTAACTTAAACAATAGGCACTGGTTTCTACTAACGTTTAATCTACAGTAATTAAAAGCTGGTTGACATACAGACTAATTTGTCACGTAGCAAAAGGAAAAAGAGCAGCATATGCTATAAATTTAGAGTCGGAGATAGACCGATTAGTGAAACTTCGCAGTAGTTTAAACTTTCTAAAGATGCCAGCTGAGTTACTCGTCCCTCTTTTGTGAGCTTTTGAAGAATTTGGAGGAATGATACATCTACCAGCAAGAATAAGTGATACTTCAATATCAGTCAGGAAAAGAATTTTTTAGTGATTGTAGTTATGACATTGCTCACGAATTTTTAGACTTCCAATATATAGTAATCAGGAAATTGACACAGTGACCAAATCTTAGATGACGACTGGAGGAAGTCCAAGGAAAAGATGAACAGATGTGAAGGCGTTGAAAATAAAATATTGGAAACCAAATTGACAAAACAGAAAAAAAATAAGATGGCCAAGATCAACAATAAACCGTTGATCAGAAAAGTAACATCCCGATTTGGGTAATAATAAAGGCGGTCAAGAGAAAAGATATGGATAAGATGAGGTAAACAACGGTCTTTGTGGAAAATTCAACCAATTTCTCAAATATTCAACAAATAACTGAATTTTTTGGAGAAAATTTGCGGTTTTTTTAAAGTTTGGTGAAATTCTGGATACTTCTGGGAAACTGGAGCAGTTTTTCGAAACTTTCTGACACATCCTGTGACATTAAAATAATGTCTTGAAAGTTCGCTAACTTTTTTAAAAAACCAGAGCATATCTGTGTAAAAAGCAGGAAAAATATAGTTTTAATTTACTTTATCACTATTCATCGGTTCTGTAGGATAATAAGAAAACAGATTTTCCACTACGCCGACTTTTCGTATTTATTTGAATCCTTTATCAATGATACAAAGCATCTGGTAACTATGAATATTAAATAATCAATAAAAACTTTGAAACTTCAAAAACTTTCATAAAACTTTAAAAACCTTAAAAACCTCAAAAAACATTAAAACCTCAAAACTTTAAAAACCCCAACATTAAAAACCTTAAAAATCTTAAAAACATTAAGAAACTCAAAAACCTTAAAACCCTTAAAAACCCTAAAAACTTTAAAAACCTTAAAAACCTCAAAACCCTAAAAACCTTAAAAACTTCAAAACCTTAAAAAATTCATACACATGTAAAAGCTCGGTAATTTGTCCTTCATAGAGGAAAAAAAGCAATTTACCGTTTTTGTATGGTAAAATACGATTTTCTTTCTGTTTGTAGTATATGTTCCAATTTTTCCGAAAGACCCTTAACATAAGGGACCTTAAAATATCTATATAAATTTCCAGTCAATACTAAAATCGTATACCACCATACAAAAACGGTAAATTGTTTTTATTCCTGTACGAAGGACAAACTACCGAGAGACTATGAATCAATCCTGATTTACAAAATAAACTGTTTGGAATGTGATAGATTTTATATTGGTCAAACCAAGCAAAGGTTAAAAAACAGAATATATGCCGACAAGAGCTCATATGATGAAAAACATAGGGACGAATCAGAAAAAATAGCATTTGCAACAGATGTATTTGAACAAAATCACAACTTTGACTTTGAAACCGTCAACATCCTAGATAAAGAGACGAACTATCACAACCGAAATGATATTTATTGAATTGAGTGAGAATACAGTAAACAAAAAATCAGATACTGACAACTTAAATAAAATTTGCAAACACACAACTACCAATTATATAAAATTAAAAATCAATCCATACTAACTCAAAAAATAATATCTATAAGTAGATAATTTTTGATTATTTAACAATTACTAAGAATTTTTCGATGACATACTGTATTCAAAAAGCTGTCCCAGTCTAACATAATTAGTTACTTTTTTTGCAATTTTTGTTTATCGTTTATCAATGAATACGTATAATTTACTTTCAACGTCAAAATATCAAGATACAGTTTTGTTTATAGAATCTCAATAAAGAGAAATAAGTTATTGCCAATGTTTGAAGATTGTGTATTACTTTGTTTTTATATGACGTGTCAGAACGTTCTGAAATGTTTTCATGATTTCTCGTATATTTTTAATTTGACAAGGAAATAAATCATTTCTGCTAGACGGAAAAACCTCACTAGGTAAGAGTGACATCTTGACTAATTTCAAATTGTCAGCAATTTAGATTTTATTTGATGTTGTTTCTTAGCGACAAAAATGCGAGGGATTTTATTGAAATTTTTGAATTTTTAAATTTTTACATGAGTATGAGTTTTTTAACTTTTTGAAGATTTTAAGGTTTTTAAAGTTTTTATTGATTATTATTTGATATTTATAGTCACCAGATGCATGTATATCTTTCTAGCCTTGATAAAGGATTCAAATAAATCCTAAACGTCGGCATAGTGGAAAATCTGTTTTCTTATTACACTACAGAACCGATGAATAGTCATAAAATAAATAATTAATAAGGATACGATCACAGAAGTTGGTTATAATTTTAATTATAAAGTAATATTTGTAATAATAATAATTTTATTTGTATATATGTTCATAAAAATGAAAAATGTTATGAAAAAATAAATGCGGAGCGGGAATTTGCAGCTAGTGTTGCATATTTTTGGTAACGTTAACATTGCCTAATTCATGCTTATTCAAATAATTCCAAAATAAAACACTTACACCCGTCCTTACACTAAAAGAGTTGAAATCCTAGACTTACACCTTCTTAAAGGTAGTAAATTCTTGTTGTATCACCGTAGATAATCGTCATCTTACTCTTAGATGAAAAATAGAAGCGTATTAGACTCCTAAATGGTAGATCTGACCTATCATAACCGGTGTATTCATTTCAACATAGCGGGAGAATCATTAATCAATACATTGAATTCTTCAAGGCACTCATAGTGTGTTTGATTGGCAGGCAAGGCACGTAACTAAGAGGAGTTATTCTTGATTTTTGATCTCTCAGTGCGGGAAATATGATTAGATACAGTTAAGATTAGAAGCTGAATCATTTATACTACCCATAGTTTATGTCGGAAAAGGAAAGAAAGGCTGTTAAATTACTACCTTATGATAGAAAATAAAAAATCGTTTGAAGTTAGTATTCTGATTGGTCGAATGAGAAAAGTTAAGCTGTTTCATGTTCTAATTTCACAATGGCTTCAAAAGTATAATTCATTTTTTTAGAGCGGAAATCAAAAAGAGTACCTCAATTCGTGTTCAAATCCCAAATGAAACGTCATTTAATCTTCATAAATACTGGATAATTTTGAAATTTCTTTAATGGATTTTATAAACAAAAGCGATAACTGCATGAAATATTACCTTTCCGCTGACAAGCACAAATGAAAAATTAAACAGATATGATATATTCTGACACATTTAATGGAAGTATAAATGCAGTAAATCACATTTTATGAATATCCTATACGATTACTAAACATGTTCTGTTATACGAAACAGTATTTCAGTGCTTTACAATTTTTTTTCACTCAAACCTGCATAAATGTCTAGACTAAACAAGTTGTTATTGCGGATTTTTGAAATCGGTTTCTTGTACAATTTGTCAGAGTTAAACGGAATTATAATATTTAATTTACTTTGAAACAGTTCTGTTCAATTTAACGATATACCATTTCACCAATTCACGATATTTAATATGTCAGAGTCATGAAATTACATCCTAAAAACCTGACAATAATTGGATTTGCTCAAAACAGTCAATAATATGGTTAGCTTACATTTTAAAAATGGTATAGATAAGATACACCGGGATAAGTGGAACCGCGATTTTCAATAGTTGAGTTGTAAATCACTGTAAAAATATTCGTTGATGTTTAATTAAATTCAATTTTTCAATCGTTAATAATTAATATGTTAGGTAACTGCTGAAGCCGTTTGTTAAATAATTTTGGTCCAGGATCACAAACCAGTATAAAGGAGCAGTACTGCCGTGCAATCGAAAAATATAGTATGTTGAGTTACTATGTTTTTGCTCTGTTTAAACCAATCGAACAGCTTACTTGTTATCTATCTACCACTATTTTCAGTTTTATTATTGTAGCTTCCGTTTTGGAATTAGAAATTGATTGGTTTTAGCAATACTACGTGCTAAATAATGTATAAGTTGTAACTAGAAATACTTAACCATTTCTGTATTTTGTCTTTTAAATATCAACTAAAAATGTAGCAAAAGTCTTTATATATTTTTTATTTTATAAAATTACAAATTTAAAACATACTAACTAGATATGCTGTATTCTTTGTACATTTTTAATCAATTGAAAAGTTATTATATCTACTTGCTGCAATAATTTTTTTTACAAAAAAGAAACATGGCATATCTAGTTATGTAACGGTATTGAAACAGAATAAGGTGGGGTAACTGGACTTGGTCCAATCGCTAGAGGCAGTCTGGCTGCGGGCGCAGTAATTTGCAAGGCATTATTAGGTAAAGACGTATTTCTCAGCTCTGCAAAATGACTTCTGCAGGGCCTTGTCGGGGAAGCAAACTTGCTTTAGATAGGTACGTATTTATTTTTCAATGTATCTAACCATTTTAATACAATAATTTCTTTGGAAATATTATTAAAAATTATTATTATACAGTATTGTATTTTTTATTTATAGATGTGACGAGTCGTCCAAATATACAGTACTTGGTGGTAGCAGTTCCGCATAGTTATCCCCATTTGATGATTTGGATGCAGATCCGGACTATGATCCGAATCTTTCTGAAAGTTATTTTGGAAAAAAAATACGTAACACAGTTATTTAAGGACAGCGATGAACAACAGAAATTGAAAAAGAAAAAAATTATTTCTTATAAGGATTATTCTGCACTATTTCCACATCCAGAAAGAACATGGGAAACAAAGGGACTGGCTGAGTCTACAAGAGAAGTTGTCCTAGAAAGTGCTTCTCAAATTTTAGCAGAGTGTGAGTGCAACGACATGCTTATAGCCTCTATAGACAACGAACATAAAACCGAAGGGTATGGTTCAGGTAAGGTTAATAGAGCTCCTAAAAGAATTACAAAAAAAGTCAGCAAAAATAAGTTGAGCCTTCGTTCTCCATGTAGGAGGAAATGCTTTCAATTGGTAACATATGACCAAAGAGTAAATATTTTTAATTATTTCAAAGCGCTTCATTATGGAGAAAAGCAACTATTTTTAGATAAATACTTGATAAAAAATGACATAAAGTATAGAAAAGTTGCGGCAGAAACTAACAAAAAGGTTTCAATTACTTACAATCTTCCCCTAACCATTCCGTTGAGGGAAACCAATTTTTTATCTGATCACTCTGACAAAATTGAAACCAATAAAAAAATAACAGGTATATTTTAAAGTGGAGTACCCGTTTGTAAGACAATGTTTATTCATACACTTGGCTTCAAGACTGACACAAATTTTCTTAAAAGAACGGCGAATGACTTTCCCTGTTTGGAAAACAAAAGAGGAAAAAAATGTAGTATACAAATAAAATATATTTCTGAGGAAAACAACAAAAATATAAAACAATACATTGATTCATATCATCCACAAGTCTCCCATTACAATAATATGCATGCCCCGAACAGGCGTTATTTACCCCCAGATTTAACAATAACAAAAATGTATAAAGATTTCGATTCAGAATATAAACATGTTAGTTATGAAACCTATCAAAAAATATTTGAAAAAGATAATATTGGATTTGCAGCTCCAACTCAGGATGACTGTAGCGTTTGTTCAGTCTACAAACAACATTCGCATGAAGAAAACCATAACTCCTCAATGTTATCTCGAAGTTCTGAAAATAATCATAAATCCATAGAAGATCATAACAAAGGAAAATGTTCCTAGTACTTCATACACTAAGATATTGCCAGCCACTTCATCCAGTCAACTCTGTTCAGTATGTGAAAGTTATAACCTTCATAAACAGAGGTACATAGTGGCCAGGCAAAAGTACAAGGAAGACATTACAAAGAAATATGACAATTCTTGGGAACTTTACGCAGTAAATATGCAGAAAATATTGATTTTACCAAAGATGACTATTAAAAATTCATTTTTTATTAGCCGTCTTGTTGTTTTCCACGAAACATTTGCTAACTTAAAGACTGGTGGCCAGAATAAATGCGTCTTATAACATGAAGCTATTCGTGGAATAAGTGCTCCAGATGTGGTGTCCGCCTTCTATAATGTTTTAATAAGATTAGACGCTGAAACTAAGCATGTCATATTTTGGGCTGATAATTGTACGGCCCAAAATAAGAATTGCACTATTTTTACAGCGTCTAATTTTTGTAAACGAAGAATGGAGACCACAAACTATAACTTTTAAATATTTTGAACCTGGCCATAGCTTTATGAGGGCTGACTCAATTCACGGGAAAATAGATAAGAAATGGAACAAAACACCAGAGATATTAGATTTTGAGGATTTGGAGAGGTTGGTTAAATCTTCCAATAAAGATAATCACATAATTAGTCTACGCGCTCAAGATTTCAAACTATTTGAAAATGGATATATGACACAGAAAAAGGCAATTTAGGAAAGGATCTAAGAAGCTGTTTTATAAGTTTGAACTAGAAAATGAAGATTTCCTGGAAGCTAATATTTTACATCCCAAATTTAAATTGAGCTTGCCTGAATCCTACTCTTCAAACAGAGAACTAAATTCGAAAAAAAAGAAGCAATTGTTAAACAATTATTACCTCATATGTCTTCCCGAAAACAGATATTTTGGCACAACTTGCCCAGTGCAGAAAACCTTGAAAATTTAGGACATTGTGTGACAAAAATTTGGAAATGTTTATTGCTACAACAAATTTTTTTTACCTAAGCTTTTGTTAACCAATTGAATCATACCTTACGTTTTATCTGAATATATGATTTTATTTAAGTTTTTGTGAAATACATGAACAAATAGTTTGAATGTATTATTCTCTTTGTTTTATATCTGTTTCTGGTTTTATTTTACGTTAAATATTTCTGTAGCTTATTTTTTCTTGTTTATTTGATGTTACTTGAATCAAGATTTTGTGAAATAACTGTGAAAACATTCTGATTAAGAAGTTTGATTTAGTAATTTTTTAATTACTTTTTTTATTTAGATAATTTACAAATTAAACACTAAAACTTTAACTCAAGTTAAACAAAACCACGAATGCGATTCAATCTATGAAAAAAAGGAAGTTAGTTTTGTAATGTTTTTCTCATTTATTTAGACAATAAACGGGTGGGATAAATTTTAAACACTCGGTATGGCTACTTACTAATTTATTTAAACGCTAACTCACTAATCACTAACACTGAATTTATATATACAGTATATTCACTTAGACTAATTTATATAAACAGATCACTAATTTATATTCACTAATTTATTTGTTTATCTCACGACGTCTAATTATCCACTAACTAACTCTTCCTGATCAGTCCCCTTATATACTAGTGCCTTTTGTACTAGAGAATTCCGGGCTGCGGCTTATACACACAAATAATTTTTCTGGCCTTTTCTCTCGACCATTCCATCTGACTGTGGATGTAATGCTGTTGTCCTGGTCTTCTTCATTCCCAGCTTCTCGCAGATTTCCTGGAAAAGAAGACTTTCGAAATTTCTTCCCTGGTCGCTGTGGACTTCCAAGGGCACTCCATATCGGCTAATGAATGCTTTCACCAATACATCCGCGACAGTTGTGGCCTCTTGGTTCGGGATAGCGTAAATTTCCACCCACTTTGTGAAATAATCCATTACAACCAGTATGTACTTGCTACCATTTTCTGTCGTCGAAAATGGTCCAGCAATATCTAAAGCAATCCTTTCGAAAGGGCTTTCAACATTGTACTGTTTCATGGGCGCCTTTCTCTTGCGATGAGGTCCATTACTCGTAACACAAATCGTACATTTCTTACACCAGTCCTTCACATCGTCGGAGCTGTTCATCCAATAAAACCTTTCACAGACTCGTTGAAGGGTTTTCTGGTTTTCTTCACTCCCAGATGACCTCCCGATGGACTGTCGTGTATCTTCTTCAGTACCTCAGCTACTCTTGTTCTCGGGATAACTAGCTGTCTCCTCATCTCAGAACCATCATCGTTTTCAAGGACTCTTTTCAACAGCCCTTCTTCCAGGACAAGGGAGTCCCACTGAGCCCAATATGCCTTGAGTGTCGGTGAAAATCTTGACACTTCTTGCCAGGTAGGTCGCCGATTTTCTTCCTTCCATTGCCGGATCATCTTCAGGTGAGGATCATTCTCCTGATCTTCTCTGATCCTGGTGGGTGACCATTCTTCATTGACTACTGTAATTCTCGAAACTGCAACTTCCTTAGATTTCGACTTGTTGCATTGTGAATAGTCTACAGGGCATGACCGTCTAGGTAAGGAGTTGGCTTTTTGGTGATTCACATTAGCTCGATATTCTCCCCTGTCTGATTTCCCCTGTG